>CM059428.1:87943208-89204217 GCA_030390025.1 Squalus acanthias | reverse complement strand
CACTCTCCACCTGGCTCATGACTCCCCTCCGCAACCCCAACACTCCTGCCCAGCACTCATATAATGAGAGCCATGCTGCCACCAGGAACATCATCGAGCAGACCATTCTGCTGCCTTGACCACTCGGGAGGAGCCCTCCAGTACAAGCTGAGCGGGTGTCCCATTTTGTGATGGTCTGCTGCATGCTCTACAACTTGGCCATCATGAGGGTGCAGCCTTGGCCACCAGGGATTGTGGGACCACCTCAGGAAGAGGAAGAGGAGGAGGAGGACGAGGAGGAAGAGGAAGATGAGGAGGATGACGAGGAGGAGGAAGAACAGGAACAAGGGAGGAGGCAGTCACTCAATCGGCCTTCCGTGATCGCCTCATCAGACTGCGGTTCCAATAAATTAAACCCCAGATCCCCATTGCTCACCACATCCACATCATTCCATTCCTGTCGCAGGCCATATCACAGCGCAAAGCTGAAATGAGAGACACCACAAAAGAATCCAAACTAAATTAATAAATTTATCAAAAATCAGTGAACACATATTTACACCAATAATATTAACTATTCACCCTTGTGCAATCCCTGAGTGCCTGTCGTTACTGTGCCTTTGCCTAGTCTAGAGCTCCTACAAAGTGTCAGCCCAGTGGCTGCAGCAGGGCTGCTGGAAGGCTGCTGAGTGTCTGTGCGGGAGACTACAGATGGCCTTGCAGGACGCCCTTGACAAGCTCTGGGCCTGGAAGGCCCGGCTGTAGATTGCACCACCTCAGCATGGGCGGCAGCAGTCAGGGCTGGCTGGATGACAGGCAGCGGCAAGGGCAATGGCGGAGTGGCAGTGATGGGAGCAGGAATGCTGTCATCCTGAGAGAGGACAGCAGCTTCCTGCTCGACTGACAGACTGGCACTCCCCCGGGGCAGCACCTCAGCATCCCTAGCAATCTGTTGCATCACAGATTGCTGGCCTGCTGCGACAACGTGAGATCCCTGGTAGACTGTGGTAGACCTAGCGACGATGGCAGCAGTCAGAACTTTTGTGGCATCAAGCTGAGACTGCATGAGTGCTGTCTGAAACTCGATGGCATCAACCATTGACTGCATTACAGCACTAAGACGTTGCGTAGCTTCCACCTGTGCTGCAATGGATGCTGCCACATCGCCCATGATATGCGACATGAGGTCTGGGTCCCCACGGTCTTTCAGGGAGTCCACTACACTTTGCCGACTGCCAAGGATGGGCTCCATGGTGTGCGCAGAGCTCTGTGCAATGTTGGAGGTGGATTTCTCCATGCTCCTTACCATTGCCGACAGGCTCTCGGGCACCCTTACCATTGCATCTATCATCTGGGTGTGCATGCTCATCACCCTTTTTGTGAACGCCTCCCCATCGAGGTCCTCATCTGAGTCCTGTGCAGCAGAACTCACCCTCCGGGGAGCTGGCTCCCGAGCTACCCTTTCCCCCTGGCCTTGCTACAGCCCGCTCGTCCCCAGTGCATCACCCAGTGCAGACCCCTCTACTAAACTCGCCTCAAGGTCGCGTAGTGCCAGTATCTGAGGTGGTGTCTGTGGGTGAGAGATGCAGTGTCGCGGTGCTTTGCTCCTCCTCCTCTTCTCCTTCTCCTTCCTCACTCTCAGTGGCAGGCTGAGGGACAGGCTGGTCCTCTGGTTGCTGATTCTCTGAAAGCATAAAGACACAAGACTCGCTTTAAGGTGAGGGCAGGGGAGCAGGAAGGGAGCAAGGAATGCAGACAGTATCAGAAGCTGGAAATTGGAAAAGGCTTGTGGTGTGAGGGGGAAGTGGGATGAGAGAAAGAGAGTGGATGAACATGCCATTGTTGCCCAAAGGGGGTCGACGTCGCTGACAGCCAAGTCGCCCACCACCTGCTGCCCAATGAGTCGCAGCACTCGCTCCTCCAGGTCTGAGAGCTGCTGGAGCTGCGCATCACCCCCGCCTGTTCTCTGCTGCTCCCTCCTATTGTGAGCCATCTTGGCCTGCAAGAGAAATGAATGTGTGTGAGTCAGAGTCCAGATATGTGTTTGGGAGATATGCCTGCCATAGTTGAATAGCTGTGATTGTAGGCAAGGCATGAGATGTGGATGTGAGTTTGAGTAGGTGCATTTGCTTGGTGGGTGAGTGGTGGGGGTGTGCTGGTTTGTGCAGTGTGCACAGACTGAGGTTCAGATGCTGGTATGTAGGACCAGTTGAAGCATGTACTCACCTTGACCACCCGAGTGAGGTCGTTGAATTTCTTTCAGCACTGTGTCAGGCTGCGTTCACCCACACTACCGGCCGAGACCTCCTGGGCCACTTCCCTCCACATTGCCCTGAATACCTGGGGCAATGGCCTCCTTCCAGTGTCCCGGGAACAGCACTGCCCTCCTTTGTTCCGCTCCCATGACCAATGCCTCCAATGCTTCATCTGTGAAACGACGAGCTCTCTCGCTGGGAGTGGGATCAGCCATCACGATCAGGGGATTGAGTTGTTTGCAGGTCGCCTTCACAGCCAGCACTGCTGATAATGAGGATCTGCACAATGATGTAACCTCCCCTTTAAGAGCTGGAAGGAGCCAATGTGAAGGATCATTCCCGATTGCATTGCACCTGAAATTCATTATCGCTCTGCTGGTAGCGCCCCTGTAGCGCCCTGATTAGGTCATTAGCGCCTGACTTAGCGCTCCAGCTCTTTCCATGAGCGCTAAAAGCCAATTTAGGGAAACCTCAGACTCATTAGCGCCTGGCGCTAATTCTTCAAGATTTCAAAATTTAACACCCCAAACGGGACGATAACGAATTTCTCCCCTTCTGTCTCCTATCACCCAACCAATTACCAACCCATGTCATAAGTTTACCTCCAATTCCATACACTCTCATTTTTGTTAATAATCTCCTGTGCGGAACCTCATCAAATGCCTTCTGGAAGTCCATATAGACAACAGCCATAGATATTAGCTGCCCACCATGCTAGTGATCTCCTCAAACATTTTTACTAGATTAGTCAGACATGACCTGCCCTTCACAAAGCCACACTGACTTTCTTTGACTACTAAGAGAAATGTCATGGGAGATCTACAAATGATGTTAAGTAGTTTAAAGCAACATTTACAGCAACAGAGAGAAAGCACCAAACTCAAGGACTGACAGCAGGTGATCAGTGATGGACAACAGTGAGGGACCTGAGATTGGGGCTGAGTAACCACCAGTAACTAGGCTCCAAGACAACCTATGAGCAATGCCATGGAAAATCTATTAATGACATTAAATTGAACCATTACACATGACTGCGCATCTATATTACTGGGTCTGCTGCACTGTTCATATTGCTCGTTATGACTTTCACAAATAATGATACAAGACAAACCTTACAATGTCCACAACCTTCTGTCTAATCCGTCTAATCTAACCTTCTACCCGACTACATTCAATCCTACTAGATAGATCAGCCAGTCAGTCAGTCAGTCAGTGCACCTCCATTTCCTTCACTTAAACTGGTTGTGTAGCCTCCTGCTTCAAATGTACCCAGTTCACTAACCTATTGTGATGCGCAGTGTGAGGGTGAGGCTTACCCTGTGATGTCATGGTTTGACCGTCTGGTTAAAGCAGCCTCCCTTTGATGAAAGTGTTTGGCAAACCCTTGGGCTTCATTTAGGTTAAACTGACATTATGCACTAGAAAGCAGTAATAAGTTTCCACGTGGTTATGAACCAGAGAACAGGATGCGTGGGCGGTGGGCAGCGATGGGATTGTTTGCCTTCTACCACTGATGTTAAGTAGTTGTATACATTTACAGCAACAGGAGTAGGCCATTCAGCCACTCAAGCCCATTCCACCATTTAATTAGACGATGGCTGATATGTACCTCAAATACATTTACCTGCCTTTGATGCATATCCCTTGATAAATTTAGCAACATAGAACAGGAGTAAGCCATTCAGCCCCTCGAGACTGTTCCACTATTCAATTAGATTATGGCTGATCTTAAATCCATGCCACTTAAGCATAAATCTATCACTCTATTTTTTGAAATTTTCAATTGACGTCGCCTCAAGGGCTTTTTGGGGGAGAGAGTTCCTGATTTTGGGGGAGAGAGTTCCTGATTTCCACTACCCTTTGTGTAAGGAAGAGCTTCAGAGCAGCCTACCTCTAATATTAAGGTTATGCCCCTCGTTCTGGACTCCCTCATCAGAGGAAACAGTTTCTCTCTATCTACTCCATCATATCCTTTAATCATCTTAAACACCTTAATTAAATCACCCCTTAATCTTCTGTACTCGAGAGAATACAAACTTTGTCTATGCAACATGTCCTCATAATTTAACCCTCAAAGCCCTGGTATCATTCTGGCAAATCCAAGCTGCACCATCTCTAAGACCTGAGGTGCAATGCCCAGAACTGAAGGTAATACTCCAGCATTACTCCGGATCAGATCAAAGCTCTACAGTCCTGCCACATCCAGTCGTAAATGGAGGTGGACAATTAAACAAGTAATGGGAGGAGGAGGCTCCATGATCCCTGCTCAATGATGGTGGAGGCCAGCACGTGAGTTCAAAAGACAAGGCTGAAGCGTTTGCAACCATCTTCAGCCAGAAGTGCCGAGTGGATGATCCATCTCAGCCTCCTCCTGAGATCCCACCATCACAGAAGCCAGACTTTAGCCAATTCAATTCACTCCACGTGATATCAAGAAATGGCTGAGTGCACTGGATACAGCAAAGGCTATGGGCCCCAACAACATCCCAGCTGTCGTGCTGAAGACTTGTGCTCCAGAACTAGCTGCGCCTCCAGCCAAGTTGTTCCAGTACAGCTATCACACTGGCATCTACCCGACAATGTGTAAAACTGCCCAGGTATGTCCTGTCCACAAAAAGCAGGACAAATCCAATCTGACCAATTACCACCTCATCAGTCTACCCTTAATCATCAGCAAAATGATGGAAAGTGTCATCAACAGTGCTATTAAGCGGCACTTACTCATCAATAACCTGCTCACCAATGCTCAGTTTGGGTTCCGCCATCTCAAATCAGCTCCAGACCTCATTACAGCCTTAGTCCAAACATGGGCTAAAAGAGTTGAATTCCAGAGGTGAGGTGAGTGTGACTGTCCTTTGAATCAAGGCAACAATTGACTGAGTGTGGTATCAAGGAGCCCTAGTAAAATTGAAATCAATGGGAATCAGGGGGATAACTCTCCATTGGCTGGAGTCATACCTCGCACAAAGGAAGATGGTTGTGGTGGTTGGAGGTCAATCATCTCAGCCCCAGGACATCACTCAGGAGTTCCTCGGGGCAGTGCCCTAGGCCCAACCATCTTCAGCTGCTTCATCAATGACCTTCACTCCGTCATTAGATCAGAAGTGGGGATGTTTGCTGATGATTGCAGTTTTCCATTGCATTCGCAATTCCTCAGATAATGAAGCAGTTCATGTCCACCTGCAGCAAAACCTGGACAACATTCAGGCTTGACAAGTAACATTTGCGCAACTCAAGTGCCAGGCAATGACTATCTCCAACAAGAGAAAGTCTAACCACCTCCCCTTAACATTCAATGGGGTTACCCCCACCATCAACATCCTCGGGGTCACCATTGACCAGAAACTTAACTGGACCAGCCACGTAAATACTGTGGCTACAAGAGCAGGTCAGAGGCTGGGTATTCTGCGGTGAATGTCTCACCTCTTGACTCCCCAAAGCCTTTCCACCATCTACAAAGCACAAATCAGGAGTGTGAAGGAATATTCTCCACTTGCCTGGATGAGTGCAGCTCCAGCAACACTCAAGAAGCTCGACACCATCAAGGATAAAGCAACCCATTTGATTGGCACTCCATCCACCACCTTAAACATTCACTCCCTCCACCACCGGTGCACCGTGGCTGCAGTGTGTATCATCTACAAGAGGCACTGCAGCAATTCACTAAAGATTCTTCGGCAGCACCTCCCAAAGCTGCGACCTCTTCCACCTAGAAGGAGAAGGGCAGCAGATGCATGGGAACACCATCACCTCCAATTTCCCATCCAAGTCACACACCATCCTGACTTGGAAATATATCGCCGTTCCTTCATCATCGCTGGGTCAATATCATGGAACTCTCTGCCAAACAGCACTGTGGGAGTACCTTCACCACATGGACTGCTGCTTTTCAAGAAAGCGGCTCACCACCACCTTCTGAAGGGCAATTAGGAATGGGCAATAAATGCTAGCCTTGCCAGTGATGCCCACATCCCAGGAACGAATAAAAAAAAGATATGGGGCCAAAAATTCATCCCGCGACACGAGAGTACGCACTGCGTACTCTCGCGTATTCTCTCTCCAATTGCCGGTTTTCTGCATGCCCTGCGCATGCGCTGAAAACCGGCACTTGGTCTTTTGAAAAGGGGGCGGTTCCTCGGTGCATCGCGTGCGCGCTACAGGCTGCGCGCACGCTGTGCACTTCATGCTTTGGACGCGCAGGTAAGTACGGAAGATTTTAGAAATGGAAAAAGGAGGAGTAAGACCCACTTTTAACAAGGTAAGTAGTGAATTAAGTATTTTTTTGAATTTTTTTTAACAGGTATATCTTTTTTAGAGACTTTAAAGACAGGTAAGTTTATTTTTATAACTTTTTAAAAGATTTAAAATTTTTTCAAAAATTTAATTTTTTATTTAAAATGGTTAATTTATTTAACTATACTTATTTTATTAATGTGATGGTTTTTTTTTAATTTAATTGAGGTTTAGCTGTTATTTTGGGGGGGTGTAAGATTCATAGATTTCACAGCACGTATGTAAAACTTATGAATGGAAGATGGTGTGCTGCCATTGGCTCTAACTGAGTCACGTGATCCCACAGCTCGCACGAATTCACTACGCCGCTGGGATACGCAAGCACTGCCCAGCTGATGTCTGGAACATCAAGTTTGTGCGAGCTGGATCTGAAAAAGCACAAGCGGAGTGAGAGATCGCGGGGAAGCCTTACCCCCGCGGGAACAGAGCGAGATCAATTTCTGGGCCATTGTCTAACCAGAACTCTATACAACTGTAGCAGAACTTCCAGCCATCTGTATTCCAGCTCCCTTGAGAAAAAGGCTAATATTCCATTAGCTTTTTAAATTACTTTTTGGACCTATCCACCAGTTCCTAGTTTCTCACCATTTAGAAAATATTCTGATCTATCTTTCTTAGGTCCACAGTGCATGAGTTCGCACTTCCCCACATTGAACTCTATCTGTCGCAGTTTTGCCCACTCACTTAATCTATCAATGCCCCAGTGCAACTGTCTGCTCCCATCTACACTATTTACTGTGCCACCTAACTTACTGTCATCAGCAAACTTGGATATACAGCGCTCCAATCCTTCATCTAAGTCATTGAAGGATATATTGAAATGCTAAGTCCAAAAATGTGCGGGTTAGGTTGATTTGGCTATGATAAATTGACCCTTAGTGTTAGGGGGGGATTAAATATGTGGGGTTACGGGGATAGGATGGGATATGTTAGGGGGAATTAAATACATGGGGTTACGGGGATAGGGTGGGATATGTGTCGGTGCAGGCTCGATGGGGATTCTGTGTGAGGGGGCAGGGACAGGGTGCTGGATTTGGATGATCAGCCATGATCGTATTGAATGGTGGAGCAGGCTCGACGGGCCGAATGGCCTACTCCTGCTCCTAGTTTCTATGTTTCTATGTTTCTAAGGCCCCAGTACAGATCCCTGGGGAACGCCACTCATTACATCCCGCCAATCAGAGAATATTCCTTTTCTCCCTACTCTCTGTCTCCTATCTCCTAACCAATTACCAACCCATGTCGCAAGGTTACCTCCAATTCCATGCAGTCCCATTTTTGCTAATAATCTCCAGTTTGGAACATTATCAAATGCCTTCTGGAAGTCCATATAGACAACAGCCATAGACACTAGCTGCCACCATGCTAGTGATCTCCTCAAACATTTTTACGCTTGATGAATAATGTTAGGTAGTATATAGCAACATTTACAACAACAGCGAGTGAGCACCAAACTCAAGGACTGGCAGCAGTTGATCAGTGACGGACAACAGTGAGGGATCCGAGATTGGGGCTGAGTAACCACCAGTAACCAGGCTTCAGGCTCCAGACTACCAGCAATACCAGAGAAAATTGATTAATTAAATTTAATTGAACTATTCCACCCGACTGCGCATCAATATTTCTGGATCTGTTAAACTGTTCATAATGCTCGTTATGACTTTCACAAATAATGATACAAGATAAACCTTTCAATGTCCGCAGCCTTCTGTCTAATCTGCTGGTTGATAATATTTTCATTGTTTGCGCTCCCATCACAAAGTTAATCTGTTCAGATCTTCTACCCGACCACATTCACTCCTAGATAGATCAGCAGGTTAGTCACAGTCAGTGCAGCTCTCTTTCCTTCACTTAAACTGGTTGTACAGCTTCAACCTCAAATTTACCCAGTTTACAAACCTATTGTGATGTCTGATCTCACTGTGATGCGCAGTGTAAGGGACTTGCCCTGTGATGTCACGATTTGAGCCGTCCAATTAAAGGGCCTCACCATGATGAAACAGTGTATGGCGAATCTTAAAATTAGAGATAGACCATTCAGGAGCGAAAACAGGAAGAATTTTTTCACATTAAGGGCAGTAGAAATCTGGAACTCTCTCCCCCAAAAGTCTGTGGATGCTGAGTGACAATTGAAGTGTTCAAGACTGATGGATTTTTGTTGGGTATGGGTATCAAGAGATATGGAGCAAAGCCGGGTAAATGGAGTTGAGGTGCAGATCAGCCATGATCTAATTGAATGGCAGAACAGGCTTAAGGGGCTGGATGGCCTACTCCTGTTCCTAATGTTCTAATATAATACATTATTGTAACCCCTATTGATGGCTCTGTCCTGTCAGAGAAGGAAGTGACATTGTAGCCCGAAGTGGTTATGGCTGCAGTCTGAGCATTCAGGTGAGAGGTAAAAACTGGCACTGTGGCCTCTGCGATGAGGGGCTGCACTGCAGATGTCTCTTGAGCTGCCACTTACTCCAAGGTTGATTGCAGCCTTTCAGTGCCGTGCATAAGAACCCAACAGATGTGAGCAAGTAGACTGTTCCACACTGCCGTCATGTGTTGAAATTCCTGGGAAAGTCGGTCAATAACACCAACAATCTCTCGTAAGAAACATAGAAACATAGAAAAATAGGAGCAGGAGTAGGCCATTCAGCCCTTCGAGCCTGCTCCGCCATTCAATATGATCATGGCTGATCCTCTATCTCAATACCCTATTCCCGCTCTCTCCCCATACCCCTTGATGCCTTTGTGTCTAGAAATCTATCTAGCTCCTTCTTAAATATATTCAGTGACTTGGCCTCCACAGCCTTCTGTGGTAGAGAATGCCACAGGTTCACCATCCTCTGAGTGAAGAAATTTCTCCTCATCTCAGTCCTACATGTCCTACCCCGTATCCTGAGACTGTGACCCCTCATTCTAGCCCCCCCAGCCAGGGGAAACATCCTGCTCTGCTTCTTTTAAAGGTGGGCTCTGGAGCTCAGAATCTCATTCCTCCGCTCGACACCCAGATGCTCCTGCTCCTCATCAGGTACCTCCATTTGCTCGTGCGCACTTCTGCTTTACTAATCCCCCACTGTGCTGCCCTCAAACTGACCCCCATTGTATGGATCTGTGTGGGTGCTGGTGAGAGTGAGATTGAAAAAAATTACGGGGGCAAAATTGGGTCGCGTCCACTTTGGGGTGCTAACTTCGTTACTTTTAGCGGCCTGAAAAAGTTAGCGCCCCGTGCCCGAAATTCACTGGTAGCTTCTGAGGTTGTGCCGCCCCGACCACACGTACGCCCCCCCTGACGATGACGTCATCGCTGGAGGCGCAGCACCGCGGGGTGCTACGGTTATCGCCGCCACTAACCTCCCACTGAATTTCGCAGGAGGCGTTAGTGGCACCACGCCCGGGCGCTAGTTGTTTTGCGTCCCGTTAGCGCCCTCTTAGGCGCAAATTAACCGAATTTTTCCCCCGAAATCTCATGACGTCAGATACAGAGATTTGTTATTAATGACTAGGGCTGGATTTTGAATGACCCATGGAGTCGGGTTTGGAGGCGTGTGGGGGATTAAATTTGCGGGGATTGGGGTTTCCGACCCCATCCCGACTCCATCCCGCCTCCACGCAATTTTGACAAAATCAGTCGCGGGGTTCCCGACTCCGTCCCGCCTCCAAGAGGCGGGAGAGGCCATTAAAGCCCTTAACAAGCTCTAAATTGGCTCTGTAATGCCTTTTTGAAACGTTTTAGCTAGTTTAACCCTTTTCTGACGTGAAGTACGCCTGGTGTGAAACACTCCAGTGATACCTGGCAGGAGCACAAGTGGACAGCTGGCTATCGGCTGCAGGTCCACTATTACAACGGAATTGTGATGAAGGTAGTAGTAGTATTAGGTCTGAAAGTCGCCTCTGATGCTGCTGCATTGAATGTGTTCAGAGACTGCCTGGCCTTTGCTGTGAGAGGACTTGGAAGCAAAAAAAATCAATCTCTCTCTCTCTGTCTCTCTCTCTCTGTCCTTCTCCCCCCCCACCCCATATTTTGCATCCAGGTCCACTCACATCAAAAGCAAGCCAGGCAGGTCCTCTCTCACCAACAGTCTCTGAGACTAGGCAGTCAGCAATGATGACATCATCAGAGGCGACTTTCAGACTGAAAACACTAATTGGTTCATGGGTTCCCACATGCTGGAACTCAATTGCCCAATTAAGTGAAAATTGCATCATTCATCCACATTAATCTGGAGTCGGGGGGGAACACGAAATGCGGATTACACGACCCCAACCCGACCCCAAGACAAAATCCAGAATTGGGTCTGATTGGGTTCCAGTTATGAGTGGAGTTCCTCAGGATCCATTACTGTTCATCATTTTTTGTTATTGATCCAGAAAAAGACTAAACATAATATTCTAAAATTCACTGTTGATGAGTGGATTGGTTGCAGGTGGATTTAGATCAGTTGGTGAATGGACCCGCGTAGGGCAGATGTTACTTTACAAAGAATTTGTAGTGCAGAAACAAGCTATTTGGCCCAAAAGATCTATGTCAGTGTTTATCTCACCCTATCAGCATAACCTTCTATTCCTTTCTCATTCATGTACTTGTTGAGCTTCCCCTTAAATGCATTTACGCTATTTGTCTCAACTACTCCATGTGGTAGTAAGTTCTACATTTTCATCACTCTCTGAGTGAAGAAGTTTCTTCTCCAGCACTATAACCCTCAGAGATCTCTGCGTTCCTCCAGTTCTGGCCTCTTGCGTATCGCCGATTTTCATCGCTCCACCATTGGCGGCCATGCCTACAGCTGCCTAGGCCCTAAGCTCTGGAATTCTCGCCCTAAACCTCTCCGTCTCTCTACCTCTCTCTCCCCTCTAACGTGAGCACCATTAACCCCGCCATGATTTTACAGCAAAATGTGGCCCATCATATTTATCCATCCAAAAGTTTAAGTATTTGACATTTTATGATTTGGATATCATTGTTTTAACTTACCTTACTCTTTTTTTTACTAAATTTGGCTTCTGATTTTCCAAAGACATAATCAGTATGATCTGCCAGACCAAACTCTTCTAAAACTAATGGGGCTGAATTTCCATGGCCCAAACATCATTCCTGGGGAAGAAGTTAGGCACAGGAAGCCCAAGGGTGGTGGGATATCTGGTGGGACCTGGGGATGACAGGTCTCCACTCAGAATTCACCTACTGGAAATTCATGCAGAGGCCTGATTGGGGTTGAAGTTTCATCCGCTCCTAATATGGCCCCTAATGTCAGAAGGGTCGGGGCCAAGTAGGAGATTCCTATACCGGAATTTCCTTGGCCCCATGCCTCTCTAACGCCCGGCAACCTGAACACCGAAATTAATCCAGCCTCCAAGTTGTTGGAGGAGATAGCAGAGCCCTCTTGAGGCGGGGGCGGGGGGGGGGCGGTCCAGGCCTGGAGCCTCAGCTGGATCCTCCATCAGAACACCAGCAGCTTCATTAATATTGATCGCTTAGAAAGGGGGTCGATAAAACAGGAATTAATGTTTTTCTTTAGCCTGCTCAGTGAGGGGCTTTTCAACACTGCTTTTCTCAACCACTCTTCCATCCCCCGGCAATTGCCCAAGATTCACCCATAATTCCGTGGGCACCTGCCCGACATATGCAAAATAGGTGACCACACCCCCCCCCCCCCCCCCCACCCCCGTCCCTGGACACCCTGGTGGGGGTCAGAAGCAGAAGTCATCAGTGCCCTCTGCACCACACTTAGACTGACAAAATAGAGCCAAGGATTTTTAGCACAAAAACCGCAGTGTGACAACTGGCATTTCTCCACTTCCCTAATATCAGAATCTTTATCTTCCCCAAATGATTCTGATTAAGTGACTAGTCTACAGAATATTTAATAAAGTGGTATTATCCTGTGGTTCAGTAGTCATAAAATTGATATTTATTGGACCAAATTGCTCACGTTGCAATAGCCAGCATACATGCTCAGATCTTACTGTAAGAACATTTTTATAGGTCAAATGTTTGAGCACCAGCCTATATATACAATGATTTTATCATTCTGTCTGGTTATAATCATATTTCTACTATGGTTTAAAGATCTCTAGCGCAGTAGAAACTAGATAATAGGAGTGCTATACAACACTGAGAAACTCAAATGAAACATTATTGAAGGTTGCTCTCGCTACTGAGGCAAAACAGAGTTAAAATAAAAATGAAACTCATAAATAATATGTGCTGAGACATCCTTGTAAAGATTTCTAAGAAGAAACCTAAGTAATAAGTTCTGCTCAATTGCACATGTGTACTATGGTTCTATAATAAACTTATGGCATACCCAGACATATATAGTGTTCACTTTGTCACTCCCTGGGATCCTGAAAATGAGCACTACTTTCCCTTTTCAGCCCTCAGTTCCACTTCTTATTCCACTCCCCATGTCCCATTACATCCCTCAGTGCAACTCTTGCTTTTACTTCCCTCTGGCTCTGGGGTTGAAACACTGCTACGAGTGCAATTCTCATAGTAGTTTTGCAAGATTGGAAATCTGTGCAGTGAAAGAGTGACTGTTGAGGTAGATTTTGGAGAGATGATGATCTGGTTGGTATGTTTGAATATTTATAGACCCAAATATCACTTATTTTTCTATATTATAAATCTATTGGCCGGAACGTTCTTTACCTGGGCGGGTCGGGTGCGGGCGGTCACCATGGCGGGTCGCGACCCCGTTGTTGATTCCATCCCACTCCTTGTGTTAATGGGGCCTATTAAGCTCGCCCTGCCGTTACTCGGCCCAATTAAATGGTGTGGGTCTGTTGACATCATCGATGAAGTGTTTTCAGCCGGGATATTTAAAGGAGCCACGGCCACATTACATTTGAAGGTTCATATAGGAGTGTGCAGGCAGCACACTGCGCAATTGGACTGCTGCAAACATTTCCAGAGATGACTGCATAGAGAGGGCTGCACCCAGGTTCTCCGATGACTCCCTCCATATGCTTGTGGAGGGAGTCAGAGCTCGCATGGAGGTCCTCTTCCCTTTCGATGGCCGGAAGAAACCTCCCCAGGAGACCAAAAGAGCCTGGCTCCAAATAGCGGAGGAGGTCAACAGCAGGGATGTGGTCAGAAGGACCTGGGTGCAGTGCTGCAAATGTTTCAATGATCTCATTAGATCTGGAAAGGTGAGTACAAAGCCACACTCAACTTCATCCTGCTGTGCCTCTCATCACATCCCCATCACTCTGCTTTCCCAACCCTGCTCCTGCACATCCTTACTCACATCAACATACCTTGTAGGTCCACCCATCCCTCTATCTCTATCTACATTATCACATCCCCATCTCACTAGCCACCCCTCACACTCACCCTCACCCTAATGCAATCATAGCAACTAACAAAACACAAGGAAGCCACTTGGCTTTGGCACTCCACTCCATCATAGTCTCCCTCTAAAGATGTAACCCATCCATTCCTTACACTCATTCCATCACTCTAACTCAACCTTCTCTACTTTCCCTCCTTGCAGGAAAAGGGAGCCCACAACAAGAGGGAGAGGGAGAGAACCAGAGGTGGAACGCCATCATTGACGACCCTAACATCAGCAGAGGAGGCTGCCTTAGAAGTTTCGAGAGTCGCCGAGCAGCTGGAGGTGGGAGATGGAGAGAGGGGGACATCTCAGCAACCCAGTGACAGAACTACATATCATACAGCTACATGGCGTAAATCAGTCACTCATATGGTCACTGATGTCAGCAGCCGCTGAATGGTCATCATGTACATAGTGGTATCTGTACCCATTCTTCATAAGACATATCTAACTCATCTCTTTACTCTCCCACAGGTCCATCAAGAGTCCCCCCCACCTACCCACCCTGTCCAGGAGCAAGAGGAAGACAACTCCTCTGAGGGCGCACCATCACTAGACAGAAGTGCACCCAACACCAGCGCAGATACGCACACCTCGGTGGGAGTCACGCAAGATAGAGTATTGTTGTCACCTGGTGTCTCACAACTCACAAGTGAGCAAGACCAGATGGGACAGCAGTGGAGACTCCTCGGTGGAGGGCGCAGGACACTCCAAGCTCTGCTCAGCTGCATGCAGACGCTGAGCCTCGAGGGCCATCCAGAAAGAGGACGATCCTGGAGGTGCAGGAAGAAGTGCAGCAGACTTTGACAGGTTTTGCAAGCGCAATGTCTGCAAATGTTCAGAGAATGAAGGAGTCCATCTCCAACATGAGCACCACTGTGTCGCAGGCGATGGCGACTGTAGGCTCTTCCATGGATAGGATGGCCACCTGCATGGAGCAGCTAATGTGCCACTTACAGGAGCAAATGATCTCTATGGAGAATGGATGGTTATCTATGGAAGATAGATGGCTATCTATGGAGAATAGATGGCAGAGGACCATAGACCTCCTCTCTAGGAGGGATGTCAATGTGGACGTGGGTCATCATGGCCCCACTGATGTGTAGCAAGGTGCTCTCCAGCTCCTTGCTAGCAGGGAAGTGCGGGTGGCCCATGAGAGGGATGATGGTGAGAGGGCACATGGAAGTAGGGGCTCCTCTCAAAGCACACACACTTCTCCCCCATTGCCACCCCCTCAATCAGAGCCCCAGATGCCTCCTCGGACAGCGATGGCCGAGTCTGCCCCTGCACAGTCGCAGGAGGAGCAGACTTTGACGGGGCCATCAGAGGCTCCAAAACCCAGAGGACGTCTGCCAAGAGTGTCTAAGCAGTCGCAGCAGAGAAGTGAGGAGGCTGCCTCTACCTTTGCTGAAGCCACAGGGGTAGCACCTCGTAGAAGCACACGTAAGAGAAAGATGACACACAAGTAGATTCACAAGGGTAGCCACTTGGGTGTTTTATTCAATGTTTCTGTAAAGTTTCCGTTAGTTTGATGTCACACATAAAAATCTTTATTTTCACTACTTTCCGGTCTGGGACAAATTTGTGTGCACCTTTGGAAGTGGCTTCGTGAGTTGAAGTGAATGGTCAGTCATAACGTTACCTCCAGCAATGGTGGTCAGTGTGAAAGGAATGGCTTGGTTATTGTAGGGATGCTTTATGGTGTTGCTGTGGGTGGTGCCAACCTGGCACAGCATGTGGCAGCCATATGGGTGTACTGCGTAAAGATAAGTAAATCTGGCCATGATGAGCCCATCCCTGGCCTCCCGGGCAGCAATGTACTCGGGTGCTGGTGGGATCTGGACCGCAGGTTCCTCCTGCTCCTCCTCTTCCTCGCCTTCCAGCTGATGCTCCTTCTCCTCCTCCTCTGACGAGGCTGTGCACTCAGTGCCTTGCTCCTCATGCAGCGCTAATCCTCGCTGCTGCGCTATGTTGTGCAGGGCGCAGCAGACCACGATGATTCTGTAGACACTGGCTGGTGCGTACTGAAGGGCTCCTCCAGATCTGTCAAGGCATCTGAAGCACATTTTGAGCATGCCTATTGTCTGCTCTATGACACATCTGGCGGAAATGTGGCTTTCATTGTATCTCTCCTGGGCCTCAGTACTTGGTCTCCTCAAGGGTGTCATGAGCCACATCTTCAGTGGATAGCCCTTGTCTCCAAGCAGCCAGCCAGAAAGTCTGTTTGGAGGAGCAAAGAGCTGAGGGAGGGTGGACTGGTGAAGGATGAAAGAGTCATGGCAGCTGCCAGGGAATTTACCACACACATGCATGATGATCCTTCCTATGGTTGCAGACCAGCTGCACATTGAGGGAGTGGAAATCCTTGCGGTTGACAAAGACTCCTGGGTTATGGTGGGGTGCCCTGATGGCCACATGTGTGCAGTCGATGACGCCCTGTACCCGTGGGGAGCCAGCCAGAGTGGCAAAGCCGAGCGCCCGCTCAGTAACACTGGCTTCATCAGTGACAAAGTAGATATAATTGGCTGACTTGTCAAAGATGGCTTCAGTGACCTGTATGATGCATCTGTGGGCGGCCAACTGCGAGATGCCGCAAATGTCTGCTGCAGATCTCTGGAAGGAGACTGAGGCGAAGAAGTTGAGGGCACTGGTGACTTTGACAGCCACTGGTGACTTTGACAGCCACTGGTAAGGTGTGGCCACCCGCTCCTCTGGGCTGCAGGTCTTGCTCCAGCAATGTGTAAATGTCTTCGACAACCTGGCACGATACCCTGAGCCTCCTTTGGCACTGCTGTTCAGTCATGTTGAGGAAGCTCATCCTCTGCCTGTATACCCTGTGTTGGGAGTACCGCCTCCGGTGCGGTGCAGCCCTGCGTTGATGTCCTGTGTCCTGTAAGGCATCAGGTGGTTGAGGAGAAGGTTGGTGGTGTTGTTGTTGGTGCTGCTATTGTTGGGGCTCATCGTGGTCCGATTCTGAGGACTAAGGTGAGACAGTATAAACAGCACCCATGCTGATTAAATAGATGGCAGGTCAAGTAGGGATGACGGTGGGTTTCCAACCCACTCCAAGATATTTCGAATTTCCCACCCGACACATCTCCAATCGCACCCGCATGGACCCCAGAAAATTCTGGCCATTGACTGTGGAATAAAAAAGGGGCCAAAATCTGCTGGGGCATATCCCAGCATAAGTGGTTCAGTCGTCATAAAATTGATTCGCCAAAGTGGCAGGGTCGGGGGAGTTACCTTATTTTACATGCTTATGTGACTAAGAGTGCATCTAAGGTGCCTGCCTGCTCCAGGAGGCCAGGAATCAGAACCAAAGCCCCCTCCCACCCCGATCCAGAAAGAAAGTTTCAGCTGCCCATTGGCTGAAATGATCCTATCTTGAAAAAATCTTCAGGGGTCTAGGAAAAATCTTCAGGAATCGAGACCACAACCCCACAGATACCTTCCCCGCGCCCCCCCCCCCCCCACCCCCCAACCCCCCCACCGCCAAGGTGGGCCCCACAATTGCTAATCCCGAGACCAGTACATCCCTTTCTTCAGTGCTAACCAGGCACCCATTTCCAACGTGTTGTTTCCCAGCCCTTCCTGTATCAAAGGGGTAGGCAAAGACCCTATGAGAACTCCTGTACAAGGTCAGGACCTGGAATATTTTGGAACCAGGCCTATTTTCAAGCCTTTTCGCTGGAGTTGGGAGTATACCGGAAGGATTTTTGGTCCCAAAGTGTTTACAAAGAACCAGAATTCACAATCTTTAATATAAAGATTAAACATTTTCTGGGACAACATGCACCATTGAGCACAGTGCGGGAGGGACATCATTTTGAAGAAAAGTGTACAATTTTCAATCTGTTGTCTATAAAGTTTAAACATTGAAAATGCTGTAAGACACCAATAGATGGTATGAAACAACATTCAGGTACATTTTTATCATTGCCATTATTTCAGTTTATTCTGAGTTTAACATCGTGCGAGTATACACTTATATGTTAGGACACAACTCAACATTCACTTCTTCTAAGGCATAAAGCAATGTCTGCACCATATTGAAATTATATTTTACAGCTAGTGTGCGAATGGTGTCAGAGGCATAAATCAATTAAGTCATCAATTATAAATTTAGCATTAAGAAAGGGATTGAGGCCGAATGTTTTTATCTAAAGGATACTAGAGTTGTGGAGAACCATCGAAGCATAAAATATTTTGGTTCTAAGGACAATTAGATTTAAGAGCAAGGTGAGAGAGTAGATAGGCAGGGATGATAAATAAGCATAATGCCTTTCTCATGTTACAAAAATTCTCGGGCCATCTTTTCCTCTCTTTGAAAATATCCTGAGAATTAACTATTTGTAATTTTAATTTACAACTTACTATTGAAATTGAATGATTCATGGTTTTGAAATGTGCAATTTCCTTAGTAGGAACAAAAAAAACCAGTTAATCAAATACAGTTTGTAACTACAATTGTCGAGTCCGTAATATTCGTGCAAATTGGCTCAAAGCCAGGTTAGCAAAGTCTGTTTTACTGAACAGACCTTTGGTGCACTGGTAATTGCTGCAACAGAGAAGCACAAGCAAAGCTTTGTTGGGAGAGGATGTCCTATAACGATATAAAGGAGGTAGCAAGTGTAACAATTCATCATGGAAAGAATTAATATGGAGCCAATGACTTGGAGGGGGTGGCTATATATTTGCAAACATTTTGGGCTGGATTTTGATACTGGGGCGGGTTGGGGTCGTGTCATCCACTTTTCGTGTTATCCACCCGACTGCAATTGGATGTGGGAGATTGATGCAATTTTCACCTAATTGGCCAATTGAGTTCCAGCATGTGGGAACCTATTAACCAATTAGTGTTTTGAGTCTGAAAGTCGCCTCTGATGATGTCATCATTGCTGCTGCATTGAAGGTTTTCAGAGACAGACTGCCTGGCCTTTGCTGTGAGAGGACCTGGATGCAAAATGAGTAGCAGTAGAAATGAGTAGAGAGAGAGAAAATATTTTTTTCCTCCTAGTCAGCCCATCCACTGCAATCGTGGTTCAGAACAGGCGTGCTTCACATAGAACAAGGGTTAAAATCACAAAAGCCTTTCAAAATGGCATTATAGAGCCAATTTAGTGCTTGTTAAGGGCCTTAACAGCCTATCCCGTCTCTTAAAGGCAGGACGCAGGCGGGACGAGCAGACACGATTTCATGAAAATTGCGTGGAGGCGGGATGGAGGCAGACTTGTGCCCGCCCGCCATTTTTCGCAATTTTAACCCCCCACACGCCTCCAAACCCACCTCCACGGGTCAATGAAAATCCAGCCCTTTATATCCATAGTTAAGTACAAGAAGTTCTCTGACAGTTTCCCTTTGATCTGGAAGTGTTTATAGATTGGCTGTGCACTAAGATGGCTGATGTGATCATTTCTAGTTTGCTACTAACTGAACTTAATAACATCACAAGCCAGAGGTCTGGAAGAAGTTGCACAACTTCCAAATAAAAAGAACAGGGGTAGATGAACTAGATAATAGAAATGATATACAGCACTGAGAAACTAAAATGAATGGGCCAAATCTTGCTGGAGTGGGGCATCTTGTGGCATACATCGTTAGTTAGATTTTATCCTGCACACTTCAGCTCAAACGCATTTGTGCCATAATTTGTTGGACGTGCGAACTAATAACAGCGTGGCAAGGGCAGTGGGACATCTGGGATCTTAGTGAATGGCAGGACTAACAGTGTATCTCCTTAAGAATCAGCGCTCACCGTTATTAAAGAGTAAATCGGACAGCAACTTCCGGCCAGAAAGGGCCGGCAACCTGGTGGAAATACGTTTTTCACCTAATTCTTCTCACTCCCACCCAGATTGTGTTAACTCTGCATCTCAAACAAGCTGGAATTTCTAATCTATTATACAGGCTGAAATTACAAGGCACTTGCAGAAATATGAGTTAATCAGGGTCAGTCAGATATCTAAAAGGCAAAAGCAAAATACTGCAGATGCTGGAAATCTGAAATAAAAACAGAAAATGCTGGAAATACTCAGCAGGTCAGGCACCATCTGTGGTGAGAGAAACAGAGTTAACGTTTCAGGTCGATGACCCTTCATCAGAACATCAAAAAGGCAGGCTGTGCTTAACCAATTTTAAAGAATTCTTTGAAAAAATGACAGAGAACATAAAGAAAATGCAGTGAGTGTGGTTTATATGGATTTTCAAAAAGCATTTGATAAGTTACCACTCAAGAGACTTATGATCAGTGTTCCCTCTTATTTTTGGGGGGGATTCGGCCCCTTTAAAGGGCTGAGTGGCCCATTCAAACTTCCACACTGTTTGTCCATTGAGAAACTGGCAAGCGCCCTGCGCGGGAGCTTCAGACAGCTGTGCAGCCGTGCGGCTAAATGGGAACATTGTTTATGGTGATGATATTCCACATGGAATTAAGGGGAATGTGGCCACCTGGATAGAGAGATGGTTGGAGGCAGAAGCAAAGGATGGGGTAAAAGAAAGTTATTTGGACTGAAAGATGTGGTAAATGGTGTTCCACAGGGTTTGTGTTGGGGCCGCGCTTATTTACTATATACATAAATGATATAGACTTAGGCACAGAGGGAAAAATATCAAAATTTGACGATGATATCAAGTTGGGGCTATGACAAAACATGACGAGGATTGTGGAAGACTGCAGGAGAACATAGATCTGTCGCAAGATGGGCAGATAGATGGCGTATGCAGTTCAATGTAGAAAAACATGAAGTGATATATTTTGGAGGCAAGAATAAGGACAGGAAATACACCTTAATTGATAGATTTTAAATGGTGTAAAGGAGCATAGAGATCTTGATGTACATATACATAGGTCATTAAAGGTGACAGCGCAAGTCGATAAAACCATAAAAAAAGGCAAAAGGAATCCTTGGTTTTGCATCTTGGTGCATAAAACTTAAAAGTAAGGAGCTCGCTCGAGGAACAGCATTTCATCTTTCTATTAGGCATTTAACAGCCTCCTACATAGATACATAGATACATAGAATCTAGGAGCAGGAGTAGGCCATTCGGCCCGTCGAGCCTGCTCCGCCATTCAATACGATCATGGCTGATCATCCAAATCCAGTACCCTGTCCCTGCTTTAATCCCCACAGTACACATATCCCACCCTACCCCCATAACCCCACGTATTTAATTCCCCCTAACATATCCCATCCTATCCCCATAACCCCACATATTTAATCCCCCCTAACACTAAGGGTCAATTTATCATAGCCAAATCAACCTAACCCACACATTTTTGGACTGTGGGAGGAAACCGGAGCACCCGGAGGAAACCCACGCAGACACGGGGAGAATGTGCAAACTCCACACAGACAGTCACCCGAGGTCAGATTCGAACCCGGGTCTCTGGCGCTGTGAGGCACCAGTGCTAACCACTATGCCACCGTGTTGCCTCCTGGACCCAACATTGAGTTCAGTAACTTCAGATCATAACCACCGCTCCCATTTTCTCGGACAATAAGTGCTGGTAAAGATTTTGCTGTAACCATTTACACCTCCTCTGGACCCATGTTTTGTTTCTTTACTTGTCCCATTACCACCCTATTTTGCCTTGCACCATCATCCCTTTTGTCATTAATCACTCCTGCCCTCCCCCCATCACAGACCTTCCCCTTTGTTCTTTCCTTTGCCCCAAACACCACACCACCCCCCCAACCCACCCGCCACCTTTTTCCCTAACTCTGTACTTGCTTATAAACTGTTAAATATCTAACTTCTTGCAGTTCTGATGAAAGGTCATTGACCTCAAATGTTAACTCTGTTTCTCTCTCCACAAATGCTGCCTGACCGGCTGAGTGTTTCCAGCATTTTCTGTTTCTATTTTAGGTGATGTTGAACTTGTACAACTGGTTAATTAGTCCTCAGTTGGAGCACTGTGAGCAGTTTTGGAGACCCCATTACAAGAAGAATATAAAAGTTGCAGTGTATAATGGAAAAAGTGCAGTGCACAATCATTGGGATGTTAGCAAGGATAAGGGGTTGGAATTATGAAGAAAAATGTCATAAGTTAGTGTTTTTCACTAATTTCTCTAATATATGTTCATCAATTTTTGAAGGGCTAAGTATCCTTAGATCAGAACTAAGCACAGAGGAATAGTCCGCATATTATTGACATTACACCATTTTTTCTTACATTTCTATTTTTGCCAATATTAATAGGGCAGTATTTAATATGGCTCCTTATGTTCCTAATCTTGTCATAGTCTAATAATACAAGATTTATCACATAAATTGATTACCTTATATCAAAATTAAAAGACGTCAGTATGAAACTGTTGTAGCTCATGTAGCCTGCTAATACTTCATGGGCAATTGTAATTATTTAGAATGAAGAAAAATGTCAAATATTCATCAGAAAGAATCTTAAAAAAACACAATTCAGCATTTATCTGAAAATATACAGCCAACAACATCCATCGACATCATCAGTAATCAGTGTGCACTCCCTTAGTGCAGATCAATTACCGGCACAGCATCGATGCTTCTGCCAGCAGAATTTATTTAAATCCTCCACCTAACAAACATACACACAAAGGGCTGAATTTTGCCAGCACTCAGAGGGCAGGTTCGTAGGTGGGTCCGCTGTCAAAATCAAAAAGATTGACAGCGGGCCGGTATCCCGCTCTAAACCCGCCTCCTTGTGAGTTTCCCTCGTGCCGGCTCTGCCTGCGCTTTGCAGACACGGCACTAAGCGGCGGGTCATTCAATTGTGTTTGTTAGGAGGGTGTTTAAAGCAATTTAATCACCATTTTACCAGTTACAAAGTATTTTCCCAAGTTTTCCACGAGGTTCCCATCACTCAGGGATCACACCAGGTAAGTATGTCGGGTTCTGAACAACTCTCCATTTCTTTCAATAGGTGACAGCTGCAAAAGTGGTTTAAAACCTGCCATTTTACAGCTGGTCACTTTCCAATCTCAGAAGCTGGAGCATTATTTATTTGGAACCCAATTTTCAGCTTTATGCACTTTTGAAGTGTTTGCAGTAATCTCTCTATCCACTGTCACCTCCTTGGAACAATCTATCTCAACATTGACAGATTACTTCTGTCATCTCAACCTCACCTGCCATCTCTTCCATCATCATCGGTGCCCTTGGAAAAATCTCACCTTGGTCCTCAGAATCCCAACACGATCAGCCCCAACACCAGCAGCACCAGGCACACCAGCAGCACTAACAGCCACACCAACCTTCTCCGCAATCAACTGATGCTGCACTGGACACAGGGCATCATCAACCGTGCACATTGTTGCCCGGGATGCTAGCGATGGCCTCACCATGTGCAGGTTTGCTTCACTTAACACTGTACACCCTGGCTGCCACATGATGCACCAGGTTGGCACCACCCCACACCAGCACCATAAAGTATCCCTATAATGTCCAAGCCATTCCTTTCACACTCATCATCATTGCTGAGGGTACCGTTATGTCTCACCATTCACTACAACTCACTAAGCCACTTCCAAAGGTGCACACAAATCTGTCCAAGAATGCAAAGTGTTCAAAATAAAGATTTCAATTTTTGACAGCATATTACCTGAAACTTCACATAAACATTGGTTAAACCACCCAAGTGCCTGCCCTTGTGTTCTTAGTTGGAATGCTTGCAGTAGGATGAGGGTGAGTGTGAGGGTGGTTAGTGAGATGGGGAAGTGATAATGTAGATAGAGAGGGATGGGTGGAGGTGCAAGGTAAGTTGGTGTGAGTAAGGATGTGCAGGAGTAGGGTAGAGAAGGCAGAGTGATGGGGATGTCATGATTGGCACAGCAGGATGAGGTTGAGTGTGGCTTGGCAGTAACGTTTTGTGATCTACTGAGATCATTGAAAGGTTTGTGCCACTGCAGCCTGGTCCTCCTGACAACATCACCGCTTGTTCCCTCTTGTGCAATGTGCAACCAAGCTGTGTTGAGTCTCCTGGGGAGGTGTCTTCTGCCCATTGGAAGGGAATAGTACCTCCCTGCTTGCTGTGACTCCCTCCATAAGCATATGGAGGGAGTCATGGTAGAGCCTGGGTGCAGCCGTGCACCTTTGTGCAGTGCTTGTCAGTATTTACAGTACCTCAATGCTTCAGAACACTGACAGCACAACTGTCAAAATCAATGTGGACGTGGCCCCTTTAAGGAAACCGGTTGATGATGCGTCATCAGATGACGTCATCAGACCCGTTTCCTTTTAATTGGCCGGGAAATGCGCAGGGCGGGCTTAATAAACCCTATCAGGGCAAAATCACTTGGAGGAGGTGGGATGAAGACATGTACGGAGTTTGAGGCCGCTGTCTGCTCCAGCCGCATCGGACTCGCCACGGCTGGTGAAATCGCAGCTAAAGAAACTGCAAATTTATTTTAAAATTCTATAATAGTTGTAGAATGGGGAGCTACAGTATTTAATTACACTAGGGTGCTGCTGAAACTAGCAGCACCTCTGTTCCTGATAAATATTTTCCAGTTATTATAATGGAAATCTTAAATTAAGCTTATTTCTGCTCTACACAGAGAAAGAAATGGTTCTGGATATAGTCAGTAAGTTTAGGATGTATTCCATCCCTCCTCGATTTTCTTCGAACATAAACTACCAGATAGAATGTCACAGTCGGTATTTGTTCTGCCAGTGACTGTTGTTTGCTTTGCATCGCTCATGTCTGGGTGCAGTTGAAGTCACATAAATAGGAAGTTACCCTGACTTCGAAAGTTTTAGCTATTGTTGTATAAGGCTGTAACAATAACAGAACTGGTAAATTGCATAGGGAAAAATATCTGCGGCAGCATTAAGTATGAATAGTAAACTTGACAGGGTGCAGAATCCCTACACAATGAACTACAGATACCTAACACAAATACCTACTAACAAAGGTGCACCAACATATTCAATCGAACTCAGTGTGCTTCATCAACTAAAACTTTTCAGTCCCTTCACTTTCCTGATTTGCGTGAGAAAAATAAAATATTTGAATCTCAGGCTGTATTGCAACATAACATATATTCTACTCCAGCAATAGAAATGGATAAGTCTGCTGATGGGTAATTGGCTTGTCATATCCATACCTGTTATTCATCTGTGTCTGTTTTATTTGGCATATGTTTGCAATAACTAAAAAACAGATGTGCAGACTGAACTTGGCTCTGAGCAGTGTTCAGCTTTCAATGATTTTCTCCTGTGTGGAAGATGACAAAAGGCAGTAGCTATATCAGAACAAAAAAAAATGCTTCTTTTTGCACCACTAACCAAATGCAGCTCTTGGATATGGCATAGTCTTAGAAAATAGCTGGTCTTTTTTTTAAATGTGAGCACTTCACCAAATACACAGACATGCTTATGCTCTTCCATAGCGACGAGACCGGAGGTGCTGTGAGGTGCTGTGAGTATTTGAACTCACTTTCGCGGGCTTTTCTTCACAGGCTGCTGTCGGGAGCGACGAGACCGGAGGTGCTGTGAGGTGCTGTGAGTATTTGAACTCACTTTCGCGGGCTTTTCTTCACAGGCTGTTGTCGGGAGCGACGAGACCGGAGGTGCTGTGAGGTGCTGTGAGTATTTGAACTCACTTTCGCGGGCTTTTCTTCACAGGCTGTTGTCGGGAGCGACGAGACCGGAGGTGCTGTGAGGTGCTGTGAGTATTTGAACTCACTTTCGCGGGCTTTTCTTCACAGGCTGTTGTCGGGAGCGACGAGACCGGAGGTGCTGTGAGGTGCTGTGAGTATTTGAACTCACTTTCGCGGGCTTTTCTTCACAGGCTGTTGTCGGGAGCGACGAGACCGGAGGTGCTGTGAGGTGCTGTGAGTATTTGAACTCACTTTCGCGGGCTTTTCTTCACAGGCTGTTGTCGGGAGCGACGAGACCGGAGGTGCTGTGAGGTGCTGTGAGTATTTGAACTCACTTTCGCGGGCTTTTCTTCACAGGCTGTTGTCGGGAGCGACGAGACCGGAGGTGCTGTGAGGTGCTGTGAGTATTTGAACTCACTTTCGCGGGCTTTTCTTCACAGGCTGTTGTCGGGAGCGACGAGACCGGAGGTGCTGTGAGGTGCTGTGAGTATTTGAACTCACTTTCGCGGGCTTTTCTTCACAGGCTGTTGTCGGGAGCGACGAGACCGGAGGTGCTGTGAGGTGCTGTGAGTATTTGAACTCACTTTCGCGGGCTTTTCTTCACAGGCTGTTGTCGGGAGCGACGAGACCAGAGGTGCTGTGAGGTGCTGTGAGTATTTGAACTCACTTTCGCGGGCTTTTCTTCACAGGCTGTTGTCGGGAGCGACGAGACCGGAGGTGCTGTGAGGTGCTGTGAGTATTTGAACTCACTTTCGCGGGCTTTTCTTCACAGGCTGTTGTCGGGAGCGACGAGACCGGAGGTGCTGTGAGGTGCTGTGAGTATTTGAACTCACTTTCGCGGGCTTTTCTTCACAGGCTGTTGTCGGGAGCGACGAGACCGGAAGCGGACCAGGTGGGAAGCACCCAGGTGAACGGCATTTAAGGAGGGTGGTGGCTTAAACCCGAGTTCCTACAGAGTAGGAACCCCCACCCGCCCTCCTCCTCTAACCTACTAGTCTTTTAGCAGTCTAAGAACAGAGGTCACAAATTTTTTGGTCTCAGTTTCTTTTCAGCAGGGCAGGACGGTTACCGGGAGGAGCGGGAAGTCGGCGTAGGACCAAGGGGACACAAGACCGGGAAGTCAGCGATAGACCAGGGAGGTAAGACTAACTGGTAAGTACTTTCCTCAAACCTTCCTAGAAAGTAAAACTAAAACTAGTGGGATTTGGTTAGTTTAAAAAGGAATAAGAGGAGTACAGTATACATTGGTCTAAGTAAGCTTCGGGAAAACAAAAGTCAATAAATAAACTAAAACTAGAAAATTAAAAAGTAATATAAGGGTTAAGTCATGGCAGTAGAACTCGGACCTGTGTCATGCTCCTCCTGTAACATGTGGGAAATCAGGGACGCTTCCTGTGTCCCTGACAACCATGTGTGCGGGAAGTGTGTCCAGCTGCAGCTCATGTGGGACCGCATGACGGCCCTTGAGCTGCGGATGGACTCACTTTGGAGCATCCACGATTCTGAGAGGGTTGTGGATAGCACATTTAGTGAGTTGGTCACACCGCAGGTTAAGGCCAGCGTAGATAGTACATGGGTGACCAAAAGGCAGAGCAAGGGCAGGAAGGTAGTGCAGAAATCCCCTGGGGTTGTCTCCCTTAGCAACAGGTTCACCGCCTTAGGTGCTGTTGTCGGGGGGGATGACTCATCGGGGGAAGGCACCAGCAGCCAGGCTCATGGCACCATGACTGGCTCTGTTGCAAAGAAGGGAGGGAAAAAGAGTGGCAGGGCTATAGTAATAGGGGATTCGATTGTAAGGGGAATAGATAGGGGTTTCTGTGGTCGCGACCGAGACTCCAGGATGGTATGTTGCCTCCCTGGTGCAAGGGTCAAGGATGTCTCGGCGCGGGTGCAGAACATTCTGGAGGGGGAGGGGGAACAGCCAGTTGTCGTGATACATGTTGGTACCAACGACGTAGCTAAAAAAAGGGAAGAGGTCCTACAAGTAGAATTTAGGGAGTTAGGAGCCAAGCTAAAAAGTAGGACCTCGAAGGTAGTAATCTCTGGATTACTACCAGTGCCACGTGCTAGTAAGAGTACAGAGAACAGGATAGTTAGGCTAAATACGTGGCTTGAGCAGTGGTGTAAGAGGGAGGGTTTTAAATTTTTGAGGCATTGGAACCAGTTTTGTGGTAGGTGTGACCTATACAAATGGGACGGTCTACACCTGTGCAAAGATGGAACTGATGTTCTCGGGGTAATTTTTGATAAAGCAGTTCGGGAGCATTTAAACTAGTATGGCAGGGGGCTAGAAACCTATGTAGTGAAATAGAGGAAAGTGAAAGGCAGACAGAAATAAATGGTAAAAGGGTGAGGAACAAAAAACAAAGGGCCAAACTAATTCATAAAAAATGTGAGCATAAAAAAAGCCTGAGGGTTTTATACCTTAATGCGAGAAGCATCAGGAACAAGGTAGATGAATTAGCTGTGGAAATAGAGGTTAATAATTATGATCTAATTGGGATTACGGAAACATGGTTGCAGGGTGAGCAGGGCTGGGAGCTTAACATACAGGGGTATTCAGTATTTAGGAAGGATCGACAAAAAAGAAAGGGAGGAGGGGTAGCATTGCTGGTAAAAGAGGGGATAAATGCAATTGAAAGGAAGGATATTAACTCAGTTAATACAGAATCTATATGGGTGGAGCTAAGAAATAGCGAGGGGCGAAAAACATTAATAGGAGTGGTATATAGGCCTCCAAATAGTAAAATAGAGGTTGGGGAGGGCATCACGAGGGAAATTAGAGAAGCATGCAATAAGAGCACAGCTGTCATCATAGGTGACTTTAACTTACATATAGATTGGACTAGCCTAATCAGTAAAAATAATGAGGAGGAGGAATTCCTTGAGTGTTTAAGGGATGGTTATCTGGATCAATATGTCGAGGAACCAACTCGGGAACAGGCTATATTGGACTGGGTACTGTGCAATGAGAAGGGACTAATTAGTAATCTTGTTGTACGGGGACCCTTGGGTCAGAGCGATCATAACATGATCGATTTCTCACTCGAAATGGAGAGCGAAGAAATTGACTCAGAGACTAAGGTCCTGAATTTAAACAAGGGGAATTATGATGCCATTAGACGGGAACTGAGTAGGTCTGATTGGACAACGTTCCTGGGAGGACTGGAGGTAGATAAACAATGGCAAGCATTTAAAGATAGAATGACAAAATTGCAAAAATTGTTTATACCAATCTGGCATAAAAGGAAATCTAAAAAGGTGACTCAACCGTGGATAACAGGGGAAATTAGAGACAGCATAAAATCCAAAGATAGGGCGTATAAAATAGCCAAAAAAAGCGCCAGAGCGGAAGATTGGGAACAGTTTAAGATAGAGCAAAGGAGGACAAAGGGCTTAATCAAGAGGGGCAAAATAGCTTAAGAAAGCAAGCTGGCGGAAAATATAAAAACTAACTCCAAAAGCTTTTATAAGTATATCAAGAGGAAAAGACTGGTGAAAACCAAAGTTGGTCCATTGCAGTCAGATACGGGGGAATATATAACGGGAAATAAGGAAATGGCAGACCAACTAAATGCATACTTTGGGTCAGTCTTTACGAAGGAAGACACAAAAAACCTCCCTGGGATATCGGGAAAAATAGGGACATTGGCAAAGGAGGAACTGATGCAAATCAATATCTCTAAGGATATGGTGTTAAGGAAGCTAAAGGGATTGAAGGCGGACAAATCCCCAGGGCCTGATAACATGCATCCTAGGGTACTGAAGGAGGTGGCCCTAGAGATAGCGGATGCACTAAGTATGATTTTTCAGAATTCATTAGACTCGGGAACAGTGCCCATGGATTGGAGGGTAGCTAACGTTACCCCACTATTCAAAAAGGGGGGTAGGGAAAAAGCAGGTAATTACAGACCTGTAAGCCTTACATCAGTTGTGGGCAAAATGCTGGAGTCCATCATTAAGGATGAAATAGCGGAGCACTTAGCAAATGGGGACAGGATAGGACAGAGTCAACATGGATTTACAAAGGGTAAATCGTGCTTGACTAATCTATTGGAATTTTTTGAGGGAGTAACTGGTAAAATAGATGGGGGAGAGCCAGTAGATGTGGTGTACCTGGACTTCCAAAAGGCCTTCGACAAGGTCCCACATAAAAGATTAGCATGGAAAATTGAAGCTCATGGGATAAAGGG
The DNA here is from genome assembly GCA_030390025.1 of Squalus acanthias. Taxonomy (NCBI): domain Eukaryota; kingdom Metazoa; phylum Chordata; class Chondrichthyes; order Squaliformes; family Squalidae; genus Squalus; species Squalus acanthias. The sequence continues at coordinate 89,174,590 of CM059428.1, read as the reverse complement.
GAAAGTATTGACGTGGATAGAGAACTGGCTGTCAGATAGAAAACAGAGAGTTGGAATAAACGGCTCATTTTCTGAATGGCAGGCAGTAACAAGTGGGGTACCACAGGGATCTGTCCTGGGTCCCCAGCTGTTCACAATTTACATTAATGACCTGGATCAGGGAGTCGGATGCAGCATTTCCAAATTTGCAGACGACACTAAACTAGGAGGGGGGGTGGGCTCAGAGGAGGAGACCAGGAAGCTCCAGAGCGATTTGGACAGACTGGGTGATTGGGCGGATAAATGGCAGATGCACTATAATGTGGACAAGTGCGAAGTTATCCACCTTGGGTGCAGGAACGGGAGGGCAAATTATTATTTAAATGGCAATAAATTGGGAGAGGGGGAAGTACAGAGAGACCTGGGTGTTCTTGTACACCAGTCACTGAAGGCGAGCATGCAGGTGCAACAGGCGGTCAAGAAGGCAAACGGTATGCTGGCCTTCATAGCAAAAGGGTTGGAATACAGGAACAGGGATACCTTGCTGCAGCTGTACAGGGCACTGGTGAGACCACACCTCGAGTACTGTGTACAGTTTTGGTCGCCTCATCTGAGGAAAGATGTTCTTGCCATGGAGGGGGTGCAGCGGCGATTCACCAGGCTGATACCAGGAATGGCGGGATTGACCTATGAGGAGAGACTATGTAGTTTAGGGATGTACACACTAGAGTTTAGAAGATTGAGAGGGGACCTCATAGAAGTGTATAAAATTCTGACAGGTCTAGACAGACTAGACGCAGAAGGAATGTTTCCCTTGGCGGGTGAGAACAGAACTAGAGGACATAATTTAAGGATAAGGGCTAAACCATTTAGGACAGAAATGAGGGGGAATTTCTTCACTCAGAGGGTGGTGAACCTGTGGAACTCATTGCCACAGAGGGCAGTGTACGCCAGCTCATTAAATATATTTAAGAGGGAATTAGATATATTTCTACAGGCAAAAGGGGTTAAGGGTTACGGAGAGAAGGCGGGGACGGGATACTGAATTGGAGGATCAGCCATGATCTCATTAAATGGCGGAGCAGGCTCGAAGGGCCGGATGGCCTACTCCTGCTCCTATCTTCTATGTATCTATGTATCTATGTATAGCACCGTGCAATATTGCCATATGCTGATTGTATTGCCCAATCCTATCTTACAACAGTGACTACACTTTAAAAAAAGTACTTCATTGGCTGTAAAGCGCTTTGGGACATCCGGTGGTTGTGAAAGGCGTTATATAAATGCAAGTCTTTCTTTCTTTCTTTCTATTAAATGTGGGAAATATCAAGTACCAAGTACAATGCCAGCACAAGGTCCCTTAATGCTGCATGTTCACACATTCAAATTACATTGGCTCGTGTCCTGGTCACATCTTCTCACATTCCTTTTCACGTACCTTTTAAATCTGCCTTCAAGAGAAGGTTGCATGAGAAGATTGTTTCTATACCTCTCTCATTATCGTCTCATTTTGCCTTGCACCATCATCACTTTAGTCATTTAATCACTCCTGCCCTCCACCCTATCATAGACCTTCCCTTTTGGGTTTTTTATGCTCCACCCCCCACCCCCCTATTCCTTGGCTCTGCATTTGTTTAAACGTTGTTCATCTCCAACATCTTCCAGTTCTGATGAAAGGCCTTCGACCTGAAAGGTTAACTTTGTTTCTCTCTCCACAGATGCTGCCTGAGCTGCTGAGTGTTTCCAACATTTTCTGTTTTTATTTCAGATTGCTAGCATCCGCAGTATTTTGCTTTTGTTTACGATGTAGCTGTTTGACCAGTTAGGTTTTGCCAATATGTGTTCTGCCTTTTGGTCATGGTCTTATTGTGATGCCAGTTATTACTGCCTGTTATTTCATAGCTGCATACTTTTTCATCAATCCTGTCATATTTTCCCCTCTTCCCAAATAAAGAGTGAATTATCCTTATATGAAGCAGAAAATAACACTGGACAACCTCCACCGCAGCCTCAGCTGATACTAAGGCCACAAATTTAATAGAGGAGGTGGGTTGCAGTCAGGTTGCCTGGTGGGCGGGTTCCGGTCCCGCTGCCAGTTGCAACCGCTCCCAATTTTAATTTAAGCGGCCTATTAAGTCCCGTCGGGCGCACTGCCCAGTCCAATGAGTGGGATCGAGTCTGTTACTCGCCTCTGATGACGTCATTTCTGCAGTTGTTTTAGAGGGGCCCATGCAGCCTCAACCTCTCATTTCTCGTTTCTGCTTGTGTTTGAATGGACCCAGGCTACAATGTGTGCTGCCAAAGCCAAGGCTGCTCCATGGTTTAATGAGGACTCCCTCCAAGCTCTTGTGGAGGGAGTAAGAGGGCGCAGGGAGATTCTGTTCCCTCCCGATGGCCGGAGGAAGCCTCCTCAGCAAACAAAGACAGCCTGGCTGCACATTGCTGAGGAGGTCAGCGTTAGGTCCATATGTTCACGCACCTGGGCCCAGTGCCAGAAACGGTTTAATGATCTTCTGCGATCAGCAAAAGTGAGTATCCCATCACACTTACCTTCAATCTGCTTCCCTTCTATTCTCATCACCAGCACTCTGCTTTGTCAGCCTGCTCCTCCACATCCCACCTTACCCTTCCTTCCCTTGCACCCTTACCTCTCTATCTCTCTCTCTGTACTGAATCACTTCACCAGCCTACTATGTACCCCTCATACTCGCTCTCACTGTTATGCAATGACAACAACTAACAACGCACAGGGAGGCAGCTTCCTCTTGACACCTCACACCATCTTGGTCTCCGTCTAAGCTTCTATGTTATGGATTCTTCACACTCACTCCATTACTCTCACTGAAACTCCACTTGTGTCCCTCCTTGCAGGAAAAGATAGCTCACAATAAGAGGGAGAGAGCATAGACAGGAGGAGGCCCACCATCCCTGGTGACATTGACAAGTGCTGAGGAGGCTGCACATGAGATCGTGGGAAGTGGCGAGGAGCTGGAAGTAGCGGACAGAGAGACGGGCGCACTAGACGAAGCTGGTGACAGAATAGATTTTCAACCCTCGTATTTAGATTTCATGATTGACTGAAATGGCATATGATGTTCATAGAGATTGACTTTTGATCATCTGCACAATAGGATGTGTCTGCTACCTAAAAATCAGATGTTTAACTCATGCCTTACTCTCCCACAGGACCATCGAGAGCCCCCCTCCCCACTGTCCAGGAGGAAGAGCTGGACGACTCCTCAGAGGAACCTGGAGCCTCTGAGGGAGCAGCGTCACCAGGACTCAGCACACCCAGCACCAGCGCAGAAACGCACATCTCGGTGGGGCCTTCGCGACATAGAGTAGTGTTGTCACCTGGTGTATCACAGCTCACAAGTGAGCATCAGCAGATGGTGGGGACAACCACAGCAGTGGAGAGTCCTCGTTGGAGGTCGCAGGATGCTCCTAGCTCTGCTCAGCTGCATGTGGACCCTGTGCCTCCGGGTCCATCCAGAAAGAGAGCGGTGCTGGAACTCCAGGAACAAGTGCAGGAGTCTCTGACAGGGTTTGCCTCCAGAGTAACTGTGAGTGTGGAGAGAATGGAGGAGTCCATGTCAAACATGAGTACTGCCTTTGTGGAGGCAATGGCGCATGAACGTGCCACCATGGAGAGGGTGGCAACCTCCATGGAGGACATAAGTTGCCAGATTCAGGAGAACATGGTGACTCTTCTAAATAGATGGTCTGCTGTGGAGGAGAGATGGGCATCTATTGAGGAGAGAGATGGATGTCCCCATTATGAGGATTGTCAGTACAGAGATGGGTCTTCATGGCCCCACTGATGTGCAGCAAGGTGCTCTCCAGTCACTTGCTAGCACTGAAGTGCGGGTGACCCATGAGAGGGATGTTGGTGGTAGACAACAAGGAAGTGGGGCTCCTCATCAAGCGCTCACATGACCATGCCACTGCGGAGCCCTCGGTCAGAGCCCCAGGTTCCTCACCCAACTGAGATGGCCGTCTCAGCCTCTGCACAGCCGCAGGAAGAGCAGACCGTTGTAGAGCCCTCCCAGGCTCCCAAACCCAGAGGACGTCTGCCAAAGGCGTCTAAGCAGGCGCAGCATCAAAGTGAGCAAGGTGCCTCTACATCTGCTGAAGCCACAGGGGAAGCACCACATAGAAGCACGTGCAAGAGGAAGTTAACACACAAATAGTCACAAGGGTAGTCACATGGGTGTTTTGTTCTGTTGTGAAGTATTGTTTGTCATCCTTTTGTGATGTGATTAAACAAAAGTGATGGCAAAGAGTTGAAGTTCTGACCTATGTGTTCTGAGAAATGGAAGTTGCACAGTGAGGGCTCAGGGCGACTTGCATTTGTAATGATGGTGGTGAGAGTGATAGGAAAGCACCGTTTATTGGAGAGATGAAGTATGGCATGTTAAGAATGTTGTTCACACATTCATAGCCATATGCCAGCCACCTGTGGTTGAAGCGTAAGCTTACGCGAATCTGACATGGATGAGTGCATCCCTTGCCTGACGGCCAGCAATGTGATCACGCGCTTCTGCATTGGCCACATCCAGCCCTGCAAGGCGTGCCTCCTCCTCCTCATCTTCATCCTCGTCCTCCTCCTCCTCCTCGTCCTCCTGCTTTTCTTCCGAGAATGCTCTGCGCTGAGCCACTTGTTCCTCAGGGAGAGCTAAGCCACGCTGCTGTGCGATGTTGTGCAGGGCACAGCAGACGACGATGATTCTGGACACCGTGGCTGGTGCATACTGCAGGGCTCTGTCGAGGCATCGGAATCGCATTTTGAGCAAGCCGATGGTTTGCTCGATGATGCTTCTGGTGGAGATGTGGCTCACATTGTACCGCTCCTCAGCCTCATTTGATGGCCTCCTCATTGGTGTCATTAGCCACTTTTTCAGGGGATAGCCCTTGTCGCCAAGTAGCCATCCGGAAAGTTGGGTTGGCGGATTGAAGAGCTGAGGCACAGTAGACTGCCGCAGGATGGAGGAATTATGGCAACTGCCAGGGTACTTTGCGCAAACATGCATGATGATCTTCCTGTGGTTACACACCAGCTGGACGTTCAGGGAGTGGAAGCCCTTGTGGGTGACAAATATAGCTGGGTTGGGATGGGGTGCCCTAATGGCCACATGTGTGCAGTCTACGATGCCCTGCACCCTTCGGAAGCCTGGCATATTTGCAAAGCCAACCGCACGTGCGGTCACACTTGCTTCATCCGTGGAGAAGTGGATGTAATTGTGCGACTTTGCAAAGAGGGCATTGGTAGCCTGCGTGATGCAGGCATGTGTGGCCGACTGGGAGATGCCGCTGATGTCTGCAGCTGAACCCTGGGAGGAGCCCAAAGCAAAGAAGTTGAGTGCGGTGGTGACTTTGACAGCCACTGGTAAGGAGTGTCCACCCGCTCTTCTGGGCTCCAGGTGTTGGTGCAGCATTGCGCAGATGTCAGTGACTACGTCTCGCGGAAGTCTCAGCCTCCTTTGGCACTGCTGCTCACTCATGTGGAGGAAGCTCATTCTCGGCCTGTAAACCCTGTGTTGGGGGTATCTCCTGCGGCGAGGTGCAGGCCTGTGCTGACGCCCTCTACCCTGTGCATCATCAGGTGGCTGAGGAGAAGGTTGGCGTTCCTGCTGTTGGTGCTGCTGCTGTGCCTGGTTCTGCTGCTGCCGCGGCTGCTTTTCCTCCGAATCTGACGACCAGGATGAGAGGATATAAATGGTTCCCATACCGCTGGTATATATCTCAGTCGAGGAATGGAGCTTGTTTGCGCTCAGACAAAGGGGCCAGAGGGTTTTCCAAGGAGGTCACATTGCAGATGGATTTCAGCTCAACACTCACAAGATTAGTAGAGCTGAAAAATGTCTCCCAAACCTCAAAGCACTAAGTTGTGGCATGTGAAAGAATGAGAGATTGCAGGACCGCTTTTAAGCTGTTCAAGCAGCTGCCAACAATTCAGGTCCTCGCTCAACCTGTCTCGATTCAGCTGGTGAGTTTTTCTGAAGGCGGGCAGCGTGCTGAAAAAACTGCAAAATCCAAACAGGCAGTTAAACTAGGATTATCCAGGCAGTTAACAAGCTGATAACTGCCTTAACTGCCTCTCCCGCCGTTTGGTGTCGGGTCAGTTCGGGAGCGGCTGATCCAACACTTGCCAAAGTCGCGTGGAGGCGGGATGGCGGCAGGTTGCAGCCCGCCAGCAATTTTTCTGATTTATGCAACTGACCTGCCTCCAAACCTGCCCTCTGAGGTCTATTAAATTCGTGGCCTTAGCCCCTGTAATGGCTCCTGTATTTATTGCCTCTTACTGACTCCAAACCTGGACATTGGTCCATGGATGCTCCAAGGTGACCTCACACACTCTACAAGTTTCCTTCATATCATCACAGGGTCTCAGACTTTAACTTTGGACTTGTTTATATTGTCTCGTCCCTGTGCTTCATTTATGACCAGGACATGTCTTGCTAAGGCTTTGCCATGCCTATGTGATTTCAGTTCCTCCTCTGTGCATTCCCATGCATATTTTGACTGCCTCTCTGGATCCAAGCCTACTACTTCTATCTCAATGTTATTTCTCTTGGCCCCATTTAGGCCCTTCTCCCCTGTCTCCTCCTCCTCCTCTTCATTGAGCCATTTCATCTTTCATTTCTCTACTCTGAGATACTTTGCCCCTTCCAACCTCTACCCCAACCAACACTAATCCTCTGCCTTCCTACTCTCCTGCCACCATCCTAGGCTTGAATTCCCCCTTCAATAAACCTATGGCTAGCCCCTGTGCCTCTCTTGAGAACCTCCAAAGGGGACGTCGAGGCACTGGTAGCTGTCTCCTTATGAGCATTAGGCCCAACTGCAACTGTGGACCTAGAAGTGCCGGATGTCACTTCCTGCAAGACATCCCTTGTAATGGGATAAACAGAAGAGCTTGTTTAACTGTGCACACATTGACATTTGCCCTTGAAGAAATAGATGAATGTAAGGGCATTGCATCTTTTAAGAAAGCACAAAAAGCTGAAATTACATATGATGAGGCTTATCCAGCCTCGACCAATCTTCCTTTGCCAGCTCACCTCTAAACTTGCCCTCTCCTGCAGGCTCTCCTGTCCATCTGCCTTTAAATCTACCTCCTTCTTTTCCTCCAGACATGATTTTCAGTCATGGTTGTTCTCCCCAGTTGTCCTTCTGTCATGCTGATTGTATGCCCCTTACTTCCTTTGGAGTGAGAGAAGACAATGCTGCAGGCCTGTGAATATCATGGAGACTTTCCCCATATAAGGTCATTAATGCCATTATGATGAGGGGTGAAGGTGCTTTGTCCCTTTAAATGAAGTATCTTTCAAGACTATCAGAAGATCTTGTGGCAGGCAAACCGAGTGGAGAGTGGTTTTGAGTAAATAAAATGCTGGAGTGATTAGAAAGCTTACACTTAGCAGAAGTGAGTTTCCCAGACACCCAGAAGTTGAGAGAAAATATTATGATAGTTAAAGAGGTGGGTGAGGCTGTATGAATGGTAAAAGCTGTGCATTGTTACCAGGGTTTTGACTTACCTTGCCCACCCTTGTGAGGTCATTGAACCTCTTCCTGCAACCATGCATCCCTCAGCTCCCTCTTGTGAGGAATACTCTGTCATTCACTCGTGCCATTTCCTGACTGCGCAGCCAAGGTCTGAGTAAATCTCAGTATGCAAAATTATTTTAACAGCTATAATACAGAATGCAGGGCTAAAAACTTTTACGAGTTCCGGAAATAATTCCCATTAAAAGTCCTCTTCTGATAGTTGCTTAAAGTAAATTAAGACAACTGTAAAAGCCGAGGTTCTCTGATGTCCCTGCACTGGAGGCTGTTCAGAGAAGGTTCACTAGGTTGATTCCTGAGATGAAAGGGTTGTCTTATGAGGAAAAGTTGAGCAGGTTGGGCCTATACTCATTGGAATTTAGAAGAATGAGAGGTGATCTTATTGAAACATATAAGATTCTGAGGGGGCTTGACAGGGTAGATGCTGAGAGGATGTTTCCCCTTGTGGGGGAATCTAGAACTAGGGGGCATAGTTTCAGGATAAGGGGGTCACCCATTTAAGATGGAGATGAGGAGGAATTTCTTCTCTCAGAGGGTCGTGAATCTTTGGAATTCTCTACCCCAGAGAGCTATGGAGGCTGAGTCATTGAATATATTCAAGGCGGAGATAGACAGATATTTGAACTACAGGGGAGTCAAGGGTTATGGGGAGCGGGCAGGGAAGTGGAGTTGAGGTCAAGATCAGATCAGCCATGATCTTATTGAATGGCGGAGCAGGCTCGAAGGGCCAAATGGCCTACTCCTGCTCCTATTTCTTATGTTCTTAATCGCTGAGAAACATTCCTTCAGTTCAATGGAGCAGCAAGTGCATGGCTTGAAACTGAAATAACCATAGGAGAGATTTTCTGGTTGTCATAGCTGATAGCGCTGGAGAGGGACAGATGATTGGGGACCATGAAACCGGACAGAGATTGCTCTTGGACTAAACCAGCACTAAAGTGTTCTTGCCCAAAACAGGCGAGAGCTTTATTTGAATATTTATATATATGCAAATGATGCACGGCACAATTTCCCATCCAATCAGGTCAGACTGCACTGAGTGTTCCATTCACCCATCTTGAGAGTGGCCCTAAGGGAAGTTCCAGTGCAATTAAGTTCTTAAAATGGGAGAGACTTCTTCACAACATTTTTTTAATTTCTAGTTTTACAGTACATTTTTAGTACTGGTGTTGTTCAAACCACCCAAAAGGGGGCAGATTTGTTGTTCCTAAAATTTTCAATGTTTCTTTCTGTGGTGTTTTCCCACAAGAAGGAAGGAAAAGTCAGTGGGTGAGTCAGCTCTGGTCACTATCACCAACCTAATAAATCACTAGTCACCAATAAATCCAACAGGGAATTTAGGAGAAACTTCTTTATCCAGAGAGTGGTGAGAATGTGGAATTCGCTACCACAAGTATCATTTGAGACAAATAGCATTGATGCATTTAAGGGGAAGCTGGATCAGTACACAAGGGAGAAAGGAATAGAAGGATATGCTGATAGGGTTAGATGAAGTAGGGTGGGAGGAGGCTCATGTGGAGCATAAACACCGGCACAAACCTGTTGGGCCGAATGGCCCGTTTCTGTTCTGTAATTTCTATGTAACCTCCTAGAGACCTAGGCAGTCAGCTACCAGTATCAGCCAGAGAGAAAAAAAACAATATTTATTAAAAACTGAACAATAAAATTTGTCATAAGAAAACAAATATAAAAACAAAGGACACAACTTTTTATGAATAATATCAAAAATGTATACTTTTCTGCCAGACATTAATTATGTCACTTTTCAAGCAGTCAACAGAGGGCAGTGTTGCTCTATAAATCAATTCATGGAAATCTAAGAACATTTTTAGCTCTGGTTAAAATCTTTCACTCCCTTTGGGAAGAGACTGTTGATGTCTTTGTGCCATTAAGTGTTCAAAACAGATCTTCAGATAGGGTTATAGCATGTGGGGTTGGAATGTGCAGACTGTGTACAATTCATTGTGAATGTATACGTTACACTGAAGGTCTGGCTGCACTTTACACTCTAGCACAGTAGCACCAATTACTAACCCCACAAAAATAAAGAAAAGAACCCCTAGGGATTTTGACTGATAGTCAAGATGGTTAAGTTGAATATTAAATTAAATATATATAATGTTATGACAGCAATCAAATGTTCATATGTATAGCAAGAATTTATAACGATGAAGGGTCACACCTGAACCATCAATCTATCTTTGCCTGAACAAACTGCTGTGTATTTCCAGCATTTTCACTGTTTACATACAAGGTCAGGGTTCACAGATTGAATCAGGAGTCATGGGCATCCATGAACTTTGAATTCACAAGTCTCTCTTAATTCACATTTATAAAGAACTGCGTTATTACCAACCTCTTAATTCTGAAGGGTGTACTTGAGGGCTCCTAAATAGTTTTTAAGCAGTTTGTGGATTTCAACAGGTAACTAAAGACTGTTGCTATAAACAGAAATCCTCGGGCTTTCTGCTGCTTGTAACTTCATCTGAAGTGCAGCGGAAACCCAGTTTCCGCACGTCAAACAAAGTTATGGAGGCGCAAATCTGAGGAAATTCAGGGCCTTTTTTTTAAAGGTATAAATTTGGATTCACATTAGGAAATATATCTCATAAAGGAAAAGCAAAGTTCCCTGCTATACCATATTTTTGTGCGCCAGTGAAACATGAAAACCCTGTTGCTTTGATGCAAAAACGTCAGTATAACGAGAGTGAAGTCAACAAACTGCACTTTGCCAAGTGGCGTTAGGCCTGAGGGAGTGGCCTTCCGTGACCTTCTTGCACCAGTTGCAGAAATATTAAAAACCAAATTTTAAAACAGTGATGCCTAGGAACTATTTCAATTTTGAGCTCTATTTTCCTCCTTTTTTCAAGAGAAAGAGTTATGATCCTATTTATTAATACATTTGTCGATTTTAATGCCGCCAGACAAAATGGTGGTTGTGCATAATTTTCCTGCTGGTAGCATGGAGAAAATGACCCTTCAATTCATTAGCAGGAACCATGATGAACTGGCCAATCAAAATGCACCTGTAATGATGCTCCTTTTACACTTCTCAATAAGCTGATAAGTCTCTTAATTGGTAGAAAAGACAAAGGCCGCGGTTTTTCCTCTCGATGCGGCTTGGGGGCGGAACAGCTGCCTTCTGGGTTCCAGTCCCGCTCCCAACGACATCAGACGTATAGACACGGGCTTGCCGGCCAATTAAGAGGAAGCCAGTGTCTGATGACGTGTCCTCTGCCGGTTTTCTTAAAGGGGCCATACGCAATTTTTTTGACAGCTGATTTTTCAGTGTTTGACAGCATTGAGGTGCTGCAAATACTGACAATCACTGTTCACAGGTGAGCTCTTGCACCCAGGCTCTCCAGTGACTCCCTCCTTAGGCTAGAACTGATGGCAGCTGCAGGTGAGGTTACAGAAGCGATCTGTCACTGGTGAGAGAGGTTCTCCCAATGAGGTGGGACTACACATAATCCAAAACTTGTCACCTACAGAAAAGTCTAAATGCGTTAAAAATGATTTTCCCAACATTTTCTTACCTCTGAAACTCACCAGTGCACCACTGGATCCTTCACACCACTTCTGCAGCTGTCATCAATGAAGAAACATTACAGCAGACTCACAACACGCCACACTTACCTGGCGTGGTGTCCGGACGTCGGGAAGCCCGCAGTAGACCTGTCAAAATTGGAAAAAGCCTCTTAACTGCCTGTTAACAACCTGTTAACAAGCAGTCAAATACCTATAATCCTCTTCCCGCCGCTAGGTGTCGGGTCCATGCGCAAATCGGGGACCCGACACCTGGGAGACTCGTGTGGAGGTGGGTTGACAGTGGGTTTCCGACCCGCTGTCAATCTTTGCAATTTTGCCAGTGGTCCCGCCTCCAAACCCACCCCCTGAGCGCTGGCAAAATTCCCCCCTCAGAGTTTCTGCACCCCCTGCACAATGAAAAGGAAAAGCATGCATTTATATAGCACCTTTCATGACATCAGGATATCCCAAAGCACTTTACAGCCAATTAAGTACTTTTTTGAAGTGTAGTCACTGTTGTAATGTGAGAAACGTGGCAGCCAATTTGCGCACAGCAAGCTCCCACAAACATGCAAATAATCTGCTTTTAGTGATGCGGGTTGAGGGATAAATATTGGTCAGGACACTGAGGAGAATCCCCTGCTCTTCTTCAAAATAGTGTCATGTGATATTTTACGTCCATCTGAAAGGGCAGACAGGGCCTCTGTTTAACGTCTCAGCTGAAAGACGACACCTCCGTACTGCATTGAAATGTCAGCATAGATTTTGTACTTAAGTCTCTGGAGTGGGACTTTAACTTTATCTTCTGACTCAGAGGCACGGCTGTTCACAATGCGATATAAGGGGCTCTGCTTGTAATAAGAATCCTGGTTGTTCAGCCATAATGGTCATTAAATACTCTCTCTTTTTCCTTTCTTTGGGGGAAGTTTTAACTCCCAAAAACGGGTGGGTTTGGGACGGGTGGGATGTGAAAATTTTAAAAATCTCCAAGCCGACCCCAACCCTCCCACTTCCGGTTTTAATGGAGGTGGGACTGGTGGTGGGCAGCCAACCCGCTCTCAGGAGGCTGGTTGGTCATTTAAATATAATGAGGCTGCATGCCTCAGATTTTATCTATCTTCCAGGTTTAACCCTGGTTGGCAGCTAAAGGGAGGCATGGACTGGTGTGTGAAAGAGGTAAGCCCCTTTTCAGTACTGCCTGTGGGTCAGGAGGAGCAGGAGTGCTTCCCCTCGGCCTTTGAACCTCACCTGCTTCAATACCCCAGAATCACTGACCTCCACTCCAAGATCGCCAACCTTCCACCCCACTCCAGGATCAGCGACTTCTCTCTCTCCAGCATCGCCGACCTCCCAACTCCAGGATTACCGACCTCCTCTCCAGCATCGCCGACCTCCCAACTCCAGGATTACCGACCTCCTCTCCAGCATCGCCGACCTCCCAACTCCAGGATTACCGACCTCCTCTCCAGCATCGCCGACCTCCCAACTCCAGGATTGCCAACTTACTCCCCATTCCAGGATCACCGACCTCAGCCCCACCACCCCCTCCAGGATCTCCCTACCTGCTCCTGGGATGAGGCCTCCTCCGGCGCGTTCCCCGCCCGACAAGGAGCCAAGCCTATCAATCAGGCCAGAAAAAAGACACATCGTGACCACAACTCCTCCCCCTCCGCTCGGAAAATCCACCCCAGTCAAGATCGGGACATTTGTATCTCTGTTTTTGCAATGTGATTCCAGGCCTTAGAGGAGTAAATTATGAAGAAAGGCTTGAACGATTAAATTACTTTTTGCTGGAGTAAAGACTGAGGGAAGCCATGATACAGATCTTTAACATGATGGAGTTAATCTATAGATACCAGTCTCTTCATTCCAGACCAGTCCATTGTTCTACCCTCCACTTTAACACAATATAACATTTCATTCCATCATGGAGTGCTCAGCAAAGTAATGACTCACAACCATCAGAAGTAAAATGGCTGCTTTTTCTGGGGTCAACCAAATTTCAATATTACAGGCAAGCTGCAGGCAGTAATAGCATCTCTGATTGGGAACTCATCACCTGGGGGGGGCAGGAGACTTCGTACTCTGCGAGTCGTAAAGGCCTGCAGCAGCATAACGTGGGCACATCAGGGAAATTTATTTTAGAATTAAAGATGGGGTAAAAATTTGTGTGGGCCGTGTTCGGGCCCAGACTCGGTGCTGTGAGACCAGTGAGCACCCAGACCAAGAGGACGGAGGATTGATGGTAATTAGTGCTCGAGCCTCACCAACATAATTTGGGCCAAGAGGCCCTCAAACAGGTGTTAGGCTCTATATTAACATATTCAAGGGGCCTTTTGCCTGTTTTAGGCATCCGCCAGGACGCCTAGAAAATGGACCAACGCCGACGTAGATTGGGCGCAATCATATGAGAGAATCACTCGAGAAGAATAGTTTTGTCGACAGATTTCACCCGGTTTCCTTTCTTTGAAATTTATAAGAGCCCTCCCTATGTTTCAGCGACAAAAGAGTGGATACGCTTCTCCATGACGTCAGTGAAAGGAAGGTTGCACTGTTTGAGTCAAAGATGCAAGTTCCAAAGGGAAGCAGCACAGCAGCAGTAACAGGAGGTGGCCAGGGAACTGAGCACCAACAGTACCACACCACACACTGCAACTCAGGGCCACAAAACGTGTAAGGCAAGAGCAGTCGTCAGTACCTTCCAGGAAAGCACTGTGCAAAGCATGTTAGGCACTTGCAATCACTGCCCTTCACTCTTTCTTGTAGTGAATGAATTGGTTAGCAGGAGACAGTGCAATGTGCTTTACAACACAGCCTTCACTTCAAAGCCACTCCACTAAAAACCTGCCATGAACTCTACTCATCGCCATTATGTACAGCTTTTTAAAAAAATGTATTCTTGGGAGGTGGGCGGTGCAAACAAGGCTGAATTTATTACCCATCCCTAGTTATCCCGAGTAGGTGATGGTGGGCCTTCTCCTTGAATGCTGCAGTTCTGGTGTTGATAATGCTCCCACATGTGGGGAATTCCAGAATACTGACACAGCAATGATGAAAGAATGGTGACATATGTCCAAGTTAGGATGGTGTGTGACTTGAAAGTGTATTGCTACTGTTTGCAGATTCCCATGGTAACCAAATGTAATTCTAACAATGCATTCTTTAAGGAAAGCACAGCCCATAAAAACTGGGCGAGAAATGCTCAGGTGCCCCCCCCCACCCTCTGCCCAGCCTACCCACACCCCACCAACACCCCACCCACACCCCACCCACACCACACCCCACCCACACCACACCCCACCCACACCCTACCCACACCCACACCCACACCCTACCCACCCACACCCCACCCACCCACACCCACACCCCACCCACCCATACCCACACCCTACCCACCCACACCCCACCCACCCACACCCACACCCTACCCACCCACACCCCACCCACCCACACCCACACCCCACCCACCCCCACACCCCACCCACCCCCACACCCTACCCACCCACACCCCACCCACACCCCGCCAACACCCCACCCACACCCTACCCACCCACACCCCGCCCACCCACCCACACCCACACCCTACCCACCCACACCCCGCCCACACCCACACCCTACCCACCCACACCCCACCCACACCCCACCCCACCCACACCCCACTCACACTCACACCCCGCCCACACCCCACCGACACCCCGCCCACACCCCGCCCACACCACACCGACACCCCGCCCACACGCCACCCACACCCCACCCACCCACACCCCGCCCACACCCCACCCACCCACACCAACACCCCACCCACCCACACCAACACCCCACCCACCCACACCCACACCCTACCCACCCACACCCCGCCCACACCCCACCCACCCCACACCAGCACCCCACCCACACCCCACCCACACGAACACCCCACCAAAACCCCACCCACCCACACCCTACCCACCCACACCCCACCCACACGAACACCCCACCAAAACCCCACCCACCCACACCCTACCCACCCACACCCCGCCCACACCCCACCCACACCCCGCCCACACCTCACCCACACCCTACCCACCCACACCTCGCCCACACCAACACCCTACCCACCCCCCCACACCCTACCCACTCGCCACATCTATGACCCCTCGTTCTAGACCACATAACCACTGGTTAACTCTGTTTCTATCGACTCTGTCCCATCCCTTCATTATTGTAAACAACTCCATTAAATCATCCTAATTTTCTCTGTTCTAATGGAAATAACCCCAATTTTTCCAAGTATTTCTTTATATTTGCATTTCCTCATACCAGGCAGCATCCTACTGAAGCTGCACTGTACCCTGTCTATTGCCTCTACATCCTTCCTATTGTGTGGAGCCCAAAACTGCACATAGTACTGCAACTGTGGAGTTAAGATTTTACAGGTTTTTTTCACTGCTGTCACCTACTTTGTCATTTGCTGAGCGTTTGCCAGTTTCCACCCGACCTTTTATTCGAGACAAGACGAAAAATGTTTAAAATGTGCCGTCTTTGGGATGAGACATTAAACTGAGGCCCCGTATGCCCTCTCAGGTGGACGTAGAAGATCCCATGGCTTATTTCCAAGAAGAGCAGGGGAGTGATCCCCGGTGTCCTGGCCAATATTTATCCCTCAACCAACATCACTAAAATAGTTTATCTGCTTATTAGCACATTGCTGTTTGTAGGAGCTTGCTGTGTGCAAGTTGGCTGCCACATTTCCTACATTACAACAGTGACTACACTCCAAAAGAGACGTACTTCATTGGCTGTAAAGTGCTTTGGGATGTCCGGTGGTCGTAAAAGGTGCTAGATAAATGCAAGTCTTTCTTTCTTTCTTTCTTTCTTTCTTTCTTTCTTTCTATAAACCAAAGAGCTATGCACAGACGCATTAAACAGCAGGCCATGGATGCATTGTTTTCCAGAGCTAGCAATTTCGACTTCCACATGAGCAACCAGTGTGAATATTTCAGAGCGCTGCAATTTTACCAAGTGGGAGGATTCCACAAAGTCCAAGGAGTCATATGGCATCCACATGGTCATATGCGTTCCCTTCATCAAGTGCCAGATATGCATCAACAGGAAAGGATAGCAATCGCTCATTGTACTGTTTGTTTGCAATCAACAGCACACCATCGTGCACATGAATGCTTGCTCCCCTGGCAACTGCTATGATGCCTTTATTTTAAGGAACTCTACCGTGACAGCACTCTCTGAACCGGAAAGGTAATTTTCTGGGTGGCTTTTCAGACCTGAACAGACACTAGTCGTGCTGAAGACGCACTTCAGGGCCCTGGATCAATCGGAAGATACTATACAGTATAGTCCAGTGATGATCTCAAGGACCATGGTGGTGCAGTTGATGTTGCCTTAAAGAGACTATTTCATGGAGGACAAAGACCATCATCAGAAGCAAAGCATCAGCAAGAGGAGCAGCAGTAACAGCCTAAAGAAGAAGCAAAGGACAAATCATTGCTGGGTACAAGAGACATTTGTGCCAATCTGACATAGGAGACCTTCAACTGACTCCACATCTGGCTAATGATAGGAACAAGCCTGTCTGCAACTTTCCAGTCCCACCACAAATATGTCATCATCTATAGGCTTCCCTGTCTGAACACAACTCGCACAGCAACCAATCATTCTACCTCATCAAAGGTACTTCCACACCTTGCCAAAAACCTGTCTGTAGTATAGCACATAATTGTGATGCTTGGGGGGAGAAATTCAGTGGCGCCCCCTTTGGGGTGCTAACTTCACCGGGGCGCTACTTTTAGCGCCCCGAAAAAGTTAGTGCCCCTGCACCGTAAATTCATTGGTAACACCCCAAGCAGGAGGCGGGGCGCTACTGGAAGCGCTCCACCCCCCCTTCCTGGGGCGCTCAAACTGAATACCGCAGCACTATGTGCAACAGCGCCACGCATTGCAGGCCTCCCTCCCCTGATTAAAGGGGAGGGGCCTAGTGCTGTGTGCACCGGGGCCATGCTGGACCACCGGGGAGTGGGGTGCTCGGAAAGCAGCCCTCAAGAGGAGTGCCGGGCTGAGCGATCGCGGCCGGCACCCTGAATAAAAAAGGGGAAGGGGTCAGGAGCTGGCCGCCCGACACCTGCCCTTTAACTTGCGCCGCCGCGGCTGCAAAAACGCTACCCTGACCCTGTCGGACATATCGTCCGGCGACAGGTCAGGGGGCATGACCGAAGTTTGCGACCGAGCGTGAGCAGGGTGTGAGCGGGGCGCTGCGCACGGCGATGATGTCATCGGCGGCGACACATCGCCGGCGGCTCAGCGCCATGGGGCGCTACTGGCTCCCACTGCCGCTAACCTCCCGCTGAATTTCGCGGGAGGCGTTAGCGGCGCCACGCCCGGACGCTAGGGGCTTTGCGCCCAGTTAGCGCCCCCGGGGGCACTAACGGGAGGTGCAAAGCAACCCAATTTTTCCCCCTTGATGTCTTAAGCCTAATCTAATGCTTCTTCTAGGTGCTGCTTGAGAGGCAGAAATATGTGAGGTAGTTCTCGGCTTGGTGTCAGAAGGGGTCTCAAATGACTGAGGTGACCTTCAACTCATGGCTTCTAGGTTCTGTAATTCACCAGCTACAGGCAGCTCCTTTAGTGCTACTGCATAGGCAGCCTGGCCCTGTCCCCTTTCTGCCATATGTAGAGGCATTTGAGGGAGTGTAACAGGAGGGCATTGTGTAATGGAGACAACAACATCAAATTCAGCTAAGAAGTGATACCCCCTGACCCTCCGGTTATTCAGCCCATTGTGCCTGTGCCAGCTCTTTGAAAGAGCGATCCAAAGAGCTAATTAATAAGAGTAGAATATGGATGCCAGTCCAGACTCAGAATTATCAGTGGAGTTAGTGAAGTTTTGCAGTTTTTCTGTGCCTGAGGAGGTAACACAAGTTCAACATTTTGTAAAAATAATGCAAGCTGCTGTTTTGTCTCTCACTACTGCTTATCTGTTACTTTTAAATAAACTTGTAATGTGGCTTGTAGTCTAAGCCTCAGTCTGATCGAGTGTTTATTTTTCCGCTTTCCCCAGCCTAGGAGATCACAAGAGGGCCCTTATCATATCAAATAAGCTGAATAAATAGTGTTGCTTCAGTTTACAATCTCACCACTGTGGAATTGAATTAAACTTGTGTTCATTGTAACTGCTGTTTGCTTCTGATAAATTACTTAGGTTCAAAATTTGAACAACCTCTCACAAACTACAGGTGAAATTTGACTCCACTTAAGATGCCAACAATTGCTATAATTTGGACGCTCTCCAGCATGAAGGCCCACTTTAACAGGCAGGCCTCTTGCTTCCTATGAATGCGGGCTACCGGCACAGTGCCTTGCCTACCGTGAGCACATATCGAGAAATCACAGGCAGCCTACGCACAATTTTCCGTCCTTTAAAATGGACAACCAACACCAAAGAGTTTTTTTCTGGAAAGTGACTTCCAGAAACCTTTCCTTCCTACATATGTTGCGGAGTGTAGCCAACGAACAATACAACTCTGACACTTCGGGGGTGACTTTGTCAATGGGGAACTTTTGGAGGCGGGACTCCCACTTGTCGGGTTTCAGTCCCACCTCCATCAACTTCTGGCCAACCCACGCTATTTTCCCTTGATTGACCTTGTTAATCCCGCCCAGCGGGCTTAGGAGGCCAATTAAGGGAAAGCCGGTTACAGAGAACGTCAACGTATGACGTTTCATCTGTCTAAAATGTTGACAGATAAATTGTCATCGTTTGACAGCTCTGTGAAGCTGTCAAACAGTGACATTCTCTGTAGTTTGATGAGTTCTTGAATTCAAGACCTCATCAAACCGCTTTCTTTTGCAGAAATGAGATGGTTGTTGCATTGGAGAATGCAACGGCCATCTGTCATCTCTACTGCGGAGGTACGAGACTCTCCGCATACCCACCGACTGAAGCCTGCAGGAAGAAACAAAGGTAAATACACTTTTTCTAACACTTTCCACTTACCTCAGATACTCACCTCTCCACACTTGCACCCATCACTTACCTTCACAGCGCACTTTTGCACCCCTCTGACCCCCGCAGACCCACTACTCGCCTCGGTGACCCTGGCGGGGTTCAGAGCCTTCAGGAAGCCCGCACTTGTGTGGGCAAAATGGTGATAAGCCTATTTTCTGCCTATTAACTACCTGTTAAGTGGCTGTAATCCCTTCCCGCCTCCAAGGAGACAGGATCCGGCGCAGGATGGCTACCCGCCTCCTGGCAAGATGGCATGGAGGCAGGTTGGGCACCCACCCCCAAATTCTGCCATTTTCCCAGCAGTCCCGCCTTCATACCCACCTCCCCAGGGCTGGCAAGATTGTGCCCTTCATGAGTATGTACTCTTGGATTCTTTGCAGATTCAGGATTTCCTACATCATGCATACCACACAAATCATTGGCCTAGGTCGTGATCCTGCCATTACTATACTAATAACTTCCATGCTACTCTATACTTAATTGATTAGAACTAATTCAAACTTAACTGCTGATTCAGGTCCACTCTGTTTCAGCTTCAAACTCCGGTTTGGGCCAAACTTGTTTCTTTACCTTCTCCCAGAAATTACTCTTGGATTCCACTAGCTATGAATGTTAGAATGATACAACACAGCAGGAGGACATTCAGCCCATCATGCCTGTCCCTGCTCTTTGGTAGAGCTATCCAATTATTCCCACTCCCCTGCACCATTTTGTGTAAAAAGCATATGGGATCCTTGGCTTTATTAAAAGTGAGAAGTCGCACAACACCAGGTTGTAGTCCAACAGCTTTATTTGAAATCACAAGCTTTCGGAGCGCTGCTCCTTCGTCAGGTGAAGTGAAGAGATGCATATAGGCACAGCATAAATAGTCAGAGAACACTGCCAGATGATTACAGTTAATCTTTCCAACTGCCCTTTATCACACCTCGGCAGAGAGATAATCACGGCAATCAAGGTGTGGATGGTGTCCAAACAGGTCAGTCAGGAAAACATTACATCAAAGACAATGTGGCAGATGCTGGGGTCTGTATGGAAAACAAAAAACTTTTTTTGCTGGAAATCACAGCAGGTCCGGCCGCATCTGTGTAGAGAGAACAAGCCAACGACGACTCGAGTCTGATGACTCTACGCTCGAGCAGAAACTGATAGCCAATTTCAGCACCCATGAGGACGGCCTCAACCGGGATCTTGGGTTCATGTCATGTTACATGTAACCCCACCTGACGTAGAGTCATCCAGACTCGCGTCGTCGTTGTCTTGTTCTCTCTGCACAGATGCGGCCGGACCTGCTGTGATTTCCAGCAAAAAACGTTTTTTGTTTTCCATACAGACTCCAGCATCTGCCACATTGTCTTTGATGTAATGTTTTCCTGACTGACCTGTTTGGACACCATCCACACCTTTGATTGCCGTGATTATCTCTCTGCCAAGGTGTGATAAAGGACAGTTGGAAAGATTAACTGTAATCATCTGGCAGTGTTCTCTGACTATATATGCTGTGCCTATATGCATCTCTTCACTTCACCTGACGAAGGAGCAGCGCTCCGAAAGCTTGTGATTTCAAATAAAGCTGTTGGACTACAACCTGGTGTTGTGCGACTTCTCACTTTTGTCCACCGCAGTCCAACACCGGCATCTCCGCATCATGGCTTTATTAAAAGAGGAAGAGAGTAATTAAGTCTAGATTAGCATGGCATTAACTTTGGGGTGTATGTACACAAATCTTCGAAGGTGGTAGGACAAGTTGAGAAGGCTGTTAAAAAAGCATATGAGATCCTTGCTTTATTAATAGAGGCATAGGGCTTGATTTTGCCAGGCCTAAGGAGGCGGGATTGGAGGCATGTGAGGTGTTAAAATCGGCAAAAATGGCGGGTGGCTCTGATCCCGCCTCCAGCCCGTCTCCGAGCAATTTTCCCAGAATCGGGGTTTCAGACCTCGTTTCCATCCCGCCTCCAAGAGGTGGGATAGGCCCTTAAGGCCCTTAAGAACC
This sequence comes from Squalus acanthias, assembly GCA_030390025.1. Taxonomy (NCBI): domain Eukaryota; kingdom Metazoa; phylum Chordata; class Chondrichthyes; order Squaliformes; family Squalidae; genus Squalus; species Squalus acanthias. The sequence goes on along the minus strand of CM059428.1, from coordinate 89,153,528 downwards.
AGTTAATTGCCTCTATAATCCCATTTTGAGAGGCCTTTCTGATTTTAACACATTTCCCCCATCCTGCACACCTCCTCTGGAACACGCCAGTTAATCCTGGCGGCCTCACAAGTGGACTGCTTACTAACAGCTGCAGCTCCATCATTAAAAAGAAGTTTTCACCAATGATCACTTGCAGGTGGCAGAACTTTGTTGTCTCAGGGCAGGCCAACTCATTGTTGTGGAAGTTTGGAGCCTGACACCCATCTCCAGTGTGACCTCCTGGGAAACCCCTCTCCCCACCTTGACTGAGCGCTTCCTCAACTGAGGCATATACCAGAAGCATGGGAACCATTTAATTCCTTTCCTCCTGGACATCAGATTCAGACGAAGACCAGCCGCGGCAGCAGCAGAACCATGAACAACAGCAGCACAAACAGCAGCAGCAACAACAGGAGCGCCAAGCTGCTGCTCACCCACCTGAAGCTGCACAGGCCAGAAGGCGCCAGCGCACGACCACATTGCTGCCCAGGATGCAAGGGATGCACTCATGTTGGCCAGATTTGCTTAGCCTGCACATTCAAACACTTTTGCCTCACACCTTCTTACTAGAGCATCGACAATGGACAAGAAGCTGCGGATTCCTATCACTCTGACCACCATACTGACAATTGCAAGTCGCCCTAAGCCCTCAATGTGGAAGTCCCATTTACGATATGACACAGGCCACAACTTCAACAGTTTGCCATCAAATCTGTTTATTATAACATTACAAGGATGGCTTATCAAAAAACAATACAACAGAACACCCAAGTGACTACCCTTGTGACTAATTGTGCTTTATCTTCCTCCTACACGTGCTTCTATGTGGTGCTTCCCCTGTGGCTTCAGCAGATGTGGAGGCCCCTTGCTCAATTTCTTGCTGCTCCTGTCTCGACACCTTTGGCGGGCGTCCTCTGGGGTTGCTAGCCTGTGAGGGCTCGGCAACAGTCTGCTGCTCCTGCGGCTGTGCAGGTGCTGAGACGCCCATCTCAGTTGGGTGAGGACTCTGGTGGGGCTCTGACCGAGGGCTTTGCAGTTGTATGGTCATATGAGCGCTTAGAGAGGAGTCTCCACTTCCTTGTTTTCTGCCACCAACATCCATCTCATGGGTCAGCCCCACCTCAGAGATAGCAAGTGGCTTAACAGGACCTTGCTGTACTTCAGGGGGGGCGAGGACCCGTTTCTGCACTGGAAGTCCTGTAATGGAATAGTTATATTTCAGAAAAATACACCATCCTATGAACAGATTTCTGATATTATTAATACATGACATACTGGGGGAGAAATTCAGTATCGCCCCATTTGGGGCGCAATTATCGGCCGGGCGCAAAAATTAGCGCCTGGCGCTAATTATCGCCACCGACTGCAAACTTGACTTTTATCGCCCCTGGAGGTGATTGCAGCGCTATATCAGGCGCTTCACACCTGTCTCAAGGCGCAAAGGCCGAGGAGCGAGGCGCTACCTCAGAGCGCTGGTGAAGCTCATGTAATGTCAGTCAGCAATGGAACACACACACAATGGCACGGGCCAGTTCTTAAAGGGGATGGTTAATCTTGCTTTCCATCCACATCCTGCTCATTGCAGCCTTGAATCTTGGCCTGGAGAGACCTGCATATCAAATGTGCTGGAAAGAACAATGGAGAGTACCAGGCAAAGAGCTCAGAGTGCAGCCCCCACAGTCTCTGCTAAATCGATACAAGGAATGGCAAATCAAAATGAACCTGCAAAGTGCTGCTCAGTACCCAAAACTCCTTCACACAACGTTGAATCTCTCCAGAAGTCTCTCCCTCTCTCTCTCAGAATGCGTAGTTCAAAAATGGCACCAACAATAAAAGGCAGGAAGCGGACACCTTTAAATAGCGCTCCCCCTTTCCCTTCATGACTGCAGAACGCTCCCCTCAACCTGTCGTTGCTAGCGTCAGGCGGTAAGGCAGGGGGCGCCACTCAATATCCGCTCCGGGACGATACCGGGGTGTTGTGCACTCGAGTGACGTCATGATCTGCCGGCGCAGGAGATCGTGGCGGTAGTGTTTAGCGCCACCGCAAAATGTCTAGTTAATTTCGCGAGTGGCGCAAACTTCGCCGCGCCTGGGCGCTAGATGCTTTGCGCCCCATTAGCGCCCTCTTAAGGCGCTAACGGGAGGCGCAACCAACTGAATTTTTCCCCCACTGGGTTTAAAAGTCTGGAAAGCCTCGGCGACACAGGCTACAAACACAATACAGGCTTTTGAGATAAGAACAGTTGATAACAAAAGCTGTAAACACCAAACAAGCTTTGAAATGGGAATTGGTTTGTAAATACAAAGACAAAGGCCCTATTGAAAAAGCAAAGGCTTGCTTCCGAGATGTCTGCAGTTTGGAACCAACACAATAGCAATGCCCAAGTGAAGTGTTGGTGGCTAACACTTCAAAAAGGAACACAGAATATTAAAAAACCATGTGCCTTTGATAAAAGTAACATCAAATGAAACAGGAAACATGATTAAATATATAACCAACTAAGATGGCTAGGAAAACAAACATCCTAGATGAAGTGTTTTTAATTTACATGTTGTAAAAGATACCTACAGAAGACTTTGAAAATATAATATCAATAGATGACACCAAGCAATCACATTGTGTTTGTGTTGAACTTGGAACACATAGGAGTCACAATGTCTGATTATAAACAGTTAAGCCAATATTAAGAATTGAATGGAAGACCTTCGATAAAAATGGCATCAAAGGGATAAATCTGTTGTAGCCATTTTATGATAAGTTTTTGAAACACCTATACAGCAGACAGGATTCTGAAAGCTAACAGCTAAATTAACAGTAAGAATAGAAAGAAGTCAACAGAAAGGATGACTAGAGATAATTAGCTTACATCAGCAGAAAACATCAAAGAATATACCACTAAAAAAAGGTATAAAAATTGAGCTTTTCAGATGAAAAGTCAGAAGTCGCTAGGAAGGCAAGCGATTCTCAACTTCACAGGCACGCTCTGTAAGTTTTTAACTCTGAGTCTCGGGTAATCAAGGTATTTGATTTTGATGGATATTCCGGATTAAGAATAAGTAGAAGTGTGGAAATGTAATGAAGTTAAGATTTTAGAGTAAGGATCTCTGATAAGAAATGTAAGCTATTTGTATTTTGGACTGTTAAAGTTGCGATTGAAATCAAAAGCTGTTAACGACATGTCGGTTCTTTAATAAATCTATATATTTTTAAAATAGTCTCACAGAGTATTTCTGCATCAATCTCGTGAACTCAATTTCTGTACACTCTTTTGTAAGGAGTTGCAGAATTCTGGGGGGGGGGGGGTTTCCGGACCCTCATAATATCCGGAAGGTTACAGTCTAATTAAACTCATTAAAAGTGCTACCTGGGGGACGGTAACATCTTCAGGCCGTTCCTTTCCTTTAGGGAGAGATAGTCTGAACCTTTAGACCCAATTAAGCATTTCTAGGATTCGGCTACCTCTAACTTTAGTTGAAGGTGAATGTCTGGGGAATACGCCTGATCCGGGGTAGCCCGAAAAGGGCTAGGACTAGTAATTATCCCTTCAGTTGGCGCCCAACGTGTGTGTTAACGAGTTGATACGGAACCTATACTTATATTTATATCTATATCCATCTTGTAGATTGTTAAGTATAGAAGGAGTGTTTTACTGACAGTGGTACTAAGACCCAGATTTAAGTTTCTAGAGACGACAAGTCCCTGATCAGGCCTTGTAGAACTTAAATCAGAACTCCCTCAATATACCATTGAGGTCTAGAAATTTCTTATAACGTTCATATTAAACCCTAACCGAGGTTAGGTCCTGACGAAATGGCAAACCCTGTCGGAATTGGCCAAGTCTTTTTAGTAGAAAATTCAAACGATTGCTTTATTAGGGGAAATAATCCTATTCCTGTACCTCTACAAAACCAAGTGATAATTTTTGAAATAGAAGGCTTTGATGCCGAAGGAGCCGTTAGAACACATGGCACAATTAATGTTGAACCCCAGAACCAGGGGATACAGAATATCCAGTGGGATAATCAAACAAATACTCCAAATCCACTAAATTCCTTAATGATAAGGTGCACACCCACACAATTGGGAGGCCTAATGAACGGTGCCCAACATGGTGGTGGCAACCATGGCCGAATAGCAGGACCTGGAGCAGCCTATGCTCCTGGGGGCCATGGATTCCAGTTAAGGTGGCAAATTCCTGATGAAATAAATGACAACAATCTTCAAGAAAACTATAGGCAGCTTAGAATTCATTATAATCAATGCCGACAGGCACTAGCTCACTCTTATCTAAATGCTGGAGGCGCAATGATTAATGGTCCAGTAAGCCAACCTCAGCAACCACAACTTGCGCCCCCAGGTCAAGTAAACCTGAGCTCTATCTACACAATGTGCGGTAGACCTGGAAACACCAGCCAGGAAAAAATCTGCTGGATTCTAACTAACCTTGATAAATTGGAAACCTGTTGCCAAGATTGGAATGCCCAACACCTGAGGCAACTACTGCAAATGATAGCAAAATACTGCGGATGCTGGAAATCTGAAAGGTCATCGACCTGAAACGTTAACTCTCTTTCTCTCTCCATGGATGCTGCCTGGCCTGCTGAGTTTTTCCAGCGTTTTCTGTTGTTACTGCAAATGATACTAAGTTCAGACTTAATTCCCCCATTAAACCAGTGTAACAACTGGGTTCAAATATACGCCTATGTTCTCACGGCAACTCAGGGAGGGCATGTATTGGGTTCCATCAAGGAAATACTCACTAATACAGCCACAACTAAAGGGCTGGTAGCTGCCTACAGATTAGGCAAAGTACTTACACAGGATAACTGGGACATTGTCCATGGTTGCCTGGCCAATCAATACCAAAATACAGCCCTCAAACTTGCCTGTGAGGGTGCCCTAAACGATTTTCGAGATAACCAACAAAGATGGGATAATGTCAATCGCATTATCCAATTAAATCATGACCTCTTAGGTCTACCCCAAACTAAACCTATAATGAGATCAGAAACTAGGGATAAAAAAACCGGAGAAGGTACCTTTGGTACTCAGAAACAAGGACTGTATAGACCCAAGTCTCAGGTCCACCTCGCCCAGACACAAACTCGTGGCTCGGGATCCCCAAGAGGGTATTCCAGAAGGTTTATACCCCCAACTCGCCCACAATACGAGAAAGATTTCTCCCCGGAAAGATGGGATAGACGAGGGGCTAGACCTCGAAAGGAAAGCGAAGGACAGTGGACTCCCTATGGGGACAGCTTTTACACTGGCCAAAGTTATCAAAGAGCCATGGGAGGGTATCGAGAAAACCGAAATGGGGATCAAAAAGATTCCCGGCAGATCCAACGTCCACCTCAACAGGAGGATCGTCAAGATAATAAACGGTCCGACAAAACCCCTCAGGGATCTGGAAAATATGAAACCCCCAAGAGGGAGGAACAAAAATCAGTTAAAATAATTAAAGACAAAGAAGCAAATAAAACTCAGGATCCTGAGGATGAACAATCCCAGGATTGAATGCCTGGCAGCCAGCCAGGGCCTCTTGAATTCCCCTATGCCTTGGCAATCATGCCCACAAACACACAAGTGAAGGCCCTGTTTGATACGGGAGCTGATTACACTGTAATAGACCCTGCAATTATAAAAACTAAGTGGACAGATTTGGGGAGCCCAATTTGTAAACGACCATTAGGGGGATTCACACAAGACAAAACCAAGATAATAAATTTTTACAAAATACCTATTACTATATATGGAGTCACGGTGACCCTGGATGTAGGACTAGTATCACAATTGGCCTGTTCCCTCATTATAGGACAAATAGACATGAAACATTACCTTAAAATCTCAACCAGACCTGTAGAAGCATCCACAGACCAGGATGACAGGGAAAAACATGTTCGAACACAGCTTGATCGAACTTGCCTAGAAGGGGGAGGCAAAGACCTCCTCGAGCAACTCATTAAAAAATATTACCCTTATCTACAACGCCATCCAAATCAATGTGGAAAGATAAAGCATCTCCCCATCATGGAGGATGATGATACAGAGGAGGGAATCAGACAAATACCTATGAGACTGCTTACAGAATACCATCAAGTTATTTACTGTGATGGATCGTCAATGACGATTCAAAAAGGGACATCCCAACAATCCTCAGCTGGGATGGGGATAGTAGTAGGGACTTTTCAAAATTCCTATTCTTTTTATACAGAAGAATTTCTGTCTAAACCCCTTGGCCATAAGACAGCGCAATATGCTGAAGCCGCAGCATTACGGTGTGCTTTAGAGAAAGCAGACTTTATGAAACCCACATTGTGGGAAGAAATTCTCCATTCGAGGATGGAGAAACAGAATTGTCAGGTGATTCAAGTAAACGGGCATACCACTGGGACAGTACACTCAAAAGGAAACAGCCTTGCTGACGAACAAGCGAAATGGTCGGTCTGCATGACACCCCCTCGAGAGGGGCCTGCCAATGTTAGTGTAATCACTAGGGCAGAACGGGCAGCTAATCAGGATGAGGAACTGATTCAGCTATTAGACCCAATAACAGAGAATCCACCAGAATATCCACCAAAGTACTTTTACTCGGAAACCCCTACGGGTATTGTACTAGTTAAGTTTCCCAAGGGAAACCAAGAAGTACCCCCAAGCCACAAACGAGAACAGCTTGTAAAAGAAGCTCACAAGGGCATAAGTTAAGTACATTGTGGTGCAACAACATTCTGCAAATTAACCCCCTTATATTGGTGGCCAGGCATGCTTAGAGCCTGTAAAACATACGTGGCAAATTGTGAGCCATACTATTCGACCAGTAAGTCATCACTAAATTAAGCCACCACCATTGGCTCCTGTGAAAGCTGATGAGCCAATGGGAAAATTCTTTATTGACTTTATTGGACCACTTTCCCCATCTTTGGGATATAGACATGTTCTCGTTTCTGTGGATGGATGCACTTCCTTCTGCTGGCTGGTCCCCACAAAAACTGTTTCAGAAAATGCACTTGCCAGTGCTATTTCTGATATAATTACTGTAGCTGCTGCACCCAAAATCTTACACTCTGTTAAAGGTGGAGCCTTTGTATCCAATATCTTCAAAGCCTACTGTGAATAAAGGGGAATTGGCTTAGAGCACAGCACGCCACGTCATCCGCAATCAGCGGGGCTGGTGGAACGTAAAAACCAGGAAGTAATAAAGCTATTGGTCAAACTGTTGAGAATCAGGGGAAATAAGTGGACCGCCATCATTCCGGAAGTACAGCTATCACTCAATAATGTGCCCGCATCTGCATCAGGGACAGTGTCCCCTAAAACTCCATATTATCTGATGTATGAGGTTGAGATGCATACACCACTTACCCATAGTTCTTTTATTGCCTCTACACACTTTGAGTCCTTGACCCGACAGCGACAGTTAGAAAAAAAAAGTAGTATCAGAGGAGATTAATCGAATTGATCAGAGGATAAGGGAGGCAAATAGGCAGAAAAATTGACAAATAAAGCATGGCAACCCATAGTAGGAGAATGGGTACAGGAAAAGAAGTTCGAACAGAAATCTGGTTTAAGACCGAAGTGGAAAAAACCTGTTCAAATACATTCTGTTATTAACGAAAGAACAGTTCAAATACATGTTAACCAGCCGAATGGTAAGCATATTCTTAAAACTGTCTCCATGGACAATATCAAAAGATGTCCTGCAGGATACCGAAAAGGAGGAACAATACAAGGTGCAGTCGTACACTGTCTTTTAAGACCCAGCTTGGAGCACGACACAGGAAATGGATGCGATCGATTTACTGATGATGGTCAGTCAGAAGGTGTCGCCGGCTCTTCTACATGTTGTTTGGCAAAGCATCAGGAATTGGATTTGCGAAAAGCAGCAACCGAAACAAGGAAAGATCAACGAGTTACTTCAGCGAAGGAGGAAGACATCACGGATGAAGAAGGAATCAACTGAGTGCCTGGTAAGGCCTTTGTGAATACAAGCATCTGTACACACGCTGGATCGAAGGAACAGCGTGTCAAGCTTCAACTAGTTTCAAATGACGTCTCCTTGACACGTATGAATAACTCACCTCTACGGAACATACATCTGCCTATTGGACATTCTAAGTACATGTTGTTTCGCTAAAAGCATGACTATGTACTTATCATCCTTTTAAATTGTGTTTAATTTAAAATAAGGCAAAACATTGTCCTAGGATGATTTAAAAGGACTTTTCATGTAGCACATGATTGTGCATCTCGTGAACTTAATATGCTATTGTAACCTGATTTGTATCATTGACCAAACTCTGCCCTGATGTTTTAAGCTCATCTTTTTGTCAAGAGGGGGTTGTAATGGAATAGCTATATTTCAGAAAAATACACCATCCTATGAACAGATTTCTGATATTATTAATACATGACATACTGGGGTAAAAATTCAGTTGGTTGCGCCTCCCGTTAGCGCCTTAAGAGGGCGCAAAGCCGCTAACGCCCGGGCGCAGCGATGTTTGCGCCGCTCAGGAACTTAACTAGACATTGTGTGGCGGCGCTAAAACTTACCGCTGCGACCACCTGCGCGCGCAGATTATGACGTCATTCCATGGTGCAACGCCCTTGTGGCGCCCCGGAGCGGAAATTGAGTGGCGCCCCCTGCCTTACCGCCTGGCGCATCCAACGACCAGAAGACTGGAACGCTATCCATCGCTGTGGGGCTGGGGGGGGGGGCGCTATTTAAAGGGGGCCTCTTCCTGTCTTTTATTGTTGGTGGCATTTTTGAACTACGCATTCTGAGAGAGAGAGGGAGAGACTTCTGGAGAGATTCAACGTTGTGTGAAGGAGTTTTTGGGTACGGAGCAGCACTTTGCAGGTTCATTTTGATTTGCCATTCCTTGTATCGATTTAGCAGAGACTGTGGGAGCTGCACTCTGAGCTCTTTGCCTGGTACTCTCCATTGTTCTTTCCAGCACATTTGATGTGCAAGTCTCTCCAGGCCGAGATTCAAGGCTGCAATGAACAGGATGTGGATGGAAAGCAAGATTAACCATCCCCTTTAAGAACTGGCGCGTGCCATTGTGTGTGTGTTCCATTGCTGACTGACATTACATGAGCTTCGCCAGCGCTCTGAGTTAGCGCCTCACTCCTTGGCCTTTGCGCCTTAAGACAGGTGTGCAGCGCCTGATTTAGCGCTCCACTCACCTCCCGGGGCGGTAAAAGTGAAGTTTCCAGTCAGTGCCGATAATTAGCGCCAGGCGCTAATATTTGCGTCCAGACGATATTTGCGCCCCAAATGGGGCGCGACCTAATTTTTACCCCACTGGGTTTAAAAGTCTGGAAAGCCTCAATGACACAGGCTGCAAACACAATACAGGCTTTTGAGATAAGAACAGTTGATATCAAAAGCTGTAAACACCAAACAAGCTTTGAAATGGGAATTGGTTTGTAAATACAAAGACAAAGGCCCTATTGAAAAAGCAAAGGCTTGCTTCCGAGATGTCTGCAGTTTGGAACCATCAAAATAGCAATGCCCAAGTGAAGTGTTGGTGGCTAACACTTCGAACAGGAACACAGAATATTAAAAAACTATGTGCCTTTGATAAAAGTAACATCAAATGAAACAGGAAACACAATTAAATATATAACCAAATAAGATGGCTAGGAAAACAAACACCCAAGATGAAGTGTTTTTAATTTACATGTTGTAAAAGATACCTACAGAAGACTTTGAAAATATAATATCAATAGATGACACCAAGCAATCACATTGTGTTTGTGTTGAACTTGGAACACATAGGAGTCACAATGTCTGATTATAAACAGTTAAGCCAATATTAAGAATTCAATGGAAGACCTTCGATAAAAATGGCATCAAAGAGATAAATCTGTTGTCGCCATTTTATGATAACTTTTTGAAACACCTATACAGCAGACAGGATTCTGAAAGCTAACAGCTAAATTAACAGTAAGAATAGAAAGAAGTCAACAGAAAGGATGACTAGAGATAATTAGCTTACATCAGCAGAAAATGTCAAAGAATATACCACTAAAAAAAGGTATAAAAATTGAGCTTTTCTGATGGAACATCAGAAGTCGCTGGGAAGGCAAGCGATTCTCAACTTCACAGGCACGCTCTGTAAGTTTTTAACTCTGAGTCTCAGGTAATCAAGGTATTTGATTTTGGTGGATATTCTTGATTAAGAATAAGTAGAAGTGTGGAAATGTAATGAAGTTAAGATTTGAGAGTAAGGATCTCTGATAAGAAATGTAAGCTATTTGTATTTTGGACTGTTAAAGTTGCGATTGAAATCAAAAGCTGTTAACGACATGTCGGTTCTTTAATAAATCTATATATTTTTAAAATAGTCTCACAGAGTATTTCTGTATCAATCTCGTGAACTCAATTTCTGTACACTCTTTTGTAAGGAGTTGCAGAATTCTGGGGGGGGGGTTTCGGACCCTCATAATATCCAGAAGGTTACAGTCTAGTTAAACTTATTCAAAGTGCTACCCGGAGGACGGTAACATCTTCAGGCCATTCCTTTCCTTTAGGGAGAGATAGTCTGAACCTTTAGACCCAATTAAGCATCTCTAGGATTCGGCTACCGCTAACTTTAGTTGAAGGTGAACATCTGGGGAATACGCCTGATCTGGGGTAGCCCGAAAAGAGCTAGGACTTGTAATTATCCCTTCAGTCCTACTCCAGAGGACTTCCATGAAGGTCTGGTTTCTATGCTCAATAGCTGACCATCGCTCCTCAAGAGATGTCAGTCTAATCTGAACAATGACCATGTTTTCAACACTCTGACGACTTAGCTCCTCCATGGCCGTAGCCAGCCTCTCCTCTACCATAGCCACCCTTTCTGTGGTGATGCGTTCATTCGCCAATGCCTCCACTAAGGCTCTGCTCATGTTCGCGATGGACTCCTCCATTCGCGCCACACTCGCAGTGACCCTGGAGACAAAACCTGCCAGAGACTCCTGCCCCTGTTCCTGGAGTTCCAGCACCGCTCTCCTTCTGGATGGACCAGGGGGCACAAAGGTCGACATGCAGCTGAGCCGAGCTGGGAGAGTCCTGCGCCCTCCGACTGAGGACTCTCCACTGCTGTCCCTGTCTCCACCATCTGCTGATGCTCACTTGTGAGCTGTGATACATCAGGTGACAACACTACTCTATCTTGCGAAGGTCCCACCGAGGTGTGAGTGTCTGCGCTGGTGCTGGGTGCGCTGAATTCTGCTGACGCTGCACCCTCAGAGGTTGCAGCTTCCTCTGAGGAATCTTGAGGCTCAGGCTGTGCCTCCTGGACAGTGGGGATGGGGGCTGTCGATGGTCCTGTGGGAGAGTAAAGGAAAGAGTTAGAGATGTGAGGTAAAGGTTGCATGCACATTGAATTGTGCAGATGATCATAAATCAATCTGTTATAGCATCCGAATCATTATCAGTCACTCATGCAATGTCAAAGAGAGAGATGCCAAACTATTCTGTCACCAGCTTGCTGTGGTGCGCCCGTCTGTCCGTCCCCCACTTGCGAATCGTCCTCAACACCGGCAATTTCCAGGGCCGCCTCCTCGAGGTGGTGAGCTGGGCTACTGAGGGTGGCCCTCCTCCTGTCCTCACTCTTTCCCTCTTATTGTGGGCTCTCTTTTCCTGCAATGAGGGACACAAGTGGAGTTTGAGTGAGAATGATGGAGTGAGTGTAGAGAATGCATAGCATAGATGCTTAGAAGGAGACAAAGGGCCCTCCCTGTGTGTTGTAAGTTGTTGTCATTGTATCACAGTGATAGGGAGTGTGAGGGCTGCATGGTCTAATAGTTAAGTGAATGTGACCATAGAGAGAGATGGAATGGGTAAGGGTATAGGGATGTAAGTGTCAAGTGGGATGTGGAGGAAGAGGTTGGCAAAGCAGAGTGCTGGTGAGGAGAGGTGATGGGGATCAGATTGAGGATGATGGGGAAGTCAAACTCACTTTTCCTGTGCGGAGAAGGTCATGAAACCTCTTCCTGCACTGCAGCCAGGTTTGCGGCACATAGAGATTTAGTTGACCTCCTGGTCCCCTTGCAGCCACACAGCTTTAGTCTGCTGGGGAGGCTTTTTCCTCCCTGAGGAAGGGAAGAGCACCTCCTTATTTGATCTTGCTCCCTCCACCAGAGCTTGGAGGGAGGCCTCATCGAACCTTGGAGCACACTTTGGCACTGGTGGACATAGTTGCTGAATGAAGTGATCACAACAATGGACATAAAGCTTAAAGTCTCCAAAAGAAACAAGGCTGCTTGCAGGCCTTAAATCCGGCAGCATTGATAACATCATCAGAGGCGACTTTCTGTATGAAAAGACTCATTGGGCCAGGGGTTTCCACACGCTGGAAATCAAGTGCCCAATTAGGGCAAAATCGCACTTTTTTCTCACTTCACATCAGAGTCGGGGTCCTGACATGAAAACCACCTGACACGCCCCAGCCCGCCCCCAATGGCAAAATCCAGCTGGTTAGACATCAGCTGGAATGTTGTGATCAATTCTGGGCACCACACTTTAGGAAAGATGTCAAAGCCTTGGAGAAGGTGCAGAAGAGATTTATTAGAATGGTGCCAAGATGAAGGACTTCAGTTATGTGGAAAGACCGGAGAAGCTGGGCTTGTTCTTTTTAGAGCAGAGAAGATTAAGAGGATAGAGTAAATTAGGAGAAACTGTTTCCAGTGGTAGAAGGGTCAGTAACCAGAGGACACAGCTTTAAGGTGATTGGTAAAAAAAACAGAGGCGACACGAGGAAACAATTTTACACAGCGAGTTGTTGTGATCTGGAATGCACTGCCTGAAAGAGTGGTGGAAGTAGATTCAATAGTAACATTCAAAAGGGAATTAGATAAATACCTGAAGGGAAACAAATTACAGGGTTATGGGGAAAGAGCAGGGGAGTGGGATAAATTGGATAGCTCTACCAAAGAGCCAGCACAGGCACGATGGGCTGAATAGCCTCCTCCTGTGCTGTATCATTCTATGATTCTATGAGTCTAATTACAGTCCCCATGACTTAGGGAGGCAACCATTTATACCGGGCAATTAATGCTCACCATTTGCTATCAGCATAGAAATCAATTACAAAGCCAATTACAACATATTGGCCCAGAAATTAAACATCGATGGTTCCTGCAGGGGGTAAGGATTCCCCGCGATATCACACTCCGCGCCTACCTTTTTGTTTCGGGCCCACACGAATTTCAGTTTCAGGGCCTCTCTCTGTTGCCAGCGTGCAGTGCTTGCGTGTCCCAGAGGCGCAATTAGTTCATGCGAGCTCTGGGATCACGTGATTCAGTTAGAGCCAATGGCAGCACACCATCTTTCATTCATAGTTTTGACAGCAAGGGCTGTCAAAGATATGAATACTACAAGTTCCCAAAAGAACAGCTAAACCTCAATGAAATTTTTAAAAAAGCCATCACATTAATAAAATAACTATAGTTAAATAAATTAACCACTTTAAACAAAAAAATAAATTTTTGAAATAATTTAAAATCTTTTTAAAAGTTATAAAAATAAACTTACCTTTCTTTAAAGTCTCTAAAAAAGATAAACCTGTTGAAAAAATTTTAAAATAACACTTAATTAACTACTTACCTTGTTAAAAGGGGGTCCTACGCCTGCTTTCTTGATGTGTAAAATCTTCACCACTTACCTGCGCGTTCAAACCTGAAAAAAAAACTAAGTGCACTGCGTGCGCACAACCTGTAGCGCACACGCGATTCACTTAGGAACCGCCCCCTTTGCCATACCCGAAGTGCCGGTTTCCCGCGCATGCGCAGTGCATGCAGGAAACCGGCAATTCTGGAACTAATACGCGAGAGTACACAGTGCATACTCTCACGTATTAGGTCTAATTTTTGGGCCATTAAGCGCGCCTTCTATTTCAGGACAATTCAGTAAACTCTGTGCATCTTTGTTGTTGAGAGCATTTGAAATCCTCTAAAATATCCTGACATTTCAGTGGCTAAATGAATTAAACAAAACAAAAGAAACTATATACTCATTTCGCAATAAACTAAATAGTGGGGGGGGGGAGGGATACGCTGAGCTGAAATTAAAAAAGTCAAAGAAAAATGAGAAGGCAAAAGTGCAGGGTAGTGACAGGGGTAATGATAACCAGAGTGTGACAGGAAGGGACAGACCGTATACACATAAGAGTGCATCAGAAAGAGGGGTCAGAGTAGGTAAAAATGGTAAAAAGACAAAATTAAAAGCTCTATATCTGAACGCATGCAGCATTCATAACAAGATAGATGAGTTGACAGCACAAATAGAAATAAATGGGTTTGATCTGATAGCCATTACAGAGACGTGGTTGCAAGGTGACCAAGGCTGGGAACTGAATATTCAGGGGTATTTGACATTTCGTAAGGATAGGCAGAAAGGAAAAGGAGGTGGTCTGGCTCTGTTAATAAGGGATGAGATCGGTGCAGTAATGAGAAATGATATTGGCCTAGAAGATCAAGACGTAGAATCAGTTTGGGTGGAGATAAGAAATAATAAGGGTAAAAAGTCACTGGTGGGAGTGGTCTACAGGCCCCCAAACAGTAGCCACACTGTAGGACAGAGAATAAATCAAGAAATAATAGAGGCTTGTAAGAAAGGTATGGCTATAATCATGGGAGATTTTAATCTTCATATTGTTGGACAAAGCAAATTGGCAAAGGTAGACTTGAGGAAGAGCTCTTAGACTGTAAATGGGTTGGTTTCTTGGAACAATATGTTGTGGAACCAACCAGGGAGAAGACTATTTTAGATCTGGTAATGTGTAACGAGGCTGGATTAATTAATGATCTTGAAGTGAAGGATCCTCTTGGAAAGAGTGATCATAGCATGGTAGAATTTCAAATTCAGTTTGAGGGTGAGAAAGCTAGGTCTAAAACTAGTGTCCTGAACTTAAACAAAGGTAATTACAAAGGTTTGAAGGCAGACTTGGTTAAAGTGGACTGGGAAAATATATTACAGGGTGAGACTGTAGAAAAGCAGTGGCAAGCATTTAAGGAGATATTTCCTAACTCTCAGCAACGATATATTCCAGTGAGAAAGAAAGACTCTAAGAGAAGGATGAACCATCCATGGCTAACTAAGGAAATAAAGGATGGTAGCAAATTGAAAACAAAAGCATACAATGTTGCGAAGAATAGTGAAAGACCAGAGGATTGGGACATTTTAAAAAGCAGCAAAGGACGACTACAAAAATGATAGAGAGAAGATAGTTTATGAGAGTAAGCTAGCAAGAAATATAAAAACAGACAGTAAGAGCTTCTACAGGTACATAAAAAGAAAGAGTGTAGCTAAAGTAAATGTTGGTCCCCTAGAGAATGAGTCTGGGGAATTAATAATGGGAAACAGGGAAATGGCAGAGACCTTGAACAAATATTTTGTATCGATCTTCACGGTAGAAGATACTAAAAGCATCCCAATAATGGATAATCAAGGGGCTATTGAGGTGGGGGGGGGGAACTTAAAACAATCACAATCACTAGAGAGAAAGTACGAGGCAAACTAATGGGACTAAAGGTGGACAAGTCCCCTGGACCCGATGGCGTGCATCCTAGAGTCTTAAAAGAGGTGCCTGCAGAGATAGTGGATGCATTGGTTGTAATCTACCAAAATTCCCTGGATTCTGGAGAGGTCCCAGTGGACTGGAAAACTGCAAATGTAACACCCCTATTTAAGAAAGGAGGGAGACAGAAAACAGGCAACTATCGACCAGTTAGCCTAACATCTGTCATTGGGAAAATGCTGGAGTCCATCAGTAAGGAAGTGATAGCAGGACATTTAGAAAATCATAATGTAGTCAAGCAGAGTCACCATGGTTTTATGAAAGGGAAATCATGTTTGACAAATTTGCTGGAGTTCTTTGAGGATGTAACAAGCAGGGTGGATAAAGGGGAACCAGTAGATGTCGTGTATTTGGATTTCCAGAAGGCATTCGATAAGGTGCCACATAAAAGGTTACTACACAAGATAAGAGAAGCTAAACACGATCAAAATCACTAAGGAAGTGGTACTCGGTAAAATAATGGGACTCAAGGCGGATAAATCACCTGGACCTGATGGCTTACATCCTAGAGTCTTGAAGGAAGTGGCGGTAGGGATTGTAGATGCATTGGTAATAATTTTTCAAAACTCCCTGGATTCCGCTAAGGTCCCGGCAGACTGGAAAACTGCTAATGTAACACCCTTATTTAAAAAGGGCAGTAGACAGAAGGCTGGTAACTATAGACCGGTTAGCCTAACATCTGTGGTAGGTAAAATTTTGGAGTCCATTATTAAGGAAACAGTAACAGGACATTTGGATAATCATAATTTAATAGGACAAAGTCAGCATGGTTTTACGAAGGGGAAGTCATGTTTGACAAATTTGCTGGAGTTCTTTGAGGAAGTAACATATAGAGTGGATAAAGGGGAACCAGTGGACGTAGTGTATTTAGACTTCCAAAAGGCATTTGACAAGGTGCCACACAAAAGATTATTGCTTAAGGTAAAAAATCACGGGATTGGGGGTAATATTCTGGCATGGATAGAGGATTGGCTATCTAACAGAAAGCAAAGAGTTGGGATAAATGGTTCATTCTCAGACTGGCAATCAGTAACTAGTGGTGTTCCACAGGGGTCAGTGCTGGGTCCCCAACTCTTTACAATCTATATTAACGATTTGGAGGAAGGGACCAAGTGTAACATATCAAAATTTGCAGATGATACAAAGATGGGAGGGAAAGTAGTGAGTGAGGAGGACATAAAAAACCTGCAAGGGGACATAGACAGGCTAAGTAAGTGGGCAGAGATTTGGCAGATGGAATACAACACTGGAAAGTGTGAGGTGATGCACTTTGGCAGGAAAAATCCTAGAGCAATTTATTATCTTAATGGCAAGAAACTGGAGAGTACTGAAGTGCAAAGGGATCTGGGGGTCCTGGTGCACAAAACTCAAAAGGTTAGTATGCAGGTGCAGCAAGTGATTAAGAAGGCAAATGGAATGTTGGCTTTCATTGCTAGGGGGATAGAATATAAAAATAGGGAGGTATTGCTTCAGTTGTACAAGGTATTGGTGAGACCGCACCTAGAATACTGCATACAGTTTTGGTGTCCTTACTTAAGGAAAGACATCCTTGCTCTCGAGGCAGTGCAAAAAAGGTTCACTCGGTTAATCCCGGGGATGAGGGGGTGGTCATATGAGGAGAGGTTGGGTAGATTGGGACTCTACTCATTGGAGTTCAGAAGAATGAGAGGCGATCTTATTGAAACATATAAGATTGTGAAGGGGTTGGATCGGGTGGATGCGGGGAGGATGTTCCCGATGACGGGTGAGACTAGAACTAGGGGACATAGTCTTAGAATAAGGGGCTGCTCTTTCAAAACTGAGATGAGGAGGAACTACTTCACTCAGAGGGTGGTAGGTCCATGGAATATGCTGCCACAAAAAGCTGTAGAAGCTACATCATTAAATAAATTTAAAACAGAAATAGACAGTTTCCTAGAAGTAAAGGGCATTAAGGGTTACGGGGAGCGGGCAGGAATTTGGACATGAGTCTAGTTTCGGATCGGTCATGGCCCTGTGGGTAGTGGAGCGGGCCCAGGGACCGTGTAGCCTGATTCTGCTCCTATTTCGTGTGTGCAATTCTGTTAGATGCAGGAGATGGTTCTGTGATAGATAGTAGATTGGCGGTTAGGATCAGATCAGCCATGATCTTATTGAATGGCGGAGCAGGCTCGAGGGGCCGATTGGCCTACTCCTGCTCCTATTTCTTATGTTCTTATTAAGAGCTCACGGGATTGGGGTAATATATTAGCATGGATAGAGGATTGGTTAACTAACAGAAAACAGAGAGTCGGGATAAATGGGTCATTTTCAGGTTGGCAAACTGTAACTAGTGGGGTGCCGCAGGGATCAGTGCTGGGGCCTCAACTATTTACAATCTATATTAATGACTTGGATGAAGGGACTGAGTGTAATGTAACCAAATTTGCTGATGATACAAAGTTAGGTGGGAAAGCAAATTGTGTGGAGGACGCAAAGAATCTCCAAAGGGATATAGATAGGCTAAGTGAATGGGCAAAAATATGGCAGATGGAGTTTAATGTGGGAAAATGTGAGTTTATCTACTTTGTAGGAAAAATAAAAAAGCAAATTATTATTTAAATGGGGAGAGATTACAAAATGCTGAGGTACAAAGGGATCTGCGGGTCCTTGTACATGAATCACAAAAAGTTAGCATGCAGATACAGCAAGTACTTAGGAAGCCAAATGGAGTGTTGGCCTTTATTGCAAAGGGAATGGAGTATAAATGTAGGGAAGTCCTGTTACAACTGTACAGGGCGTTGGTGAGACCACATCTGGAGCACTGCGTACAGTTTTGGTCTCCTTATTTAAGGAAGGATATACTTGCATTGGAGGCAGTTCAGAGAAGGTTCACGAGGTTGATTCTGGAGATGAAGGGGTTATCTTATGAAGAAAGGTTGAGCAGGTTGGGCCGATACTCATTGGAGTTTAGAAGAATGAGAGGGGATCTTATTGAAACATGGGGTAAAAATTGAGTCGCGCCCCATTTGGGGCGCTAACCTCGCCGGGGCGCGACTTTTAGCGCCCCGAAAAAATTAGCGGCCCCGCGCCGGAACTTCAGTGGTTGCGCCCCAAGAGGGAAGCGGGGCGCAACTGGAAGCACCCCGCATCCCTCTTGGGGCGCTGCGAGTGAATATCCTGGCGCTACGTGCCGCAGCGCCACGCGCTGCGGCACGTCGCGCCGCGGTATTGCAGGCCTTCCTCCCCTTCTTAAAGGGGAGGGGCCTTGCGCAGCGCGAACCGGGGCCCAGCTGGGCTCCCAGGGATCGGGAGTGCCGGCAAAAGAGCCCGGCACTCAAGAGAAGTGCCGGGCTCTTGGAGCGCAGCCGGCACTTCACGGTGGGGGGGCTTCACGGGGGCCGGGGACAGCAACGGGGGCAGGTGCTGGCAGGCGGCCAGCAACAAAAATGGCCGCCTGCCACCTCCCCTTTAAATATCGCCGCCCCGGCCGCACGTACGCCCCCCTGAACCCGTCGGACATAGCGTCTGGCGGTAAATCAGGGGGCGCGACTGAAGATCACGGCCGGGGCGCGAGCGGGGCGCTGCGCACGGCGATGACGTCATCGCCGGCGGCGCAGCGCCACAGGGCGCTACCGGCTGCCGCCGCCGCTAACCTCCCACTAAATTTTTCGGGAGGCGTGGGCGGCGCTGCGCCCGGGCGTTAGCTGCTTTACGCCCCATTAGCGCCCATTTAAGGCGCTAACGGGAGGCGCAAGCAGCTGAATTTTTCCCCCATAAGATTCTGAAGGGGCTTGACAGGGTAGATGCAGAGAGGATGTTTCCCCTCGTGGGGGAATCTAGAACTAGGGGGCATAATTTCAGAATAAGGGGGCACCCTTTTAAATCGGAAATGAGGAGGAATTTCTTTTCTCACAGGGTCGTGAATCTTTGGAATTCTCTTCCCCCGAGAGCTGTGGAGGCTGGGTCATTGAATATATTTAAGGTGGAGATAGACAGATTTTTGAACGATAAGGGAGTCCAGGGTTATGGGGAGCGGGCAGGGAAGTGGAGTTGAGGCCAAGATCAGATCAGCCATGATCTTATTGAATGGCGGAGCAGGCTCGAGGGGCCAAATGACCTACTCCTGCTCCTATTTCTTATGTTCTTATGTTCTTATAAAAGAGGTCGAAGAGTGAGGGCAGTGCCAGTTGCTGCCTATGAACTGCCCTGGTCAATTTGGGATGGGCTCATCAGCAGGTCAGACTAGGGGTCAGAAGTTCCACCTGATCACACTTAC
The DNA here is from genome assembly GCA_030390025.1 of Squalus acanthias. Taxonomy (NCBI): domain Eukaryota; kingdom Metazoa; phylum Chordata; class Chondrichthyes; order Squaliformes; family Squalidae; genus Squalus; species Squalus acanthias. The sequence goes on along the minus strand of CM059428.1, from coordinate 89,133,700 downwards.
ATCAGTTCAATGGTTCTGTGGAATTTCTTGGCTAAGAAGCATTTGGCAGGAAATAGGAAATTGAGCTTTCTGTAGAGTATTTAGTAGTGGAGCAGGTGTGGAAGTTCCTTTTGACATTATAGTCAAAAAATGTCAATGGATGAAGAAGGATTAATAGCGGAGCCATCCACGGTAAGAGCTATTGATTGGACTAGGGAGAAACGTGAGGAAGCTGCATCTTTAAAGAATTGAAAGGAACAGGATTTTATTTCCCCATTGACGGGCATGGCAGAGATCAAGATGTAGTTATTCAGCCATTGCAGTGCAAGAGGAATAGAGGTCATGTACACTGAGGACATGAAATCTGAAGGAGATTGATGAAAGTACAGTGAAAACGTCAGCAAAGGAATGGAAAGGATTGGATGATGAGTGGTCAAAATGACTGAAATGAAGAAGAAATAGAATGTAAGAGAGGACAGAGCAAAAGAGAGCCCCTGAGTTGATGGAAAAGGATTCAGAAGTTGAGCATTCAACAACAACAACAACAACAAGCTGCATTTATATAGCACCTTTAACATAGTAAAATGTCCCAAGGTGCTTCAAAGGAGCATTATCAAACAAAATTTGATACTGAGCTACATAAGGAGATATTAGGCCAGGTGACCAAAGCTTGGTCAAAGAGGTAGGTTTTAAGGAGCATCTTAAAGGAAGAAAGAGAGGTAAAGAGGCGGAGAGGTTTAGGTAGGGAATTACAGAGCTTAGGGCCTAAGCAGCTGAAAGCACAGCTGCCAATCGTGGAGCGATTAAAATTGGGGATGCTCAAGAGGCCAGAATTGGAGGAGTACAGAGATCTCGGAGGGTTGTAGAGCTCAAACTTCACAATTCAGAATCTTTTGTTGTATGGTATGGTGAACCAACTTACATGTACATTATCAAAGTTTTTTAAGTTAATAACAAGTGAGATATCTTTCTCGCTATATGTCACAGCAGTGACTCTATAAAGGATTGTGTTTTTTATTTGTTAACACAGTAATGAATGACAAGATGCATTTGGACAGTCAACATGAGATTAGCTTAGATTGAAGTTGAAAGATGGGACCATAATAACTAACAGCATGTTTGCAGCTGTCAGTTCTAAATGTCTGACAAATACATTACTGAAACTGTACACTAGTTTAGTGGGGCTGCTATAATTCAGATGTTTTGAAGGAGTGATTCCATCTCAAAAGATTGATTCATTAAATATCTGGTTTTCTAAATTGTAACGGTGGAGTGAAGATCAAGAAGACAATCTCTAAAAAGATTATTAAAGAAGTTGTATCATAACATAGTCCAGATTAAAAAGTCAGTGCCCCACCAGATGCATTGGCCTAAGACCACCTCTTCTAAATGGTCTCACTTCTGACATTAAACACAATTTCTGTGAAAATTGCACTGCACATTTAGCATTGGTGCAATACAAAGGATTACCTAGTACCAACACTAAACGTGCAATATAACTGCCTGCAGCATCTAGCATCCGAATAGTGATGAAGATTCAAGCACCTTGTTCAAATTGGGAAAGCTCACCATTACTGCTCACAGTCTGAAAGCATCATGCTTAGAGGAAACTGACAACCCGTGTGATGCTTTTCAACACTAAGTGTAATCGTAGTTCTACAGCAGATTCCTACTGGCAGCTGCTGTGTTATCTGTCAAACCACTTCAGAGATTTCCTCACTGATCGGGGAAGCTGAATATTTGTCACACTCAGTCTCACTATCCCTGGGGGGTTGCTTTAAGTGACTTGCATTGTTCTTGTTTCAATGGCAGCAATAAAAATTAAAAAGTATTTTTCTTGAAGTTTGATATAAAACATGTTGTATTGAACCTGTTACTAAGCAGTAAAATAAATTATTTTATTATATTTCAGCAACAAAAGCTGTTACTTTTTTAAAACAAAGTTTAAAATGATTGTGGCAAATTCCTCCTGAAGAAGCAATTTATTTTTAATGACTAACCTGGGTGTGAGATTAATTGTTGAATGAGAATATAGTAGTTAAGTAAAAAAAAAGTGTTCAAAAATTAAAGTAGCAGTCTCATCAATTGTTGTGAATAGTAAGCTCCTCAAAGGCAACATCAATAGTGGTTTATCCTTCATTTCACAAATCGCTTCTGCTTGAAATGGTTTTCAATTAGAAACAAAAACAGAAAATGCTGGAGATGCTCAGCATGTCAAGTAGCATCCCTCAAGACAATGTCAGGCAGTTGACGTCTCCGGTATAAAACCATTGCTTACAGCTGGGCCTTCCTTTTTCTTATCCAGGGCACTGATGCCAATTTTAACACCCCTACTGCTGAGATCATTAATTCAACACAGACTAGAGACTAAACCTGGAACCTTCCTGATCTGTATGGCTCAGCTTCTCGCTGAACAAACTTGCTGGGCCATCAGGTGAGTGAATATACAAGTTCTAAACAGGCTCTAATAGTTTACTTTCCCCTATTTGTCAATTTGTGGGGTTCAGTATTACTGTCTGTCAAGTCTTGTGATTCAATAATAGGAGCATGGCATTTGTTGCTGTCTGCCATAACACATTATCATCAAAGTGAAAGTAGAAAATGATAATAAATTACTACACATCTGTACACCATAGCAAATAAAAGATGCTGGAACATGTCCCAAATCAGTGGGATGGAGATAATGTTAATAAATTGCGTGAGCTTATAATTCATGCTATCCTCTCAAATCTTCAATGTGCTATTATTAGTAACAGAGTGCAGACTGTATGTTCGACTATTTAGCTTAGGAACTGAGGTTTTAACCTAGCATTTCAACCTTTGCTAAAAAGATCACTTATTTCCGTTGTCCTCAGCTCCCTGTACTGCTAACAAGTTATCTTGTGAGGCATTTGGTTTGATTTGGACAACCAACTGTTAACCCATTTTTAATTTCATCGTTACTCTGATTATGCAAACAGATAAACTACAATGGGAATTCTGGCTCATTTTCCCCCTCCCTAGCCTGGGGTGCTGAGGACACTTGCCCTGGCTGATTTCAGCAAATTCAACACAGATTAGGGAACATATCTGGGATTGTCCTGGAGTGTATGACGAAAGATTCATCTCCTGGACACTGCTGCAAGCAACCCGGGAGTAAAATCATTGGACATTAAAACAAACTGAGTTTTTTCATTTTCTATGAACACTTTCATTTGTTAGTTATAAGAATATTGGAAATGGGAAAAAAGGCTTTTTGACTGGGCGGGTTGTTGGAGGCTGGAGTTCATGTCACGAAACCTCCAGGAATATGTCTAACCGAAACTGGCAACCAGTTGTCAACTGGGTTGTGCATTTAAGACAGAAAGAAAGAAAGACTTGCATTTATATAGCGCCGTTCATGACCACCAGACATCCCAAAGTGCTTTACAGCTAATAGAAGTACTTTTTGAAGTATAGTCACTGTTGTAATGTAGGAAACGCGGCAGCAAATTTGCACACAGCAAGCTCCCATAAAGAGCAATGTGATAATGACCAGATAATCGTCTTTTTAGAAATGTTGATTGAGGGATAAATATTGGCCAGAACATTGGGGTAACTCTCCTGCTCTTCTTTGAAATAGTGCCATGGTGTCTTTTATGTCCACCTGAGAGGGCAGACGGGGCCTCGGTTTAATATCTCATCTGAAAGATGGCACCTCCGACAGTGCAGTAATCCCTCAGCACTGCACTGGAGTGTCAGCCTAGATTTTTGTTGTCAAGTCTCTGGAGTGGGACTTGAACCCACAACCTTCTGACTCAGAGGCAAGGGTGCTACCAACTGAGCCACAGCTGACACACATTAAATATTTTGTTTTTAAAGGAGTGAACATTGGAGAACTAGGATTGCAGTGCTGTAGCCATATATCAGACTTGCAATCCGTGCAAGTGTGGCTCAACACTGGGAGTGCGGGATCGCTGAATTTACCTGAAACTCTTTCATATCACGCCAACAGAAACTCATGTTACACTATCTTCATGCATAAATGGCTAACCCTCTATAAATGTAGGAATGACAACAAAAAAAAATCCCAGAACTCTCACCAGATGTTTAGTTTCTTCACATGAGGGAAAGTAACCCTGACAGGCCACTTCTACCACAGCAACATAATTCAACATGAATGGTAAAAACAAGTGGGTATTCTCATTAAGATGCTGTCAGTTCCAGTCCAACACAGGCAATGCAGTTCTTTCAAGTGCATACTTGCTAATTTAAAACTAGAAATGGCTATTGAAGTCCATGCAAGGATTTTAGCCTCTATACGCATGGTATCTGCAATTCAATAGTCACAATAGAAAGAAAAGCATACAAGTTATCTCAGAAAAAATCTTAAAGAAATTTACATACAATGAATTATTTTGAAGTGCAGAGACTGTTGTTATGTGGGCAAATGCAGCAAGATCCCACAACACTCAAAGTGATGAATAAACTAGTTACCCTGTTTTGGATTCTTGAGCAGAAGTAGTTGTTATCTGGATGTGCAGTTCCTGATATCATTTACTATCCATACAGCTCTCCTACTCAGCTTCATGTCAGGAGACCAGCAGGAGCTAGGTTGTCAGCATTATTTTCACGAATAACTTTGTTTTAAAATGGAAAAAATGTGGCTCCGATCTGCATGCACTTGAAATTTGCTTGGGTAATGTAAATAAAAGCTAAAAACTCACTCAGACAAAGGGGAATTTCAATGATCAGCTAATTCCCATTTAGCAACCGAGGCCCCTCCATTATGGTTGATAACCACGGTTGTACTATACAAAAAGTTATCTGTGTTTGACAAGTATACTGTGTACCTTTTTCCCAATTTTTCTTTTAGCTTCTGCTAGCAAAATTTGGTGTATGTAACAGAGAACAGAATTCCACAAGGTAACACATGAAGACAGTAATGGAGGAGAGGAGCATAAATCACAAAATGGCGCAATGCATATATATTTTATTTTATATGTTTATGCTCAGCAGAGTGAAAGATGTCAGTGGTGCAATTGGAATACTTATTCCACTTTTAACACCCAAACCTAGGTTTTCTACTTGGGTGAAATACTATTTGTACACATCCAATATAAAGTGTATTGCCTCACTGTAATTTTGCAGTAAGCTCCAGGTGTCAGCAATGCCACTGTTGCCTATGAGGGAAGAAGTGTTTAGTCATTATGCTCCGGCCATCATGGTGTGGGCCAGGCTTGATGGACCAGTTAGTCTTTTCCTGCCTGTCAATTTCATATGTTCATACTAAATTCTAATTTCCCTTTCTTGTGGTTGTGCTGTGCAGATACACAAAGCATAAAAAAGATAACCAACAAGAACATTAGCAGTTACTTAATCAAAGTGAGGTTCCTTTTTGTTGAACTCAGCAACAACAGTGAATTTACCAAGTTCAGCAAAGCAAGCTCACCACGTGGCTGCACGGTGCCCCGTCCCCTCAATACTCCATTCATCATGCCTGCAGATTGCCTGAGAAAGGATGGTAAGTAGCATTTAAACAGAAAACCTCTATATGAACGGAAGCTATTGCTGGTTGAAGGAAATGCTCATTTTTTAATATGTTAATCATGTGTGTTTTGTTTGGCACAGCTATCAACATTAGGCATTAAATTGCAAAGCACAATCCCAGATTTGCTATTGAACCTATAAATCAAAATATTCCTGTCAACAGTGATAGCCAGAAATCAACCAGATTTCTTTGGTATGTTGCACAGAATAAATCAGCAGGCACCTCCTTATGCAGTGAGTGATCTGATTATGACTGGAATCCAAGCAAATTCAAGCCCTGCTGTGTACACTTGTTTTTAAAAAATGACTGGGTTTTTTGTATTGTGATCGGACCGGCATACGGTGACACCTGCTTCCAGATGAGCACTACTCAGGTTGGAGTGTTTCAGACTTCAAATGGAACCTTTCAGCCACACATGGGTGTCTTCCCAAGATCCTAGTGTCTGTATCAGTAGAAAAAAAATCAAACCTTAATTCATAAGAACTTTAGTTCTTACCCTGGGGATAGATAGATGGATGGAGGGGATGGTGGGATTAAAATTTAACACAATAAAACCCAATAATTACCCCTGAACGATGAATTCCAAAATTAGGATTAATCATAACAAAACCTGCAAATGTCAGTGTCATCATATTGCAGCTCTTGATACATGTCGCCACTTCCCCACTTGCCACAGGGGGTACTTCATCTTATTTCCCATACTGATGGGCTGTATCAGTGTCAAGCTCACCCTCAGTTGCCTGCAACATGCACAGACAACAGAATGGAGCTCCATCGGGATGCACCTAATGTTGCACTTTAACTCATTGTTGTATTATACTTGTGAAGACAGTTAAAAAAGGTTTCTCATTTACTTAAAGTATTTTATTTTTTCTTCTAATTTTTATTTCACTTTTAAACTTTGCTTGTAACTGATTTCACACTAATCTTTTGGCCTGAATTCAAGAAAAAAGCCTAATTAAAGTATTGTATCTTCTACTTTTGCTTTTTGACGTGACAAATTATGAAAGGCCCCACCCAAATGTTGTAATAAACGATTCCAATTGAATCATTAAACTGGATTTACTCTTTCAGATGTTAATGAGCTTTCTGTATAATTTCAACATTTGCTTACAGATTTCCAACATTCAGTTTTGTTTTTATAGGTCGATTATCAATTTTTTAAAATGTTGAATGAGAAATGTATTAGTGCCCATTTGAATTTAACAAACAAAATGATTTTATTTTAAAATGTTTCTGAGGCATTTGTTTACTTTGTTTGCTGTGGAAGTTACCAAGATTTGAATATTATATGTGAATACTGAAAAAGGCACTAAGCGTTGAAATGTTTTCAGTAATTTGAGGTATGGTGAATGTTATTTCAATTAGGACTTTGCTTTCTAGTTAATTTAACCAAAACATCTGAAAATGAACAGGTGTGGATAGGAAGGTTCTGGAATCGCTGACTACAGGAATGTCGTCTGTTACACTTGCCAAAATGACTGACTCCAAGATTATTGCCTGACTGATCAAAGAAGGTCAGGAGAAAGAGGTCACTGCAATCTGTTCTTTCTCAAATTGCTATTACCATATCAATGTTCGAAACAGAGGACAGGGTCCCAGGAGGGTCATCTGGCCCACTGTCAAGCAGATCATGAGCATGGTATAACCTTGTAGTTAACTGTGATAGATCAAATGATCTTTCAGCAGAATGTCAGCTAAGGAGCTGGACAGCAAGCTCCCTTGACACGAGGTTTGCCGCACAGTGGCCTCATCTATTGTGCTGCTTGCTTCATTCAAAGGCACCCAGGTGCATTCTTCTGTGCCTGTAACATTTTACACTATCAAAACAGAGCTGTGCTAGTTTGTGTAGAGATCAGGTTTAAATACAAAACTGGTTAAAAAAAAAATCACAGACCCTTTGTAAATCTTGTACAAAAAGTAAAACAAAAATAAAAACTGACAGTTTCTTTAAAACGGGATGTCAAACCTGCAAAGAACATTTTAAGGTATCCAAGTATATTTGACAGCTCTGCTCTTCAGAAATAATGACTATATTTACAAGATTTTATTAATATTTTTCCAACTCATTTTTTCTGTTTTTGTAATTTGTCCATTCCCTTCACATAAAGGATGGGAGTGTCTGGTTCACAGATTTCTACACAGCCACTGTTCCAGTTAGCTTCATAATATAATAACAGAAAATGTTAGAAACATCCTTGCAGTCTTTTATCTTGAAAAAGAAGACAGGTTAATATTTCAGGAGAAAACCCTTCATCCGAACAAGAAAACGGAAGAAAGGACAGTCCCTTTATAGGACTGGTCAAAACAGTGAGCAGAGGAGACAACAACAGATAAAGGTAAAGAGTTCAGATATGAAAACTACACTTACAAAAAGGCCTATAAACAGATTTTTTAAACTGGACAGAGGTGAAAAGGCTACCTCAACCTGAAAGGCAAGAGGAGAATAAAACAGCTCCAAAATAGAAGGTAGCAAAGTAGAATAAAAAGACAAATGGGGGAGACAACTATAGTCTGAATTTGCTAAAGTCAGTATTCAGATCAGAGTAGTGTAGAGTGCCCATGAGAATGATGATATACTGTTCCTGAAGTTTACATGAAGCTTAGTAGGAGGCGAGAGCTTGGAGTGAAAATGGGAGGGGGAGTTGAAATGTTGAGGCACAACGAGTTCAGAATTATGTCTCTGGACAGAATTGTGTTATTTGGCAAAACAGTAACACAATCTGCATTTGGTCTCTCCTATAAAGAAATGGTTGCACCAAGAGCAGGGAATGCAGTGTAATAGATAGCAGGCTATCTCAAATGAAGAGATTATATTGGGACATCTAATATATTTGCATGGGAAAATGCCTGAGAAAGAGTATCTGGAAGTTGGAGTGATGGAAGAATTAATAAGCTTGTTGATGCAGCAATGGTCCCTCAAGAAAGTAGACAGGAGATGGTAGGAGAAAATATACTTGATCCCGAGATTACATTGTAGATGGCAGAATTGGTGGAAGATGGTCTGGTGGAGCGAGGACTAGTGAGATGAAAAGTGAAGACAAGCGGGATTCTGTTATTGCTGTGAGATAATGGAGAGAAGATGAAAAAGAAGGCGTGGGAAATGGCATGGATGTGATCACAGGTGAAGGAAACACTTGGTGAAGGAAGCATTTCAGAAGCTTTAGTGTAGAATGTGGAGTCATCAGAGCAGATAGGATCGAGAAGGAGAAACTGAGAAAAAGGGATGACATCTTTGAAGAAAGAAGGGAGGAAAGAATCAAAATTTAAGTCTGTTATTTTGGAATGGACATTTTTGGAAACCCCATTTTTTACAGACAGATAAAATTCCAACAAGGGAGAGAAAAGTTAGGCATGGGGCAGGGCGTTTACCCAACCTTTAACTGAAAGGAAAATGTTTGACTGGTGAGAAATGAACAAATTAAGAAAAATAAAAGATGAGTTAGAACCTCAGGGTCTGGTTAAAATAGTGAGTGGATAAGCCATACAAACAAGGACCCAAGTTCGATCCCTGGTCTGAGCTGAATTAGTTGTTCTCAACCATGTGAACATTCCTGTTGCGGACAACTGCAAGTTCAGCCAGAGGAGGGTGACAGAAGATGGAGATTGATTGGGGCACGGAGGAAGAAATGGAAAGCCTGGAAACCATCTTAATGAGGAAGAAGACTGTTCCTCTATCTCTGAAATGGAGCTCTCTAATGTCAAGCAGCGTTGATCCAACAACTTGTCTAGAACTAGGGAGGGTACCTGCACCGTTATCACTGGAGTCACCAAGGATCTATCCTTGATCCCCTCCTATTTCCCATCTACATGTTGCCTCTCAGCGACATCAGCCGAATACACAATGCTAGGTTCCACATGTACGCTGATGATGCGCAGCTCTAACTCACCACCATCCCTCTCAACCCATCCACTGCCTCTGTGTTGTCAGACAGCTTGTCTGATACTCAGTCTTGGATGAGTCAGAATATTCTGCAATTAAATATTGGGAAGACTGATGCTATTGACTTCGTTCCTACCACAAACTTTGTTCCCTAGCCACCAATTCCATCCCCCTCCCTGGCCATTTGTCTGAGGCTGAACCAGACTTTTCACAACCTTGGCATCCTATTTGACTCAGAACTGAGCTTCCGATTTCATACCCTCTCCATCACAAAGACCGCCTACTTCCACTCTATAGTATCGTCTGTCTCCACCCCTGCCTCAGCCCATTTGGTGCTGAAACCCTCATCCATGCTTTTGTTACCTTCAGACTCCGCTATTCCAATGCACTCCTGGCTGGTCTCCCATCTTCCACCCTTCATAAACTTGAGCTCATTCAAAACACTGCTGCCTGTACCCTAACTCGCACCAAGTCCGGTTCACCCATCACCCATGTGCTTGTTGGCCTACATTCGTTTCCAGGCCCCGAAACCGATCAAAAAATTTTCCTCCTCGTGTTCAAATCCCTCCGTGGCCTCACCACTCCCTATCTCTGTGACTAACCTCCAACCCTACAACCCTCTGAGAACTCTGTGTTCCTCCAACTCTCACCTCTTGTGCATGTCCCACATCCTTTGCCCCACCATTGGCATCTGTTTAGGCCCTAAGCTCTGGAATTCCCTCCCCAAACCTCTTGGCCTCTCATCCTCACTCTCCTCCTGTAAGGTGCTGCTTAAAACATACCTCTGATGAAGCGTTTGGTCACTTCTCCTAATATCTCCTTCTTTGGCTTTGTCAATTTTTGTCTGATTATGCTCCTATGAAGCGCCTTGTGATGCTTTATTATGTTAAAGGCACTATACAAATGCACATTGTTGTTGTTGTTGTAAATATGAATAGAATTGGGTTTCACTCTGGCTAGGAGTGCAATGCAACTTATGTTTTAACTTTAAGAGCAAATTCCATCGTCAGTACCCCTTGTAATAAAATTAAAGTACTAAAGAATGAGCAGAATTATGTGCTACTTATCCCAGTAATATGTGCAGTTATATATGAGGTGGTTGAATTAACATCAATGGAAATATTTGAAAAGATATTTCAGTGTTGAGCAGTTAAAGCTAATTCTGCGGTAAATTAGCATTATTTATTTTCAATTACTATGCAAGAGCTATTGCAAGATTTATCACTTTTACACAATTAAATTTACTGACAAAAAAAAGTTGTAATTTTGCAAATTAAGCAGCATAACAGGAAGTGAATTATTTGTCCATTGGTACGGAGTCAAACTTTTACCCCAATGTAGGCATCAGAAGGAAAGTGCTCTGCAAAATATACTCATGTTTTCACCTAGAATGAGTGCAAAATGCTAATAAAACAATTTATGAGAGCAAAAGAAACAATTAGGATTAGAAATTGCTTTTAGCCTTGAGCCTAAGGCTTGCAATATTGAAGCATTATCGATCAACAATTTAGGAGTGCCATTTAGCATTCACTTATTATCTGTTTGACAAATGTTGCTTCTGATCACTAAACCTCTGATGACTATCACAGTTTGAGTTTTCTCACACCTGTGTTCACAATGAAAAGACAGTCCCCATAAGAATGCCTAGTCTGCTATGATAGAAAAACTTACAGTATTGGGCCAGAAATTCGGGTCTCCACGGGTGAGTACGCGCTGTGTACTCACCCGTAGACCCAACGAAAGTGTCGGTTTCGCGCATGCGCTGGAAACCAGAACTTCCGTTCCCCTGAAGGAAGGGGTTCAGAGGTCGAACACGTGCACCGGAGAGGGAGCGCGTAGACCTTGAACTTCGTTTTTTTTCAGGTTTCTCCGTGAGAGTAAGTACGGAGAAGCTGCACGGGGAAAAAGGAGGCGCAAGGCCTGCTTTTAACAAGGTAAGTGGTGAATTAAGTACAATTTAAACATTTTTTCAACAGGTTTATCTTTTTTACATACTTTAAAGAAAGATACGTTTATTTTTAGCACCTTTAAAAAGTGTAATTAATTTTTTCAAAAATTAAAATTTTGGTTTAAAGTAGTTAATTTATGTAATTTATAGTTATTTTAAAAATGTGATGTTTTTTTTTAATTTATTTGAAGTTTTAGTGAGGTTTTGGGTCCGATCTCTATTCATAGATTTGACAAGTCTTCCTGTCAAATCTATGAATGAAGATTCCCTGCTCCGATTGGCTCTCCATGGCCCACGTGATCCCAGGGGACGCTTCGAACTAACTGCGCCCTGGGATACGCAAGCACTGCACGCCGGCAGCTGCAGGAGGCCCAGGAGCTGAATTCCACGCGGGCCTGAAGCACAATGGCAGGCGCGGTATGTAAGTACGCGCACGATTCTTGCACCCGCGGGAAGCCGGAGAGCCGAATTTTGTATGAAATGTCTGAGATGGCATAAACTACGATTTACAATTACCTAAAATCATAGAATGTACAGCACAGAAACAGTCCGGTTGGCCCAACTGCTCCATGCCAGTGTTAGCTCCACACGAGCCTCCTCCCATTTCATTTCATCGAACCCTATCAGCATAACTTTCTATTCCTTTCTGCTTCATGTGTTTATCTAGCATTCCCTTAAATGATCTGTTATTTGCCTCAACTACTGCTTGTGACAGCGAGTTCCATATTCTAACCACCCTCTGAGTAAATAAGTTTCTCCTGTGTTCCCTATTGGATTTATTAGTGACTATCTTATATTTATGACAGCTACTTTTGGACTCCCCCACAAGTGGAATCATCTTCTCTACGTCTACCCTATCAAACCCTTTCATAATCTTTTGTTAGGTCACCCCTCAGCCTTCTCTTTTCTAGAGAAAAGAGCCCCAGCCTGTTCAATCTTTAATCCCCAGTCTTAATTAAACTCCTGGAGGGACTTTGTTGAAAATCAATTTTAAACAAAAATTACAAGATTACAAAACAATGCACGAAGCTGATCGCAACCAAGGGAATAGTAAGGATAAAAAACTGGCCTTGGGCCATGGTATAGATCAATGGAGATCACATAGAAGTAGCATTAGTTTATATTTGTTGACATTTCATGCAGGGAGCTATGAAGATTCTCAAAGGATAGTACAAAAACCCTCATCATCACTGACCATTGGCTTCTAGTCTCCCAACATCTCAAATTTAAAATTATTGTCCTTGTCTTTAAATCCCTCCATGACCTCAACCCTTGCTATCTCTGAAACCTCCTTCAGCCCTACAAACCCCTCCCCAAATGTCCAGTACCTTTGACTCTGGCCTCTTGTGCATTCTCCTCCCTTTGCCCCACCATTGGTGGCTGTGCCCTCCTCTCTGGAATTCTAACCCTAAACCCCTCTGCCTCTCTTCCCTCCTTATAGACCTTCCTTAAATCCTATCACTTTGACCAAGCTTTTGGTCACTCCTCCTAATCGTTTCTTTGTTGACTCAGCATTTCTTTTCTTCACAGGCCCCTGTGAAGTGCCTTGGGATGTTTTTCTACATTAAAGGTACTATATAAATGCAAGTTGTTATTGTTGATTGATCAGTGAGGCTCGGCAACCCCGGTAAGGGATGAATCTATGGATCCCACAGCAGCTGCCTGTCTGACTCTAACCCTTCTTTCTTTTGGTTGCTGCTAACCGCTGCCACCTCCATTTGCTATTCCTCTCCAGTACTCATTGCTTTGCTCGATGCCCCCCACCCCCTGACTGTCCTTATCTAATTCCCCTACAGTGGATGTTTCTGGACTGGTGCTTGCAGGGTTTGGGGTGTTTCACATGGTGGGCTTGCAACCTTCTCGTCCGCTTCCTTGATGCCTCATCTTGGGAGACCCCAATCATAGAAAAAGAACACAGGTTAGCGTAGGGTATGAAGCCAAGGGCTCTGCACTTAGTGGCAAGGCCAGTGTTGTGCCTTGCAGTAGAGGGACAGATGTGGCTGCCTGTTAGATACCGATTGAGTGTTAGGTATTGGCAAGTGGGAAAAATAGAAGTGAACACTTACCATATTGGGCCTGCACAAAGCCAGCAAGTTCTTCCTTGATCACTGCCAATTATTCGAACTCTAGCTCCTTTTGTGGCTGAGGCATCTCAGTTGCCTCATCTGCCACCAGTGCAGTTTCTCTCACAATGCACAACCTTCTCCTTTGAAAAGAGGTCACTTGAGCATCAGGAGTAACTGAAGGACACCCCAATGAGCAGACTAAATTTATCTGGTGTGAAAGAATATGGAGCGAACATGCAAGTAGATCTAGGAGTCATGTAGTGAGTTGGTGAAAACACATGCCAGAGCTGTGTGAATGAAAGGATGCCCTTCCTTTTGGCAGTCATCAAGCTGGTGGTGTAGCTTCAGATATTTAGTGGGCTTAAGAAGTGAGAGGTGGAGCCAATGGTTTGCAGGCTGTATTGTAGATGTGGCAGTTTATTGTAGACTGAGTGCTTGTTGCAGACATTATACAGATGCTCCTTGTTTGCAGTGGCACCCATTAGTGTTCCCTACCTCAATCCAGGGAACTTTTTTCTCCTTTGCCCCCCATAAGCGATGCACTGAGGAGACAACACTAATTCAATTGGCAACCTCTTGCTATGCCTGCTGTACACTGGCTCTACTTGGAGCATTTTACTCTTCCCCAAAATTGACCCTTTTTTCAGGCACAGCCGCTAATAGTTGAGCAATTAAAATCGGGGATACGCAAAATGCCAGAATGGGAGGAGTGCAGAGATCTCGGAGGGTTGTAGAGCTGGAGGAGGCTACAGAAATATGGAGGGGTGAGTCCACAGAGGGATTTGGAAACAAGGATGAGAATTTTTAAATCAAGGCGTTGCCAGACTGAGGGCCAATGTAGGTCAGCAAGCACAGGGATGATGGGTGAATGGGACTTGATGCGAGTTAGGATACGGGCAGCAGAGTTTCAGATTTATGGAGAGTAGAAGATAGTGACCAGGGAGAGGGATGGAATCAGTGGTTAGGGAACAGAGTTTGTGGCGGGTACCAAAGACAATGGGCCGTATATTCCGATGCCTACGGGTGTGTACACGCTGTGTACACACCCGTAGGCATCGGAAATGCCGGTTTCAGGCATGCGAAGCACATGCGCTGAAAACCGGTATTTCCGATCTGTCAAGAACGCTCTACACAGATCGGACGCCTGCCCTGGAGAAGGGCCTCTGCGGGCGGATAGTTCCACTTTCTGGAGAACCTCCGCCCGCAGAAAACCCTTAGAAATCTTACGCCTGGTAAAAGCAGGCGTAAGGTCTGCTTTAACCAGCATAAGAGTTGAAAAAAAGTAAATTAAAAATTTTTTTCACTCATTTATAATTTTAAAATACTTTTAAAAAAGGTAAGTGTATTTTTAGCCCCATAAAAACTTTATTGTAATTTTAACTCATTTTAAAAAGATGATGGTTTTTTAAAAAATTATTTAATGTTTTACTGTGTTTTTGGGGTGATCTCCATTCATATATTTGACAGGTCTATCTGTCAAAAGTATGAAGGGAGATTCCCTTCTGCTATTGGCTGGCCTGGCCCACGTGATCCCAGGGACGCTTGCGAACTGCATGCACCCCTGGGATACGTGGGCCCTGCGCATTTTGAGTTTGGAGAGGCCCAGGAGTAGAAGTGTACGCACCTCGGGAGCCCTCAGGTAAGTTAGTAGATTTTTTTCCAGATCGGAGGCATCCGCACGCAGGAAACCTCCGATCGGAAAATACAGGCCACTATGTATTGTTTGGTATTTTTCTAGCATTGTAATTGGCAGCTGAGAACCAGCAAGAGCAGGAAAAAGCTGCCTGTGATATCAGGTGACATGCAAGGTGTGCCATAAAATCCCACAGCTACCTGAGAATGATACAAGAGATGTGCCAAAGAAGGCTGAGGTTTAGCAGGGAACCTTTGACTCCGCTGTGCCATCCCCTTCAGGAAGACTTCCAGACATCATCTAACATCTGTACAGCACTACAAGTGGCAACCAAAGTCACCTTGAACCTCAGCTTTTAAATGTTACGCTCATGGCACTGGGATATCTGTACTGTTAGTCATTTTTTTTCCACAATGTGATAGGGCAACATTTGTTTACAGATTTGCTGGCTCTCTCAGAGCCCAGGGGGCATTGATTGCACTATATTGATATTTAGCTAAGTACCAAAAGCAGCAGGCTATAGACAGAGCTAAGTGGTCCCACAATGAACAGAACACCACAAAGCTCTCTAGCCTGATCATGTTTGGTCAAGAATGGTGGCACCCATCATCATAGATTCCAGTTCCAGCCAATTTAGTTCACTCCATACAACATTAAAAAGCAGCTGAGTGCACTGGACACAGCAAAGACTATGGATCCTGACAACATTCTGGCTATAGTGCTGAAGAGTAGTGCACAGGAGCTAGCCACCCCCCTAAACCATGTGGTTCCAGTACAGCTATGGCACTAGCATTTACCCAACAATGGGGAAGATTGTCCAGGTTTGTCCTATCCACGAAAAAAGGCATAAATCTAACTCGACCGGTTATTGCCCTATCAATCTCCTCCAAATCATCAGTGAAATGATAGAAGGAGTCAGCAATAGTGCCATCAAGGGACATCTACTCACCAATAACCTGCTCACTGATACTCAGTTCAGGTTCTGACCTCATTACAGTTTTTATCTAGACATGGACATAAGAACTGAATGCTAGAAGTGGGACTGAGGCTGTACACTGATGATTCCACAACATTCACAACTCCTCTGATAATGATGCAGCCTATGCCAGCCTACAGCAGGGCTTAAACAACATGGAGACTTAGGCTGACAAGTGCCAGGCAATGACCATTTCCAACAAAAGAAAACCCAACCACTTCCAGTGACACTTCAATATCATCATCATTGCCAAGTGCTCCATCATCAGCATCTTGGGGGTCACCATTTATCAGAAGCTTAACTGGACCAGCCACATCAATTCATTGGCTACAAGGCTGGGTGCTTTGCGACGAGTGGCTCACCTCCTGACTCCTGAAAGCATTTCCACCATCTACAAGTCAGGAATGTGATAGAATAATCCACTCGCAGCTACAAAAATGCTATAGAAGCTCAACAGCATCCAGGCCAGAGCAGTTTTCTTGATCGGCAAGCTTGACACTGGACTCAACATCCATCCACTTCATCACTGCTGCACTGTGGCTGTAGCATGTACTGCCTAATGGGATGTACTGTAGCATCTCACCATGGCCACTTTGACAGTATCTCAGTCTCACACATCTACCACTGAGAAGGGCAAGAGCAGCAATGTTGTGGGAACATCATCATCTCCAAATTCTCCTCCAAGAGTCACACCATTCTGACTTGGATATATATCCTTCATAATTGAGCCATTTTCCTGGAATTCTCTGCCATAAGGACTGCAGCAGTTTAAGGAACTTAGGAACATAAGAGAAGGCCCACCTTCACTTTCTCAGGACAACTACGATAGGCAATAAATCTTCTTCTTCTTCTTAGGCAGTCCCTCAGAACTGAGGATGACTTGCTTCCACATTAAAAATGAGTTCTCAGGTGACTGATGAGTCCAATGTGGGACCTACAGTCTCTGTCACAGGTGGGGCAGACGGTGGTTGAAGGGACGGGTGGGTGGGGTGCTTGGGTTGACGTGCGCTCCTTGCGCTTGGCTTCCGCTTGCTCCCGGCGAAGAGACTCGAAGTGTTTGATGCCTTCCCGGATGCTTCTCCTCCACTTTGTGAGGTCTTGGGCCAAGGATTCCCAGGTGTCAGTGGGGATGTTGCACTTTTTCAAGGAGGCTTTGAGGGTGTCCTTGAAGCGTTTCCTCTGCCCACCTGGGGCTCTCTTGCCATGTCGGAGCTCCAAGTAGAGCACTTGTTTTGGGAGTCTCGTATCGGGCATGCAGACGATGTGACCCGTCCATCGGAGCTGACCGAGCATGGTCAAAGCTTCGATGCTGGGGATATTGGCCTTGGTAGCATCACCCCCCATCCAGAAAACAAATTTAAAAGAAATTTAACTAAAATTGATTTCTTCTCTCAGTGTCCAGCTGGTATGTGACTACAAGCACATAATCACGCAGATGAATGCTTACTTCACTCTCATGCCTTCATTTTAAGGCAATCATCTGCATCACCCTTAATTCAGCAGAAAGGAAGAAATAAGAAGAAAGCTAAGACTCATGATACTTTTGACAGAAGTAGAGCACGGGTTCAATGAAGCTCATGCTACAGCCATTATCAAATACATCGTTCAGATCTTGAAGCAATGCTTCAGATGTCCAAATCAACTGCACCTTACAGCACAACCTCCTGGGATTTTAAGAACTTCACTCTGCAAAGAGGCTTCACCATGCAGGATGTGAATTTATGGCAGAATAAGAGTGTAAAAATAACAAGGAATTATTTGTAGGCCCAACAGTATAGCAAGGACTTTTGGTGCAGCTGGCACTATTTCAAGAAGCCATTTAATGAGTGCTTAATTTCCCAAACACTGGCTTGGTAAATTATGTACTTTTCCCCCCCACATTGGGCACCTGAGACTTAATTTTACAAAATCTCAGTCCCAACAGGTGAGGCTTTTCACCGGGTGCTTGATATCATAAAATTACCCCTGTAGTATCATAATCAACAGAAACAAAAATCAGAGAAACCAGCCATTGTTAAATTGTTACTTGCAGCTTTGAAACAGAGACTCATCCTTAGAAACTGTAGTGATCAGCCAACTGAACAGTAGGGATGAGTTCCCTAGTTGGTAGATTGATGATCCGAGTGCCAGTAAAGCAGAGATACCAACTTACTGTATTGATAGAGTAAATAAAGGGAAACTGTTTCTAGTGGCAGCAGGGTCAGTAACCAGAGGACACAGATTTAAGGTAATTGGCAAAAGAACCACATGCGACATGAAGAAAGCATTTTTTATGCAGCGAGCTGTTATGATCTGAAATGCACTTGCCTAAAAGGGTGGAGGAAGCAGATTCAATAGCAAACTTCGAAAGGGAATTGGATAAATACTTGAAGGGGAAAAATTTGCAGGGTTATGGGGAAGAGCAAGGACGTGGGACTAATTGGATAGCTCTTCCAAAGAGCTGGCACAGACACGATGGGCTGAATGACTTCCTTCTGTGCTGTATCATTTTACAATTGTATTCTACTTGCCCCTCCCTATCTCTGTAACCTCTTCCAGCCCTACAACCCTCCAAGATCTCTGTGCTCCTCCAATTCTGGTCTCTTGCACATCCACGATTTTCATCGCTCCACCATTGGCAACCATGCTTTCAGCTGCCTAGGCCTTAAGCTCTGTAATTCCCTCCCTAAACCTCTCCACCTCTCTCTCCTCCTTTAAGATGCTCCTTAAACCCTAAGGGGGAGAAATTCAGTATCGCCCCATTTGGGGCGCAATTATCGGCCGGGTGCAAAGTTTAGCGCCTGCCGCTAATTATCGCCTCTGACTGCAAACTTGGCTTCTATCACCCCTGGAGGTGATTGGAGCGCTAAATCAAGCGCTACACACCTCTCTTAAGGCGCTAACACCGAGGAGTGAGGCGCTACCTCAGAGCGCTGGCGAAGCTCATGTGATGTCAGTCAGCAATGGAACACAGACACACTGGCACCGGCCAGTTCTTAAAGGGGAGGGTCGATCTTGCTCTCCATCCACACCCTGCTCATTGAAGCCTTGAATCTTGGCCTGGAGAGACCTGTACATCAAATCTGCTGGAAAGAACAATGGAGAGTACAGGCAAAGAGCTCAGAGTGCAGCCCCCGCAAGTCTCTTCTAAATCGATGCAAGGAAGGTCAACTCAAAATGAACCTGCAAAGTGCTGTTCAGTACCCAAAACTCCTTCACACAGCGTTGAATCTCTCCAGAAGTCTCTCTCTCTCTCTCAGAACGCATGGTGCAAAAATGTCACCGACAAAAAAGGGCAGGAAGCGGTCGCCTTTAAATAGCGCTCCCCCAGTCCCTTCCCGACTGCAAAACGCTCCCCTCAACCTGTCGTTGCTAACAGCAGGCAGTAAGGCAGGGGGCGCCACTCAATATCCGGTCCGGCGCGCTACCGGGGCGTTGCACACTCGACTGACGTCACGATCTGCGGGCGCAGAAGATTGTGGCGGTAGTGTTTAGCGCCGCTGCAAAATGTCTGGTCAATTTCGCAAACGGCGCAAACATCGCCGCGCTCGGGCGCTAGTTGCATTACGCCCCATTAGTGCCCTCTTAGGGTGCTAATGGGAGGCACAAACCAACCAAATTTTTCCCCCTACCTCTTTGACCTAGCTTTTGGTCACCTGTTCTAATATCTCCTTATGTGGCTGTGTTAAATTTTGTTTGGTAACACTCCTGTGAAGTACCTAGGGACGTTTTATTATGTTAAAGGCACTATACAAAAGCAAGTTATTGTTGTTGTATTATGGAGATTCCCAGTATTTCAGTAAAATCTCGCTATGCAAATTTTCTTGTAGTTTCGAGTTGCTAAAATTGTTTTGGAAACTCGGAAAAGCTGTGAAAAAGGTTGGATAGCTGATTTTACTTTAAAGTTCGGAGCATCTGTATTGTGCAAAAATGAAGCATTTCCTCCATGTTAACTTATTGATTAGTTTCTTTATTTTTGGCCACAGTACACACACACTGAATTTTGGTTTCTGTTGACTGTTTCTGCAAGTTACAAGAAGATATATTTCAGTCAGGCACAGGAACCCAAAAGTCAATTAATATGCAGATGTAAATTAGTTCTTCTGTTGCTGTTTCCTGTCCTATAATAGCGAGTTTAAGATGTTAATTGACTTAAATGGCCAAGCTTTTCATTTCAAAGCTTCTGAACAACAAGGGCTCTAGGCCCACCTGGGGTAGTAGTTTTGACAGCTAAGCTTCAGGGCGATGAAAAGGGGTAGGGTCAATCATTGGCTGTAGTCTTTTGATTGACTGCTCTATGGCCAGAAGTCTCCAATTGAGGGGTTATCGATGGTTGCCTAAGTTCAGTTCATCAGTTTACACCCCACAGAGAGTCTGAGCTAGTTTGACTCCATGGTAGCATTTTGCCATGTAAGAAATTAACTTCCATTTTCAGGGAACTATTTCACCTCTCCTTTCCCTGTATCCTTTTACATTTTTGTTTTGAAATATTAATCCAATTCCCTTTTAACAGCTATATGTATTCTGCTTCCACCTCTATTTCTGGCAGGTAATTCCATGTACTAATAACTGTGTAAAAAAAATTCTAACCTGTCCCTTTATACTTTTGGTGATGATCTTAAATCCACTTACCAGCTAATGGAAATAGGTTTTCCTGATTGATTTTATCAAAACCCTTCATCATTTTGAACACCTCCATCAGATCGCCTCTTAACCCTCTTCATTTTAATGAAAATAGCCCAGTTTCTTTAGTCTCTCCTCATAACTAAAGCCTCTCATCCCTGGTATAATCTCAGTGAATCTCTTCCATACCCTCTCCATGGCCTTGACATCCTTCCTAAAGTAAGGCACCCAAAACCTGGCACAATATTCTAACTGCAGCCTAACCACAATATTCTGTGATCCAACAAACATGACCGTTGGAGCAGTATTAAATTGGGAGTATGTTGAAATTAGAGTGGACTAATGTTATTTGTCCATTATATACTCCAAATCTAATATATTATTTACTAATTCCAAACCTGTAGTTGGTAAAGTCAATTCATTATTGTAAAATCTAATGTACAAGTCACATATATAAGTTACAGTTACCTTTTTTTTTTAGTTAAAAACCCTTTAGGTGACATTAGTGTGGAACTTACTTACACTTGAAGAATTTACTTCTATGCATAACTGTGTGCTTTATAGCACAGTTATGCCACAGATTTTGCATTGTTGCACAGCAAAGTGTCGAGCATAATAACAAACAAACCAACAGCAGTTCAAGATTTGGGGCTGTATTTTCCTCTGTGGTCATCTGTTTTCAGGCATATCTGCTGCTGAAACTCTGCCATTGTTACCTCTAGACTTAACTATTCCAATACTCTCCTGGTCGGCCTCCCACCTTGCATCCTCCTTAAACTTGAGCTCATCCAAAACTCTGCTACTCGTATCCTAACTCGCACCAAGTCCCGTTCACCCATCACCCCTGTGCTCGCTGACCTACATTGGCTCATAATCCGGCAACGCCTCGATTTTAAAATTCTCATCCATGAGGAAAATTCAACCTTTGAGTGTCAAGTGAATGCACCTTGTAGAGGTATACTCATACCACATTATGTCAAAAAATAGCTGTAATCAGTGCAAACTCAAATAGTTCCTCTTTTACCCCCACCAATTTTCTTCACCACTCTGCTCTCTTGCAGGCATTAAGTCTTTGTTGGAGTATGGTTTTATGAGCACCACATGGCCTGCGGTATCTTGTCAAGTGGCCACTCTTCATTTGTCAAACTTGATGGTGAATGCCAGGCTATTTGATCACAAGGGGCAATACAGCCAAGCCCAAGTGTGTCCTCACCCAATATCCACCATGCACACTTCTAACAGGGTAATGATCAGGCCAGAAACCCTGGTCAATTTTCACTTCCCTAATCCAAGGCTGCTGAGACCAAGAGTGTGCTACTGCAGCCCAGCTGAGATCAGGAAGCTAATAGTTTTTCCACAGTGAGCTTCTGGTCTCTCCATGATAGACAAATAGCACCAACAGGCTGTTTATCTCAAAGCTTATTAACTATGACTCAGGTTTATTAAGTAAAATTAAACAAAAGCAGGAGCAAACACAGCACATTTCACTAGATTACAGGATCTGTTACAAAATAATAACAGTCCAGAACTCTCTAGTGTTCTCTGCCGTACTTGAAATAACTTGCGTCTTTAAAGAAACATGTTTATGTGAGAAGGACAAACTCATAGAGTTTTCCATTTGCCTCTATCTGCATGACAGTATAGCAAAATGGGAATTGGGGAACTAGGAAAAGGTTCCAGTATTTATTGCACTGTCAGCCAGGTTGTGAATATGGAGCTTTCAATAGTGGAATATCCCACTCGATACTACAGCACAGTAATAATCTAAAATTATATTCAAAACTGAGTAAAAACAAGACTGCTTTGAATATTACATTGTGAACCTTAATACATACTTTTTTCTTTGAACTAGTTCTGCTGTTAATAGTTATAAAATGAGGCCCAATGATTAAACAAACTTCACTGAAATAGCATAGAGTGCCAATCTAAAAGGCTTCACTTCTATGTTTTGAAGATTTTCTGCAGGAGTGCACCAAGGCATTATGCAGTGTAACCTAATCCTGTTGACAAGGTCAGCTAAGTAGGATTTATAAAGCTTTTTAAAGTGCTGCCTGTTTACACAGTCAGTAAGTCAGGATAGCGGTCATTAATTGTATTGGCAGTTTCCAAGCTGTCCTAGTATAAATATTACCTTATAAGTGTTAAAAATAAACCTTAAATTGTTAATGTTGGAATCACAGTACTACCCTTGATATAATAATGTAGTATTAATGAGAGGCAATAGACATAGAACCATTTATCTTAAATGAATACGGAATGCCATTTATAGCATGCAAAATATAATCATGTATCATACAATAGCCACAAAAAGATTTTCTGTGAATTCTTAATCAACGTGTTATGAGAAGGCACTGATGTATTAGTATTGTTATTTTACAAGTTATGATAAGTGTCATAGCCAAGACTTAATTTATCATACTTGCATTAGATTTTTAATTTTTCAAGCTTTTTTAAAATAGAGAGATAATCCCCCAAATTTTCCTTAATTCCCCTGGTCTTAAGAAAGCACTGGCTTATGATGGATACAGTTCCACATACAGTCGTAACCCTCTGGTATCTCACTTAAGTGGCCACTAAAGAGCCTAGATGGTGCTCGGGGTTCAGTGGTATACAGCCTAGATGGGAAGGGGCATGGTGGTATAGATTTTTTAATTTGAATGTAACTACCGTGATATACTTCGCATAAAAGAATTTTCTTACTGGTTGGTCTTCCACATGATATCTAGAATTAGAGAAATATATAGAACTACACAATATTTTGCATTGCATAGTATTCTCTGAATAAAAGGAATGATTTTTTTTAATTCATTTTGGTCCAGAATTTCTACTGTAGCTGTTCCAAGGGTTAATATACAAAGGCAACAATTTCAGGATGGGAATTGCCTCTTAGAAGCATTTTAAATATGCTTATTTAACTTTAGATCATAAAGATTGAGTTACAAAAATGCAGAGAGATAAAGCATCGAAAGTGCAGAATATTTAGTGTTCTGTGTAGAACTGGTAATTCTCTTGGCTCTGTCTCTAAGCCCTCTTAAGCTCCTGATAACACCAGCTGGAATGTTCACTCTCTCTGGACAGCTGGGAGGAGTGCAGGGGCCAGTCACAAATTAAATTAAGAGGTGTAAAATGCTGTGGGAAGAAAAACAATCCATGATGGGGATAACAGGTGTCACCCGCCACTCTGTCTGATTAGCCACTGTGCCTCTTTGGGAAAAAAAAGTGACCAGAATTTGCTGAGTGGGTTTGAATAACATTCATTATGTCATTTTATAAATTTCATCTTCAAGAACCAGTAGCCATTTTAGTGACCTGCAGAAGATCATCTCAAAATAGTCATGCATCAAATGAGCTCGAAAGAAGATTTTCTTTCACTCACCTCATTAAAGATATCAGTTAAAGGCAATCAAGATGGGAGATATATTGCATGAAATCAATGTTAAAATTGTCATTACAGTATTCAAACAAATTTTAAATAGTTTAAAATAATTTCATTGCCAGTCCCTTCTTTCCACTGTTACTGCCTTCCTCTGCTGGGAAGGCAGGATGGTTCAGCCCATGGACTTCTCCACAGATAGCATCAGTGCAGCTTTCTGCTTGATCCACTATGAGCCATGCTCGAGAACATGAACAAAACTAGCAGGAAGTGTATGTGACACACGAAGGCTCAAAACACATGGGACCATGAGAAATTTACAAGGCACTGAAGTTAATTTACAGGGACAGTCACAAGTTCTAACTTACCTTTATTTGACATTACAAATCATACTAGGAGCAACTGATATAGTATTGCAAGATTCAACCATAAGGTAATTCCCAACTTAAATATTCATTCAGAAAAATATTAGCATTCTATATCTAGTGGGGAAGTTATTGTAAATGATTATCAGGGACAAAATAAACTTTCATTTGGAAAGGCATGGGTTAATCAAGGAGAGCCAGCACGGATTTCTTAAATGTAAACCATGTCTGACAAACTTGTTGAATCCTATGACGAGGTAACAGAGAAGGTTGATCAAGATAGTGGAGTAGATGTTGTATATATGGACTTTCAGAAGGCATTCAACAAAGTGCCACACAGGAGGCTTATTAAGAAGATGGAAGCCCATGGAATTAAGGGGAAAGTGACAGTATGGATATGGAATTGGCTCAGTGATAGGAAGCAGAGGGTGGTGGTGGATGGATGTTTTTCAGACTAGGAGGTGGTTTGCAGTGGTGTTCCTCAAGGATCAGTTTTGGGTCCATTACTCTTCTCAATTTTTATAAACAACCTAGACTCAGGTGTAGGGAGCAGCAATATAAAGTTTGCAGATTATATGAAACTTGGCAACGTAGTAGATCATGATGAGAACAGTTGTAGACTTCAGGATGACATAGATAGGATAGTTAAATAGGCAGAAGCACGACAGATGGATTTCAATGCGGAGAAGTGTGAAGTGATGCACTTTGGGAGGACTAATATGGAAAGACAGTATACTATAAATGGTACAATTTTGAAAAGTGTAGATGAGCAGAGAGAGCTTGGTGTTCATATACACAAATCCTTAAAGGGGGCAGGGCTTTGATAAGGTGGTTAAAAAGCATATGGGCTACTTGGGTTTATAAATAAAGACATAGAATATAAAAGCAAAGAGATCATGCTAGAACTTTATAAATCACTGGTTAGGCCTCATCTGGAGTATTGTGGACAATTCAGTCATCACACTTCAGGAAAGATGTAAAGGCCTTAGAAAGGGTACAGAGGAGATTTACCAGGATATTACCAGGGATGATTGACTTCAGTTATAAGGAGAAGTTGGAAAGGTTAGGACTGTTCTCCTTGGAACAGAGAAGGTTAAGAGGTGACCCAATAGAGACTATCAAGATGATGAGAGGCTTTGATAGAGTAGGTATAGAAAAACTATTCCCTCTGGTGGGTGGGTCAATAACCAGAGGTCAGAGATTTAAAATCACTGGCAAAAGATCTAGAGGGGAGATGAGGAGAGTTGTCAGGACGTGGAATGCTGTATGTGAAAAGGTGGTGGAAGCTGATTCCATAAATAATTTTAAAAGGGAGTTGGACAGGTACTTGGGGATAAGGAACTTACAGGGTTACAGACAAAAAGAGGGGTGTGGGACTAAGCACGACTGCTCTTTCAAAGAGCCAGCACAGGTATGATGGGCTGAATGGCCTCCTTCTGCACTGTTAGTTTCTATGATTTTATGGAAAGAACAGAATGCAAATGCAAGAAATAAGTCAGGAATATCAAGTGCTTTGGTTTTCATAAAGTGGAGAGGTGGTGCAGAGGAGGTCTTCTGAGAACCAGATTTTCTGAGTGTGCTTGCTTAGAACTATGCTTTACCTTACAGTTACCTGCATACAGTGACTTTTACCCCATATTAGTTCTTCATTAATGAGAAAAATTGAAACAGCAACAAACAACAAGTATTTATATAGCGCCTTTAACGTAGTAAAATGTCCCAAGGCGTACAAATAAATGTTTTTAAAAATGCTTCCAGTAACAATATGCATTGACAGATTTTAAATAAAAACATAAAATGCTGGAAATACTCAGCAGCTCAGGCAGCATCTGTGGAGAGAGAAACAGAGTTAACGTTTCAGTTCGATGATCCTTCGTCAGAACTGGAAAAAGTTGGAGATGAACAGGTTTTTAAGCAAGTGTAGGGGCAGGGAGAGGGGGGAGGGGAGGAAAGAACAAAAGCGAAGGTCTGTGATAGGATGGAAGGCAGGAGTGATTAAGAGACAAAAGGGATGATGGTGCAAGGCAAGAGATGGTAATGGGACAAGTTAAGAAACAAAAGAAGACTCTAGATGAAATGTAAATGGCAATGGCAGAATGATTGATAGCTGCCATGTGAGAAAGAGAGAAAAAAATGGAAAAAAAAGATAGGGGCAGAGGTTATGGTCTGAAATTGTTGAACTCGATGTTGAGTCCAGAAGGCTGTAAAGTGCCTAATCGAAAGATGAGGTGCTGTTCCTCGAGCTTACGTTGAGCTTCATTGGAACAGTGTAAGAGGCCGAGGACGGAGAGGTCAGAGTGGGAGTGGAGCGGAGAATTAAAGTGACAGGCGACCGGAAGCTCGAGGTCACGCTTGCGGACTGAACGGAGGTGTTCCGCAAAGCGGTCACCCAATCTGCGTTTGGTCTCCCCAATGTAGAGGAGACCACATCGTGAGCAGCGAATACAGTATATTAGATTGCAAGAAGTACAAGTAAATCACTGATAAAGTTAGAGATGTAACAGGTTTTAAGCATGTGCAGAGGCAGGGAAAGGGAAGAGGGGAGGAAAGAGCAAAAGGGAAGGTCTGTGATAGGGTGGAAGGCAGGAGTGATTAAATGACACAAGGGATGATGGTGCAAGGCAAAAGGGGGTGGTAATGGGACAAGTAAAGAAACAAAAGATGGATCTAGCGGAGCTGTAAATGGCAACAATAGAATCATTACCAACAGCTGCTGTCTGAAAAATGGGAGCAGTGGTTATGATTTCAAATTGTTGAAGGCTGTAAAGTGCCTAATTGAAAGATGATGTGCTGTTCCTCGCGCTTCCGTTGAGCTTCATTAGAACAGGGTAAGAGGCAGAGGACGGAGAGATCAGAGTGGGAGTGGAGCGGAGAATTAAAGTGACAGGCGACCGGAAGCTCAGGGTCAAGCTTGCGGACTGAACAGAGGTTGTTCCACAAAGTGATCACCCAATCTGCAAACAGATTTTAAATAATGCTTTACTGATTTGCCAAGTTAATTTTAGATGGTATTCATGGTAATCGAATAAACTAAGTGCTTGCTGTAAATATAATTGCAATTAAATTTTAAACAAGCAGCTATTTGTCTGTGTGCTATTCAAAAACATTTCTAGATTCATTGTAATCATGTGATTTTCAGCTCAAGGTGAGGGATGTTAGTTTGAGGAATGGGAAACTTTTTTTCACTTTTGGCATGAAGTGTCAGCATCAAGTCTAGCAGGTCAGCTGTAGAACAGATGCACAATGTATTACTGGCTATGGTGGTACTGTAAAAGTTACATTAGTGTAGCAGCACTCCTGCTAACTGAGCATTCTTTGTATATGAACCTGGACAGTGAGTACAGGCAATCAATCTTACTGTGGGGGCCAACATAGCCAAACCTAATTCTGCCCTGATGTGTTGCACATACATATCTACTGCATCTAAAGTCACCCGATAGTTTTCAGAAGTGGGAACCTTAGCTGATCTTTTCCCCCGCTCCTAGCCCATGTACACTTTGACTAGTATTGGAACTCCACCCCACTTTTGTCCCAGCCGAGAAAGACTAATTATACAATTTTAGAATCTTATAGCACAGAAGTAGGCCATTCGGCCCACCGTGCCTATGCTGGCTCTTTGAAAGAACTATCTAGTTAGTCTCACTCCCCCTCTCTTTCCCCATAGTCCTGCAATTTTTTCCCCTTCAAGTATTTATCCAATCCCCTTTTGAAAGTTACTATTGAATATCAGGCAGTGCATTCCAGAGCATAACAACTCACTGCGTAAAAAAGTCTCCTATGGCACATGTCAAGCACATAAAAATCACCTCCACAGAGATATAGAGCAGAGCACTAAATAGATGTAGACAAATACATTCAGGACCATAGAGAAATGGAATAATTATACAGTCCTGATATGCTATCAATTCAGCAGTTTCCAACATCTTACGAGCGTGGGTTTTCTCCGGGTGCTCCGGTTTCCTCCCACAGTCCAAAGATGTGCGGGTTAGGTTGATTTGGCTATGATAAATTGACCCTTAGTGTTAGGGGGATTAAATACGTGGGGTTACGGGGATAGGGTGGGATATGTGTCGGTGCAGGCTCGATGGGCCGAAATGGCCTCTATCTGCACTGTGGGGATTCTGTGATTCTGAGCTAGGATCCTAAAATCAAGCTATTTTCTCGAAATCGCTGTGGTACTGGGCGATGGCGAAGATCAGATATTCAGATTGTTGCAGTTATTAATGGGCAGGCTTTTCCCAGGGCCTGTGGGTATTTATCGATGATTATTGGTGTTCATCGGATGGGATTTTCCCAGAACCTGCAAGTATTTATCGGTGATTATTGGGGTGGGATTTTCCCAGACCCTGTGAGATCTTTCTGATTCGTATGACTTGGTGCCAAATCACATGATACCTTTACCCACTGAGCTGTCAGGTGGGGAAAAGGAAAGGTAGTTAACTAATTTCAGTCAGAAGAAAGTAGAGTGCTGTACAAGAGGCAGCTCAAGTTTTATTTTAAGATAAATAAACACATTGGGACTACAGTGATTACAGTTACTTTGCAATCATAGAATCATAGGGGGATAAATTCAGTATCGCCCCATTTGGGGCGCAATTATCGTCCGGGCGCCAAGATTAGCGGCTGGCGTTAATTATCGCCACCGACTGCAAACTTGACTTTTATCGCCCCTGGAGGTGATTGGAGCGCTAAATCAGGCGCTTCACACCTGTCTTAAGGCGCAAAGGCCGATAGCGAGGCGCTACCTCAGAGCGCTGGCGAAGCTCATGTGATGTCAGTCAGCAATGGAACACAGACACAATGGCGCGGGCCAGATCTTAACGGGGAGGGTCGATCTTGCTTTCCATCCACACCCTGCTCATTGCAGCCTTGAATCTCGGCTTGGAGAGACCTGCACATCAAATCTGCTGGAAAGAACAATGAAGAGTACCAGGGAAAGAGCTCAGAGTGCAGCCCCCAGAGTCTCTTCTAAATCGTTACAAGGAAGGGCAAATCAAAATGAACCTGCAAAGTGCTGCTCAGTACCCAAAACTCCTTCACACAGCGTTGAATCTCTCCAGAAGTCTCTCTCTCTCTCTCTCTCTCTCAGAATGCGTGGTTCTAAAATGTCACCAACAATAAAAGGCAGGAAGCGGTCACCTTTAAATAGCGCTCCCCCAGTCCCTTCCTGACTGCAAAACGCTCCCCTCAACCTGTCGTTGCTAGCGGCAGGCGGTAAGGCAGGGGGCGCCACTCAATATCCGCTCCGGGGCGATACCGGGGCGTTGCGCACTCAACTGACGTCACGATCTGCCGGCGCAGGAGATCGTGGCGGTAGCGTTTAGCGCTGCCGCAAAATGTCTAGTTAATTTCGTGAGCGGCGCAAACATCGCCGCGCCCGAGCGCTAGACTCTTTGCGCCCCATTAGCGCCCTCTTAAGACGCTAACGGGAGGCGCAACCAACTGAATTTTTCCCCCATTGAATCATAGAATGGTTACAGCACAGAAGGAGGCCATTTGGCCCGTCGAGCCCGTGCCGGCTCTCTGCAAGAGCACTTCAGCTAGTCCCACTCCCCTGCCCTTTCCCCGTAGCCCTGCAAATTTTTTTCCTTCAGGTACTTATCTAATTCCCTTTTGAAAGGCATGATTGAATCTGCCTCCACCACCCTTTCAGACAGTGCATTCCAGATCATAACCACTCGCTGATAAAAAAGTTTTTCCTCATGTTGCCTTTGGTTCTTCTGCCAATCACCTTAAATCTGTGTCCTCTGGTTCTCAACCCTTCCGCCAATGGGAACAGTTTCTATCTACTCTGTCTAGACCCCTCATGATTTTGAATACCTCTATCAAATCTCCTCCCAACCTTCTCTACTCTAAGGAGAACAACCACAGCTTCTCTAGTCTATCCACATAACTGAAGTCTCTCATCCCTGGAATCATTCACGTAAATCTTTTCTGCACCCTCGCTAAGGCCTTCACATCCTTCCTAAAGTGTGGTGCCCAGAATTGGGCGCAATACTCCAGTTGAGGTCGGACCAGTGTTTTATAAAGGTTCATCATAACTTCCTTGCCTCTACTTATGAA
Source organism: Squalus acanthias (assembly GCA_030390025.1). Taxonomy (NCBI): domain Eukaryota; kingdom Metazoa; phylum Chordata; class Chondrichthyes; order Squaliformes; family Squalidae; genus Squalus; species Squalus acanthias. The sequence continues at coordinate 89,103,303 of CM059428.1, read as the reverse complement.
GTCCAAGATCCCGTATCATTTTTTAACTGCTTTCTCAACCTGCCCTGCCATCTTCAATGATTTGTGTACATACACACCCAGGTCTCCCTGTTCATGCACCCCCTTTAGAACTGTACCCTTTAGTTTATATTGCCTCTCCTCGTTCTTCCTACCAAAATGTATCACTTCGCACTTTTCTGCATTAAATTTCATCTACCACGTATCTGCCCAGCCTGTCTGTCTTCTTGAAGTCTATCACTATCCTCCTCACTGTTCACTATACTTCCAAGTTTTGTATCATCTGTAAATTTTGAAATTGTACCCTGTACATCCAATTCCAAGTCATTAATATATATCAAAAAAAGCAGTGGTCCTAATACCGACCCCGGGGGAACACCACTGTGTACCTTCCTCCAGTCCGAAAAACAACCATTCGCCACTACTCTGTTTCCTGTCACTTAGCCAATTTAGTATCCATGCTGCCATGATCTCTTTTATTCCATGAGCTTCAGCTTTAAAGAAAAATAATACAGTTGAGGGATAGCAAACTTTATTACAATTTTGGCATTAGCCTAAGAGAAACTGCAGTCCAGCAGAGGGACTGAATGCATTATAACTGGGTTATCAAGCTATCTCTACTCTGCAGAAACAATGGCCTAAAAATTGGATATAGCCATGAAACGGGCAGTGTTAAGGCCTAACGATGTTAAGCTGCACCACCTCAAAATGGTCTAGGTAGCATGCAAAATTCGTGCTCACTCCTCATTGACATGATTTATAGTCATGATTTCAGCGCTAAAACTGCTACTCATTGGCTTAACGCTGAACAGGTGGACCAATATCGGGGCCAGTCTAATTCCCAGTCATGTGTGGCACAAGCTTTTTCCACTACTTAAAGGGGAGGTGCATTGATGCTACAGCACCTCACTGTAAAGGCAGTTACAACTGCAGCTGCCAGAAGCAGAAGCAGAAGCAGAAGCAGAAGCAGAAGCAGACGCAGACGCAGACGCAGACGCAGACGCAGACGCAGACGCAGACGCAGACGCAGACGCAGACGCAGACGCAGACGCAGACTGAGGATGAAGAGTAGGAGCTCCAAAGCAATGGCAGAGCATCCTCGTAGGGAGAGAGCCAGGAGATTTTCAGACGCAGCTCTGGAGGCATGGTTGTGGTCGTGGAGAGGAGGCACGCTGTCCTCTTCCCCCCCAGACTGGCAGGAAGCCCTCGCCACACACCTCCCGATGTGGCAGGAGATAGCCGCACATGTCACGGCCAGCACTGTGGTGCCAAGGTAAGCCATCCAGTGTCTCAAGAAGTTTAATGACCTCACACGGGTGGTCAAGGTGAATGAAGGCTTCAGCAAATGCCACATACCACCATCTGCACCACAAGCCTCACATACTGCTCAATGCACCACAACCCCAGCACTTACCTACCAACAATCTCTATCACCACTCACACCTCACAATCATAGCTTCACTTCACCCTCACAACCTTATCACTGCTGCAACACTCACACCCACATCTTACAATTTGCACACACTGACAGTTATTCAACTATGGCAGGCACATCACCCAAACACATTGCACCACACTTACTCACTCACTTCTCTTTCTCTTGCAGGCCAAAGTGGCTCACAACTGGAGGGAGCAGCAGCAGACAGGCGGGGCGGGGAGCAGGCTGACATGCAGGACCTCAGCCAGCTGGAGGAGAGAGTTCTGCAGATTATTGAGAGGCAGATCGTAGAGGCCGTGGCAACCAGCGTGGTTGAAGCCCATGGGGACAACAATGGTCATTCCTAATCCTTCTTCTCACATCCCACTTCCCCCTCATCCCACAAACTCTTCTCACTTTCAAGCTACTGATGCTGTATGTATGCATATCTGGCTTCCCCCCACCCCTCACTATAACCCGGCTCTTGTGCCTTTCGGCTTTCAGATAATCAACAACAAGCACTGGACCAGCCTGTCCCTGAGGTGATGCAAGAGAGCGAGGGGGGAAAAGAAGAGGAAGAAGATGACACTGCATCACTACATCTGTCACTCGCAGACACCAGTTCAGAAACGGGCACTACGGGTACTTTAGAGGTATTAGTGGGATCTGCACAAGGTGAGGCATCAAGCACGAGTGGGCTGCAGCAAGGCCAAGGGGAAAAGGTAGCTCAGGGGCCAGCTCCCCGGAGGGCGACTTTGTGCCAGAGTTCTGCTGCATGGGACTCGGGTGAGGACCTTGATGGGGTGGCCTTTAGAAGATGGGTGATGGGTATGCATACCGAATTGATAGGTGCAATGCCAAGCCTGCTAGAGAGCCTCCTGGCAATGTCAAGGAGCATGGAGTAGTCCGCCTCTAACATTGCACGGGGCTCAGTATTTCCAGGCTGCAAATGATGAAGACTCCAGAAGAGACCGTGTCGACCCAGACGTGATGGTGCATGTCACGGCTGCCATTCCAGCACAAGGGAAGCGCAGACCTGTTCTCGTGCAGTCTGTTTGCTGCCATCCAAACTCAGACTGCTCTCATGCAGTCTCAGCGTGATGGCACCCAAGCTCTGACTGCTGCCATCATGGCTGGGTGTACCACCGTCGACCAGGGCTTGCAGGGTATCGCAGCAGCCCAGCAATCTGTGCTCCAACAGATTGCTAGGAATGCTGAGGCGCCGCTACAGGGGAGTGGCAGTGGGTCAATGGAGCAAGACCCTGCTGTCCTCTCTCAAGATGACATCATTTCTGTTCCCACCACTGGCACTTCACCATTGCCTATGCTGCTGCCCGTCAGCCAGCCAGCCCAGACTGCTGCCTATGCCAAGGGGGTACAGTCTGCAGCCGGGCCTTCTAGGGCCAGAGCTGCTCGAGGTCGTCCTACAAGGCCATCTGAAGTCTCCCCCATGGAAACTCAGCAGTCTTCCACAAGCTATGCTGCAGCCACTGCGGGAGCACTTCGTAGGAGCACTAGATTAGGAAAAGGCAGATGAAGGACGGGCACTAGGGGATTGCACACTGGTGATTAGTTCATATTTTTGCTGTAAATACAGTTAAGCGATTTTTAATAAATGAATTAATTTTGTTTGGAACCTTTTGTGGTGTCTCTGATTTCAGCTTTGTGCCCAGGAGGATGCAGTGATATTCTGTGACAGAGGGATGGTATGATGGGGATGTGGTGAGCAACAGGGATCTGGGATTTCATTCACTGGATTTGGAGGCTACCTGCCTCCTCCTTCTCTCCTTATCCTCTTCTTCCTCCTCCTCCTCTCTCTCGTCCTCCTCCTGCGGTGGTCCCACAATCCCTGGTGGCCAGGGCTGCGCCCTCATGGTGGCCAAGTTGTGAAGCATGCAGCAGACCACCACAAAATGGGACACCCACTCCAGCTTGTACTGGAGGGCCTCTCCTGAGTGGTCAAGGCAGGGGAACCATTGCATCTCTCTGCTCAGAGATAAGACAATATAGACCCTTCTCCTGGTGTAGAGAGCCTCAGTGACCGCCCAGATGCAGCGATGGACGGCGAACTGTGAGATGTTAGCTATGTCTCCTGCTGCAGGCTGGAATGATCCGCTGGCGAAGAAATTGAGGGCCGCGGTGACCTTGACTGCTACTGGGAATACGTGGTTGTGCTGCTCTCAGGCTGCAGGAGATGGCAGAGTTCTGTGACCATCTCCTTGGTGAAGCATAGCTTTCTAATACACTGCTTCTCGCTTAAATGGATATAAGAGAAGTGCTCTCAGAAGACCCTAAGTGGGTAAGGCCTCCTGTTGAGAGCCCTTCTGGCCCTTCTCTCCCTCTGCACGCATCTTCTCGTCTTCTTTGCTGCCTCCGCGCCCTCTTCCAAAGAGCCTCAAGCATGAGGTCAACTGCCAGTACAGCCCCTATGACTGTGAGCAAGTGTTGTGAGCAGAAGCCTTGAAATAAGAATGAAGGAGTTCTCCACTTGCAACAACACTCCCTGTTACCTTAGGACCTTGAAAGAAGTTAATAAAGCTGGCGGAGTTGCAGAAAAAGTAGCACCAAGCCAATCACCTGCAGAAACAGGTCAGATGCTAGTGATTGCTGATGATCCCTTTAAATACCACTGCAGGAGCCTCCTTCCTGCTTGTCAACGCTTGCTCAGCTTGTCGTAGATAAGGCATGCCGGTAAGTGGAGCAATGAAGTTCAAACTAGCAGATCGGGCATCACGTGAGCGTTGCACACTCACGGACGTCACGATCTGCTTCCCTTCAATGATTTTCGCGATTGCTGCTATCAGCAGCGCTGCTGGCCACCCCAAAATGGCTGCCGTCGCGGGACCCGTCGCCAGCTGGCAGAAGAGCGGCGGCTGTCATTTTTCGTCGAATTATGATGTTAACAGGTGGCGATAAACTACCTAATTTCTAGGCCAATTCCATCCCTCTGTGCCAGTGTGCATTTCTCCAATTGCCATATCATGGCCTAGAAATTGCTTACCTTAGCACCGGCTGTTAACGCTGTTTACTTAACAAAAAAATGGCGGCCACCTTGCTTCCAGCCATTTCCAGCGCGGGACGCGGCAGCCACCATTTTGGTAAGGGTCAAAGCGCTGCCATTGACAGCGCTGGCCTCTGAAATATAAATTAGCAGATCGTGACGTCAATTGGTGTGCAACGCCTGACTTGATGACACGACTGTTAACTTGGACATTTTTGCTCATCATTACTCTGGGTCCTAAGAACGCACAGAAAAGCGTGCGTAAAGCAGCCCTGTAGAGACACCATCACCGCTTCTTAAAAGGGACTCACACATCTTTCAGGTAAGTTTGGATTTAATCTTTTGGACTGATTTTTTATATTTTATTGAAGTAGTGGCTTGGTGCAATAAATGTTAAAAGTTTTTAAAGTGTGCAGGGAGTGCTGCTGGATGCTTGCAGGGATTTGGATAGTAAAGGAAGACCTTTGAAAAGACAGAAAATGCTGCAAATACTCAGGTCAAGCAGCATCCGTGGAGAGAGAAACAGAGTTCACGTCTCAGGTTGAGATGGTACCTGACCTGCTGAGTATTTCCAGCACCTGCTCGCAGAGGGAAGATGCAGAAGAGGGAAGACACAGAAGAGGAGGAAGCAGAAGGAAGGATGCAAGCCAGATAGCCCCTTTCTGGCCAGGACATCCAGGATGGAATCATTCGCCTGTGGTACCAATAACCACAATTCCAATTCCCCTTTCAACATTTGTCCCACACCTTACCTTCCCTCTGTTACTGACTATCACAGCGTCCTCTTGGCCGCAATGCTGAAATAAAAGCCACCACAAAGCAAACTTTCCAATACAACTTTATACATCTCTCCATCCAATATGGCATCAAGAAATCAACTAGTCACCCTTGTGCATTCCCTTAGTGACTGTCTTGTGTGTGCTTTTGCCTATCCTACTGATGTCACGCAGTGCTACCCTAGTGGCTGCAGCATGGCTAGTGGAAGGCTGCTGACTTTCAAATCAAGTGACGGTGTTGTTTCTTCTTCTTTACTCTTCTCTCCCTCTTCTTGGTCTACTACTGGCTGGGCAGGCTGCATTTCCTGGGTGTGTGAAATGAGGAAGGCACAAGGGTGGAGTGGGTTAACATTACCTTGTGGTGAGGAGAGGGCAGGAAAGCAAGAGCTGCATGCTTACACCATGCGGACCTTGTAAATCGGAAGATATAGTGGGATGAGGGGGAAGTGGGATGTGAGAAGGAGGATAACGTATGAGGATACCGGCATCTTGTATCCTTTCAGCCCCGCCGCTTGCCAAGAGCTCAGCCGTGCCCTTGCCAAGAATGGTCAGCACCGTCTCCTTCTAGGGGGTGAGGTGAAGCTAGGAATGGTAGGTGTGCCTCGTGTTTGGTACAGATTGTTGGTAGATGAGTGATGGGGGTGTAGGTCATGCATTGAGCAGTGTGTGAGGCTAGTGGTGCAGTTGGTAGGAGACAGCTTTTGAAGATGTATTCACTAACCTTGACCACTGGTCTGAGGTCATGAAGCTTCTTTGGGCACTGGAGCCAGGTGGTGGGGGCGACACTGCTGGCAGTGATGGCCTTGGTGATCTGGTCCCACATCATTCTTTCTGGAGGGCCTCCTGGCCCCTGTGGGTAGAGGACCTCTCTTGTAGTGTTGACCCCCTGCACAAAGCTGGAGTGTTGTGTGCGAGATTCTGGGTGCCCCTTCCGTGGCTTGTTGAGTCATTTAGGTTAGTGCTGAAGCACTTTTACCTTTTTTACATCCGGAAGGCAGTTCAGCTTTAAGAGCTGAAGACTGCCATTTCGGAACTATTTTTAATGTTTATTTTTTTTCAGAAGGCAGTTGAGCTCTAAGGGCTAAAAACTGCCTATTTTAAATATTTTTTTTTCATTTTAGAAGGTAGTTCCCCTTTAAGGGATTGATCCTGCTTTCTAAAATGACAGGCTAGCTTTAAGAGAATGCTGCCTTGCTCCAGGGATGCTACAGCCACGTTACATTGGGCTTCCTGCTGAGACTACTGCCCGAAACAACGTGTTACACTGTAGGTTTTGCGCTACGTTAATGTAAATCAGCAGGCAGCACCAAAATACTGGTGCTGCCTGCGCTCTTTTTGCGGGCGGCCGTTAACTTCGGCCCGCAGTGGCACCGGCAGGTTTCCGGCTTAATTGAATTTCTAGGCCATTATCTTTTCGATCAGAGTGATTCTCAGTTTAGTGCCAAAACAGACCAAATTATGGACAGTTCATGTTGTTCATTATGCCCACCAGGAACTGGGTTGAAATAACCAAACTCATTCCATGTAGGACCTTTATAACCAGTAAAGACAAGACTTTAAACACATCAGCTTGAGTCTAATTTAAGCCCTAATCTGAAAGATGGAAAGGTAATGTTAACCCACTGCACCAGCCTTCTTTTATTTTTACTTTTTTGTTCCACTATTATCCAATCCACAAATACTGACCTTCATTTTACACACATTAAAGGCAACTTGCTTAGAATACCTACAGTACCATAAAAATGTTGAGAAAGGGGAAAAAGCATCAACTCTACCTGCACATCCTCTCAACATATCTCTCACCTTGTCTACGGAAGTGCATTTTATTGTCCCTTGAAACCATATATACTATCAACTTGAACACCTTTCCCTGTCAATTTACTCCACAAAACTAACATTTCGGTGAGAAGTTCTTCCTTTCTGATTCTTAATTCACTAATTTTAACTCCACTGGTATTTCAACCCTTTAGCATCCTAAACAATTTGCTTGGATCAATTGTCAATCTCTTTCATGATACAGACAAAACAATCACTGTACCAGTAACAAGCTTGAAATGTATGTAATATTTAAAACTGCCCAAATAAAATGTGCTGAACCTTACTAGATTGCAGAACATACTTCGTATGATGCAAAAAAGGGGCATGAAGAACTAATGAAGCAAATAACATTGTGAGTCAATCTGTAAATCACTGGAATCTGGATGGTTCATCAGTTACTATATTCAATATCAGTATGTATCTTTTTTACATTAACATATGGATCGATATCAGTTTGGTCCGATGATTATACACTGCTTGAAAAGTCAAATAAATTATAATCAACACATTTGGCCAGATCTGCCAGTCAAACTCAAGTTTCCAGTGTTTTCTTTTGAAAAAGTGAAACTATGTTTGTGAACTTCGTGTTCTAAATATACAGCCATAGGAGACAACACAGAAAGCAGCAGCTGATTGTGTGGACCTCAGGAGAATTCTCATCTGACAGATGCAAGATACAATGAGCAGTTTACAAGAAATGTAAAGCTGGCATTGCCAGCAGCTTCAGAAATAGCTGAATTGGCTATTGTATGAAGGTGGTTCTCAGAAGTAGAGAGGGAAAAAAAACAACGCATATTTGGGATTGGACTACTGTAAACCTCACACTGAGAAACAGTTGACATGAGGCATGAACAGGCAATAAATTGTCAAGGCATTTTTGTTAGGCATGAAAATTGTTATAAAGTAGGAGATTACAAACCAGGGTTATCATCTAGGTCAGACTCGTCTTGTTTCAAAGCAGACGGGTAAACAAATACATTAGCTTCTGGTGAGCGAACTCAGACAGTTCAGATGTTGTCCCAATATAGTGCTAGTTTTTGACATTATATACTCAGTACTTTTGTTCCCCAAATGCTGATTTTTGCTTCTCAGCCCCCTTTTAATGGCACATCAAGGTAGAAACTGCTGCAAAACTTTATGCAGCAAATGCCATCACCAGTTCATATTACTCCTAATCTAATTAAACTGCAGATTAATACAAGTGATTGATTTCACACAAGTGGCTGTTTCTAATGTAGTCAGGGCTGATGTAACAGGGACAGCAATGCCTCAGTCAGAAAGAGCTCTGTGGGAACAGTCCATGTAATGTTCTAGGGTTAAATGCCTCAGTTACGACGAGGCCCTGTGTAATGAAATTTCACTGCCAATTGCATTCCATCACTAAAAGCTGTCACAGATAAACTCAGTAGGAGCCAAAATATTTAACCATTCAATAGACACCAATATTTGACACCCCTCAACTAAAATCATTCAGAATAGTTTATGGATATTTAGAGCAACTAAAAAAATACAGTATCAACTGCAATCATACCCCAAGTATCATTACTTTACCAATTTCTATCAAATCTCACATGACTAAATTAGAAAATACTAGCTGCTTTACTTATTAGAAACAGCCAGATTATTGAAGACTTATCAGCAAACAAAAACTTTTTTCATTCGGGTCAATTATGACTTGCTTATATTACTAAATAAAGCTGGCTACAAATTATTCATACTTATGCTGATTTGCATAATAGTTTCTATTTAAGTGGAAAGTCAGTAAATGCTTGCTGTACTCCATATAGAGTTCAACAACTGAGGCAAAGTTAAAGTAACTTCTAATTCCGAACTTCAATATTTATCCAGTTCTTTTTACCCCTTACCACACCTTATATGCTCATCAGTTTTCAGTTAATATTTCGCTCCCACCAAAAACATTTTTTTTAATTCGTTCATGGGATGTGGGCGTCGCTGGCAAGGCCAGCATTTATTGCCCATCCCTAATTGCTCCATAGCAGGTGGTAGTGAGCCGCCTTCTTGAACCGCTGCAGTCAGTGAGGTGAAGGTACTCCCACAGTGCTGTCGGGGGTGGGGGGGGAGTTCCAGGATTTTGACCCAGTGACAAAGAAGGAACGGTGATATATTTCCAAGGCAGGATGGTGTGTGACTTGGAGGGGAACTCGGAGGTGATGGTGTTCCCATGCGCCTGCTGCCCTTGTCCTTCTAGGTGGTAGAGGTCATGGGTTTGGAAGGTGCTGTCGAAGAAGCCTTGGCGAGTCCGGTCTTTAAAACTCTTACATAGTTAAAAAAGACTAGGTTTTTTTTTGCTATCCGTAGTCAACAATCAGCCTTATTTCCAAAAATGAACTTAAGGTTTTCTATAGGCACATTGTAGTAAGAGGATAGTCAAGATAGGGGTAAGGACCAATAACAGATGGAGGTGACAAATTTGCAGTGGAGAGGCGAGGGAATGGCCAATATACTAAATAAGTAGTTTGCTTCCGTTTTCAAAGAGGTGTATATTCAGTTACACAAGCTTAAGATCGACAACTCACACGGATTTGATGGTTTACATTAAGGGTCCAGAAGGAAGCTGAAGGAGCAATAGCAGAGTTTGACTATAATCTTTCAAAAACCTTTGGAAAGGAAATTTGTGCCAGAGGGCTTAATGATGCCCTTCTTGAAAAAAGGAGACAGGGATAAGTGAGGAAATTATAGACAGTGTAATCTTACTTATGGGATGAAATAACTTAGAGAAATATGAGTAAACCATGGCCAGTCAACAAGGCTTGACCAATCTTAGAATTTTTTGAAGAAGGAATAGTTTTTTTTAAAGGAAGTGCAGGGGATGTGGTTTATATGGATGCTTAAAGCATTTGATAAGGTACCATATAAGAGAGACTTATGGCATAGGTAATGACACATGGAATCTAGGGAAATGGGGCCACATATACAGATGTTTAGAAGGCAACGGAAAATGATAAGGGTAAAAGGAACTTTGTCAGGCTGGGAAAAAATAAGCAATGTTCCAAAGGGACTGTGTTAGGACTTTAGAATTGAAGCAACTATTAAAATTTGCTTAAGATCCCAAATTGGCAGGGTTATGGCACATTGTGACAAGGATTTTGAAAAGCTAAAGGAGGAAAATAGGTAGGCTAGCAGTATGGGTAGATAGGTGGCAGATGGCGTTCAATTTGGAAAAATGTTAAGTAATTCATATTGGAATTAAGAATAAGGAAACAAAGTACTTCTCAAACTGCAAGATTTTAAATGGAAAAAAACAAAGGACCTTGGTGTGCATTAAAACTGGTAGCACAAATAAATAAAGCCATAACAAAATCCAAACTGAGCAAGAGACACAAAATACAAACTGAGCAAGAGGCACAAAATACAAAAGCAACAAGGTAATGTTGAATTTAAAAGACCATAGTTAGGCCACAGTTGTATTATTACTATGAAGTTTTGGGAACCCCATTATAGCAAGGATATTAAAAGGAGCAGCATTGATTCACTAGGATGTTACCAGGGATGAAGAGTCAGTTATAAAAATACTTGAGAAGTTGGGGTTTGTTCCACTGGAACTGAGAGGGGGCTAAATTTGATAAGACCCGAAAACGGGTGCGGGGATCGCGCCCATTGGAAGTAATGCAGACAGCATGCAAAATTCGTGCTGCCTGCTAATGAACAGGATTGAAGCACTGATGGCGCTGCTGGTTGGCTCAGCGCTCTGCAGGATTCCCAATTTCGTGAGAAGTGTGATCTCTATTTAAAGGTTGCCTGCATAGTGAAAAGCTGTCTGCACTTCTTAAAAGGGAGGTAATTTCTGAAAGTAGCACCTCATTCTTAGTGTAGCTAAAGAAAGGGGAAGGTACCAATGACGCAACAGGACAGAGAAAGGGCACCTCGGTTCTCAGACGCAACACTGGAGGCCTTAGTGCAGGGGGTTGAAAGGAGACGGGTCTCCTACTCGCAGGGGGCCAGGAGGCCCTCCAGACAGACTGTACAAAGGCAGTGGGAGCAGTTCGCTGAAGTGGTCACCAGTCTTTCTCTCAGGACATGGATCCAGTGCCGAAAGAAGTTTAATGACCTCACACGAGTGGTCAAGGTGAGTGAATGCACCTTCAAATGCCATATCCCACCAACTGCACCACTAGCCTCACTCACTGCTCAATGTACCGCACCCCCATCACTCACCTACCAACAATCTCCAGCAATCACAATTCATACCTCACAATCAAAGCTTCACCTCACCCTCACACGCTTACTACTGTTACAAGCCTCACACCCACATCTCACACCTTGCACACAACGCCAGCTATTCAACTATGACAGCCACATCACCCACACTCACTGACACACTTCCCTTTCTCTTGCAGGCCAAGGTGGCTCACAACCGCTGTGAGCAGCAGCTAACAGGCGGGGGGGGCAGGCGTGGCTGCAGAATGTGAACCAGCTGGAGGAGTGTGTTCTGGATATTATTGGAGGGGCACTCACTGAGGCCGTGGTGATCGGCGAGTCTGAAAGCATTGATGACGACGGTATGCTCATACCTAATCCTTCCTCTCACATCCCACTTCCCCATATCTCACTTACAAGCTGCTGATGGTGTAAGCATGCATAACTTGCTCCCACCTCCCCTCACCACAACCCTACCCTTGTGCCTTTCGCCTATCAGATACCCAAGAACTCAAACCAGCCCAGCCTGTGCATGAAGAACAAGAGGAGAGGGATCGAGAAGAGACACCGTCACTCGATCTGACACTCCCAGGCACCAGCTAAGAAAATGGCACTACGCAAACTTTAGAGGGTAGTATAGAGGCGGAATCTGCACATGGTGAGTCACTAGGCACAAGTGGGCAGCAGCAATGGTAGGGAAAAGGGTAGCGAGGGTGCCAGCTCCCCGGACAGCAAGGTTGCACACGGGTTCTGTTGCAGAGGACTCAGATGATGACCTCGATAGGACGGCCTTCAGAAGAAGGGTGATGGGCATGCACACAGAAATGCTTGGTGCAATGGCAGGCCTTCCAGAGAGCCTCTTGTCACTGTCAAGGAGCATGGAGGAGTCCGGCTCCAACATTGCACAAAGCTTTGTGCGGAGCTTGGAGCCCATGGTTTCCAGGATTGAAGTGATGGGCAACTCCATTAGAGTACTTGTGGACCCAACCATGATGCTGGGTGTGATGGGCGATGCCGCAGCTTCCATTGCAGCACAAGCGGAAGCGACTCAACGTTTGAGTGTTGTAGTGGAAGCTCAGACTTGTGTCATGCAGGTTCAGCTTGCTGCCACACAAGCTCAGACTGTTGCCATTGTGGCTGCGTTTACAAGTGTGGATAGGGGCTAACACGGTCTCACAGCAGTCCAGCAATCTGTCCTCCAACAGATTACTAGGATTGCTAAGGCGCTTCCCCGGGGGAGTGGCAGTGGCTGCGTGGAACTCGAATCTGCTGTCCTCTCTCAGGATGACAGCATTCATACTTCCACCACTGCCACTCCACCAGTGCACTTGCTGTTGCCTGTCAGCCAGCCAGCCCAGACTGCTGCCACCCATGCCGAGGTGGTGCAGTCTACAGCTAGGCCTTCTAGGCCCAGAGCTACTCGAGGTCATCCTGCAAGACAATCTGCAGTCTCCCCCATGAAAAGTCAGCAGCCTTCCACCAGCTATGCTGCAGCCAATGGGATAGCATTTTGTAGGAGCACTAAGATAGGCAAAGGCACACGAAAGACAGACACTAAGGGCACAAGGGTAATAAGTTGACTTTGTAATGCAGTTTTGGAATTAATCATTTCTAAATTATGTTTGGACTGTTTGTTTTGTGGTGGCTTTCATTTCAGCATTGTGGCCAAGAGAACGCAGTGATGTTCCGTGACAGAGGGATGGTAAGGTGGGGAAGTGTTGAGCAACGGGGATCTGGGGTTTCATTCAGGGGAACCAGAGACTGATGATGCGCTCACGAACAGCCTGTCCAGAACATGCATTTGCAGGCTGCCTCCTCCCTTCCTCCAACTGAGGTGGTTGTGGAACCCATGGTGGCAAGGGCTACGCCCTCATGATGGCCAAGTTGTGGAGGATGCAGCAGACCACCACGAATTGGGGCATCCACTCCCTCGAGTACTGGAGAGCTCCTCCCACGTGGTCAAGGCAGCGGAACGATTGCTTGAGCACCCCAACAGTCTGCACGATGATGTTCCTCATGGCAGTAGGGCTGTCATTATATGAGTGCTGGCCATGGGTGGTGGGGTTGCGGAGGGGAGGCAGCCAGCTGTGGAGCGGATAGCCCTGATCGCCCAGCAGCCACCCTCGGGTTTGACGTGGTGAATTGAAGATTGCTGGCATAGCGGACTGGCGCAGGATGAATGCATCATGACTGCTGCCAGGATATAGAGCATTCATCATCATGATGTGCTGGGCATGGTCGTACACCAATTGCCCATTAATTGAGTGGTAGCCTTTGCGGTTATGGTACATCTCAGCATTGATATGCAGCGCCCGCACCATGGTGAAGCCTGCTATCCTGGCAAAGCCGTGTGCACGCTCCTCCTGCTTCTCTGTTTAGAGAGAAGACAATGAAGTCCCTTCTCCCACAGTACAGAACCTCTGTGACCTGCTGGATGCAGCAATGGACAGCGAACTGCGAGATGTTTGCTATGTCGCCTATTCCAGCTTGGAAGGATCCGTTGCCAAAAGCATTCAGGGCCAGGATCACTTTGAGGGCCATTGGCAGAGCTGTCGTCACCCTGCTGTGAGGATGCAGGTCTGGTTCCAAGAGGTGGCAGAGTTCTGTGACCACCTCCTTGGTGATGTGGAGCCACCAAATACACTGCTCCTGGCTTAGTTTCAGGTAGGAGAAGTGCTCCCTGAAGAGCCAAGGTGGGTAAGGCCTCCTGCTGAGAGCTTTCCTCCCTCTGGTGAGCAGCTTGTCTTCTTTGCTGCCTCGGCTCCATCTCCTTCATGCTGCAGCGGGAGGGGAACTACACGTAGAGCCCCCATGACTGGAAGCAAGTGGTGTTGTCGGAGGCCTTCCACTAGCAAGCCAATGCTTTCCCAACATCCACCAGCACTCCCTGCACACTTTAACAACTTTACAAATGTCTTCCTGCTTCACTGCTTTCCTCCCTCAGCCTCTGCACCGAGCGACCTCGCATCCTGTGATTTCAACCTCCATTTCAATTCATCATGCACTCTCTCCTCTGAGTTCACTGCCTTCCTATCCTCCCTTAATCTCTCCCTCCATGTAAACTCCATATTCAGGGCCACCCCTTTGACCTTGCCATCTCACGCCGAAAGCGTGAGTCCCGAAGGCTGCGATGCCTACCAGGGTTAAGGACATGTCCTCGGGCTGGAGAGGAACTTGGCGTGGGAGGGGAAAGATCCAATTGTCGTGGTCCACGTAGGTACCAATGACATAGGTAGGACTAAGAAAGAGGTTCTGCTGAGGGAGTTTGAGGAGCTGGGGCCAAATTAAAAAGCAGAACCACAAAGGTAATAATCTCTGGATTACTACCTGAGCCACGAGTAAATTGGCTTAGGGTCAATAAGATCAGAGTTGAATGCGTGGCTCAAAGATTGGTATGGGAGAAATGGGTTTTGATTCATGGGGCACTGGCACCAGTACTGGGGAAAGGGGGAGCTGTTTTATTGGGATGGCCTTCACTTGAACCATGCTGGGACCGGTGTCCTGGCCAATTAAATAACTAGGGCAGTAGATAGGGCTTTAAACTAAATAGTGGGGGGGAGGGTCCAGGTGAAGGGGAATTTAGAAAGGCAAAGAGAAAGGAGAAGGCAATAGGGCTGGGTAGCGATAGGGGTAATGAGAACCTGCCTGTGACAGGAAGAGACAGAGCGTATGAACATAAGTGTACACCAGCAAATAGAGTCAGAGTAGGGAAAAATGGTAAAAAGACAAAATTAAAGGCTCTTTATCTGAATGCACGCAGCATTCGTAACAAGATAGATGAGTTGTCGGCACAAATAGAAATACATGGGTATGATCTGATAGCCATTACAGAGCCATGGTTGCAAGGTGGCCAAGGCTGGGAACTGAATATTCAGGGGTATTTGACATTTCAGAAGGATAGGCAGAAAGGAAAAGGAGGTGGGTTAGCTCTGTTAATAAAGGATGAGATCAGTGCAGTGGTGAGAAATGATATTGGCTCAGAAGATCAAGATGTAGAATAAGTTTGGGTGGAGATAAGAAATAGTAAGGGAAAGAAGTCACTGGTGGGAGTAGTCTATAGGCCCCCTAACAGTAGCTACACTGTAGGACGGAGTATAAATCAAGAAATAATAGGGGCTTGTAAGAAAGGTACTGCGATAATCATGGGCAATTTTAATCTTCAGATAGATTGGAAAAATCAAATTGGCAAGGCAGCCTTGAGGACGAGTTCATAGAATGTATTCGGGATGGTTTCTTAGAACAATACATTGTGGAACGAACCAGGGAGCAGGCTATTTTAGATCTGGTAATGTGTAATGAGACAGGATTCATTAATGATCTCATAGTAAAGGATCCTCTAGGGAAGAGTGATCATAGCATGATGAAATTTCAAATTCAGTTTGAGAGTGAGAAACTTGTGTCTGAAACTAGTGTCCTAAACTTAAATAAAGGCAATTACAAAAGTATGAAGACAGAGTTGACTAAAGTAGACTGGGAAAATAGATTAAAGGGTAAGACAGTAGATAAGCAGTGGCAGACATTTAAGGAGATATTTCATAACTCTCAGCATGGGTTTATTCCAGTGAGTTAGAAAGACTCTACGAGAAGGATGAACCAACCGTGGCTAACTAAGGAAGTTAAGGATTGTATCAAATTGAAAGAAAAGGCATACAATGTTGCGAAGAGTAGTGGTAGGCCAGAGCATTGGGAAATTTTTTAGAAACCAGCAAAGGATGACTAAAAAATAAGAGGGAGAAGATAGATTATCAAAGTAAACTAGCAAAAAATATAAACTGGGGAATTAATAATGGGAAACTGGGAAATGGCAGAGACTTTGAACAAATATTTTGTATCGGTCTTCACGGTAGAAGACACTAAAAGCATCCCAATAATAAATGATTAGCAAGGGGCTATAAGGAGGGAGGAACTTAAAACAATGACTATCACTAGAGAAAAAGTACTAGGCAAACTAATGGGACTAAAGGCTGACAAGTCCCCATGACCTGATGGCCTGCATCCTAGGGTCTTAAAAGAAATGGCTGCAGAGATAGTGGATGCATTGGTTGTAATCTATCAAAATTCCCTGGATTCTGGAGAGGTCCCAGCGGATTGGAAAACTGCAAATGTAATGCCGCTATTCAAGAAAGGAGGGAGGCAGAAAGCAGGAAACTATAGGCCAGTTAGCCTAACATCTGTCATTGGGAAAATGTTGGAATCCATTATTCGGAAGTAATAGCAGGACATATGGAAAATCATAATAAAACCATGTTGACTCTGCTTGATTGTATGAAAGGGAAATCATGTTTGACAAATTTACTAGAGTTCTTTGAGGATGTAACGAGCAGGGTCGATAAAGGGGAACCAGTAGATGTAGTGTATTTGGATTTCCAGAAGGCATTCAATAAGGTGCCACATAAAAGGTTACTGCACAAGATAAGAGCTCACGGGGTTGGGGGTAATATATTAGCATGGATAGAGGATTGGCTAACTAACAGAGTTGGGATAAATGGGTTATTTTCAGGTTGGCAAACTGTAACTAGTGGGGTGCCACAGGGATCAGTGCTGGGACCTCAACTATTTACAATCTATATTAATGACTTGGATGAAGGGACCGAGTGTACTGTAGCCAAATTTGCTGATGATACAAAGATAGGTGGGGAAGCAAGTTGTGAGGAGGACACAAAGATTCTGCAAAGGGATGTAGATAGGTTAAGTGAGTGGGCAAAAATTTGGCAGATTAAGTATAATGTGGGAAAATGTGAGGTTCTCCACTTTGGTAGGAAGAATAAAAAAGCAATTATTTAAATAGAGAGACTACAAAATGCTGTGGTACAGAGGGATCTGGGGGTCCTCGTACATGAAACACAAAATGTTAGCATGCAGGTACAGCAAGTAATTAGGAAGGCAAATGGAATGTTGCCCTTTATTGCAAGGGGGATGGAGTACAAAAGTAGATAAGTCTTGCTACAACTGTACAGGGTGCTGGTGAGACCACACCTGGAGTATTGCGTGCAGGAGGGATATACTTGCATTGGAGGCAGTTCAGAGAAGGTTCACTAGGTTAAATCCTGAGATGAAGGGGTTGTCTGATGAAGAAAGGTTGAGCAAGTTGGGCCTATACTCATTGGAGTTTAGAAGAATGAGAGGTGATCTTATTGAAACATATAAGATTCTGAGGGGGCTCGACAGGGTAGATGCAGGGAGGATGTTTCCCTTCGTGGGGGAATCTAGAACTAAGGGGCATAGTTTCAGAATAAGGGGTCACCCATTTAAAACTGAGATGAGGAGGAATTTCTTCTCTGAGGGTCGTGAATCTATGGAATTCTCTACCCCAGAGAGCTGTGGAGGCTGAATCTTTGAATATATTGAAGGCGGAGATAGACATATTTTGAGTTACAGGGGAGTCGAGGGTTATGGGGAGCGGGCGGGAAAGTGGAGTTGAAGCCATTTATTGAATGGCGGAGCAGGCTCGAGGGGCCAAATGGCCTACTCCTGCTCCTATTTCTTATGTTCTCACGTGGCCTCGCTATTCCCATCGTGTCAATCACAGATAAGGCCATCTCTGACCACTTCCTTGTATCGCTCTCCACCCATTTCCCCCTTCCCTCCCCCAACCCTACTTCCTTCTGTCTCCACCCCGGAAAAAACTCTTTTCCCCACTCACTTACAAAATCCCAAATGGCTAGCCTTTGGCCCTCCATTCACTACATTTCCACAGCTACCAATCTGCTCAACCACACCCTCACTACCACCTTTGATGCCATAGTCCCTATTAAAACCATTACTCTCCGTCACCCTGGCCGTTCTTTCTGGTACGGCCCTCATCTCCATTACCTCAAGTCCAAGGGACGCAGACTTGAACGAATATGGCAGACAATTGGCTTAACTATTCACCGCCAGATCTGGCTGGACCACAAAGCATTATTGGGCTCTGCTCTCATCTGCCAAAACTGTTCACTATTCCAGGATCATTTTCAAATGCAAAGATAACCCACAGTTTCTTTTCTCTACCGCAAACCATCATCTTAAACTGCTCTCCCCTGTCTCCTCCAACAAGTGCGAGGAGCTCATGGACTTTTGTCTCTAAGATTGAGACCATCTGATCAGCTGCCTCTGCCACTTCCCTTCATTCCCCTAGCCAACCGGGCCTATCTTCCTCTAAGGTTTCCCCCCTGCCTTAGCCCTGAATTTGCATCTTTCCCCAGTTTACCTCCGATCTTCCCTCATGCCCTCTCCAAGCTCATCTTGTCCATGAGACCCACTTCCTGCTCCTTTGACTATTTCCACCCAACTGCTGACCACCCAACTTCCTTTTCTAGCTCCCATGTCAGCTGATATTGTTAACGGTGTTCTCTCCTCAGATGCTGTCCCCCTCTCTTTCAAATCTACCATCATCACCCCTCTCCTCAAAAAACCCAACCCTTGACCTATGTTCCCTGTAATTTTTTTGAGCGGCTGCGCGGTTTTTACACTGAAATGCCAGCAAGCCGGCTGTGCGGGTTTCCTGGAGCAGTGCACAGCTGCGTAACTTACAGGGAACACTGCCTGCCTTGACCCCTCCGTCCTTGCAAACTACCGCCCCATCTCCAAATTCCTTGAACGTGTTGTCACCTCCCAGATCAGTGCCCATCTTTCCCAGAACTCCATGTTTGAATCCCTCCAATCAGGTTTCCGTCCTTGCCCCAGTACCGAAACGGCTCTCCTCAAAGTCACAAATTGTGACTGTGACAAAGGTAAACTATTCCTCCTCGTCCTTCTCGACTTGTCTGCAGCCTTTGACATGGTTGACCACTCCATCCTCCTCCAACACCTCTCCACCGTCGTCCAGCTGGGTGGGACTGCATCGTCTGGTTCCACTCTTATCTAATTGTAGCCAGAGAATCACCTGCAATGACTTCTCTTCCTACTCCCGCATCGTTACCTCTGGTGTCCCCAAGGATCTACCCCTAGCTCCCTCCTAGTTCTCATCTACATGCTGCCCCTCGGCGAAATCATCCAAATACACAGCGTCAGTTTCCACATGTACACGGATGACACCCAGCTCTACCTCACCACCAGTCCTCTTGACCCCTCCACTGTCTCTAACTTGTCAGACTGCTTGTCCGACATCCAGTACTGGATGAGCAGAAATTTTCTCCACATAAATATTGGGGAGACCGAAGCCATTATCTTCGGTCCCAGTCACAAACTCCATTCCCTAGCCACCGACTCCATCCCTCTACCTAGCATCTGTCTGAGGCCGAACCAGACTGTTCGCAACCTTGGTGTCATATTTGACCCCGAAATGAGCTTTCGACCACATATCCGCGCCATAACTAAGACCGCCTATTCCCACCTCCATAACATCGCCCATCTCTGTCCCGGTCTCAGCTCATCTGCTGCTGAAACCCTCATCTATGTCTTTATTACCTCTAGACTTGACTATTCCAACACACTCCTGGCTGGCCTCCCATGTTCTACCCTTTGTGTCCTACCTCGCACCAAGTCCTGTTCACCCCTGTGCTCGCTGACCTACATTGGCTCCCAGTTGAGCAACGCCTCAATTTTAAAATTCTCATCCGTTTTCAAATTCATCCATGGCCTCGCCCCTCCCTATCTCTGATCTCCTCCAGGCCTCACAGCCTCCCCCTGATATATCGGCACTCCTCTAATTCTGGCCTCAAGTATCCCTGATTTTAATCGCTCAACCATTGGTGGCCGTGCCTTCAGCTGCCAAGGCTCTAAGCTCTGTAATTCCCTCCCTAAACCTCTCTTTGCTCCTTTAAGATGCTCCTTAAAACCTACCTCTTTGACCAAGCTTTTGGTCATCTGCCCTAAATTCTCCTCATGCGGCTCGGTGTCAAATTTTGTTTTAGAACACTCCTGTGAAGCGCCATAGGACGTTTTACTACATTAAAGGCACTATATAAATACAAGTTGTTGTTGTTCCAGCAAGCCAGTATTCATATAAACTACTGGCGTTAAGGTCACGATTTTCACGGCCAGAATATTAAGGGTGGCCTGATTTGTGGGGGGGGGGGGGGGGGGGGGGGGGGGATCTTCACACTTATGAAGGGTTTCTGTTTGCCAGTAAAACGGTAACTAGAAGGCACAAATTTAAGATAATCACAAAAGGAATTAAAAGGAGATTTTTTAAAAAGAGAGGACAGTTAAAATGCGGAATTTGTTGCCACAAAGCTTTTTAAACATTGTCCATAAATTCTTTTAAAAAGGGGAATTAGATAGTTTCTTGAAAAAGTGGATTAGTAAAGGATATGGGGAAATCAATTGAGTGGAATTAGATAACTTGAAGAAAAATACAGAATGGCCTATTTCCATGCTGGCAAAGATATATGTGCTTGTCTTCTTGCATCTTCAAATACTCCTTTTGATCAACTGGCTTTTGTATGAATTGCAGTCTACTTTTATTGTCTTAAAAAATGCTTTTAACCTCATTCTGGTTCCTGTGATGTTGGTCTTAATATTAGTTTTCTTTCCCCCGCTCCCCCATAGTGTTTTACTTATATTTCCTTATTCATTCAAATATGACCTGCTCCAAAAAAATACATTGTAGAAACTACTGAAGTTACCATGGATAAGGTCCAATTCATAGTTAGAACGCAAATAAACCCAATTGGAGCAGATTCAACTTTACTCAGAAGAAAAACAATTTTTCTGCAATTAGATGATTCATATTCAGTAGCACTTGTAACTAAATGGTACTTTACACAATTGGTACTTTAAATGCCCTTTACATATGTGTATTTAGAATTGGGAGTGGGGAAGAGGGGAGATCAGTTATGCATAGGCACAATCAGATCAGCAGTTATACTCACCAAACATTATATACCTTCATGTCTGAGCTGTTTTGGTGTCACCATCAGGAAGGATTTACTTTGTGCAGATGATCCATGCTTTGTTTTCTTTGGCAATACAGCATCCAATGGCCATAGCATTTGAGAGGCTATCCGCACACTCCATTGACGAGTAATTATATTTGTGATAAGTCTTCACGCAGGTGTTCTGAATTTGTTCACCAGCTTAGGAATGGAACATGGAACAGGAAAACCTAAGAGACCTTTTCCTTTTGATGAATGTTAACCTAGTAAATGTGACCAATGGCAGTGTGAATGAAATCTTTCCAATGTTTGAACTTAGTATCAGCATTAAACAAGAATTTTCATATTACATGTGATAAACTATTCCATTAATATTGTGGAATACATTACAGTAGACATTTTAAACAACCATTTGTGTAGTGTTCATAGGAATATTACTATATTAATCAAGTTCTGTTTTACTAAATTCATTTGAATTACAGTAACTTTGTGCATGTTAAGATGTCTGCGATGTTTGCACTCTCACTGTACAATGTTTAACAGGATTCCACCCTTGCCTCTCCCTCACCTCAAAAATATGTAATTTGTACACATTCCATGGATTACTGAGAACCTGTGAACGATGCGCACCATTTATGCTGCTGTAACATGTTTAAACCATTCCAATAATGGTATTACAGTAATCACACTCAAAATACTGACAGCAAAACTCCTTTAAAGCAAGTATGAACTTTAAATTACATTAAAGACAACTAACATTAACAAACTTGGTCTAAGTAGAAGGAAAATGCTACTTATTTCATCAAAATTTATTTGTAAAATGAAAAATAAGTACATTGTTATTTTACAAAAAATGCCCAAGTCCAAATTTCAACTTGAAAACACCACTGCAGCCATGGTGCATGTTTGCTTGCTAAAGAACTCAGTTTTTCTTCCGTCATGTTTAATGTGCATCAGTTTCTAGGTTTCACATCAATGTCAACTGAAAGAGAAGGCAAGATTTTCTGCCAACAAGAGTTACATAGCTTTTCCTCAACTTATTCTTATCCATTGGTAGGGAAACATTAGCACTGCAGTCAGGATGGAGGAAGAGTACTGGTTTAAAAAACTGAACAGCACAGTGCTTGCATGATTTAACATTGTAAAGAGATTCTGAAAACTGGTTATCTTCGAAATTTCATTGCTGAATTCTGTAGTAGTATAGGAACAACAGAAAGCAGATTTTAAGATATGTAATTATTTTTGTAGTAATTTACAGATAACACACCTCCAAATAGACATGACAGATAGTAGGTCTGTCTCAAACTCTTATAAGTAATAAACATTAGGAGCAGCTGTTTGGCAACCTGGTCACAAGTAATTATAGAATAGAGGAAAAAGTTTAATTTCTGTACAGAAACTCCAAACAAAAAGGTACATAACCACTCATAACTAAAACAAAACATTACCTATGTAGGGTAAGAACTTTTGATCAAGTTGAAATGAATTACATTATCATTTGTTACAAATCACATGTATAAAGCTACAATCCCCAGCCCACTCAAAAGATTACCTCCTCAGTCTTCCTCATTCTCTGAAGGAAAACATCCTCCATTGTATGAATCAGCTCATATGCAAATGTGGAAAAATTAATATGAACTTCATGATGCCAGAATGGTGCTTGCATGATCCTCCTTTCCAATGCTCTATAAAGTACCTTCTCTGGGTTACTGAATCAGTTCTTTTGTCCAGAGATTACAAAAGCATAATAATACAATACAATACAATACATGATAACTATGTACAATTAATTCTGAAACCTCAGGCACAGTTGAACTGGATGGGAGGGAGCTTGGCATGTATGCAAAATACAAGCAAAAGCCATATTTCAGTTAATACTTTATTTAGTGTGATACTTTTGTCATCTGTTCTACTGAACATTTTAATAGCATAATGCAAACTCAAAAATTTAGAGTTCCTCTTCATTCTATTAAAAACCACCAAGACATTCTGATTGACATTTGTTCTTTCATTACAGAAATAAGAAAAAAATTGACAGTACAATTAGGCACACTGTTGACACTGTACAATGAAATGCACAAATTCATTAACAGCTATTTACCATGTGCTCTTAGGTTCCCCCTGTAGTTTACAAGCCGTGCTCGGATGAGGAAATTTCATCCGTGACAGGTGAGTCTTACGAGGAGTGACTAACAAGACTTTTAAAACAAGTCCTTAAATAAACTAATGCATCAACAACAGAATGCAAGTTGTTGGGTTAAGAAGACTGTTAAACATACATTTCAAAACATTAAAATTTTTCATTATACAATTTATTTAAATGCACATATGCTAAAGAAAATATTGCACAAAATTAAAATCTCAGTATAAAGTATGTGGGTGGGGCCCATTTAAATTAGTTTCTTTGTCAGAAATAAGATTTGATAATATGCATAATGCATTTTACAGATCATAGTTTCCTGGCAATTGCTGAAGTGGGCACTTTATTTCTGTGGCAATATTTACCAGTACACGAGTGAAAAACAGCATTCAGAAAAGGTCTGGTCAGATTAAAATGAGAAAACTATTTTTAAACAGGACATTTAAGGCTAATCTCAATTACATTTGCTAGAGTGGCAACATTATTCTGATCAATCCTAATCAGAGCACTCACTTGTTACCTTGGACACACCCAACTTTGAAGTACGTTAAAATCTCTGTACATTAAAATCTACAATCATCTCTGGAGGCTTTACAGTTGTATGAAAATACACGGCTCAGTAACTCCTTGAATAATGGACCAAGCACAGACATGTATGCAACAAAATAAAAAAAAACGCTCTATTCAGCTGTTTTGGGGAGTGCAGGCAGTGGGGTGGAATACAACCCAAGCTTGTGGTTCTCTCAGACCAATGATCAAGTTTTTGTGACGCCAGATCACATCCACTTAACCTAAATACCCAGAATATTATTCCTGCTACCAGGAATGTTCATCTAGGCCCTTTAGGGTCTTTCATATTTGCACTCTTTTAATGCTGTCCTTTTTTAAACCAATGTCCATCAACCACCACATTCTCTCAAACATGCACATACACATTATGAGTTGTGCTGAATTAATTTTTTCCTTCTCCAATTTGGATACACACTAGTTTCATTCAAATGCAAAATCATTATAATTGTGCTTTGCTCTATCCTTAAGCAATACTGCTACTCCCATTAACTGTCTAAGAGATGATTCAGGGGGTGTATAATTGGTTTTGATGCCAACTAGATACAAGGAGACAGCTACAAGATGCAGCAGTTGGACCATGCATCTACAGCTCTTCTATTACAAATGGATACACATTTTCTCGATGAGCTATGAACACGTTATAATAAATATAAACCAGTTATGATACACAGGGATATTATGAGGGAAAAGTGCATTAGAAATCAAAAACGGCAGACAATAATGTCTTCTGAAGTAAGCCACTGAGTCATGGCTCTGGAGGCTGGCACAACAAAGATGGCATTGTAACTGGAGCTGTGTAGGTTTCAGAGCCCCAGAGAAACTGCCGTAACATAGATCGAACTAGGGCAGGTGCCAAGACCCTGTCCTCAGGGCACAGTTTTCATGGTTGGAAGCGTCACCTCTTTTGAGAGGAAGCAACTTGAGCTGACTGAGACTTCTGCTTGTATTTTTGCATTCGCTGTGATCGTGAATGCAATTTAATGAAGAGCTCACGAAATTTGTACTGTGGAAAAAGGGTTTCCAGGAAACCCTCTAGAAACACATAGACCAATCTTCGGTTTAACTGGTTATGTTGGAACATCTCAAAGACTCGTAAAATGCCCTTGCGTGTGGTTTCAGCTCCAATAATATGTTTTAGTTCATCTGGAAAAAAAAAACCATTAAGTTACAGGTACTCTCAAGGGAGTATTACAATAGGATAACATTTTAATATCTAGTAGTGTTTCTGAAGATTAGAGTCATAGAGTTATACAGCACAGAAAGAGGCCCTTCGGCCCATCGTGTCCGCGCTGGCCATCAAGCCCTGTCTATTCTAATCCCATTTTCCAGCACTTGGTCCATAGCCTTGTATGCTATGGTGTTTCAAGTGCTCATCTAAATGCTTCTTGATTGTTGTGAGGGTTCCTGCCTCTACCACCCTTTCAGGCAGTGAGTTCCAGATTCCAACCACCCTCTGGGTGAAAAGTTTTTCCTCAAATCCCCTCTAAACCTTCTGCCCCTTATCTTGAAACTATGCCCCCTGGTTATTGACCCCTCTACTAAGGGGAAAAGTTCCTTTCTAGCTACCCTATCTATGCCCCTCATAATTTTGTACATCTCAATCAGGTCCCCCCTCAGCCTTCTCTGCTCTAAGGAAAACAACCCCAGCCTGTCCAGTCTCTCTTCATAGCTGAAACGCTCCAGCCCAGGTAACATCCTGGTGAATCTCCTCTGCACCCTCTCCAATGCAATCACATCCTCCCTATAGTGTGGCGACCAGAACTGCACACAGTATTCCAGCTGTGGCCTAACTAGCGTTTTGTACAGCTCCATCATAACCTCCCTGCTCTTATATTCTATGCCTCGGCTAATCCCATATGCCTTTTTAACCACCTTATCTACCTGTCCTGCTGCCTTCAGGGATCCATGTACATGCACACAAAGTCGCTCTGATCCTGTCCTTCCTAGGGTCCTACCATTCATTGTGTATTCCCTTGCCTTGTTAGTCCTCACAAAATGCATCACCTCACACTTTTCAGGGTTAAATCGTTCTACCCATCTGACCAACCCGTCTATATCGTCCTGTAGCCTGAGGCTTCCCTCCTCGCTATTTACCACTCCACCAATTTTTGTGTCATCTGCGAACTTACTGATCATACCTCCTACATTCATATCTAAATATCAAATCCCCTCTAAACCTACACTACAAACAGCAAAGGACCCAGCACCGATCCCCACGGTACACCACTGGACATAGGCTTCCAGTCACAAAAACAACCTTCGACCATCACCCTCTGCCTCCTGCCACTAAGCCAATTTTGGATCCAATATGCCAAATTGCCCTGGATTCCATGGGCTCTTCCCTTCTTGACCAGTCTCCCATGCGGGACTTTGTCGAAAGCCTTACTGAAGTCCATGTAGACTACATCAACTGCACCACCCTCATCCACACACCTAGTCACCCCCTCGAAAAATTCAATCAAATTGGTTAGACATGATCTCCCCCTGACAAAGCCATGCTGACTATCCTTGATTAATCCTTGCTGCTCCAAGTGGAGACTAATTCTGTCCCTCAGAATTTTTTCCAATAATTTCCCTACCACTGATGTTTGGCTCACTGGCCTGTAATTCCCTGGTTTATCCCTACTACCCTTCTTGAATAATGGTACTGCTTTAGCTGTCCTCTAGTCCTCTGGCACCTCCCCTGTGGCCAGAGAGGTACTGAAAATTTGTGTCAGAGCACCTGCAATCTCCTCTCTTGCCTCACACAGCAGCCTGGGATACATCTCGTCTGGGCCTGGGGATTTATCCACTTTTAAGCCTGCTAAAACCGCTAGTACCTCCTCCCTCTCAATGTTAATTTGCTCAAGCATATCACAATCCCCCTGCCTGATTTCTATGCCTACATCGTCCTTCTCCATAGTGAACACAGATGCAAAATATTCATTTAAAACCTCACCCACATCTTCCGGCTCTACACAGATTGCCACTTTGGTCCCTAATGGGACCTACTCTTTCCCTGGTTATCCTCTTGCCCTTAATATACTTATAAAACACCTTGGGATTTTCCTTTATTTTGCCCGCCAGTGTTTTTTCATGCCCCCTCTTCGCTCTCCTCATTTCTTATTTTAAGTACTCCCCTGCACTTTCTATACTCCTCTAGGGCTTCCACTGTTTTTAGTCCTTTGTATCTGCCAAAAGCCTCCCTTTTTTTCCCCTAATCCATTCCTGTATAGCCCTTGATGTGGAGATGCCGGTGTTGGACTGGGGTGGACAAATGTGAGAAGTCGCACAACACCAGGTTATAGTCCAACAGCTTTATTTGAAATCACAAGCTTTCGGAGCGCTGCTCCTTCGTCAGGTGAAGAAGAGATGCACATAGGCACAGCATATATAGTCAGAGAACACTGCTAGATGATTACAGTTAATCTTTCTAACTGCCCTTTATCACACCTCGGCAGAGAGATAATCACGGCAATCAAGGTGTGGATGGTGTCCAAACAGGTCAGTCAGGAAAACCTTACATCAATGTTTTCCTGACTGACCTGTTTGGACACCATCCACACCTTGATTGCCTGTGATTATCTCTCTGCCGAGGTGTGACAAAGGGTAGTTAGAAAGATTAACTGTAATCATCTGGCAGTGTTCTCTGACTATATATGCTGTGCCTATATGCATCTCTTCACTTCACCTGACGAAGGAGCAGCGCTCGGAAAGCTTGTGATTTCAAATAAAGCTGTTGGACTATAACCTGGTGTTGTGCGACTTCTCATATTTGTATATCCCTTGACATCCAGGGTTCCCTGGGCTTGTTGGTCCCACCCTTGGTCTTTACGGGAACATGTTGGCGTTGTACTCTCTCTATTTCCTTTCTGAAAGACTCGCACTGCTCTGATGTGGATTTTCCTTTCAGTAGCCGATCCCAGTCCACTTTGGCCAGATCCTGCCCTATCATATTAAAATCGGCCTTCCCCAATTTAGAACCTTTATTTCCGGTCCATCTTTGTCCTTTTCCATGACTACCTTAAATTTCACCGAATTATGGTCTCTCACCAAAATGCACTTCTACCACTTGCCCGGCTACATTCCCAAGAATTAGGTCTAGTACCACCCCCTCTCTTGCAGGACTTTCTACATGCTGGCTCAAAAAGCTCTCCTGGATGCACTTTAAGAATTCCGCACCCTCTAAGCCTTTCACACTCTGACTATCCCAGTTAATATTGGGGAAGTTGAAATCCCCTACTATTATTTCTACACCTCTGAGATTTGCCTACATATTCCATCAAACATTCCACTCCTCCACCCCCTCACACACTAAAATAAATCTGAAATGTGGGAAAAAATATTTCTGTGCACATCAAGAAAGTAATATCAATGCTGGGGTAACACGCCCTTGTTTTTATTCACCAAGTGTCCAGAAGCACTTTCACGCTGTACAAATTAGATACAGGATGTATTTTCCATTCTCCACAATCACCCTTATGGTCTCTCATACCTTGCTTATCACAAGAAGTGGAGGTTGACTGGATGGTACTGTAGATTAGTACACTGTCCCTTTAATCCTAGGACTTGGGCTCAAATCCAGCTCAAAATGATTCTGTTGTCCTATCTGAAAAAAGTTTATGGACTCTAAACCCAGCTTGTTTTGTAAGCGCTCATGTCCCTAATTTGGCAGCTTAATTTAGAGGCTATAAGGATGGTTGATATGAAAAACAGAAAATTCACACGGTACAGTTGAGGTGAGGCTGACGCACATTTTCAAGGTATAACTGTATTATTCATCTACTGGTGACAGCATCGGAGAGTTCTGTTGTGATAAAAGATGATCGACTATTCCATTCTACATTAACTCATGCAATAACATGATAAGTAGAAGAAGTATTCAGAATTAGGAACAAATGTCTCTTACCTGGCATAATCACCAGCATCTTAGTCTTAGCTGCTACCCTTGACCGCATTCTTATGGCCTTTTCCCTGCGTGGTGCAGTCTCTGCTAAGATACCATTAGGCCAAAATGAATCTCTGTAAACAAAATCACAAATTATTTTAAAAATGTTAACAAACCAACATAAATTTATGAAGCATGTATAACTGTTTTCTGATTACCTGAATCGTTTTACAGTTTCTGCAACTTGCTCTGGTGAAGTCATCCAATCAACGTGGTCCACAATTTTTCTAGAAATCAAAAAGTATCAACATTGAGGCCATAATTTGTTCGCTATTCTCAAAGATATATTTCAGCATATCTATTCAACCCCTCCCCTCAAAATTATGTTTATCTCTAGACAGCTACCTTCAGTGAAGGTGGGGGAAAAACAAAAGCAACAAGTTGTGATCATCACTAAATTGAAGTGCTTCGAATCTCAAACAGTTTATGATGTTGGATGCTACAGATAATGTTACTTCTTCCTGTCAGAACAGACATGACCCACTACTGGAAAATACCCCAACAGCCCATCTCAGAATTAATCAAACTCACTGCAAATGAAGCTGCCGTATTTTGTCTCAGTTTCAGTGCATACCATACAATTCATTAAATCAAATGCAAGTTTGAGATTACAGCACATTCAATGGTGAAAGACATATAATGCTGGTTCGTATTAATTTGGACAGCTTAGTGTTAACAAACCTGTTGATCGTGTCTCCATAAGTAGCTCGGATAAGCTGCTGAAGCAAGTTTTTAATGTTCCTTCTTAACCAGTGATTTCTCTCTTTCAAGTCAAATACTTCATCCATGAGAAGCAGCATAACTCTGAGGGGAATATTGTCATCAACCTGTTTCAGGAAATAGTTAAATGCTAGAAAATTTCATATATAATCTTGATCGACATTAAAAAAAAATCAATCGCTACCCTAAACCGAAATGGAAATTTGATGGATCCTTAAAATTATGGGTAATGGTTTCAAATTCTTAATATACACATTTTGTGAAAACAGGCTACTTCCTATGCTCTCAAAGTATTATCCCACTAATGCTTAACAACATTCCTGATAGGACACCATTGATTGCAGCAATTCATTGGTCGAGAAGAGCAGCAACATTCTTCAATACAGGATTTTCACATTTTAATAATGAAAATGAAAGTATAGCCCTAGGTTGTGGATTTGAAGTACTAATAATTTTATCCAGAATGCAAAGGATCCTGAATGCACTTGGCCATTCAGCACCAGTGCTACATTAACACAGCATTTCACAGCAGTATTTGAACATCTAAGGCCTTACACTAAACTGGAAAAATAAATCAATCATTCTGGAACTCAAAGCAATACATTTGAAAATGAAAAAGCAATAGCAAGTGTTAATGAAAACTCAACATCTACTGATTTCCAACACTGTTATACAAAAAAAAGGTAACGCACATTATCATCCAGCTGGGCAGAAACACGAGTATGTTCAATATCTTCTTCTGGCTTTAATGGAGGAACCTGCACCAAAAGTTAGACAGATAAGTTAATTTTATTTGCAATATTAAAATTAATTCAATAAAAAATATTCAATATGTATGAAATTTTCGAAAAAGTTTTACATCTCTGAAATCACAAAATTTTCCACCATCATGCCTGGTTTGACAAAGGAAACACCTTTCAGCCCTACAACCCACCAAGATATTTGCGTTCCTCCAATTCTGGCTTCTAGCGCATCCCCAATTTTAATCCCTCCGCCATTGGCGGCTGTGTCTTCAGCTGCCGAGGCCTTAAGCTCTGGAATTCCCTCCCTAAACCTCTCTGCCTTTCTATCTCTCTCTTCTCCTTTAAGACGCTTCCTAAAACCTACCTCTTTTACCAAGCTTTTGGTCACCTACCCCAATATCCATTTATGTGGCTCGGTGTCAAATTTTGTTTGATAACGCTCCTGTGAAGCGCATTGGGACATTTTACTACTTTAAAGGTGCTATATAAATGCAGATTGTTGTGGTTGTTGGAATACCTTTAAAAATGTATGCTTAATTTCATGTCCCAATTTATCAGACATTTTGCCCATATTGTCTGATACTTTTGTCATTCCTTCTGCCAGACTGTCTGGAATTGACTTCACAACATTTGAAACATTTCTCATTGAGTTACGAAGGGGATTTACAAGCGTGTCCATCTGCAAAACACAAACAAGATGCAGAATAAGTATAAACCGAAAAAAAAAATAAAGCGATGACTCATTAAAAAAGTTTTCTGCAGATTGAATTGTATTCCTGGATGATCAGAAAAGCATTTTTCATTCAGCAAATGTTAACATTTAACCAATCCCCATTACCAAGGTAACTCATTCTGGCAAATCTCCCTATCACCAAGTTCTCTGAGCTTGTGGCTTCTTTTCAATAAAGTTTGGGAAAACTCTCATTGGAAGTGTGACCTATCATTTTAGTGGCATGATCAGGTCAAACTGTAACAATCCTTGGAACGGTTTACTTTTTTATGTAATGTTAGAGTCAACGGGCCATTAGAACTTAACAGACTTTCCTGTGTTAGTGCTCAGAACTCATTTCTTTGTCTGAAATTAAATTGAAATGGAAACTGGACCTTTTACTTCTGGGACCTGGATTCACATGCAGCACAGACTGATGGGATAAAGGTCTTATACTCCCTAACAAACAAAAGGTCATTACTGAACAATTTAAAGTAGAAGTCATCAAAGCAGAACATAGCCAACAGTTCAGCACTGTTGGGAGTCTTGGTCAAGTGCTGTAGACTGCACGTGTGGGGTACAGAAATGTCACACTGTGAAGATAATTTGAGGTCGGCACCTTGCTGGTGTAGGGTCAAGAATTTCTCCACAATGATATATGCACAACTGATATTTATTTGTGGAGCATATAAGCAGGCAGCCAGTAATACTGCCCATTTGCACTGCTCATACCCCTGCACATGTAGTTTTCTATTGGCCTCATATAAGGGATGCCAATCTTGATTTTTTTTTTTTTTTTTAATTGTCTCTTGCTCTAGAATGCAGGCCACTTCCCTGCCTTGGACGCCATGACGTGGGGCCCACTAATGTTCAACTGGAAGATTGTATGCCTCATCTCACTCAGCATACCAGCCTCCAGTCCAACACCTGGTACTGACTGTGCAGGGTGAATGGGAACTCCCGACATAGGGAGTAACCACTCCTGGCTCTGCCTCTTGGCATCATTTGCCTTGAAATGGGCAGATGGAGGTTCTACCCCTTAAAAGGCTGGCTGAAAATTCCATAAACCTGGTGCAACTGGGTCCCTGCCGTTTTTCCAGAATCCGGCAAAACCCTCATGGATTTGAGGCCATATACTATTGTGAGATTTGAGTGGTTCTCAACACTAAAGCGGTAATTTTTCAAAGATGCACTTCTAAAGGGGAGCTCTGCTCACTGGGATCACAAATTGGAAATTTGGGCAAGCAAAAACTTCATTTGGTTGTAATGAAGACATGCATGAATTTTTTCTTTCAATTTATTTAAATTGCAGAAAAGTGATAAAATGCTTAAGTACGTTCATGGCATCTATATAAGTCAAATATTATAATCAAAATTTTAAAAGATTTGTAGAAATACAATAACCAGAACAGTGCCTCATTTCAAACTACAATGCGAATTAGAGTTTTGATAAGCAGCATTACATAATCTGACCAATAGATGGCAGGCTTACCTTACGAGCAAAATCACCTTTTCCCTTGCTATAAGCTTTATTCTCCAGAAAGTCATTCACATATGGAATCAAAGCTGGACAAGCTTTTATCATTTCAGGATTGATTAACAACTAAATAAAAGCAGAAAATAGAGTGAGGAACTATGTTTTAATCATTTAATACCAGATTTATTTTGCATTACTACTCCACAACAAACCAACTCTTTCAAAAATGTACACCTGAGATCACTAAAAGTTATCTCCTGTTATTATCACTTAAAAGTTAAAAATTAGTGATGAGTATGGGGATCAATGCAGACATTGGTGGATTGTTTAGGTTAAGCATACGTGGTTTAATACTTCTCACTTTCAAAATTTATGTCTGATTAAGGACCTTTAGATTAGTTTACTTGTTTCAAATTTCTTGCTGGTGTTATATTATTTATACTGACTTGGTTGTTCATTTTTAATGCATCTTCTGTTTCTAATATCTGGAGATTTCTTTATTTACAAGTTGGACATTATCACTGATTGTCACAGTCATTATGTTGACATGGATTCCACTGGAGTATCCCAAGTAAAGTGATTACAAAATGCATCTAATCTAAAAGCAGCAACCATGAATTATAGCATTTTTGAACAGTGACTACAAAAGTTTGAATTTACCTGCAAGTATGTATTAAGGTCTTTTTTCCTCTTTCCTAAGAAGTCTTTATCCATGTTATTAAAGGTTCTTTTCCCAGGAAGTTTTAGCAAACTTGAAAGGTTTTCAAACTGAATAAAGGAAATATTGCATTTTATTTTTCAGATTATAACGGCGCAGGTCAAATGCAGTCCATTCCAACAGTTCCATACTTTCTGAACAATTAGACTGCTGTTAATGATGTAACTGCTATATTTTCATCTTTCACTTGGTGTAATAAATTATAAATATTCATGCATCTACATTTTGCATATAATATTAACTCTAAGATGGTTTACATGGTATATTCAAACCACAGCTGTTAAAATGGTGCATTAATCCAGTTATTCTTGTTTCCAGGTGTTAAATTGTAAGAATGCAGGCAGATTAGTACAGGGCAGAGGGTACAGCTTTTGTCAACTGCTCCTTTTCAGTGGCAGCTGTTCAGTTTTTAGTCCTGCCAAGTCTCATGCATTTCATGTGATACTTTAACATTTGCTCCATTTCCCAAGCATAATTTTGAGTTCTCATGCTTGGTGACCACAGGTCTGACAGTGAAAATTCTATAATTCCTTGGACTCAGGATTGGTCACATACATTATGCTCTTAAAAGACTCCATGCATGTCATGCAGGTGCAGAGTTTATGCACAAGTAATTGCAGAATGTTGCAAAGCCAAATTGAAGACACTGAGTGCTTTTGTTTTATCTTGGGGAAGGGCGGGGGTATACGGAGGAGGGAGGAGAAAAGAAAAAGCAGTCCCTTCCAAAAGAAAACTACAGTTAAATGATTATCTTAGTTTGTCAGGGAATGCAAATACAAACTGTTCTGATGTAAACTGCTGTTAGTTATCACTACTATATCTTAAGAACAGTTTGAATAACTACATTACATAGAATGTATCTGATACAAGGTCTCAAATTGAGGATGACAAACCTGGAGCACTTAGATGTATACATGTGTGCAGAATAACCAGCAACACAACCAAGTTACTTGGTGGCGATTAGCTCATGAACATGTAGTTATAAATTTCACAGTTAACATACAGATATTGCAGATCAGCAAGCAAATAAATGAAAAAAATAAGATAATATTCATTCATTTAATTCCTTGTTGATCTGCAATATCTGCATGTTAAATGTGTAATAGAGACACACATCTGTTGAGTCGTTTTTTGTCTGATTAAACTATTGAGTAAATAAATACTCAAATAGCTTAATCAGAGAAAAATTAACATTAATCAGAGAAATATTGGCCCTGAATTTGCAGTTGGAGGCTACACGTGAGGAAATGCCTCCGATCCGCAAATAAAATGCCCGCGTACCTGGTGGTCCGGAGATTCGCAGTCCTGGGCCTCTCTGGGTACCCGCGGGTAGAGGCCCACGTATCCCAGGGGTGCAGGCGGCTCGCAAGCACCTCTGGGATCATGTGGGCCGGCCCAACGAATGAAAGAAGGGCATCCCCATTCATGCTTAAGCATGAATGGGAATACCCCAAAAGATACATGTACAAATCAAATAAATAAAAAAAAATACATTTAAAATTAATTAAAATGCCATTTAATTCAATATTTAAAACAAAAATTTATTTTTTTGAAAAATAAATTTAAAGGTTTTAACAGGGCTAAAAATAAACTTAGCTTATTGCACAGGTTTTTTAATGTATAAATAATTGAAAATAATTTATTTTTATGTTTTGTTAAACTCTTACGCTGGTAAAAGCAGGCCTTACGCCTGCTTTTACCAGGCGTAAGAATTTCATCAGCGAACAGCCCAACTCTCTGCATGTGGATGCCCTTTTCCTGGGGATGCGTTGGATCGATCAAAAAGATTCTTGACAGATCGCAAATTCCGGGTCTTCGCGTGCAGAAACTCGGAACTTGCACGGCCCTTATGGGCCATACGCACCCATAGGAGCCGCAAATTACGGGCCAATAACTCAACAGGTATCAGCACACCAGTGTCAGTGTCCCATGTACGCTAAAATGCATGGTAAGTGCACTTTGAGTTGTATTGGATATGGTATCTTAATTTTGTTTTTAAAACTTAATCGAAAACCTTTGCATGTTGTTATATTGGTCTCATTTAATGAACATAATTATTCATTAGAGCTGACAATTTTGGAGTGTTTCATAATTAAACATGCAGCTGCTATTTCAGTGTCTGCATGAAACCAAATTAGACAACACCATCCAACACCAACTTCTACCCACACAATACTATTTTTAAGTGAAATACTTTGTTCTGTAACCTGTCGTATGAAAATTGAAAAACCATGTCAGAATATTTTAAAATAAAAAATGCTCGCATTCTAGTTATTTTAATTCATCTCGCCTATCTGGATCAAACATAAAGGCCACCTTTACACAAGTGAAAGATTTAGAGTCATCTTTCAACACAAACATTCGCCTGGTTCTACTCTCATCTATCCAGTCGTAGCCAGAGCAATGGCTTCTCTTCCTGCTCCCACACCATTACTCTGGTGTCCCCCAAGGATCTTGGCCCCCTCCTATTCCTCATTTACATGCTGCCCCTCTGCGACATCATCAGAAAACAGTGTCAGTTTCCACATGTACACTGATGACACCCAGCTCTACCTCACCACCACCTCTCCCGACCCCTCCACTATCTCTAAATTGTCAGACTGCTTGTCTGCCATCCAGTACTGGATAAGCAGAAATTTCCTCCAGCTAAATATTGGGAAGACCAAGTCATTGTCTTTGGTCCCTGCCACAAAATCCATTCCCTAGCCACCAACTCCATCCTCTCTCCCTGGCAACTGTGTGAGGCTCAACCGGTTCACACACTTGGTGCCATATTCGACTGCGAGATGAGTTTCTAACCACATATCCACGCCATCACTAAGACCGCCTATTTCCACTTCCGTAACATCGCCCAACTCCGCCCCTACCTCAGCTCAGCTGCTGCCGAAATCGTCATTCAACCCTTTGTTAACTCTAGACTAGACGATTCCAATGCACTCCAGGCTGGTCTCCCACGTTCTACTCTCCGTTATCTTGAGGTCATCCAAAACTCTGCTGCCCATGTCCTAACGCACCAAATTCTGTTCATGAATCATCCCTGTGCTCACTGGCCTACATTGGCTTCCGGTTATGCAATGCCTCAATTTAAAAATTCTCATCCTTGTTTTCGAATCCCTCCATGGCCTTGCCCTTCCCTATCTCTAATCTCTTCCAGACCTTCAACCCTCAGATAGCAGCACTCCTCCAATTCTGGCCTCTTGGGCATCCCTGATTTTAATCGCTCCACCATTGGCGGCTGTGTCTTCAGCTGTCAAGGCCCTAAGCTCTGGAATTCCCTCCCTAAACCTCTCCACCTCTCGTTCCTCCTTTAAGACGCTCCTTAAAACCTACTTCTTTCATCTGCCCTAATATCTCTTTATGTGGCTTGGTGTCAAATTTTATTTGATAACGCTCCTGTGAAGCGCCTAGGGATGTTTTACTACGTTAAAGACCCTATATAAATACAAGCTGTTGTTGTCTCCTCAACTTAACTCTTAACCTTCATGAACCTGATGCAGTTACTCTTACTCACATTCAGCCACATCATGCTAGGTCAATTCATTAATAGAAATGTAAACTAAAAACAGAAAATGCTAGAAATAAACAGTAGGTGAACCAGCATCTCCATAAAGAAAAAAAAAAATGCTGATATTTTGAGCGTGTGCCCTCTGTTAGGACTGAAGAGTTAAAGATAAGTGAGCACGTGTTCCAATTACAGACAGAACGTTAATGGGTTGAATGAGCTATAAGCTGCTTACATGACATGAACAATCAGTGCAGTGATGGAAAAACAAAAACAAAAGAATGAATACAATTAAAAAGACATTCAAGAGACCTACACAAAAAAGGGGAGAAAATGTGGGAAATGGTAGAAAGGAGAATAACCTGTAAAGGCAATAGTTAGAAATAAAATAGAAAATGCCAACAAGACATACTGGGGGGTGATCTTTGACTTCTGCCCAAAACTACAACAACTTGCATTTATATAGTGCCTTTAACATAGCAAAGCATCCAAGGCGCTTCATAGGAGCGTAATCGGACAAAAACCTGACACCGAGCCAAAGGAGGAGACATTAGGACAGGTGACCAAAAGATTGGTCAAAGAGGTAGATTTTAAGGTGGATCTTAAAAGGTTTGTCCAACACCGGCATCTCCGCATCATGATCTTAAAAGGAGGAGCGATTTAGGAAGAGAATTCCATTGTTTAGGGCCTAGGCAGCTGAATGCACGGCCACCAATGGTGTTGTGAGGAAGGGGTGGGGGGGGGGGGGGGGGGGGGGGGAGATGGGCAAGAGGCTAGAGGTGGAGGAATTCAGAGTTCTCGGAAAGTTGTAGGGCTCAAGTAGGTTACAAAGATAGGGAGGAATGAGACCATGGAGAGAATTGAACACGATGATGAGAATTTTAAAATAGAGGCATTTTGGACTTGGTACGGGTGGATACGGGATGGAAAAGGTAGGAAGTGCTAAAGTTTATGGTGGGTGGAAGATGGGAGGCCAGCCAGGAGAGCATTTGAATAGTTAAGTCTGGAGATGACCAAAGCATGGATGAGGCTTCAGCAGCAAATGGGCTGAGGCAGTGGTGGAGACAGGGGATATTAGGGATGGGCCCAACAGTGCATCTCCTTAACCAATGAGATTTAAGGATTGAGAAATAAACAGAGGAAGGGCTGAGAAGGATGGTGAATTAGAGTGGGTGAATTCAATGTCAAATCAGGTACAGAAAGAGAAAGAGAGAGGGAAAGAATAGATTGGATTAAAAGAGAGAAAAAAGTGACAAAGGAAAAGTAAGAAAAAATAAAAACATTTAAAATGTGCCATTTTTAAAATCTCCAACAACAATTAAAACCTAAAGGAATGAAACGCCACACTTTTAATTGTTCACCTTCTGGGCCAGAGAGGTTAATTGGCAGTCATTAACAATTAACACATTATTAAAAGGGTACTTACGCTATTAATTACTTGGCTTAACATGCTGTGGCGAATTTAATTGGCAATTAATGTGCAAAGGCTGTAACTTCATGAAAATCACATAAGAACATAAGAAATGGGAGCAGCAGTAGACCATATGGTCCCTCGGGCCTGCTCCGCCATTCAATAAGATCATGGCTGATCTTCGACCTCAACTCCACTTTCTCGCCCGATCCCCATATCCATTGATTCCCCTAGAGTCCAAAAATCTCTCGCTCTCAGCCTTGAATATACTCAGCGGCTGAGCACCCACAGTCCTCTGGAGTAGAGAATTCCAAAGATTCACAACCTCTGAGTGAAGAAATTTCTCCTCATCTCAGTCCCAAATGGCCGACCCCTTATCCGGAGACTATTCCCCCTAGTTCTAGACTCCAGCCAGGGGAAACAGCCTCTCAGAATTGTTTCAATGAGATCACCTCTCATTCTTCTAAATTCTAGAGTATAGGCCCATTCTATTCAATCTCACCTTAGAGGACAACCCTCTCATCCCAGGAATCAATTTAGTGAACCTCCGTTGCACTCCCGCTAAGGCAAGTATATCCTTCCTTAGGTACGGCAACCAAAACTGTACATGGTACTCCACGTGTGGTCTCACCAAAGCCCTGTACAAATGTAGCAAGACTTCCTTACTCTTGTACCCCAACCCCCTTGCAATAAAGGCCAACATACCATTTGCCTTCCTAATTGCTTGCTACACAACACAAGTAATTATAAAGCGCCTTTAACGTAGTAAAACGTCCCAAGGCGCTTCACAGGAGTATTAAAAGACAAAATATGACACCGAGCCACACAAGGAAAAATTAGGGCAGGTCAAAGAGGTAGGTTTTAAGGAGCATCTTAAAGGAAGAAGAAAGGTAGCAAGGTGGAGAGGTTTAGGTCGGGAATTCCAGAGCTTGGGGCCTAGGCAATAGAAGGCACGGCCACCAATGGTTGAGCGATTATAATCAGGGATGCTCAAGAGGGCAGAATTAGAGGAGCGCAGATATCTCGAGGGGGTTGTGGGGTTGAAGGAGATCACAGAGATAGGGAGGTTTGCCAGAGGTGAGGGGAGAGTGACTGCCCTTGACATCAAGGCAGCATTTGACCGAGTGTGGCATCAAGGAGCCCTAGTAAAACTGAAGTCAATGGGAATCGGGGGTGAAAACGCTCCACTGGCTGGAGTTATACCTAGCACAAAGGAAGATGGTTGTGGTGGTTGAAGGTCAATCATCACAGCCCCAGGACATCGCTGCAGGAGTTCTTCAGGGCAGTGTCCGAGGCCCAACCATCTTCAGCTGCTTCATCAATGACCTTCCCTCCAACATAAGGTCAGAAATGGGGATGTTCACTGATGACTGCACAGTGTTCAGCACCATTCACAACTCCTCAGATAATGAAGCAGTCCATGCCCGCATGCAACAAGACCTGGACGACGTTTAGGTTTGAGCTGATAAGTGGCAGGTAACATTCGCACCACAGAAGTGCCAGGCAATGACAATCTCCAACAAGCGAGAGTCTAACCACCTCCACTTGACATTCAACGACATTACCATCGCCGAATCCCCCACCATCAACATCCTGGGGGTCACCATTGACCAGAAACTTAACTGGACCAGCCACATAAATACTGTGGCAACAAGAGCAGGTCAGAGGCTAGGTATTCTGCGGCGAGTGTCTCACCTCCTGACTCCCCAAAGCATTTCCACCATCTACAAGGCACAAGTAAGGAGTGTGATGGAATACTCTCCACTTGCCTGGATGAGTGCAGCTCCAACAAAACTGAAGAAGCTCAACACCATCCAGGACAAAGCAGCCCGCTTGATTGGCACCACATCCACCACCTTAAACATTCACTCCCTCCACCACCAGCATACCGTGGCTGCAGTGTGTACCATCTAAAAGATGCACTGCAGCAACTCACCAAG
The DNA here is from genome assembly GCA_030390025.1 of Squalus acanthias. NCBI lineage: Eukaryota > Metazoa > Chordata > Chondrichthyes > Squaliformes > Squalidae > Squalus > Squalus acanthias. The sequence continues at coordinate 89,063,482 of CM059428.1, read as the reverse complement.
GCTTCTTCGGCAGCACCTCCAAAACCCACGACCTCTTCCACCTAGAAGGACAAGGGCAGCAGGCGCATGGGAACACCACCACCTCCAAGTTCCCCTCCAAGTCACACACCATACTGACTTAGAAGTATATCGCCGATCCTTCATCGTCGCTGGGTCAAAATCCTGGAACACCTTGCCTAACAGCACTGTGGGAGTACCTTCACCACACTGACTGCAGCGGTACAAGGCGGCGGCTCACCACCACCTTCTCAAGGGCAATTAGGGATGGGCAATAAATGCTGGCCTTGCCAGCGACGCCCACATCACATAAATGAATGAAAAAGAGATAGGGAGGGGCGAGGCCATGGAGGGAATTTGAAAACAAGGATGAGAATTTTGAAATCGAGGCGTTGCTTAACAGGGAACCAATGTAGGTCAGCGAGCACAGGGTGAACAGGACTTGGTGCGAGTTAGGACACGGGCAGCAGAGTTTTGGATGACCTCAAGTTTACGTAGGGTAGAATGTGGGAGGCCAGTCAGGAGTGCACTGGAAGAGTCAAATCTAGAGGTAACAAAGGCATTGATGAGGGTTTCAGCAGCGGATGAGCTGAGGCAAGGGCGGAGACGGGCGATGGAGGTGGAAATAGGCGGTCTTAGCTATACTGCGGATATGTGGTCGAAGTTCATTTCAGGGTCAAATATGACACCAAGGTTGTGAAAGTGTGGTTAGACAGATGTTAGGGAGAGGGATGGAGTCAGTGGCTAGGGAACGGAGTTTGTGGCGGGGACAGAAAACAATGGCTTCGGTCTTCCCAATATTTAATTGGAGAAAATGTCTGCTCATCCAGAACTGGATGTCGGACAAGCAGTCTGACAATTGAGACCGTGGAGGGGTCGAGAGAAGTGGTAGCGAAGTAGAGCTGGGTGTCGTCAGCGTACATGTGGAAACTGACGCTGTGTTTTCGGATGATGTCACCAAGGGGCAACATGTAGATGAGAAATAGGAGGGGGCCAAGGATAGATCCTTGGGGGACACCAGAGGTAACGATGCGGGAGCGGGAAGAGAAGCTGTTGCAGGTGATTCTCTGACTACGATTAGATACATAAGAATGGAACCAGGCGAGTGCAGTCCCACCCAGCTGGATGACTGTGGAGAGGCATTGGAGAAGGATGGAGTGGTCAAACATGTCAAAAGCTGCAGAGAGGTCAAGGACGACGAGGAGGGATAGTTTACCTTTGTCACAGTCACAAAGGATGTTATTTCTGACTTTGATGAGAGCCGTTTCGGTACTGTGGCAGGGGCAGAAACCTGACTGGAGGGATTCAAACATGGAATTGCGGGAAAGATGGGCATGGATTTGGGAGGCGACAACATGCTTAAGGTCTTGAGAGGAAAGGGAGGTTGGAGATGGGGTGATAGTTTGCAAGGACGGAGGGGTCAAGGGTTGTTTTTTTGAGGAGACGGGTGATGACAGCAGATTTGAGGGAGAGGGGGACATTACCTGAGGAGAGAGAACCGTTAACAATGTCAGCTAACATGGGAGCCAGAAAAGGAAGTTGGGTGGTCAGCAGTTTGGTGGGAATAGGGTCGAGGGAGCAGGAAGTGGGTCTCGTGGACAAGATGAGCGTGGAAAGGTCATGAGGGGAGATCGGAGAGAAATTGGAGAAAAATGTGAGTTCAGGGCTAGGGCAGGGGGGAACCTTAGAGGAAGTTTGGCCCGGTGGACATGGGGAAGGAAGGGAAGTGGCAGAGGCAGCTGAACGGATGGTCTCAATCCTAGAGACTAAGAAGTCCATGAGCTCCTCTCGCTTGTTGTCAGAGGCGAGGGTGGAGGAGACAGGGGTGAAGGGTTTAAGAAGACGGTTAGCAGTAGAGAATAGGAGCCAGGGTTTTATCTTGCATTCCAGAATGATTCTGGAATAGTGAGCAATTTTGGCAGGCGAGAGCAGGACCTAATAATGCTTTATGTGGTCCAGCCAGATCTGGCGGTGAATGACTAAACCAGTTGTCCGCCATATCCGTTCAAGTCTGCGTCCCTTGGACTTAAGGGAGCGAAGATAAGGGCCGTACCAGGGGGAACGGCCAGGGTGAGAGAGAGTAATTATTTTTAATAGGGACTGGGGCATCAAAGGTGGTGGTGAGGGTGTGGTTGAGCAGATCGGTAGCTGCAGAACTGTCATGGTGAATGGAGGGCCAAAGGCTGGACAGTTGGGATTTCATAAGTGCAGTTGTAAGAGAGTTGGTAGAGTTTTTTCCAGGGGCGGGCACAAAAGGAAGTAGGGTTGGGGGGGAGGTTAGCGGGGGAGGATGGGGGGTGTGGGTGGAGAGTGATACGAGGAAGTGGTCAGAGATGGCCTTATCTGCGATTGGCACGATGGGAGTAGCGAGGCCACAAGAGATGGCAAGGTCGAGGGGGTGGCCGTGAATTCAGAGGAGAGAGAATGCATGATGAATTGAGATGGGGGTTGAAATCAACGAGGATGAGAAGTCGTTCGGTGCAGAGGCTGAGGGAGGAGAGCAGGTGAAAATACCTCAGTAATAAAATTATTTAAATTTTATACCTGCATGCTAACTTTGTGTTTCGTGTACAAGGACACCCAAATCCCTCTGAACACCAACATTTAATAGTTTCTCACCATTTAAAAAGTATTCTGTTTTTCTATTCTTCCTACCCAAGTGATTAACCTCACATTTTCCCACATTATACACCATCTGCCACCTTCTTGCCCACTCATTTAAGCTATCTCCCTTTACAGACTCTGTGTCCTCCTCACAATTTGCATCATCAGCAAAGGTGGACACATTGCATTTGGTTCCTTCAACAAAGTCATTAATATAGATTGTAAATAGCTGATCCTTGCAGCACCTCACTAGTAACAGCCTGCCAACCTAAAACTGACCCGTTTATTCCTACTCTCTGTTTTCTGTCCTTTAACCAATCCCCTTTTCATGCTAATATATTACCCCCAGCCCCATAAGCCCTTACCTTGTGTAACAACATTTCGTGTTTTTTTTTTATTTGTTTATGGGATGTGGGCGTCACTGGCAAGGCCAGCATTTATTGCCCGTCACTAATTGCCCTTGAGAAGGTGGTGGTGCGCCGCCTTCTTGAACCGCTGCATTCCGCGTGGTGAAGGTACTCCCACAGTGCTAATAGGGAGGGAGTTCCAGATTTTGACCTAGCGACAAAGGATCGGCGATATATTTCAAAGTCAGGATGGTGTGTGACTTGGAGGGGAACTTGGAGGTGGTGGTGTTCCCATGCGCCTGCTGCCCTTGTCCTTCTAGGTGGAAGAGGTCGCGGGTTTGGGAGGTGCTGCCGAAGAAACTTTGGTGAGTTGCTACAGTGCATCTTGTAGATGGTACACACTGCAGCCACGCTACGCCGGTGGTGGAGGGAGTGAATGTTTAAGGTGGTGGATGGGATGCCAATCAAGTGGGCTGCTTTGTCCTGGATGGTGTTGAGCTTCTTGAGTGTTGTTGGAGCTGCTCTCATCCAGGCAAGTGGAGAGCATTCCATCACACTCCTTACATGTGCCTTGTAGATGGTGGAAAGGCTTTGGGGAGTCAGGAGGCGAGACACTCGCCGCAGAATACCTAGCCTCTGACCTGCTCTTGTTGCCACAGTATTTATGTGGCTGGTCCAGTTAAGTTTCTGGTAAATGGTGACCCCCCAGGATGTTGATGGTGGGGGATTCGGCGATGGTAATACCGTTGAATATCAAGGGGAGGTGGTTAGACTCTCACTTGTTGGAGATAGTCATTGCCTGGCACTTCTGTGGTGCGAATGTTACCTGCCACTTATCAGCCCAAGCCTGAACGTCGTCCAGGTCTTGTTGCATGCGGGCATGGACTGCTTCATTATCTGAGGAGTTGTGAATGGTGCTGAACACTGTGCAAGTCATCAGCGAACATTCCCATTTCTGACCTTATGTTGGAGGGAAGGTCATTGATGAAGCAGCTGAAGATGGTTGGGCCTCGGACACTGCCCTGAGGAACTCCTGCAGCGATGTCCTGGGGCTGTGATGATTGACCTTCAATCACCACAACCATCTTCCTTTGTGCTAGGTATGACTCCAGCCAGTGGAGTGTTTTCCCCCCGATTCCCATTGACTTCAGTTTTACTAGGGCTCCTTGATGCCGCACTCGGTCAAATGCTGCCTTGATGTCAAGGGCAGTCACTCTCACCTCACCTCTGGAATTCAGCTCCTTTGTCCATGTTTGGACCAAGGCTGTAATGAGGTCAGGAGCAGAGTGGTCTTGGCGGAACCCACTGGTTCCCCTTTATCTACCCTGCTAGTTACAGCCTCAAAACACTGGAATAGATTTGTCAAATCACAGGGAGGTTAAGGTCAAGATGCTGTTTGCGCGAAACTAACAACGGAGCGGCGCAAATCGTCCAGCAGCTTGTGGCGATTTGCAATTCATGGGTTATCTCCACCTCAGCACAAGTTGCTGGCCGATTTGCACATTAATAATGGCATGCACATTAAATTTGTCTTTATTTCTTCCACCAAGATCTAACTGGCCCAATGAAAAAGGCCATGTTTAAAGCAATCAATAAGATTGATTACTTTAAAGCAGCAACAGAAAGCATGGACAAGGGCAATGCAGTGGATGCGGTATACATGGAATTTCAGAAGGCCTTCAACAAGGTGCTATGTAAGAGATTCATGACAAAGTTCAGGGCATCTGCTGTAAGGTGCCAGATAGCAGAATGCATTTAAAGATGGCTGCAAAACAGAGCCTATAAAATGAGGGAAGTTTCTCAGACTGGCAGAAAGTGGGAAGTGGTGTCGAGTCGGGATCCGTGCTGGGACCACTGTTGTTAAGCATATACATAAATGATTTGGACTCATGGGGCTGGATTTTCATAGACCCGTGGAGGCGGGTTTGGAGACGTGTGGGGGGTTAAAATTGCGAAAAGTGGCGGGTGGACCCGATCCCGCCTCCATGCAATTTTGATGAAATCGTGCACGGTGGTCCCGTCTCCGTCCCGCCTCCAAGAGGCGGGAGAGGCCATTAAAGCCCGTAACAAGCCCTAAATTGGCTCTGTAATGCCATTTTGAAACGTTTTAGCTAGTTTAACCCTTTTCCCACGTGAAGTACGCCTGATCTGAAACACGCCAGTGAAACCTGGCGGGTGCACAAGTGGATAGCTGACTATCAGCTGCAGGTCCACTATTACAACGGAGATGTGAAGGTAGTATTAGGTCTGAAAGTCACCTCTGATGCTGCTGCATTGAATGTCTTCAGAGACTGCCTGGCCTTTGCTGTGAGAGGACCTGGATGCAAAAGAAAATTCTCTCTCTCTGCTGCTGCTCATTTTGCATCCAGGTCCTCTCACAGCAAAGGCCAGGCAGTCTCTGACCTGCAATGCAGCAGCAATGATGACATCATCAGAGGCGACTTTCAGACTGAAACCACTAATTGGTTCATGGGTCCCACATGCTGGAATTCAATTGCCCAATTAGGTGAAAATTGCATCAATCTCCCACATCAAATTGCAGTCGGGTGGATAACACGAAATGCAGATGACACGACCCCAACCCACCCCAGCATCAAAGTCCAGCCCATGGTGTCGAAATTTGCAGAGGACACTAAATTGTTGATATAGTCAATAACGTGGAAGATTGTACCAAAATACAATAAGAAATGAACAGGCTTGCAGTGTGTGGATAAATGGCAAATTAAATTCAATATAGCAAAGTGTGAGGTGGTTCATTGTGGTAGGAGGAGGAAGGCGGCCACTTATCCTTAGAAGGAAACTAAATGGGATAAAGGAGCAGAGAGATCTGGGAATAGATACAGAAACTGTTAAAAGTAGCAATACAAGCTAATAAGACCATAAAGAGTGCAAACAAAGTACTGTGGATCATTTCTAGTAGAATACAAAATCAGGGAGGTAATGTTGAATTTATATAGATCACACTTGTGTGGAGTTCTGGTCTCCATACTACAAAAGGGGCATTGAAGCACAGGAGAAAGTACAGAAAAGATTTACAAGGATGTTAACAGAATTGGGAGAATAGTGATAATTTTAAACTAACTTGCCCAGCGGGAAACTGATGGGATCAGATTGGCTACCAGTTTTGCACCCTGCTCAATTTTAATTTTGGTTAAAATCAATAGAAAGTAAAAATTGGGTGGGGTGCAAAATGGGCAGCCAATCCAATTCCATCAGTTTCCTGCCGGGCGGGTGAGGTTAAAATGATCCCGATGCAACAAGACAGAGCACGTCGAGGCTCTTTTGTCTGGGAAAGAGAAAACTAATAGGAGACCTAACATAGATCTTTAAAATATGAAGAGGCTCAATAGGGTAGAGGTGGAGAAACTGTTTCCACTTGTTCGATCAGGCATCCCGATGAAGCTCGCCATTTTGAAGGCCACCATATTTGGGCTGCATCGTTGGCAGCAGCCCTCAGATATGCCCTGGGAGTGGTGTGGAGAGGATGGGCATGGAGAGATGAATGGGAGAGGGGCAAGCAGGACCCGGCAATGGCCCGCAACACTTTAAGGACCACTGATTAGGCCGCCGTAGACCTGGAAAAACTGAGTGGAGCTCAACCAGTTTTTACCCAATTTGACATCGGGGTCCTGAAACAGGCATTGGATCCCTGATTTGAATAATCAGTGGCCCAACATCTGTTTTAGGAAGGCGCTTAAGGTATTTGGAAGTTGCCAGTTGGCAATTTAGTGGCCAGCGCACTGATCTGGCGCAGAATACCGCCGACCAAAACTGGTTCCCTAACCCTGATTTTGTGCTCTGAAATTGGGCATGAGGCATACCAATTTCTACCCCAGTAGCTCAAAGTCAAGCCACTAGAAAAGAGAGCAAGTCTTTAATGCCTGTGATCATCACTTCAAACTCCTGCAGTATAAAAAGGAATACAAAGAAACTGCACCATCTCAGTACTGTTTTGGAGTCAGAAACATTTATCATCTGGTTGGCCGACTCAACATTTTCACTCAAATAACTTTGTCGGAACTATGGAGCTAGATTTTCTAACCAGTGATAATGAGTGGTAAAAAAAAAAATCAAGCTTTCTCTAAACATTAATAACTGAACCAGGATTGCCAACCAGAACACAGATGTTAACTGAAGATTTATGTGCCAAACTATCAATACGTACATCAATCAAACCAGGTGCAACCCACGCTAACTTCTGAATTATGGGCGCTGGCTGACAAGCACAGTCAGAACAGTTAAGCCAAACTTCAAACCCCTTGAAATTTTCGTTAGGAAGACAAAAATTGTGACTAAGTAGCCAGAAAAGCTGTCTAACAAGAACAGAAAGAGCTCAACATCACATCAAGAAGAAATGTTAGGCACAACATTGAACTGAGTCAAGCTGATTAAAATTTGAACTTACCTCAGGAAAAACCATTACAGTAAAATCTACCAAAAAGCTTCTCAATGTGACGACACCTCTATGCACAAAAGAGCTACTGCTGCAGACAGGACAAAAATAAGACAGACTATAGAGTGGGACAAGTGAACAGTGCAAGAATAGAGGAAATGATGTTTACACATGGCTAATGCTGCATGAAACACTTGCTGCATGTGTAAGTTCCTGGATGGTTTCAGCACCCAGGGCAAAAACACTTGTAATTACTGGGCCAAACTTTGCAGTAGAAACAACGGTGAGGCTAACAGTGCTCACTGTTATTTATGTAGAAATCGGACAGCAACTTCTGGTGACTGCAAATGCGCAGTTAAACGTGGAAATCCGGAAGTTGCTATCCGAGCTGCCCTGCTCCTCCAAAAGCTGCACTATAAATGGTATCTCGCCTGTCTGACTCATTGTTCAAATGCATTGAGCCACGTGAAGTTGCTTTACTTACCTCAAAAGATAGGAACTAAACGTGCCAGAAAAGTTGGAGCTTGTCCATTCCAGTGTAAGTACCCTTTTAGCAGCGTGGTAAGTCTTAATTATTGCCAAACAACCTCTCTGGCAATGAAAATCTACTTTTACAAGTGTGGAATCTCATTCCTTCAGGTTTTAATTATTGTTGGAGATTTAAAAAAATAAAAAGATGTTAGTAAAAAAGTGTTTTACTTTGTCTGTGTCTCTTTTAGCTCTCGCTCTCAATCCAATCTTTTTCCTCTCTATATTTCACTTTCTGTACTGGATTTGACATTGAATTCAATATTCTAACTGGCACTTCCTGGTTCAGACTCTGCGCTGCTCATTATCGATTCTTCAATCGGATTGGTTAAGGAGATGCACAGTTGCTTGCCTGGTCCACACAGGTCCCAGATGCTCTGTAGAGGGCGCTGCACTTTTTGGTTCTCTAATTTACAGTAAGTTTCAGTGCAAAATCCCATAGAAAGTCTATGGGCAAGTGCAAGTGAAAAACGGCTGGTGCCGTTCGTTCGCTGCTAAAAGCAAAATCCGGCCCAATGTCTCCAACTTCACTTACTCAGGGTCCAAAGTTACAGTGAGACAGTTTATTAATTACAGGAAGTGGCAAGTTACATTCCAAGAGGTAGTCAATCCATAGACCGAGAGAGTACAAGAATTGGAAGCGGGTGACCATCTAAAGCATTACCAGAAGTAGGAAAGAAGTGCAGGGGTCCCCTGAGGTCATTGCCTTTGAAAAAAATGATTTTACAACTTAATGTTTGTTCCAAGGATAATGACTCAGGATGGTAGGCACAAGCTGCACCACAGCATCGTGGAAAACAGGGTTCCCCGAGAGGGGAGAGCTGAGCATAGGGATACATGCTAATGAGAGATACAATAGTCAGAGGAGTAAATATTTGCTTCTGTAACTGGAAATATTGAGTTCCGAATAGTGTATTGGCTCCCAGCAGCAAGGGTAATCTAAGTGGATGCAGAACCTCCTGGAGAAGAGGGTGGGGATAAAATCAGCTAGATGTAATGGCTCATATCTGACCTTAAACACAGGCAAAAATAGGATTCAGAGCCTGCAACCACCAAAGAGTTCCAGGATTTAGAAAGTAGATTAACAGGACTTCAAATGTAGCAATCCCAAGATTTCTACCAGTTCCATGTACAAGCCAGTACAGCAACAACCAGATTAGGGAGGTAAATGCGTGGCTAGGAGTTCAGATTCCTAGGCCATTGGGACTAGTGCTGGGGCTGGACAGAGCTATGCTGATGGGATGGACTACACCTGAACAGAGCTGGGACCAATATTCTCATAGGGAGGTTGACTAGAGCTCTGACGGAAAGCTTAAACTAATATGACAGGTGGGGGGAGTGGATAAGCAAGGGAATAGAGACATGGACCATATACAGCAGTCACCTCAAAGCACTGGAGAGGTACCACCAATGCTGCCTCTGCAAGATCCTGCAAATCTATTGGCAGGATAGGCACACCAATGTCAGTGTTCTCGCTCAGGCCAACATCCCCAGCATCGAAGCTTTGACCACGCTCGATCAGCTCCGATGGACGGGCCACATTGTCCGCATGCCCGATACGAGACTCCCAAAACAAGCGCTCTACTTGGAGCTCCGACATGGCAAGAGAGCCCCAGGTGGGCAGAGGAAACACTTCAAGGACACCCTCAAAGCCTCCTTGAAAAAGTGCAACATCCCCACCGACACCTGGGAATCCCTGGCCCAAGACCGCACAAAGTGGAAGAGAAGCATCCGGGAAGGCGCCGAACACCTCGAGTCTCTTTGCCGGGAGCAAGCGGAAGCAAAGCGCAAACAGCGGAAGGGGCGCACGTCAACCCAAGCACCCCACCCACCTGCTCCACCTGTGATAGAAACTGTAGGTCCCGCATTGGACTCATCAGTCACCTGAGAACTCATTTTTAGTGTGGAAGCAAGTCATCCTCGGTTCCGAGGGACTGCCTAAGAAGAAGAAGAGTGGGTAACTTGGAAGGGACAGTAAGCCCAATGTGTACAGGTAATAAGGATGCAGAAAGGATGAAAGAAGTTAAATGTGACATGGTAGGAAGGCAATAAAAAATAGAATTGGCAAATTGAAACTGCATGCATAAAACAGTATAACAAAATATAATTATGGCTCAGCAATGGGAAATATTAAAAAGAGTTGGCAAGGGTACAAACTAAGTATATTCCAATAAGAAAAAAGAGCAAAGGCTAGGGATCCAAGGATGAAGAGAGAAATGGGATCAAATTTGAAATTTTTAAAAAAGCATTTAGAACTTCAGGGCAGATTTAAAAAATATGCAAATATGTAGGAAAGCTGCAAAAAGGGAGATTTGAAAGGTTAAGGGAATGGGAGTAGGAAAGAAAATGAGCAAATAACAGAATAAAATGACTTCACAAGCATATTAGTATTGAGGATTGTCAAGGTAACGAAGAGATTACACTATTTATGGATGATAAAGGCCATTCAGCCCATCTTAGTTCATCCACTCAGAGACCCTTATTAAGGCATCTAATTATTTCTTAAATTATACCAAGGTTTCAACCTCCACTACTCGATCCAGATGCCCATTGATCATTCTTTATTTGATGAACCATCTGATATGAGTTCTAAGTTTGCACCTCTGTTCCCATGTCCTACTTTTGCAATTTAGTTTGAAGTAAGTTTACAGATTTACCTTTTCTACACTGTCTATCTTTTTACCTCATTAAGATCAACTTCAAATACCCCCATTGCTCCAGTATTTTCTAACTTAGACCTCGAATACTAGGGATCAACCTCATTACAGTTCTTTGCATTACCTGCAGCAGTTCACGGTCTCCCCTGTGTCTCCGTGACTAGAAGTGGACAAACTATTTAAGCTGTGGGCTGACTAGAGCACTGCAGTCTACTCCTCTTAATTCAAAATCACTGAATTCAAATTAGCTGATGATTCAACATTTTTTGCACTAAATTCCCACTTTGTTGTGCTATGTACATTGCTTAATTAAAATGATTGGATAATTCATTTTTTGTGCAAAAACAAATTTGAATTATCAGTAGACTGTATACAGTTTCAGTGCAACTTCATATGACTTTTTTTTTAAACTGTTTTGACCATAGAGTTCAGCATTCTAATTGGTTTGGTGATTGTTAGTCTGCAGTGGTGGACATGTCAAGTCTATTAAAATTACTTTAAACCACTTTATGCACCATGTGTTTTCCTAGTTTATATTTGGTTGATTAAGTCGCTCATTAAAATAGCTTTCTTAATCTCACATACCCTACTTATCTTTTCACACAGCAAACTTCTTTCAGACGAGATAGTACTTAAGGTAGACAAGTCACTAGGACCTGATGGCTTACATCTGAGGATCCCATGGGAAGCTTGGTAAGAAATGCCAGAGGTTCTGCCTATAGCTTAAGGAAAATTGTGCCAGAGGTCTTGGAGGGTTTAACAGTTCACATGAAAAAAAAGGGAGATAAGCCAGGAAACTATAGGTCAGTTAGGCTTACTTCAGTTGTTAAACTACTATAGTCTATAATGCAGAATGAAATTACTAAGCACACTGGGAATTGGGGCCAGTCAGCATGGATTTATGAAAGGCAGGTTGTACTTCACCAACTTAGTAGAATTCTTTGAAGAAACAGAGCAAAGAGAGACTAGAGATAAAAGAAATGTAGTGGATGTGGTTTATATGAATTTTCAAAAAGCATTTGATAGAGATTTAGAACAAAAGTAAGGGCACATGGAATCAGGACTACAGATGGTTGGAACACAGAAAGCAAGGGGAGGAGGTAAATGGAAGTTTATTGGACTGGATAGACACAGTAAGTGATTTTACACAGATCTGTGTTGGGCCACTTTTATTCGTAGAATCAGAGAACATTACAGCACAGAAATAGATCATTTGGACATTATACATAAATTATCTAGACTTAGAAAGTGGGGGAACAATATCAAAATTTGCTGATGCCACCAAATTTGGGAAGAGGAAGGCAAATTGCAATGAGGATTGTGGAAAAAAAAAACTGCAGGAGAATATAGATAGGTGGCAGATGCAGTTTAATGTACAAAAATGTGACTGATTAAATTTTGAAAGAATTGGGACTGGAAACATACTTTAAATGGGGTAGGGAAGCTTGCTGTGCAGATACAGTGATCATTAAATGTTGCAACACAAGTAAATATGGCCGTAAAAGACAAAAAGAATGTTTGCTTTTGGATCTAGAGGCATAGAATACAAAAGAAAGACAATAATGATGCATCTGCCCAAAATCTTATTTAGGCAGCAGTTTTCAGCAGCCAATTATAGGAAGGATATAAAAGTAGTGGAAAAGTCACAGCGTAGGTTGAAGAGGATGTTACCAAAGATGAAGGGTTACAGTTATGAAGAGGGTCTCAAGGAGTTCAGACTTTTTCCCCACTAGAGCTAAGAATGGAGTGACCTGATAGATGTCTTTAAGATTAAGGTAAATAGCAATAGATTATTTCCACTAGTCAGACTGATGGTAACAGAAGGGCACAGATTTAAGATTTATAATCACAACAAGAATTAAAGAGGAAGTTAGAAAAAAAAAATGACTTGCACAAAGAGCAGTTAGAATTTGAAATTCTCTGCCACAAACTGTTGTTGAAGTAGAGTCGATGCCACAAACTCTTTAAAAAAAATTATATAGTTGTTTAAAAAAAGGAATGTTAAAGGTCTTCCTTTTTCCTCAACCGAGGATTCCCCTCTACCGTGGTTGGCATGGCCCTCGACCGTGTCCGTTCCATTTCCCGCATTTCTGCTCTCACTCCTTCCCCTCCCTCCCAGAACCACGATAGGGTTCCCCTTGTCCTCACCTTTCACCCCACCAGCATCCACATTCAACGGATCATCCTCCGCTATTTCCGCCACCTCCAGCATAATCCTACCACCAAACACATCTTCCCCTCCCCTCCCCTTTCAGCATTCTGAAGGGACCGCTCCCTCCGCAACACCCTGGTCTACTCCTCAAATCACCCCAACAGCCCCTCCCCTCGGTACCTTCCCGTGCAAGCGCAGGAGATGCAACACCTACCCTTTTACCTCCTCCCTTCCCACTGTCCAGGGCCCCAAACATTCCTTCCAGGTGAAACAGCAATTTACTTGTACTTCTTGCAATTTAGTATACTGTATTCGCCGCTCACTATGCGGTCTCCTCTACATTGGGGAGACCAACGCAGATTGGGTGACCGCTTTACGGTCCGTAAGGATGACCCTGAGCTTCCGGTCGCCTGTCACTTTAATTCTCTGCTCCACTCCCACTCTGACCTCTCTGTCCTCGGCCTCTTACACTGTTCCAATGAAGCTCAAAGTAAGCTCGAGGAACAGCACCTCATCTTTCTATTAGGCACTTTACAGCCTCTGGACTCAATGAGTTCAACAATTTCAGACCATAACCTCTGCCCCTATCTTTTTCAGGCGGCAGCTGTTGATTCTGCCATTCCCATTTGTAACATTTAATCACTCCTGCCTTCCACCCAATCACAGACCTTCCCTTTTGTTCTTTCCTCCCCTCTTCCCGCCTCTGCACCTGCTTAAAACCTGTTACATCTCTAACTTTTTCCAGTTCTGACGAAGGGTCACAGACCTGAAATGTTAACTCGGTTTCTCTCTCCACGGATGCTGCCTGACCTGCTGAGTATTTCCAGCATTTTCTGTTGTTATTTCAGATTTCCAGCATCTGCAGTACAGGAAACTTTCGTTTATCCGGCACCCAAATATCCGGAATTCTCGCTTAACCGGCAAAAATCATCCTCCGAAAACTCCTCTCAAATAACCGGCAATGTTGCCGAGTCGCAGTCGAGTCTCCGCAAACGCCGAGTGCTCCGAAAACTCCTCTCAAATAACCGGCAATGTTGCCGATCCCGAGTCCAAGTCCGCGAACGCCGATTTAGTCAGTAGGGGTACTTTTCAAAAGTGCCACTACTTGGCCTCCTGGCGCTGTCGGAAGTCCGAAACACTGCAGTAGCAGGAGTTGATTCTCCCGCGCTGCCTGGAGTCTCTTTGTTAAAAATAGCCTCGGTAGATATAACTCTCCGTTATCCGGTACTTTCGATAAACCGGCACCACGCCGGTCCCGTCGATGCCGGATAAACGAAAGTTTCCTGTATTTTGCTATTGTGTTAATGTTAAAGGTAGAGTTGGATTAGACTAAGCTCAGCTGCAGTAAAGCACCGGCACTGACTTGATGGTTAAAATTCCTTTTATCTGTGACAAAACATTCTACGATGGTAAGAAAATGAACACTCATTCACCTGCATAGTGATGTGCCAATTTAATGCTTTAGAGCATGTATGGGTGTCAAATCCATCTCATTTCACAATATTTTATAATTATCGTGACCCTCCAAAATTAATACTGGAACTAATACAGCCATCCTCATAAAAGGAATGTCACTGGAATACTAAAAAAGTGAAAAGTTTAAGTTAACATGCAATATCAAATACAATTTTAGGGAGCCTTCTCTGCGATATTCCTATAGTAAAAATATTAAATTACAAGACATACAATCACAAACGACACAGGTGTCCTGCTGGTAGGTGGCTATGGTGAATCAGCAAGTTTTGATAAAAGTGGAGGCCCAATTAGAAGGTTAGAGGATTCAAATTATACTATGTTGAATTCTTCAATACCATTTCTATAATCCAAATTACAGAGGAACTAGCCAGTTGACAACAGAGCAAAGTACTCACATTTTGCCTTGAATTGTTTGATGGCAGTGCCTTACAAATACTTTAATTCTAGGTTCAATCTTAAATTGCATATCGGTGCAAATGGTTGAAACATAGGTGAAGCTATTATTTACTCAGAATACACTGAGCCTACAAGGTAAAAAAACATTCTGCATACACTGTTTATGTTTATAAATCAGCTCAACATATATATGTGTTGTAATTTTTCTTGATGCTAATTACAGGAATACAAATTATAAACAAACAGAGTAACAAATGTCCAAAACGTTTTACAGATCAAAGGTCACTCAGCAAGGAAGTGGGAAAGTCGATATACAACGTGACCAAAAACACTTAAGGAAGATTTTGAAAATGGGGAGAGGTGTAGCAAGCTGGAGGGGTTTAGGGAGAGTTCCTGGAGGGGTTTAGGGAGAGTTCCACAGTCAAGGGTTATAGTGGTTGAAGGCTTTGGCATAGTTGATGAAGTAGTGAAAGGAGGTGGAGGAAGAGAGAGGAAACAGAATGGACCAGGGTCAGAAGAGTGGAGGATGCAAGCTCGGATGTAGAGCCAGAGGATATTGTAGAAGTATGGTGGAGCAAAGGCATGGAGAATCTGAAACCAGAATGAGAATTTTTAAGGGGATGAGCTGAGGAATGGGAAACCAAAGGAGATCAGTGAAGCCAGGAGCATGAGACTCAATACGGGATAGCATGAGTGGCAAGGTTCTTCATGAATTAGTTTATGGAGAAATCCAGCCTTGGTAATTAAACTGATGTGGAGAAGCTCAGCTGAAGGTGTAACAGGACACAAAATTTGGACACCAATGTAGTCAGCTGCAGCAAGAAGCTGGGAAGGGATAGTATCAAATAGGATGGCTCATGTCTTGCTCAGTTGGAGCAAGCACTGGATTGTCCAGGACTTCATATTCAACAGTCAGGTAGCATGACAGCATCATGGATTCAAGGGTAATTGGTGAAGCGGTAAAGTTGGCCACCGTCGGTATATATATGGAAGCAAATTATGTTACTGAGTTAAAATACTCTTTATTCAAGTTTTATGGAAGTCTATGCATCTGACTTTTATCATCTGCATTGCAACAAATATCTATGTTAAAACCTTCATTGCCGAAAAAGTGGCATCAAGCACTGCTAATAATGCAATGTAGTGTACTGGCATTTCTACATGAATGTGTATGTCAACATCTAAATTCCAAGAAATAAAATGTGGAGTCCTGCCCGTAATTCTGTCAATTTTCATCTTAGAGGCAATTCAGTCACATATTGATTTTAAAGCTTTTAACAAAATTTTTTAAAAAAAACATGAAAGCTGCATTATAATAAAATTAGAGCGGCAGCAGACATAACACCTCCTGGAGGCTGAACTAGCCGCAAGGCCAACATGTTACGGAGAGGTAGTCTGAACAGGAAGTTCCAGGGTCCAAAACCTCCCAATGCAGTAATATGGAATAGGTTTTACATTGTTGACACCCATTATAATTAAATTATTTATATTATGGATATGGCTCAAAGCACAAAATAATTGACACCCCACAGAAGTTTGCTCTGTAAAAAAAGACCAAAACAAAGTTTTTTTGGGGGAGTGGGGGGGCGGAGGGATAGGAGAACAGAAAAAAAAAATCATTGATCTGCACTGCAAATGATCTGCACGTCTGAAATTAACAATTTTACAAAATTATGTTGATTAAAATCCATCAACTGCTAATCAAGTTTCAAATAATAATCCAGCACTACTCATCAGAACAGAAGAAACTAGGCCTTGGTGTCCTCAAACTTCTGCAATACATAATTGATGTCCTCATTGCAGCAGTGCAGATGGTATGAGCCCATAATCCCTTCTGTCCAGAATAAGCTGACAGGAAACGCTACAAACAATTTTCAGGCAGGGCTTTTACCTGCTCCGTTATCCGCATATGAAAGTCATGGAAGTCACTGTAGCGGCGATAGGTCTTCCACACATCCTCACTGCCATCTGGGTTTCTCCTTTGAACGGTGATTGCATACAGAGCATACGTCTTGCCATGGTCATTGCATACTCCTGCCACAGGATATGGTTCATAGTCAGCATGGACTAGTCACAATGAAAAAGAAACAAGAGAGAGAAAAATGGAAAACACAAAGATGGATGAAAATAGGACAGGAACATAAGGAGCGAGGAGAAAACGAGAGAGACAATAGTATGAGGATAACTGTAGAATGACAAATGAATATGAAAGGAGTAAAAGTTTTCCATATCTCTTTATTCTCTCCCTCCTATTTCCCCAACTTAGTTCTCACATTATTTTACAGAGAAGTCAACAACAAAAGTTTCAATTGTGGACCTGGGCGTTGCAGTGCTTTAGCGCACTGTCCTTTCATCTCTTGACCGTGGGTTAGAAACCAGTGTACATTATTGGATGAAATTTTCCCTGCTAACTGTAAAAGCCCTGCATGAGTTGAATTTCCCTACTATTAGTCTAGCTTCTAATAGGTATGAGCCTACAGCAGAAAGCGGTCTCTAATTTAATATAAAATTCACAATTAGTCAAAAGTGGCTATAGGATGGCTGGTGTGAGAAGTGGAAGAATTCACCATGGGGTGAGGTGATTTGGGCTAATGATGAGATTGAGTAGAAGTTGATTTAATTTATAGTTGGATGTACTATTTTTGACTTGGGATAGCTCGATACCAAGATCAAATGTCTGAAATGAGAAAATGTTCAAATTCCCAGGATACCCTTCCATTAATAAATACAAAGAATCAAATATTAAGTTTCAATTTCACTTCTTGGTGCACAGATATTGCAATGCAATAAGTATTTATTTTTTCAAAATAGATATGATGTCATGTAAAACACATTACGTATTAGTTTATTTTTTTTTAAAAAGCTTGTTAAAGGTATTGTGAGCAGTGCTTGAATGAAGATATCAAATCTGAACTCTACAAGTGAAAATGAACAGTAAAATAACAGTTAAGTGAGTGGGTGCATCTGTGCAAATACAAATGGTGATTTTTAAATTCTTCAGCATTTTATTTACACTGACATTGAAAAACTAGACAGCTCTGCACAGCATTTTTTTTTAACACTGAGAATACCTGTACATCTTTTAATGCAAATACAGTATCCACTGTTTGACTATTGTTATAAAATGGTTAGAAAAATACATTGTCCATAGAGAACTTAAATGCTATTAACAAAGATTACAGTACGAAACTCAACTGAATACTGTAAAAGTAGATTCACCTCAAAGAAAAGCTAAACAAGCTAGAAGATATGCAGACAGATGTGAAAACAGCAGATAATGAAAAATGAACAGAAATGTAAACGTACAAAGGAGGAATGATAATTAGAAACAGAGGGCATTGTCTGATTCAATTACTGCCACATTGAGCTAAGCTGATCATTTGGAAGAGCACATACCAGGTAGGCCAATCAAATTCCTGGACAAATCAAGCTTGTTTTTTTAAGCCACCTATTACCATTTATTGCATATGGCAGGAAAGTTTTCTATTAAAACTACACATTTCCTACGGCTAATCGGAGACCTGAATTTACAAGGCACTGACAAGTGGCTCAAGAGGCATTCGACAGATTTTTAGCAACTATGAGTTATTTGTTTCTACAAACAACTGACCCCTAAAGTGTATTCTATAAGGAGCACAGTATGTATAGATGCACATTGCTATTGCTTGGTATTTTTATTATTTTATTTTTAAAACATTCATGCACACTACTGTTTTGTTTTAGCACAACAAATGTGCTTAGTTATGGAAGTAACATGCACTATTTCAGTTGATGTAGCTGTTCTGTGAGCACATATAGCTTCATGTATACAACTGATGTTTCTGCTGTTATTTGTGGTATTTCTGAAAGAACTCTCAGTAGCTAAGTGGCATACGTATTGTACAAATCAACTTTGTCCAAAGGTTATGCTTCTACTCAAACTGATATTGTAATATCACTTACCAGTGTCACTAATAGATACTTGCAGTTGCAATGACTCTTCTGAGCTGGCATTTGAAAGATCATCTAGAGACTGGGGAATAAAAATGACACTAATTTTTCATATCTATCATAAGTTTATAAAATGAACTGCTTAACAAACACAACTCAGACTCATCATTTCAGTAACGACAGTTACTTTATGTCTTACAAACACACATGGAGATTACCAAATTAAGCTTTCTTGGAGACACTTCTTCAAAAAAATCAAATGATCAAAGAATATTATACGCTGTAATTTTTTGGAGATTTGTTTAAATGGCTAGTGCTGTCAGCAATAGAATATTAGCTATTGAGACCAACTGTGTCAAAGCTCCTCACCCAAAGGTAGCCATTAATCCATGGTTCCTTTAACATGAATCTACCTGTTTGAAAATTTTATTTCACTTTCATTTTATCCTTTCCATAATAATACAGCAAATACCAATGATTTATAAAGCACAAGTATGAAAACTTTGAGAACATCTGCTAAGAGGTAAAGGATACCCAAATGGGTTAAATTACAGAAACACACTGACATTAGATATAACCTTTTGACTATTCATAGCCTGAGCTGTTTTATGTCACAACGACACAAGGGAACTGTATTATTTAAGCAGGCATCCATTCCAGACATGGAACTGAGCCAGAACAAACTAATCTATAGATATTAAAACACCTGCACAAGCACTGTAAATCCAAGCAGCCAGTAAGCTTTGCATAGAAACATAGAAGAGCAAAAAGCAGTGGCTTAGCTTTGGGGTTGACAGACTGATGGAAATTAGTTTATTTCGCTCTGTAAACAAACACATTTTTGTGTGATTATCAGTAAATGACCTAGGTTACGTAATAGTCTATAGCACTTACCGAATTTAAACTACCAGTTGGGGAGCCATTGAAAGACTCTGGAGAGGGAAACAAAATTCAGCTCAGAATATAAAAAATGCTTTGTAACGCAATACTGAAGTACAGTAGAAGGTCATGTACTTAAAATAAAAATCACATCAAAGTACGACTAAACATTAACAAAGAAAAATGACCAATTCATGGCAAATTCCCAACATCCAACGCTATAATACCCAAAGGATTCCTAGTAAAACAAACGTGTGCACCTGCAGGCAGCCAAGAACAGGGCAGTTGTGCACCAGAGAGTAGTTGATTTGTGATTTTAGGCTCATAATTTCAAATTATACTGTCTACTTTAACACTGGTATTTAAAATATGATGCAAGACCGTGCTCTGAAAGCAATTTCCTTTCTTATTATTTTCCTTTTTATCTGAATACATGGGCGTGGGACTGGTTCTGTCAAGAAACTGTTTTCCACAATTAACTTTCTTTTATTTATATTTCTGAAGCAATGAGTGTTTCAAAAGTCTGTTGGCTTTGGCAAATGATTAAACTTTATGCTGCATTTCAAAATCAACACAGAGATAATCCTTTTTGCACAAGCACATTGTGCATAAGTGGGATCCAGCAACTAGTAAAAAACATTATTCTTCAAGGGGAACAATAACAGTTTAGAGATCAAATTAGTTTCCAACAGTGGTCAGTAATATCATGTTCAGTAACACAACAAACTTATGTATTTAATGTAGAATTTAAAATGGCATAAAAATGTGCAGAGATATTCAATGAAATGGTGTTCACCATGGGTGCAGAACCAATCGCATCTTTAAAAGGCCAAATGCTCTTCCTTGAATCACCCAAGTCAACATGTTTATTCCAGACTAAATATACAAAGTAATTTTACTTCAATTCAAGAAAGAGAGAACTAGATTATGAGTACAGAACACAAATATTATCCAGAAATGTAGCATCAAGAAATTGTTGCAGTAAAAAAGTTGTGACATGCCATGGTGAGATGCACCAACTTTGTCCACATGAAAACAGTGAAAATTACTAAAAAAAGACTCCTCTGAAAACACAAAACAATGGAAAATTCCCTGCAGTACTGCTTTTCTGCCACTAGATGTAGGTAGAAAGCTTTGTAAAGTACACATCATGGCAACAACTTTAGAAACAAAAATGTTGGCAATTAGCCAACATATGTCTTAACCCTCCATCAACTCCAATTTGATAGACACCTGAAATTTCCTTTGATTCTGTTTAAAATTTCTTAGATCTCAAGTCTGGAATCTGTTAAGCTGAATGTTATAGCCATTACAAACACTAGACGCTGTAGGTTATTCAAATGAGTATAGAAAAAAGGTCTTTCAACAGTGACTAGAATTTAATAGTAATTGAGATAAACTATGGCACATCAATTCCTAGATTTAAAATCCTGTCTATAGTATAAATGGACAGGATGCAGATCTCATTCTTAACAGTAAGACTAAACGATGGAAAGATAGAGTTTTAGTTCATTTTATTTTCCGTCCTTTTCCCCACATCCGTGTCTTACACGGCCCATTCAAAAACAGGGTAGGGGATTTTTGACTATGAATGTTTCTGCAGATATTACTCGAAGAAAACTTCAAAGTGCACTTGCATCATCTGAGATACAACACCTTGGAGCTCAAATCTGTACCTTTGAAGTTTAAACTTTTGTCATGGTGCAACTAGGCTGCACTGTGCATATGGTTATTTGGTATACAACTGTACAAACACTAGGTACTCCAGTTATTTAAATGAGTATGCAAGAAGCATTTTTCAACAGTGGCCGGAGCTCAACAGTAATCACAGTAAATAATCTATGGACTTGTTAGGACCTGCAAGCTGATTTTATCACAACTGAGTATTGACTTGAGTATTAACATCTTCTGAGTGCAAATTGAATTATTCTTACATTGAATATATTAAAGTCAAAATTGATGTACCGTTAATAATTATAACATTTGCATGATTATATTATATGTAAATGTTTATTTCACAGACCTGCTAAATTTCAATAGGCTACTTCTCATCAACCTCTTAATACTATGTTATTGATAGTGTCACAACTAAAAATATAGAAACATAGGAATAAAGACACACATAATTGCAGTCATAGTTACAAAGGATGTCCTTTGGTGACTTTGATTAGGGTTGCTATGGTGCTGTGGCAGGGATGGAAACCTGATTGGAGAGATTCAAACATGCAAATATAACACCTGCTTAAAAATGGGGAGGGATAAACCAAGCAACTACAGGCCATGTCACCTTAATGCCATTGGTGGAGAAACTTTGACAATAATCCAGGACAAAATTAATTGGCATTTGGAAAAGTTTGGGCTCATCAATGAAAGTCAGCATGGGTCTGTTAAAGGCAAATCATGCTTGACTAACTTGATTGGGTTCTTTGATGAAGTAACAGAGAGGGTTGATGAGGGTAGTACGGTTCATGCTGTGTTTATGGACTTTCAAAAGAGTTTGACAAAGTACCACATAATAGACTTGTTAGCAAAATTGAAGCCCATAGGATTAAAGGGCAGTGGCAGTGTGGAATCAAAATTGGCTAAAGGACAGAAAGCAGAGTGTAGTGGTGAACGGTTGTTTTTCATACTGGAGGGAAGAATACAGAGGTATTCCCCAGGGGTCAGTATTAGGACCACTGCTCTTTTTGATATAGCTTAATGACCTAGACTTGGGTATACAGGGCATAATTTCAAAGTTATGTAGTAAATAATGAGGAAGATAGTAAAGACTTCAGGAGGACATAGACAAAGACTGGTGAAATAGGCAGACACATGGCAGATGAAATTTAACGCAGAGAAGTGTGAAGTGATACATTTTGGTAGGCAGAATGAGGAAAAATATAAACGCAGGTGAAGGAAGAGAGACATCTGGGGGTATATGTACACTAATCTTGGAAGGTGCACAAGTTGAGAAGGCTGTTAAAAAAGCATATGGGATCCTTGGCTTTATTAATAGAGGTATAGAGTACAAAAGCAAGGAAGTTATGCTAAACCTTTATAAAACACTGGTTAGCCCTCAGCTGGAGTAGTGTGTTCAATTCTGGGCACCAGACTTTAGGAAGGATGTCAAGGCCTTAAAGAAGGCGCAGAAGAGATTTACTAGAGTGATAGCAGGGATGAGGGACTAGAGTTATGTGGAGAGACTGGAGAAGCTGGGGTTGTTCTCCTCAGAGCAGAGAAGGTTAAGAGGAGATTTGATAGAGGTGTTCAAAAACATGAACAGCTTTGATAGGGTAAATAAGGGGGAACTGTTTCCAGCGAGGGTAGATAAGGAGAAAGTGTTCTCAGTGCCAGGAGGGTCGGAAACCATAGAACACAGATTTATGATTGGCAAAAGAACCAGACAGATGGAAATATTTTTTTCTTTTTATACAATGATTTGTTGTAATCTGGAATGCACTGCCTGAAAGGGTGGTGGAAGCAGATTCAGTGGTAACTTTCAAAAGGAAATTGGATAAATACTTGAAGGGAAAACATTTTTTATTCGTTTATGGGATGTGGGTGTCGCTGGCAAGGCCAGCATTTATTGCCCATCCCTAATTGCCCTCGAGAAGGTGGTGGTGAGCAGCCTTCTTGAACTGCTGCAGTCCGTGTGGTGAAGGTACTCCCACAATGCTGTTAGGGATGGAGTTTCCAGATTTTGACCCAGCGACGATGAAGGATCGGCGATATACTTCTAAGTCAGGATGGTGTGTGACTTGGAGGGGAACTTGAAGGTGGTGGTGTTCCCATGCGCCTGCGGCCCTTGTCCTTCTAGGTGGAAGAGGTCGTGGGTTTGGGAGGTGCTGCCGAAGAAGCCTTGGCGAGTTGCTGCAGTGCATCTTGTAGATGGTACACACTGCAACCACGCTATGCCGGTGGTGGAGGGAGTGAATTTTTAAGGTGGTAGATGGGGTGCCAATCAAAGCGCGCTGCTTTGTCCTGGATGGTGTCGAGCTTCTTCAGAGTTGTTGGAGCTGCACTCATCCAGGCAAGTGGAGAGTATTCCATCACACTCCTTACTTGTGCCTTGTAGATGGTGGAAAGGCTTTGGGGAGTCAGGAGGTGAGACACTCGCCGCAGAATACCTAGCCTCTGACCTGCTCTTGTTGCCACAGTATTTATGTGGCTGGTCCAGTTAAGTTTCTGGTCAATGGTGACCCCCAGGATGTTGATGGTGGGGGATTCAGCGATGGTAATGCCATTGAATGTCAGGGGGCGGTGGTTAGACTCTCACTTGTTGGAGATAGTCATTGCCTGGCACTTCTGTGGTGCGAATGTTACCTGCCACTTATCAGCCCAAGCCTGAACGTCGTCCAGGTCTTGTTGCATGCGGGCATGGACTGCTTCATTATCTGAGGAGTTGTGAATGGCACTGAACACTGCAGTCATCAGCGAACATCCCCATTTCTGACCTTATGTTGGAGGGAAGGTCATTGATGAAGCAGCCAAAGATGGTTGGGCCTAGGACACTGCCCTGGGGAACTCCTGCAGCGATGTCCTGGGGCTGTGATGATTGACCTTCAATCACCACAACCATCTTCCTTTGTGCTCGGTATGACTCCAGCCAGTGGAGAGTTTTCCCTCGGATTCCCATTGACATCAGTTTTACTAGGGCTCCTTGATGCCACACTCGGTCAAATGGTGCCTTGATGTCAAGGGCAGTCACTCTCACCTCACTTCTGGAATTCAGCTCCTTTGTCCTTGTTTGGACCAAGGCTGTAATGAGGTCGGGAGCAGAGTGGTCTTGGCAGAACCCAAACTGGGCATTAGTGAGCAGGTGCCGCTTGATAGCACTGTCAATGACACCTTCCATCACTTTGCTGATGATTGAGTGCAGACTGATGGGGCGCTAATTGGCCGGATTGGATTTGTCCTGCTTTTTGTGGACAGGACATACCTGGGCAGTTTTCCACATTGTCGGATAGATGCCAGTGTTGTAGCTGTACTGGGACAGCTTGGCTAGAGGCGCGGCTAGTTCTGGAGCACAAGTCTTCAGCACGATAGCCGGGATGTTGTCAGGGCCCATAGCCTTTGCTGTATCCAGTGCGCTGAGCCGTTTCTTGAGATCACGTGGAGTGAATCGAATTGGCTGAAGACTGGCTGTGATGGTGGGAACCTCAGGAGGAGGCCGACATGGATCATCCACTCAGCACTTCTGGCTGAAGATGGTTGCAAACGCTTCAGCCTTGTCTTTTGCACTCACGTGCTGGGCTCCACCATCACTGAGGATGGGGCTATGGGGAATTATAGGGCTATGGGGAAAGAGCAGGGGAGCAATGTTCCCATTAAGCTGCGCGGCTGTCTGTAGGTCCCGCGCAGGCTGCTTACTGGCTTTACAATGGGAAAAAACGCACATGCGCGGGAATTTGAATGGGCTGCACAGCCTGTTAAAGGGGACACGCATCCCCCAAAAAATCAGAGGGAACATTGCAGGGGAGTGGGACCAATTGGATAGCTCTACTAAAGAGCCAGCATAGGCACGATGGGCCGAATGGCCCCCTTCTGTGTTGTTTCATTCTATGATTCTATCTGAGTTATGCCAAGGAAAACATATACAGAAAAGCAGTAGCAAAATACTGCAGATGCTGGAAATCTGAAATAAAAACAGAAAAGGCTGTAAATACTCAGGTCAGGCAGCATCTTTGGAGAGAGAAACAGAGTTAATGTTGCAGGTTGTTGACCTTTTGTCAGAACTGGAAGAAGTTAGAGATGCAACAGGTTTTAAGTAAGTACAGAGCCAGGAAAGGGGGCAGGAGAGGAAAGAAGAAAGGGGAAGGTCTGTGACAGTGTGGAAAGCAAGAGATATTAAATCAGAGTGGAAGTGTGTAAAGTGCCTAATTGAAAGATGAGGTGTTCATCGAGCTCCCGTTGAGCTTCACACAGCTCAACAGAAGCTCGAATAGCACCACCTCATCCTTCGATTAGGCCCTTTACAGACTTTTGGACTCAACACGGAGTTCAACAATTTCAGATCACAACCACTGCTTCCCATTTACAGATCCTACAGAAGAACATAAGAAATAGGAGCAGGAGTAGGCCATTCGGCCCTATGAGCCTGTTCGGCCATTCAGTAAGATCATTGCTGATCATCTACCTCAACTCCACCTTCCTGCACTATTCCCAAATACCTCGAGTCCCTTAGAATCCTCTAGAACCGTCTTATTTATTTACTTGTCCCATTACCACTTCCTCTTGCTTGCACCATCATCAACAACAACAACTTGTATTTATATAGCACCTTTAACGTAGTAAAACGTCCCAAGGTGCTTCGCAGGAGTATTAAAAGACAAAAAAATTTGACACCGAGCCACATAAGGAGAAATTAGGGCAGGTGATCAAAAGCTTGGCCAAAGAGGTAGGTTTTAAGGAGCGTCTTAAAGGAGGAAAAAGAGGTAGCGAGGCAGAGGTTTAGGCAGGGAATTCCAGAGCTTAGGGCCTGGGCAAAAGAAGGCACGGCCACCAATGGTTGAGCGATTATAATCAGGGATGCTCGAGAGGGCCGAATTAGAGCGCAGATATCTCGGGGGGGGTTGTGGGGCTGAAGGAGGTTACAGAGATAGGGAGGGGCGCGGCCATGGAGGGATTTATTTGAAAACAAGGATGAGAATTTTGAAATCGAGGCGCTGCTTAACCGGGAACCAATGTAGGTCAGCGAGCACAGGGGTAATGGGTGAACGGGACTTGGTGTGAATTAGGACACGGGCAGCAAAGTTCTGGATGACCTCAAGTTTACGTAGGGTGGAATGTGGGAGGCCAGCCAGGAGTGCGTTGGAATAGTGAAGTCTAAAGGTAACAAAGGCATGGATGAGGGTTTCAGCAGCGGATGAGCTGAGGCCAGGGTGGAGACGGGCGATGTTACGGAGATGGAAATAGGCGGTCTTTGTTATGCTGCGGATATGTGGTCGGAAGCTCATTTCAGGGTCAAATGACACCAAGGTTGTGAACAGTGTGGTTCAGCCTGAGACAGATGTTAGGGAGAGGGATGGAGTCACTGGCTAGGGAACGGAGTTTGTGGCGGAGACAGAAAACAATGGCTTCGGTCTTCCCAATATTTAATTGGAGAAAATTTCTGCTCATCCAGAACTGGATGCCAGACAAGCAGTCTGACAATTTAGAGACCGTGGAGGGGTTGAGAGAAGTGGTAGTGAGGTAGAGCTGGGTATCGTCAGCGTACATGTGGAAACGGACGCTGTGTTTTCAGATGATGTCGCCAAGGGGCAACAAGTAGATGAGAAATAGGAGAGGGCCAAGGATAGATCCTTGGGGGACACCAGAGGTAACGATGCGGGACCGGGAAGAGAAGCCGTTGCAGGTGATTCTCTGGCTACGATTAGATAGATAAGAATGGAACCAGGCGAGTGCAGTCCCACCCAGCTGGATGACGGTGGTGAGGCTTTGGAGAAGGATGGAGTGGTCAACCGTGTCAAAAGCTGCAGACAAGTCAAGAAAGATGAGGAGGGATAGTTTACCTTTGTCACAATCACAAAGGATGCCATTTGTGACTTTGATGAGAGCTGTTTCGGTACTGTGGCAAGGGCGGAAATCTCATTGGAGGGATTCATAGAAACATAGAATCTAGGAGCAGGAGTAGGCCATTCGGCCCATCGAGCCTGCTCCACCATTCAATACGATCATGGCTGATCATTCAAATCCAGTACCCTGTCCCTGCTTTAATCCCCACAGTACACATATCCCACCCTAGCCCCGTAACCCCACGTATTTAATTCCCCCTAACATATCCCATCCTATCCCCATAACCCCACATATTTAATCCCCCCCCCCCTAACACTAGGGGTCAATTTATCATAGCCAAATCAACCTAACCCGCACATTTTTGGACTGTGGGAGGAAACCGGAGCACCCGGAGGAAACCCACGCAGACACGGGGAGAATGTGCAAACTCCACACAGACAGTCACCCGAGGTCAGATTCGAACCCGGGTCTCTGGCGCTGTGAGGCACCAGTGCTAACCACTATGCCACCGTGTTGCCCATGGAAACATGGAATTGCGGGAAAGATGGGCACGGATTTGGGAGGCGACAACACGTTCAAGGACTTGAGAGGAAAGGGAGGTTGGAGATGGGGCGGTAGTTTGCAAGGACAGAGGGGTCAAGGGTTGTTTTTGAGGAGAGGGGTGATGACAGCAGATTTGAGGGAATGGGGGAACAGTACATGAGGAGAGAGAACCGTTAACAATATTAGCTAACATGGGAGCCAGAAAAGGAAGTTGGGTGGTCAGCAGTTTGGTGGGAATATGATCGAGGGAGCAGGAAGTGGGTCTCATGGACAAGATGAGCGTGGAGAGCAACTGGAGAAAGATGTGAGTACAGGTCTAGGACAGGGGGGAACCTTAAAGGAAGTTTGGCCCAGTGGGCATGAGGAAGGAAGGGAAGTGGCAGAGGCAGCTGAACGGATTGTCTCAATTTTAGAGACAAAGAAGTCCATGAGCTCCTCACACTTGTTGTCGGAGGTGAGGGTGGAGGAGACGGGAGAAGGGTTTAAGAAGAAAGTTAGCAGCAGAGAATAGGAGCCGCGGTTTATCTTTGCATTCCAGAATGATTCTGAAACAGTGAGCAATTTTGGCAGACGAGAGCAGGACCCGATAATGCTTTTTGTGGTCCAGCCAGATCTGGCAGTGAATGGCTAAACCAGTTGTCTGCCATATCCGTTCAAGTCTGCATCCCTTGGACTTAAGGGAGCGAAGATGAGGACCGTACTGGGGGAACAGCCAGGGTGAGAGAGAGTAATTGTTTTAATAGGGACTAGGGCATCAAAGTGGTGGTGAGGGTGTGGTTGAGCAGATCGGTAGCTGTAGAAATGTCATGGTGAATGGAGGGCCAAAGGCTGGACAGTTGGGATTTCATAAGTGCAGTTGTAAGAGTGTTTTTTCCAGGGGCGGACACAGAAGGAAGTAGGGTTGGCATGGGGGGGGGCGTGGGAGGGGGATGTGGGTGGAGAGCAATACGAGGAAATGGTCAGAGATGGCCTTATCGGCGATTGACACGATGGGAGAAGCAAGGCCACGAGATATGGCAAGGTCGAGGAGATGGCCGTGAATAAGGGTTGGGGAGTTTACACGGAGGGAGAGATTAAGGGAGGATAGGAGGCTAGTGAACTCAGTATTTTAAATTACTCCTGCTTTCCACCCTATTACAGACACCAGGGAGTTGGACCAGATTTCTGATTGGTCCCCTTAGAGGACAAGACACACCCAACAGTTTGTCTGGTATGTGTAATTTGATCCTGCTTGCTATAGAACAGTCTGCAATGTGTAATTTAACCCAATCTTGTCACGCAGCTTACACATTCTTCCCCCATTTCCACTGTTCGCTCCATGCTCTAAGCACCCCGCACCCACCCGAGTTCCTGACCTTCTCCACCCCCCCGCCGAGCTCCTGACCTTCTCCTCCCCGCCGCACCCAGAGCTTCTGACCTTCTCCTCCCCCCACCCGCCCGAGTTCCTGACCTTCTCCACCTCCCCACCCCGAGCTTCTGACCTTCTCCTCCCCTCACCCCACCGAGCTCCTGACCTGCTCCCCTACACCCCTCCCACCCTGCGAGCTCCTGACCTCCCCCCTATTTCCGTTGGTTGGGGAGTCCAGGACTAAGGGGCATAGTCTAAAAATTAGAGCCAGACCTTTCAGGAGTGAAATTAGGAAACACTTCTACACACAGTGTTAATTTTAAATCTGAGACTGATAGATTTTTGTTAACCAATCCTGCAGATTGGAGGGTGGCAAATGTAACCCCATTATTTAAAAAAGGAGGGAGAGAGAAAACAGGGAACTACAGACCGGTTAGCCTATCAGTAGTAGGGAAAATGCTAGAGTCTATCATAAAGGATATGATAACAGGACACTTAGAAAATATCAACGGAATTAGATAAAGTCAACATGGATTTATGAAAGGGAAATCATGTTTGACAAACCTACTGGAGTTTTTTGAGGATGTAACTGGTATAATAGATAAGGGAGAACCAGTGGATGTGGTGTATTTGGATTTTCAGAAGGCCTTTGATAAAGTCCCACATAAGAGGTTAGTGTGCAAAATTAAAGCACATGGGATTGGGGGTAATATACTGGCATGGATTGAAAATTGGTTAACAGACAGGAAACAGAGAGTAGGAACAAATGGGTCTTTTTCGGAGTGGCAGGCGGTGACTAGTGGGGTACCGCAGGGATGTGTGCTCGAGTCCCAGCTATTCACAATATATATCAATGATTTGGATGAGGGAACCAAATGTAATATTTCCAAGTTTGCTGATGAAATGAAACTAGGTGGGATTGAGAGTTGTGAAGAGGATGCAAAGAGGCTTTAAGGTGATTTAGACAAGTTGAGTGAGTGGACAAATACATGGCAGATGCAGTATAACGTGGATAAATGTGAAGTTATCCACTTCGGTAGGAAAAACAGAAAGGTAGAGTATTATTTAAATGGTGATAGATTGGGAAATGTTGATGTACAAAAGGGACCTGGGTGTCCTTGTACACCAGTCACTGAAAGCAAACATGCAGGTGCAGCAAGCGGTTCGGAAAGCAAATGGTATGTTGGCCTTCATTGCAAGAGGATTTGAGTACAGGAGCAAGGATGTCTTACTACAGTTATACAGGGCCTTGGTGAGACCACACCTGGAGTACTGTGTGCAGTTTTGGTCTCCTTACCTAAGAAAGGATATACTTGCCATAGAGGGAGTGCAGCGAAGGTTCACCAGACTGACTCCTGGGATGGCAGCACTGTCGTATGAGGTAAAATTAGGTCAACTAGGCCTGTATTTACTAGAGTTTAGAAGAATGAGAGGGGATCTCATTGAAACGTATAAAATTCTGACAGGGCTAGACAGACTGGATGCTGGGAGGATGTTTCCCCTGGCTGGGGGGGGGTCTAGAACGAGGGGCCACAGTCTCAGGATACGGGGTAGGGCATTTAGGACTGAGATGAGAAGAAATTTCTTCACTCAGAGGGTGGTGAACCTGTGGAATTCTCTACCACAGAAGGCAGTGGATACCAAGTCACTGAATATATTTAAGGGAGATAGATAAATTTCTAGATACAAAAGGCATCAAGGGGTATGCGGAGAGAACGGGAATATGGTATTGAGATAGAGGATCAGCCATGATCATATTTAATGGCGGAACAGGCTCAAGGGGCTCAATGGCCTACTCCTGTTCCTACGTTCCACGGCCTAGTGCTTAGGCCTGTGACCGCCAGCCTGCCCCAAATAGGAGGACAAGGGCCCTCCGGTACGCATGCGCAGACGCAACGTCGGGTGCGCATGCGCGGTTCTTTTGGGGGCGGGACGGTGTTTAGGTTCCGTCCCCATACAGTGTGCATGCGCAGAAGGACACAGAAGACCCTGTGCAAGTAATCACAGTGCTCTTAGTATCCTCTAGACCCATCTTGTTTTTTTACTTGGTCCTATTACCACTCCCTTTTGCTCGCACCATCATCTCTTTTGTCGTTTAATCACTCCTGCCTTCCACCCCATTACAGACCTTCCCTTATGTTTTTTTCCTTCCCCTCCTTTGCCTGCCTGTGTACTTGCTTAAAACCTGTTGCATCTCTAACTTCTTCCAGTTCTGAGAAAAAGTCAATGACCCGAAATGCTAACTCTGTTTTTCGCTCCACAGATGCTGCCTGACCTGCTGAGTATTTGCAGCATTTCCTGTTTTTATTGCAGAAAAGCAGAATTATTTATGTCTTATGCTCTTAAACTACCAGGGTAAAGTATTTGAGGCACATGTCTGTTAGCTGCCTCTGCTTGCACCTTGCTACAAGTTATAGTGATCAAGTTACATGGAAACTGGAATTTCCATTCAGATTCACACATTCAGAATCTGAAGTACACCATATACAGGAAACTCTTTCGTATCCGGCACCTACGGGACTGGGATGGTGCCGGTTGATTAAAAATTCCGGATAACGAAGAAAGGACATGGAGTGACAATGGCCCAAGGTACGAGAGCCCCGTTCCACAGCCACACGTGCTGGAGCCCCGTTCCACAGCCACAGGTACAGGGGACCCGGTTACACAACCACAGGTACAGGGGACCCGGTTACACAACCACAGGTGCAGGGGACCCGGTTACACAACCACAGGTGCAGGAGCCATGGTTACACGGCAAAAGGTACAAGAACCCCAGTTACACAGCCACAAATATACAGTATACGGAAGCCTCAAAACCTACTCCAGAATTTTGCCAGTTATTGGAGAATTCCAGATAATTAGGTGCCGTTTAAACGAGAGTTTCCTGTATTATGTTAGAAGGTTTCAGTAGATAATTATGTACTTGGCTCCAAGGCAATGTACTAACAGTT
Source organism: Squalus acanthias (assembly GCA_030390025.1). Classification (NCBI taxonomy): domain Eukaryota; kingdom Metazoa; phylum Chordata; class Chondrichthyes; order Squaliformes; family Squalidae; genus Squalus; species Squalus acanthias. The sequence goes on along the minus strand of CM059428.1, from coordinate 89,031,784 downwards.
GCTATAGAATAAATCATTATATTTATGAATACATTATTCACATACCCAAATCTCCATCATCTGACCCTCTGATACTTGGATCTTTTAACATGTCTAACTCAGCCAACATCCGCACATAAAGTGGGTTTTGCCTGAAAGAGGGGTAGAATTGCTCATCCTTCAGCATCATGTCATAGACCTTTATAAAAATGTAAACACGTATCAGTTTTCTAAGAAAAGCCATAACACTTCCTACATTTGTACAAAAATTTCAACATTTGGATTGTCACAAGATGGCACTATTGTGCAGTAAACGGAATAATTTTGTACCCATGATCCCTCACTATGCCAAGTTCCAAACTCAGTCATGTCACTGAGAAAGCACTGATGGGAAAACATCTAACAACCTGAAGGGACCGGAAATAGAACCTATTCCATTCTGGTGCCGTTCTTAGTAGTTGGCTCAGAGCAGTACTGGGAGAGATCTGGTTGCAGATCACATGCCTATCTACTGCACTGCAGTTGGTGGGTGCGGAGAATGAGGAGAAATACACACGCGTTTGGATTACAGAAACTACATTTTGTATTTTGTGTCAAACTTTAACAGCTTCTCCAGGGAACTGTTTGGTAGGCTTTCCCAGATCATCTGGGGGAGGAGATAACGGTCATTACTGCTCAAGGAGGACTCCATGCAGATTGAACAGGAAAAGCACCGTTGACAGTACCACGAATATTCTGCATCTTCCAGCCTTTCTAAATATCTCAGCCTAGACTATCCATCCATCAGTAATGGGAGTACATCTTCTGGCGGGACATGCAGGATTTCAGCCTGCCGCAGAAATGCACCCTCGACTTCGGTTGATTTTCCGTCAGATTGGGGGTGGAGCCTCCGTGCTGCCTGTAAAATTCACCATTTTTTGGTGACTACTCTTCCGCCTGTGTGCAAGGCCTTAGATGTGCCCCTTGAGCCCAGCAGTCAAAGATGCAAATCATGGAAATATGATGTAGAGTATATTCCCCAGATTTGTATTTCATTGTAATATGTTCGATACAGACAGATGTACTGTCTACTGCTGGGCCTGGGATGTGGAAAATGGAGAGGGGTGCAGAAGACAGCAAGGACGTGGCAGAGTGCATCCCTAAGCAATTTTCCAACCCCAGCTACCCCGGATCTGCTGAGAAAAATCTAGGCCCTCTATTTGCAGTAATTGTTTAATATGAGCATTTTCTGACACCTTGGGCTGAATGGGGAAGGCGGGTTGGGGGGGTGCTCCGAAGTGGTCGGGAAACCTGGGAGAACGGTTTCCCGCAGGCCCTGCCGAATTTAACGGCAGGGCCCGATTTGCATGGGAAGCCTCTGTTTCCTGCCCACAGCCAGCAGACTGAGAGGTTGGCTAGCTCCGGGCGGGTAGGCCTGCGGCACCAGGCTGGAAAGAGGGATCGCATTGGCGCATTGGAGCCCGGGGGGGGGAAACCAGAGGAGAATGGGAGAGCCGGGGAAGGGTCCAAAGAAACTGTCTGAAGGGATCGTTGGCCGGACGAGCACTGTTTGGGGGTGGGGGAGGGACAGCTGAGGATCGGGGGCTGGGAGCAGCATGGGAAGGGCCAGAGGAGCAGGGGGGCTGGTGTCTGCAAAGACCAAAGGACCAGAGGAGTGTGGGCTGCTCCGAGGAACATCAGTAGGGTGCTGGGGAATCAGAGGCCTTTTGGGGAGGGGGGGGGGGGGGGGGGGGGGGGGGGGGAGAGAGAGAGAGAGAGAGAGAGAGAGAGAGAGAGAGAGAGAGAGAGAGAGAGAGAGAGAGAGAGAGAGAGAGAGAGAGAGAGATCGGAGGCCTGGGGGCAGGAAATCGGAGGCCTCATTTGGGGGGGGGGGGGGGTTCGGCAGGGACCCTGGATTCAGGAGTGTAAAGGCATTTACCTCCTGGATCCAGCTGTATGCACCTTGCTTTAGCTGGCAGGTTTCACGAGGCCTGCAAAACCCAACCAGCTAAAGTTAAATTCAAAGTGAAGATTAAAGCAGAGGCTTCCAGCCTCATTATAACCTTTAAATAGACGACCCACCTCCTGGCAGCGGATTGGCTGCCCGCCACACCTCCCTTAAAATCAGAAGTGGGCAGGTTGGAGGCAGGTTCTGGTCGGGATTCAGATTTTTAACACTAAGTTCCCATACGCCCCCAACCCACCCATTTTTTAGGTTAAAATTACCCCCCTTCTGTGGAACTCTAATCTTCCTTGGTTCTCATTTGAACAGGTACACACATATACATCAAAACAAAACATAGGGACTCGATTAATACTGAGGGCGGGATCTGAAGCAGGGCAAGGACCCAAACGGCGTCATCGGTGTGAAGCTCAGCCGATTTTAACAGCCGGGCCTCATTTGTATGTAGCTTGTCGGCTTCCCGCACAAACTCACTACCTCGCCATGGCAGGAGCAGGATTTTGAGCGGCAGGAAGCCATCATTGGAGACCCACAGAACAGTTCCCAGTACTAAGGTAGCTTGATTGGGAGGGTCAGCAGACGATGGGGAGTGAACCTGGGGCAGGGGAGGCCCATGGTTTCCTTGTAGGATCCGAAGGAGCACAGTTTTCCTGTGGGTTCGGAGGGACTCGATTAATACGGAGGGCGGGATCTCAAGCAGGCACAGAACCCAAACAGTATCATCAGTGTGAAGCTCGGCTAATTTTAACAACCAGGCCTCATTTGCATGGAGCTTGTCAGCTTTCTGGGAAGTTGCTGCTCTTATTTTAACTGTCCCCCACCTGGTTTCTGAAGGGCAGGGGAACGGGGATTAAAAAACCTCAGTAACCTGTTGGCGATTCGAATTCTGGATTAGCTGCAGTACTAAGATTGCCTAAACCCGGATTTAAAAAGTAATGATACATAACTATTGCGGTCATGATTTGTATATTAGTCAATTCAATTTTGAAATGTTTGGCAACAGAATGTTCAATTCTGAGAACCTGCAGTTTGAATCACAGTTTCAACTGACATTCAGACTCGTCCGCTCTTATGGACTACGTTTAGCAAGTTAGTTTGATGGAGCAATTTTTAAAAATGAAAAATTCCCAGCACTTTTGCTATTCTGTAAATACACTCCTTTTCTCACTCAATTATGGAGTGGCACTGAAGTTGGTATTGGAAAAATCCACTTTCCAGAGTGCTCCAATCTTCTAGCACAAGAACCTGAGAAAGAGGGAGGACAGCTAACAAAGTGCAAGTTTTTCTTCAAACCTACTTTTCTTTGAATGTCATCAAATATTTCTGGTGTGGGATCCTCATAATTTAACTTTTCTGCCAATTTAGCAACCAAATTATCATCCACGTGGACTCTTGGAGATGCCTGGTAAAGGAGAGAAAAAAGATCTCGTTGGTAATTCAACAATCTTCCACTAAATGCGTATTAATCACCACTTAATTTGTTTCTGCCATTGGCATTAGTGACATTAAAATTTTCCAAACGTGCGATTGAAGCAACCGTATATTTTTGCTAGTTACTCACAATAGCAGCTTCCCTTTTTGAACAAGAGACTCCTCCAAACATATTTCCCCCTCTCCCTGGCAAATCCCACCGAGTGGAGAAGTGAAATAGCACCTTTCAATTTATGAAGTGTTATGGGGTGGTATCCTGAAACCTAGATACATTTTTGTCCTTCACGCGAATAGGTAGTAGGATTTATAACCTATTCTTTCTCAGCTGCAGAAACTAAAGTTAAGACAGTCCTGGCATCCCACAAGCAAAAAATCTAGGATATTGGCCCAACATTTGTGATCGGAAGCTTCCTGCGGGCGGATGCCTCCGACCTGTAAAATATTTACGCATTTACCTGGTGGCCTGGGAGATATGGAGGCTTGTGATCCTGGTCCTCTCCGGGTATGTGTGGGCAGAGGCCCACATATCCCAGGGGCACATGCTGTCGCAAGCGCCCTTGGGATCACGTGGGCCGGCCCAACCAATAAAAGAAGGGAATCTCCATTCATACTTACGGGAGTTCTGTACGTACGGAACTCCCATAAGTATGAATGGGCATCACTTAAAAAATACACAAACACATGAAATAATGTTTTTTTTAAATCACATATTTAAAATGCCATTTAATTAAATATTTTAAACAAATATTTAATTTTTTGAATTTTTTTTGTATATGTTTTAACGGGGCTAAAAATAAACTTACTTTATTGGACAGGGTTTTTAATGTATAAATGAGTGATAAAATTTTATTTTTCTATTTTTTAAAACTCTTATGCTGGTAAAAGCAGGCCTTACGCCTGCTTTTACGAGGCGTAAGAATTTCACGGGCATTCAGCGGGCGGAAGTTGGGCAAATAGCCCAACTCTCCATCCACAGAGGCCCATCTCCCGGGGATGCGGAGAATCTGTCAAGAAGACTCGACAGATCGCAAGTTCCGGGTTTTAGCGCATGCGCTTCACATGCCTAAACCTGGAACTTGCGCACCTCGTACGCACCCGTAGGGGGTCACAAAATATAACCCATTGTAAATGAATGTTCCAATATATCAAAAACTATGATGAAATTACAAGATGCATGGTGTTTAGAGATTAGCTGATTAACAGTGCTGTACATAATCTGACTATGAGGTACCAACAAATATTTATAAAAACAGAATGTCTTCACTAGTTAGTGATCTTGGCCAAGGACCAAGCTATCTTCAGACACCAGCTCAAGATCACATATAAAGTTGTAACTCCATTATTACTGCATATGATGCACAGAAAGGTAAATTTGTCAAATCAGTTGCTCTTCAAATATATTTTATACTGCACGTACCATGGGTTGGGCAAGGTACAAGTGGGAGAATCAGGAAGGATGTCTGCCCTCAAAGATTTTCAGCTCAAATTAGCATTTACATACACTACATCCATCTCTCCATGAACTGCCTTCAGTTCTTTGAGAAAAGGAGACATCTTAGGACAAATTTCAGTAACAAGACCATCTAGTTCCACTTAACATCTGAGGAAACACACAAAAAACCTAGAGTACCCACAGGAAAGGTGGGTGAACTTTTGAGTATTTGATGCATGACCTTGATTCAAGAAATGACTACACATAGAAACAGGAGTAGGCCATTCAGTCCCTCGAGGTTGTTCCACCATTTCCAGATTTCTACTACCCTTTGCGTGAAAAATGCTTCTTGATTTCATTCCTAAATGACCTAGTTCTAATTTTATTATAGAAATCATAGAAATTTACAGCATGGAAGGAGGCCATTTTGGCCCATTGTGTCCGCGCCGGCCGACAAAGAGCTATCGAGCCTAATACCATTTTCCAGCTCTTGGTCCATAGCCCTGTAGGTTATGGCACTTCAAGTGCACATCCAAGCACTTCTTAAATGTGGTGAGGGTTTCTGCCTCTACCACATTTTCAGGCAGTGAGTTCCAGACCCCCACCACCCTCTGGGTGAAGAAATTTCCTCTCAAATCCCTTCTAAACCTCCTACCATTTACTTTAAATCTATGGCCCCTGGTTATTGACCTCTCTGCTAAGGGAAATAGGTCTTTCCTATCCACTCTATCTAGGCCCTCATAATTTTATACACCTCAATAAGGTCTCCCCTCAGCCTCCTCTGTTCCAAAGAAAACAAACCCAGCCTATCCAATTATGCCTGCTTGTTCTGGATTCCCATATCAAAGGAAATAGTTTCTCTGTATCTACTCTATCGAATTCTTTAATCATTTTAAATAGCTTGATTAGATCACTGCTCAACCTTCTAAACAAAAAGGGAATACAAGGTAAGTTTATGCAACCATTTAAACCCCAATATCATTCTGGTGAATCTGCACTGTACCCCCTCCAAGACCAATATATATCTATCCTGACAATTGGTGATCAACACTGAATGCAGTACTCCAGATGGGGTCTGACCAAGGCTCTGTACAACTGAAGCATCACTTCCTCACTTTTGTATTCCAATGCACTTGGGATAAAGGCCAGCATTCCATTCGTCTTTGTGATTACTTTTTGTACCTATGCACTAGCTTTCAGTGATGTGTGTACGTGGACACCTAAATATATTTGCTCCTCCACAGCTCAAAGTCTCACACCATTAAAATATTCCGATTGGTCTTTTTTAGATCCAAATTAGATGACCTCATACTTCACCACATTGAATTTAATCTGCTATAGTTTTGCCCACTCACTTAGTCTGTCTATGTCGCTTTGTGACTCCCTCCTCCCACCCACACAACTTACTGTGCCTCCTTGGTTATGTAACCTTCTATTTCTTCATCTAGGTCATTAATATATATGGTGTACTACAACTATTACAACAACTTACAAATAATGCCTTTAATGAAGAAAAAAAAACATCCCAAGGGGCTTCACGGAGCACTAAGGAAAAAAATGGATGCTGAGCCAAAGAAGGAGATATTCAGTGGGGTTATCAAAAGTTGGTCGAAGTGGTGGATTTGAAGGAGGATCTTAAAGGAAGATAGGGTGGAGAGACAAAGACTTTAGGGAGGAATTCCAGAGCGTGGGGTTTATGCACCTGAAGGCACCACAAGGAGCGGAGAGCTCAGGGAGGTGAATGTAGGGATGGAGGAGACTACAGAGATAGAAAACAGCGAGGTCATCAAGGGATTTAAATACAAGAATAAGAATTTGAAATTTGAGGCACTGGGGGATTGGAAGCTAATGCTGGTTAGCAAGGATGTGGGTGATGAGTGAGCAGGACTTGTTGCAGGATAGGTTATGGGTGCCAGAATTTTGGATAAGCTACGGTTTAGAGGTTTTTGGGAGGCTGCCCAAGAGAGAATTTGTAATAGTCGAGTCTGGAGGTGACAAAGGCATGAATGAGGGTTTGAGCAGCAAACGGGCTGAGGCAGGGGAGGTGTGCGATGTTACAAAGGTAGAAGTAGGTGGTCTTGTGATGGAGAATATGGGGTAGGAAGCTCAGTTCAGGGTCAAACAGGACGCTGAGGTTGCAAACTGTCTGGATTAGCCTTAAACAGTGGTCAGGGAGGGGGATGGCATTGATGGCAAGAGCACAGAGTTTGTGGTGGGGGCTTGTGATGGTGATATAGTAGATTAGATCACTTATATGTTAGTGGCCAAAAAGGCCTAATGAAATGCAAGTCATTGGGTTGATTTCACTGACTGGTTGACTGTTAAGCAGTGAGAGATTTTATCATCACTTGGAAATAGTGACATTTCTGACAAGACATTTTTGGGTTGGCAAGCTGTAACTAGTGGGGTACCGCAAAAATCAGTGCTTGGGCCTCAGCTATTTACAATCTACAGTATATCAATCAATGACTTAGATAAGGGGTCAGAGTGTAATGTATCTAAGTTTGCGGACGATAAAAAGCTAGGTGCGACATTAAGCTGTGAGGAGGACGCAAAGAGGCTGCAAAGGGATATAGGCAGGTTAAATGAGTGGGCAATAACATGGCAGATGGAATATAATGTGGAGAAATGTGAAGTTATCCACTTTGGTAGGAAAAATAGAAAAGCAGAATATTTTTTTTTTTTTTTAAAGTTTGTCATGGGAGCGGGCTGGTTAAAAAAAAATTTAAAAGCCGGGAAGGGAGTGGGCTGGTGAGAAAAAGCCGGGAAGGGAGCGGACTGGTGAGAAAAAGCTGGGATGGGAGCAGGCTTGTTAGCGTGCTCATTTTTAAAAAAGCAGAAACATCATGCTTCCGGTTGTTGGAGTGCGCAGTACGCTTCTGCGCAGCTTCCGGTCGTTGGCAGCAGTCACTCATATTACAAAGGGATTAGAGTACAAGAATAAAGTCTTACTGCAATTATATACGGCCTTGGTGAGACCACATCTGGAGTACCATGTACAGTTTTGGTCTCCTTATCCAAGGAATGATATACTTGCCTTAGAGGGAGTGCAACAAAGGTTCACTAGATGGATTCCTGGGATGAGGGGATTGTCCCATGAGGAGAGATAGGCCTATATTTCCTACAGTTTAGAAGAATGAGAGGTGATCTCATTGAAACATATAAAATTCTTAAGGGGCTTGGCAAGGTAGATGCTGGGAGGAAGTTTTCTCTGGCTGGGGAGTCTAGAACTAGGGGCCAGTCTCAGAATAAGGGGTCGACCATTTAGGACTGAGATGAGGAGAAACTTCTTCACTCAAAGGGTTGTGAATCTTTGGAATTCTCTACCCCAGAAGGCTGTGGATGCTCACTCGTGGAGTATATTCAAGACAGCGATAGATAGATTTTTGTATACTAAGAGAATCAAGGGATATGGGAATAGGGCAGGAAAGTGGAGTTAAAGTAGAAGATCATCCATGATCTTATTGAATGGTGGAGCAGGCTGGAAGGGCCTACTCCTGCTCCTATTTCTTATGTTCTTATGACTGGAAAAGAAAAACCTCTCTCAATTTCATTATTGTTTTTGTATGCATGAGATCACCTAGGTTATTTTACTTGAAGGTTAATAAGTGCCCAGTCAAATGAAAGGTATTTCTGCATCATCATAACTGTAGAATGTATTTTTTTCAGCTTTGGTTTTTGAAGCGTCATCCATTATGAGAGCAATCAGGAGCCTATTCTGGGCATCACATAAAACAGCTAAAGTCAAGAGGAACATTTCAGATAAATGGAGATTGCCAAAGCAAGTAATTGATGCAAGGTTTCCAGATTTTCATCTGCCAACTAATATCAACCTTGCTATGAACTAAAGACTGCATCCATACCTTTATAAACTGCTCACAATGGTGCTTGGAAATGTATGTTCAGCAAGCAGCAATGCAAATCTGAAGAGTATCTATTTTTTGGCTTCAGCCAATTTCCCTGCAGAGGTAGATTTAGTTTCAATTTTAGTAAAAAGCCTGTTGAACTTTCTTTTTTAATCTTGTTGATGGTCTACCCTGTACTGATCTGTTGCCTACCACATGGTCCAAGGGATGCAATATATCTTTTAACCAAATACTGTAATTAGGCTCTACCAGATGGTGCTTATTACTCTGGAAAGCAAGGCAGTCGCCAAAATAAGCTGTCTTGAGGCTCACCTGCGTCACTCACATGAGAGGGAAGTGAGTCACAAAATGTAATGAAGCAGTACAACCTTTTTGCTTCATTATCAAAAGTCTAACTCATGAGACCCTACCTGAAAGCATTGTTTCCTTATTCATGATGGGTGATGCAATTGTGCTTAGATACCCATGTGGAAAGAGCTCATCCCTATGGAACTGCTGAATGCATGCAGTGATAAGATTGGTTAACAATCGCTGGGTGGACGACTAAATTATGGTGGCTCCTTGGAAGGGGACAATGACTTTGGAGGAGTCTAATCTTCTGGGCTGTTGCACAGCTAACATGGCAATCCCAAATTACAAGTCTAACTGAAGTCAAGGCAGTTCAGTTAGGGTTAACATTAGTCAGATTTGATTAACCTGGAAAGAACCACTGACACAGTACAGAAGGGAAGGTGAAGGTAGCATTTAATACACAAGTTAATGTTTTGACCTTGTATTTCAGTAGTACCATGTCCTATAATCCCTCGAGTATTGAGAGTTGAACTACATGAATTAAAATTATTAAACATATGCATGCTGCCTTTCTCAGAGAATTTTACAGTACAGAAGGAAGCTCTTCAGTCCCACAAACAACAATGAAATAAATGACCAGATAATTTGGGTTTTGTTTTCCAGTGGTGTTAGTTGAGCAGTAAATATTGGCCAGGACACCAGAAGAACTTCTCTGCTCTTCTTCAAATAGTGCCACGGGATCTTTTAAATCTGTCTGAGAAAGCAGTTTAACATCTTATCCAAAAGACGGCACTTCAGTACTGCACTCAAGTGTCAGCCTAGATTATGTACTCAAGACTCTGGAGTAAGGCTTCAACCCACAACCTTCTGACTCAAAAGGCAAGAGTGCTACCAGTAAATCCACAATGATACATGAAGCATATTAAGTACTCTATTTCAAGCCAACAAGAATGGCATATGCTTACCTTTTCTGACAAATACTGATCATAAACACCAACAGCTGCAACACGTAACAATCCTTTGGTTTGATTGCTGTGTCTTTTTCCATCCTTTTGCACACTTTGTAAAACGTCCAGCTGCTGCTGTGCAGTGACTCTATATCCTTCCACAGTTAGCCAGAAGAAGAGATGTGCTTGTCCCCCAGTCTGCTGCATATAATCTGCCACCAGGAAGATATTCACCTTTTAATGGTCTGTAGCAGCTCAATCAGTTACATTCCATAATTTGACACTATTAAATCATTTCTCACAAATGTTTCATATAGGTTATGTCTAATAGTATCAATTCCATAAGTTAGACAAACACAAAAATGAACGATTACCAGATATTAAAATTAATACTTTGTGTAAAATAGATGCTTCTGAGCACATCAATACAATGGCTCAATTTGGTGAAGGACTTGATAATTCAGAATCCTGAAAAATTAGGAGGCGGGTCTGGTGATGTCATTTCATGATGCGTCATCAGCCGATTTCCTTAAAGGGACCATGGCCACATTTGTCTTGACATTTGTGCCATCAGTGTTATACAGCATGGAGGTGCTGCAAACACTGACAATGACTGCACAAAGGCACAGGATTGCACCCAGGCTTTCCCTTGACTCCCTCCAGTCACAGCACGCAGGGAGGTCCTCTTCCCTTCCCATCGGCAGAAGAGACCTCGCCAGGAGATCAACACAGCCTGGTTGCACATTGCAGAGGAGGGCACAAGCAGGCATGTGGTCAAGAGGACCTAGGTGCAGTGCCGCAAACGTTTCAATGATCTCAGTAGATCACGAGACATTAGTACAAAGACACACTCAACCTCATCCTGCTGTGCATCGCATCACATCCCCATCACTCTGCCTTCTCTACCCTACTCCTGCACATCCTTACTCACAACACCTCCACCCATCCCTCTCTATCTATATTATCACATCCCCATCTCACTAGCCACCCCTCACACTCATCCTAGTGCAATCATACCAACTAACAACACAAAAGGGTAGGTACTTGGGTATTTTATGCAATGTTCATGTAAAGTTTCTGCTAATGTGGTGTCAAACATTGAAACCTTTATTTTCAACACTTGGCGCTCTTGGACAGATTTGTGTGCACCTTTGGAAGTGGCTGTGTGAGTTGCAGTGAATGATGAGACATAACAGTACCCCCCGCAATGGTGATGTGTGTGAAAGGAATAGCTTGGGCATTGTAGGGATGCTTTCTGACATTGGCGTGGGGTGGTGCCAACCTGGCGCATCATGTGGCAGCCAGAGTGTGCAGCGTCAAGTGAAGTAAATCTGGCCATGGTGAGGCCATCCCTGGTCTCCCAGGCAGCAATGTGGTCGGGTGCTGATGCCCTCTGTCCTGTGCAGCATCAGTTGATTGCGGAGAAGGTTGGTGTTGGTGTTGGTGCTGCTGGTGTGCCTGGTGCTGCTGGTGTTGGGGCTGATTGTGGTGGGATTCTGAGGACCACGGTGAGAGAGTATAAAGGGCACCCATGTTGATGGAATAGATGGCAGGTGAAGTAGAGATGACAGAAACATTCTGTCAATGGTGAGAGAGTTCTTCCAATGAGGTGAGAGTGGAACGTGGAAAGCCTACAAAATGCGTGCTGGAAATGGAGTGAGAAAAAGCTTCTGCCTGAGGAAAGTGAATATCAGTCAGGTGGGAGCTTTTACTGTACATTTGAAGCTGTCAAGTAATCAGCTGGAGCACTGGCCATTGAACTCATGCCTCAGCTTCACAGCGGGGATCCTGTGGTCATGAAGTTAAGGACAAAAGCTAGATGAAAAAAGGCTGTTAAGCATCTGGCAACTAGATGCTAATCATTTTAATTAGGTACCCCGCTGCTGCCTGTCGGGTCTGCTCAGCGCCGACAGGCCCGACATTGAGAAAGGCGCATGGTGGCGGATTGACAGCAGGTTTCCGACCTGCTGTCAAAAAAAAAAACACACTTTCCCACCCGACCCGCCATCAATCGCGCCCGCTGACCCCCCCGCAAAATCCCGGCCTATGTGATGAGCTCCCAATCCCGGTTATTCCATAATGGAATGGAATACTGGAAGAGATTCACCCCCAAGCAACTGTTATACACCTCCCATTAGCTAGTCTGAGCATCATTGGCAGAAATATGACAACAACTTGCTCATCAACTCTCAAGCTGGTTTTGGTGCTTGGAGACCGTGTGTGCAAGAAGGAAGGAAAAATATTACTTAAGTTTCTTGGTTATCTTTGATATCGGTGTCTGAAAATGCCAGTGATAGCACTGTGAAATAGTAGCTTTATCAATACCAACTGTTCCAACAGTTACCAGCATTAGTAAACTGAGACTATTGAGCTGTCTTAGCACTGTCCTCCAATTGGAAGTTGTGCTGATTATGGTCTCAACTGAAAATAACTACACAGCCAGTCAGCATTAAGGAAGCATGTCCAGTATAACCAAGTATGCATCACTAATAGACATGCAATTCTGGCACAGTAAGCTAGAAATGTGCTTTTCTATCATATAGCAACTACAAAAACTGTGGTGGTGGTTCTACACGTGGCCTGCTCCGTCACCCTGCTTTTCCTTGCCCTATCTCAGCTCCCTGTACAGGACCCTTTTAGCATTCCCGATCAGTGCAACAGCCTGTCCTGATCAGTGCAGCCATGCTTGCATCAGAAGGTCCCCAATGCCAGTGGTCACGGCACGCCGAACAAACTTAAAATTGTTCATTTTGTCTCACCACTTGATGTGCCTTAGGCAGTGGAGTTGAAACCTGTGAAACCACCGAAAGTGACAATGGCAACTCATCCAGGACGCTCATATCAAAACATGGTAATATTTAACACCTTTGTAGACTTTCAGCTACGTTATAAACTTGATCCCATGCTGGTTCCAGACACGCCTTTACAGTCTTCTGAAAGGAGAGCCAACTTTTTTGATGGGATAGCACTTGATCGTCTAACAGATAAGTGAACCAGTTGGCATTTAGTTCAAACCAACCATCAGCACTGGTAATGCTGACGTAGCGCTTTCCTATTACCTAGGGTTTCTTCTGGCTTACAAAAAGGTAAAACAGTCAGCAATGAGTTGCAGATCCTCCAGACTGTGTACTGCTAGAGCACAGTTATCTGCAAACAAAAACGCTCAAGTGCCATCCTCCATAATCTTGGCCAAAGCTCATAGTTAACTCAGAAACAAAGAACTTCCTGGATGTGCAGAAGCATAGGCAAACTCCCACATGTAGGCTTCTTGTTGAATCAGCAAGCATAGCTGCCATGAAAAGTTCAAAAGAGGCATGGCATAAGCACACACCCCTGATGGACTCCTTGAACAGCTGTTTCCACAGAACTGGTCTAACTTTATTAACTGCTGGTACGGTTGAAGTATAGGGTGCATTAAGGTGAAAGATCACTCATACTGGTACATAGGTTGTTCACAGAGATTTAAAAACAGAATCATGCTGCAATTTATGCATCAGATTTTTTTTTAGTGAAATTGAAAAAGATAATTAAAAAGTTACCAATTAATAAATTAAAACTTAATACTTCCATTGTCAAAATATATCAGAATCAAAGCACAATTTAACCAAAATTCTGCACAGAATCAAATCTTTAATGTTTATATCCCTAATTATTGCTGAATGCAAGAGTTTTAAAAAAGTACTTACCCATGAAAAATTGTAATGCAACATTGTTCATAAGAATACTGTCTAACGGGATTGTGCAAAGTTTTCCAAAGTTTGCAGCAAGCTTGAGCGTATCTACTTCCTGTAGATTAAAAAAAAGTGTAATTAGCAGCTGAAAACCTGCCACACAACAGCAAAGTTTGAGAAATGCTGACTCAGCCACACACTCATGCAATCTTACAACAGTTGCAGAAAGTAGATTAGAAGAATAGTGAACTCAAAGTACCACATCCCACAGTACATTACGTGCATAATGTGACATTCTTAATAAGCCACCTGACAATGCTGGGAACTAGAAAAAAAACACAGGAGGTGGGGGGGGAAAGAAAGAAAAAAAACTTGCATTTTTAATAGTACCTTTCATGTCCTCAGGATATTCCAGAGTGCTTCAAAATCAAGAATTTATTTTGAAGTGTAGCCATTGTTCTTATGCAGGCAAACAGTTTGGTTAGGTTTGTGCTCAAAAGATCAAGTAATTACACAAAATAAACCTAAAATCCGTAAAATTCCTCTAACTTCGCCAATCTGGGTAGGGTGGTGGAGGGAGGGAATCTGGGGTAGTACCTGGCTCTTGGCCCGTTCTGGCCCCGATATTGAATACTTGGGGGCAGGAGCGAAAAAGAGGGGAAGTGGCAGCACTTCTTTTGTCTGTGCCCCCCACCCTTTGGCATGCCACCATTGTAAGCGGCAGGATGATGCTATGGACCAGAAATGCCCGCAGTTCTGTCTAACGAACACCAAATGTACATTATGCCAATTACAGAAGAACATAAGAAATAGGATCAGGAGTAGGCCATTTAGCCCTTCAATAAGATCATGGCTGATCTTCTACCTCAACTCCACTTTCCTGCACTATCCCCATAATATCCAAAAATCTATCGATCTCAACGACTGAGCCTCCACAGCCCTCTGGGGTAGAGAATGCCAAAGATTCATCACCCTCTGAGTGAAGAAATTTCTCCTCATCTCAGTCCTAAATAGCCAACCCCTTATTCTGAGACTGTGACCCCTGGTTCTCGACTCCCCAGCCAGGGGAAACATCCTTCCTGCATCTACCCTGTCAAACCCTGTAAGAATTTTGTATGTTTCAATGAGATCACCTCTCATTCTTCTAAACTGTAGAGAATATAGGCCTAGTCTACTCAATCGCTCCTCATAGGACAATTCCCCCATCCCAGGAATCAGTCTGGTGAACCTTCATTGCACTCCCTCTATGGCAAGTATATCCTTCCTTAGGAAAGGAGACCAAAACTGTACACAATACTCCAGGTGTGGTGTCACCAGGGCCCTATATAATTGCAGTAAGACTTCTTTACTCTTATACTCAAATCCTCTTGTAATAAAGGCCAACATACCATTTGCTTCCCGAATTGCTTGCTGTACCTGCATGTTAACTTTCAGTGATTCGTGTACAAGGACACCCAGGTCCCTCTGAACACCAACATTTCCCAATCTCTCATCATTTAAAAAATACTCTGCTTTTCTATTTTTCCTACCAAAGTGGATAACTTCACATTTCTCCACATTATATTCCATTTGCCATGTTTTTGCCCACTCACTTAGCTTGTCTATATCCCCTTGAAGCCTCTTTGTATCCTCCTCACAACTAACATTCCCACCCAGCTTTGTATCATCAGCAAACTTGGATATTTTACATTTGGTCCCCACATCCAAATAATTGATAAAGATTGTGAATAGCTGAGGCCCAAGCATTGATCCTTGCGGTACCCTACAAGTTACAGCCTGCCAACCCGAAAATTACCCGTTTATTCCTACTCTCTGTTTTCTGTCCGTTAACCAATCCTCAATCCATGATAGTGTATTACCCCCAATCCCATGAGCCCTAATTTTGTGTAATAACCTCTTGTGTGGCACCTTATCGAATGCCTTCTGAAAATCTAAATACACCACATCCACTGGTTCCCCCTTATCTATTCTGCTAGTTACAACCTCAAAAAACTCTAACCGATTCGTCAAACACGATTTCCCTTTCATAAATCCGTGTTGACTCTGCCCAATCCTATTATTATTTTCTAAGTGCCCTGTTACAACGTCCTTAATAATAGATTCTAGCATTTTCCCTGCTACTGATGTCAGGCTAACTGGTCTGTAGTTCCCCGTTTTCTCTCTCCCTCCTTTCTTAAATAGTGAGGTTACATTTGCTACCTTCCAATCCGCGGGAACCGTTCCAGAATCTGTGGAATTTTGGAAAATGACAACCAATGCATCCACTATCTCTACAGCCACCTCTTTCAAAACCCTAGAATGTAGGCCATCAGGTCCAGGGGATTTATCGGCTTTCAGTCCCATTAATTTCTACAGTACTACTTTTTTTACTGATACTAATTTCTTTCAGTTCCTCATTCTCGCTAGACCCTTGGTTCTCCACTATTTCTGGGAAGATTTTTGCGTCTTCTTCCGTGGAGACAGACACAAAGTGTTTGTTTAATTTCTCTGCCATTTCCAATTCAGGTGTATTTGTCGTGCAACAGGCATAAGTGAGGTTATTAAGAAAGTGCCAACTAAACCAACTGTCACTTTCATTTGAATGATTCTCGTGATTATGGGCATCGCTAGCAAGACCAGCATTTATTGCCCATCGCTAATTGCTGTTGAGAAAGTGCAGGTGAGCCTTCTTGAACTGCTGCAGTCCATGTGGTGAAGGGACTCCACAGTGCTGTTAGGTAGGAAGTTCCAGGACATTGACCCAGCAACAAAGAAGGAACGCTGATATATGTCAAAGTCAGGATGGTGTGTGACTTGGAGGGATACTTGGAGGTTATGATGATCCTATGCACCTTCTGCCCTTGTCATTCTAGGTGGAAAAGGTGGCGGGTTTGGGAAGTGCTGTCGAAGAAGCCTTGGCGAGTTGCTGCAGTACATCCCGTGATGGTACACACTGCAGCCAAGGTGCACTGCTGGTAGAGGGACTGAATTTTTAAGATGGGGTGCCGATCAAGCGGTGTGCTTTGTCTTGGATGGAGTCGAGTTTCTTGAGTGTTGTTGCAGCTGCGCCCATCCAGGCAAGTGGAGAATATTCCATTACACTCCTGACTTGAGCCTCATAGGTGGTGGAGGCTTTGGGAAGTCAAGAGGTAAGCCACTCACCGCAGGATACCCAGCGCCTCTAACCTGCTCTAGTAACCACAGTATTTATGTGATTGGTCCTGTTGAGTTTCTGGTCAATGGCAGCCCCCAGGATGTTCATATTAGGGGATTTGGAATTCAAAATTCGTTTTTCAGCCAATACAGCTACAACCCTTATCCCATCCTTGATGGAGCGGGAAGGTGCTGCTCCAAAATTCCAATCCTGCACCATAGATGGCACGTGTAACGCCCTTTTATGCTAAAAGCTCCATCCCCAGGACAGAGTGGCAGGCGAATGCACTTCCAGCAGCGCAGCAGCCTGTGAGGAATATTTTGTTTTACTGTATCTTCTAAAGAAAAAGTCAAGCTAATATTTAATTTTAAAATAATGGAAACTGTAATTAACCTACTTGTCATTAAATTTAAATCAATTTAACTATCTTTGTTATCTTATGCCTTATGCTTTTGATTCAAAGCAAAATAAATTTACAATTAAATTAGCATATGTAATTTGTCATTAGCATTATCCAGATGACCCAAAAACAACATAATTATACTCTCCTAGAATCATATGTATTTCAAGTAGTAGTTTTGTGAAGACCTGAGTTTGTATGCGCAAATTCTATCAACCTAATGTAACAATGTATAAATTTATAAAGACACAACCATTTCTTGCCTTTCATTTATAACTGCATTAAACCATACTATGAAAAAACATTGTTTAGAAGTAAACAATCTGGAAAAATTACTTTTTGGATTGGCTTGAATTTTTGAACTTTATTTTTTGTTTTGCTGGAATCAGCATATACCAGGTTAAAACAGCATCATACAGGGTGATTTCCTTTTGAGAAATACATCAGTTCATCCAGACAAACTGGTTATGGCATTCTTTATCAATGCAAATTGATAAACTTACGACAATGGTGCTCAGTGTCGCCCCATTTATACAAGCATCTTAGACCATTATCAGAGACTGCCTCATTCAATATTGATGAATAGCTATTTGGTTTAACCAAATCATGCCAGCTATAATTCTGACGAAGGGTCATCGACCTGAAACTTTAACTCTGTTTCTCTCTCCAAAGATGCTGCCAGACCTGCTGAGTATTTCCAGCATTTTCTGTTTTTATGCCAGCTATAATGTCTGCTGCCTCTGTTTCAGGATCTGCAAGGGAGGTTCACAAGTCTGAAAAGTAGGCTCCAATCTGGTAATGGGACAAGTAAACACCCTCTTTTGCCTTGCACCATCATAGATCATTCCCTTTGTCTTTCCTCTCCTCCCCTGCCCCCTTTTCCCAGGCTCTGTATTTGCTTGTAAACTGCAAAATCTCTAACTTCTCCCATTTCTAATGAAAGGTCATCAACCTGAGGGGCTAATGAGATGAGGAACTTAAAGTAACTAAGATCAGTACCAGAAAAAAAAACTTGAGAAACTAAGGGGACTAAAAGCCAGCAAATCCCCTGGACCTATTGGCCTACATTCTAGGGTTCTAAAAGAGGTGGCTGCAGGGATAGTGAAAGAAAGAAAGAAAAAGACTTGCATTTATATTGCACCTTTCACGACCACCAGACGTCTCAAAGCGCTTTACAGCCAAAAAAGTACTTTTGAAGTGGAGTCACTGTTGCAATAGTGGATGCATTGGTTGTCATCTTCCAAACTTCCTTAGTGAGAAGTCGCACAACACCAGGTTATAGTCCAACAGTTTTATTTGAAATCACAAGCTTTCGGAGCTGCTGCCCCTTCGTCAGGTGAAGTGAAGGAATACGAATTGACAAAGCATATATAGACAGAGAACAATGCCTGTGTAGCGTACAATGTCAGACGACTACATTTAATCCTTCTGACTGTTTCTCTGCCGAGGTGTGATGAAAGGCAATCAGGTCAGCCAGGAAGGCACCACATCAAAGACCTGATTGTTTCTCTGCCGAGGTGTGATGAAAGGCAGTCAGAAGGATTAAATGTAGTCGTCTGACATTGTACGCTACACATGCATTGTTCTCTGTCTATATATGCTTTGTCGATTCATATTCCTTCACTTCACCTGACGAAGGGGCAGCAGCTCCGAAAGCTTGTGATTTCAAATAAAACTGTTGGACTATAACCTGGTGTTGTGCGACTTCTCACTTTTGTCCACCCCAGTCCAACACCGGCATCTCCGCATCAAACTTCCTTAGATTCTAGAACGATCCGAGCGGCTTGGAAGGTAACAAATGTAACCCCGCTATTCAAGAAAGGAGGGAGAGAGAAAACAGGGAACTACAGGCCAGTTAGCCAGACATCAGTAGTAGGGAAAATGCTGGAATCCCTTATTCAGGAAGTGATAACAGGGCACTTAGAAAATCATAATATGATTAGGCAGAGTCAACATGGTTTTATGAAAGAGAAATCGTGTTTGACAAATTTATTAGAGTTTTTGAGGATGTAACTAGCAGGGTAGATAAAGGGGAACCAGTGGATGTAGTATATTTTGATTTCCAAAAGGCTTTTGATATGGTGCCACATAAAAGTTGGCTACGCAAGATAAGAGCTCATGGGGTTGGGGATAATATATTAGCATGGATGGAGGATTGGTTAACGGACAGAAAACAGAGTAGGGATAAACGGGTCATTTTCAGGTTGGCAGGCTGGAACTAGTGGGGTGTCACAAGGATCAGTGTTTGGGCCTCAGCTATTTACAATCTATATTAATGACTTAGATGGAGGACTGAATGCAATGTATCCAAGTTTGCTAATGATACAAAGCTAGGTGGGAAAGTAAGCTGTGAGGAGGACACAAAGAGCCTGCAAAGGGATATAGACAGGTTAAGTGAGTGGGCAGGTGGAGTATAATGTTGGGAAATGTGAGGTTATTCACTTTAGTAGGAAGAATAGAAAAGCAGAATTTTTTTTAAATGGTGAGAAACTATTAAATGTTGGTGTTGAGAGAGATTTACGTGTCCTCATTCAGGAAACAGAGTTAGCATGCAGGTACAGCAAGCAATTAGAGAGGCAAATGGCATGTTGGCCTTTATTGCAAGGGGGTTGGAGTACAAAAGTAAGGAAGTCTTGTTACAATTGTACAGGGCCTTGGGGAGACCACACCTGGATTACTGTGCACAGTTTTGGTCTCCTTATCTGAGGAAGAATACACTTGCCTTAAAGGCAGTGCAACTAAGGTTCACTAGATTAATTCCTGGGATGAGAGGGTTGTCCTATGAGGAGAGATTGAGTAGATCGAGCCTATACTCTCTGGAGTTTAGAAGAATGAGAGGTGGTCTCATTGAAACATATAAGATTCTGAGGGGGATTGACAGGTTGTTTCCCCTGGCTGGAGTGTCCAGAACGGGGGGGGCATTTAAGATTGAGATGAGGAGGAATTTCTTCACTCAGAGGGTTGTGAATCTTTGGAATTCTCTACCCCAAAGGGCTGTGGATGCTCAGTTGCTGAGTATATTCAAGGCTGAGACAGATTGTGGATTTTGGGGGAAATCAAGGGATATGGGGATCGGGCAGGAAAGTGGAGTTGAGGTCAAAGATCAGCCATGATCTTATTGAATGGCGGAGCAGGCTTGAGGGGCCGTATGGCCTACTCCTGCTCCTAATTCTTATGTTCTTATGACCACCGTAAAGGTCTTTTACAACACCAGCTACAGGCATTACAGGCAGCACAGATAAATGGGAACACTTTTATAATGGATTTTTTCATCAATATATTTTGAAATGGAATGCAGTAAGCCACTTACTATTTGTATTTTGGAAGATATATACACAAAATAGCAGTATTTTACCTACAGCACATAAATGGAGCTAAGAATTTGACAGTTACTTAAGATAATTTGTTACTGTAATAAATTTTGAGCTTCTCAGACCTCTGGAATTAAAATCTTTGATCAAGTTGGTTAGTGCCATTCGACAGAGATATCTGCCACTGCCAGAATTCATCCTCTCCTCATATTCAGTAATCCAATAGGATTACAGGTCTCCTTCACTTCCTTGCATTTACGTCAATAACACCCGCCACCTCTGCCAAAAAGCTGTGTTAAAGAGATACCTTGTCAACAGAGACAAACATGTGCAATGAGTTAATTACTGCTGCTGTTGAGAAAATAGCTACTGATTCCACCACTATAATTCAATACCATTTCACATACAAAAGATCCAAAGAACAGACCTACTTAGCTTTACCTATGTCAAGGTAAGTTTACAAGCAAACTGTTTAACAATTGGAAGTTATCCAACAAAATTAGATCCTGATAAACCACCTAACGTCACTAAAAAAACTCACTGAAATATTAATTTTCATAACCTAGCAAATATTTAAGCATGCACATGAATAATATGCAGTCCACACACAAATTACACGCCCAGAATCTGAGCCCATGGCTGTGAAAAAGAGAGACACCATTAGTCCAGTTTTTTAAAATCTGGAACACAGCTTTCATTCCCAGTTAAGGATGGCATTGACCTAAAATGAATTTTCATATTCAACTTAAATAAATTACTTTATGCCAAAAATTCTGAAGCTTATCGAATTTAAATTGCAACTTGACGTTCGGGTGGCAATCGTAATACCGTACATGTATCTTTTCATATTTCTTAAGATACATCATTCTTTTAACGCAGATTTCAATTTCCACATACAAATGAAGACATATTATCCAATAGGGAAAATTCCTAGGGGTAGTGTCCCTTTAAGAGTTTGGCACCATGCACACGCTTCTTGGTCAGGTGCTCATCACTACTCCCACTTTGTCAAGGCCTTTTCTTTCGACACAGCTTAGTTCTTTGGAGGAAGCGGCAAAGACCTCTCATTAACCCCCCCTTAGCAGGAGCAAGAGAATACATTGGAGACAATAAAAATAGCAAACTCCTTGCTGTACAAATTTGAAAAAGAACCGAAGGCCTCGAGGGCACAAAGTTTGCATGTGGAAGGTGAGCTAAATTCAAAGAATGAGCAGGACCCAACACCTATAGGTAATTAATGTCTTTCCTCAGTTGTTCACAATTACTCCCTCAACCTAGTCGTTCCCCCAGTATACCCCTCATCTCCGCTCCCTTAAGTTCAAGGGACGCAGATTTGAACATCTTTGGCTAACAACTAGTTTAACCATCCATCGCCAGATCTGGCTGAACCGCATAAAGCATTATCGGGTCCTGCTCTCCATCACTAAAACTGCTCACTGTTCAAAGATCATCCTGGAATGCAAAGATAACCACCAACACAAACCATCTTCTTAAACCACCCTCCCATGCCTCCTCCACCCTCACCTCCAACACAAGTGCGCGGAGCTCATGGACTTTTTTGTCACAAAGATAGAGACCATCTATTCAGCTGCCTCTGCCACTTCCCTCCCTTCCCCAAGCCCACCGGGCCTAACCTCCTCTGAGGATTCCCCCTGCTCCAGCCTTGAATTTGTATCATTCGCCAGTATTTTCTTATTCATTCACAGGACATGAACGTTGCTGGAAAGGCCAGCATTTATTGCCCATAACAAATTGCCCTTGAGAAGGTGGTGGTGAGCGGCCTTCTTGAACCGCTGCAGTCCTTGTGGTGAAGGCACACCCACAGTGCTGTTAGGTCGGGAGTTCCAGGATTATGAAGGAACTTCAATATATTTCCAAGTCAGGATGGTGTGTGACTTAGAGGGAGCTTGCAGGTGGTGTTCCCAAGCGCTTGCTGCCCTTGTCCTTCCAGATGGGTTTGGGAAGTGCCGAAGAAGGCTTGGCAAGTTGCTGCAATGCATCTTGTAGATGGTGCACGCTGCAGCCACGGTGCGTTAATGGTGGAGGGAGTGAATGTTTAAGGTGGTGGATGGGCTGCCAATTAAGTGGTCTGCTTTACCCTGGATGGTGTTGAGCTTCTTCAGTTTTGTTGGAGCTGCACTCATCCAGGCAAGTGGAGAGTATTCCATCACACTCCTGACTTGTGCCTTGTAGATGGTGGAAAGGCTTTGGGGAGTCAGGTGAGTCACTCGCCACAGAATACCCAGTCTCTGACCTGCTCTTGTAGCCACCGTATTTATGTGGCTTGTCCAGTTAAGTTTCTGGTCAATGGTATGGACAGCTTCATTATCCGAGGAGTTGCGAATGGAACTGAACACTGAAATAATCAGCGAACATCACCACTTCTGACCTTATGAAGAAGTGAAGGTCATTGATGAAGCAGCTGAAGATGGTTGGGCCTAGAACACTGCCCTGAGGAACTCCTGCACTGATGTCCTGGGGCTGAGATGATTAGCCTCTAACAGCCACAACCATGTTCCTTTGTGCTAGGTATGACTCGAGCCAGTGGAGAGTATTCCACCTGATTCCCATTGACTTCAATTTTACTAGGGCTCCTTGATGCCACACTTGGTCAAATGAGCGGGTTACTGATGAGCAAGTTCAGCTTGATAGCATTGTCAGCGACATCTTGTAAGAATATTGGACAAAAGAGGAAATTAACATCTTTTGCTCGGCAAGATTAACCATGCTACGTTGCAAATCATTGTAAGTGACATCGTTTAAAACTACAGACTGTTGACGTAGGTCAGAAGCTGATCACATCATGGGGTCAGTGTCCCGATTAAGATATGCTAATATTGGAGATTGGTCAGTACAATGGGGGGGGGAAATCAGGAACAAGCAGACAGGGCGGCAACATGTGAGGTGTTAGTATCAGATTGACCATAACAATGGAGACACTGAAGCTAACACAGGCTCACTGCAAAATCACATTAACCATCTGAGTTGGCTTCAATGTGATCTCATGTTCCTTTGAAGTGCCAGGGATGAAATTACAGTTTAAGCTGAACAATAATCAAACAAACAGGATAGCCATTCACTGTTGGACAGAGGTGTTAACTACAGTTATGATGATGCGGAGATGCCGGTGTTGGACTGGGGTGGACAAAAGTGAGAAGTCGCACAACACCAGGTTATAGTCCAACAGTTTTATTTGAAATCCATTCACCTGACGAAGGAGCAGCGCTCCGAAAGCTTGTGATTTCAAATAAAGCTGTTGGACTATAACCTGGTGTTGTGCGACTTCTCACAGTTATAATGATTCAGGAAATGGGATAGAGGTATTGATAGATGTAATTGACTCTCCAGGGGACAAGAATGCAGTGTGCAACTTTCTTGTTCCTTGGGTTTCAAAAACAGAAGCCAGTCTGTAGTTCAAGTTGTAGGGTCAAAACTAGGAGTCATGCTGAAGGAGTGTGAAGTCAAGGCAATGGAGGAAAGCGCAGCTTGACGGGCAACTGGGACATTCGGCCTTATCCAGAATAGGAGTGGGTAATGTCAATTCTCGCCGAATTCTGTAAACTACCGCTTAAATACTTACACATATTGATCTTTTACTTGTTGACAATAAAATAACCGCTATAAACCATATTGTCAGTCTCGAACCATTTGACCTTTCCTCCACAAATTAAGAAACCACCCCCTTCCATCACTTTGCTAAAGATTGAAAGTAGGCTGATGCGGTGGTAATTGGCCGGATTGGATTTGTCCTGGTTTTTGTGGACAGACATATCTGGGCAATTTTCCACTTTGTCAGGTAGATGCCAGTGTTGTAGCTGTACTGGAACAGTTTGGCTAGAGGTGTGGCTAGTTCTGGAGCTCAAGTCTTCAGCATTACATCCAGGATGTTCTTGGGGGGCCATAGCCTTTGCTGTATCCAGTATGATCAGTCATTTCTTGATATCATGTGGCGTGAATCGAATTGGCTGAAGACTGGCTTCTGTGATGGTGGGGACCTCAGGAGGAGGCAGAGATGGATCATCCACTCGGCACTTCTGGCTGAAGATGGTTGCAAACACTTCAGCCATGTCTTTTTCTCTAGTTTCTCTCCCATTTCGACTCACATCCGCTCCGAGCTCATCTTGTCAATGAGACCCACCTCCTGCTCCCTCGACACTATTCCCACTAAACTGACCATCCAACTTCCTTTCCTGGCTCCCATGTTAGCTGATATTCTTAACGGATTTCTCTCCTCACATACTGTCCCCTCTCTATCAAACCTGCCGTCATCCCCCCCCTCTCCTCAAAGAAAGAACCCTTGACCCCTCCGTCCTTGTAAACTACCGCCCCATCTCCAGACTCCCTTTCCTCTCCAAAGTCCTTGAACATGTTGTCGCCTCCCAAATCCGTGCTCATCTTTCCCAGAACTCTATTTTTGAATCTCTCCCATCAGATTTCTGCCCCTGCCACAGTACCAAAACAGCTCTTACCAAAGTCACTAATGACATCCTATTAAGGTAAACTGTCCCTCCTCGTCCTTTTTGACCTGTCTGCAGCCTTTGATACGGTTGACCACACCGTCCTCCTCTAACGCCTCTCTGTCGTCCAGCTGGGTGGGGCTGCACTCGCCTGGTTCTATTCTTATCTATCCAGTTGTAGCCAGAGAATCACCTGCAATGGATTCTCTTTCCGTTCCTGCACTGTTACCTCTGGTGTCCCCCAAGGATCTATTCTTGGCCCCCTCCTGCTTCTCATCAACATGCTGCCCCTTGGCAACATCATCCCAAAATGCAGCGTCAGTTTCCACATGTACACTGACGCTACCTCGATTTTAAAATTCTCATCCTGGTTTTCAAATCCCTCCATGGCCTCGCCCTCTCCCATCTCTGTAATCTCCTCCAGCCCTACAACCCTCAGATATTCTGCTCCTCCAATTCTGGCCTCTTGAGCACCCCCGATTTTAATCATTCCACCATTGGCGGCTGTGCCTTCAGCTGCTAACCTCTCCGCCGCTCCTTAAAACCTACCTCTTCGACTAAGCTTCTGGTCATCTGTCCTAATATCTTCTTACATGGCTTGGTGTCAAGTTTTGTTTGATAATGCTCCTGTGAAACGCCTTGGGACGTTTTTATTACGTTAAAGGCACTATACAATGCAAGTTGTTGTTAAAGGACCTTATATCTGAAATGTTATAACCTAACTTTTCTTCCTAACTAATCTGCTGTGTATTTCCAACATTTTTTGTTTTTATTTCATTTTTCCAACATTCAGGTTTTTTTCTTTTACATCTGGTGTTGCTTTTGGGGCTGGCAGGGGAGGGGTATGGAGCATAGCCAGACAGGATTGAATGGTGGACGTGGATACATATCCTGATTAACTTTTGGGATAAAGGATTTATACAAAACCTCCATTTAAGACAGCATTGAACAGCACACCCATCCGGGAACATTCCTGACTGAGACAGGCAATTAATATGCGATTTTCTTAAGATATTAATGCATTTCCATTGCTTGGCCAGCAAGTAAAGTTTTAAATTCAACAAAAAGAACAGATTTATTGCCGTTCCCCCAATCTCTTCCAAATTAATTAAAATATGCAATCTAAAATAATGGGAACTACAGCTTTGAAGGGCAATTGAAAATCATTTAGTAAATAAATCTCGAGAGAGAAAAACAGTTACCTTTCCTGAGTTTAACCTCTGTACTCTTGATTCACAGACTTTCTTCACAAACAGTAAACTGTTTATCTGATTCTTTATAGTGCTTATATCTGAAAATAAAGTTGCAACAGTTATGCAAAACCTGGTTAACAACTCAGTTTTCTAAATTCTTACTATTTAATAATACATTTAAATATCTTTTAAAAAAAGATTAAAACTAGCTTACAGAAACTCTCAGTTTAAGCCAGTCAAGACTAAATTACTGAATTGACAATAACATTACTTTACTAGAAGGTGTAACTTTATAAGCCTGAGATTTGTGTTCCCACATAAACCTGGGGGAATAAATGTTACCTTGAGAGTTGTTTTTAGGTCTGTATTTGCACTGTTATTTACTCCTGATATTACACATCTTGTGTATTCTGTGCAAGCTCCTGCCCAAACAGCAGTCTGCCTAAAAAAAGTATTCAGACAAGTTCTAAAACAGAGGATGACCTAGTAGTTCAAGCATCCATTTAAAGTATAGCAATCTCATCTGGGACAGAGGGAATGGGTTTGTCTAAAAATTCCTGAAAAATGGCGTTTTTTTAAAATCTATACCAGATTTAATGTGCCGAGACTGATCCTGCAGAAAGTGAGGGAAGGGGAGTGCATTCTCCTCAGAAACAGCTGTTACAGCAAGCCTAGAAGCAGACAGTTGACAGGGTAATGCTGCCACCACCACTCGGAGGATCTGAACGCAAGTTCACAAGAAAATGGCAGGCCTGCAGAAAGTTGCCACGGTAAGTCTTAAGAACAAGTAGAAGAGAGTGATTACAGAGGTTTCCACCAAGCTTAGGCTTCCACCAAGCTCAGGCCTAGTACTACCCTTGTCACATCTTCTCCCTCTATTCACCGGCACATATTCAACCAGCAAAACATCACATACAAGGTGTCTCTTGGAGCCAGCACCAATGTTCCTGCTAATTTTTTTTTGGGTGTGCGGCCCCTTCAACGGAATGCGAGGCGCATGCGCGGGTTTTTCCACTGTGAAGCCGCTGAGCGGCCCGCGCAGACCTCCAGAGCACTGCGCAGCCGGGCAGCTTAATGGGAACATTAGCCAGCACTGCAACATACTTTCCTCTCCGGCTGTTTTCAACCAGCAATAGACAGCTTCATCATCGATAATTTGAAGTTTTATTTTCAGGGACAAAGACAATCAATTACTTGCCATCTTCATGCGCATTGTCTGGCTGCAGTTGTTTCCTCATGCTTGTTGCTTCCTTGCAGTTTGTGTGCAGATGGTGGGCCATCTCATCAAGCAACAAATGCATAAGTCATGCAGGATTCGCACTACAATAGGTTATCTTTCAATTAGTCTCAGCTTGAATCCCATCGTTGAATCCAGGTCAGTCTGAGTAGATCCTGCTTAAGTGTTGGTTGTATTAGGGCTGGTTTTCATTGAAAAAAATATCAGGTCTTGCCGTTGGGATTGTTAAAACCAGGGGTTTGTTATAGGGAACTTATACTGTAGCCATCAAAATCTAGCTAGGAGTGTAGATGCATCTCACTAGCTGTATCTGTAAAGTTGCACAGTAGGGCTGTCTGCAATGCAGTTTACTATGGAGAATATGGCAAACCAAGGGCATCTGCAGCAGATAACTCAGTGGCACAAATTCTAAGCCCAGTTAGAGTACAAGAACATAACAAACAGGAGCAGGAGTAGGCCGTTCGGCCATTCGAGCCTGCTCCGCCATTCAATGAGATCATGGCTGATCTTCTGCCTCAACTCCATTCACCGGCCCTGTCGCCATATCCCTTGATGCCCTTACTAGTCAGAAGTCTATTGACTTCTGTTTTGAATATACCCAATGACTGAGCCTCCACAGCCCTCTGGGGTAGAGAATTCCAAAGATTCACCACCCTGTGTGAAGAAATTTCTTCTCATCTCAGTCCTGAATGGCCTACCCTTTATCCTGAGGCTGTGGCCCCTGGTTCTGGACTCCAAGGGAAACATTCTCCCAGCATCCACCCTATCAAGCCCTGTAATAATTTTGTATGCTTCAATGAGATCCCCTCTCATTCTTCTAAATTCAAGAGAATACAGGCCTAGTTTACTCAATCTCTTCTCATACGACAGTCCCGCCATCCCAGGAATCAATCTCGTGAACCTTCGTTGTACTCCCTCTATGGCAAGTATATCCTTCCTTAGGTAAGGAGACCAAAATTGTACACAGTACTCCAGGTGTGGTCTCACCAAGGCCCTATATAATTAGAGTAAGACTTCTTTACTCCTGTATTCAAATCCTCTTGTAATGAAGGCCAGCATACCATTTGCCTTCCTATTGGCTTGCTGCACCTGCACATTCACTTTCAGTGACTCATGTGCAAGGATACCCAGGTCCCTTTGAGCATCTGCATTCCCCAATCTTTCACCATTTAGGAAATACTCTGCCTTTCTGTTTTTTTACCAAAGTGGATAACTTCACATTTATCCACATTATATTCCATCTGCCATGTTCTCGTCTACTCACTGAGCCTGTCGAGATCCCCTTGAAGCCTCTTCACATCCTCTTTGCAACTGACACTGCCACCTAGCTTTGTATCATCAGCAAATTTGGAAATGTTACATTTAGTCCCCTCATCCAAATCATTGATATAGATTGTGAATAGCTGGGGCCCAAGCACCGATCCTTGCGGTACCCCACTAGTCACAGCCTGCCATCCTGAAAAAGACCCGTTTATCCCTACTCTTTGTTTTCTGTCTGTTAACCAATTCTCAATCCATGCTAGTATATTACCCCCAATTCCACGTGCCCTAATTTTGTTCACCAACCTCTTGTGTGGGACCTTATCAAAAGCCTTCTGAAAATCCAAATACACCACATCTACCAGTTCCCCTTTGTCTACTCCACTAGTTACATCCTCAAAGAACTCCAATAGGTTTGTTAAACAGGATTTCCCTTTCATAATTCCATGTTGACTCTGCCCAATCTTACTATTAGTTTCTAAGTGCCCAGTTATTGCATTCTTTATAATAGATTCCAGCATTTTTCCAACTACTGATGTGAGGCTAACAGGTCTGTAGTTCCCTGTTTTCTCTCTCCCTCCTTTCTTAAATAGCGGGGTTACATTTGCTATCCTCCAATCTGCAGGAACCGTTCCAGAATCTATAGAATTTTGGAAGATGACAACCAATACGTCCACTATCCCAATGGCCACCTCTTTCAAAACCCTAGGATGTAGGTCATCGGGATTTATCGACTTTTAGTCCCATTAATTTTGCTAGTACTGTTTTTTTACTAATAGTAATTTCTTTAAGTTCCTCATTCTCGCCACACCCTTGGTTTTCTCGTATTTCTGGGAGGTTTTTTGCGTCTTCCTCCGTGAAGACAGAAACAAAGTATTTATTTAATTTCTCTGCCATTTCCTCATTCCCCATTATAAATTCTCCTGTCTCTGACTGTAAAGGACCTACATTTACCTTCGCCCATCTTTTCCTTTTCACATACGTATAGAAGCTTTTACAATCCGTTTTTATATTTTTCGCTAGTTTGTGCTCATATTCCACTTTCCCTTTCTTTATCAATTTCTTAGTCCCCCTTTGCTGATTTCTAAAAAGATCCCAATCCTCAGGCTGACCGCTTTTCCTGGCAACTTTATAAGCTTCCTCCTTTGACTTAATACTAGCTTTAATTTCTTTTGTTAGCCATGGTTGGATCACTTTTCCTTTTGGGTTTTTATGCCCTAGAGGAATATATGTTTGTTGCAAATTATGCATTATTTCCTTGAATGTTAGCCATTGTATGTCCACCTTCATACCTTTTAGTGTAGTCTCCCAATCTACCATGGCCAACTTGTCCCTCATACCCTTGTAGTTTCCTCTGTTTAGATTGAAGACCTTAGTTTCAGATTGGACTACATCACTCTCAAACTTAATATAAAATTCAATCATATTATGGTTACTTGTCCCCAAAGGCCCCTTTACCACAAGATTATTGATTAGCCCTTTCTCATTACACAGTACCAGATCCAGAATAGCCTATTCCCTGGTTGGTTCCTCCACATACTGATCCAGGAAACCATCTCGCATGCATTCCAAGAATTTGTCCTCCACACCATTAGTGGTAATTTGATTTGCCCAGTCAATATGTAGATTAAAGTCCCCCATGATTACCGTGTTGCCCTTGTTACATGCACTTCTAATTTCTTGATTAATTCTGTGCCCTACATTACCACTACTGTTTGGTGGCCTATACACAACTCCCACCAATGTTTTCCGTCCTTTGCCGTTTCTTAGCTCCACCCAAACTGATTCCAGTTCTACATCACGATCTGCCGAGCCAAGATCTTTTATCTCTACCGTACCGATCTCATCCCTTATTAACAGTGTTACGCCACCTCCTTTTCCTTTTTGTCTGTCCTTCCTAAATGTTGAGTACCCTGGAACATTCAGTTCCCAGCTTTGGTTACTCTGCAACCATGTCTCTGTAATGGCAATTACATCATACCCATTTACTTCTATTTGTGCCATTAATTCATCCACCTGGTATCGAATGCTACATGCATTTAGATAAAGTGCCTTTAACTTTGCCTGTTTAATATTTTTCTACACTTTGACCCTCTTTACTGTTGGCCTTTGTTTCTGTTCCCTGCTAGTTTTGCTGACTACTTTTCTAACTTGCACTTCCAGCTTTGTTTCTCCCCGTTCTGGGCCCACACTTAGGTTCCCAGCCCCGACAAACTAGTTTAAATCCTTCCCAACAGCACTAGCAAACTCCCCTGCGAGGATATTGGTCCCGGTTCTGCCGAAGTGTAATCCGTCCAGCTTGTACAGGTCCCACCTTCCCCAGAATCGATCCCCATGCCTCAGGAATTTAAATCCCTCCCTCCTACACCATCTCTCCAGCCACGCATTCATCTGGTCTATTCTCCTAGTTCTGCTCTCGCTAGCACGTGGCACTGGGATATTCTACCTCATCTCCACTTTCCTGCACTATCCCCCTATCCCTTGATACCCTTAATATTCAAAAATCTAGCGATCTCTGTCTTGAACATACTCAACGACTGAGCCTCCACAGCCCTCTGGGGTAAAGAATTCCAAAGATTCATCACCCTCTGAGTGAAGAAATTTCTCCTCATCTCAGTCCTAAATGGACGACCCCTTATTCTGAGACTGTGACCCCTGGCTCTAGACTTCCCAGCCCGGGGAAACATCCTCCCTGCATCTACCCAGTCAAGCCCTGTAAGAATTTTGTATGTTTCAATGAGATCACTTCTCACCTGGAGAATATAGGCCTAGTCTACTCAAACTCTCCTCATAGGACAATCCCCCATCCCAGGAACCAGTCTGGTGAACCTTTGTTCCACTCCTCTATGGCACGGATATCCTTCCTTAGGTAAGGAGACTAAAACTGTACATAATATTCCAGGTGTGGTCTCACCAGGGCCCTATATAATTGCAGTAAGATGTCTTTACTCTTATACTCAAATCCTCTTGTAATAAAGGCCAACATACCATTTGCGTTCTAATTGCTTGCTGTACCTGCATGTTAACTTCCAGTGATTCGTGTACAAGGCCACCCAGGTCCCTCTGAACACCAACATTTCCCAATCTCGCACCATTTAACAAATACAGGAAACTCTCTTTTAACCGGCACCCAAATAACCGGAAAAATTCTTGAGTAGGTAACTGGGGTTTTCCTTCATCTCTCCTTTAAAAATAACTTAAAAAAACCCCCGAGGCGTTAGCCTTGTATCGGAGCGTGTAGATTGGGAGGGGAATGTGCAGCCCGGGTAGGCAGCGGATACGACAGATGGTCAGCTGGCGGTCCCCGGGGAGACGGAGCTCCGAATGCAGGCGCATGTCAGTGTGTACGGGGCTCTCGTACGTTGGGAGATATAACTCTCCGTTATCCGGACTTTTTGATTAACCGGCACCACGCCGGTGCCGGTTAATAAAGAGTTTCCTGTACTCTGCTTTTCTATTTTATCTACCAAAGTGGATAACTTCATATTTCTTCACATTATATTCCATTGCCATGTTTTTGCCCACTCACTTAGTTTGTCTATATCCCCTTGAAGCCTCTTTGCATCCTCCTCACAACTTACATTCCCACCCAGCTTTGTATCATCAGCAAACTTGATATATTACATTTGGTCCCCTCATCCAATCATTGATATAGATTGTGAATAGCTGAGGCCCAAGCACTGATTCTTGCGGTACCCCACTAGTTACAGCCTGTCAACCCGAAAATGACCAGTTTATTCCTGCTCTCTGTTTTCTGTCTGTTAACCAATCCTCAATCCATGCTAGTATATTACCCCCAATCCCATGAGTCCTAATTTTGATTAATAACCTCGTGTGGCACCTTATCAAATGCCTTCTGAAATCCAAATACACCGCATCCACTGGTTCCCTCTTATCTATTCTGCTAGTTACAACTTCAAAAAATGCCAACCAATTCTTCAAGCACGATTTCCCCTTCATAAATCCGTGTTGACTCTGCCCAATACTATTATTATTTTCTAAGTGCCCTGTTACCACATCCTTAATAGATTCTAGCATTTTCCCTACTACTGATATCAGGCTAACTGGTCTGTAGTTCCCCGTTTTCTCTCTCCCTCCTTTCTTAAATAGTGAGGTTAAATTTGCTACCTTCTAATCCACGGGAACCGTTCTAGAACCAATGAAATTTTGGAAAATGACAACCAATGCATTCACTAGCTCTATAGCCCCCTCTTGACAAAAGGTAAAGTAAGTATTTGTAATTTCAGATAGCAATCTGAATAGAATAGTTTCCTATGGTTGTCATTCAGGGTTGTGGTTTACAATTGCAGTGATTTGTCAACACCTGGCAGCCTAAAATATGTTATGATTTACTGAGTTCACAAAATAGATCTGTCAACTTTTGTTAACGAATTATCTTGTCAAACGAGCTCGTCAAAGTTGGCCACTAAAAAATTCCTTTAAAAAAAACTGCTTCCACAAAAGAAATTAAAAGAAAAAAGTAAAGGAATCTTTCTTATGAACTCTAAGCAAGGGGCCCATGTATTGCAACAAAAAAACATATTATCTGCAAGAGAATAATATTGGAAAAGCCGAAGTCATAATCATTGCTTCACTACCCACCTTGGCCAATTGTTTGGCCCCAAAAGTTGTTGCTGATCCTTCATTAATCCATGAAGAAGACACCCTCTATTCAGTACCTTGTTCTAATTGTGGTCAAGGGAGCCATTACTTACTGCTCAATCATAGCCTCCAACAGAATTGGGCATTTTAAAAGGTAACCAAAACTAGATAGAATTAGATATTTACCATCACCAGCTGTATCTAAAGATCGAAGATATTGTAGCTCCTCTGCTGCTCTATCCCTCACTGCTTCTAGTTCTACGACTTTGTCACTTAATTTGATAATATTCAAAAAGGCTTCATAATTACAATTGGCATCACGGATCTGAAACAAATAAGATACTCAGTAATTTAAAAAATCTTTGTAAATCAGTTCTAAGTAAATCAAGTACAAATTACAACATTGAATATACAAAAAAGAAATAGCTAAAAAAAAAATTCAAAAAATAACCCAAGTTGATTTACAATGGTTAGTAAAAATTCACTGTCTATTTTTCTACAATCGCAGAGATATGCAAGAGCGATAGAGTGGTGATACTGGGGGACTTTAATTACCCAAATATCGATTGGGATAATGCTAGGGTAAAGGGAAAGGAGGGGGAGGAATTTCTGGAATGTGTTCAGGAGAATTTCCTTGACCAATATGTTCTTAGCCCAACTAGGAAGGAGGCATTGCTGGATCTGGTGCTGGGGAATGAGGTGGGCCAGGTCGACCAAGTGTCTGTGGGAGAACACGTGGGTACAAGTGATCATCGTATCATAAGATTTAGATTAGCAATGGAGAGGAGCAAGGAACAATCTAGAGTGGAACCTCTAAACTGGAATAGGGCTAACTTCAACAGGATGCGAAAGGATCTAGCCAGGGTAAAATGGAACCAAAGACTGACAGGAAAAACTGTAACGGAACAATGGGTGATCTTTGAGGAGGAGATGTTGCGAGTACAGGCTAGGTACATTCCAACAAGGGGGAAGGGTAAGGGAACCAAAGCAAAGGCTCCTTGGATGACAGGGGAGATGGAGATGATGATGAAACAAAAAAAGATGGTGTATGATGCATGTCAGGTAAATTCTTCAAAGGCGAACCAGACCAAATACAATAAGTTGAGAGGGGATCTGAAGATGAAAATAAGATTGGCAAAGAGAGAATATGAGAGTAGAATGGCGGTTAACATAAAAGGGAACCCAAAAATCTTCTGCTGGCATGTAAACAGTAAACGGGTAGTAAGAGGCGGGGTGGAGCCTATTTGGGACAAAGAAGGTGATATATGCTTAGAGGCACAGGGCAAGGCTAGAATACTCAATGAGTACTTTGTATCGATGTTTACTAAGGAGGTGGATGCTGACAAAATATCAGTAGAAGCGGAAAAGGTAGAAGCAATAGAAGGGGTGAAAATTGATAGACAGGATGTACTAGAAAGGCTGGGTATGCTTAGAGTGGACAAGTCGCCTGGTCCAGATGGCTTGCATCCCAGTTTGCTAAGGGAATTGGGGGAGAAGATAGCAGAAGGGCTTGCCATAATTTTCCAATCTTCCCTAGATGCGAGGGAGGTGCCTGAGGATTGGAAAGTGGCAAATGTGACACCATTGTTCAAGAAAGGGTGTAAGGACAATCCTAGTAACTACAGTTTAACATCAGTGGTGGGTAAAGTTTTAGAAACAATAATCAAGGAAAAAATTAACAGGCACTTCGAGAGGTTTAAGCTAATTAAGGAGAGCCAAAACGGATTTCTAAAAGGCAGATCGTGTTTGACTAATCTAATTGAATTGTTTGATGAAGTAACAGGGAGGATTGATGAAGGGAATGCAATGGATGTTGTCTACATGGATTTTCGGAAGGCGTTTGACAAAGTACCACATAGAAGGCTAGTTAACAAAATTGAGGCTCGTGGAATAGGTGGGTCAGTGGCAGCTTGGATAAGGAATTGGCTTGAGGAAAGAAAACAGCGAGTTGTGGTAAATGGCTGTTTTTCAGACTGGAGGATGGTAGACAGTGGTGTTCCCCAAGGGTCAGTGCTGGGACCACTGCTTTTTTTGATATATGACCTGGATATTGGAATACAGAGTAGAATTTTTAAATTTGCCAATAACACCAAACTTGGGGGTGTGGCAAACAGTGAGGAGGATACCAATCGACTGCAACAGGACATAGAAAGGCTAGCAGAATGGGCAGACAAGTGGCAGATGGAATTTAATACAGAGAAGTGTGAGGTGATGCATTTTGGCAGAAGCAACAGGGAGCGGCAACATAGACTTAATGGCACAGTTTTAAAGAGTGCGCAGGGACAGAGGGACCTGGGAGTTACTGTGCATAGGTCCCTGAAGGTGGCAGGATATATTGAAAGAGTGGTTAACAAAGCATATGGGATCTTGGGCTTCATAAATAGAGGTATTGAGTACAAAAGTAGAGAAGTTATGCTGAACCTTTATAAAGCACTGGTTAGGGCATAACTGGCCCAGTTCTGGTTACCACACTTTAGGGGTGCAGAAGAGATTTACCAGAATGGTTCCGGGAATGGGGGATCTTAGCTACAAGGACAGGTTGGAGAAGCTGGATTTGTTTCCATTAGAGCAAAGGAGGTTGAGGGGTGATTTGATAGAGGTGTAGAAGATTATGACAGGTTTGGATAAGCTAGACGGGGAAAGGCTGTTCCCACTAGTTGATGGTACAAGGACTAGGGGACACAGATTTAAGGTTTTGGGCAAGAGATACAGGGGGGATGTGAGGAAAAACTTTTTTTACGCAGCGAGTGGTGATGACCTGGAATTCGCTGCCGACCGAAGTGGTGGAAGCGAAGGAACACAATGTTTTCAAGGGGAGACTGGATAGGCACTTGAAGGAAATAAACTTGCAGGGCTACGGGGATAGAGCGGGGGAATGGGACTGACTGGATTGCTCTACAGAGAGCCGGCACGGACTAGATGGGCCGAATGGCCTCCTTCTGTGCCGTTATGACTCTATGGGCCAGATATTCCGATCCCTATGCGCGTACCCACCCGTAGGGACATTGGAAATGCCGGTTTCAGGCATGCATTTTTGGAGACCCTCCGCCCGCAGAAAACCCTTACAATTCTTGTGCCTGGAAAAGCAGGCGTAAGGCCTGCTTTTACCAGGATAAGAGTTGAAAAAAAAATTTCCACTGATTTATCATTTAAAAATACTTTAAAGAAAGGTAAGTTTATTTTTAGCCCTGTTAAAAACTTTACTTTTGTCAAAAATTTAAATTTTTGTTTAAAATAGTTAATTTATGTAATTTCAAGCCATTTTAAAAATGTGATTTTTTAAAAAATTTATTTGAAGTTTTACTATGTTTTGGGGGTGATCTCCATTCATATATTTGACAGGTCTCCCTTCTCTGATTGGCTCCCCATGGCCCACGTGATCCCAGGGACGCTGCGAACTACTTGCACCTCTGGGATACGTGGGCCCTGCGCACCGGCAGTTTGGAGAGGCCCAGCAGCGGAACTGCGCGCCTCCCGGGAGCCCTCAGGTAAGGGCGCAGATTTTTCCAGATCGCAGTCCTCCGCCCGCGGGAGGCCTGCGATCGGAATATCTGGGCCTATGTTTCTATTCATAGTTTCTCCTGTTCCTTTACCAGGAATGCTCAATCAGGCACCATTCCCCAACCTAGAACACAGGAGTGAAAAATGCTTCTAGGACATCACCAGTGCAGCTTTGCACCTGCTGGCACATACCATCTGCAGAAGAATCATAGAATCACAGAATAGTACAGCACAGGAGGAGGCCATTCGGCCCATCGAGTCTGCGCCAACTCTTTCGAAGAGCAATCCACTTTCCCCATATCCCTGCAATTTTTTCTCAAGTATTTATCCAGTTCTCCTTTGAAGGTTACTATTGAATCTGTATCCACCACCCTATCAGGCAGTACATTCCAAATCCTAACCATTCGTCACGTAAAAAAGTTTATCCTCATGTCACCTCTGGTTCTTTTGCCAATCACTTAAATCTGTGCCCTCTGGTTAGCGACCCTTCAGCCACTGGAAACAGTTTCTCTTTATTTCCTCTATTTCAACCTTCATGATTTTAAATATCTCTATCAAATCTCCTCTTGGCCATCTCTGCTCCAAGGAGATCAACCCCTCATTCTTGGAACCATTCTGGTAAATCTCTTCTGTAACTTCTCCAAAGCTTTCACATCGTTCCTAAAGTGTGGTGCCCAGACTTGGACACAATACTCTATCTGGGGCCAAGCTAATGGCCCAGAATTTGCGCTCAGCGGCAAAGTGAAGGCATTCGCCACTGGATCCGAAGTATGCTTTGCACAAGGATCTCGCGATCTCTGTGTTGAGAACTTCTGGTTTCTGACATTCAATTAAAATCAATTAAGTATAGTGGGGATCCCCTTGTGCTAACTGCTGTGACGTCAACAAGTTGTCCAAGCAGCCAATCAAAACACAAAATTCTCACAGACAGCAAACAAGGAAATGAGTAAGCTCTTAAATTCTAGCTGTTTAAAAATATTAGAAAGAGCAAACCAAAGATTGGGGCTCTCACACAGGGAAAAGGCAAACCTGAAATAAAGATGGCCAAACTATATTTTTTTTTAAGGTTGCTTAAAGATTTTATTTTTTGTTAAATTGGACAAATGTCACACTGCACAAAATTAAAATTAGTTTTCTAGGCCCTTAACCTTTGTTTAGCAGTCAATACGCTGTTAAAACCCCAGTCACTAACTTTTAGCGGGGGATTTAACAGCGTACTTACTGCGGAAGAGCCAAAGTTTTCATCAGTTTGATTACATAGATTGCCGACTCCGTGGGGGTTGGGGGGCACAGCGCAGCCTGTGTCAGAACTGTCAATGACAGGATTTCCGCATGCGGAAGTTGCAGTCAGTTTCAAAGGCGGAATGATGG
The DNA here is from genome assembly GCA_030390025.1 of Squalus acanthias. Lineage (NCBI taxonomy): Eukaryota > Metazoa > Chordata > Chondrichthyes > Squaliformes > Squalidae > Squalus > Squalus acanthias. Next base: position 88,993,760 of record CM059428.1, on the reverse strand, counting down.
CGAATGTTGCCAGTTCGTCATCATCCCGACTGCAAATTCTGGGTCAATGTTTTAAATAGGTTTAATATGACTTGCTGGCTTTTGTACTCTATGCCTCTATTTATAAAGCCCAGGATCCCATATGCTTTATTAACTGCTTCGTTAACCTGTCCTGCCACCTTCAAATATTTGTGCACAAGCATCCCCACGTCTGTCTGTTCTTGCATCCCCTTTAAAATTGTACCATTTAGTATGTATGGTCTCTCCTCATTCTTCCTACCAAAATATATCACCTCACACTTCTCTGCGTTGAATTTCATCTGCCATGTGCCCGCCCATTCCACCAGCCTTTCTATGTCTTCTTGAAGTCTATTACTATCCTCCTCACTGTTTACTACACTTGCAAGTTTCGTGTCACCTGCAAATTTTGAAATTGTGCCCTATACCTTTAAGTCCAAGTCATTAAAGAATATCAAAAACAGCAGTGGTCCTAGTACTGAACCTTGGGGAACACCATTGTATACCTCTCTCTAATCTGAAAAACAGCCATTCACTTCAACTCTTTTTTCTATCTCTTAGCCAATTTTGTACCCATGCTGCTACTGTCCCTTTTATCCCATGGGCTTCAATTTTTGTGGTACTTTATCAAATGCCTTTTGAAAGTCCATATACACATCATCAACTGGACTGCCCTCATCCACCCTCTGTTACCTCATCAAAAAACTCAATCAAGTTAGTCAAACACGATTTGCCCCTAGCAAATCCGTGCTGGCTTTCCTTTATTAGTCTATGCTTGTCCAAGCGGCTGTTAATTTTCTCCCGGATTATTCTGTTTCTAAAAGCTTCCCCACCACCGATGTTAAACTGACTGGCCTATAATTGACAGGTTTATCCTTCTCCCCTTTTTTTGAACAAGGGTGTAACATTTGCAATCCTCCAGTCCTTTGGCACCACCCCTGTATCCAAGGAGGATTGGAAGATTGTGGCCAGTGCCTCCGCAAATTCTACCCTTACTAATCTCATCATAACTCATTTTTTTTCCCAGAAAGAAACTTTTGGGGTTCCATTTTTCCTCTAAGCTCCTGCAAGCTCATATGGGGCACATAGTTTTTACCCTTCATTGCCAGTTTTTGCCAATGAGAACGCACCTTTACAATAATCTTCTATTCCATATTTATTCTGCATGAATATATTATAGAAAATAAACATTAAATCAAATTTAACATTGTAGAGAAAAATATGCTTTCATGGCACATAATTTACTGCTCAAAATTCATCAGGATTACAACAGATTAATGACTCTGAAGAATATCATGCATGTCACTTACCATCCAGATAATATACTGATTAATGTAGTCAGGATCACTGAGCTGGTCGATTAATGGAAGAAGAATTCCTTTTGCCAAAATTTCCTGAAAAGTTAAAATAATCCTTTTGGATAGATTGGCATTTTCAAAATCATAATCAAACCTATTAATACATCTTAAAATTGCACACCTTATAAGTATACAGCATAGTTAAGTTTCCTGGTAGCCAGCTGCAGATCCGCTCAACAAACTATGCAGTAATGGCATCAAAATTGTTTATCTGTGTGAGTGTCATCAAGCATCAACATAAAACATATTGATAGTCAAGTTTATATATTGATAGTACAGAAAGTGTTTAAAAATGGAGAAAAAAATTAAAAATGGAAACTGCACATTACAAACAGGTATCACTTAGCTCATAATTCAGAAAACTAGAGAGCTTTGCTCAGTTTATTTCAATTGAACCCCTCAATTACTTTCTTGTAGTAATTCCTAGGTATCAACTACTGTACACATTTATTTTTATTCGCCACAGCCCTTTATGACAGCTCCCACTTGAACAGTCAGTTGTATTAGTGACTCTCTCTCCAATAGATAAACCACATAAAGCAAAGAAACTTTGGATAAATGACTTGTGCCTGGAACAAGTGCACACCTGCTCTATGAAACTGTACATACTAAGAGACACAAGAAATTATGTAGATACCAAGCAATTTTTAAAAGCTGAACTGTTACTTTAAGTCTGTCAAACTGATCAACATTACACCATCCAAGATCGTAATACAAAAGAGTGAAAAATGTGCAACCCAAATGGGTCAGATTATTTATACTCATCTTCCTAAAACCCAAGCAGAATGGTCATTTTAATTATGTTTTGGTGCATCTCCCGTGAAAGAAGATGGACCCACTGCCTTTTAAAAATTATAGCATCAACATTAAAATCTATCAAAGTACCAGGGAAACACAATGAGGTAGAGTTTCTGCTTTGGATGCAATCGGCGATTCCGGTGCAAATTGCGCCTGTTTTGAAGTGTTCCCTGCCACCTGAGTTTTCGGTCAAACACATTTGCATATTGCTGAACACAAAATCTGTTATGAATCAGTGCAATCACATGGCATTTTAAAACATTTTTAAATTTTGCTTTAAAAATATTCCTTGGTTTATTTGAGTGGTAGTAACTTGGTAAAGTTTGATTAATACATCTGAAAATGGGTTTATCACAAAAAAAATAAGCATCTTAAAATCACAGTGCCGTGTCACCACCTGAGAGTAACCAGATTTATAATGACTGAAAATGACTTAAAAAAAATAGAAAACTATTTTCTAGTTAGATTGGGGTACAGTAGTCAGTTTCTTAGTAAATTAAAAAAAAATTCAAATCCTACCTAATAGTGTCCTTGCACCTAAAAGGTCCAGCTTAATTTTTGGAGCCTCCTCGAAGGCCTGCAAACGACTGCAATTAGCGGAAACTCCCAATGGTGATTAATTCACCGGGGGCATGGCCAGTTTTGTGGGTGGGACCTGTTTCAAGCAGGATGTTTTAAAACTAGTGTAAAAAAATCGCAGAAACTCTGAATACAACTTGCGCTTAAAATTCCGTGGTTTTTTGCGCCAGTTACGCCGATATGGGGGAATTGTGCCAAAAAAAAAGCAGTGCAATCAAACGGAAACTCCAGGCTAATGATTAGTAAGAAACAGCTAGCATTGATACAGCAGCTCATCACATCCTCAAACTCTGATAATGTACTATTCCGAGGAACAGACTAAACACTTATTCAAATACAAGACGAAAAAGGAGTGGGGAAAAGGAATCGCAGCCAGAGCATATCCAGCAATGGCTTTGCTTCCCGCCCCCACACTGTTACCTCTGGAGTCCCTCATAGGTCTATCTTTGCCTTCCACATCTACTGCTGTCCCATGGCGACAACATACAAAGACATGGGATCAGCATCCATGTGTATGCAGACACCCAGTTCTACACCTCTACCAATTCTCTCAACCATTCTACTGCTTCTGTACTGTCACACTACTTGTTCGACATCCAGTCTTGGATGAGTCACAAGTTCCTCCAGTTAAACAATGGGAAGACCAAAGCCATAGACTGCAACCTTGGCATCCTATTCAATCCCATATCCTCTCCATCACAAAGACATCCACATCTGTAACATGGTCTGCCCCTGCTTCAGTTCATCTGCTGCTGAAACTCTGATCCATGCCTCCATCATTTCTAGACTTGACCATTCCAATGCTCTTCTGGCTGGCCTCCCATCCTCCACTCATCAAGAACTCTGCTGCCTGTACCCTTTTTCACACCAAGTCTTGCTGACCCATCACACCTGCCCTTGCTTACCTACATAAGGGAGGAAGGGTGGGAGGAAGGGTGGAAGGAAGAGTGGGAGGAAGGGTGGGAGGAAGGGAGGGTAAGGGGGGGGGGGGAAGGGAGGAAGGAAGAGTAAGGGGGGGGGAAGGGAGGAAGGAAGAGTAAGGGGGGAAGGGAGGAAGGAAGAGTAAGGGGGGGAAGGGAGGGAGGAAGGAAGGGTAAGGGGGGAGGGGGGAGGGGGGAAGGGAGGAAGGAAGAGTAAGGGGGGGAAGGGAGGGAGGAAGGAAGGGTAAGGGGGGAGGGGGGAAGGGAGGAAGGAAGAGTAAGGGGAAAAGAGGGAAGGAAAGAAAAACAAAAAATTGCATTTATATAGTACATCATATTCTCAGGACATCCCAAAGCACTTTACAATGAATGCATTACTCATCAGGTATAATCACTCTTATGTTGGCAAATGCAGCAGCCAATTTGTACAAAGCAAGATCTCACAAATGAATGAATAACCAGTTAATTTGTTTATGATGGTGTTAGTTGAAGGAAGGATGTAGTCCAGGACAGGAGACCACCCAGCTCTTTTCAAATGCTGGCATAGGATCTTTTACATTTGCCTCAGCAGGCAGACAAAGCCTCGGTTTAAAATCTCACGTGAAAGACGTCACCTCCAACAATGCAGCACTCCCTCAGTACTGTCCTGATTTTGTGCTCAAGTCAGTGGTCGGGCTTGCATCTGCAACAATGACTCAGAAGCGAGAGTGCTCCGAAACCAAAGTGAAATATGAAAACCAAGCAAACTGTAAAACTTACAGTTCTCTGAGCATGCAATCTGTGAGTGTAAAGTATGTCTTTCCAACTGAGTTTGTTGCAAAATGTCCAAACTTTATAAAAGTATTTAAAGAAAATGCACTTGTAATGAGAAAATCCTGGATGCCAACGGCATGAGGAAGAACCTGGCTGATTTTCCCTCCTTAGCCCAGGGAAACTGTCATGACTTTAGTGTCACCTTGGCTGATATCAGCACAGACCAGAATTGAACCTAGTCAGCATGGCACAGTAAAATGCTGACCTTACCAACGATACTACTGGGGGTGGGGGAAGGGGAAGAGAGGTCAGCACACATGTTTGTTTACTGCGAGTCAATCTGCGCACAAAGGTTTAATTGTTACATTGTCCCAAATGAAGCACAATTGATTAATCAGTACAAGAAATGGATAGCATTTAAAATCTGAATTTCTATTCAAGAGTGAAGTTAGGAAACACTTCTACATGCAAAGGGTGGTCGAAGTTTGGAACTCACTTCTGCAAATGGCAGTTGATGCTAGGTCAATTGTTAATTTTAAATCTGAAATTGATGGATTCTTTTTAACCAAAGGTATTAAGGGATATAGGGCAGAGACAGGTATATGGAGTTAGGCCACAGATCAGCCATGATCTCAATAAATGGAGGAACAGGCATGAGGGGCTAAATGGCCGGCTCTATGTTCCTAAAACACCAATTTTCCAAATCAGAGTAGACAGTAAATATGCATTGGGCATTGCTCATGTTGACCCTACTAGGTAGCGTATAACCAAAAAAAAACCCCTCATGCCTACTTCAGCAGAGGCTTTAGTTTTGACAAGATCAACAGTTATGATTTTTTTTTAAGTTTATTCATTCTCACGACGTGGGTGTCGCTGGGAAGGCCAGCATTTATTGCCCATCCCTAATTACCCTCGAGAAGGTGGTGAACCGCCTTCTTAAACCGCTGCAGTCCATGTGGTGAAGGTACTCTCACAGTGCTGTTAGGTAGAGTTACAGGATTTTGACCCAGCAACAATAAAGGAACGGTGATATATTTCCAAGTCAAGATGGTGTGCGACTTGGAGGGGAACTAGGAGGTGGTGGCGTTCCAATGCGCCTGCTGGCCTTGTCCTTCTAGGTGGTAGAGGTTGCGGGTTTGGGAGTTGCTGCTGTAGAAGCCTTGGTAAGTTGGCATCAGCTTCCACATGCACATGGATGACAACCAATTCCATTTCTCCACCACCTCTCTCAACACCTTCATTACCTGTTTTCAGCATGCTTGTTATATATCCAGTGCCAGTTGAGCTGCAACTTCCGCCAATTAAACATTGGGAAGACTGAAGCCGTCACCTTCAGCCCTGCAACAAATTCCAAACTCTCGCCACAGATTCCATCTCTCTCCCCAGCCACTGTCTCGGGTTAAAGTCGATTCTTCATAACCTTGGTGTCCTATTTGACCCCGAGCTGAGCTTCTGACCCCATATCCTCTCCATTACAAAGACCACCTACTTCCACCTCTGTAATATCGCCTGCCTACACCCGTCTCAGCCCACATGCTATCAAAATCCTCATCCATTCTTTTGCCAGTCTCAACTAGTTCAATGCTGTCCTGGCTGGCCTCCTATCCTCCACAAGCTTGTTTTCATCCAAAACTCCTCTGCCCATATCCTAACCCGCACCGTGTTCCGCCTACCCATTAAACTTGTGCCTACATTGACTTCCAGTTCCCTGATGCCTCTAATTTAAAATTCCCATCCTCAAATCTCTTCATGGCCTTGCCCCTCCCTAACTCTGGCCTCCTTCAGCCCTACAACCTTCCAAGAATTCTGTATTCCTCCATTTCTGGCCTCTTGCGCATCCCCAATTCTGTTCACCTGGCAACTGTGCCTACAGCCGTCTATGCCCTAAGCTCTGGAATTCATATGACTCTATAACCTCTCCACCTGCTTCAAGACACTACTTAAAATCTACCATTTTGACCAAGCTTTTAGTCAACCCTCCAAATATCTCTTACTTTGGCATGCTGTTACTTTTTGTCTAATTACACTTCTTTGAAGCGCCTTGGGATGTTTTTCTACTTTAAAGGCACTATATAAATGCAAATTGTTGAGATGTTTAAATATAAATAGCTAAAACTGAAACTTGTGCAACAATAAACGCACCTAATTTATCCAATTAATTATTTTGTAAAATGAGTTAACTGAAGCAACTTTCACCTGAAAGTAACAGAGTTTAAAAATAATTCAACAAGCATCTGCTACATTCAGCATTATCTGAACAGGATGCTTGTTCTTCAGAAGTGGAAACAAAAGATAGCAACACCACGTCATGAATCTAAATTATTTAATGAGATTATCATGCAAACATTTTTATCCTATCACAATACAAGACCAATGGATCCACTTAAATCTTTTGCAGATGCAAGTCAGCTTAACCTCTACACAACACTATCCACAGTAACTAGGTCACAGTGTTTGGAACTTGCAGTATCCCATCCAACAGGCCTTGCGTAGAATATAGTAGAAAATTAAAAGTGCACTTAACCAAGATAGAAATGTCCAAGCTTTTAGCCTTCAAGAGCTTCATTATACGTACCATGGACCTTTGGGGCCAAATATAAAGTTTTAAACTAAGTTCCCATTAATTTATATTCTCTCAAATTGCTTGGACCAACAGTTCTGATTTAGAATTTATCCACTAGTGAGGCAACTGCCCTAAAATAGCCCTTTCCAAACCTCCAGGCCCATAAAGTTCAGCAAGTAAGAAATTTAAGTGTGAACAGGTCAGAGTTGCCCAGGATTGTTGAGCTACAGGAGCCACGTGGGCCATGGCTGCAGTTTGGACACCTCTAGGCCTCCAACAGTTGAAAGATCTGAGTGCAGGCAAACTTAGCTTTAGAAATATGAACTAACAAGATATCAAAAGGCAGCTGCTGAAATAGTTACAACTTGTATCACTTTTAACCAACTACATAATCAACTTGAGAATTAAACCAGTTAGTCTCACCCTCAGGAAGTATCTCATGTTCTTGTTATGGAAGTCTCCAGAAGGTAGAAGCAAATACAATAAAACCTCACAAAGATCTCTCAGGAACCCTGAAAAAGGACACAATTTGAGGTCAACAAATTGCATACACCAGTCATACAACTTCTGCAAGAATAGCGCTTAATCTGTTATTTATCCAGTCACGCTTTAGTTGTAAGGATACAATCAAAATTGGTTCTTACAATTAGTTTAGATACACAACATTCTATGGCTGGAATTTTCCCCTAAAAAAACAGGTGCGTTTGGAGCGTGGGGGCAGTTAGTGTTAAAAATGGGATCCCAACCTGATCCCACCTCCAACCCACCCACATCTGGTTTTGTCGGAAGCAGGATGGGGGGCGGGCGACCAACCCGCTCCCAGGGGGCGCTACCTCAATTTAAATATCGTAATTAGGCTGGATGCCTCTTTTTCCTCGTCCATTTTGTGTTTAACTGCCTGTAGACAGGTTTCAGACAATTCATGAAGCCCGGCAGTTGAACAGTGGGGGGGGAAACGGGGGACTGCCGCATCCAGGAGGCAAGTGGCTTTATACCTACCTCCTGGATCCGGGGTCCTGGCCATACCCACCCCCCGTGATCGGAGACCCCCTCATAAGGCCTCTGATCACCCCCTCCAGGCCTCCCCTCACTGCCAACAGTGATGGTGCGGTCGGCCAAGATTCTCTCTCTCCCCCCCCCCCTGCAATCCCAGACCGACACCACCCCTCCTCCCCACACCCCCGACCCCTACCAATCCTCTACCCACCCCCCCGCCCCACCTGCCGATCATCGCCTCCTCCCCACGACCCCTGTCGATCCCCCCCCCATCCCAACTCCCGATCCCCCCCCCACCTTCATCCCCCCGCCCAGTCCTCTTCTCTCTCCCTCTTCCTTCCACGCCCCCGGCAGATCCTCTTTCCCCTGGGTTTCCCGCCCGCCTCGGAGGCCCCCCGCACCCAATCCACCGAGAAAATTCCTGCCTATATTTCTTCTAATTGTATTTATATAGTATCAGGAACTTTCCAACAGGGCCATCTTACTTCACTCAATTCTTATAATTATGTAATCAATTGATTCAGGGTTCAACAAAAGGAGCCACTACTTTATTTTAAACTTCATTCTTCTAGGTATCCATAGTTATCTATAATTTTGAAAAGGGCATCTGTAAATTAGGCTTGTAAACATTCACAATTAGAGCACATTTTATTAGAGCACACTTGCTGATGATACAGGACAAAGCTACTCCTTTGCAGCCATACAGTAACAGCATCTTTAAGATCGTTGTAAAACAATTGTTAGGAAAAACAGAGTGACTTGCTGGGCCACTTCAAAGAGTACTGAATCAACCACATAGCATGGGACTGAAGTCACATGCGGTAGGTTCCCATCCCTGAAGAACATTTCTGAACCAGTTGGGTTTTTAATGACAATCCAACAGGCTTCATGGTCATTTTCTTTTTCCTGGTGCCAGCTCACAAACTGCCAGATTTGTGAACTCAGTTTCACAGCTTGCCATGGCGTAATGTGAACTCACGACTTCTGGGTTGCTAGTGCAGTACCATATACTACTCTACCCAGATAAATAGCATTACCACCATGCTAAGTGGAACAGACCAAGGCCAGAGAAAAGAGAGTAAAAAAGAGGGATGGATGGAAGGAAGGAATAAAAGGAAATAGGGATATCTGCATTTTATTTCATAGTTTTTAAATAGCTTCAAGTTAAAACAGAAGCTGTCTTTCCTACCAAATTTCAAAATTAAGGTCTGCAGACTGGTTGCGCACAGGATCTGATCAGTTTGATTGACCTGAAAGTTGGTCAGGATACAGGAGTTTTCTTCTATCTGCAATTTGAATGGCATGTGGTCCAGACAACAACAGTTTATCTGAACCCAAAAATGTGTGAGCACCTGCTCTTTAGCATACTTTCTACTACTGGCTCGGGGTTGATTGACAATTCGGAAGAATTTGGACAGGAACTGCTACTGGAAAATCTACCAAGAAACAAACTGACCATTCTGCCCAAAAGTCTTGTTATTTATCCTGTTCTAAGAAAGCATTTTAATCAGTCGAGCAGTATTGTTTTAAGTATTATGCTGATTCAGTATGTAATTATATTATTTTATTTTGATGTATAATTCACCTTTAAATTTGACCAAGCAGTTTTAGCCAGTATATATTGATCTGACATGACAGTATTTTCTACCTTTCACAAGAAACAGGAGTGCGGATGGCCAATCTAAGTATTCTTCAGTGATCGATTTACTGCAATTAGAGATTAATTGTTAAACTTTCCCTATTTGACACATATGGATGCAGGTTGTGGTTAATATTTGATTCTGTCTGATTCTGGAAACCACCTTTTTGACATGAAGACACAACAAAAAAAAACTCTTGGGAAATCCTTTGAAAACACTAACTCATAAGATCAAACAGCTTTTTGCAACCAAGTACTTGAGGCAATTTGTTCCATCTGATTTTTTTAAAATTCTGCTTTGAAGTGCTCTACATTCACATTTTATGAAGTCACTGTACATCTTGAATAATGCAATGGGATAAATGTCGAAGTAACAAATGTGTTTTTGGTCCCTGTGGCTCACTGGAATGGTAAACATGGGGACCCTGACTATTAGTGGCCAAGTTGGCAATGGCCACTCTCTATGGGTGGTAACTATTCTGTTTTATTTCCCCTTCCATGCTGGTCTGATTTCTCCTTCTAGAAGATGGTTTGGATGCTTTCCTGTAGAGCTGGGGGAAGGGGGGGGGGCGGGCCGCAGTGCTTTGTCACACAAGTCTCCAAAAACAGGCGTCATACAGTATTCCTCCAATTCAAGATGAAGGCTAACCATTACTTATTTAGATTGGGATATGTCCAATAAATACTTCAGGCACATGTTATAGGGAGTATTCTACATAGACTTTACAAATTTCACCCTTCTCTATCAGACCATTGCTGAAGGAACTGCAGCCAGAAGGGCACCCTCCTCCACACGTTTTGGTCATGCTAGCCATTCTGTATACTGGTGCATGGAGGAGCACTGATAAACTTAAAATTCCAGAGGACCCAGCCCAGTGCTCATTGGACCTACTTACTTGAGATAATGGCTTCTACACAGCATATGCATGTAGGCTACTGCTAGTTGATGTGTGATTTAAAAAAAAAGATTTTAAACTGATAGGATTATTCACAAAAATCATTACTCAGGCAAATAAGTTACGAGCTAGTTACTCAAGTAAAATGACTTATATGCGAAAAGGCTTTAAATTCTCACTTATGTCAAGAAAAACAGGCTTTACATATTTTGAATACAAGATACTAAAAGAAAACAAGCTTTTAAAAGTTTTAATAGAAACTTGCACAAATTGAGTAGTTTATTCACAAACTGTGCTTTTTCTTTGTACATTAAATGTAATAAGATGCAGTTGAAGGGCAGATATATCAAAAATTGGTGCTAGCAGCAGTATAAGGTAGAAATGGCTTTGGGGAATTTATACTGGGAATTAATGACAAGCTGTAACACTATACCAAATGATTACTGCAACTATCCTGTTTCAGAAAGTGATCATTTATGCTATATGAACTCTGCACACAGAGGGCAAAGTCCTAATTTATTGACCTTTAAAAATTGGTGAACCAAGGGTCTTGCTCCTACATGAAAATGGACAGATAAATTATCAGTCTTCAGTCTAATTTTTAAAATTTTCCAATTGAAGCTTGCAAAAAAGATCATTTTTGAGTGGAAAATAAAAACTTTTTCTTGAAAGCTGGTTTATTGTGTGATGGAGTACAATTTGTGGCGCAGTTTCATGAGATATCTGAGCAACAGACTGAAATTCAAAATTAGAAAGCTGTAGTTTTGAAGTACAAGATTTTTACTCAATTTAGTTGCAATCATGGTACATTATTGTTTTTCACTGGCTTGTAGAGTAATTGAAGCGGTTTCTGATTTTGTTGTAGGTATTTTACAGATTTTTGTTGAATTTGGTGCCTGTTTTGTAATACTGTATCCATTATGGTAAGCTGTACTTTCTTATAGTTTAGGTCTTCCTCCTAGCTAATAGTGTATTTAGTCAGAATTCATCTCGAGTACCATGTCCTGGTTTGGTCGGACACAAGGGAAGCATTCAAAACGTGAAGGTGCTGCAGAGAACAACCGCAAAGGTGGCCCCTAACAAAGAACTGAGTTACAAAGAAAGACTGCAAAAATTTACATTAAAAAGCAACCAAGAGGGGACTTCATAGAAGTATATAAAATTGCATAAGACATAAAACAGTTTAAAATCTTAAATTTACATTTTTGAATGTGTCAGCCTGTCCTACTGTCACCTTCAAGTTAAATGGTGACAGTAGGACAGGCTGATAAAAGTTCAAAAAAGGTAAATTTTAGCGATTGACATCAGATAGTTCTTTGTCATACAAATAATGATCAAGAATGGAATGGATTTTCAGCGAGTGTGGTGGAAGCAACAACCCTAGAATCATTTAAGAAACAGTTAGAGGCTGTAATTGTTCTGGTTGAATAAGCTAAAATATGCAAAACAGCTTTCCTCTTCCATATCTACCTAGTGATCCTTTATAGTAGAAAAGCTAAAAATAAAAGTAAAGCTGAAAAATAAAACAAACCTTCTTCATCTTTAGTTGAAGTACAAACCAGGTCACGGCAAACTTCTCTCTCCATTTCCACTTCAACCTCAAAAAAAGTTTCAACAAATTCTTCCGAGGCATCTGAAATGACAGAATTATTGCTCTAATTGATATACTGAAATCCTCTACATCAGGGGTTCTCAACCGTTTTGCTTCGGAGGTCCCCCTCCCGTGTTATAAAAATCCCACGGGCCCCCTGTGGGTGTGAGGGGCAGGGATGGGGGTTCATCTCACATGGTTGCCATCAGCAACTGTCAAAGTTCACTAGGCCTCAGCCCCTCAACACAAACAGGGATAACTTTTCATCCACTTTATGGCGTCTGGAGGTCCTCACTTCCAGGCCCCAGGCCTCACTCGCCCTCCGACAGATCTTCGATGCACTTGAAGGTGATCTCGAACTGGAAAGTGTTGAAAACGGTGAGGGATTGTCCAGCACCACCACATTGTTCATCCGTACCTTCGCCATGGCTCCTACGGGGTAATTTTGTTTTTTTCCCCTCAAGCCTACCGATTTAAAACAGAGACCGAGGCCCCGGGCTGGCTTGGCAGAGTGTGATGGGCCCAAAGTCTTTGGTTTCCCGCAGAAGCTCCGGCCCATCCTCCTCTTCCACCTGCCGCTCTCGATTGGTTCGCAGAGCACCCACAGGTAGTGCATGCCTCTACCACCACCGAAGGCCAGGGGAGCCCAGGCCCAGCAGCCAACCTCCCCGCAGGGCGCCACCTTGAGGCGGTTCCACCCAAAGTCACCTGCTAAACTAGTCTATCTCCCGTGGCATGAACCCCTTGAAATCTTCTCGCAGACCCCCAGTTGAGAACCCCTGGCACTATATTATTGCAGTTACTAAGGCATTTTTTTTTTCCAAAGTAAACATTTTTCAACAGGTGTTTTGATTGATAAAATTAGTTAAAAGTAAAATATAGGACCGAGAAAAATAAAGAAATCTAGTTATTGTGGTGCAGTATGAAAGTAACTAAAATAGCCAAAGTCTGCATAGGAACAGGAGTAGGCCATTCAGCCCCTCAAGCCTGTTCCGCCATTCAATAAGGTCATGGCTGATCTGTATCTCAAGTCCATCCACCTGCCTTGGCTCTATATCCTTTTATACCCTTGCCTAGCAAAAATACATCGATCTCAGATTTAAAATTAATTGAGCTAGCATCTATTGCCTTTAGTGGGAGAAAGTTCCACACTTCTACCACCCTTTCTGTGAAGAAGTGCTTCCCAACTTCTCTCCTGAATGGCCTGGCTCTGATTTTAAGGTTATGTCCCATTGACCTAGACTCCCCCACCAGCGGAAAATGTTTCTCCCTATCTACCACATCAATTCCTTTCAAAATCCTAAAAACCCTCATTCAAATCAATCCTTAACCTTCTATAATTCAGAGAATACAAGTCTACTTTATGTAATCTCTCCTCATAATTTAACCCTTGGAGCCCTGGTAACATTCTGGTGAATCTGCACTGCATTCCTTCCTATCCTTTCTATGCAGCGGTGCCCAGAACTGTACACAATTCTCCAGATGTAGGCTAACTAGGGCTTTGTATAGCTTCCTCCCCCTGATATTCGAGGCCTCTAACATTCCATAAGCATTTTTGATTTTTTTTTGTACCTGATTACTACATTTTAGTAATCTGTGTATACGAACCCCTAAATCTCTTTGGACCTCCACTGTTCCTAGATTTTCACCATTTAAGTAATACTCGGATCTATCCTTTTTTGGTCCAAAATGGATGACCTCACATTTACTTGCGTTGAAATCCATCTGCCATAGTTTCACCCACTTATTTGATCAATGTCTCTTTGTAATTTTATGCTCCCACCTACACTACTTGCTATACCACCATTCTGTGTGTCATCGGCATCATTGAAAATAAATGCATTTTATAGGATAGACCTGAAACTTCTGTTTCGCGACAGATGCTGCCTGACCTGCTGAGTACTTTCAGCTGTTTTTGTTTTTGTTTTATATTTGAAAGAGTTGCATTCTTACACCAGGTAGAATTAGTGTTCACATTAAGCATATAAAATTTTGAATATACTCAAAACTAGGGACCTTAAACTGGAAAACAACAATCAGTTTGTGGGTTGCCCCATATGTCTCAGCTACGGAAGTAACAAGCAGTGGAATGACATTTCCCCCCAAAAAAGGGGGAAAAGGATATTTTTTGTTATGAAGTTCATCAGGGGAAAAAATGGATAATGGTCAATTATCTGTTCAGCTTCACAATAGCTAGGTACAGGCTACAATTGATGCAGGTCCATAATTCTGTCATCTGTCTGCGTAGCACTGAAGGCTTGTGGATGTACCAAGGATTTTTGGGGAAACAAAATAATTCATGCAAAGTCAGATGACACACGAGGGAAAGCCAGCTGCACTTACACTATCCAAGTAGGAGCTCCCTTTCCTCTCCAAGTAGGTAAGTAAATTTATCAATTAATTTTCCTTTTGAAGTCAAAGAGTGTGAATTGCAACCTTCAAACACTGATGGGTCGTGTGTTTGTTTCAGACACCAGACCAACATATGCAATAATTTGGTCCCAAGAACAACTGTTTACAACTAAAATGCATCAGGATGCATCCAACATTTCAATGCCAGGAGAAAGTTTCTGATGGAATTAACATGCAATGACTTACCTCTAGGAAGTTGGCTGCGCTGGGTGCCAGCAAAGATTACATTTGTGTATTGCTTTAACTCTCCTCTCTTCTGCACCCCCACCCCACCCCCCAGGAGAAAAGCATGGCTTTGTACCTTAAATTCTACTGAGACAAACCTGCTTACCGACAAAAAATTCAATGACAATTCGGGAGGATTAACTGTTACCAGTATCCTGTCAAAGGAGTCATTCAACTAAACAAGCATGTCAGAAATTATGATTGCCAGACATCAATTAATTTGAGAGGTCACATGCTACAGGTGAAAAAAAGACGTTCATCCTTCAAGGAAACAAACATTTAACAAAACCACAGCAAAATAAAGCGAGACCACAACTTAAATAGACTAGTCGATCTCCTGTGGCATTACACACATAGATGGCGGCTGAGCTGTTTCTCTGGCTGATGGTGCTCGGCAGGCAATTAGCCACTCACTTCAGATTTTACAACATTCAAGCAATACTATTATAAAGCTTTCCTCTCATTCTGAGCCTGCTTGGGTGAGAAACTGCCATTGGCAGCTGCATTTCTGAGCAAATTTGTATCGTCAGTTAGCAGACTAAGAACTTTGACCTGAAACGTTAACTCTGTTTCTCTCTCCACGGATGCTGCCTGGCCTGCTGAGTTTTTCCAGCGTTTTCTGTTGTTATTAAGAACTTAGTAACTCTTGCCAAGACACAGAAATCATGCTACAGAGAATCTTACACATGTGTTGGTTGCATTAACGTGCCACAATTACAGGAAATGTGATAACTTGCACGACAGTTTTCAGTGTCAATGCCTTCAACCATTTATTACAATACAACTGAAATAGATGATGCATTGGTCCATACTACTATAGCATTAATAGATCACATATATACCGCCATAGTACAATTAGACTCTACTTGCAAGATCACGTTTCATATATTCTAAATGGATTAAACAGATAAATGAACTATTTGCTGTGCTGCTAAATCAAAAAGGAAATAGAGAGAGTACAACAGCAACATGTTCCTGTAAAGGTCAAGGGTGGGACCAACAAGCCCAGGGAACCCTGGATGTCAAGGGATATACGAGAATGGATTAGGAAAAAAAGGGAGGCTTTTGGCAGATACAAAGGACTAAAAACAGTGGAAGCCCTAGAGGAGTATAGAAAGTGCAGGGGGGTACTTAAAATAAGAAATGAGGAGAGCGAAGAGGGGGCATGAAAAAACACTGGCGGGCAAAATAAAGGAAAATCCCAAGGTGTTTTATAAGTATATTAAGGGCAAGAGGATAACCAGGGAAAGAGTAGGGCCCATTAGGGACCAAAGTAGCAATCTGTGTGTAGAGTCAGAAGATGTAGGTGGGGTTTTAAATGAATATTCTGCATCTGTGTTCACTATGGAGAAGGACGATGTAGGCATAGAAATCAGACAGGGGGATTGTGATATACTTGAACAAATTAGTATTGAGAGGGAGGAAGTACTAGCGGTTTTAGCAGGCTTAAAAGTGGATAAATCCCCAGGCCCAGACGAGATGTATCCCAGGCTGCTGTGTGAGGCAAGGGAGGAGATTGCAGGGGCTCTGACACAAATTTTCAGAACCTCTCTGGCCACAGGGAAGGTGCCAGAGGACTGGAGAACAGCTAACATAGTACCATTATTCAAGAAGGGTAGTAGGGATAAACCAGGGAATTATAGGCCAGTGAGCCTAATATCAGTGGTAGGGAAATTATTGGAAAAAAATTCTGAGGGACAGAATTAGTCTCTAATTGGAGAGGCAAGGATTAATCAAGGATAGTCAGCATGGCTTTGCCAGGGGGAGATCATGTCTGACCAATTTGATTGAATTTCGAGAGGGGGTGACTAGGTGTGTGGATGAGGGTAGTGCAGTTGATGTGGTCTACATGGACTTCAGTAAGGCTTTTGACAAAGTCCCGCATGGGAGACTGGTCGAGAAGGTAAGAGCCCATGTGATCCAGGGCAACTTGGCACATTGGATCCAAAATTGGCTTAGTGGCAGGAGGCAGAGGGTGATGGTCGAAGGTTGTTTTTATGACTGGAAGCCTGTGTCCAGTGGTGTACCGCAGGGATCGGTGCTGGGTCCTTTGCTGTTTGTAGTGTACATTAATGATTTAGATATGAATGTAGGAGGTATGATCAGTAAGTTCGCAGATGACACGAAAATTGGTGGGGTGGTAAATAGCGAGGAGGGAAGCCTCAGGTTACAGGACGATATAGACGGGTTGGTCAGATGGGCAGAACAGTGGTAAAATGGAATTTAACCCTGAAAAGTGTGAGGTGATGCATTTTGGGAGGACTAACAAGGCAAGGGAATACACAATGAATGGTAGGACCCTAGGAAGGACGGAGGATCAGAGGGACCTTGGTGTGCATGTACATAGATCCCTGAAGGCAGCAGGACAGGTAGATAAGGTGGTTAAGAAGGCATATGGGATACTTGCCTTCATTAGCCGAGGCACAGAATATAAGAGCAGGGAGGTTATGATGGAGCTGTACAAAACGCTAGTTAGGCCACAGCTGGAATACTGTGTGCAGTTCTGGTCACCACACTATAGGAAGGATGTGATTGCATTGGAGAGGGTGCAGAGGAGATTCACCAGGATGTTACTTGGGCTGCAGCACTTCAGCTATGAGGAGAGACTGGACAGGCTGGGGTTGTTTTCCTTGGAGCAGAGAAGGCTGAGGGGGGACCTGATTGAGGTGTACAAAATTATGAGGGGCATAGATAGGGTAGATAGAAAGGAACTTTTCCCCTTAGTAGAGGGGTCAATAACAAGGGGGCATAGTTTCAAGGTAAGGGGCAGGAGGTTTAGAGGGGATTTGAGGAAAAACTTTTCACCCAGAGGGTGGTTGGAATCTGGAACTCACTGCCTGAAAGGGTGGTAGAGGCAGGAACCCTCACAACATTCAAGAAGCATTTAGATGAGCACTTGAAACGCCATAGCATACAAGGCTATGGACCAAGTGCTGGAAAATGGGATTAGAATAGACAGGGCTTGATGGCCGGCGCGGACACGATGGGCCGAAGGGCCTCTTTCTGTGCTGTATAACTCTATGACTGTATCATACTAAACAGGAAACTGCTAGGTCAAATCATGGCATGTGTTTTTGTCTTATCTTAGCAACTGCAGCAATGGAAATGCAATTTGCCTCAATGCCACCAGGCAAGAGAAGGGTGGGGAAAGGGGTTAGAAAGTAAAAAGTTAGGGTAGTGGGAGGTGAGGAGAACTGCTACGGTTTCTCTTCCTGATCATTATCCAATGACTTCTGTTGGAAACCACATGTATAAAATTTGAGGATCAGGCTATGCTGAAATATCTCCATGGAAGAAAAGCCTGCCGACACCAATCATAAAGGCTCACACGTAAAGCAAGGAGGGTTACAGCACCCGTAGAATTACATCTGAGTGTGAATTACTTTAGAGAGGAAAGGAGAAAGCTTGGGGAGGTTAAATTGATTATTTTGTAAAAAAAAGAATTATGTTCATATTTTTAATTCAACATGACGAAGTGAAGATTTTTTTGTTCAGTTTTGACATGGTGGGTCTGGATTTGAATGGACAGCCAATAAAAAGTTTTAAAGTTAGCTATCAAAAATATCAAATGTTAATTGATAAGAATAAGTTATTAATTTAATAGTATTGGGATTGTGAATATTTGTTTTTTATTCAAAGAACTAAATAGCATAATTTGTAGTGAAAATATGTCTGTTGTTTATTCACTTATTTATGTATTGATAAATAAATTTGTTTGATAAAGTCTGAAACAAGGTCTGATGATTTAGTAATCTATTACATTTTGTAAATGGGAGGAAAATTCAGTGGAGACATAAAGTAATGATACCGAAAGCTTATCTAGATATTTGTGCTAGTGAAGATACTCTTGCAATCATAGGGAGTTGGGTCTCGTCTATAAAGTAATTTAAAATCCAGAAGCCGAAAAATCTAGACTAAGGGGTTACAAGTTTGCGTCTGCCGCAGGTATATACTGGAGTTCAGTGGAGTCAGTTGCTCCCTTAAGCAGTCTGGTTGCATGCATTTAAAAAAATATCGGAAGTTGATTCCCACTGCTCTGTATCTGCTTGCACGCTACCGGGATCTGGGAGTATAACAATGAAGCTCCCTTGTGATCTGGATCAGATCTCTGTATCTTAAAAAGCCTCCCTTCAAAGACTAGCAGAGATTAAATAAATCGGTCAACACCAAGGTGCTAGATGTCTCAAATGTATGGGCCTTATTTAGGATCTGTGTAAAACAACTACCCAACCCCCAATTGCCTATAAGATGGTCAACCCAGTATGGGCTATCTGAATACACTACCAGCTTTCAGACCTGCCTCTGCTCAAAACAGACATTTAAATCGCTTATGCCAAATTTCTTTGGTGTAAAAAAATTGCTACAGAATCCCAAACCGTGACATATCTCCCTACCCTCGGTAGGCCCCTTGCAATTGTGCCCTATAGTTTGCTCGCACCAACCATGTGCTGCTCAGTAGTTGCATCATCTGATCCTTCTGTACTCCAGGAGCCAACATGCTAAGGTTTGTGCCTTTTCCCTTTTTTTTCCTCTCTCTCCCCCATGGCAGCGGTCTTTCATTCTGCCAGCATTTCACACTTCACACTTCTGAGCCATCTTTTGTTTCTTAACCTGTCCTATTACCATCTCGTCTTGCCTTGAGCATCTCTTAATGTCTCTACCTACCATAGACCACCCCTTTTGTTCTTTTATTCCTCCCCCCAGCCTCCCACTTGCTTTTTTTTAAATCTGTTTCATTTCCTGCTTGTTTCTCAGTTCTGACGAAGGGTTTTCGACCTGAAACGTTAACTCGGTTTCTCTCTCCACGGATGTTGCCTGGCCTGCTGAGTTTTTCCAGCGTTTTCTGTTGTTTCAATTTTCCAGCATCCGCAGTATTTTGCTATCATGCTATGTGAAAACCTGCCTTAGAGATGTGCAACCCCTGTGCTTAATGTCTCTGACCTCTTGCAATGTTCCACGTAACTGTGCAGCAAAACACATCCGCCCCAACTGATGGGATCTGAATTGCCGGTGTGGCCCCTGCACCCAGAAATCCATGCAGCACCAGCTTTATCTTCGGAATGTAGCTGAATGCTGCTCCCAAGCTGCCTCTGCATGTAGGAAGAATGGGCACAGAATACCAAAGTGACAGAGGGATAGAAAAGACCCCCCAAAAAACCAGTCGGCTTGATAACTATTCCATACCTTTTTTTGGTCTCGCGTCTTCTATCCTTTGTTGAGCTTTTCTGAATACACGAAGATGTGTAGCAAAGTCATCTACTAACCGTGTAGTAAAGTATGGTTGCCAATCTACCTCCTTTGACCTGTTATTAGTCACAATTGAGGAAGTAATCAAAACCATGAAATCATAATTCACATTTTCAAAACTGAAATAATGATAAGCAGGTTCTATAATTTCTTTTTATTCATTCACGGGATGTGGGTGTCGCTGGCAAGGCCAACATTTATTGCCCATCCCTACTTGCCTTTGCTGTGGGTCTAAAGTCACATATAGGCCAGACCGGGTAAGGACAGCAGATTTCCTTCCCTAAAGGACTTTAGTGAACCAGATGGGTTTTTACAACAATCCGGAAGATTCATGGTCACCATTACTGATACTAGCTTTTTATTCCAGATTTATTTAATTAACTGAATTTAAATTCCCCAGCTGCCGTGGTGGGATTTGAACTTACATCTCTGGATCATTAGTCCAGGTCTCTGGATTACTAGACCAGTAACATAACCATTGTTACTGTTCCCGAATGAAACCAGAATTGTTTCTTCTCATTTAGCAATTCTCCTGGTACCAATTTTACTAACACACACACACCAGTTCTCTACTATGACTAACTGCCCTGATCAAGATATTTACACAGTTCTGAGGGGTATTGATACAGTAATTAAGGAGACTCCGTTTCCACTGGCTGGTGGGTCAGTAACCAGAGGACACAGATTTAAACTATTTGGCAAAAGAACCAAAGAGGAGATGAGGAGAAATATTTATATGCGATGAGTTGTTACGATCTGGAATGCACTGCCTGAAAGGGTGGAGGAAATAGATTCAATATTAACAGTCGGGGACTTACTGAAGGATCGGGGAGTGGGGTGGATAGAGGAGGAGGGGGGCGGAAGAGACTCACTGAAGGACCGGGGTCAGAGAGGGAGACTCACTGAAGGACCGGGGTCAGAGAGGGAGACTCACTGAAGGACCGGGGTCAGAGAGGGAGACTCACTGAAGGACCGGGGTCAGAGAGGAGAACAAGCAACATTCCCCAGTTAATGGATGAAGGAGGCTTGGATCAACAACCTTCTGACTCAAAGACAAGCGCACTACCAACTAAGCCAAGCTCACATTGGGTCATTCTATGGTTTGCTGGTTGCTTCAGACACAATTACCCCCTCAATTTATAATTTGCCTTGCAGACTGTTTATGCAGGTCAGAAATAATAGAGGCGCCAGCATCGATCCCTGGGTACCCACTTAATACACATTTCCAGCCTGATATTGCTCCTCTAACTAGTACCCACTGCTTACTCTATTTCAGCCAATTTCTTATCCACTTCCAGTCTTTCAAGCAGGACATTAAAGGCTTTCTTGAAGTCTAGGTATTATAGGGCTTTCAAACGTCATTTAGAATGTTCCCTCCTCAAAATTCTCAAGGAGGTCATGTTGGCTTGTTACATTCATTGAGGTAATTTTCAGATATGTTGTTAATAATAAATTCCATTATTTCACCAATTATAAAAACAAGACCAACAGGTTTGGAGTTACCAGAGTTTTGTTTGTTGTCTTTTTAAAAAATAGGTGTCACTTTGTCTTGTTTCCAATCGAGTGGAACCGTCTTTGTATTCAATGACTCATTTATGATGATGGTCAGCACTCTAGATCTTGTCCCTGGTCTCCTTTCGTACCCTCAGGTATACACAGTTTTCCCTGGGGATTTATTGGTCTTGACTAGTTTAGGACCTCCATTAAAGTGATATCAAGTGATTTATTCTAGTTGTAAGACCTTCTATGATAGTGGCATGCTACTCGTGTCTCTAGTCATTAGTTCCTGAAATTAATCATTTATTGTGTGAAACATTTTTAGTAGATTCCAAGGCACTATTTCAAAGAGTAGGGGCGTTCTCCTCTGTGTCCTGGCCAACATTTATCAACCAACATCACTAAAACAAAAACAGATTAACTGGTCATCATCACACTGCTGTTTGTGGGACATTGCTGTATACAAATTAGCTGCCACGTTTCCTACATTACAACAGTGACTACACTTCAAAAGTACTAAATTCACTGTATAGCACTTTAGGACATCCCTAGGTCATGAAAGACGCTATACAAATGCAAGTTCTTTCTTCTTTCTTTAGTTTGTCCATCCTTTTCATTCATCTTTCTCCTTTGAAGCTTTTAAAGGAGTTTGGTTTTATGTCTATTTCACTTTGTATTGTCTTGTTAATCTATTTGGGATCATGCTTTTTTAGCCTGCACTTACTGGGTCCACCCTTGATATACATTTATCCTGCATTCGTAAGTCCTTAAAGGTATTTCATTTGTTCTGAACTGAGATTTTCTTCAGTACCACCTCCCCCCAACAAATCAAACTGTTTAAGCTCTTACTTTTTTCCATGATGCAGATCCTTTTAAAGTTATACAAGTATTGGTTTATTGCCAATGTCACAAAGTAAGTCACATATTGACTTAAGACATTTCTAACACACTGGGTCAGACAGATGTCATGTATTACATTTATTAGTTGGATAAAATTATCAGTATGATCCTTCCATTTCACTTCCTTTTCTCATCATTTCATGGAGCAGTGCACTGCCTTTTTGTTCAATCTGATCTATAGCAAACCCTAGTTATCGTTTTTGTGAAAAGAGGAACTTTCTAGCTTGGTTCCCAAGTCTAGCTCAGATTATCCTGTAACTGTTTGCTTGGTTAACTATGGTTGTTATTTTTAATCTTATTTAAATGTTCAATATCAAAAATTTGAACAAAGGACTGTATACTACTCTGCAGTTGCTTTTGTGCTGTACTGCAGAGTCAAGTGAATCCAACTTACCTTGTGGCAAACTGAACAAGTGCATTTTGTATAGTTTGTCTGACTTCGAGTAAAAAAGATTCATCATCACTTAGAGTATAATACCAGTACTGGATATAGTCCCTTAGTGCAAACTGGATGACCTGAAAAAGAAAGTGAAAATATGTAGAACATTCCCATCTATCTTTTATGGCCCCACCATACTTGATGTGCTGTAAAAAAGTTCAAGCAGTAAATAATTCATTCTAACCTAGTCGGCATGTCAACATCGTTTCCCAAGCACATCAGTTGTTACGTATAACAAAACACACATGGATCAGAATAATTATAGGCCTACTGCAAAATGAACAAAATAATTTTGTAAGATAGCAGTAAGTATTCATAAAATCTGATGTGTTACACCAAAAGGTGCAACACTTAAGTAGAACTCAAATGTGTGGGATAGTACCATCACCCTTCCAAGGCACTAAATTTCACAAGTATTCCACAGTAGTTATTTAACTTTGTTTTCTTTCACTACCCAACTCTTTTGGCAACTTCAATTTTGCCCAATACTGCAAGAAATGTCAGTCTACATTTTGCGCTTGATTCCAAAAAATTCTGTCTCAGAGGCAATAGTGCAACCAATTCAGCCAAAATTACATTTTGAGGATGAATTTATATGGTGTTGCATCACATCTCAGAAATAAGAATAAAACCGGACGGACCAACCGGCATCGACCTAGGCACCGGCTTCGGACACAACAATGGCACACCCAGCCCAGTCGACCCTGCAAAGTCCTCCTCACTAACATCTGGGGACTTGTGCCAAATTTGGGAGAGCTGTCCCACAGACTAGTCAAGCAACAGCCTGACAAAGTCATACTTACAGAATCATACCTTTCAGCCAATGTCCCAGACTCCTCCATCACCATCCCTGGGTATGTCCTGTCCCACTGGCAGGACAGACCCACCAGAGGAGGCAGCACAGTAGTATACAGTCGGGAGGGAGTGGTCCTGGGAGTTCTCAATATTGACTCCAGACCCCATGATGTCTCATGGCTTCAGGTCAAGCATGGGCAAGGAAACCTCCTGCTGATTCATCACCTGAGGGAGGGTGGTAGGTGGCAATCAGTACTTCTCCATGTTGAACACCACTTGGAAGAAGCACTGAGGGTAGCAAGGGCACAGAATCTACTCTGGGTGGGGGACTTCAATGTCCATCACCAAGAGTGGCTCGGGAGCACCACTACTGACTGAGCTGGCCGAGTCCTGAAGGACATAGCTGCCAGACTGGGCCAGCGGCAAGTGGAGAGAGAACCAACACGAGGGAAAAACCTACTTGACCTCGTCCTCACCAACCTACTTGTCGCAGATGCATCTGTCCATGACAGTATTGGTAGGAGTGACCACCGCACAGTCCTTGTGGAGACAAAGTCCCATCTTCACACTGAGGACACCCGCCATCGTGTTGTGTGGCACTACGACTGTGCTAAATGGGATAGATTCAGAACAGATCTAGCAGCTCAAAACTGGGCATCCATGAGGCGCTGTGGGCCATCAGCAGCAGCAGCAGCAGCACTGTATTCCACCACAATCTAACCTCATGACCCAGAATATCCCTCACTCTACCATTACCATCAAGCCAGGGGACCAACCCTGGTTCAATGAGGAGTGCAGGAGAGCATGCCAGGAGCAGCACCAGGTGTTCGTAAAAATGAGGTGCAACCTGGGGAAGCTGCAACACAGGACTACATGCATGCTAAACAGCAGAAGCAGCATGCTACAGACACAGCTAAGCGATCCCACAATCAACAGATCAGATCAAAACTCTGCAGTCCTGCCACATCCAGTTGTGAATGGTGGTGGACAATTAAACAACTAACGGGAGGAGGCGGCTCCATGAATACCCCATCCTCAATAACAGCGGAGCCCAGCACGCAAGTACAAAAGACAAGGCTGAAGCATTTGCAACTATCTTCAGCCAGAAGTGCCAAGTGGGTGATCCATCTCAGCCTCTTCCTGAGGACACCGCCATTACAGAAGCCAGTCTTCAGCCAATTCGATGGCGTGAAATTGCGTGGGCAAAATTTGGAAGTCAAGTCAGCGGATAGGATTCTCCAATTCAGCTTAATTGAGGCAATAAATTTTGACTTTCAGGTTTCGTGTCTCCAAGCTACGCAGCAGGCGTGATGCGCACCCGCATGATGCAACCTCAACTCTATTAAATGGGACAAATGTAGAAATGGAATTTGCATAAGCCAGGAGGTATTTACGATGGATGCACAGACAGCAACGGCAGCACCCAGATTTAATGATGCATCTCTGGAATTACTGCTAGGGGCAGTCAGGAGCAGGAAGGACATATTTTTCCCCAGCAATGGGAGGACGAAACCAGTGGCTCTCACCAAGA
The DNA here is from genome assembly GCA_030390025.1 of Squalus acanthias. Classification (NCBI taxonomy): domain Eukaryota; kingdom Metazoa; phylum Chordata; class Chondrichthyes; order Squaliformes; family Squalidae; genus Squalus; species Squalus acanthias. The sequence goes on along the minus strand of CM059428.1, from coordinate 88,968,624 downwards.
AGGCATGCTTGGAAGTAGCGGAGGAGGTGAGCAGCAGGAGCATTGTGCCCCGGTCTTGGATAAAGTGCAGGAAGCGATTTAATGACCTCACCAGCTCAGCAAGAGAGTACATTTGGTGATTCACCTACATCTTCTGATTTAAGCCCCTTCCTTTCACTCTGTCTTGCCAAGCGTACTCTATCACATCACTCAGCACAACCACAAATTTCAGCAGCACACAGTGTTCACTCTCGATGCAGTTCAATTCTTCCCCACCTATCCATCCACCATTGGCATTCACCCTTATGCAATGTGATTCATCCGTCTCATATTAACCCGCACTGAATGCAGTGCATCCATCAGGTGAATACGTGACTATCAGTCACTCACAGGTCTATTTGTTTGGGCCCTTGTAGGAGGGGAGGGCAAAATGTGAGGTCCAGCTCACAGATGCAGAGGAGGATGCCATGGAGATCAAGTGCCACAGCAAGTGTCATTGGACATGCAGGAGGACAATTCCTCCACAGTCACTGGATGTACATCATGCACCAACGCAAATACTCACACTTCGGTAAATCCAGTTACAAAGTTAATTTTGTTTTCACCTGATGATTCATAACGCACAAGTAAACACAAGCAGACACGATGGCAGGGACAGCTGTGGAGAGTCCACATTGGAGGGCGCAATCCTCTCACACCCCTGGGGGCCCATCATTGAGAAGGAGAATGCCAAAGTGCATCATAACTTTGCAAGGTACTGACAGACACGCCATGCACACTACACAATAGTGGATTGATGGTGCAGGGAAATGAGAATGTCTCCCACGGAGAGAGTGGCCGCCTCATGGAATTTCAAGCATGGCTCTCATACGAGTCCATGCAGGTCATTAGCAAGGCCGTACAAATGTAGGATGTCAACATGCCTGTCGCCTTAAACAGGATGGCAGATACCTTATCCGTGGCCTTACAACACGTCATGATCTTCAGCAAGCAGGTCTGCAGCAGAGTGGTAGGAGTGATGTGGTGCTGGCCCAAGAGAGGGATGATGGCGAATGGGGACATGGAAGTGGAACTCCACTCAAAGCGCTCCCAAGTTGCCCCGCAACCCCCTCAGCCAGTACTCGACATGCTGCCTCATCTCCTGATGGCCAAGTCTGCCCCTGCACAGGTGCAGATGGAGCAGTCTTTGGCAGGGCCCACAGGGGCTCAGAAACCCAGAGGTCGTAGGCCTAAAGCATCTCAGAATCCAAGGCAGGGATTGGAACAGCCTGCCTCTACCTCTGCTGAAGCTACATGGGATGCACCACGTAGAAACGATAGGAAGCGCAAGAGAAACCTATTGTAATTCACCAAGGGTATGCACATGGGTATTTGACAAAATGTTATGCTGTTAAGTTTCCTTTTCTTATAACGGCACAAAAAATTTATTGCTTAACACCACTTCCACATCTTGCCCATTATTGCGTCCCGAATGCCAACTCACCCTTTCACTTGTTTTATGATGAATGTCAATACATGACAGGACCCATTGGGAGGATGTGCAATGGGTGGACGCGTGATTGATGGACTGTTTAGTGTGAAGGGGAAGGGGTGGGTTGGTGCTGGTAGTGTGAGCGGGCCGTAGGATTTCATTTGTGATGTTTTCCTGTGAGAGTCACCAACTATTGGGGCATCCCTGGCAGCAATGTACACGGCTGGTCTAGCGATGGGTGCCCCATCTTCATATTCCTCCTCTTCAATGTTCTCCTCATCCGAAGACGAGCGGTAAGTGCCTTCATCCTCCTCCACCTGTAATCCTCTCTGCTGGGTAATGTTGGGCAGGACGCAACACACCACTATCATACTGGACACCCACGCTGGTAAGTACTAAAGGGCGCCTCCAGACCTATCTAGGCACCTGAAGCTCATCATCAACATTCTGATGGCTTGCAGTATGACACATCTGGTAGTCAAGTGGCTGTTCTTGTAGCACTCCTGCGCCTCATTGGTAGGGGTCCTCACAGGTGTCATGAGCCAAGTTGGAAGGGAGTATCCCTCGTCTCCTACAAGCGAGCCCTTAATTCTGATTCCTGGAACAAAAAGGTCTGGAATGTTGGACTGCCGCAGTATGAAAGCATCATGATAGTGCCCAGGGAATCTGGGGCACACCTGCATGAACCTCCTCTTGTGGTTGTACACCAGCTGCATATTGATGGAATAACATCCCTTGCGGTTGATGAAAACTCCTGGTTCCTGAGGTGGTGCTTGGATTGCCACGTGTGTGCAATCGATGGCACCCTGCACCTGTGGGAATCTAGCCAGACAGGTGAATGCGAGTACCCGCTCATTCTGGCTACTATCATCACAGGGGAAGTTTACATAACTTCCAGCCCTAGCAAACAATGCATCAGTCACCTGCCCCATGCATTTGTGCACAGCGGACTGCGATACCCTCACGATGTCTCCGGTTGCATCTTGGAAGGAACCAGAGGAAAAATAATTAAGGGTGGTGGTGACCTTCACAGCCACTGGTAATGAGTGGCTGCCAGGTCCAGCAGGTAGCCGGTCTTCTTCTAGAGGCTGCAGATGTCTGCGACCATCTGACGTGACAACCTCAGCCTGTGGGAGCATTAACCTTCCGAGAGGTGATGGAAGTGGAGCCTGTCTGTACACCCAGTTACGCGAGTAGTGCCTTCTGCAGCCTCTGCCCCTATCCTGTGCACCTGCTGATCCCCACAACGTGTCTTCCTCTTCTGATGTATTATCAAAAACATCCAAGGCGTCTCCATCCTGCTGGTGTCTGTTTGAAAGCCTCCAAAGTTCTCCAATACCAAGATCAGCATATTAACAGCTAAACAAAGGTCAAGGGCCTGAAAAACTCATTTTAATTTTGTGCAGTGTGAAATTTGTGCTTTTTAATAAAAATTTAAATTAAGAAACTTTAAAAGTTTGTCCATCTTTTTTTCAGGATTTCCTTTTCCATGTGAGAGCCCCAATCTTAGAGCAAAACAAACATTTATAAAATGTTAGAATTTCAGAGCTTACACACTTCCTTGTTTGCGGTCTGTGAGAATTCTGTGTTTTGATTGGCTGCTGAGACAGCTTGTTGACGTCACAGCAGTTCGCACAAGGGGATCCCCCACTATACTTCATTGATTTGAACGCTTTCGCTTTGCCACTGACCGCAAATTTCGGGCCATTAGTTCATGATGGATTTAGATAGAGTAAATAAAGAGAAACTGTTTCCAAAGGCTGAAGGGTCGCTAACCAGAGGGCACAAATTTAAAGTGATTGGCAAAAGAACCAGAGGCAACAGGAGGAAAAACTTTTTTTTACGCAACAAGTGGTTAGGATTTGGAATGCACTGCCTGATAGGATGGTGGATACAGATTCAATAGTAGCCTTCAAAAGAGAATTGAATAAATACTTAAAGAAAAAAAAAATTGCAGGGACATGGGGAAAGAGCGGGGGAGTGGGACTAACTGGATTGCTCTTCGAAAGAGCTGGCGCAGACTTGATGGGCCAAATGGCCTCCTTCTGTGCTGTACTATTACTATATGGTGACAAGAACTCTGCTAAACATTTGCCAGAGAGAACTGACAAAGCTGCTGTAAGAATGGAGCATTTATCAATTTCAAGCAATCTGAAGTTGATAGGCCCCCACAAAGTGCACCTGCAGCTCGCCTCCTTCTTACTGATCAGTTTCACGTGCCTCAGGAAACCCGTACTGGAGACGTTAAATTTAAAGGGCAGTGAAATTCAATTTAAAAAGACCTAACTAACGGCTCAGACAATGTTCCCTCTAAGCTGCATGCGTGCGTAGCCGCGCAATAATCTGCGAGGTTCCGCGCAGGCTGCTCACAAGCTTTTATATTGGAAATACCGTGCACGTGCAGAAATTTAAAGGGACCATGCATTGAAACAAACAGGCCACGGAGAACAAAGCGCAGCCTACAGGGAACATTGGTCTCATAAGGACGTTAATTGCTGCGATAACTACCCACCTGCCTGCACCAACTAAAAGGTTCCGACTGCGGTGAATAGGTTATTCGCACGCATCCAAATGCACCTCTGTGGCCATGATAGAGCCGGGTTGAGATCGCGATCCAAAAATAAATTATTTTAACTACCTACCTGCCCCCAACCGTTCTTGGGGGTTAAAATTCCTCCCTCCCCCCCCCCTCCCATTGTGGCAAAAGTAAATTGAACACGAGAAAAGTCCTGTAACAGAAAGAGCAGTTAGACCTTTGAAGGCTATTGGTGTCACAACCTCATGGCCCTGGTCATGAATCAGCACAAAAACTGTAGCACGTGACCTTTGGCAGATTCATTGAAATCTGACAATCATATTTCTGACACATATTTGTTGAATTGATTGACACCGTAGAAAGGATCCTTGTGACAGTTAGTACTCTAGATTTGGCATTGGGGACGATTTTCAACAGATCCTTCATGCACTAAAGAGCCTCCCAGATGGCCAAGATGGGGTCTTGAGCTGAAACACCTGTGTAGCCTGCGTTTAGCGCAAGACGCCATCTTCGTGAAGGAGTTGAAGCGTGCGCTAGGAACGGCCGCCACGAGGATTGTTAAGGGGCTGATTGCCACTTAAATTGCCTGTTAGCACTCATTAACGAGGCTGCACGGCATTTTGGTGGATAGCACTTGAGCCAACACCCTCTCCTAACAGCGACCACCTGACTGGGAGTAAACAAGGCGTTGCTGAGGATTTCGAGCGCTACTTAAAGGCATATCACCTTTTACCTTTCACTTGCTACTGGAGGGTTGAAGAGGACTTTTGAAACACATTGGGAGATTTTCTGGGACACTTTGTCAAGACTTCACCAACACTTATTCCAGAAATTCTCTGAGGACTTCACCTAAAAAGAGAGTGCTGTGCTACTCTACCTTATTGGACACCTTAGAGTCACCAGGACAAAGCAAGTGTTTGGTCATGGACATCTTGCTAAAGGTCCCCCTTGGTCTGCAGGAGGATTGAGAGGAGATGAGGCCAGGTAGAGCAGCACTAGCTGCTGCAGGAGTGAGAGGAGAGCAAGGTGGACTCCTTCCCCCCTGCAGGTACAGGACATCCTTCTTCCACCAGGACCCGCAGTGCTGCGTCCGAGAACCTGTGTGCCCTCTCCCTCGGTCCGTGAGCCATCCTGAAACCTGCGGCTGTGTGCCAGCCAGCGCATTCCACACCTTCAGCAGAAGTGGGTGCGTGAAGCCCACATATATTGTTCCACAAAAATTGCTTCTAATCAGTGCTTGGGTGCTAAACCTACAGTTGTCTGCTTTAGCACTTCCAGGCAATTTAAATTATGTTAATCAGCAATTAGGACCAAAATTCCGTGCTAAAACCAGACTTTCAAACAGGTGCATCTTGTTGACATAGCATAACTTTAGTGCCTGTTCTCATCCTTTCACCAAAATAACTCCCATTGAGTTTTTTGTCCTGTAAGCAGGTTTGTCTTAATAGAATTTAAAGGTACAAAGCCATGTGTGAAAATGAAAGATTGAGAGTGAGAGAGAAGGGAAGAGAAAAGAGCACCAGCACATAAATTGGCAGCCTGAGTACTTTAGAGGGTCAGAATGGTCTGCACTGGGAGATTCACTGAGCACAAGTGCGCAGGAGCAAGGGCAGTTGGATAGGAAGGCCCAGGAACTAGCTTGCCACAAGGTGAGCTTGTGTTAGTCCTGCTGTAGAGGGCACTGAAGACCACCTGCAGGTCCCAGCCTTTAATGGCTGTGCACCACCAACTGCTCGATGCATTGGATTGCCTGTCAGGGATCTTGCGCACCATGTCGGACAGTATGGAGCATTGCACCTCCAACTACTGCAGCAGGTACAGTAGCATAGTGGTTATGTTACAGGACTAGTAATCCAGAGGCCTGGACTAATAATCCAGAGAATGTGAGTTCAAAACACTCCATGTGAGCAGTTTGTGAATTTGAATTCTGTTTTTTTTTTTAAAAAAAAGGTAAATAAATCTGGAATAAAAAGTTGATATCAGTAAAAGTGGCCATGAAGCAGTTGGACTGTCAAAAAAACCAACTCGTTCACTAATGTCCTTTAGGGAAGGAAACCTGCCGTCCTTACTTGGTCTGACCTATGTGCGCCTACAGTCCCACACCACTCTTAACTGTCCTCTGAAGTGGCCGAGCAAGCCACTCAGTTGTATCAAACTACTACAAAAAAGAAAAATTAATCCGGACAAAGGCACACCCAACCCTGTCGACGCTACAAATTCCACTTCACTAAAATGTGGGGACTGGTGCCAATGTTAAAAGAGCTGTCCTACAGGAAAGTCAATCAACAGCCTGACAGCCATACTTACAAAATCATACCCATCAGCTAATGTCCCAGACTTCTCCATCACTGTCCCTGGGTATGTCCTGTTTCACCAGCAGGACAAACACAGTGGTATACAGTTGGGTGAGAGTGGCCCTGGGAGTTCTCAGCATTGACTTTGGACCCTATGAAGTCTCATAGCTTCAGGTCAAACATGAGCAAGGAAACCTCCTGTTGATTACCACCTACCTCCCTCCCTCAGCCAATCAATCAGTGCTCCTGCATGTTGAACATCACTTGGAAGAAGCACCGATTATAGCAAGGGCACGGAATATACTCTGGGTGGGGGACTTCAACATCCATCATTAAGAGTGGCTCGGTGGTACCACCGCTGACCAAGCCCTGAAGGACACAACTGCCAGAATAGGCTTGCAGCAAAATCGAGAGAGAGCCAAGACGAGGTAATAACCTACTTGAACTTGTCCTCACTAATCTACTTGTCACAGATTTATTTGTCCATGACAGTATTGGTAGGAATAACACCACATGCCATCTTCACACTGAGCACAACCTCCATCATGTCATATGGCACTACCACAGTACTAAGTGGGATCTATTAAGAACAGATCTAACAGCACAAAACTGGGCATCCATGAAGTGCTGTGGGCCATCAGCAGCAGCGTATCCCACCACAATCTGAAACCTCATTGCCTGGCATATCCCTCATTCCTTCATTACCATCAAGCCAGATGACCAACCCTGGTTCACTGACGAGTGTAAAAGAGCATGCCCAGCATGTGAGTGCAAAAGACAAGGTTTGATTGTTCGCAACCATCTTCAGCCAGAACTGCCGAGTGGATGATCCTTCTCGGCCTCCTCCTGAGGTCCCCACCATCAAAGATGCCAGTCTTCAGCCAATTTGGTTCACTCCACATGAAGAAATGGCTGAGGTGCACTGGACACATCAAAGGCTATGGGTCCCGACAACATCCTGGTTGTAGTGCTGAAGAACTGTGCTCCTGAACAAGTCGCACCTCTAGCCAAGCTGTTCCAGCACAGATACAAAAACTGGCATCTATCCGACAATGTGGAACATTACCCAGGTATGTCCTATCCACAAAAAGCAGGACAAATCCAACCCAGCCAACTATCGTCCTATCATCAAAGAGATGGAAGGAATTATCAACAATGCTATCAAGTGGATCTGACTCACCAATAACCTGCTCACCGATGTTCAGTTTGGGTTCCGTCAAGACCACTTGGCTCCAGATCTCAAATATGGAAAAAAGAGCTGAATTCCTGGTGAAGCGAGAGTGGCTGTCCTCGACATCAAGGCAACATTCAACTGAGTGTGGCACTAAAGAGCCCCAGTAAAACTGAAGCAAGTCCAGGGTATTGCTGCAGGATTGCACAGTTTTCAGCTCCATTCCTCAGATAATGAAGCAGTCCATGCCCACCTGCAGCAAGGCCTGGACAACATCCAGGCTTGGGCTCATAAGTGGTAAGACAATGCCACACAAATGCCAGGCAATGACCATCTCCAACCAGAGAGAGCCCAATCACCTCTTCTTGACATTCAATGGCATTACCATTGGTGAATCCCCCATCAACATCCTAAGGCTCACCATTGACCAGACACTCAACAGGACCAGCCACATAAATGCTGTGGCTACTACAGCAGGTCAGAGGCTGGGTATTCTGCGGAAAGTGGCTCATTTCCTAACTCCCCAAAGCCTCTCCACCACCTACAAGGCATAAGTCAGAGTATCATGGAATATCCTCCACTTGCCTGGATGGGCGCAGATGCAACAACACTAAAGAAGCTGGACACCATCCAGGACAAAGCTGTCTGCTTGATCGGCAGCCCATCCATCGCTTTAAACATCCAGCCCCACCACCACCGGCAAACCGTGGCTGCAGTGTGTACTATCCACATGATGCACTGCAGCAACTCACCAAGGCTTCTTTAATAGCACCTGCTGAACTCACAACCTCCATCACCTAGAAGAACAGGTTCAGCAGGTGTATGGGAACGCCATCACCTCCAAGTCACACACCATCCTGACTTGGACATACATCGCCGTTCCTTTATAGTCGCTGGGTCAAAATCCCGGAACTTCCTACCTAACAGCGCTGTGGATTACCTTTACCACATCGACTGCAGTGGTTCAAGGCTCACTACCACCTTCTCGAGCGCAACTAAGGATGGGCAATAAATGCTAGCAACGCCCATATCCAGAAAAAAATATATATTTTTTTTTAATTGTGTGGGGTCATCATGCAGGGCATTGATTCAATGCAGTCGACCATAGAGTTTAACAAACTTAAAGAAAACGTCAGCTTGACCGAGTGCTACTGAACCATTTATAACAACCGGAGCATATTTTACTTTTTTGTTTCTATACTTCCAAAAGTTTGAGATCAAAACTGTGTCACTGTAGAGCAGAACTGGTTATTCAATGGGTGTGCACAAGGCAGGGTAATGGGACAGTTACACTCAAAAAAAAAAAATCAAAAAAGGAAATTGTTTCTTTGCTACTCACCTGTTGTAGAGGCTCATCAATTATACTGGAACCAGTCAGTCGCCGGTCAATCTTTATTTGTCTACTTTCTCGTTTCATTTCTTCTAAAGCCTGAAGAGAATGGAACATTGAGAATTCAACATAAAACCGAAAAAAAAGTGCTGCCACAGAAATTTGGCATTTGTAAAACATGAAAAACTGGCAAGAAACCTTACTACAGAAGTTCAGGAGCAGGTGTTTTTTTTTTAAAAAAGGCAAGTGGACGTAGTTCAATTGTTAAATTACATGATGTTCAATTTCTATCTCTAGTCTATTATTCATATGGACTAGCAAGATGAAAACAGAGCCACCGAGGGAGTTTTCAAGAAGCTGTGTAGTGATTCCAATTTGTTAACTGTAACTAGAAGATAAAGCTTTAATTGTGCATTTCCAAGTTTTCTGCATGGTCTGGGAAATATTCTGTCAGCTGGATAGTACAATATGCCATCTTTCCCACAGAATGATGTTTGCACATTTATAATGTAATGATCAGTCTTAGACTAGAAGTAGTGGTATGGGTCTCAGCAAGACAGTACCCCATTTGCAGTGCTGAGGAAGGGATTTAAAACATTATCTGTTCTCTCCACAGATTCTGACTGACCTGTTGAGTGTTTCCAGTTGTGTCAATTCCAAAGAGATTTTTAAAAAGTACCCAGGGCTTTTGATGGATCTTCAGAGCATCTTTTAAAAAACTAGTTTCACACTGTATTGGTGTTATACTCCATGCAATATTTTAAAGCAGTGTAAGACTATTTCCTCCAAGGAATTTCACACTGCATTATGTCAGGTTCTGGCTATGGATTTAAACTGCAACTTCAGTATCAGTGTGAAGCAGAAGCAACTGTGCAATGACGGAGTATAAAAGCACCCTAAGTTATATCATGCCACAAACATTCCAGAATTCCATTGTCTGAACCATTTTGTGGCAAGTGCCGTGCCATTATCCCTCAGTTTCAGTTCTTGTTATACAATTACTTTGACATGTCAAGCCCACGTTATTCTGTGCCCTTGCCAGGAGACACAAAATAAAACTTATGATTTTGAATAATAGCTGTTTATGTCAGACCAGGCAATAACATTTCTTCCTGCCATTCCTTCCTCAATTACTCTGCATCGAATGTTGTAATGTGGCTCTATTCAGCACGCTGAATCAGACCCCAGAGAAGTGAAAGGGGCATTGTGGGTCCGCACTTTCATAGGAGCCAATATACTGGATTTGGGACCGGCAAACTGTGAGAAAGAATGCAAGAAACTGCAGCATAACTTAGACAAGTTAGTGGATTGGACAGACAGATGGCAGAGGCAGTTCAGTGAAGAGAAATGTGGAAGTGTACATTTTTTTTTGGAGGAGGAAACCTCCCACCAGGCCAGGTTAGCTCCAAGAGAACACACAAATCTAGTTCAAATGAAGTAAGTCAACTTACTTTGGGGACTCCGGTTGGTGCTGCAGGAAGGAAAGAGTGCTCACACTTTTCAAGGTATTTCTCGGAGTTTGTTTTCCCAAAAAGTAGTGTGACTGCGAAACCCCTGCAAAATAGGAAATACAGATTTTCAGAATTCCTGCATTCAAGTGGCAATTTAATTTGAGCAAAATCTGAATCATAAATTACACATGATTTATTTTTGTCCCCATATAGGCAGAGTTATTTTTAGACTTATACATCAACTCAAAAGGATCAGCATGGCTTGCCTTTAGTGCACAACATAGTTATTTTAGCACACAGAAAAATTACTGAACTATTGAAACACGGTAGGACAAAGTTCAGTACTTTTAACGCATCACAGATTAGGGTATGTCCCAATACTGCTCCAAGGTATTTCCGCTATAACCTTCGCAAAACAATGCCCAGCACTGCTATATACAAACCTATATATTATAGGTGGCATATTTGGTTTGCCATTTTTGGGTATCCCTATTGTAGAATCATATTTTATATTTCTGAATAACCATTCAGCCTAACTGTAAAGCCATTCATAAAATGACTGCTACAACGCTGATGGTTCTATTCAATCTTGTGATGCCAATATGGAAGGATACATCCTTTAGCTCAACATCCCAAGCTGACATCACAGCTGCATAATTTGTATGACTGGTGGAAGGATGTCCATCCTAATTGTTTCCTTCAAAATAAAGGATTTTGATCCTCAAGTCCAGGATTGGTTAAAAATCATCTAAGCTTTTGGAAACTAAACACCTCCCTGGCTTGATGAAACTTTTTTTTCGATCAACAGCCCTAGTAAACAACAACTTCTCCCTGTTCAAAAGATCTGTCTGCACGTCCTTGGTTTATCACAAGAAAATCACTCATCTGAATTTGAGGGAAGGTGAAGGCATATATCTTCCTTGTGCAAGTCTCATGAAATAAGGAGCTATAACTTTAAAACAATAGCCCCGATTCCCTAATCTACCAGAAATGTAGTGGCTGATTCAATGGAGAGTAGGGGACAAAAGGGCACTTGTCTTTTCCCTTCCAGGGCTCTGCTACCTACCTTAATAGGCAAAGTTAGTCCTTGGACTGAATCTTCGCTCAATCCGAAACATTGAAACACTAATAGTTTCTTAATTGAGAAAGGTCTGGCTGGGTGCTATACATTGAAATCTCCTTAAAGAGCTAATGAAGAGGGGGGGGGGGGGGGATGTCAACCGTACGGCCCGTGGCCCGAATGCATCCGCTGAACATTTTGATCTGGCCCGCAGAGTCTCTTGAAATGAGAAATGAATCTTCTGGCACGGCTTCCAACAGCCCGAGAGAATTGCGCCTTTTAAATTTTGCGCAACAGCAGTAAGTCATGCGAGGTGGGGTGGAGGAGAATACAAGAGGGCCAAGAACGGGCAGGCAGCGGCTCACAGAGGAGGAAGTAAAAGAACTTTCCTTACTATTTCTACAGTGGTCTATTTAAGGGCTGCTGTAGAACTACAACTAGTTGGAGCTTCCACGGCACATGCTCCAGCTAGTTTTTGCACAGAATTTGCAGAAGTGTCCTGAAACAGGAGCCAGACCTACTTTGGATATTTGGATCGATCAAACGCCGAATTCAGGAGGCTGCCAAAGACGCCTAAACAGAACAGTGAGGCCCAATATTTTGGCAGCATGCCAGTCGCTGATTAGGTGCAGGACCTCGTACTCAAAAATTGGTAGACATTGCGCCCGTCTTACACCCAAAAAATGGGGGCAATGCATACTACTTTCTTCCCTGGCGTGTCCAAATATTTTCTGTTGGATGTGCTCCACGCCAATGCCAAGATGTCTTATCTGGTCCATCTAAAATTAGTTTATAAACCCGAGGTGTGGCCACTTGGCATGTTTAATCAGCCTTTTCTGTAGGCCTGACAGAATCAAGAAGTTACTCAAAGTATGAGGCAAACTTCCTACCCAATCACGATTGTAGAGAGACTCTTAACTGATATTTAAAAAAAAATTGAATTTTTTTCCTGCTGTGGGAGAGGACAGAAATCAGCTGGTCGATCCACAACAATGCTTCAAGCCTTAGTCATTTTGCCTCCACCACTCGGCCCAGAAGTCCATTTCCCATTGATCAAAAAGAACATTCTGCTACCAGTGGCAGTATTGCCAACCCCACCGCCTCATAAATTAGAAGACAAACTCTTAAAAATCATGAGATTTGGTATAGAAATCATGAGTTGCTATTTTTTTCCCGGCCCGACCCCCTTGCTGACCTATGCTCCCGGACAGGAAGCGCATTCAGCCATCACTAACCGATTACGGACATATGAAATAGGAGCAGGAGTTGGTGGATCGGTGGCCCGCTGTTGGGTCACTCACAGGCCTGCCTCGCTCTGCTTTTAACCGACACTCTTTCCGGAACATAACCTCCATCAGCTCTACAACCCTCAGAGATCTCTGCACTTCTCCAATTCAGGCCTCTTGCGCATTTTAGATTTTAATCGCTCCACCATTGACGGCCGTACCTTCAGCTACCTAGGTCCTAAAGCTCTGGAATTCCCTCCATAAACCTTTAAGATGCTCCTTAAAATCTACCTCTGTCAGTACTGACCCTCCGACAGTGCACCACTCCCTCAGTACTGCCCCTCTGACAGTGCAGCACTCCCTCAGTACTGCACTGGAGTGTCAAGCTGGATTTTGTGCAAGGTCTCTGAGTGGGACTCAAGTGGCTGAATAGCCGCCTCCTGTTCCTAAATGATTTCAGGCTGTGATTTCGGGGGACGTGCGGTTTTTCTTTGTTTTGTATTTCGCCCTCCCAGCACAGAATTAAAATGTTCCACTGACACCAAACACATGGCTAATCTGGAAGAGTTGATGTGAGAACAGCTCCACCCTCTCTCGCACTGCATTATTATACCAGTGATAAACGCAGTAGCCTCCAGGTGTTTTATTACTGTCTCCGTGGAGACAGGTGAGGGATCATTTTACAGGTGAGACACTGGTGTCAGTCTCCAGGTTTGTGCTGGGAAAAGTTTGCCCGTCAGCACCTTGCTCTCTGCCTCTACCCGTGGACTGTGCCTTCACTCCAGCTCCAGCTTATTTATCTCTGTATGTCAACCGGGAGCAACTTACAGCTGCTCTAAATTAAACTTCTAGAAAATTGGGCCAATTACATGAAGAACACAGACAGCATCGGTCAGGAAATAAAACCAGCGGGAGCCCAACATGTGTGAGTGTTTGGTAAGTCTACCTTGAATCCTGCTGGCTCCCTTCAACTTCCAATCGGTTAGAGGATCACTTGAAATCATGTCAAGAAAGCTGGGTGTAAATGGAGATTCATCAGAAGGATATTGAAGTGGAAACTTCTTTAGTGGGAAATGTTTGAATCAAGTGTTCACCATTCCTCTTTAATTCGAGCATGCGCAAATCGGCATTTTAAAAAATAAATCCAGAGATTTAGGCGTTCCATCACAAGTGATGCTTTATTTCACTCCAAAATCACGTCGTTGGCAATACTGCAGTTGTAAGATTGCCTTATACTAGTTTGAACATATGTCCCCTCAGCCTACTTTCACTGTAATTTAAATTAGTAATCTAGATTAACCTTTTACATACTATTTACTACCTTATCTTTAGAAGATCACCTCTCATAATTCATAGCCCTTACACTAGAGATCTCCATCCTGAATCCAGTGCTTGAATGCATCGACCTTGTTTCTTGGGGACAAGAATGGGACACAGTTCTCAAGGTGCTGACCAAATCACTGTACAGTTTGATCACAACTTCTTCTGACTTGCATTTTACTGTTTTGGTTCAACATTCTATTGGCTTTGTGATTGGTGCTCTGCACTGGCTGGACCTGTTGAACATGGAGCGCATGAAGACTCCTAGGTCTCTTTCAACTTCATCCTCAGCTATTTCAAATTCATTCATAAAACATATGTATTGCCCATTTTCCTTTCCTATATGCAATGCTTCATACTTATCTGCATTAAAATTTTATCTGCCATTGTTTGACCCACTCATGTTTTGCTTAGTTTATTCTGTATGCCTGCCTGATGGCAGTTTCTCTCCCCAACCCACCTCCCAAAAATTAGATTAACCTAAACAAACCGGTTTCTTGGATCTCTTGCCACCTCTACTCCAAAAAACATCAGAAACATATGAATAATGTTAATATTCTATTCATTATATTTCCAATTGCTCTCTGTACCCTAATAATCTGCAGTTTAGTCGCACAGACACCACAGAGAATCTGCATCCATCCTTCAAACCTAGAGCTAACCTGGATATTGTATTAACATCTTAACCAAGGTAAGTTTATAAATATTGGAAATATCCAGTACTAGATCCCTAGGATGGTCCACTGATGACATCTGTCCCATTAGATCTATTGTTGATCCATTTAATCAATTACAAAATATACAACTCCCTTCTTTGTCAGCTTGGCTCAATTGGTAACACACACCTCTTTGTCAGAGGATTGTTGATTCAATCCTCACTTCTGGACTGAGTAGATAATCTAGTCCAACATTCCAGTACAATACTCTGCATTGTCAGAGGTGCATCTTTCAGATGAAATCTTCCATGACATTACTCATGATGAGTTGCAGAATATGATATTTTATAATGCAAGTGTCTTGCATGTCTGCTTGTGCTAGGTGCTTGTCACATAACAGTAATCAGACATCTTTTTCCTCCTTCTGTGCTGTATCATTCTATGACTTTTACATATGTTCTGGGGATTGAATTCCCCAATTGTTCATTTTTCCATGAAATCTGGACATAAATAACCTTGATGGTTATATGTTCCTTTACTCATGTACTTAATTTTAGCTCTTGCCTTTTATAAAGCTTAGAATGCACAGCAAGATGGCAGGCATGGTGCGCAGTTGCAGAATATGATATTTTATAATACGGGTGTCTTGCCATGTACCATACAATGTATTATCCGGTGATTTAATAAGTCAAATTGAGATTTTACTACATTATGACAAATGTAAAGTATATAATACAATAGAGAACCAAGCTGAATATAGAAAGTACAGAGGAGATCTAAAACCAATACAGTATAGCTAACTCTTGCGAATCTATCGCGATTTCTGAGTGAAGCATCACTCATGATCTCGCGATGGAACTCCGAAATCTCAGGATTTTAGGCGTGATTCACTAAAGCATTGCTCTCCCTCAATACAGCCAGCTCAAGTGGTGCAATTTTTGAAGGAAACATTCACTTCTCCCGCCTTCTGCTCAGATTAGATAGTGTCCAATTCTAGAATGTTTCCGGGCCGGGTTGTTTCTCTATTGGTTGTGCTACGTCAGTCATCAATGGAACAGAGATTCCGTCGCCCTCCCTCTGCACAGCGGTCAGTGTAACTCTCCATGCAGCAGTTTGACACTGAGGACGTTGCAGGAGATTCAGGCCACTTTACAGGTCACGAAACTGAACCCAGCCAAGTTACAACCATCAGTTCACTGCATGGCATTACTGCCTAATGGAACTGGACAAAACACTTTGTAAATACATTGAATTGACAGAGGTAGGGTTCATGCTATGAAACAGTAAGAGATTGCAGTAAAGTTTTTCTCTTGCCCTCTTCACCAGAAAAAAATCTGTAAAGCTTTTTGTAGCTTAGAATGAACAGCAAGATGGCAGGCCTGGTGTGCCAGGATAGAAGTTAGTCACCTTCACATATCTTCATGTTAGGTACCTCCTTGCTGATTCTAGGACTGCCTCTAATGCTCTCAGACCCAAAACCTTCCTCCTCAATGTTCCAAGAAGCCAGGTCTGCCCTAATGTTCGCTGACAACCCCTTCCCCCCACCCCCCAAAGAGTATTGTTCGACCTCGAGATCCCATCCTAGATTGTTGGGCCCTGGGCCTCTTCCCAGATCACAGGGCTGCCGCTAATGATGAAAAGTCAGTGTCCCAAGTACAGTAAACTCTTGTTTAAACGGCACTTAATCATCCGCAATTCTCTAATAACCAGCAAAATTGATACTCAAAACAACACCTCAATAACCGGAAATGTTGCAGAGTCCAAGTCTTAGTTTCTGTTTGCTTCAGAATATTGAGAGTGGCAGCTACTTTAGACTTGAATATGTGTTTCCCAGAGACTCAATGGATGGGTTCATTTTTCAGTATGTTACTGTGCCATATAGACTAGGGAAGTCATTTGGAGGTTTACAGGTGCGTGTTAACCACCCGATGGATTCATGGCTGTCAGGTGATAGGTCAGAAATCTTCAGTTGTATAGGGAATAATATATAGTTGGTAGGGAATAATAAATACTTCATAGGGACTTACCCAGAAGAAAAAGGTGACTGGCTGCTGGTGAGTTAGGTAGAGATTGAAATGTGAGTGCGGATAAGCTACATAGAAGGCATTGGTGTGGATAAGTTACTTGGAGGGCAATGTACACTTGCCAGTGAAAGCTGAAAATTGATGTCGATAAGGATTATACCAGATAAAAGTTGGTCATGTTATGTAAATAGCATTCAAATCTTATTTTATTTTTGTTTGTTAAAAATAGCCTCGGTAGATATACCTCGCCGTTATCCGGAATTTTTAAATCAACTGGCACCATCCCGGTCCTGTCGGTGCCGGATACGAAAGAGTTCACTGTAATATTAAAAGCATAACACTCGTCCTTATAAAGCTTACGACCCACCATAAGCAATGCTACAGGAGATCTGCTGGTATATTGAAATCTAGCCTGCCATGCTCTCGTGATCCTGCACTGCTCCCAGGTAGTTCTGAAAGCATAATACGAGTTCTTATAGTATACATCATTTTCATAACTGGACTGCTGGTTTACCAGTGAGGATCACAGATCAGTCCTGGGGGTGGATGAAAATTACAGGAGGCACCAGGAAGACGACAAATAGACCAGGATCAGAAATTGTAGGTAACGGGACTTAATCAGACACTGCGCCAACCATGAAGTGCTCACAGCACTTTCAGAACTGAACTGACATTTACCAAAGATCGCACATCAGGCTGGGGTGTGGCTCAGGATAGTAGGCAGCGCAGGGAGGATTGAGACAGGCTGGAGCCAGCAACTAACAAGCAGCAGGCTCCAGCTCAAAACTGAACCATCATGGCACGGCAGCACGCAAGCGCACAATAAATTATGGTATCAGGTAGAAATTCAGGATTTGACATTGTAAACCAATTTTTATGAATCATCTGACACTTACACACACTGTCCACCTTGTTGACCTGCAACAGGCCATGACTTCCAGCAGCTAATGTCAGATACCCAAGTGACATGTAGCTTCCCTGTCTCCAGTCTCAAAGTGCAGAGACACATTCCAGTAAGTGTAAGGATGCTGTGATTCCCCCTTCCTAAAATCTCAACACCCCCCTCCCCATCTTGTGTCAAGCGGAAACATTTATGTCCAATCCTGGAAGCTCACCTTTTAAACATGCCCCGCCCAAAACTGTTTGCACTTGATGTATCATCGTGTCTCGGCTGCTACGCATGCATCAACCAGCAAATCATGATCTGTTTTGTCTTTGGGTTGTTATATCCTTTTTTGTTTACTTTAGATATTTTTTGGTTTGTGTTTCAGATTATAACGCTATTTGAACCCTAGGTCCACAAATCCTCATGGTTTTAACTTGCCCTGACAACTAAATAAAATTCCATACTGTTCCCAGGACATAAACAACAAACTTTTTTTTAAAATAGATTCTCACTACCGGTTCTATCCCATGCCTTTCCTGAATACCCCTCGTTTTCGAAAGACAGCAGAACAACAAATACACAGGACTTTTTTTTTTAAATTTTAAATGTCCAAATACATTTATTAAAAAATAAAAGCAGAACAACATTTTTTTGAAATGCTCATTAACATTGTTAGCTCCTCATAGAAAAAAAGTTTGCAATTCGTGCTAAACTATGTAGTAATTAATTTCCATACACAAGTGGTTACTTTTCCCTTTTCTTACCAACTAAGGAAGTTATCTGGCTTAACTAGCTCTCTCGGGACATATTCTCTGAAGACTCCATATTGACTGCGATTTGAAAAAGATCAGCTGATAATTCCCTTGATAGTGGTGACTAAAGCTTTGTGAATTTAAGGAGCTGATTGGCAGCTCTTTTTAAATTGGTCAATCAAACTAGTTTGAGCAAATCACACCAAATGTTTGTATTTAAATTGGCCCCTTCCTCAGACAAACCAACTATTGCAACTAAATGAACCTTCCTTGGTGACTAAAGCAGGTTTTTAAACCCCTTATGAGCCTTATACAATTAAAAGAAGCAAATACCACACTAAACTTTAAATTACAAGTTTGTCACTTCTTCCACTTTATAGATCACATGAAAAACTAATCCTCTTCAAAATTAGAGAAGCCATAAAATGTTTCCCCTTTTCAATTTCAACTGATCAAAGCAAAGTTTTTACTATATATCCTAAATCAATAAAGGTAAACAATGTTAATGAAAAAAACTCAAATGGCATACCTTTATTATCAAAATAAAATTATGTTGGGGATGGTAGGATAGTGGTATAGGTTACTGGACAAGTAATCCAAAAACCTGGACCAATAATCGAGAGAATGAAAGTTCAAATCCCACCATGGCAGTTTGAGAATTTGAATTAATTTTTAAAAACATCTGAAAATAAAAAATGACAATAATACCAGTAAGTGACCATGAAACTGTTGGATTGTCATAAAAAAAAAGGAACTGGTTCACTAACATCCTTTAGGGAAGGAAGCCTGTTGTTTTTACCCGGTCTGGCCTATATGCGACTCCAGACCCACACCAACGTGGTTGACTCTTAACTGCCCTCTGAAATGGCTTCGCAAGCCACTCAATTGTACCAAAGCAAAGAATGGATTGCAGTGGTTCAAAGCAGTGGCCCACCACCACCTTCTCAAGGGCAACTAGTGATGGGCAATAAATGCTGACTATGACAGCGACACCCACATCCCAAAATGAATTATCATAAATTTTGATGGCCATCCCTAATCAGTGGAAAATGCTCTAACAATTCCAGAATAAGGAGGGAAAAGTATCTAAAGTTATAGGGGGAAAAATGGAATCGCGGCCCCTTTGGTGCGCTAACTTCGCCGGGAAAATTAGCACCCCCGCGGCCGAAATTCATCGATAGCGCCCCAAGAGGGAAGCGGGGTGCTATTGGAAGCGCCACGCCTCCCTCTTGGGGCACTGCGAGCGAATATCGCGGCGCTATGTGCCGCGCTGTGGCACGTCGCGCCGCGGTACCGCAGGCCTTCCTCCCCTTATGGGGAAGGGCATTGCGCAGCGCAACCCGGCGCCGAGCTGGGCCACCAGGGATCGGAATGCCGGCAAAAGAGCCCAGCACACAAGCGAAGTGCCGGACTCACGGATCACAGCTGGCACTCCGCTGCCGTCCCCGGCACTCAGGAGGAGGCCGGGGATGGCAACAGGGGCAGGTGCTGGCAGGTGGCCAGCAACAAAAATGGCCGCCCAGCACCTTCCCTTTAATTAGCACCGCCCCGGCCGCAGGTAGGCCCCACTGACCCCGTCAGACATAGCGTCCGCCGATAAGTCAGGGGGCGCTACCGAAGATTGCGGCCGGGGGCGCTGCGCACAGCGATGACATCATCGCCAGCGGCACAACGCCACGGGGCACTAACGGTTACCGCTGCCACTAACCTCCCGCTGAATTTTGCGGGAGGAGTTGGCGGCGCCGCGCCCGGGCGCTAGTTGCTTTGCGTCCCGTTAGCATCCTCTTAGGGCGCTAACGGGAGGCGCAAAGCAACCGAATTTTTAAGCCATAGACTCTAACCTTGCGGACAATTTATCATGGCACCCACTCCATATAATCACCCTGTGACTTTAGCCAAGCTGAGGGTTTAAAGTACATGCCAGCCTTGCAAATCATTCCTCATGATTAGTAAGTCATCATGAGCAGAACATTTAAACAAAAACAGTATTTACAATAATTAAACAAAAACTAACTGTTATTGTAGCATACTTATTTCCAGCAGGTGAAATAAACATATTACATCGAGTTACATCTAATCTACAGTACAAAAACAGGCCATTCGGCCCAGCTGGTCTATGCTGGCGTTTATGTTCCATATTAACCTCCTCCCATCCTTCTTCATCTAACCCCATCAACATAGCCCTCTATTCCCTTCTCCCTTGTGTTTATCTAGCTTCCCCATAAAAGCATCTATGCTATTTGCCTCAACTACTCCCCGTGGTACTGCATTCCACATTCTTACCACTCTTAATATGCTCTTAGAGAAACTTAACAGGAGCAGGAGTAGGCCATTTGGCCCTTCGAGCCTGCTCCGCCATTCAATATCATGGCTGATCTTCTACCTCATCTGCACGTTCCTGCACTATCCCCATATCCTTCGATTCCTTTAATATTCAAAAATCTATCGATCTCTGTCTTGAATATACTCAACGACTGAGCCTCCACAGCCCTCTGGGGTAGAGAATTCCAAAGATTCACCACCCTCTGAGTGAAGAAATTTCTCCTCATCTCAGTCCTAAATGGCAAACCCCTTATTCTGAGACTGTGACCCCTGATTCTAGACTCCCCAGCCAGGGGAAACATCTTCCCTGCATCTACCCTGTCAAGCCCAGTAAGAATTTTGTATGTTTCAATGAGATCACCTCTCACTCTCCTAAATTCTAGAAAATATAGGCCTAGTCTACTCAAGCTCTCCTCATAGGACAATCCGCCCATCCCAGCAACCAATCTGGTGAACCTTCATTGCACTCCCTCTATGGCAAGTATATCCTTCCTTAGGTAAGGAGACCAAAACTGTACATAATATTCCAGGTGTGGTCTCACCAGGGCCCTATATAATTGCAGAAAGATGTCTTTACTCTAGTACTCAAATCCTCTTGTAATAAAGGCCAACATACCATTTACTTTCCTAATTGCTTGCTGTACCTGCATGTTAACTTTGTGATTCGTGTACAAGGACACCCAGCTCCCTCTGAACACCAACATTTCCCAATCTCTCACCATTTAAAAAATACTCTGCTTTTCTATGTTTCCTACCAAGGTAGATAACTTCACATTTCTCCACATTATACAGGAAACTCTTTGGTATCCGGCGCCGACGAGACCGGGGTGGTGCCGGTTGAATAAAAATTCCGGATGATGGAGGGTTATCTACCGAGGCTATTTTTAACAAACAAAAATTTAAAAAAATCAAGAAATGTGCAGTATACAGTAATTGGGTACTCACCTACAGAATGCTGCGTTAAATGGATGGTGGAAGATGCTTGATTAAGCACAGTACTGCTAGTTGAGGGTAATCCATAACTCTAATTACTTAACAGTAAAACAAAACTTATAAACGACTGTATACAGTACTGTAGTTGACTGTACACTTATTCCAAGTCAACTGGTTCATCAGGAATATCCATGCCAGCTGGGTCATCAGGATCATGCACTTCCACAGATTCTTCAGGCACGTCCGCTGCTTCGACTCTTTTGGAAGCTTTCTTAAACATGTTGCGGATGTCGGCTTGCTTAGTTGACTCTTGCATTTTCTGTAGAAACGTGGAATGCAGAAGATGGAGTTGCATAACTTCTTGGGCAGAGTAGCAAGGCTGTCTTTCAGCAAATTGGAAGATTGAAGAAAATCCTTCTGCAGCTTTAGCCCAAGAAATCTTGTTCTCTTCAGAAATCTCATCCTCTTCACTTTCCATCTCACTTTCCTTTTCTTTCTTTGGATTCAAAACACTCAATTATTTCATCATCACTTAGCATATGCACAACAGCAACTTCTCTATCTGCATCAACCCACTGCTCGATATCACTTTCACTGAGGTGACGTAGAGGGTTTGCTGGGCCTACATTTTTCACCATGCCAGCCATTTCCATTATTGTACTCTTCTTGGGACGAACATTGAACCCATGAAATTCCTCCTCTGAAGAACCTTCAGCAAACATTACAGAAGACCACAATTTGCACCAGGCTTGCCTCAGAGTGTGACCTTTCACCAAGTTCCAGGAACATGCAACATTATAGATGGCATCTTTAATACTGTATTCCTTCTGAAATGCGTGAATATTGTCATCTTGGCTTATCAGTTTACGTAGGAAGTCTTTCTTGTAATGACACTTCAGATTTTGGATAACGCCCTGGTCCCTGGGTTGTATGAGAGAAGTTACATTTGGTGGCAAATAAATGGTGAAAATATTTCCCGAAACCAACTCGGATTCATGCGGATGGGCTCTACAATTATCAAGCAATAAAATGCATTTGCTATCTTCAGGTTTCCCTATTTTACGGAAATGTTCCCTCACAGATGGAACAAAAATATGATGGAACCAATAGAAGATTTCCTTATCCATCCAAGCATTTTTTTGATCTTTGTACTCAACAGGTAAGTGCCTCACATTTTTAAATGCACGGGGATTTTTATACTTCCCAATAACAAGAAGTTTAACCCGGTGTGATCCAGCAGCGTTCGCACATGTTAGCACGGTTACATGATCTTTATTTTTCTTGTAACTTGAAGCATTAGCCTCACTAGCCCCAGCAAGCGTTGATTCTGGCAAAAACCTCCAAAACAAGCCCGTTTCATCAGCATTATATATCTGTGCTGGCGACAAATCATGTTGCTGCACAATCCGATTGAAATAATTGCAGTATTCTTCTGCGGCGTCGTGATCAGCTGATTTCTTCTCCCCGGAAATATCGAGTCGTCGTATCCTGTGCCGTAACTTGAAGCAAGTTAGCCATCCCTCGGAGAAAGCACACTTGTCAGTGAGCTCCATCCTTTCGTAGAAATCCTTCGCTTTCTCAATTAGCATGGGTCCGGAAAGTGGAACACCCTCTGAACGCTTAAGAGAAAACCACTCAAAGCACGGTATCCAGCTCATCAAGCTTAGGCTTACGAAGCGTACGCCGTTTCTCTACACTCTTAGATGTCTCCAAGCTTGAATAAAACTTGAGCAGCTTATCCTTCTGCGATTTGATGGCTTAGATTGTTGACGAACTGATTTTGAATTCATTCATAATGTTGATACGCTTCTCTCCCCTTTCTAGTCGTTGGCATATCTCGATTTTCTGTTTTAAAGTTACCACTCTCTTCCTTTTGCTTGGACCAGCTTTTGGGAATTCCATAATGCAAGATGGGGGAGATAATTCCCGATAAAGATGGAGAGATACACAGAAAAATGGTGGCTGGGAAAAGACTACCAGCAGCGCGGGAGACACACAGTAAAATGGCGGATCAGAAGAGACTACCGGCAGCGCGGGAGAATCAGACTCCTGTTACTGCGGTGTTCGGACTTTCGACAGCGCCAGGAAGCCGAGTAGTGGCACTTTGGAGAACTACCCCCACTGACTAACTCGGCGTTCGCGGGAGACTCTGACTCGGCAACATTGCCGGTTATTGGGGAGGAGTTTTCGGAGTATGAATTTTGCCGGTTAATAGAGAATTCCGGATATTTAGGTGCCGTTTAAACGAGAGTTTCCTGTATTCCATTTGCCATGTTCTTGCCCACTCACTTAGCCTGTCTATATCCCCTTGAAGCCTCCTTGCATCCTCCTCACAACTTACATTCCCACCCAGCTTTGTATCATCAGCAAACTTGGACATATTACATATGGTCCCCTCATCCAAATCATTGATGTAGATTGTGAATAGCTGAGGCCCAAGCACTGATCCTTGCGGTACCCCACTAGTTACAGCCTGCCAACCCAAAAATGACCAGTTTATTCCTACTCTCTGTTTCCTGTCCGTTAACCAATCCTCAATCCATGCTAATATATTACCCCAATCCCATGAGCCCTAATTTTGTTTAATAACCTCTTGTGTGGCACCTTATCAAATGCCTTCTGAAATCCAAATACACCGCATCCACTGGTTCCCCCTTATCTATTCGGCTAGTTACAACCTCAAAAAACTCTAGCAGATTTGTCAAACACAATTTCCCCTTCATAAATCCTTGTTGACTCTTTCCAAGTGCCCTGTTACCACATCCTTGATAATAGATTCTAGCGTTTTCCCTACTGCTGATGTCAGGCTAACTGGTCTGTAGTTCCCTGTTTTCTCTCTCCCTCCTTTCTTAAATAGTGGGGTTAAATTTGCTACCTTCCAATCCGTGGGAACTGTTCTAGAATCTATGGAGTTTTGGAAAATGACAACCAATGCATCCACTATCTCTATAGCCACCTCTTTCAAAACCCTAGGATGTAGGCCATCAGGTCCAGGGGATTTATCAGCTTTCAGTCCCATTAATTTCCCCAGTACTTTCTTTTTACACTTAATACTAATTTCTTTCAGTTCCTCATTCTCGCTAGACCCTTGGTTGTCCACTATTTCCAGGAAGTTTTTTGCGTCTTCATCCGTGAAGACAGACACAAAGTATTTGTTTAATTTCTCTCCCATTTCCTTATTCCCCATTATAATTTCTCCTATCTCAGCCTGTAAGGGACCCACACTGACTTTCGCAAATCTTTTCCTTTTTAAATACCTATAGAAGCTTTTACAGTCTGTTTTTATGTCTCTCGCTAGTTTACTCTCATATTCCATTTTCCCTTTCTTTATTAATTTCTTGATCCCCCTTTGCTGAATTCTAAAATCTTCCCAATCCTCAGGCTTACTACTCTTTTTGGCAACAGTATAAGCCTCTTCCTTTGATCTAATACTATCTTTAACTTCTCTTGTTAGCCACGGTTGGACCACTTTTCCTGTGGGGTTTTTGTGCCTTAAAGGAATGTATATTTGTTGTAATTTAATTCCCTATTGGATTTATTAGTGACCATCTTGTATCTATGGCCCCTAGTTTTTGAATCTCATACATGTGGAAACACCTTCTCTATCGAACCCCTTCATCATTTAAAGACCTTTATCATGTCACCGCTCAACCTTCTCCATTCCAGCCTGTTCAGTTTCCTGATAACCTTAGTTCTGGGATCATCCTTGTAAATATTTATTTGCACCTTCTATAAGAGAGACCAGAACTGTTCACAGTACTCCAAGTGTGGTCTAACCAAGGTTCTACACAAGTTTAATATGCTTTTATTCCCTACTTTTCCATTTCTACCCATCTAGAAATAAACCGGTGTCTGTTTTGCTTTTTTATGGCTTTATTAACCTACATCGTTACTTTTTGTAATTTGTGTATCTGCAATATGCACAGTCTATGATCATAAATAAACTGTTCAAATACAAATGAAATACATTAATAGACAATTACTTAATTAAGTGGAACCAAGAACAGCATAGGCTTAATTACTATGATTATCTTAGTCTGTTGGAAAAAAGCATAGGGTGGAGTTAGATGTACTTTCATAAAATTAACAAATGAGCCAAGAAACCTCTTGTAATAACAATCCTGTGAAAACGGCCTACTCACTGCACCAACACATGGATGAGCGATGGGATACAGGTTTGGCCTATAATTCCCCACATTCCTAGTCATTATCAGTCCAAACAGGGAAATACAGCAGAAGGCAGCTCTTGAAAAATTTTGCAAGAATTTTTTTTTGAAAGATTGAGGGTAAAGGACAATTTTAGAAGATTGACTCATTGTCTGACGAGCAGGGAAAACAATTGAATAAGGCCAGAATCATTGCAATGTCAAAACCACAGTAACTTTTCAACACTTTAGGCACGATCTTGCCAGCCCTGGGGAGGTGGGTGTGGAGGCAGGACTGCCGGGAAAATGGCAGAACCTGGGAGCAGGTGCCCATCCCACCCCCGTGCCATCTTGCCAGGAGGCGGGTAGCCGACCCCCTCCGGGTCCCGTCTCCTGGAGGCAGGAAGGGGATTACAGCCACTTAACTGCCTGTTAACAGGTAGTTAACAGGCAGTTAGGAGGATTATCCCCATTTTTCCCCCCAATAGAGGCGCGGGCTTCCCGACGTCAGGAAACCCCGCCAGGGTCAGCGGGGGTCGGAGGGGTCCAAAAGCGCACTGTGAAGGTAAGTGACGGGTGCAAGTGTGGAGAGGTAAGTATGTAAGGGGAGTGGAAAGTGATAGAAAATGCTTACTTACCTTTTTCAACAGTTGGGGATGCGGAGAGTCTCGCATCTCACCGGCAGAGATGACAGATGGCTGCTGCATTCTCCGATGCAACAACCATCTAATTTCTGCAAAAGAAAGAGGTTTGAGGAGTCTTGAATGCAAGGACTCATCAAACAATATAGAATGTCAGTGTTTGACAGCTTCACAGAGCTGTCAAACGATGACAATTCATCTGTCAAAAATTTGTCATAAGCTGACGTTGTGTGTTACCGGCTTCCCCTTAATTGGCCTGCCAAGCCCACTGGGCGGGCTTAACAAGGTCAATCAAGGGAAAATAGCGTGGGTTGGCCACAAGTCGATGGAGGCGGGACAACGACCCGACAAGCAGCAGTCCCGCCTCCAACATGCCCCCATTGGCAAAATCACCCCCTTCAGCTACATGAAAGAGGGTGTGTCTTCTCCAATTAAAATCAAGTTGAGAAGTTAACTTGCTTGTGCTGTTTTACACTTTGGATTCTACCAAGTACATACTCTAACCTTGAAAACTTACTCATTCATGTTGGGTTAAACTAAACTAATGTTTTCTGTAACTTTTATTGTGATCATTGGCACTGAACCTTATAATGGTACATAGTTAAACAAAGTAGTTGTCAGTACTACATTGAGTTTTGGGTTATGTCCTTGAAGTCTTCCAAATTTAGCAAGACCCAATAGTAAATCTCTAATATTGCATTATATACTCACATTGACTACTGGTTGCAAGTTTCTTTACACAAGTCATTTTACTTTGAATGATTCCTTCCTCGCCAAACGGCATCACTAATAAAACCCTAGACATAGATGATAAATCCTAATCTATTTCTTCATTATATAACTATTGATTCAATTCTTCCTACACCACTGAACAAATGATGCTAAAACTTAATTGCATAAAAATGTAATTTAATACTAAACAGATGTACTGAATGAAGAAAAAGTGAGAAATTTTCTTGAATACAAATGCAATAGAGTAACTAAGAATCAGCTATCAGGAGAATTATCCAACAAAAAGCAAAAATTTAATACAGTTTATTTAAAATATAATTAGTAAGAGAAATGATAATTACATCATTCCATGAAGGAGCAAGAAAAAAAAGGCTGCTTTGCAATATTTTTTAAAAAGCTGAAAGATCTAGGCAGTGTGTTCTTCTTTGAACTGAAACACACTACTACTACAAAAGCAGTTAACACACTTCTGTACATTATCATCTGAACAATGGCTGTTTAATAAAAATGTGTTTAATATAGATATTTGTACTGCAACTATTATTCAAATAAAATATAAAGCAATTTTCAGTATTTACTTTTTTTTTTAGGGATATACCAAATTTTGAATTCAGGCATACTTCTGCCTCATCTGCCAGTCTATTCTGGACTACTTGCAACAAACAACTGCAAAGGACTTTTCACTATTTGCAACAGCATATCACAATTTGCATTTATATAGCACCTTTTAACATAGAAAAATGTCCCCCAAGCCATGGTGGAAGAGTCAGCAGATGTTAACCAAAAACTTTTAAAAAGGCTTTTAAAAAGGCGGAAAGAAGATAGGTGCAGGAGTTTTGGGAGGGAGTTCCAGAGATTGGGGCAAAGGCAGCTGACGGGTGAAGAGATGCTCAGAAGATCAGAGCCAGTGCACCAATAGGTACAGGAGATGATGCATGGCCAGAGGAAGTTAGAGGTAGCTGGGGTAAAGTCAGTGGGTTCTGAAGATGAAGAAGATATTATTCTTTATTTATTCTAGGGATGTGGGCGTCACTGGCAAGGCCAGCATTTATTGCCAATCCCGAGTAGCCCTGACTGAGTGGCTTGTTAGGCCACTTCAAAGGGAAGTTAAGAGTCAATCACGTTGGTATGGGACTGGAGTCACATATCGGCCAGACTGCAAGGACGGCAGGTTTCCTTCCCTTAAAAAAAGACATTAGTGAACCAGTTGGGTTGTTAACGACAATCCAACAGCTTTATGATAATTGGAGAATAGATGGGTCCAAAGTGACCTTTTTGAAGGAAGTGAAGACAATGGTTTGAAAAGGGAGACACACACGATGCCTGAGCAATGAGAGCCACTGAGAATGTTGACAAGAATGGGGACCAGGAAAGATAATTGACTGGTTAAGATTTGGATGGTGAAGGGGCAGAAAGTGAATCTCTTAGTAAAATGGGCAAGGGGGAAGACGGAACAGTAATCACAAAGAATCAGGGTTGGGGCGATTGGCAGGTCAAGAGAAAGCTGCATGGAGGTTTTCAATTTTAAAAATGAAGAAATCCATGATGTTACAGGTGAGAGCAGAGGAAAGGTGCTCGAGGATGCAGTTTGTCATGGAGAAAAAGATGCTGTAGATTGTCCTTGCCCTCCATTTGGGTGTAACAGGACAGTTTGGCGGAGGAGCGAGGACAGTAGAGCTTAACGCGATTGATCATGGTCACGAATGACTAGGCTAATCATGCATCAGGTATGTGCAAGTTTTCGGTCTTCAGAATTAACTAAGTAGAAATGAGAACGGTTATGGGGAACTGCAGGAGTAGGTGATGGCGAACAATTTAGTGAGAACAAAGATGTCAAAAGCACAGGCGTGCGAGCAGCTTAACAATAGGAGATATGTTGTTGAGGGCTAAAGGAGAGGGAGTTGGGAGCTTGAGTGAATTTTGTGAGGAATCTTGGGAAAAGCTATATTACACAGGACCAGAGGGCAAGGGTAACGGGGTTGGAGAAAGGCAGGTGGAAGTGGATAGTAAAAATGAGGAAGTAGCCATGGATAGCATGATCAAGGACTCAAAGGTTTCACAGAAGAATTCTTATGAAAATAAACTATTACTTAACCACAGATAAAAAGGTCCATCACCAATGTGGCAATTAACTGATAACGATTAGGGACCAAAAAGGAGACCTATGCATGGAGGCAGAGGGTATAGCTGAGGTACTAAATGAGCACTTTGCAACTGTCTTCACCAAGGAAGAGGATGCTGCCATAGACAGTGAAGGAGGAGATAGTAGAGACACTTGATAGGATAAAAATTGAGGTATTAGAAAGGCTGGTTAAAGTAGATAAATCACCAGGAGCGGATGGGATGCATCCTAGGATGCTGAGGGAATTGAGGGCATAATTGCAGAGATACCGGCCATAATAGTCCAATCCTCCATAGAATCGGGGGGGTGGTGCCAGAGGACTGGAGAATTGCAAATGTTACACCTTTGTTCTAAAAGGGTGTAAAGATAAACCCAGCAACTACACGCCAGTCAGTTTAACCTCAGTAGTGGAGAAGTTTTCAGAAACAGTAATCAGGGACAAAATTAACAGTCGCTTGGATAGGGGTGGATTAATTAAGGAAAGCCAGCACTGATTTATTAAAGGCAAATTGTGTTTAACCAACTTGATTGAGTTTTTTGATGAGGTAAGAGAGGATTGATGAGGGTAATGCGGTTGACTTAGTGTACATGGATTTCCAAAAAGGCGTTCGACAAAGTGCCACATAATAGGCTTGCCAGCAAAATTGAAGCCCATGGAATGAAAGCGACAGTGGCAGCATGGATACAAAATCGGCTAAGTGACAGGAAACAGAGAGTAGTGGTGAACGGTTGTTTTTCGGACTGGAGGAAGGTATACAGTGGGGTTCCCCTGGGGTCGGTTCCAGGACCACTGCTTTTCTTGATATATATGACTTAAACTTGGGTATACAGGGCACAATTTCAAAATTTGCAGATGACACAAAACTTGGAAGTAAACAGTGAGGAGGAGAGCGATAGACTTCAGGAAGACAGACAGGCTGGTGAAATGGGCAGACATGCGGCAGATTAAATTTATTGCAGAAAAGTGTGAAGTGATGCATTTTGGTACAATGAATAGAGGACATATAAACTAAATGGTACAATCCTAAAGGGGGGTGCACGAACAGAGAGACCTGGGGGTATGTGCGCAGAAATCGTTGAAGGTGGCAGGGCAGGTTGAGAAAGCAGTTAAAAAGGCTTACGTGATCCTGGGCTTCATAAATAGAGGTATAGCATACAAAAGTGTGGAAATTATGATGAACCTGTATAAAACACTGGTCCAGCCCCAACTGGAGTACTGTGTCCAATTCTGGGCACCACAATTTAGGAAGGATATGAAGGCCTCAGAGAGGGTGCAGAAAAGATTTACAAGAATGATTCCAGGAATGAGGGATTTCAATTACGTTGATAGACTGGAGAAGCTGGGGTTGTTCTCCTTGGAGCAGAGAAGATTGAGAGGAGATTTGATAGAGGTGTTCAAATTCATGAGGGGTCTGGACAGGCTAGATAGAGGGAAACTGTTCTCATTGGCAAAAGAGTCGAGAACAAGAGGATACAGATTTAAGGTGTTTGGCAAAAGAACCAAAGGCGACATAAGAAAAACTTTTTTACACAGTGAGTGGTTAACATCTGAAATGCACTGCCTGAAAAGGTAGTGGAGGCAGACTCAATCTTATCTTTCAAAAGAGAGTTGGATAAGTATCTGGAAGAAAAAAAATTGCAGGGCTACAGGGAAAGGGTAGGGGAGTGGGACTAGCTGAGAGTCGGCACGGACTCGACGCGCCGAATGGCCTTCTTCCGTGCTGTAACCATTCTATGATTCTATGATTCCCTCAAAAATTAAACACTGCATTGTTACATTTATATTTGGTATCTTGGTGAATCTGTGCAAAAATATATTTTTTTAAAATCACCTCTATTCTAGCCTGGATAATCTTCCTGTCACGGTCACGCTGGATCCAGACCCATTTAACCAACACATATTAGCACAATTGGAAGCTTCAGCGACACTCATAAGCAAGAGAGAAAACAGTGGTATGGGTCTGGGAAAGAATGGAATTTGTCCCTAGTAACCACAAAATTGATAACAGACTAAAAAATAGCAAATCAGATTTTAAATTTTTAATAGTGTAATTTCTGCAACAACCTCTAACAAGATATCCAGTTCAAAATGAATGTGGGTAACAGAGACTGAAATATGTTAACTGAAAGCTAACAAAAATACTTCCACATTTAATTTTTAATGGATCAATGAAAGGGCACAACCTTAAATAATTAATATGGTGAATACTGTCCAGAAATAGTTATTTTTATATTTAATCTATTGATATATTATTAGAGGACTACATGCGAAAAGATAAAAGGTTATACTCACCCACCCACAAAGCACAGGATATAAAACGCAAAGTAAAATATAGCAAAAGGTCCAAAAGTGACTAGAAAAAGAACGACACCAAGGCCTCCCCATCCCCATATGGAAACACCAGCCTGAAACAACAAAAAAAAATTGTAAGCAAGAATGTGGTGAGGAAAGTGAACACAAAAACCATGTGTTACTCTGTTTGATGATAAAAACTAAAGTAACTTACAGCATAAATAACCTAATAATGGTAAATCACAATCCAACTCAGGAAATAAAACCAAAAATTAAAAATTCTATCAAGCATAAATGTAGAACACATTCATTAAATGTAAACATGTGGGACAGAATTTTCCCAATAACCTGCACCACCTGTGCAATCACATGCTGTGTGCCATCGGAAAATAACATTTGCCCACAATTTTCTGTGCACTGATTTCATATTAAAGTGCAAGTTTTGGCAATTATATTTAGTAAATAATAGACAGTAAAAGTAATTCAGAAGGGTGAAGAGAATATCTGGTTGGGCTGTTAGCTGTGGCTCAGTGGGCAGCACTCTCGCCTCCGAGTCAGAAGTCTGTGGGTTCAAGTCCCACTCCAGAGACTTGGGCACAAAAATCAGGCTGAAACTCCAGTGCAGTACTGAGGTAGTGCTGCACACAGAGGTGCCATCTTTCGGATGAGACATTAAACCAAGACCGTCTGCCCGGTTTGTAGGATCTTGCTGTGTACAAATTAGCTGCCGTGTTTCCTACATTACAACCGTGACTACACTTACTTCAATAGCTGTAGAGCGCTTTGGGACAAGCTGAGGTTGTGAAATACGCTATGTAAATGCAAATCTCTTTTTCCTTTAAACATTAAAAAGGGGGAAGTCAGGGGAGGGGAAAGGAGTACATTCTGCAACTTTGCTGAAATTTATGCATCTTTTAAAAAAGGTCAGATTTTCACAGCACAAACGTCAGATCTGCTTTGCTTCAAAAGCAGAGAAAGCATGACCAAGTCCTCCTTCATTTATGTGCTCACAACCACTGTGCTGTCAGGCACTCTTGCATTTCAACCTTGTCTGTGTCAAAACTATGCTGCAGCCCACTGGTCAGGGACACAACTGATCATCAGTACGCCAGATGGAGCAAAGGTTGCAGCCATTATATTCAAATTTGCAGAGTATATTTTGTTTGAGATGACCATCTTATGTGGGGAAGGGGGAAAAAAAGAGAAAAAGACGAAGGTTGTTATTAGCTTCTTGGAATAATGGAGAACACATTAGTGACTAATAGTAAGCAAGTTTTAATTGATACGCTCTAAGGGCCCTATCTCAGTCACTACAAACATATGGCCATCAATCCAGAGCCCTTAGGTAACGTTGACCCAGATTCCTACTCTGGGAATGAAGTAGGAGTTGAAGGACTATAAAACATGCAAACCATATCTTGAG
Organism: Squalus acanthias; assembly: GCA_030390025.1. NCBI lineage: Eukaryota > Metazoa > Chordata > Chondrichthyes > Squaliformes > Squalidae > Squalus > Squalus acanthias. Next base: position 88,935,857 of record CM059428.1, on the reverse strand, counting down.
TGGTTAGGAACCGGATACCTACAAGGACAGGTGCTGGACTTGCCGCAGATGAAACCATTCTTGGATTTACAATTTTGCTCAGTTTCTCTGAAACAATGGCCCGGAATTTGCAGTCAGCGGCAAAGCAAAAACCCCAAAGTAAGCTTCGCACGAAGATCTCGCGATCTGTGTCGAGAACGTAAGGTTTTCCGCCATTCAATTCAAATCAACAAAGGTTAGTGGGGATTCCCCAGTGTGAGCTGCTGTGATGTCAACAAGCTGTCTAAGCAGCCAATCAAAATGTAGAATTCTCAGAAAGTGAACAAGGAAGCAAGTGAGCTCTTAAAATTCTAACTTTTTAAAAATGTTAGAGACGCTCTCACATGGGGAAAAGGCAAATCTGAAATCAAGATGAACAAACTTTTAAAAAAGTCTCAAATGTTTCTTAATTTAAATTAAAATGGATAAATTTCACATTGCACAAAATTTAAATTAGTTTTTCAGGCCCATATCCTTTGCTTAGCAGTCAATACACGTAAAACCCCAGTTACACCTAATCCCTTTGGGTCTAACTTTTAGTGGGGAATTTAACAGCGGTATTACTGCGGAAGAGCCGATGTTTTCATCATTTTCCCTGATTGGAGCGATTACACAAATTGCTGGCTCTGTGGAGGGTGGGGGGGAATTGTGGGATTGCCAGCTCTGTGGGCGGGGTGGGTGTGGAGAGGGCACAGCGCAGCCTGTGTCGAAGCGGTGAATGACTGGCCGCAACTTCAGGATTTTGCGCATGCGGAAATCCTGAAGTTGCGGCCAGTTTCAAAGGTGGAATGACGTCGAACACTGCCAGTTTGCTGTCATCCAGGCCGCAAATTCCGGGCCATTAAGTCCCTGCTGGGCAGATAACCATATTACATTTTTATTTTTAGATCAGTGGGGAAGAGTGGGGAGGGAGGTATTCAGGGGAAAAAAGAGACACTGATCTGAGTTGTGCAGTTAAGGATAGATATGGGGATCACAGCATAGGAGACAACTCGAGCTAGCTAATTACACTTTCATGCTAGTTCCTCTATACCTTATTTTTTTCTCTTCAAGTGTTCATCTAATTCCCTCTTAATTTACCCACTCAAACCTTTTAAAACTGAATATTTATACTGATTCCCGCTTAACTATCCCTGCTCTAGTAAATACAGTACTAGTTTTTCCAAAAAGCTAAATAATGCAGATGCTGGAAATCTAAATTAACTAGAAAATGCTGGCACTACTCAGCAGGTCAGGCAACATCTGTGGAAAAAGGAAGGTGGGGTTAACGTTTCAGGTCAATGACCCCCCTGACCCATTAAATATTTCCACTAGCTTTTCCAAGTACATCATTACTATATGTTCCCATCACTCATGTTATCCTAGCAAATTTACATTGCATCTTTTCTATAATGCAGCACAGTACTCCAACTGTGGCACAATCAATGTCTTGTACATAACAATCCTATCCTTTGTATTCAAATGACCAATAAAACAAAACCCAGCACTGGCCCCTGGAGTACTCCACTTCCAACTCTTGTCCAATCTGAGCAACATTTAGTTACCGTAACCCTCTTCTTTTCTACTCATGCTGCTACATTTTGTCTTAAACTATATGCCTGAATTTTTGTAACTTAGAATGTTTTCTGAAAAACAATACAGTACACTGCATTTCCTTCATCGATCCAATTGGACAGTTCTTCAAAAAACACCATTAAATTTGCCAACTAGGCCTCGTCTTTAATAAATCCATGCTGGCTGTTCTTTATTAATCCCAGCATTTTTACTTGCTCATTGATTTTCTCTCAAATTATAGATTCGAAGAGTTAAAATAACTGGTCTATAGTTGCAAGAAACACGAGCAGGAGTAGGCCACACGGCTCCTCAAGCCTGCTCCACCATTCAATAAGATCATGGATGATCTTCGACTTCAATTCCACTTTCCTGCCAGATCCCCATATCCCTTGGTTCCCCTAGGGTCCAAAAATCTATCAATCTCAGCCTTGAAGATACTCAACGACTGAGCATCCACAGCCCTTTGGGGGTAGAAAAGTCCAAAGATTCACAACCCACCAAGTGAAGAAATTTCTCCTCATCTCAGTGCTAAATGGCCGACCCCTTAACCGGAGACTATGACCCCTAGTTCTCGATTCTCCAGCCAGGGGAAACAACCTCTCAGCATCTACCCTGTCAAGCACTCTCAGAATCTTACATGTTTCAATGAAATTACCTCATTCTTCTAAACTCCAGAGAGTATAGGCCCAATCTACTCAATCTCCCCTCATTAGGACAACCCTCTCATCCCAGAGATCAATCTAGTAAACCTTCATTGTACCCCTGGTTTATCCTCTCCCCCTCCTTGCACAATTACTGTGAGGATGAAACATCTTAAGTGACTATTGTTTGGCCTCTTCTCACCCCCACCCTCCATTTCTTCCTCTGTGCAGCATGTTGAAGAGGAAGTACATACCTTATACAATTATATTGGAATATTTATAACACTCTTAAGCACCCAAAGACAACAATATTGCTAACTTCATAGACAATATACTGCTATACTGTGGCAGGATCCCATTGCACTTGGACTGATTAGAATGAGACCAGTAGGACTGTTCATATGGTGCTACATCTTAACAAAAAAAACACTTCCTGTTATTGTTGAGAACCAGGAAATTTTATTGAACAGGATAGCTGGCACTATTGTCCAAATTGATTTCTATTGTGCTTTCCAAATCATTTTTTTAAGTAACATTTTAAACCTTTCCAATATGCAGTACTGTATAAATTTTTACTGTAATGTTACTGGAATGCTACATATTTTACACAGTATAGATATGGCGGATTTTAAAAATGTAGATCGAAAAATTAAAAAAGGGATATCAAAAAAATGTTTGTACAGGGGCAAGCATTTGTGAATAACTAAAAAAAAACCTGAATCTCTAATGAGGGTCAACATCCTGAAATGCATTTTATATAAAAAGTGTCTAAAATGTTAAACGATCCTGGCTTAAGTAGTTACATTTTGCTTGGCAACAGTTTCTCCCTTTTCTTTTCTCCAAGCACTCCTATAACATGCAATTTTGTCACCTTTTCTGTCAGATACATGTTCAAGTAGACTAGAATTTATTTTTTTCCCCAATGAGTCCAATAGCAACATGCAAAGATTGCAGTAACAATTTTACTGGTTTCTTTCCTACAATGAAAAGACAGACTTGCATTTAGATAGCACCTTTCACAACGTCTGGACGTCCCAAAGCGCTTTACAGCCAATGAAGTACTTTTGAAGTGTAGTCACTGATGTAACGTAGGAAACACGGCAGCCAATTTGCGTGCAAAAACAGCAATGTGATAATGACTAGATAATCTGTTTTTTTTTAATGTTGATTGAGGAATAATATTGGCCAGGACACCAGGGAGAACTCCCCTGCTCTTCTTTGAAATAGTGCCATGGGATCTTTTACGTCCACCTGAGAGAGCAGACATGACCTCGGTTTAACGTCTCATCCGAAAGACGGCACCTCCGACAGTGCAGCACTCCCTCAGTACCGCACTGGAGTGACAGCCTAGATTTTTGTGCTCAAGTCTCTGGAGTGGGACTTGAACCCACAACCTTCATGCACAATGCAACAATTACCTACAATAATGTTTTTCAAAATATATTAAAAAGGAAGTATTTCAACCTGAACATTTAAGACTGGATCAGTTTTGGGCATTCGAATTATTAACTGGGAAATTTGGCTTTAATTTTTTTTTTTTAAATCTAAAAAGGTAACAGTTTTAACCAGAGTTAACATCAATTGCTGATTTTCAACATCAGGAGGAGAATAACAACCAGGTACTCAGCTGTTCAAGACTAAAATAGATTTGGACGACAAAGCAGTTAGCTGTTAACACATTGCGGAGCTAAAGAAATTCTTGAGAAAAGCCATTATGCAACAGCAGCACTCTTATTATGCAACTGGACAGAAATTAATCACGTCACAACCAAAAATACCAAATGAAGTATAAAGTTTTACTAGACTGTTACATAGCAAAATTTAGAAATTAACTTACAGTAGAAGTCCAACAACTTTTTTTTTTATATAAATGATTTGCACATTGGGCCAGGTTTCTTTGCGTAAAAAATATAAATGAAAAAGACAACTTGCGCTTATATATTGTATTTATATAGTGCCTTTCACAACCTCAGGACATTCCCAAAGTGCTTTACAACTGTACTTTTCAAGTGTAGTTACTGTTACATAGAAAATGGAAGCATGTTACAAGCTGCTTACATAATCAAAAAGCCACCATAAACCTAATAATTCAGAGACATCAGAACCACTCAATAGTAGCACAGCTTTTAATATACATCTAAAAGTACACTTGATGGGTACATGAAATGTGTATTTTTTCATTGGGAAACTTCCAACTCCATCCCAAATTAGAAAAGTAGTGTTTAATTAAATATTGCTACAAGAGGAAGTGGCATTTTTATTAAATGAATGCTGGAATTCAGCAGAGACACATTGGTTGCTATGTCAAACTAACTGGACAAATCTGGGCATTACCAACTTAGAGCTGTTTTTGGCAAGGAATGTTTCACCCCTCAGTTGGAAAAATATTAGTTTAGTTAAAAACTAAACATCAGCCTTTATCAGCTGAATTCTGTAATACATCATCGTCAATATATGTTATGACAGAATACACGATCAGCAACCCAAAACTTGTACTGACTTTCATAATCTAAAATACTGTACAAGCCCAGTGAATGTTGCAAAAAAATGAACTACACATTATAATTTGCATGCCAAAGGTACAGCATACCAATGATTCTTTACTCTGGAAATATCGTAGCACCATATGAAACATCATGAGGAATGGCAGTATGCTCAGAAATAGAATGGATGAAGTTATGATTCATAATATTAACTATCTTCTGCTCATCCACTGTATCAAGCTTGTTTCCATCTTATGGTTTTTGTCTTTTTAGTCTGCATTCTTACTGTTAAATACTGAAAAAAATTGTTAGTTACATTTTGCATCTGTGCATATGCATTTCTCCCCCAACCCCACCAAGGTATATCCTTGCCCATCTGACCATCCTTTTAATGTTTGTGAATGTTCCTACATACATCTTAGTTAACCCCCCTCTTCTTTCTCCCCCAAGAGTTGGAGAGGTCAGTCTTCCTTATTGCACTTCTGATTGCTTTGTTCATCCATTTAGGGTCATACTTGTTTAGTTTAGAGTTGCTGATCCTTAGTATGTGTTTTTCCTGCATGCTCACCATTACGCCTTTTGAAAGTGTTGAAAAACCACTGTCACCCTCCCCAATCAATTTGCTTACGCTGCTCCCTCATCTCTTTGAAGTTAGCCCTTTTAAAATTATATATACCTAGCTTCCAGTCCTCAATGCTTCCAGGATATGCCTTCATTATATACTAGAAGCAAGTGACATATTTGTTGATTTGACCAACTATTTTTAGATTCGTCCCAGTCTTTTATGCCTTCAAACACTGGATTTTAATTCTGCAAATTTATTCAAAAAGCATGTGCCAAATATTGGAGTGAAGAGATTTGAAGAAAAAATTAAAAAAGCATCACTTAAAAAATGCAGAGCAGAAATATTCACTTTGAACACTTTATAACCTTTTGAGAGAAATAAAAAATTCCAATTTTGTAAGCTGGCCCTGAATGTATTAGTCAAGTCCCTTGCCTCACGAGTACAGTTGGGGAAGAATTGAAAATCACTACTACCTCTACACCATGGCACCTTTCAGTATTGTACTGAATACAACACCTTGAAAAAAAAAAGATTCTTGTTGTATAAATTACAATGAACAGTCTTTTCACATATTTCCTATGCTGGTGCAATACATGACAATAAAAATCCAAGATTAAAGTTGTACAATACACTTAATTACCTCAAGTATCTCCCACTGTTGCCATCACCACCTGTAACCTCATGCAATTTCACCCTTGTTACACTAGTCAAAATGCTCTCAAGACAATATAAGTTTTAAAAAAGACAAAATCTTTAACTGTACCTGTAGGACAGTTCAAGTGGGCTTATTTGGACATATCTATCCACTTCTCTTTTAAAAGCCATTCTTCTCTTCTTCTTAGGCAGTCCCTCGGAACCGAGGATGACTTGCTTCCACATTAAAAATGAGTTCTCAGGTGACTGAAGAGTCCAATGCGGGACCTACAGTCTCGGTCACAGGTGGGGCAGACGATGGTTGAAGGGGTGGGTAGGTGGGGTGCTCGGGTTGACGTGCGCTCCTTGCGCTGCCTGCGCTTGGCTTCCGCTTGCTCCCAGCAAAGAGAATCGAGGTGTTCGGCGCCTACCCAGATGCTTCTCCTCCACTTTGTGCGGTCTTGGGCCAGGGATTCCCAGGTGTCGGTGGGGATGTTGCACTTTTTCCAAGGAGGCTTGGAGGGTGTCCTTGAAGCGTTTCCTCTGCCCACCTGGGGCTCTCTTGCCGTGCCGGAGCTCAGAGTAGAGCGCTTGTTTTGGGCGTCTCATATCGGGCATGTGGACAATGTGACCCGTCCATCAGAGCTGATCGAGCGTGGTCAAAGCTTCGATGCTGAGGATGTTGGCCTGAGCAAGAACAGACGTTGGTGCACCTATCCTGCCAATGGATTTGCAGGATCTTGCAGAGGCAGCGTTTGTGGTACCTCTCCAGTGCTTTGAGGTGCCTGCTGTACATGGTCCATGTCTCTGAGGCATACAGCAGGGCGGGTATCACTGCTGCTCTGTAGACCATGAGCTTAGTGCCAGGTTTGAGGTCCTGGTCTTCAAACACTCTCTTACTCAGGCGACCGAAGGCTGCACTGGCACACTGAAAAGCCATTATGGCCAAATAACCCTCTTACTAACTTCTCCCTTTGTTCTTTTGATTATCTTAAAATTTACACCCTCTAGTCACTGACTCAATGACCAGTGGAAATAGATTTTCCTAATTTACCTTCTCAAAACCCTTCATAATTTTGAATATCTCAAATCACATCTTTTTAGCTTCTCCGTTCTAGTGAAAATAGCTCAATTTTGTGTCTTTCCTCCATAAATGAAGCCTCATCCCAGTACCATTTGATGAAATCCACTCTGTACTCTCTCCATAGCCTTGACATCCTTCCTACAGCATGGTGCCCAAAAGTGGACAATATTCTAAGTGTGGTCTAACCAAATTGGTATGTGTTTAGCATTATCTTTGTTTTTGTACCCTTACGCCCCTATTTATAAAACCTAGGATACCATATGCGGTTTAAAAAAAACCAGCTCATCAACCTTCCCTCCCACTTCTAAAGATTTGTGCAACTGAACCCCCAAGACTCTGCTCTTTTACTCCTTTTAAGGTTTTACCATTTAATGGCACCTTATCAAACACCTTTTGAATCCATATACACAACATCCACTGCATTCCCTTTATCAATACACTCTTATTTCCTCAAAGAGCTCCACTTAATGTGTCGACACAACTTGCCTTTTGCAAATTTGTGCGGGCTGTTCATAATTAGCCCAATAGCAAAATACTGCGGATGCTGGAAATCTGAAACAACAGAAAATGCTGGAAACACTCAGCAGGTCAGGCAGCATCGAGGAGAGAGAAACAGAGTCAACATTTTGGGTCAAGGACCCTTCATCAGAACTGGAAACGGTTAGAGAAGAGAGATTTTTTTAATCAGAAGTGGAGTGGACCAGGGTGTCGCGGAGGGAGCAGTCCCCTTTCAGCATTCCGTAGGGACCGCTCCCTCCGTGACACCCTGGTTCACTCCTCTATCACCCCCAACACCCCTTCCCCGGCACTTTCCTGTGCAAGCGCAGGAGATGCAACACCTGCCCTTTTACCTCCTCCCTTCCCACTGTCCAGGGCCACAAACACTCCTTCCAGGTGAAACAACAATTTACTTGTACTTCTTGCAATTTAGTATACTGTATTCGTTGCTCACGATGCGGTCTCCTCTACATTGGGGAGACCAAACGCAGATTGGGTGACCGCTTTGTGGAACACCTCCATTCAGTCCGTAAGCATGACCCTGAGCTTCCGGTCGCCTGTCACTTTAATTCTCCGCTCCACTCCCACTCAGACCTCTCCGTCCTCGGCTTCTTACACTGTTCCAACGAAGCTCAACGTAAGCTCGAGGAACAGCACCTCATCTTTCGATTAGGCACTTTACAGCCTTCTGGACTCAACATCGAGATCAACAATTTCAGACCATAACCTCAGCCCCTATATATTTTTTAATTTTTTCCCCCATGGTAGCCGTTGATGATTCTACCATCGCCATTCACGCCTCATCTAGAGTCATCTTTGTTTCTTAACTTGTCCCATTACCTCTCTTTTTGCCTTGCACCATCATCTTTTGTCAGTCAATCTCTCCTGCCTTCCAGCCTATTACAGACCTTCCCTTTGTTCTTTCCTCACCTCCTCCCTGCCCCTGCTTAAAAATCTCTCTTCTCTAACCTTTTCCAGTTCTGACGAAGGGTCCTCGACGCAAAATGTCAACTCTGTTTCTCTCTCCTCGATGCTGCCTGACCTGCTGAGTGTTTCCAGCATTGTGTTATTTCATAATTAGCCCATATCTTTTGAATATTAATTTTATCCCGTATTACTTACTGTTAGGTTGACTGGCCTATACTTTCCTGGTTTATCCATTTATTTTTTCCTTCAGCAGAAGTGTTACAATGGCAACGCTTCAGTCCTCTGGCACAATTCCCATATCCAAGGATGTTGGATAGCTTGTGGTCAGAGCATCCTCTATGACTTTCCCCAGCTTTCTAGGATACATACCATCAGGGGATGATGCTTTTTCTACTTCAGAGTTTCACCAACTTTTTCAGCACTAGTTCATTGGCCCGCAATTTGCAGTCTGCAGCGAAGTGAAGGCGTTAGCTGCTGGCCCCAAAGTATGCTTCGCACAAGGATCTCGCGATCCTGGTGTCGAGAACTTCGGGTTTTCCAACCTTCAATTCAAATCAACAGAAGTTAGTGTGAATTCCCTCGTGCGAACTGCTGTGACGTCAACAGGCTGAATAAGCAGCCAATCAAAACACAGAATTCTCAAACAACGAACAAGGAAGTGAGTAAGCTCTTAAAATTCTAACTTTTTAAAAATGGATTGGGGCTCTCATGGGGAAAAGGCAAACCTGAAATAAAGATCCTTAAAAATTTTAATTTTTATTAAAATGGACAAATTTCATACTGCACAAAATTAAAGTAAGTTTTCCAAGCCCTTAACATTTGTTTAGCAGTAAGAATGTTGTCAAAACCCCAGTTACACCTAATCCCTTTGGGTCGAACTTTTAGTGGGGAATTTTGTCCCTTATCTATAGTTATCCAATTTAACCACATCTTCCTCTTTTACCCTTTCATTCCCACTATTCTGCGAAAACTAAGGAAAAGTACTCATTTAACTTCTCAGTCATTCCTTCATCCTCCATGAAAAGATTTACCTCGTCTCCAACGTTCCAAACTGTGTGTCGGTCTGGAGGTCCCACGGAGACCGCTCACCGGCTTTTCAAAGGGAAGACATGCATGAAAATTTGAATGGGCCGCGCAGCCAGTTAAAGGGCCCGCACACGAAAAAAAAATTAGAGGGAATATTGCTTGTCGCCAATTGCCACTTTAACTATTTTTACTTTTTATGGCTTTATAAGATCCTTTACTAATACCCTTTATGTTACCTGCAAGTCTTTTTTATTCCCATTAGCCTTTATAATCTATTTCCTTCAACTCTATTTTCTACTAAATTTAGTAACTTCTCCCTGTTCCTATTACTTCTCCAAAACCTTTTGAACCCGCTCCTTTATATCCCTTATCCTGGCACCTAGGAGAAAATGACTCTTGCTATTCTAACTGTAGAATCCCCTATAACTACTGCATTTCTGCACTTCATTCCCCGTCCCCACCCCCCTATTACTACTTGCTCCATGGTGCCACGGCTTTGCTCACAGTTGGTTACCCTCCTAGAGCTGCCATCATCACAGATATTTGGTACTGAACTCCGTTTGTCAACTGAATACCGAGGACATCCCTGCGCTGCCTCCTATCTATTGGGATAGATGGTCATCCACTTTCTTCCTCTGCCTTGTAATTCTTTTCTAGCTATGGGGTGAGCACCTCCTGCAATGAGCACTCCAGGAGCTTGATTCAGGCCTCCTTACATCACTGCTTCCACTTTCAATTGCAGGGCCTTTAACCATTTCCATTCACACTCCAGCATTCTACTTGGGCCTCAACGTTGGTAGTATTTTTTCCTCCTTCAAACCCTAACATTTTAATCTGGCTTTCAGTCACCTCCCAAGCAGAGTTTCCAGAAACACCGACACATCATGCAAGTTCTACAAAAAATAGATTGGAACTGTCCTACCTTAACAAATGGACTTAAAGGACTAAAACGCTTAAAAACAAAACAGTTTCAAGCCAAATACATTCAGTACCAAACTCCAGTTCAGGCCAAACTTGTGACTGCTCAGTTGTTTTCACGCCCCACTGGTCTCTCAACTCGATTACCTTTCACTTGTACAATCTAATTATATCTTTTCAAACCAGCCATCCATGCACATCCCTACCAGTCTTCCCTTTGGGATCCAGACCCACCAGTCTCAGTGTCAAACTCAGTTCGCTCATTTCTCTGAATAAAAACTCACTTGGTCAACATCTCTACTTAAAAACTATTTAAAAAACATATTGTAAAGGAAGGAGCACTTGAAATACTTAGAGATCACCCAGGTTTATAAAAAAATAATTATTTCCAGGAAGCAAGTGCAATCGTTTATTTTTAAATATAAAATGGAATAGATCAGTCAAATTTAAGCTGACACTAGAAGATTGATAAATCTGTGATCTGCATCATTCAACATCCTTCACTGAACACATTCATTTAGTATGAAGCTTTAAACTACTCACCAGATTTACATACAAATATATTCCATGTACAGTAAACTCTTGTTTAAACGGCACTTAATCATCCGGAATTCTTTCATAACCGGCAAAATAGACAACCGGTAATCTTGCCGAATCCATCCAGCACTCGTTTTTCCGAGCCCGAGTCAGTCAGCGGTTTTTATTTTTGTTTGTGTTAAAAATTGCCTACCTCTCTGTTATCCAGAATTTTTCATCAACTGGCACCATCCCGGTCCCGTAGGTACCAGATAAGAAAGAGTTTACTGTAGTTGCATGATGCCTAAATATGGAAGACGATGAATAATCTATCATTGTGTATTCAACTCTGTTAATTAAATCAGGGTTAAAAACATAATGCTCCCTTCTGCCTACAGATGTAGTTTCGCCAATTTACAAAATCTGTTGTTTCTATATGCAGCTTAAATATTCTCTCCTGTAGCAGATAATACATCATACAGTCAACCAACATGAGCTTGGTCTCCAAGACTTGAATATGTCAACTTTGAATTTTAAAATAATCCATGTTTCAATACGCGGCGTATTTTATTCTCGGTTCACAAGTACCTTCCTTTATTTTAAAAAATTGTTTCTTTCTGAATAAAATCAAGTACCTGTAGTAATAATGGACTCATCCTTTCTGTATAAGAGAGGACACGACAGAATGATCGGCCAAGTATGAGCTAATCAAAGAAAGTCAGTATGGATTTCTGAAGAGTAGGTCATGTCGGTCTAATCTAGTTTAATTTTTTTTTGAGGTGGTCACTAGCATGGTGGGTGAGGCAGTTGTCTATATGGAATTCCAGAAGGCATTTGATAAGGCTCCACAGAAGTGCTTAACAAAAATCAAAGCACACGGAATTGGAGGCAACCTTGTGACATGGGTCAGCAATTGGTTGGGAGGTAGGAGACAGAGTAGGGATAAAGGGTTTGTTCTCCGATTGGTGGGAGCGGTCTAGTGGTGTACCCCAGTGGGGCAGCAGCTTTTCACCATATATATTAATTACTTCGATTAAGAACTAGAGTTGTATATCAAATTTTGCAGGTGACACCAAGTTACCTCCTATTTCTCATCGACATGCTGCCCCAAATTATGTTGAGTATGAACATTCTAGAGGGTTTAGCTAATATATCTCTAATCCAGTCTTGCCTCAATTCAGATCAGCTAAAACAGAGTACTCATCACATCTACCTTGTACCATATATTGGCTCAGAAATAGGGTCACATTGCTGTACGTGCGATTGCTCATCTCATTCAACTGCATGGCACCAAGGTTATTCTGCTTTAAAATAGAACATGTAGCAATAAACAAAGTATTAATCAGGGGTTAAACCAAAACAAGTTTAGGTATAAAAGTCCTGCAAGTGAGCAAGCAATTGAAACACTAGATATCCTTTCAAAATCACTTCAGCATTCTAGTAACAGACACAATTTTACTGGTTTTAAAACTAAAAATAGATTGTATGCAAGCAGTATTTCGAATAAAAATAGCCCAACAAGACTCCACTATCTCTATGCATATCACAATAGGTGCCCAAGGCATAAATGAAAGCCCTTTAGAAGATCCCCACCAGATAGCCAAAAAAATGTGCAAACATGCTGTGAGACACAATGGCAAAACTAAAGTTACAGTTTTGTATGCAGAGTGCACACTATCAGATTAGTGGCTAAAATTAAACTGTTATCAGGATCGATCTTATGATTTGTACAGTACTATGTAATATGACAGACACATGAAAGTCAGGCCTATATAGATTTAATGGAATGTTTTAACCTTCATTATCAAAACTCCTTGAAAACTGTATCAACATTAATTACAATAGCAGTGGCACATTTAATTTTTAAAGACCATATTGAATCCTCAAAGTTATACAGTCATCTCTCTCAAATGTACTTGGTCAGAATATAGAGTTAACAGAGTTCATTTGCAACTCCAAATTTTACCATCCAACCATTCCTTGTAGTGAACAATAATACATTCAGATTTCTCACTGTCACTAAGCAGCTTACTGAAAATATTTCCCTGTATAATTTAAAGAACTAAATTATGGTATGGACTCTAATATACATTACACTCCTGTGAGTTGCCTTCAAATGTTTTACTATGTTAAAGGCACTATATAACAACAACTTGTATTTATATAGTGCCTTTAACGTAGTAAAATGTCCCAAGGCGCTTCACAGGAGTATTATAAAACAAAAAATTTGACACCGGGCCACAGAAGGAGAAATTAGGGCAGATGAGTGCAGTGAGCACAGAGTGAGCAGCTGGGAGTTTGGCAAGTGTGGGAGTTCGGTGAAGTGGAGGAAGGAGGTGCTTGCTTTTCCTAACTTCTCCCGCAGAGCGGCGGCGGACCTGAGCGGGAGCAGACTGAGGCCCGAGAGTGGGGATAAAAGCAGCAGCAGACCTGCAACAAGAGAAAACGGCAGTGTGACATCACAGGTAAGGCAGGTAAGTGATTGGTAGTGACTATGGGCCAAGTTTTAAGTTAACATATAACATAACTAAATTTTAAAAACGAAACTTAATTTAATAAACTAAACGAGGTAAATAATTTGATTAACGCTAAACTAATTAATTAAATAATGGGAGAACAGGAGATGTGTTGCTGCTGCAATATGTGGGAGCTTGTGGACATTTTTGTCCAGGGTGACTGCATCTGCAGTAAGTGTCTGCGGCTCGAGAAACTTCGGCTCCGAGTTGAGAAGCTGGAGTCCGAGCTGCAGACATTGCGAGGCATCAGGGAGGGAGAAAGGTACCTGGACCTTTTGCTCCAGGAGGCAGCCACACCCCTTAGATTAAATACTTTAGAATTGACACGTGGTCAGGGACAGGACGGTGTGACTGCGAGTGAGGCAGGTAAGGGGATCCAGGAGGTAGTATTGCAGGAGCCTCAGTCCCTGCACTCATCCAATAGATTTGAGGTTCTCGCAACCCTTGTGGACAAGTGCAGGGACTGTGGGGAGGACGAGCAAACTGACCACAGCACCGTGGTACAGGAAGCCGTTCAAGTGGGGGGAGTAAAAAGGAAGGTGGTTATTGTAGGCGACAGTATAGTTAGGGGGATAGACACGGCTCTCTGCAGCCAAGAGCGTGAGTCCCGAAGGCTATGTTGCCTACCCAGTGCCAGGGTAAAGGACATCTCCTCCGGGCTGGAGAAGAACATCTCCTCCGGGCTGGAGAAGAACTTAGAGTGGGAGGGGGAGGATCCCGTTGTCGTGGTCCACGTAGGTAACAACGACATAGGTAGGACAAAGAAAGAGGTTCTGCTGAGACTTTGAGAAGCTAGGTAGTAAATTAAAAAGCAGAACCACAAAGGTCATAATCTCTGGATTATTACCGGAGCCACAAGCAAATTGGCATAGGGTCAATAGGGTCAGGGAGATGAATGCGTGGCTCAAAGATTGGTGTGGGAGAAGTGGGTTTCGATTCGTGGGGCACTGGCATCAGTACTGGGGAAAGAGGGAACTGTTCCGTTGGGACAGACTATACCTGAACCATGCTGGGACCAGAGTTCTAGCGAATCGAATAACTAGGGAGGTAGATAGGGCTTTAAACTAAATAAGGGGGGGGCGGCGGTGTCCCAGTGGAGAGAAATCTAGAATACTAAAGAGAAAAGACAAGGAAGCAGTGCAGGAAAGTGACTGGGGTAAGGATAACCAGATTGTGTCAGGAAGGGACAGAGCGTACAAACAAAGGAGTGCACGAACAAATAGGGTCCAGGTAAGAAAAAATGGTAATAAGACAAATAGGGCCATAGTACAAAAAAATGTTAAGATGTCTAAAAATGTTAAAAAGACAAATCTAAAGGCACTGTATCTGAATGTACGAAGCATTCGTAATAAGGTAGACGAATTAGCAGCGCAAATAGATGTAAACAGATAAGATATAATTGCAATTATGGAGACATGGCTGCAGGGTGACCAAGGCTGGGAGCTGAATATCCAAAGATATTCGATATTTAGGAAGGACAGGCAAAAAGGAAAAGGAGGTGGGGTGGCGTTGTTAGTCAAGGATGAAATCAGAGCAATAGTGAGAAAGGATATTGGCTCAGAAAATCAAGATGTAGAATCAGTCTGGGTGGAGCGAAGAAGCACCAAGGGGCAGAAAACATTGGTGGGAGTGGTCTATAGGCCTCCAAACAGTAGGGGATGGCATCAAACAGGAAATTAGAGATACATGTAACAAGGGTACTACAGTAATCATGGGTGACTTTAATCTACATATAGAATGGCCAAACCAGATTAGCAATAATACTGTGGAGGATGAATTCCTGGAGTATGTACGAGATATTATTTTAGACCAGTACGTTGAGCCAACTAGGGAACAGGCTATCCTAGATTGGGTATTGTGCAATGAGAAGGGGTTAATTAATAATCTTGTTGTGTGGGGTCCTTTAGGGAAGAGTGACCATAACATGATAGAATTCTTCATTAAGATGGAAAGTGAAGAAGTCCAATCCGAAACTAGGGTCCTAAATTTAAACAAAGGAAACTACGAAGGTATGAGGAGTGAGTTGGCCATGATAGATTGGGGAGCTTCCTTAAAAGGCATGATGGTGGATAGGCAATGGCTAACATTTAAGGAACGAATGCATGAATTGCAACAGCTATACATTCCTTTCTGGCGCAAAAAACACAAAAGGAAAGGTGGCCCAACCATGGCTAACAAAAGAAATTAAGGATAGTATTAGATCCAAAGAGGAGTCATATAAAGTTGCCAGAAAAAGTAGCAAGCCTGAGGATTGGGAGCAGTTCAGAGTTCAGCAAAAAAGGACCAAGAGATTGATTAAGAGGGGAAAAATAGAGTATGAGAGTAAACTTGCAAGGAACATAAAAGTGGATTGCAAAAGCTTCTACAAGTATGTAAAAAGAAAAAGATTAGTGAAGACAAATGTAGGTGCCTTACAGTCAGAAACGGGAGAATTTATAATGGGGAACAAGGAAATGGAAGAGCAATTAAACAAATACTTTGGTTCTGCCTTCACGGAAGAGGACACAAATAACTTCCCAGAAATGCTAGGGAACCAAGGGTCTAGTGAGAAGGAGGAATAAAGGAAATTAGTCTTAGTAAAAAAATAGTGCTGGAGAAATTAATGGGACTGAAAGCCAATAAATCCCCAGGGCCTGATAATCTGCACCCCAGAGTACTAAAAGAGGTAGCCATCGAAATAGTGGATGCATTGGTTGTCATCTTCCAAAATTCTATAGATTATGGAACAGTTCCTGCAGATTGGAGGGTGGCAAATGTAACCCCACTATTTAAAAGGAGAGAGAAAACATGCAGGTGCAGCATGCAGTTAGGAAGGCAAATGGTATGTTGGCCTTTATTGCAAGAGGATTTGAGTACAGGAGCAAGGATGTCTTTCTACAGTTATACAGGGCCCTGTATGAGACCACACCTGAAGTACAGTGTGCAGTTTTAGTCTCCTTACCCAAGAAAGGATATACTTGCCATAGAGGGAGTGTAGCAAAGGTTCACCAGACTGATTCCTGGGATGGCAGCACTGTCGTATGAGGAGAGATTGGGTCGACTAGGCCTGTATTCACTAGAGTTTAAAGAATGAGAGGGGATCTCATTGAAACGTATAAAATTCTGACAGGGTTAGACAGATTGGATGCAGGGAGGATGTTTCCCCTGGCTGGGGGTCTAGAACGAGGGGTCACAGTCTCAGGATACGGGGTAGGACATTTAGGACTGAGATGAGGAGAAATTTCTTCACTCAGAGGGTGGTGAACCTGTGGAATTCTCTACCACAGAAGGCTGTGGAGGCCAAGTCACTGAATATATTTAAGAAGGAAATGGATAGATTTCTAGACACAAAAGGCATCAAGGGGTATGGGGAGAAAGCGGGAATATGGTATTGAGATGGAGGATCAGCCATGATCATACTGAATGGCGGAGCAGGCTCGAAGGGCTGAATGGCCTACTCCTGCTCCTATTTTTCTACGTTTCTATGACCAAAAGCTTGGTCAAGAGGTAGGTTTTAAGCAGCGTCATAGGTAGAGAGGCGGAGAGGTTTAGGCAGGGAATTCCAGAGCTAAGGGACGAGGCAACAGAAGGCACGGCCACCAATGTTTGAGCAATTATAATCTGGGCTGCTCAAGCGGGCAGAATTAGAGCAGCGCAGATATCTCAGGGGGTTGTGGGGCTGGAGGAGATTACAGAGATAGGGAGGGGCGAGGCCATGGAGGGATTTGAAAACAAGGATGAGAATTTTGAAATCGAGCACAAGGGTGATGGGTGAACGGGACTTGGTGCGAGTTAGGACACGGGTAGCCGAGTTTTGGATGACCTCAAGTTTAGAACGTGGGAGGCCAGCCAGGAGTGCGTTGAATCAGTTAAGTCTAGAGGTGACAAAGGCATGGATGAGGGTTTCAGCAGCAGATGAGCTCAGGCAAGGGCAGAGACGGGCGATGTTACGGAGGTGGAAATAGGCGGCCTTAGTTATGTGGTTGGAAGTTCATTTCAGGGTCAAATATGACACGAAGGTTGCGAACAGTGTTGTTCAGCCTCAGGCAGATGTTAGGGAGAGAGATGGAGTTAGTGAGTAGGAAACGGAGTTTGTGGTGGGGACAGAAAACAATGGCTTCAGTCTTCCCAATATTTAATTGGAGAAAATTTCTGCTCATCCAGAACTGGATGTCGGACAAGCAGTCTGGCAATTTAAGAGACCGTGGAGGGGTCGAGAGAAGTGGTGGTGAGGTAGAGCTGGGTGTCATCAGCATACATGTGGAAACTGATGGTGTGTGTTCGGATGATGTCGTCAAGGAGCAGCATGTAGATGAGAGGAGGGGGCCAAGGATAGATCCTTGGAGGCCACCAGAGGTAACGATGCGGGAGCGGGAAGAGAAGCCATTGCAGGTGATTCTCTGGCTACGATAAGATAGATAAGAATGGAACCAGGCGAGTGCAGTCCCACCCAGCTGGACAACAGTGGAGAGGCGTTGCAGGAGGATGGAGTGTTCAACTGTGTCAAAGGCTGCAGACAAGTCAAGAAAGACGAGGAGGGATAGTTTACCTTTGTCACAGTCACAAAGGATGTCATTTGTGACTTTGATAAGAGCCATTTCGGTACTGTGGCAGGGGCGGAAACCTGACTGGAGGGATTCAAACATGGAGTTGCGGGAAAGATGGGATTTGGGAGGCGACAACACGTTCAAGGAATTTGGATAGGAAAGGCAGGTTGGAGATGGGGTGGTAGTTTGCAAGGTTGGAGGGGTCAAAGGTTGGTTTTTTTGAGGAGGGGGTGATGATGGCAGATTTGAGGGAGAGGGGGACAGTAACCGAGGAGAGAGAACTGTTTACAATGTCAGCTAACATGGGAGCCAGAAAAAGAAGTTGGGTGGTCAGCAGTTTGACGGGAATAGGGTCGAGGGAGTACGAAGTGGACAAGATGTGCGGGTAGAGGTCAGGAGGAGAGATCGGAGAGAAACTGGAGAAAGATGTGAGTTCAGGGCTAGAGCAGGGGGGAACCTTAGAGGAAGTTTGGCCCGGTGGGCTAGAGGAAGGAAGGGGAGTGGCAGAGGCAGCTGAACAGATGATCTCAATCTTAGAGACAAAGAAGTCCATGAGCTCCTCACACTTGTCGGAGGTGAGGGTGGAGAACACAGGGAGAGGGGTTGAAGACGACGGTTAACAGTGGTGAATAGAAGCTGGAATTCGCGCCCACTGGGGGCTAATCTTGCCAATCTCCTCCCCGTCCATCTCACCCCTCCCAGCGCTGACCCTGTGGATGCTGGCAGTGGGTCAGCCATCACTGACCCTCTCCGCATCTCCCTCCAGAATGTCCGTTCATTTGCAAACAAGGCCCTTGCCATCCATGAGCTTATCGTGGATGATTGCATCGACATCATGGCCCTGACGGAAACTTGGTTGAGGAGAGAGGACACCTTACCCTTAAATGAAGCCTCCCTGTCTGGCTATATATTCCACCACTTGCCCCACACAAACCGCCATAGTGGCGGTGTGGCACTCATCACCAAATCACACCTTGGTCTGTCCCCCTACTCCTCCGGCACTTTCTCCTCCTTTGAGCATCTCACCTTATTCCACCCCTCTCATTTAAAATTCTCATTCTCTACCACCCACCCAAGTACCATAAAAATGTTATTACCGAGATATCTTCACTGCTTTCCTCCCTCAGCCTCTGCACCGAGCGACTTCTCATCCTCGGTGATTTCAACCTTCACCTAAATTCATCGTGCTCTCTCTCCCCTCGGAGTTCACTAGCCTCCTATCCTCCCTTAATCTCTCCCTCCATGTAAACTCCCCAACCCATATTCATGGCCACCCCCTCGACCTTGCCATCTGGCCTCGCTACTCCCATCGTGTCAATCGCAGATAAGGCCATCTCTGACCACTTCCTTGCATTGCTCTCCACCCACATCCCCCCACCCCCGAACAATCCTACTTCCTTCTGGAAAAAACTCTCTTACAACTGCACTTACAAAATCCCAACTGTCCAGCCTTTGGCCCTCCATTCACCACAACATTTCTGCAACTGCTGATCTGCTCAACCACATCCTCACCACCACCCTTGATGCCCTAGTCCCTATAAAAACAATTATTCTCTCTCACCCTGGTTGTTGTCGTATTTCTACAGATTATGTAAGAAAGATACACAACCATTTTCAATCTATTCTTCAAAAGAGCTAGCCAGAATTATTTCAGTACATACAGGCATTCAGTACCTCAAAAGAATATGGAAGTTAAACTTCCCAAGAGGTACACAAACAAAAAGGTGCTTTTACATTACAAGACAAGACATCATTAATTGTAGACATGCTATTCTCCCAAATCTAAACAGGTGGACCTGCAAGAAACCAATGACAGCATAGCCAGTTACACGTGTTTGCACTTTGAATGACTGGACTGTAATGCTACAGGTGAAAACTTCTACATCTGCTTTGTTACAGAAGATTCCATTTGCGCTACTGGGACTTCTGTTTGAAGAATACAAGATATCCCAGTATCCACTGATGAGGAATATGGTGGAACCTCAATTCAAGCCCTCTAATTAACCCCTAGAGACAATTTTTTTTTTACAATTTAATGTATGCTAAACATGGGGTGAAGCGAAGTACACCTAGAGACTCACATTCACGAGCAACTGCAAAAGATTGAGTAGCAAATGCTCTGCCAAAACAGGAACAAAATAACTTACCTTCTCCCCCCCACCAAAAAGCAGTGTTTAACAGAATGAAGTCAGATGTAGTCCTTAGTTAATCAAAATCTTTATCTTTTTTGAAAAAAAGAAGAACTGCAAGTCCCAGAGTTGTGTGCGAGATCCAGGTAATGAGGTCCTACTGCACAGAATTAGAATAGCGTTTCAACAATTAAACCAGGTGCAATTTTACTTTGGGAGAATAGCATGGAAGACATGACGCCCAGCATTTTTACATTGTTAAACCTGTCTCTAAATCACATGAAAAAACAGGGTCTTCAAGTCTGCCCTGGGGATAGGAAGTCAGATTTAGTAATGTAATAACCAGGAGCCAATTCAGATACTGGACTCCAGAATTAGAACTAAAACAGAACCAATATAAAAAGGTGATACTATAAATGCACATCAGGAAGAACTGAACTGATCATTCAGGACCTAAATCGTGTTTAATTGCATTTATGGGTTCTGGAGTTTGCTGTATATTATGCAAATTGCTTAATGTACACAGTTTTAAGCATATAAATTGCTCCACAGGGATACAAAATAGACTGGCAGAAAATGTGGCTGAGAGTGAGACAGGGAATGAGTGTGTGAAATCCGGATCTGGTGCAGAGGAAGTGGCTATGTTCTGGATCGAGATGAACAACATTAACAGGAGAAAAAAAAACTATTGTGATCAAATCAAGAACAAAAAGAGAACACAAACCAGGAACTTTGGTGAGGGAATCGAGTGTAATTTTTATAGTCAATTTACCATAGATTCTGGAAGGAAGCAAGCAAGCGTCTCAAAGCGCTTTACAGCCAATGAAGTACTTTTGAAGTGTAGTCACTGTTGTAATGAGAGAATTTCAAGAATGCATTGCAGATAACAGAAAGTAACCATATTTCACGAGCAAATGGTCAGGGAAGAAGTAGGAATCTGAAAAGGTTTCCTAAATGATTTACATCAGTGCTCACAGAGTTCTACCTCCCCAATAAGGAGGTATCATTTCCTGAGACACAAGTGTTTGTTATCTCACTATTTATAATTATTGACACGCTGATAGCACTAAACAAGGCCAAGGACTCTAGCCAAGATTTAGATGGACTACACATTGAAGTACATAAAGGAAATGGGATACCGGGGAGGGAAAACAAACTATACACACAGTAGCAGCACATTTCAATAAATTAAATGGAATGTCTACATAATCCACAGGTTTTCAAACTGGGGGGCACATCAGATGTCTGTCAATCTGAGACCAGGCATCAACAAAAAAAATCTGTAATAATTTCACAAACTGGCTATTATGTAAAATTCTGAAACAAAATGAGGAAGAATCTGGACACAACCTACAAAAAATTATGCAAGCAAGGCTAGACAAAACTGTCAAGTGTCCTATTAAAGGAGGAACTGAAAGCAAATGTGATCATGGTACAATATGCAGAAAACAATCTATTTTGTTAATAAAAAACTACAAGGAAATCCAGTCGCTCACCATACAAGAAATCAATTCTTGGTGCTTTTGCACTTACTATTGATAAATTCACATGCAACGATGGAAAAAGTTCAATAACTTGCTTGTTAGTTTGCAGAGAATGATGCTTAACAACAAAAACTTGCATTTATATAGCTCCTTTAATGTAGCAAAACATCCCAAGGCACCCCACGAGCGTTTTACTGACAATTGAACACCGAGCCACATGGGAGATATTAGGACAGGTAAGGTAGGTTTTAAGGAGCGTCTTAAAAAGGAGAGAGGTAGAGATGTGGAGAGGTTTAGGAAAGGAATTCTGGAGCTTAGGGCCTAGGCAGCTGAAGGCACAGCCGCCAATGCTGAAAATCGAAGATGCGCAAGAGGCCAGAATTGGAGGAGCGGCAAGAATGCGGAGGATTGTAGGGAGGAGCGAGACTGAGACCATGGAGGGATGGAAAACAAGGATGAACATTTTAAAATTGAAGCATTGCTGGACCAGAAGCCAATGTAAGTCAGCGAGCAAAGGAATGACGGGCAACATTCCCACTAAGCTGTGCAGCAGTCTGGAGGTCCTGTGCAGGCCACTCACCGGCTTCTACAGGGAAGAAACCACGCATGCATGAAAATGTTACTGGGACCACACACTAAAAACAATTAATTAGAGGGAACATTGGTGTTGGGGAACAGTATTTGGTGCGAGTTCGGATACGGGCAGCAGTTTTGGATAAGTGTGTAGAAGGAGTAGAAGCAAAAAAAGGATGAGGGGCATGCAATTGCAATGGAATTTTTTCAAGCATAATATCCATGAATATTTTTTAGGACAAATCTAGTACAAAACTTAAAAGAAGTTTGTAGATTATCCTCAGCAACAATATAAATCTTGTACATACTAAACACATTTGTCACACATTCCACCTGTAATAATAAAAATATGGTTAATGTACTGGGAGCTATTAATCTTTGGCGTCTGTTATAGTAACCTCCAAAGACCATGTGCACAATAATAGTGTCAGTTTATATTTTGCAAGTATAAAGGATTTTATACCAAAGTGCTTCAAAAATTTATTATGAACGACCTAGCAAGACAGAACACAAGGTTCTCCCTTGATAGAAAATAGACTGACATTGCATTCATAATCTAAATCCAGTTTTTGAGATCCGAAGAAACAAGTAACAAGCCTTGAATTTGTAATTCGACAGGAGTCAAAACTGTCTTTAGATTTCATCAGCTTAGAGTTGTTCACAAAAGCTAGGTAGAGCGAGGCTAGTAGATATTTTCGCAGTGAATACTTGGAAGAGTTTTTCTGTATACCTTATGCAGACTACTCGGAGTCCATCAGATGCCTAGCAGTGGGAATCTGTTGCAGCAGGAAAGGAGCAACTGGTACATTTGTTGTACAGAAGGTTCAAAATATCTGGCTTACAAACAGGATAGAAGGCCACTGCTGCTCTGACTGTTAGAAGCTCTACCAAACGACCTGTCGAGAATTAAGACGAGATACCTTCCACCAGCGGTTCTCAGCAAGACTAAGACTACCAAATGCCAGTGAACATCATTTCACATGGTGAATTGTTACGACATTAGAATGCCTCCAGGCAGAAATACCCCACTATCTCCCATTCAGACCCCTGCAAACTAATTGTTACCTCAGACTTGACTATTTCAAAGTACTCCTGGCTGGCCTCCCATTTTCTACCCTCCATAAACTTGAGGTCATCCAATACTCTGCTGCCCGTGTCCTAACTCCTGTTCACCCATTACCCCTGTGCTCGCCGACCTACATTGGCACCCAGTTCATTTTAAAATTTTCATTCTTGTTTTCAAATCCCTCCACATCTCTAATCTCCTCCAGCCCTACAACCCTCTGAGATATCTGCACTCCTCTAATTCTAGCCTCTTGAGCATCCCTGATTTTAATCGCTGCAACATTGGCAGCCGTGCCTTCAGCTGCCAAGGCCCAAAGCTCTGGAATTCCTTCCCTAAACCTCTTTGCCTCTCTTTCCTCCTTTAAGATGCTCCTTAAAACCTACCTCTTTGAAAAGCTTTTGGTCATCTGCCCCAATATCTCCTTATGTGGCTCAGTGTCAAATTTTGTTTGACAACGTTCCTGTGAAGCACCTTGGGACGTTTTACTATGTTAAAGACACTATATAAATACTAGTTGTTTTAGGATTTCACAGCAACCATATCAAGAGCAACATGGAAAGAAATCACCTACTCACAACGTCCCATTGGGGAATTAGCATTTAGCACAGGGAAGATGAAAAACAAATATAAAGTGAGGTGAAATTAAAAATATATAGTTCATCACTATATTAATCCCATTTTCTGACTAACAACGGCTGTCTACAGTGATTGTTAAACACCCAATAGAAACAAAGTCATTTCTCCTGCCAGCAAGTAACCTACAGCAGTAACACTTCAGAATACCAACACAAACAGAAAAGGCATTATGGTAACCCACCCAAACAAAAACATGATAGAAAGAGCTAAACAACCTTCTGAAATAACATCTCCACAAACACACTACATTTTTACTTTATAATCTAGATCATGAGCCTAAATATCTATTTTATGTTAGCAGCATAGAAACTGAAATGTTGTTACATATGTAATTGGGTGGTAGACAATTTTGGTGTTAAGTCATACTAAAACTAATTTCTACATGTAGTTTTGTGTGGGGCAATGTTAAGTTTAATATAGTGAGAACTGATATACTGGAATTCCACCATACTTTGTCTATCGCCTGGCTTTGTGAACTGAATTCATAAACATTAGTGCAAGTTGCCAGTCATCCATAAACCAAGCACAACTGTATACCATGTCAAACTATGTCATAAGCAATGTTTATTAAATGTCATTGAGAATTTTCAATTTTTTTTTTAAGATCTTAACAGAATTTAATCACATTACTGCAAGAATTCTTGACAATTTCAAAATTGCTAAGTTTTTATATTTAAAGTTCTGATGTATCAAAGTACAGTCTACGAGTAACACTGCCTTTACTGCACCAGAAACTTTTAGAATATACAGCTTAAATCCTCGTCTGTCCATGAACTTCCAGCTTCAGCACAAGCAGTTATCTATTTAGTTACTGCAGGGCTTTGCTGAATTAAGTACATTTTATTGGTGAAGTCAAAGAAATGGCTAATATTCACCAAGATAAAGCTTGAACTTTTGAACAGCAGATTATTTTTGTGATTTTATTTTTCACATCACTTTTCTTCTGCTGTCATATTTGGCAAATATGACCTATAATAGGTACCAAAGTAATTATCCAAATAATATTGCATAGTCAATGCCAAACTAACCATTTATGAATAAGCCAAGTTGTACTATCACATTTAACTGAAAATAAAATTTACAAACAACAATCATCATCATCTGCGACCCGCAAGATTAACATGTAACCCATACTTTGTCCCATTTTACATTGAAAAATGGGCCTGAAACACGAGTGTAATAAACTACAGTTTAATGAAAATTCCCAAAGTAGACTGACTGACTGTCTTTAAAAAATGACCAAGAGCCGCAGATACAATTCTTCTCTTGTGCATAAGGGATTTTATAATCAGTTATTATACTATGGAAAGTTTCAATATACCATAAATTTTATTTTAACTTCTGAACTCTTAAAAAAGATGGGCTACAATACAATTTATGCCTTGCTTGTAGCATGCCAAAGTAAAGACAAGTCTACCTAGCCAGGAATAGACAAAGCAAGATGGGATCCTATAAGAATGTATTTTTACATGCCACATACATAGCTGATCAATTATATTAAAACTTAACAATGCACCACACGAAACTACATAAATTAGTTTTAGTAGGACTAAAAAAATACATCAAAATTGCTCACTGTGAAACTGTTCTACCACACAAAGATGATCTAAAAAATAAAGGGACTAAGAGGGCCAGACAGAGTATGAGATCAGATTAGCGGTGGTCATGAAAGGCGCTATATAAATGCAAGTCTTTTTTTATAAAAGCATAAATATTAAAAGGGTAGTCAAAGGGTGGGGCTGACTAGGGACCAAAAAATGAGATCTTCTTGTGGAGGCAGAGGGCATGGCTGAGGTACTAAATGAGTACTTTGCATTTGTTTTCAATTGAGAGGATGTTGCCAATGTAGCAGTATCAATCATGGATAGGGTAAAAATAGACAAGGAGGAGTTACTTAAAATGTTGGCAGTTCTCAAGGTAGAAAAGGCACCTGTTCCAATGGGATGCATCCTAGGTTACTGAGGGAAGTAAGGGTGGAAACTGCGGAGGCTCTGGCCACAAACTTCCAACTCCCCTTGGATATGGGGGTAGTGCCAGAGAACTGGAGGATTGCAAATGTTACACCCCCATTTTAAAAAAGGGGACAGAGATAAACCCGGCAACTACAGGCCAATCAGCTTAACGTCAGTGATGGGGTAACTTTTAGAGACAATAATCCGGGACAAAATTAATTGGCATTTGGAAAAGTATGGGCTAATAAATTAAAGCCAGCACTAATGTGTTAAAGGCAAATCGTGTTTGACTAACTTGATGGAGTTCTTTGATGAAGTATCGGAGAAGAGAGAGAGAGAGAGAGAGAGAGAGAGAGAGAGAGAGAGAGAGAGAGAGAGAGAGAGAGAGAGAGATAGATAGATATATATATAAAAAAGACTTTCAAAGAGAGAGACTTTCAAAAAGGCATTTGACAAGTACCACATAATCGACTTGTTAGCAAAATTAATGCATATGGGATTAAAGGGACAGTTACAGCATGGATACAAAATTGTTTAGCAGTAATAACGCTGTTAATACCCCAGTTACACCCAATCCCTTTTAGTGGGGAATTCAACTGCGTACGAGCTGAAGTTTGTCAGTTTCAATGATTTACGAGATTTCACCAATTGCCGGCTCTGTTGTCGGGGGAAGGGGGGGGGGGCACACGCGCACAGCACAGCCAGTTTTGAAGTGGTCAATGACTGACCGCAACTTCGGGATTTCAGCAAGCGCCAAATCCCGAAGCTGCGGTCTGTTTCAAAGGCGGAATGACGGTGAACGCTGACAGCTCGCCGTCATCCCGACCGCAAAAATCAGGGCCAATAGCACCCTCAGAAACTTACAATCCAATCTAATTTCCAATTTAGAACTGAAGTGTTCCATTAAAAAAAAAATCCAGCCTGTGTAATTTGCCAGGTATGCGGGCAGCACCAATTCTAAGTGCCAGTGAAATAAACACTACTAGCATGGAGATAACCAGAGGAGGTATGAAACAATCAGATGAGTTGCAGCCATATTTTTTGATCACTTTCCCCAACATTTAGTGGCAAAGCCTGAATTGCAAATGACAGTTCGGATTTTCAGAACCTCAAGCAGGACGGTTTCCATTGAGCTGGCCTTTTAACACAAAAGTGGCATATTCATTCAGTTCTTTTTTACTACTATAAACTGGGTTCAAGTTATACTCTCTAGCTCACCATACACAATATAAATCAGTTTGAAAATTCAGCTGTACAGTGTTGACCTACTTATCCTACAATAGAGCCCTAAAACGGTTGTTCTAATTTTTTCCAATTTGTTCCAGCAACTGACTTAAATTGGACATCAAGATATAGAAGACTAAGTGAACAAAAAATGACAACTCACTTTTCTCACATATTATAGAATAAATCACTTGTTATAACTCCCTTCTGCCCAGATATTGCAAGGCCAACCATATTTGCTACTGACTTAACACATCTCAACTCACTTTTACCCCCTTCACCAGCGCATTTTTGATTGACGATTGGAAAGTGTTAGACCACATCAGATTGCTTGATCGGTAAACAAAACATAGGCCTTCTACTTAATTGTAACTCCTGCATATCAACTTTGAGCTGTAACCAGAAAAATACACAGTATCGTGCAACGAAAGAAAGACTTGCATTTATATAGCGCCTTTCACGTCCACCTGAGAGAGCAGACAGGGCCTCGGTCTAACGTCTCATCCGAAAGACGGCACCTCTGACAGTACAGCACTCCCTCAGCACTGCACTGGAGTGTCAGCCTAGCTTTATGTGCTCAAGTCCCTGGAGTGGGACTTAAACCCACAACCTCCTGACTCAGAGGCGAATGTGCTACCAACTGAGCCACAGCTGACACAAACAAATTATACTGAAGCTGCAGAAATCAAAGTTGCACAAGGATTGTCTGGCAACTTAGCTACATTGTACACTGCTGTAATAGTGAAAAGGCAAAAATACAACAACAAGTATTTATATAGCATCTTTGATGTAGTAAAACGTCCCAAGGCGCTGCACAGGAGTATTTTAAGACAAAAAATTTGACACCGAGCCACATAAGGATAAATTAGGGCAGGTGACCAAAAGCTTGATCAAAGAGGTAGGTTTTAAGGCGCGTCTTAAAGAAGGAAAGAGAGGTAGCGAGGCGGAAAGGTTTAGGCAGGGAATTCCAGAGCTTAAGGCCTAGGCAACAGAAGAATAAAAGCAAGTGTTTTGCTTAGGAATAACCCAAGAAAAATGTTGATACAAATCTTCGTATCTGCTTATTGACACCTCCAAACATCCCTAAAGTGTAAATGTTAAATTCTGTTCAGAGCACACAAAGATTCCAATGCTTGAATTTGCGCCAGAAGAAAGCATGAGGTTTCATTAATCTCTCCCCTTACAGTCAATATTATCCTTCAGAAAACAGAGTCCCTTTGAACCTAGTCACTGTACTTTAGCTAGCTCTGGCAAATTCATCATGTGATAGAAGTGTGTAAATTCTAAACAGCTTGTTAATTACAAGGAAACAAAGGTTACAGATAACAAGCAGCAGGTACCCATAAAGGCTAAAGACCAGTATACAAATAACATTATTTTTTTCTTCCTCATTAGCATTCAAATATTTCAGGCAAGTTCAAGGCCAAAGAGAAGTCATACTCAAATTTTAATTTGGTTTTAAATTTGAAGTCTAACATGGTGCAACTGCCATAGAATTTTACAACCAGAAAGCCATTCAGCCCACTGCACCTGCACTCTAAAAGCTATCTTCTTGCCCCTTTTCCTCACCCTACCCCCATATCCTTTTACATTTTTCAGGAAACAGCGACTGATATGTACATCTGTGCAATCATTTAGTTATCTTAACTGTGTTTCTTTTACCCCAAATAAAACCAGAGTAAAGACATTACAAATACTGTAACCAAAGTGAGTAAACTGAAAACCTGAGCCACCTGTCCTGCTGCGTCCTAAAAATAAACAGCCACAGCACCAGTTTGATATCGACGTGACAATTTTAATTACCAGGTATTGCACTGCAGTAATTACCTAAAACTCTATACTGCTCTTTTTTGGGAGTAGTTCCATTCCCCCTGCCATTAGCAAATTTAAATTAAATCTAATTTGCTGCAAACCAAATGGCTGCATGTACAATTTGTACTTTGAATTGTTGGTTGTTTCAAAAAAACAAACATTATCAGTCTTGTAAGTAACCAGAGTGAAGACACGAACTAAAACAAAATTAGGTTATTAAGTTTGTGGATGTATCCAATGAAAGATTACCAAGGATCAAAATTCTGATCTTTAAATAAAGTCACTGTAAGCAGTAAATTACCAAACCAGTATAAGTTCTCCTGCTTCACTGAAACGTAATGAATAACCCCAATTTTACTGAACTAAACACTATCTGACAGATCTTAAATTCAATGAACTGGTACAACTTGTTCACTCATACACAGAAGATTAGTTAGGGGAAAATGTTTTGGGTGACATGTGCCAAAGCACAGGTGCTCCCACTGATTCTGTACCAACATAAATTCTGCCTTCATTTCACATTACAGAAGAAGGTTTTTGGATATATTATGTAAAACTTTCAAAATATTAATCCAGATAGGTTATATAATTTCTATTATGCTTCACACATTCTGGACTTTTGAAAATTGCCCGAGTACAAAGTGCTGCTAACAAACATGAAGTAGCAACCCCCCACATAATAGCTAAAAATTACAAACTAAAACAGCTGAAGACTCAAAATTTTAGAACATTTATTAAAAGTGTACACCACTATTAAAGTCACTTGGTCTCAAAGCAGCTGACAAATCCCACACACGGTACAGGACAGTGTGTAGGCTGTGAAATTCATTTGACTGTACATGCTAAGTTTCACCTCAAATGTTTTCAAACACATACAGATTATACATGTTGCAACTTGTTTGGCATTTCCAAGCAATACAAAACGCAGCTAGATGTTGGTATATAACTCACAGCGACAATTATTCAAATGTTAAAATGTTATATCATCTTACACAAGTGAAAGTCAGAGGTGAATTTACACTATACGCACTTTTGTACTGTACAAACACAACCCTTGATCCCCATGCACTACCCCCAGTTTCCTTTAGCTGGCACCACTACTCCTAAATGATTCCCTAGCTAAAAAGGGAAAGCAAATGGTTTTGTTGATGTAGTTTTAACTGAATATCCAACACCAAATTGAACCCATGAAAATGTGGGTCTCTGATGCTGTCAGTTCTTTTATAAAAAAATATAATGGACTGCAAGTTCCATTCTTCCTACACACTTAACAATGGAAGCCAAATAAGTTACCTCCACATAGTACATTCGTGTAATTATCAGGAAAACATGACCATTTAAAACAAATATGTCTATTATGACTGTTAAAATGCCAGTGTTTTTGCAAGCTAAATACCATACTCATCGAACTAGTAACATTTTGACATTACATGTAGACCGTCAACTTCCTTTTATACAGCGTCTTTAACATAGAAAAACATCCCATGGTGTTTCATAGAGATGTAATCAGGCAAAAATGGATGCCAAGCCAAGGAGATATTAGACAGGCTGATGAAAAGCTTGGTCAAAAAGGTGAGTTTTAAGGAGGGTCTTAAAGGAGGAAAGGGTGGTAGAGATGCAAATAGATTTAGGGAATAAATTCCAATGCGCAGAACGTAGATGGCTGAAGGCACAGCAGTTAATGGTGGGACAATGAGAGTAGGGAATGCACAAGAGCCCAGAACAATGAAGATTTTGGGAGGTGTTGTAAGACAGGAGGAGGTTACCAAACTAGGAGAGGTGAGGCAATATTAAACACAACAATGTGAATTTTAAATTGGAGCCATTGATCAAAGGACAATGCTAAACATCAGGATGGATGAGCTGAAAGCAGGTAAAGTGGTATCCACATACCTGGTGCTAACATTGGCTACAAGTCACAACCAAGGTTGCCAACTTGCAACATAGCTGAACTATAATCACAAACTTAGATGCAATTACACTACACTCAGATTAAATGTCTAGTTCGAGTTCTCTGCGCTCCTCCAAATCTGGCCTTTTGCGCATCCCTATTTTATTTGCTCCACCACTACGGGAGTGCTTTCAGCTGCCTAGGCTCTAAGCTCCCTCCCTAAATCTCTCTCTCTCTCTCTCCTCCTTTAAGACGCTCATTAAAACCTACCTCTCACCTGTCAGAATATCTCCTTATGTGGCTCGGTGTCAAATTTTGTTTGATAACGCTCCTGTGAAGCGCCTTGGGACATTTTACTACGTTAAAAGGCGCTATATAAATACAAGTTGTTGTTACCATATACTTCAGACATTATGCGACACACATTATGCGACACACTGATATACATGGAGAAGCAAATTTGCTCAATAGACTGCTGAGAGTGCAGCATATCAAAACAAACATTACAAAAGGCACTATGCAACTGTTATGTATATTTCTCAGTTCTGCTGAATTTTTTTTTTAAATCAGTATTTCCAAGTCAACATGAGGTTTCTTACACAAAAGTACAAAGGGGGAAAAATTCGGTATTCACCATTTTGAGGCTAACTTTAGTGCCCAGCGCGCAACCGCAAAATTTAGTTTTAGCGCCCCAAGAGGAAGGTGGAGCACTAATTCAAGCGCTCCACTTCCTTCTTGGAGCACTAACCCCGAATATCAGGGCAGTGCCTTCTGCAGCGTTACGCACTGGGCCAGGTAGCACTGCCGCATGGAAGGGCTCTTCCCCTCATTGAAGGGGAGGGCCCAAGCCCACAACTCTGCGGGGCCCTACCTGGACCTGGGAGTGGGGTGCCATGCCAGCAACCTGGCACACAAGAGGAATGCCGGGCTGCCAAATCGTGGCACGGACCCTGCGTTCAAAGACATGACGGGTACAAGTAAGTTGGCAGATTTTTTTCCCGCCCGCCACCTCCCCTTTACTTAGCACCCCGCGAGCCTCCTGCCGCTCCGTTCCCGCCCCCTGAATCAGTCGTGGTCATCGCCTGGCGCAGATACAGGGGGCGCAGGCCAATTTTTCAGGCGGGGCGAAAACGGGGCGCTGCGCACGGTGATGACATTGTCATTGCCTGCGCAGCGGGGTGCTACTGGTTACCGCTGCCGCTAAACTCCCGCTGAATTTAGCGGGAGTCGTTAGTAGCGCCGCGCCCGGGCAAAAAGTCGTTAGCGCCTCCCCGGAGGCGCTAAGATACCCAATTTCTAGCCCAAAGTATTCTCCCAGGAAAAAAGACAGTTTAACATACAAGTTTGGAATATAATGCTACAGTATAACTTCAATAAAAGTTGCCAAAGAGAGGGGAGGTAAAACACCGGTCATTGTTGCGTGAAAAAGAAATTTTAGACAAGCTTAAGAAACCAGGAAGAAAGAATTTTGTGAAATGCAAAACATTTCCTGCCTCTGGAGTTTTTGACTAGTTAATGGTTGTTGAGGCTTTCTTTAGAGGCCTATATAAAACTTTCACAGCATTCTTTACAAATTCCCAAATAATGGAAAAGCAGTACCTTATCAAACACAGGATACAGTTCAAAAATGTCAACCAGTTAGATCTTTGTGCATAATATAAAATACATCAACAACTAGATAGGAAGTAATTAGCGAGTTTTAAGAACTGCTTTAAATTGCAATCTTGCAACGATGCCTCAAAATCTCAGTCCTGTGGAAACCATCCCAATTGTACTGTGAAGTGGATCACAGCACCTTAGAACAGAAAAAAGATTTAAGCATGTACAGTTGTTTTAAGCTGCAACAATTTCTGTACCCCATATTTTACATCATGGTTGGGGAGGTCCACACAGACTTGTCATTCAGAGCCATTCACTGGCATGTACAAGTGGGCTAACCTTCCAACCCTGGATTCTCTCCATCCCAAAGAGCCTCCTTCCAACTCTATAATATCACCGATCTCCACCCCTCCCTCAGCCCATCTGCTGCTGAAACCCTCATCCCTGCTTTGGTTACCTCCAGACATCACTATACAATGTTCTCCTGGTCAGCCTCCCATCTTCTACCCTCCAAACTTAAGCTCATCCAAAACTCTGCTGCCTATATCCTAACCTGCACACCCATCACCATTGTGTTCACGGTCTACCAACACCTCAAATTTAAAAATTCTTATCCTCATGTTCAAATCCCTCCATGGCCTCACCCCTCCGTATTTCTGTAACTTCCTCCCACCCTATAACCCTCCGAGAACTTACCGGTCCCTCCAACTCTGGCTTCTTGCACATTCCCCCATGCCCTTTGCCCCACCACTGGCAGCTGTGCCTTCAAAGCTCCAATTCCCTCCCTAAACCACTCCATCTCTCTCTTTGCCTTTAAGATCCTCCTTAAAACCTACCTCTTTGACCAAGCTTTTAGTCACACCTCCTAATATCTCCTTCCTTGGCTCTGTCAATATATGTCTGATTACACTTCTGTGAAGCAGCTTGGGATGTTTTTCTAAGTTAAAAAGCACTATATAAATGCAATTTGTTGCTCATTTACCTGTTGCCTATTTGTCAATGGCCTTCCATTTAAACAACCAAAGCACAAGAAATAGTGCAATACCCAGTTTATTTCACAAGACAAACAAGACCACTACCAACAACATGTATTTTGTAACATCTTTCAAGTAGAAACCTACTTCAATGTTTTACAGAAGGAGCCAGACAGTGAACAGAAACATGGCAGCAGCTGAATGATCAGCAACTATTTGCAGAGTTGCTATGAAGGTAATCTGAAACAGTCATACTTCATACCCATATACCCTATGCCATGTGAGCTGCATCTCATCTCTTCAGGACAGATTTAACCCCCTTAGCACAAAGATCCAGAGAAGTCTACCTGGCTATTTCACACCAAGCTTTCATTAAGATCATAAAATGAGTCATGAAATGAATACTTAGAACCACAACTCCATCCAAATTCTTACAGGGCTTGACAGGGTAGATGCAGAGAAGATGTATCCCCTGGCTGGGGAGTCTAGAACCGGGGATCACAGTCTCAGAATAAGGGGTTGGCCATTTAGGACAGAGATGAGGAGAAATTTCTTCACTTCAGGGTGGTGAATCTCTGGAATTCTCTACCCCAGAGGGCTGTGGAGGCTCAGGCATTGAATATATTTAAGACACAGATCGATAGATTTTTGAATATTAAGGGAATCAAGGGATATGGGGATAGTGCAGGAAAGTGGAGATGAGGTAGATCAGCCATGACCTTATTGAATGGCTGAGCAGGCTTGAATGGCCAAATGGCCTGCTCCTATTTCTTATGTTCTTACACGAGTAAAAAAATGCCAATTTTAACATTGACCACTATAATCTGTATATATGGCTACTACAGATATAAAATTACATCTGACAAAAACAATTGCTCATTTTAAGCAGGGCAATTTAGTGAGCGAGCAAGCAGTTTTCATCTAAGTCCATAAAAGGCAGTAAAATGTTTCAAAATAATAACGAGGGAGTTACAAGGTATCTTATAGGCGTTCGCTAAACCTGTCTGATCAGATTTCATACGTCAATAGCTAAGTTACGAAATCACAAGCTCAGATTCCTCTAGAAATATTGAGGCGCAGATTTGCATTCAACCGACCTTCGCAATAACCTTAATCGATCAGGTACAATAAAAGATGGAAAAGAAACTTAGAAGAGACACCAGACTTGCAAATGACATGAAGTCAATGGGAGAGGGAAAGGAGGAGGGTAGATAAAAGGGATACAACGCGTGACGTCTGTCTAAATATGTCAACTTGTTAGTGTTTCACAAGAAAAATCAGCTGGATTTCATTGGGTAGATCTACTCCCACCAGTTCGAATACAACTGGACAGCCTGACCGTAGGTATCAGGATGAGATGGAGATCCCCGCACCGCCCAGATGCAGGCGCGCTGGGGACGGAGGATGCAGGAGGGGGGTGAAGGTTGCTTTTGGCCCGACCTGCCGATGCCGCAGGTGCCACACAGGGCTTGATGGGCGTGGCGCGCGAAAGCAGACAATGGCAGACAAGCTCGTGCACACCCACTGTGATTGTTGTGACCCAGCGAGCGCGAGCGGCGCCGGTCAGTCCCTCGCCACTGCGGGAGGGGCAGCTCGATCTGTGTCCGAGTCACCTCAGATCATCAATACCAGCCCCCAAGGGAAGGGAAGAGAAAGGGGGGTCACACACAGCGACCCACCCCCGGATTCTCCCGGGCGGCCCCGCTGGTACATCCGCCCCCTATACGCCGAGAGCCCCCCCTCCTCACCTCTTGGTTCATCCTTCCCACACCGAGCTTGTCAGCCGGCCGTGCAGCAGCACATCCTCGCGTCTCGCCGACTGACTCTGGTGGGGGTGCGGTGGGTCGGTGGCCCCGCTATCGCGTCACTCGCAGGCCGGCCTCGTCTCTGCTTCCGACCGTTACTCTTTCCGGAACAACCGCACCGGCGCCATCTTAACGCTGCTTACGTTTTTTTTAAAACTGCTGTCACGGCGACGACGTTGCTCATTGGCTGAGGCTGACGGACGTGCGTCTCTGGTTCGTGAGGGACGCGGCGTCAGCTGAGCCCCGCCCACCCGCCGGACGGAGCGCGCGCTGCACACGGGGTGAAAGTGGAATCCTGTCCGGAGATGTGAGGCCAGAATCTTAGCGAGCGATCGAGCATGGAGCGCTGCAATGACATGATCAGCGTGCCCTGAACTGGAGCATGGGGGCCTGGAGCAAAAGAGCTGCATTTCCTTCCTCCATTAAAAGTCTACCTTCTAAATAGCAGGGGCCAGTGTCATTTTAGGGAGTGCTTACATACTTGCCAACCCTCAGATATTCAACCCATGTGTCTCAGCTTGTTGGTGTTTGGCAGGAAAAATCAGCTTTGTTGATTGGGTTGAAGGTTGTCAACATCAACCAATCAGGCCTCATGCGAACGGGCACTGAAGGCTGTCAGAACAACCAATTATCATATTATTACTTTCTCTCCTTGGCTGCAAGGAATTTGAGCCACAAAAGTTTTAAGATGAGCTGCTGGTTTGTGGTTTTGTAGTTGTAGGTGTGTTTATTTAGTGATTAAAAACACATAACAAATACATTGCTGAACTGCAGCTCTTTTATTTTCCTGAAAGGAACTTTCTGGGGAATTAATTGTCAGTTGTTGTCTTATGTGAAGATTTATTTCCTTCAAGACTTCATTTTGACTTCAGTTATGTGGAGAGATGAGAGAAGCTCAGGTTGTTCTTAGAGAAGGTTAAGGGAGATTTAATAGAGGTGGTCAAAATTATGAAGAGTCTTTGATAGAGTAAATAAGGAGAAACTGTTTCCAGTGCCAGAATAATCAGTAATCAGAGGACACAGATTTAAGGTAATTGGAAAAAGAACCAGAAGCGAGATGAGAATGTTTTTGCGCAGCGAGTTGTTACGATCTGGAATGTACTGCCTGAAAAGAGTGGTGGAAGCAGATTCAATAATAACTTTCAATAATAACTGTGCTGAATCATTCCATGATTCTGTATGGAAGACGTGCCCTGCTGTGAATTCATTAACTGGCTACATTTGTACTTGTGTAATTGCCAGCCTGTAAATAAAATAGGTAGTGGGGTTGGAGTGATGATAAATGTACTACTGTGACGTGACATATTGCCCTGTTTATAGATGAGTTGTTCCCTCTGGTTATGTTCTGTAGCTTTGAAAGCTTTTTTTTTTACAGCTCATGGTGAAGGACGCTTGCTATCTTGGAGTAACTGGAGAAAGAACCTGCACCTGCATATTAGAGCAGTTAACATCCACTGGAAAATGTGGGGCCATCAATAATCAATTGAAGGATAGTTTTTATTTCCAGTACCAGAAAGTAAATGTTTTTGACAGAGTCAGAAGAGCATGATCGGTCAAAAATTATGGTTTGGTGATAATGGTAGATGAGAATTGAATACATTTACATGACATTAATTTTCCTGCTATTTTAACGGAGGTTTTAATTCTTGACTCAATGGTAGCACTCTTGCCTCTGAATCAGAAGGCCATGGGTTCAAACCCCATAACAGAGACTTGAGCACATAATCTAGGCTGACACTTCAGTGCAGTACTGAGAGTGTGCTGTGCTATTGGAGGGGCTGACATTCTGTTAAACCAAGGTCTCATCTTCCCTCTCAGCTGGACATAAAAGATCCACTGACACTATTCAAATAAGAGTAGGGGATTTGTCCTGGTGTTCTGGCCAACATTTATCTCTCAACCAACTTCACTAAAAACAGATTATCTGGTCATTTATCTCATTGCTGCTTGTTGGGCCTTGCTGTACACAATTTAATGTTGCATTTTCCTTACATTACAAAAGTGACTACACTTCCAAAGTATTCCATTGGCTGTGTAGAGGTCCTGAAAGACACTATATAAATGCAAGTTCTTTCTTTATTTAATACATTTATTTTACATTGGTTAACATCGCCACTAAAATAGCAACCTGAGGAATGTCATACGAAAGCATCAACAATAATAAATTCTAACCTTAATTGTTTTAAAAACAGAAAATGTGTTAAATACACAGCAGATTGAACAGCATCTAAAAGGAAAGTACAGGTTTATGTCTCAATGTGACCCTTTATCAGAACTAATTTCTAAAGTTTTGTTTCCATGATATTAACTCACTACTATTCTTGTTGGCGATGTCTCTTTAAAATAATTAAATCAACATACCCTCAGGTAAGCCCCCATCTGCCTCTGGGCTGTAGTGGGATCAGGGACGGGGACATGTGTGATGGTGAGACAGTTTTATCTTCTGAATGTAGAATGAACTGCTAGTTGGGATTATGGTAGGTGTGTTGTAAAATATTTCAATTCATAGATTAACATGATTTATCTAGATTCCCAATAAAAGGAACTGGACCCAGTAAAGTTGTATTGAAGCCCCTACAAATATCTTTATTTTCATATTTAAAATATCTACAGTACAACCTTCCAGGAGCAATTATTTTTGGCTTGGAAGGCAAAATTACAGAAAGCACCAAATGCATCAAATATAATGACAAAAATCTAATTTATTTAGGGGAGATGCTCCCAAAAATATATCCAATGCCTTCAACACACACAATCCCTTCAGTAATTTGTAAATTCATTACTACTGCAAACTGCTCTTTAGTGTAATTCACTTTTTATAATTTAAAATCAAAATAGAATCATAGAAGTTTACAGCACAGAAAGAGGTCATTCAGTTCATTATGTCTGTGCTGTCACTTTGCTACAGCAATACGAAACCAGTCGCACTGCCCTGCTTTCTCCCAATAGCCCTTTATCTTCCTCTGCTTCAGGTTCGTAACCATTTTGCCCTTTCTATAATGGGATGCCCAAAACTGCACACAATACTCTAATTGTGGCCTACAAATGGATTATACATAAAATATTGAGTTCAAATATTTGTTGGTAATGATGATTGTATCTAATTGTTAATAATGTAGAAAATGTTAGGAGTGACATTTGTGATTGGCACATATTGAAACTCATTTTAGCATCTAGTACTATGTTTACTTTTAAAACTGGCATACCTCAGAATAGTTGCATTTTTAAATCAAAATGAGTATCACTCTTAATGATGAGTGAAACTTGGCAGAGCTGGGATTGCCACTAAATCTTAATATTTAAAAGTGGAAGAATAGTATTTTGAAACTATTTTTTTAGTACCATATTTATATTTTAGAAAGTTCCAGACATTGCTCTCAAAAACAATGGGTCACAACACTTTTATCAGTTTCTGAAAGAAAAAAAACAAGTTAACATTTCAGGTGAAGGCCGTTTGTCACTTCTGCCGACGGATCCCATCCTGAAACATTAATGTCATTTCTTCTTTTTGGATCTTGGTGGGATTGCTGTCTATTACAAGCACCTTTTTACATTTTTTGAATCTCTTTTGAAAGTTGCATTCATATTTAAATCCATCTGAATTTAAGGCACCTCACACTTCACCCTTTGAATAACTAGAGGTAATTTACACTCATGAAGGATATCCTGCAACAAGGAAGTCTTGTGAATGTAGTGCTGTAATGTTGTAGAGCTGGGGTGTCCAAACTATGACCTACATGCCGTATGTGTCCCTTGAAACCCAGGCTTTCCAGCCCATGAAGTCCCAATGAAACAGTATGTATGTATTGGTGTGGCTGGTGGTGTTTTCATTTACACAAATGTACCTTAGCTTTAGGGAGAGTTCTTTTATGTAAATTTAATTACACTAAATGAATATTTAATTTAGTAGTGGTGTCAGATTTTGTATTGT
Source organism: Squalus acanthias (assembly GCA_030390025.1). NCBI lineage: Eukaryota > Metazoa > Chordata > Chondrichthyes > Squaliformes > Squalidae > Squalus > Squalus acanthias. The sequence continues at coordinate 88,896,876 of CM059428.1, read as the reverse complement.
GATTGTTCCGTAGTGATCCTTGTGGCTCTATGGTAACACTAAGCCAAGTGTGCCCTCGAAAGGTAAAAAGTTTGGGCATCCCTGTTCCTTCAGCCAATCACATTGAAGAACTTCAGCCAATCAGATCCCAGAAACCACTGTTCCTTCAACTAAGCAGATCATAGAAACATCTTTGTCATTTCTAATTGGTCATATTTGGTTACTGAGCTAATCACATTGGCCCGTAATTTGCAGTCAGCGGCAAAACAACGGCACTTGCCACTGGCCCCGAAGAAAGCTGCCCACAGAGATCTCGCGAGAAGTTTGCCTTTTTCGACATTCAATTGATTTCAGAGCTCTGTAATGGAACTCCCTGGTGCGATGCTGCTGTGACTTCAACATGCTGCAGAATTCCCACAGACAGGAAACCAGGAAATGAGAAGTTGCATTTATCCAGACTTTTTAAAAATGTTATAGAGAGCGAAACAAAGATTGGGACTTTCAAATGGGGTAGAAGCTGAAATATCATGAACAAACTTTAAAAATAAATTTAAAGTTTTTTAAAAATTGTAATTTTTAACATAATGAAGAAATTTGACACTCCACAAATATAAAGATTAGTTTTTCAGGACCAGAACATTTGTTTATCAGTCAATACGCTGTTAAAACCCCAGTTACACCTATTCCAACAAGGCTTAACTTTTAATGGGGTATTTAACAGCGATATTACCGCGGAAAAGCCCAAGTTTTCGTCAGTTTCACTGATTTCCCTGATTACACTGATTGCCGACTATGGGGGATGGAGTGGCGTCCATCGCGCAGCCAGTGTCAGAGCAGTGAATAACTGATCGCAACTTCAGGATTTCTGCGTTTAGATGCGTTTTGTGCTAAATCCTGAAGTTGCGGTCAGTTTCAGAGGGGTAATGACAGCAAACACTATTAGTTTGCCATCAGTCACCTGCGAACTCATTTTTAATGTGGAAGCAAGTCATCCTCGGTTCCGAGGGACTGCCTAAGAAGAAGAATTAGTTTGCCATCATTACCCACTGCAAATTCCAGGCCATTCTAGCACTAAAAATCTGTAGTATACAGTTGCTATTGCCAGTTCTCACTCACCTCTAAAAATGGCCCACAAATAAAATTTATTTAAAAAATCAATTCCAGAAAATAAAATCACAGACTTGCCCTTAAACATGGTTCCAAGAAATTTCCCCAGCTTCACAAGTAACGTAACGTACCTTGCCAAGGCTCTGACCATCTTAGACTCCAAGTACACTTTTATACTTTGCAATACCCACCTGGCCAACTGACTCCTCACATTCTGAGGCCTACAGCATTGGCCTCGGTGTGTAAAAAAAATGCATGTGTACAGGAGTCCATCTCCGAAGTCAAAGACTACAATTCCCAGTAGCCACTGCATGGCTATGGCTTCAACATATGCACAACGAAAACACATTTTTCCTTGCGTAACCAATGACAGACCCAATAGCACAGCAGTCTCTCTCTGAGGAATGAGCTGCAGACTTTATTTCAGTAGTGCTGCAAACTAGGGAGCATTAACAAAAGAAAAACAGATACACAAATATTTTTGGAGGGAAAAGGAAAAGATGAGAGACTCTTTGAGAGAAAGAAAAGCAGAGGGTTAATGTGAGATCCTTTTGAGGGGGAGAAAGAGACAGAGTGACCCTCTTGAGCAGGGAAGAAAGATGGCGAGAGACTCCTTTGCAGATCTAGCGAAGTGTAATGGAAGAGAGAGACAACCTGCTTGGGTAGAAGGAGATGCCGAAACCCCCTCTCAGGGGAAAAGAAAGAAATAGACAAACCCCATCAAATGAGGTATGGAGGTGGCGCAAGAGTGCAATAAATACCCTCTGAGAAGAGTTGGGCAGACAGAATTTACTTAAGAGGGAAGTAGTTTTTTTGGGGGGTGGGTGGAATTAGAAGGGCTGTTAAGGTGAGGTGACACTGTTAAACAGGGCTGGGGAAGAGATGGAGATAAATGCTGGCTCTATTGGCAGTGGAAGTGGCAATTGCTTTTGAGGCTTAGCAAGCCTATGCTATAAAACAGCGTAACCTCTCAAGGTGAACCACAGGGAATCTGCAAGTTAATAATTAAAAATGACTACTATGGAACGGTCTACTTGAACCTTCTGTGACAAGCTATATATTGATACTTATAATTCTGTTGCTATTATCCTGCTATCAAAGAATACAAAAAGTACATTTTCTTTCAGAAATGTGTGAGCAATTAACACGACTGTTTGAAGGCACCAATACAAGACATGAGTTTTATTATATTAGTTATCAAAAGTGATTTTTTTTAACCTTACTGTTAGCTATCAGGGTGTAAATGCATCTGTGTAATCTATAGTGCTGTTTCCTTGAAACAGTCCATATCCTTGCCAAAGTTGTTTCCTCTTTGATTCCCAGGTATCAGACCATGGTTATTCCAACAGAAAATATTTAAAAATAACATTGGAAACTACCATAATGTATAGATTTAAAAGTTAGACTTGCATTTCTATAGCGCCTTTCACGACCTCAAGATGTCCCAAAGTGCTTTACAGCCAATTCAGTACTTTTTTTTATTTGAAGTTTAGTCACTGTTGTAATGTAGCCAATTTGTGCACAGCAAGCTCCCACAAACAGCAATGTGATACTGACCAGATCATTTTTTTTTAGTGATGTTGATTGAGGGATAAATATTAGCCAGGACTCCGTGGATAACTCCCTTCTTCTTCTCCATAGTGTCATGCGATCTTTTACGTCCACCTGAGAAAGCAGACGAGGCCTCGGTTTAACGTCTCATCCGAAAGACGACACCTCCGACAGTGCAGCACTCCCTCAGTAATGCACTGAGTGTCAGCCTAGAATATGTGGGACTTGAACACACAACCTTCTGACTCAGGCAAGAGTGCTACCACTGAACCATGGCTGGCACTTGATTTTATTAACTCCATTGAAACAAATGCTGTGCATTTTTATTTAATGTATTGCATTTTAATCAAATTTCAGTTGTGTATTTACTGTGTATGCCTTGAAAATAGCAATATTTATATAATATGCATGGTATTTATAATTTACTTCGTGAAATATAAGAAACAAGAAATTAAATTGCACCAATATACTTTCCAACTTGAATCCAAAGAAATAAGCTAACTGCTGTCATGTTTAAGGTTTTGTGTCAAATTTTGTTTTGATAACATTCCTGTGAAGCGTCTTGAGACATTTTACTACGTTAAAGGCACTATATAAATGCAAGTTGTTGTTGTTGTTTAATTTTGCCTCTTTTCAAAAACAATCATGATTCGCATATTGATGAAGTTGAGCCTTTTTCTTGCTGTAATTTCAAGAGTGTACATTAATAAGGAGTGTTAGGAGAAATCTCTTAATATGGATAGTCGTTGGAGCATGTATACTTTGTGATAGAAAGGGGTTGAGGCGAGAACATTGCATCTTTTAAGGAAAGAGTCAATAAACATTTCAAGCAGAGGAAGATACTGAGCTATGGGAAGAGAGCAGGGCACTGGGATTAGTTTTGAATTGCTATACCATCGACACGATGGCAGTAATTTCCCCAGGGTTTCTTCCAATCTTTGGTGGATAATCCAGAGAAATGGATGTTTATGATGCTTTTCCAGGATTTCCAGCAACCTTTGTCCGAAGTTAGATCAGGAGATTGGGAAACCCCTGCAGAAATTCCACCCGGTGGGTCGAATTATGTCCTTCTGTGATATAAACTTCTATGGTTCTATGGTTAATGTAACAGATCTGTTGACATGGTTGCACATGCAAATACAGTAGTGTTACATGCTTCAAGTGGAAATTAAAATTAAGAAATTTCTATAATGGGCGACCAATCTACACTGTCAGTTTATGCCCGGGTGGCATGTTGAAAATCTACCCACTGTGCTTTCTGTTTTCATTTTACATCTGCTGCATTAGCAGTTTCTCTTTTCTCTTTTCCTACTTTACAATTTCACCTAATTTTGCACATTTCTTTGACTTTTTTATGTCTCTCCAGCCAATCAATAATGTTCTTTTATATCATCAAACTGTTTTCTATTAATCAGTTTGCAAGACCCATTAACTCTCCCTCTCTGATTGGTGTATCCCTTCCCCTCCTCGCCTCCCTTTTCTCTCTATTTTATCAAACCATATGAAAATGTCTGCTTATCTTTTAGCCTTCAGTTCTAATGAATGGTGTACATCTGAAATGTGATAACCTGTCTTTTCGTTTTACAGATGCTGACGATCTTGCTGGATATTTCCAGCATTTTTATGCAGTTTCATTTAATACACACTTTCTCTTTTGGTTATTTTAACCTAGAAATTACTATTGGAGATATTAGTGAATGGATGCTTAATTACTTCTCACAATATTCCTTTGTCTGCTTTTTTAGCAAAAGCATTAACCTATTTAAAATAAACAAACTAATGCCTGCATTAAGCTAGCAGACACAAAAATATCATATGCTAATATCAGCAACTCTAGGCTTTGTTTCTTGCACTGATACTAATTATTTTACACTTGTGCAATTTGAACTGCATTGGCCAGCGATTGATCTACTTACCTATAATTTATAAATCTATTTTAATATGGATACATTGTTCCTCATTATTTGCCCTGCCTTTTACTTGCTATCATCTGTAAATTGGCACATTTTGCAGTGATAGTCTTATCCAACTCATTACTATATGCAGTATTAAAAATAGGAAGGATCAAATACTGACCCCCGGCTACAGTGCTCGTAACCTCTTTTCAGTCTGAAAAATTCATCCTCTTCCTAAGTAAAGATGGATGTGCCCAAATTCCACCTTTCTAGTATCAATTTTAGTGGATCAATACTTTCTTTCATGTTTGCTTTACTGACTTTATTATTATTTAAGATGTTTTCAGTGACTTTACATTCAACTGGCTTCTCTTATTTGAGTTTGCTTATCTTTACAATTTACTCAATCCTCCTGTCTACACGAGTTTGAAAGCCTTCTATATATCCCTCTTACTACTCTTTATATCCCTACTTCTTCTTCTAAGGCAGTCCCTCGGAACCGAGAATGACTTACTTCCACATTAAAAATGAGTTCTCAGGTGACTGATGAGTCCAATGCGGAACCTACAGTCTCTGTCACAGGTGGGGCAGACGGTGATTGAAGGGGCCGGTGGGTGGGGTGCTTGGGTTGACGTGCAGTCGTTCCGCTGTTTGCACTTGGCTTCCGCTTGCTCCCAGCGAAGAGACTCGATGTGTTTGGCGCCTTCCCGGATGCTTCTCCTCCACTTTGTGTGGTCTTGGGCCAGGGATTCCCAGGTGTCGGTGGGGATGTTGCACTTTTTCAAGGAGGCTTTGAGGGTGTCCTTGAAGCGTTTCCTCTGCCCACCTGGGACTCTCTTGCCGTGTCGGAGCTCCGAGTAGAGCGCTTGTTTTGGGAGTCTCGTATCGGGCATGCGGACGATGTGGCCTGTCCATCGGAGCTGATCGAGCGTGGTCAAAGCTTCGATGCTGGGGATGTTGGCCTGAGCAAGAACACTGACGTTGGTGCGCCTATCCTGCCAATGGATTTGCAGGATCTTGCGGAGGCAACATTGGTGGTACCTCTCCAGTGCTTTGAGGTGCCTGCTGTACATGGTTCATGTCTCTGAAGCATACAGGAGGGCGGGTATCACTACTGCTCTGTAGACCATGAGCTTAGTGCTGGGTTTGAGGTCCTGGTCTTCAAACACTCTCTTCCTCAGGCGACCGAAGGCTGCACTGGCACACTGAAGGCGGTGTTGGACTTCGTCATCGACGTCTGCCCTTGTTGACAGTAGGCTCCCGAGGTATGGAAAGTGGTCCACGTTGTCCAAGGCCTCGTCATGGATTTTGATAATCGGGGAGCAGTACTGTGTGGTGGGGGCAGGTTGGTAGAGGACCTTTGCCTTACGGATGTTTAGTGTAAGGCACATGCTCTCGTACGCATCGGTGAAGGTGTTGACGATGGTTTAGAGTTAGATCTCAGAGTGTGCGCAGAAGCAAGCGTCGTCTGCATACTGTAATTCGATGACAGAGGATGGGACAACCTTGGATCTGGACTGGAGGCGACGGAGGTTGAACAGTCTCCCGTTTGTTCTGTAGATTAGCTCCACTCCAGCGGGGAGCTTACTGAGGGTGAGATGGAGCATTGCAGCCAGGAAGATCGAGAAGAGCATTGGTGCGATGACACAGCCTTGCTTGACCCCGGTCCATACGTGAATTGGGTCTGTGGTGGATCCGTTGATCAGGATCACAGCTTACATGTCGTCGTGAAGCAGGGGGAGGATGGTGACAAACTTTTGAGGGCAGCCGAATTTGAGGAGGACACGCCATAATCCCTCACGGTTCACGGTGTCGAAGGTCTTTGTGAGGTCAAAGAAGGCCATGTACAGCGGTTGGTGCTGTTCCCTGCATTTCTCTTGCAGTTGACATGCAGTGAAGATCATGTCCATTGTGCCCCTTAGTGGGCGGAATCCGCATTGCGACTCTGGGAAGAGCTCTTCAGTCACTGGGAGAAGGCGATTGAGGAGGATTCTTGCAATGACTTTCCCTGTGGCAGATAGCAGGGAGACTCCTCTGTAATTACTGCAATTGGACTTGTCACCTTTCTTGGAGGTGGTCACGATTACAGCATCTGGAGATCCCCTAGCATGCTCTCCTCCTTCCAAATAAGAGAAATGAGTTCATGTATTCACGCCAATAGTGCTTCTCCGCCATGTTTTAGCGCCTCGGCGGGTATTCCATCTGCTCCTGAGGCCTTGTTGCTCTTCAGTTGTCAGATGGCCTTTTCAATCTCATGCCGGGCTGGAAGGAGACACCGCGGGACACACTCACTAGAAGGAGACACCACGGGACACACTCACTGGAAGGAGACACCGCGGGACACACTGGAAGGAGACACCGCGGGACACACTCACTGGAAGGAGACACCGCGGGACACGCTCACTAGAAGGAGACACCGCGGGACACACTCACTGGAAGGAGACACCGCGGGACACACTCACTGGAAGGAGACACCGCGGGACACACTCACTGGAAGGAGACACACTATAAACAGGTCGGGACCCAGGAGCGAGGTCGAGGCCCAGGAGCGAGGACGGGACCCAGGAGCGAGGACGAGGCCCAAGGGCGAGGACGGGACCCAGGAGCGAGGACGAGGCCCGGGGCGAGGACGAGGCCCAGGGGCGAGGACAAGGCCCTGGAGCGAGGACAAGCCCAGCAGGGTCGGGAGGACCACACTGCAGCCTATGAAACCCAGGCAGAGAGGACCTGTGGGAAGGAGGGAGGAGGACAGTAGGAGTATGTTTGTGTGTGTGTGCTAGGCCAATGTAGCAGAGCCTGGTCTCCAATCGTCTTGGATCCCCTTGCCATTGGACCAAGACCTTGCTCTGTCAAGCCCGTGTGGTAGCTGGTGTGCAACGGCCACCCCACGTTAAAGGAATTCACACACAGGCATCTTCCACCCTTTAAAATGAAGTTCGGGACCTGGAACGTCAGGACCCTCATGGACAACCCCAACAGCGACAAACCGGAACGCCGTACTGCTATCGTTGCCCGGGAGCTCAGACGTTTCAACATAGACATCGCCGCCTTAAGCAAGACCCGGCGTGCAGGGGAAGGCCGGCTCAAGGAGCAAGGCGGTGGTTACACCTTCTTCTGGACAGGCAAACCTGAAGAAGAACGCTGCCTCCATGGGGTAGGTTTCATCATAAAAAATGAGCTAGTTGAACGTCTCAGAGACTCCCCTTGTGGAATAAACGAACGCCTCATGACTCTACGGCTCACCCTAGCCCAGAACCAGTGCACTACGGTCATCAGTGCATACGCCCCAACACTGGAAGCCACAGACGAGACCAAAAGAAGAATTCTACTCCAGCCTCGAACAATCCCTGTCCCGAGTCCCAACGGGCGACAAGCTGTTCCTCCTTGGCAACTTTAACGCCAGAGTTGGAAAGGACACAGACCTCTGGGGAGGTGTGATCGGCAGAGAGGGGGTAGGGAAAGCCAACTCCAACGGTACCCTCCTCCTGACAAATTGCTTAGAACATGGCCTTGTCATAACCAACACCTTGTTCCGTCAGAGAGACAAGTACAAGGCTTCATGGCAACACCCTCGCTCCAAGCACTGGCATCTACTGGACTACGTCATCGTCCGAGCGAGGGAGCACAAGGACGTCCGCATCGCCCACGCAATGACAGGAGCTGACGACTGCTGGACAGACCACCGCCTAATCCGCTCTGTCATCTCCATCAACGTAGCCCCAAAACAGCGGCGGGAACAGAAGCAATGCCGCAGGAAAATCAACACTGGAGCACTCAAAGACCTTGCTAAGAAAGCCCTATTTAGCCTGCGCCTCACAACCAACCTGACCACTCCCAGTATTTCAGAGACACAGAGGGCTGGATTTTCTCAGCCCCGAGGAGGGGCGGGACTACTGGGAAAGTTGCAGAATTTGGGGGCGGGTGGCAAACCTGCCCCCAACCCGCCTCCGTGCCCTCTTGCCAGGAGGCGGGAAGCCACCCGGCCCCGGGTCCCGTCTCCTTGGAGGTGGGTAGGGATTAAAGCCTATTAACTGCTTGTTAACAGGTAGTTAACAGGCAGAAAATAGGATTTTCCCCATTTTTGGCGCTGTAGCGCGGGCTTCCCGACCTGGGGGAACCCCGCCAGGGTGTAGGAGGTGAAGAGGAGGTCTGCGGGGGTCGGAGGGGTCTGAAAGTGCGATGTAGAGGTGAGTGATGGATGCAAGTGTGGAGTGGTAAGTATGTGAGGTGAGTGTAATGTGTTACAAAATGTTAACTTACCTTTGTTTCTACCTACAGCCTTCAGCCGCTGTGTAGCCATAGTCCCCGACATCTCCATTGTAGAGATCACAGACTGGCTGTTGGATCCTCTGACCCAACAGCCAGCTGATTTCTGCAAAGTTGAAAGGTTTGATGAGTCCTGAACACAAGGACTCATCAAACTACACAGAATGTCAGTGTTTGACAGCTTCACAGAGCTGTCAAACGATGACATTTCTTCTTTCAAAAGTTCTTGACAGATGACATGTCATACGTTGACGTGCTCTGTCACTGACTTCCCCCTAATTGGCCTGCTGAGCCCGCTGGGCGGGCTTAACAAGGTCAATCAGGGGAAAATCCCGCTGGTTGGCCAGAAGCTGATGGAGGCGGGATTGAAAGCCGGCAAGCAGCAGTCCCGCCTCCAAAAGCTTCCCATTAAGAAAATCCAGCCCAGAGTGTCCACAGCGCCTGGTCTGCACTCAAGGCCTCCATAATCAGCACCTGTGAAGAGACGCTCGGTCACTTGACCAGGAAACACCAAAACTGGTTCGACGAGAATGACCAGGAGATCCAGGAGCTAATAAGCCGCAAGTGCAAGGCATTCCTGATCTGGAAACAGCAACAGAACTCGAGAGCAAGAAAGCAGCTCTACAGACGCCTGAAGGCCAAGGTCCAACAAAAAACTCGCGACCTAAAGAACAGACGGTGGGTGGAAAAAGCGCAGGAGATCCAGCAGCTAGCCGACAACCACGACGTGCGTGGATTCTTTAGCGCAGTCAAGACCACCTACGGCCCAAGCACCCAAAGTCCTACCCCACTGCGGGCCAAGAACGGAGAGGTACTCATCAAGGACAGAGAGGTAGTCAGTGCCGCTGGAAGGAGCACTTCGAAGATCTCCTTAACCGAGACTCTGTCTTCGACGCGAGTGTTCTCAACTCCATCCCGCAGCATGCTACCCACCACCACCTCAGCATATCTCTGCATAAGCACAATGGTCGACGTCAACATTTAATCTGTTTTGTTTTGGTAGCAAAGAATTGCAGTTGTGGTTTCACAAAAAAATCTTTAAAAATGACCTGCTTTTCTGCTGCAGATCTTCCATCCATTATTATGTTCCATTTAACCTTTCTTTTAACTCATTTTACATTTCTTCAGTCTATTCTTATATTTTTTATGCTATTGTCCTTTCTGCATGCCTTCATAAGCATTTCCATTCTAATAATGTTTCCCTATTACTGCCTTACGTACCATACCTGGATCATTACTAAAGATTAGATTCAGCATAGCCTCCTACCACATTGGTTGTTTAACAAACTAAGAAAGCAATCCTGCAGCACCTGTAGAAAAATGCACATTACAATCATCCATGGTTAATATTCTCATCCTTTTATATGTATCCCTGATCTGCAGAAAAGATTTCCCTGGCTATCCTTTCCTCTTGTCTGTGAAGTCCATCACAAACATTAATACTGCCTTTTCCTTATTTTCCTGAACTCAGTCCATATTGTTGATGCAGCAACTAAGGTTCCTTGTATCCATTTTTTCCCCTGTGGATATCGTGTCCTCTCTTATGCATATTGTCATCTGCTTTGTTTTGCTTGACCCTTCTGTAGACTGTATACACTGTTAATGTAATCTCAGTCAAGATCCTGATTTTACCAGGTCTCTCTTATTTACAACATACTTTTTATTTCAGCATATTTCCAATTCTGCAAGCTTGTTTTTTCTGGTTTTAGCATTAGTATAAAAATTCTTAACAATTGCCTGTTTTATTTATTCACTTTTTGTCATTTTTTTTCTCACAACATTTACTTTAAGCACTTTTGCTTATTAATGCATACATGCAACATTATAAGAAAAAAAATCAGTAAAAGATTAATTTTATGGTGTAGATTTTGTTTATCCACAGCTACCATCTTACAAAGGAATCCTGTTTGCAAGGTAAGTCAGACAGCATTAAATAAATATCAGTGGGCATTTGGTTTATTTAAAAGGTAACAGTGGAAGGCTTTTTGGAAGGATTGGAAAGGTGGCAAGCATTTTATTTCAGTGGAAATTGAATTCTAAAGTAATATGTCTAGGAATATAAAATGGTATTCCAAAGTTTATTTGAGTTTAGTGTAAAATAATTGTATCCATGGATATACATTGGGCAGCACACTTCTCTGAAGAGGACAAATTGAGCGATTTATTTATTAAAATTCATAAAATACTTATAATTTGTATAGTCATATGAAATTCCCCGCTGTTTCCTAACTAGAGTTTTATATAGTGAAATAATGATATCTCTGTTTTGAATGCAATTTTTGAAATGCTGATATAAACCATCATTAGCTGAATGATTGTGAAGCAGAGAGTGAAAATGTTTGGAGACCAAACATTTATAAACCAAAAAGTAAAAGAATGGTCTGAATATTGGAATTTATTGAATTACATAGAATGGACAGCACAGAAACAGGCCATTTGGCCCAACTGGTCTGTGCCAGTGTTTATGCTCCACACGAGCCTCCTCACACCCTACTTCATCGAACCCTATCATCATAACCTTCTATTCCTTTCTCCCTCGTGTACTTATCCAGATTCCCCTTAAATTATATTTGTCTCAACTACTCCATTTGGTAGCAAGTTCCACATTCTAATTATTTTCTGGGTTAAACCTGAGTTAATAAACTTTCTTTTAAGAAAAGCACAGTGTGCTGATCACTTGGGTGAGAAATAAATGGAAGGCAATTATTATGTTTGCCATTAAATTAATCACCTTTATCACTTTGGTCTGTAGTGTGGTTTAGTCGTAGCTTGTGAGTCTGCCTTATCGGCATGTCACTGCTACAGTTGTCTGACTGGTTTGAATGTACTTTAATGCAGCATTAAGGGAGTGGTGAAGAATGTAACAAAGACTTTAAGCAAGTCAGCAGATTTGCTGAGCAACGAGCTGATCCTTTGTAACTCTGGTGAAAGGCATTGAGGACACCATCCTTCTTCTGCTGCTTCCTCTCCTTCCCCCTGATTTTTCTTGTCTGATGAGGACTTCTGCTGCTGCTCTGACTCCTCCAAATGCAATTAATAAGATCAGATGGCTATGATAGATAATTTCAGTCATTTTGTTAATAAGAATATCAGAACTGAGGAATGGAGTAATCTTTCAACTTTGGGTATATAGTGTCACCATTACTTGTCTTCACAGTGTCTTTCCTCCTACTCTTTTCAACCTTGGTGGTGTCCTGCACTAGGGCTCTGATCCATCACTAGGTTTTCTCAATTAAAAATATCCTAGCATTAAACCCTCTCAGAGGCTGAATTTCGGCCGAATAAAATGGCTTGCCCCACAGCCTCAGCCAGCACCCCCTACTGCTCCAGCACAAATGTTGTACCCTCCACATCTACCACCCTTATGGTCTCTGAGTGAAATTGCCAATCTGTTCCAAACTGTAAATAATGTTGTGCTGTAGGTCTGAAACCCTCACAATTGGGGCGAAACTGTTCAAAGTAATTTCATGTAGAACCCTTATAACTAAAACTGAGAGACAAATTTCATCTCATCAGCTTAAGGTGGATTAGAATTAATATTCCATAGGGGAAAAGATAGTGTACAATCCTGATATTTTAAATAAACATATATTGCCAAAAATAACAAAACATGGAGGGTTCTTTTCCATCTTAATAATAAGCAATGCAGCATTGTTTTTTTGTATTTCTTTTGGGTTTTTTCTCAATGACCTTATGTCTGGAACTTGTTGTTTGTGAAGAATATACCAAGGCTGAAGTATTAAAAATGGTGCAAGGTGTTTGTCTATTACAGTGTTTGTGATATTAATCTTGAAATTCTGATGCCATTTTTGATTATACTAATCCCTTTTGCTGTTTTAATCTGTTGCTATATTTACATTGCACATCACCCTCTCTGGAGGACAATACACAATCATTAAACAGGTAGATTTTTTAGACAGTACAAACAAACATATAAACCAAAATTATTGTTGCGCATTGATCAAGAGTTAACTGAGCATTACGTTAAGTTTTTGAGTGGTTAGCAATAATTTTACTGATTTCAGTAGGTACGCTAAGACATAGGGGGGAAAATTGGGCTACTTACTGCCACCCGTTAGCACCGGAATCCTGAAAAGAAATGGCAGCCACCTCAGGCGCGGGACTCGGCAGCCGCCATTTTGGTGAAGGCTGACAGCGCACCGTTAACAGCGCTGGCCCTGGACATGGAAATATGGAGAGCATGATGTCACGCCGACTTAACGCCACGCTTGGACCTTTGCGCTGAGTTTAGCGCTGGGTCCTAAGCTCGCTCTGAAAAGCAAGCGTGCAGCAGAGCAACAGTGACGCTGTCAGCATTTCTTAAAGGGGCACAGACGTCTTACAGGTAAGTTTGCATTTCAGCTTTTGAAGTTTTCTTTTGTATTTTATTAAAGTAGTGGCTTGGTGCAATAGATGTTAAAAGTTTTTAAAGTGTGCAGGGAGTGCTGCTGGATGCTTGCAAGACCTCGGATGGTAAAGTAAGGCCTCTGAGAAGACAGAAAATGCTGGAAATACTCAGCAGGTCAGGCAGCATCCGTGGAGAGAGAAACAGAGTTCATGTCTCAGGTGAAGATGCTGCCTGACCTGCTGAGTATTTCCAGCATTTTCTGCTTTTATTTTGGATTTCCAGCATCTGCTCGCAGAGGGAAGAGGAAGATGCAGAAGAGGAGGAAGCAGAAGGAAGGATGCAACCCAGACAGCCCCTTTCTGCTCTGGATATCTGGGATGGAATCATCCGCCTGCAGTCCCAGTGACCACAACCCCAATTCCCCTTTCAGCATTTGTCCCACACCTTACCTTCCCTCTGTTACTGACCATCACAGCGTCCTCTTGGCCACGATGCTGAAATAAAAGCCACCACAAAGCAAACTTTCCAATCCAACTTTATACATCTATCTTTCCAATATGACATCAAGAAATCAACTTATCACCCTTATGCATTTTCTTAGTGACTGTCTTGTGTGTGCCTTTGCCTATACTACTGATGTCAGGCAGTGCTACCCCAGTGGCTGCAGCATAGCTGGTGGAAGGCTGCTGACTTTCAGTGGGGGACACTGCAAATAGTCTTGCAGGTCGACCTTGAGGAGCTGGTGGCTGGGAGTGTCAAATGAATCGTCTTCTTCTTCACTCTCCTCTCCCTCTTCTTTGCCAACCACTGGCTGGGCAGGCTACATTTCTTGGGTGTGTGAAATGAGGAAGGCACAAGGGTGGAGTTGTGGTGACGGGAGGGTGGCAAAGCAAGAGGTGCATGCGAGAAGGAGGATAACATATGAGGATACCAGCATCTTGTATCCTTTCAGCCCCGCTGCTGGCCAAGGGCTCAGCCATGCCCCTGCCAAGAATGACCTCTAAGGGGCTGAGATGAAGCTAGGAATGGGAGATGTGCCTCGTGTTTGGAACAGATTGTTGGTAGGCGAGTGATTGTGGGGGGGCTTGGGGGTCGTGCATTGAGCAGTGTGTGTGGCTAGTGGTGTAGTTGGTAGAAGATGGCTTTTGAAGAGGCATTCACTGACCTTGACCACTGCTGGCAGTGATGGCCTCCGTGATCTGATCTCACATCGTTCTTTCTGGAGGCCTCCTGGCCCCTGTGGATAGAGGACCTCTCTTGCAGTCTTGACCCCCTGCACAAAGCTAGAGTGCTGCATGCGAAACCCTGGGTGCTCTTCCCTGGCTTGCTGAGCCATTTGTGTTACTGCTGAAGCACTTTTCCCTTTTTTTTTTAGGTGTGGAAGGCAATTCAGCTTTAAGAATTGAAGACTGCCATTTGGGAATTCTTTTTAATGTTAATTTATTTTTCAGAAGGCAGTTGAGCTGTAAGGGCTAAAAACTGCCTATTTTTAAATGATTTTTATTAATGGACTGCACTGTTTTCTAAAATGACAGCCTTGGTTTAAGAGAAGGCTGTTCTTGCTGCAATGATGCTAAGGCCACCTGCTGAGACTACCGCCAGGAGAATTCCTTCCCCCACCCTCACCCCTATCCCCACTACAAACACCTGGTGCAGTAGGCATTGGAGGAGAAGACAAAAATGGGTGAATGCTTTCTCCTGCATTCACCAGACCTGGAAGGATAGCTTGAAAAGATGTCAGACTATTGTTGTATGTGATAAGCACCAGGCACAAGCAGACATGCAAGAAAGTAATTTCTGCTAACCTTGTGATCCTTTCATAGAATCATAGAATGTTACATCATAGAAGGAGGCCATTCGGCCCATTGAACCTGTGCCAGCTCTTTAGTAGAGCTATCCAATTAGTCCCACTCCCCTGCTCTTTCCCCATAGCCCTGTCATTTTTTTCCATTCAAGTATTTATCCAATTCCCTTTTGAAAGTTACTATTGATCTGCTTCCACCACCCTTTCAGGCAGAGCATTCCAGATCACAACGACTCATTTATTTTTTTGCCCCATGTCGCCTCTGGTTCTTTTGCCAATCACCTTAAATCTGTGTCCTTTGGTTACCGACCCTTAGAGAGAGAAATACAGAGAATTTTACAGCACAGAAACGGCCATTCGGCCCAACTGGTCCATTTCAGTGTTTATGCTCCACACGAGCCTCCTCCCACCCCTCCTCATCTCACCCTATCAGCATAACCTTCTATTCCTTTCTCCCTCGTGTGTTTATCTAGCTACCCTTTAAATGCATCTATGCTATTCACCTCAACCACTCCTTGTGTTAGCAAGTTACATATTCTCACCACTCTCTGGGTAAAGAAGTTTTTGCTGAATTCTTTATTGGATTTATTAGTGACTATTTTATATTTATGGCCCCTAGTTTTGGCCTCTCTGACAAGTGGAAACATCTTCTCTACGTCGACCCTATCGAACCCCTTATTAATTTTGAAGACCTCTATTAGGTCACTGCTCAGACTTTTCTTTTTGAGAGAAAAGAGCCCCAGCCTGTTCAGTCTTTCCTGATAGTTATAATCTCTTAGTTCTGGTATCATGCTTGTAAATCTTTTTGCACCTTCTCCAGTGCCTCCTTTTTATAGTGCCTTTAACGTGGTAAAACATCCCAAGGTGCTTCGAAGGAGCGTACATCAGACAAAAATTTGAAAAAGACTCTCGTAAGGAGACATGAAGACAGGTGACCAAATGCTTGGTCAAAGAGGTAGATTTTAAGGAACGTCTTGAAGGAAGAGAGAGAGGTAGAGGGGCGAAGAGGTTTAGGAAGGGAATTCTAGAGCTTAGGGCCTAAGCAGTTGAAGGCACGGCCGCCAGTGGTGGAACGATTAAAATCGGGGGATGTGCAAAAGGCCAGAATTGGAGGAGCGCAGAGATGTCGGAGGTTTGTAGAGGCTCGAGGAGGTTACAGAGATAGGAAAGGGGCAAGGCCATGGAGGGATTTGAACAGGAGGATGGAGAATTTAAAATTTGAGGTGTTGCCAGACCGGGAGCCAATGTAGGTCTGTGAGCACAGGGGATAATGGGTGAATGGGACTTGGTGCGAGTTAAGATACAGGGCAACCGAGTTTTGGATGAGCTGGAAAGCAAACCCCCAAGAGGTTCGAACCCCACTGCAGAGACTTGAGCACAAAATCTAGGCTGGCAATCCAGTGCAGTACTGATGGAGCGCTGCACTGTTGGAGGGGCAGTACTGATGGAGCGCTGCACTGTTGGAGGGGTAGTATGGAGGGAGTGCTGCACTGTTGGAGGGTCAGTACTGAGGGAGTGCTGCACTGTTGGAGGGTCAGTTCTGAGGGAGTGCTGCACTGTTGGAGGGGTAGTATGGAGGGAGTGCTGCACTGTTGGAGGGTCAGTTCTGAGGGAGTGCTGCACTGTTGGAGGGGTAGTATGGAGGGAGTGCTGCACTGTTGGAGGGTCAGTTCTGAGGGAGTGCTGCACTGTCGGAGGGTCAGTACTGAGGGAGTGCTGCACTGTTGGAGGGTCAGTTCTGAGGGAGTGCTGCACTGTCGGAGGGTCAGTACTGAGGGAGTGCTGCACTGTCGGAGGGGTAGTATGGAGGGAGTGCTGCACTGTTGGAGGGTCAGTTCTGAGGGAGTACTGCACTGTTGGAGGGTCAGTTCTGAAGGAGTGCTGCACTGTTGGAGGGGTAGTATGGAGGGAGTGCTGCACTGTTGGAGGGTCAGTTCTGAGGGAGTGCTGCACTGTCGGAGGGTCAGTACTGAGGGAGTGCTGCACTGTCGGAGGGTCAGTACTGAGGGAGTGCTGCACTGTCGGAGGGTGAACACTGAGGGAGTGCTACACTGTTAGAGGTGCTGTCTTTCAAATGAGATGTTAAACTGAGGCCCCTGCCATTGGAAACCGTTTCTCCTTATTTACTCTATCAAAACAGTTCTCTCGGCCGCTATGTTTTCTTTTTTCTCTCACATGGCAGCTGTTGATGATTCTACCATTGTCATTTACACCTCATCTACAGTCATCTTTTGTTTCTTAACTTGTCCCATTACCATATCCTTTTGCCTTGCACCATCACCCATTTTGTCTTTTAATCTCTCATGCCTTCCATCCTATCACAGACCTTCCCTTTGTTCTTTCCTCCTCTCCTCCCTTTCCCTGCCCCACACAGTGACTAGTGGGGTACCGCAGGGATCGGTGCTAGGACCCCAGTTATTCACAATATATATTCATGATCTAGACGAGGGAACTAGATGTAATATCTCCAAGTTTGCAGATGACACAAAGCTGGGTGGGCGTGTGTGCTGTGAGGAGGATACAGAGAAACTCCAGTATGATTTGGACAGGTTGGGTGATTGAGCAGATGCATGGCAGATGCAGTATAATGTGGATAAATGCGAGGTTATCCACTTTGATGTCAAAAACAGGAAGGCAGATTATTATCTGAACGGCAATAGATTGGGAAAAGGGGAAGTGCAATGAGACCTGGGTGTCCTTGTGCACCAGTTGCTGAAGGTAAGCATGCAGGTGCAGCAGGCGGTTAAGAAGGCAAATGGTATGTTGGCCTTCATAGCGAGAGGATTCGAGTACAGGAGCAAGGTTGTCTTGCTGCAGTTGTACAGGGCCTTGGTGAGACCACACCTTGAGTATTGTGTGCAGTTTTGGTCGCCTTATCTGAGGAAGGATGTTCTTGCCATGGAGGGAGTGCAGCGAAGATTCACCAGACTGATACCTGGGATGGGAGGAATGAAGTATGAAGAGAGATTGGGTCGATTAGGCTTATATTCGCTAGAGTTTAGAAGAATGAGAAGGGATCTCATTGAAACTTATAAAATTCTAACAGGACTAGACAGACTAGATGCAGGAAGGCTGTTCCCGATGGCGGGGGAGTCCAGAACCAGGGGTCACAGTGTAAGGATAAGGGGTAAGCCATTTAGGACTGAGATGAGGAGGAATTTCTTCACCCAGAGAGTGGTGAACCTGTGGAATTCTCTACCACAGAAGGCAGTTAAGGCCGATTCATTAAATATATTCAAGAAGGAGTTAGATATATTTCTTAAGGCTAAGGGGATCAAGGGATATGGGGAGAAAGCAGGGACAGGGTACTGAATTTGGATGATCAGCCATGATCGCATTGAATGGCGGAGCAGGCTCGAGGGGCCGAATGGCCTACTCCTGCTCCTATCTTCTATGTTTCTATGTGAAGTCACTGTTGTAATATAGGACATGTGACTGCCCATTTGGGTACAGCAAGGTCCCACAAACAGCAGTGTGATAATGACCAGATTATCTGTTTTTTTTTAGTGAGGTTGAAGGATAAATATTGGCCAGGACACTAGGGAAAATTCCCCTGCACTTTTTCAAAATAGTGCCATGTGACCTTTTCTTGCATTGGAGAATCGTGGTGCCCTTCCTTGGGACACGCGTGATCTCACAGTGCTGCATTGCTAACCTGCTGTCCTTGTTTTAAGAAACGCTGTCTCTCTTTATGACGCCGGGCCTGCTGGTAAGCTGTCTGTTATCAGAAACCTCATGAGCAGTTTGCCTGTGATAGGATAATGAGGCCCGACCATCAGAATTGCTTGAGCCTCTCACAATTTCTTGTGGGCGCACGGCACAGTCACTCTGTCCATCCGGCGCTGAATCAGCGCCCAAAGTGAAAATCGACCCACTATCTCATGGGTCAGCTAGGTAATGGTTCTTTGGAACAGGAGTAGGCCATACAATCCCTCGAGCCTATTCCGCCATTCAATTAGGTCATAGCTGATCAGTACCTCAACTCCATTCACTCACTTTTGCTCTATATATCTTGGTATCCTTACCTAACAAAAATATATCACTCCTTATTGGCCTAACTGTAATTTTAAGATTATCCCTCCTATCCCCCTTATTCTTGATTCGCCCATCAGAGGAAATAGTTTCCCTGTAGCTGCACTATTGAATCACTTAATTATTTTAAAGACCTTGATTAGGTCACCCCTTAACCTCCTAAACTGCAGGGAATACAAGCCAAATTTATGCAACCTCATAATTTAACCCTCTAAGCCCTGGTATCATTCTGGTGAATCTGCGCTGTACTGTTTCCAAGACCAATATATCTTTCCTGATATATTCAGGTAATTCATGCCCAAAACTGAACACAGTACTCCAGATGGAGTCTGACCAATGCTCTGTACAACTGAAGCATCATCTCACTTTTATATTCTAACCCCCTTGAGATAAAGGGTAACATTCCATTAGCCTTTTTAATTACATTTTGTATCTGTGAACTAGCGTTTACTGATTTGTGTACATGGAGACCTAAATCTCGTTGCTTCTACACAGCTCTGGGGTAAAAATTGGGGGTGCTACCTTTGCCGGGGTGCTAATTTTAGCGCCCCGAAAAAGTTAGCGCCCCCCGCGGCCGATTTTCCCAGGTAGCGCCCCGAGAGGGAGGAGGGGCGCTACTAGAAGCGCCCCGCGTCCCTCTTGGGGCGCTGCGAGCCAATATCGCAGCACATCGCACCGCAGTACTGCAGGCCTTCTTCCCCTTATTAAAGGGGAGGGGCCTGGTGCAGCGTGTCCCGGCGCCCAGCTGGGCCACCAGGGATCGGGAGTGCCGGCAAATGAGCCCGGCACTCAAGAGGAGTGCCGGGCTCACGGAGAGCAGCCGGCACCCCGCGGCGGGGCTTCACGGGGGCCGGGGACAGCAACGGGAGCAGGTGCTGGCAGGCGGCCAGCAACAAAAATGGCCGCCCGCCACCTCCCCTTTAACTAGCGCCGCCCCGGCCACAGGTAGGCCCCCCTGACCCCGGCGGACATAGCGTCCGGCGGTAAGTTGGGGGGCGCCACTCAATGTCACAGCCGGGGCGTGAGCGGGGCGCTGCACACGGCAATGACGTCATCGCTAACGGGAGGCGCAAATCAACCAAATTTAGCCCCCCTAGTCTCTCCCTATTAAGATAATATTCAGATTTGGCTTTCTCAAATCCAAAGTGGATGACATCACACTTCCCCACATTGAACTCCATCTGCCATAGTTTTGCGGACTCACTTAATCTGTTTATGTCCCTTTGTAACATTCCACTCCCATCTACACAACTTACTGTGCCTCTTAACTCAGTGTCATCTGCAAACTTGGATATACAACTCTCTATTCCTTCATCCAAGTCATTAATATATATGGTGAAAAGCTGAGGCCCCAGTACGAATTGCTGGGGAACACCACTTGTCACATTCCATCACATATCACCAATCAGAGTACATTTTCTTTACCTTTACTCTCTGTCTTCTGCCTCCCAACCAATTAACATCTCACATCACAAGGTTATCTCCAGTTCCATGCACTTTCATTTTTGCTAATGATCTCTTGAGCAGAACCTTATCAAATGCCTTCTGGAAATCTATATAGACAACATCCATAAACACTTCCCTATCCACCATGCTAGTGACCTCCTGAAAAATTGAACTAGCTTAGTCAGACATGACCTACCCTTCAGAAATCCATGCTGACTCTCTTTGATCAGCTCGTACTTGTCCATGTGTTCAGTCATTCTGTCTCTGAATTAGCCATTTTAATTACTTTTTGTACCTGTGAACTATCTTTTACTGATTTGTGCACATGGAGACCAAATCCCTTTGCTTCTACACAGCTCCTATTATTAATTATTATTAGTAGTACTAAGTGAATCTCAAGTGGCTTTACTTCTCCCATCGTAACTATTACTAATAAGGCAATCTCTGATCATTTCCTTGTATTGCTCTTCACCCATGTGGTAACACAATACAGCTTCCTGTGACTTGAACTTTATTACATCACTTCCTGTGATTAGTCCAGGATAAATACTGGGCTGATCAGTCGGATCCTGGAGAGGCATAGAGTAAGACCTCTTTTGTATGTAGCACCTTTTTAGTTGATTAAAGCTTACTTTAAGTTCACCACGCGTAAGGCTCATTCTTACGACAATTTAATCAACTTTGAAAAACTTCACACTCAAACTTTTTGGACGAACTCGGAACTAAGGATCCAGGGAATCACCCATCATGGAAAACATCCTTAAACCATCGCGTCTTGACTTGGACCCAAACACCCCAGCAGCCGGTAAGGTGTGGAAACACTGGTATCGCACGTTTGACAATTTTCTCGAATATTGCAAGGCTGATGATGACTCAAAATTGCGGATACTCATCAACTGTGTCACCCCGAATGTATTTCAGTATGTCGAGGAATGGGGCAGTTACGAGGAGGCAATTCGGACGCTTAAAAGACTATATACTAAGACACCGAATGAGGTCTATGCCAGACATCTACTAGCTACAGCCCAACAAGGGCCGGAGGAATCCATTGATAAATTCCTCCAAGAGCTTCGCAGACTTAGTATGGACTGTAACTTTCAGGCGGCCTCAGCTGAGCTGTACCGTGAAGAAATGATCCGTGATGCTTTCATCTGCGGGCTTGCCTCCCCATTTATACGCCAGCGTCTACTGGAAAGTAAGACACTTGAGCTTCAGAGAGCTTATGACATGGCTTGCTCTCTAGATCTGGCAAAAAGAAATGCAGACCTTTATACAGTGCCCAGACCTCGGTCTGCTGCCTTAACTACAGTCAGGCAATTTAAGAGGCCACAGGTGAACTCTATTAGGGAGGACTTTATCCCTGACGATCAATCTGATGACTTCACTGATGAAGAGGATGATGACCCCACTGTGGCAGCCTCTTGGCAATCTAAGAAATGCTTCTTTTGTGGTGATGAGTTTCACCCTCGGAAATTCTGCCCTGCTCGCAATGCGTTTTGCAGTCATTGCAACAAAAAGGGTCATTTTGCAAAGGTTTGCCTATCAAGAGCCTCTACGAGGGCTTATCAAGCTAAGTCCTACCGAACTGCCCCGGTAAGGGCCTATCAAGATGTTCCGGCTAAAATCTATCGTGCTTCCTCTCGGGTTTTCTCTCGAAGAAACACACCTAGAGTTTCAGCCACTCTTTGTGCAACGACACCAATTACAGCTGCTTGTCCTCAGAACCTATTCCATGCAGCTACAAAAGCATCAATTAATGGACATACTTTAGATGCCTTAATTGACTCAGGTAGCACTGATAGTTTCATTAGGGAACAGATTGTTGCAGAGTTAAAGCTACATGTTTTCCCATCGGACCAGGCAATTGCGATGGCTCAGTCATCACTTAATACCAGAATTTCTGGCTTTTGTATGGTTGAAATAACACTTAATGGTCACAGGTATCCCTCCACCCGGCTTTCGGTGCTCAAGGACTTATGTAGTGATCTTATCTTAGGGCTAGATTTTCAAAAGCAGCATAAGAAGCTCACCATTGAGTTCGGCGGATCCAAACCTGAACTCACTATTTCTAATATACGACCTCGATTACCGTTCTGTGCATTGTCAGCAGCTTCACTGGATGAACCCTCACTGTTTACCAGTATCCCTCCTCGATGCAAACCGATTATAACAAAGTCACGACGTTTCAGTCAGGAAGACCAGTCTTTTATTGCGTCTGAGATTTCTCGGCTTTTAGCAGAGGATATCATCGAGCCTTGTTCGTCGCCATGGCGCGCCCAGGTCGTTATTGTTAAGAACCCTCTACAACCTCACAAGAAACGGCTGTGCATTGACTATTCACAGACCATCAATCAATATACGGACTTGGACGCATACCCATTGCCGCGCATCGATGATATGGTTAATAAACTGGCTGAGTACACGGTGTTCTCAACATATGATCTGAAAAGTGCCTATCATCAGGTACCCTTGAAGGTCTCAGACAAGCAGTATACGGCCTTTGAAGCCAATGGACGGCTGTATCAATTTCGTCGCCTCCCCTTTGGGGTCACTAATGGAGTGGCTGTCTTCCAGCGAGCAATGGATGACCTGGTCAAACAGGAAGACTTAAAGGATACGTTTCCTTATCTGGACAATATTACTGTCGCAGGTCGCAATCAGCGGGAACATGACGCCAATCTCCAACGATTTTGGGATGCACTCCAGCACCGTAATTTGACATTAAATGCGGCTAAATCCATTGAGTCACAACCAACCATCAACATCCTTGGCTATTGTGTGGGCAATGGCATCATTAAACCTGACCCTGAAAGGCTTCGCCCACTCCAAGAACTCCCGCCACCTAAGAATCCGGCCTCCTTGCGCCGGGCCCTCGGCCTGTTTGCATACTATGCTAAATGGATTCCTAACTTCTCGGACCGAATCCAACCTCTACTGAAGGCCAGCACATTCCCACTAGACACAGCGGCTGTTGCAGCCTTTAACCTCCTGAAAAAACAGTTGGAGAAAGCGGCTCTTCACTCCATCGATGAGAGTCTTCCTTTTGTTGTTGAGTGTGATGCCTCGGAGGTGGCGATCTCGGCCACTCTGAATCAGGAAGGTCGTCCGGTGGCATTTTTGTCCAGGACTTTTCAAGGGGCTGAGCTACATTATCCTCCAGTCGAGAAAGAAGCTACAGCCATCATAGAGGCAGTACGGAAGTGGACTCATCTCCTAGCTCGCCAGCACTTTACCTTAATCACGGACCAGCGATCGGTCGCCTTCATGCTCGATAATCGAAAACGGACCAAAATTAAAAATAATAAAATCCAGCTTTGGCGGCTGGAATTGGCCTCTTTTGGTTACACCATCCACTATCGACCTGGCAAGGAGAATGTGGCTCCGGATACCCTCACACGAGCATTCTGCTCCGCCATGGCACCCTCTACGCTCGTAGACATCCATGATGGGTTGTGTCATCCGGGCGTTACTCGCATGCTACACTTCGTGCGGTCCCGAAATCTCCCATTCTCTACCGGGGATGTAAAGAAGATGTGCTCGGACTGCAGAGTCTGTGCGGAATTGAAACCTCAGTTTTTCCGCCCCTCGGGTGGTATACTCATACATGCGACCCAGCCAATGCAACGGCTTAGCATCGATTTTAAGGGGCCGTTGCCCTCTTCAACTCGCAACACTTATCTATTGACCATGGTCGATGAGTATTCCCGTTTTCCATTTGCCTTTCCCTGCCCCAATATGCTGACGACCACGGTTATCAGCTGCCTTGAGCAGGTATTTGCTTTCTGTGGCATGGCATCCTATGTTCATTCGGATCGGGGCCCTTCTTTTATGTCAGGAGAACTCAAGGCCTATCTCTCGGAACGGGGTATTGCTGCCAGCAGAACGACGCCTTATCATCCGGTCGGGAATGGGCAAGTCGAGCGTTTTAACGCTATCATCTGGAATGCGGTACGTCTGGCTTTGAGATCTCGGGGCCTACCCAACCAGCAATGGAAAGCAGTACTTCCAGATGCATTACACTCCACACGGTCCCTCCTTTCGACCGCCACAAATACGACGCCTCATGAACGGTTCTTCCGATTTCAGCGTCGCTCATCCTATGGGATATCTCTCCCGTCGTGGCTGACTGCACCGGGACCAGTGCTACTCCGAAGATATGTCCGGGCGTCTAAGAATGACCCCCTGGTAGATGAGGTTGAGCTCACTGACGTCAACCCTACCTACGCCTATATTCGGTATCCTGACGGTCGGGAATCTACCGTGTCATTGCGGGATCTGGCTCCCTGCCCGCCGAAACATAGAGGGACACCAGGGGATGATATTGTACCAGGCACATCTCTGGGCTCGCCAGGTGCCTCTCATCACGATCTGGATCTGACGCCGGCTGGTACCTCACTCCAGCGTGCCGACCTGGGACAGACTGACTATGAGCCCGTCGGGGCTCGCACGCGCAGCCACGATCCACCCTGTACCGTACGCTCGGAAACGGATCTGCCACAGCCCTGCCCGACACCCGTTCGGGCACCAGTACACAGTCAGGATCGTCCTGACCCCTCACAGAGCGGGCTGGACCACTCGGACTCTGGTCCACGGCCCGCGGCGGGTAAACGGGCTAGGGGCCCTCTACCGCTACGAGAACCCAAACGGGTGCGGCTCTCCCTCGTCCAGCGGCTACGAAATGGAGGGAGAATGTGGTAACACAATACAGCTTCCTGTGACTCGAACTTCATCCCGGCCTCCTAATCTTTTGGGGGGGGAGAATGTGGTAACACAATACAGCTTCCTGTGACTTGAACTTTATTACATCACTTCCTGTGATTAGTCCAGGATAAATACTGGGCTGATCAGTCGGATCCTGGAGAGGCATAGAGTAAGACCTCTTTTGTATGTAGCACCTTTTTAGTTGATTAAAGCTTACTTTAAGTTCACCACGCGTAAGGCTCATTCTTACGACAACCCATGTCCCCCTTCCCCCTTCCAACCTCACTTCTTTCTGTGTCCGCCCCTGGAAAAAACTCTCCCTCGAGTCACTTACCATTGCACTTTCAAATTCCCAACTAGCTAGCCTTTGGCCCACAATTTATCATGACACTTTTGCAGCTACTGATCTGCTAATCACACCCTCTCCACCACCTTTGATGCCCTTGTCCCCATTAAAACCATTACTCTCTCTCACCCTAGTCTCTCATCTCCACTCGCTTAAGTCCAATGGACGCAGATTTGAACGTCTTTGGCGGACAACTGGTTTAAAAATCCATTGCCAGATCTGGCTGGACCACATTAAGCATTATCAGGTGCTGCTCTCCATTGCTAAAACTGCTCACTATTCAAAGATCATCCTGGAATGCAAAGATAACCCCTGGCTTCTCTTCACCACAAACCATCTTCTTAAATCACCCTCCCGTGTCTCCTCCACCCTCACCTCCAACAACAAGTGCGAGGAGCTCATGGACTTTTTGTCACAAAGATTGAGACCATCCGTTCAGCTGGCTCTGCCGCTTCCTTCACTTTCTCCCGCCTACCGGGCCAAACTTCCCCAAATGTTCCCCGCTGCCCTAGCCCTGAACTCACGTCTTTCTCTAGATTCTATCCCATCTCCTGCCTTGCTCTCTCCGAGCTCATCTTGTCCATGAGACTCACCTCCTGCTCCCTCGATCCTATTCCGACCAAATGTTTGACCACCCAACCTCCCTTCCTGGGCCCTATGTTTGCTGATATTATTAACGGTTCCTTCTCCTCAGGTACTGTCCCCCACCGCTTTAAATCTACCGTTGTCACGCCTCTCAAAAAAACCACCCTTGACCCCTCTGTCCTCGCAAACTACTGCCCCTTCTGCAACCTCCCTTTCCTCTCCAAAGTCCTTGAATGAGTTGTCGCCTCCCAAATCCATGCCTATCTTTCCCATGATTCCATGTTTGAATCCCTCCAATCAGGTTTCCAGCCCCGCCACAGTACTGAAATGGCCCTTATCAAAGTCACAAATGACATTCTATGTGACTGTGACCATGGTAAACTATCCCTCCTCATCCTTCTCAACCTATTTGCAGCCTTTGGCACAGTTGACCATACCAATCTCCTCCAACACCTCTCCTCCGGCCTCCAGCTGGGTGGAACTGCCCTTGCTTGGTTCCATTCTCATCTATCGAATTGTAGCCAGAGGATCACCTGCAATGACTTCTCTTCCCACTCTCACACCATTACCTCTGGTGTCCCTTAAGGATCTATCCTTGGCCCCCTTCTATTTCTCATCGACATGCTGCCCCTTGGTGATATCATCCAAAAACACAGCATCAGGTTCCACATGTACACTGACAACACTCAGGTCGATCTCACCACCACCTCTCTGGACCCCTCCACTGTCTCTGATTTGTCACACTGCTTGTCCAACACCCAATATTGGATGAGCAGAAATTTCCTCCAACTAAATATTGGGAGGACTGAAGCAATTGTCTTCGGTCCCTGCCAGAAACTCCATTGCCTGGCCACCGTTTCCAATCCTGGCAACTGTCTTAAGCTGAGCAGACCATTCGCAACCTTGGTGTTGTGTTTGACTCTGAGATGGGCTTCCGACCACATATCCGCTCCATCACCAAGACTACCTATTTCCACCTGTGTAACATCGCCCGTCTCCGCCCTTTCCTCAGCTCATCTGCTACTGAAACCCTCATCCATGCCTTTGTTACCTCTAGGCTTGACTATTCCAACGCTCTCCTGGCTGGCCTCCCATCTTCCACCCTACATAAACTTGAGCTCATCCAAATTCGGCTGCCCATACCTTAACTCACACCAAGTCTCATTCACCCATCACCCCTGTGCTCGCTGACCTACACTGGCTCCCGGTTCGACAATGCCTCCATTTTAAAATCCTCATCTTTGTTTTCAGATCCCTTCAATGACTCACCCCTCCCTATCTCTGTAATCTCCTCCAGCCCCACAACCCCCTGAGATATCTTCCCTCCTCTAATTCTGGCCTCTTGAGCATCCCCAATTTTAATCACTCCACCATTGGTAGCCATGCCTTCAGCTGCCAAGGCCCTAAGCTCTGGAATTCCCTCCCTAAACCTCTCTGCTTCTCTACCTCTCTTTCCTCCTTTAAGACACTCCTTAAAACCTACCTCTTTGACCAAGCTTTTGGTCACACGCCCTAATATCTCCTTATGTGGTTCGGTGTCGAATTTTGTTTTATAATGCTTCTGTGGAGCACCTTGGGACATTTTACGACATTAAAGGCACGATATAAATACAAGTTGCTTTTTGTTGTTGACAAGTAGCAAGCTGCCTCTACTGCAACGCTGAAATGAACTGAGTTGTAAGAACTCACCAGATGTGAGACATGTTTGCCTTGCATTATAGCATGCTTTTCCTTTAAATACCTATTATATTGGTAACAACAAGTTAAACAAACTTAATATACATCTTCAGCACTGTGGCACATGGAAGTTACTCACCCTGAACAGCGATTTGAAAGGATCCAATAAATGTTGGGAAATGTATACTGCTCCACACATCACTGCTCAGTAACTCCAAGTAACAGCTAAGTCCAAAATAATTTGCAGGCTGTAGTTTCAATAATAACATGATTAGAAGAGATTATAAAAATAGGTGGTAGGTGGATTTTACAATCCAATAATGTGGCAGATTAGCAGTTTATCTGTACTTGTGATTATGACGTCGCTGGCAAATGTCCCATATGTGCAATGGTAAGCAATAACAGCAGGTCTGTGTAGACAGAATGCTAAAAGAATTACTGCAAGAAATTATTCCCAACTGAAACAATCAGAACTGGAACTCTCCATATCCTTTAGAGCAATCCAAAACTAATCACACTGCCCTGCTCTCTCGCCGTAGCCCTATATCTTCCTCTTCTTCAAATATTTATTCTGTTTTCCCTTAAAAGATACAATGTGCTGCCTCAACCATTCCTTGCAGCAAAGCTCCAACAACCTTGTGTAAACAAATTTGTTCTACCCTCTCTTCACACTCTCTTATTGACAATTTTAAATTGATGACCCCCAATCAGAGGAAATAGTCTCCTGCCTAATTACTCTGTCAAAACTCTTAAATTTTAAAATCCTCTGTTAAATCTAGTATTAACCTTTTCTGTTCCAGTAGAAGAAGTCCCAGTATCTCAACTCTCTCATCATAACTGTAGTTTCCCATATCTGTGCTTGTACTGAGTAACATGGGCCGAGATGTTGCGGGGGGTTAGCGGGCAGGATTGGTGATGGGTTGGGTGGGAAAAAAACTTTTGGACACCGGCGGGGGACCCAATTGATATCATTAGCATCTAGCTGACAGATGCTTATCAGGCTTTTTTAACTTTTTGACCACGGGAACCATGCTGTTCGGTGACCACATCTGTCAACCTGAGGCAGGAGTTCAGTGGCCATTGCTCCAGCTGATAACTTGACAGCTTCAAATGTACAGTAAAAGCTCCCATCTGACAGATCATCACTTTTCTCAGCCACAAGCTGTTTCTCAGTCGAGTTCCAGCACAGATTCTGCAGGCTTTCCACTCTCCATTCATTCTCATCTCATTGGAAGAACTCTCTCACCATTGACAGAATGCTTCTGTCATCTGTACTTCAGGTGCTATCTATTCCATCATGTGTAGATGCCGGTGTTGGACTGGGGTGGACAAATGTGAGAAGTCGCACAACACCAGGTTATAGTCCAACAGTTTTATTTGAAATCACAAGCTTTCGGAGCGCTGCTCCTTCGTCAGGTGAAGTCATCTATTCCATCAACATGGGTGCCTTTTATACTGTCTCACCTTGGTCCTCAGAATCTGACCACGATCAGCCCCAACAGCACCAGGCACACCAGCAGCACCAACAACCTTCTCCACAATCACCTGATGCTGCACAGGACAGAGGGCGTCAGCACCCGACCACATTGCTGCCAGGGAGGCCAGGGATGGCCTCATCATGGCCAGATTTACTTCACTTTACGCTGTACACCTTGGCTACCACATGATGCGCCAGGTTGGCACCACCCACACCAACACCATAAAGTAACCCTACAATGACCAAGCCATTCCTTTCACACTCATCACCATTGCAGGGAGATACCATTATGTCTCACCATTCACTGCAACTCACTAAGCCACTTCCAAAGGTGCACACAAATCTGTCCAAGAATGGAAAGTGTTGAAAATAAAGATTTCAATATTTGACACCACATTAACAGAAACTTTACATGAACATTGGATAAAACGCCCAAGTGGCTACCCTTGTGTGTTGTTAGTTGTTATGATTGCACAAGGATGAGGGTGAGTGTGAGGGGTGGCTAGTGAGATGGGGATGTGATAATGTAGATAGCGAAAGAGGGATGGGTGGAGGTGCAAGGTAAGTAGGTGAGAGTAAGGATGTGCAAGAGTAGGGTAGGGAAGGCAGAGTGAAGGGGATGTGATGAGAGGCACAGCTAGATGAAGGTGAGTGTGGCTTTGTACTAATGTTTTGTGATCTAATGAGATCATTGAAACGTTTGCGGCACTGCACCCAGGTCCTCCTGATGACATCCCTGCTTGTGACCACCTCTGCAATGTGCAAGCAGGCTGCGTTGGTCTCCTGAGGAGGTCTCTTCTGCCCATGGGAAGGGAAGAGGACCTCCATCCATGCTGTGAGTCCCTCCATAAGCATATGGAGGGAGTCATGGGAGAATCTGGGTGCAGCCCTGCACCTCTGTGCAGTGATTGTCAGTGTTTGCAGCACTTCAATGCTGTAGAACACTGACAGTACAAATGTCAAAAGTAAGGTGGCCCTTTAAGGAAACTGGCTAAAGACTCGTCATGAATGACGTCACCAGACCCGCTCACTCTAATTGGGCCGGGGAACGCGCTGGGCGGCTTAACAAGCCCCATTGCGGGAAGTTCATTTTCCAGAGCGGGATGGAGCCAGCAGCGGGGCCGCACCGGACCCGCCGAGGTGAGCAAAATCTCGGCCATGGTTTCACTGGGAGTTATTGCCTATAGTCTGGTCATTTGGCTGGCAGAATGATAACTATAGGAAGCCCCATGAACTCAAGTCTCATATACCTGAAAGAGGGGCAGGTCTCTGAGAGGAACCATTATTGGAGAGATTTATTGGATTTTTTTTATTCGTTCATGGGATGTGGGCATCTAAGGCAAGGCCAGCATTTATTGCCCATCCCTAATTGCCCTTGAGAAGGTGGTGGTGAGCCGCCGCCTTGAACCGCTGCAGTCCGTGAGGTGAATGTACTCCCATAGTGCTGTTACTTTAGGACTACTTTCCAAGAAAGGTAAGCTTTTTCGGAGGGTGGCCTCCATCTTGCAGGGGCTCAGAAATTAGCTGGCGATTTTGAGGTAGCAATTAGCAAGCATTTAAACAAATTAAGTTTGGGGTTAGAATAGCCAATCTGTGTCTGGCTCCTCTAGGGTATGCAATCTTAAATGAAACATCCAGCCAGTCCATAGCCAGGGGGCAAGGATACACAGGGAAAATAACCTTAATTCCGCTAGCAGATTGGTCCTTAAAACGCTTTTATGCAAATGCGAGGAATATTCTTAATAAATTGTTGGAATTACAGCCCTATGCATCATTAGATAATTTAGAAGTAGGTGTTTCAGAAACTTGTCTTGATATAGATGATGGAGCAGAATGCCAACACAAAAGTTACAAGTGTTTCAGGAAGGACAGACTAGGTCAGAAGGGAGGAGGTGTAGCCCTAATTGTTAAAGATAATCTAACTGTTCTGGTAAGAGATGATGTTACATCAACAGAATCTGTCTGGGTACAATTAATTCAACATGATGGCTCTAATTTATTAATTGGCACCTGTTACAGACTTCCAGGATAAGGACCTCATGGAAACAAAGCTCTTTAGTCAGAAATTGTTATAGCATCTAGATTAAACCATGTCTGCATTATGAGGTCTCTAACTTTCCTTGTATAAAATGGACCAATGGTGAACCATTAAGTGTGGTAAATTAGCTGTTGCATTTGTGGTTACAATTAATGATTGGTTTTTAACTCAACATGTTAATGTTGTGACTAGGGTTTCTCAAACGCCTGAACTAGTTTTTAATACTGACCATGCAGCTATATCCTAACTCCACGTGGGGAAACACCCTGACAGCAGTGAACATAACATAATTAGATTCAATCTTATTAGTTATGCAAAGGATATTAACAATTTAATGTTGATTCCTGACTTTAGGAGGACTCATTTTAATAAACTGTCTCATCATAAGAACATAGGAAATAAAAGCCGGAGTAGGCTATTCAGCCCTTCGAGCCTGCTCCACCATTCAATAAGATCATGTCTGATCTTTTACCTCAACTCCACCTTCCCGCACTATCCCCATATCTCTTGAGTCTCTTAGTATCCAAAAATCTATCGATCTCTGTCTTGAATATACTCAACGACTGAGCATCCACAGCTCTCTGGGGTAGAGAATTGCAAAGATTCACAACCCTTTGAGTGAAGAAATTGCTCCTCAGCTCAATCCTAAATGGCCAACCCTTTATTCTGAGACTGTGACTCCTAATTCTCGACTGTCCAGCCAGGGGAAACATCCTCCCAGCATCTACCTTGTCAAGCCCATTAATAATGTTATATGTTTCAATGAGATCACCTCTCATTCTTCTAAAATCTAGGAAATATAGGCCTAGTCTACTCAATCTCTCCTCATAGGACAATCTCCTCATCCCGGGAATCAGTCTAGTGGACCTTTGTTGCACTTCCTCTTAGGCAAGTATATCGTTCCTTAGGTAAGGAGACCAAGGGGTAAAAATTGAGTCGCGCCCCATTTGGGGCGCTAACCTCGCCGGGGCGCGACTTTTAGCGCCCCGAAAAAATTAGCGGCCCCGCGCCGGAACTTCAGTGGTTGCGCCCCAAGAGGGAAGCGGGGCGCCACTGGAAGCACCCCGCATCCCTCTTGGGGCGCTGCGAGGGAATATCCTGGCGCTACGTGCCGCGGTATTGCAGGCCTTCCTCCCCTTCTTAAAGGGGAGGGACCCTGCGCAGCGCGAACCGGGGCCCAGCTGGGCCCCCAGGGATCGGGAGTGCCGGCAAAAGAGCCCGGCACTCAAGAGAAGTGCCGGGCTCTTGGAGCGCAGCCGGCACTTCACGGTGGGGGGGCTTCACAGGGGCCGGGGACAGCAACGGGGGCAGGTGCTGGCAGGCGGCCAGCAACAAAAATGGCCGCCTGCCACCTCCCCTTTAAATATCGCCGCCCCGGCCGCACGTACGCCTCCCTGAACCCGTCGGACATAGCGTCTGGCGGTAAGTCAGGGGGCGCGACTGAAGATCGTGGCTGGAGCGCGAGCGGGGTGCTGCGCACGGCGATGACGTCATCGCCGGCGGCGCAACGCCACAGGGCGCTACCGGCTGGCGCCGCCGCTAACCTCCCGCTGAATTTTTCGGGAGGCGTGGGTGGCGCTGCGCCCGGGCGTTAGCTGCTTTACGCCCCATTAGCGCCCTCTTAAGGCGCTAACGGGAGGCGCAAGCAGCTGAATTTTTCCCCCCAAAACTGTACACAGTACTCCAGGTGTGGTCTCACCAGGGCCCTATATAATTGCAGGAAGAAATGTTGGCCACAAAACGTGGCTCCCTAGCGCCCAGTTTTTCGGTGCTAGGTGTGCCGTTTTGGTTCCAAAATGGCATCCACGCCACACACGCATGCATACATCTGGTGCGGGCCGTGCCAGATGCCATTTTGGTGAGGTAGTTGGCCCTGGTGCTGGGAGCATGCGCCGGATGTATGCAGAGTAGGCAGATCGTAATGTCAGCCAGGATGTAATGCGGATTTGACGCCAGCGCTGCCACTTTCGACCTCAACGCTCCAGCTAACGCGCTATCTTAAAGACACACAGCTGAACATGCATTCAGCAGCAGGAAGGACCCCGTTCCAGCACTATTTAAAGGGATCATCAACTGTTTTCAGCTTAGTTGTTGATTGATTTCTACTGGCTCTTGGTGAGTTTATAGAAGTGTTTGGTGGTTTGTTGTCAAATTTGAAGTTGCTGAAGTCTCCAGGGAATAGTGCGGCAGGTCACTTCAAGGCTTCTGCTCAGACCAGTTGCTCCCAGACATGGGTGTAGTAGTTTGTATCTCCCTTGGCCTGCAGCATGACAGGGAGAATGAGCAGAGGTGACACAGAGGAGGACAAGCTGCTCGAAGAGGGAGGGGGAAGAGGAGGAGGAGGAAGAGGAAGAGAGGAAGCAACCAACACAGCCCCTTTCTGGCCAGGCTGTCCGTGATCGACTCATCCGACTGCAGTACCAGTGAACGCAACCCTAATTCCCCATTCACCAACAGTCCCACACCTTACCTTCCCTCTTTTACTGACCATCACATACCAAAGTCAACTAATCATCCTTCGTGCCGTCTTCCATGTTTCTTTGCCATTCCTAGTGCTCCAACGCAGTGTTACCCCAGTGGATGCAGCATGGCTGGTGGAAGGCTGCTGACTTTCAGTGGGGGAGACTGCAGATGGCCTTGGAGGACGACCTTGAGCAGCTCTGGGCCTAAAAGACCCAGCTTCAAACTGCACCATCTTGGTATGGGTGGCAGCAGTCCGGGCTGGCTGGCTGACAGGCAAAAGCAAGGGCACTGGCGGAGTGGCAGTGGTGGGAGGATGAATGCTGTCATCCTGCAATCCTAGTAATCTGTTGGAGGACAGATTGCTGGACTGCTGTGACACCCTGCAAGCCCCATTCAGCACTGGTAACCGCAGCCACGATGGCAGCTGTCTGAGCTTCCACTGCAGTGCTCAGACATTGGGTGGCTTCTGCTTGTGCTGCAATGGAAGCTGAGACATTGACCATCAGACGCTGCATCATGGTTGGGTCTACAAATGCGCTAATGGATTTGGCCATCACTTCCATGCTGGAAAGGATGGGCTCCAAGCTCTACACAAAGCCCTGTGCAAGGTTGGTGCCGGACTCCTCCATGCTCCTTGACATTGCACGCAGGCTTTCTGGCAGGCCTGCCAATGCACCAAGCATTTCATTGTGCATACCCATCAACCTTCTCCTGCAGGCCGCCCCCATCAAAGTCCTTATCTGAGTCCTCTGCAGCAGAGCTCGTGTGCAACCTCACCCTCCAGGGGGCTGGCACCTGCACCACCCTTTCCCCCTGCCCTGGCTGCAGACCACTTGTGCCCAGTGTCTCACCGCGTGCAGATCCCGCATCTAAGCTATCCTTTAAAGTACATGAAGTGTCAGTTTCTGAGCTGGTGGCTGCGAGTGTGAAATCGAGTCATGGTGCTGATGTGTCTTCAGCATCACTGCCTTCTTCCTGTTCCAGTTCTTGCTCATCCTGGCCAGGTTGTAGTTCTTGGCTATCTGAAAGGAGAAAGTTGCAAGGCTAGGGTTGTGGTGAGGGCGGGGGGGTGGGATGCAAGAGGTGCATGCTTACACCATCTGCAGCTTTTAAATCAGAAGAGATTGTGGGATGAGGGGGAAGTGGGATGTGAGAACGAGTATTAGGTGTAAGGATACTGTCATCTTCAACTCAGAATAAGGAGTCGGCCATTTAGGACTGAGAGAATGGAATAGGGATTAGCTACATTCCTGTAGTTGTGGTTAATGGCTATGGATTTGCATGGAGGCCAGTTACTAGCGGTATCCCACAGGGATCGGTCATGGGCCCGTTGCTTTTTACTATTTTCATAAAAGACCTAGATGTAAGTGTTGGGGAAATGGGCCGCATGTTCACAGACGACACAAACATTTGTGGGAGTGTCAGGACTGCGCATGAGAAGGAACTTCTGCAAGCGGATCTAAATGTGCTGGGGGAATGGGCCAAACACTGGCTGATGGCCTTTAACTTAGATAAGTGCAGTGTATTGCATTTGGGCATGATCAATACCAAGTGTACTTACACAAATTAAAATCAGTTGAGAGAAGAAGGGATCTTGGCGTTCTTGCTCATAGCTCTCTAAAGTTTCGTGACCAATGCCAATAAGTCATAGCCAAAGCAAACAGGATATTAGGCTGCATAAGTAGAACTGTAGCGTTTCGCAATTATCGCGATTCAAAATAACATGAGAGAAGCAGATTCAATTGATCATTTTTATTAAACAAAATGCTGTCCTGATAATAAAGGACACAGAAGCCTGTAAAATGGCCGCCGCGCATCGTGGCAGAAGCTTCCAGAGATACAGTGGGCAGACAAGATGGCATCGAATATACATTCAGTATGAGATTGGATCGTACTCGGTACACATTGATAAAGACAGGATGCAACCCGTTTGCATTCTAAACAATAGCAATGATATAAGTGCTGGAATCGTTTTCCTAGGCACAGTAAGGATCATTGAACTGGGCAATCGAAGGCCCATCCAGACACATCAATACACAAATGCCCCCCTGGCTCAACAATGAGAGAGACATTGGCGGGTGATTAAGCCAGTATTCGGGGGGCCCCAAAACCAGTCGAGGAGACGATTCATACACATCCTGGCTGGCCCAACAATGGGGAAGACATTAACGGATAGTTGGCCAGTTTCAGGTGCTATCAAAACCCGTGAAGAAGATAATCGCCCCATGCTGGGAGTTTTGAGCGCCAATATCACACAAAGGATAAACATTTAGATTTGAGCGGGAGATAAAGCGGACAGAACAGTATAACTATAGAGGACAAATGTCCATCGGTCTCTTGATTCTCTCCCGCTTCCTGAACTCTTCCTTGGGGCTGGACTTTTGGTCGTTTGATTCTCTGGACTCTGTTGACTCTTGACTCTTAGCCGTACTGGTCGGTTATTCGAGTGTTGGGTGGAGCTCAATCGGAACGAGCCGCCTCGATAAGGGCAAGTAACAGGGTACACCATCCCGAGTGTCGGTAAACGGTGTCTGGACCCGGAGGCCCGAGTGACGAGAAGAAAGACGAGAAGAAAGACGAGAAGAAATTTCACGTGCCGCCACGGTCAGTAAACCCCGACCGTGCCCGAAAATATAACGACAGAACTTTCCTTTGAGTTCTACCGACTTCTACATGTACCGTAACACAGGAAGATCCTTCTTTGAATTCTAAGACAGTTTGAGTCCATCGACTGCTTCATGACATCAGGGAGTCTGGCTTGCCTTTCGCAGCAGCGAGAGTAAACAAGTGGGGTGCAGAAACCCTTCCAAACACGTGACAGTCAGGCGCTGCAGCGAAACGAGCTGAGTGCCTCATTTTAAAATCTCCGAAGTAAACCGAGTGGTGAGCATGTTTTCCGATCCTACAAATCCAGACATAGTTTAGGTATTGTTAAAGGAGGGTGCTTTTTAATAAGGTTAAGGTATAATGTGTTCCCCTTTTTACGATGTGCCGTGTGTTCTCCATTTCCATAGACCAAGCTTTATGAACGTGTGTATACTTGTACTCTCTTTGATTTGCGCCTATGACATGTATTTCATGATTTTAGACACCATGCAATAAAGATATTCATTTCGTGCTATTCAACCGGGTCTATTTGAGTTTTTCTCTGCATTACTGCTCCTTGCATCTAAGTCCAGGTGTTAGAACCATAAGGGCGAGTGGGTCGAACCACTCACAGGTGCTTATTGCAAAAAGGCTGGCCGGAGACCAGAGCAAGCAATAGTATAGGCAACGAAGGCCTAACCTCGCACCAGCACCGTCTGAGACACGCCCCCTTACAGAACTATTCAAGATAAAACAAAGCACATCGTCTTGTCCTTGTACAAGACTCTGGTTAGACCACATTTGGAATACTGCATCCGGTTTTGGTCCCCTCACATGTTGAGTGATATAGAAACCTTGGAAAAAGTCCAAAGAAGGGGATGACCGCCAGTTTAAAAGACCTTAGTTATTCAGAAATGCTTAAATGGCTGGGTTTATTCCCTTTAGAAATGCGTAGACTTTGGAATGATTTGATAAAGGTATACAAAATTGTTAAAGAGGTTGATTGTGTTCCCCTTGAGAGGCTATTTCAACTATATAGGTTGGGAAAGATCAAAGGTCATGTGTATATGCTATTTAAGGGCTGGGTTAGATGTTTATCTTTTCCCAGAGGATAGTAGACCTATGGAACAAGTTACTGGCTCAAATGGTGAATACAAACTGTCTGCGTGCCTTCATGAGAGAGTTGGACTAGTTCCTGACTGGTAAGAAGATCACATCTTATAAAAGGAAGGTAAAATGCCAGGTGCTATGTGTATGGTTTATGTGGACCCTGGACACGTTTTGATTGCCTAAGGGCGTTGGAGAGGAATTACCCAGATTACATTTTTCCCTGACTGGCCTTGACTGATGGTGGGCAGGTGGGTATGTGTGCTGGCCAGTAGGGGGGCATCATCGTGATGTTCCAGGCATCGCAATTGTGTGGAGCTGGCTCAATGGACCAGCTGGTCTTTTCCTGCTTGTCAATTTTGTATGTTCATATGTAACCAGAACAAGGTGAATCAGCAGAAAAGTGTGTTGTCTCAATATAATTTAACTTGGTTTTCATTTGATATTTGAAGATATTGGTGACTGATAGGCTGTCACTAATAAGAGACAAGTGACTATCTTTTGCAGTTCTTTTGATGGACTGAAATTACACAAGAGGATCGAGATACCTCATAAGAAATAGGAGCAGGAGCAGGCCATTCGGCCCCTCGAACCTGCTCAAGGGGAGGGCGAGGAAGCTGGTTTAGTCATCAGCCACTAAAGTAATTACCATTGTTAAACTGAAAGGAAGCAAAGATAAATATTCAAAGGATATTATTCGATGAAGCTATAAAACTGTCAACAAGTTTCATAGACATGTCTTCTGCAGTTTGCTTAAAATCTTTCCATCAGAAATACTATGGTGTGTTAGAATACAGGCGAGCGGTGAGCGTGAGGCCGACGGGGTGCTCTGCCATTTTAGCTCGCGGGTTTCATTTAAATAAGTTAGGCTTGACACCTGCCCGAACCCGCCATTAATAGCTTTGTAAAATTCGCAATTATCGCGATTCGAAATAACGAGATAAAGCAGATTCGTTTCATCAGTTTTATTTCAACGAAATGCTGTCATGATTAAACAGGACACAGAAGCCTGTAAAATGGCCGCCGCGCCTCGTGGCAGAAGCTTCCAGAATTTTCAGTGGGCAGACAAGATGGCGTTCGAATAAACATTTCAGTATAAGATTGGTTAATACGCAGCAAACACTGATAAAGACAGGATGCAACCTGTCTGCATTCGACACAATAGCAAGAGATATAAGTGCTAGAATCGTTTTCCATGCACAAGTAAGGATCATTGTACTGGACAATCGAAGGCCCATCCAGATACATCAATACGCAAATTCCCCACGGCTCTACAATGAGAGAGCCATTCTCGGGTGCTTACACAAGTATTCGGAGGCCCCCAAAACCCCGCCAGGGAGGCTCCTAGCCGGTTCCACAATGGGAAAAAAACATTAATGGGTAATTGGCCAGTCTCAGGTGCTACCGAAACCCATTACAAACAAGAATCACCCCCTACTGGGAATTTTGAGCGCCAAGATTTTACAAAAGATGAACATTAAGATTTGGGCGGGAGATAAGGGAACCCAGCACTATAACTATAGACAACAAATGTCCATCGGTCTCTTATTCCCTTGATTCGTGCTCTTATCTCTGCGGACTCTTGACTCAGGCTGAATTCTGCTGGACGAGCAGCCATCTGTTGCCTCTGGACTCTAGCCGTGCTGGACGGTTACTCGAATGTTGGGTGGAGCTCAAGCAGAACGAGCCGCCCCGACGAAGGCCAGTGACCGGGTGCACCATCCCGAGCGTTGGTAAATGGTGTTTTGGACCCGAAGGCCCGACAAGGCGAGATGAGAAGAAAAGAACAAGAATCCACGTGCCGCCGCGGTCAGTAAACCCCAACCGCGCCCGTAAATATAAAGACCATTTTTGAACTCTATCAGGTTGCTGCCGAACCAGTGGAAGACTCTCTTTCGAATTCTATCGACAACCGGTGTCAATACAGGAAGACTCTTCTTTGAATTTTACCGGTTAACTGGTGTCGGTCCAGAAAGACTTTTCTTTGAGTTCTACAGCCGGGCCCGAGCACTGTCGAGTTCTTCATGACAACGGGGAGCCCAGCCTGCTAGCCGGAGCAGAGAAGATAAACAAGTGGGGTACAGAGACCCCTTCCAACACGTGACAGTCAGGTGTTGCAGCAAAACAAGCCGAGTGCCTCGTTTAAAATTCTCCGAAGTATCACGAGTGGTGAGCATGTTTTCCCGATCCTACAAATCTAGATTAGTGTAGGTATTGATAGTGGAGGGTGGTTTTATTAAGGATAAATATAATGTATTCCCCTTTTTACGATGTGCCGTGCGTTCCTCATTACCCTAGACCAAGTTTTATGAATGTATGTATACTTGTACTGTCATTAATTTGTGCCTATGACATGTACTTCATGATTTTGGACGTTATGCAATAAAGATTTCCATTTCGTACTATTCAACCGGGTCTATTTGAGTTTTCTCTGCATTACTGCTCTCGCACCTAAGTCCAGTGTTAGAACCGTAAGGGCGAGTGGGTCGAACCACTCACAGGTGCTTATTGCAACAAGGCTGGCCGGAGACCAGAGCAAGCAATAGTATTAGGCAACGAAGGCCTAACCCCGCACCAGCACCGTCTGCGATACAAGCAGCGCCACAGAACCCCTTACAGCTTGGCGCTGGCGGGTGGAAGCGGGTGAGCACAGCAAGAGGCTGCCACTGGGGACCCAAGAAAATGGTACCCGGCAAGGTAAATGGAAAGAATGGGGTGGAAGTCCAAGGTGATTGTAGGAGGCCTGGGGCAGCGGAGGCTCAAGGATTCCTTTTGGGACCTGGAGGAGCACTCCTGCTCCTCCTGGCCCACAAGGAAACGTAATGAAAAATGCTAATTAACTTACCTTCTCAGCCCTCTTCCGGGCGTGCTCTCACATGGCACCGACCTCACCATTGGAAGTAAAAATAGCATCACCAGACTCCAACGTTTGAATCTCAATGAAGTTCTTGCCTGCCTTACACGCTACCCAAAATGAACTTGTTAAAATGGTGCGGGGTCACGTGTGAAGCGTTGATCCGGTGAATGCCAAGCTGCCGATACTTTAATCCCCCATATGCCCCGTTCTCATCGGGCGTGTGGAGGGGAGTGTTAATATCAAGGTGTAAGAAACCCTAATTGTGTGTACATATATACATAGGATTAGGATTTGGTTTAATCTCATATGATTAAAGTTTTGCTCTTCTTTTACTTATAGATGGCTTGTAGATTTGTACTGCAGCTCGAAATAATGTGGGAGGAATTCCCTACCTTAACGCCACCCATTAGCACGGCATTAAGTCAAGAAAGTGGTGGCCACTGCTCTTCTGCCAGGTGGTGGTAGGTCCCACGGCGTCCTCCATTTTCAAAATCCTGGTAGAGCTGCCGTTCTGAAGTAGCGCCCTGCAAAAAAAAATGGCGGTGTGGTGACTTCACCGACTTAACGTCACCGCGGCGAACTTCCACCCTAGCGCTGAGTTCAGCACTGGGTCCTAAGCACGCCAGGTACACCTAGCATGCAGGCATTCTGACAGAGGCGCTGTCAGCACCTCTTACAGAGACACACACATCTTTCTGGTAAGTTTGCATTTAAACTTTTAGACTGGGTTTTTTTTGATTTTATTGAAGTAGTGGCTTGCTGCAATAGATGTTCAA
This sequence comes from Squalus acanthias, assembly GCA_030390025.1. Lineage (NCBI taxonomy): Eukaryota > Metazoa > Chordata > Chondrichthyes > Squaliformes > Squalidae > Squalus > Squalus acanthias. The sequence goes on along the minus strand of CM059428.1, from coordinate 88,855,835 downwards.
AGTTTTTTTAAGTGTGCAGGGAGTGCTGCTGGATGCTTGCAAGGCCTTGGATGGTAAGGGAAGGCCTCTGAGAAGACAGAAAATGCTGCAAATACTCAGCAGGTCAGGCAACATCCGTGGTGAGAGAAACAGAGTTCATGTCTCAGGTCGTGATGTTGTCTGACCAACTGAGTATTTCCAGTATTTTATGCTGTCATTTCAAATTTACAGCATCCGCTCACAGAGGGAAGAGGAAGACACAGAAGAGGAGGAAGCCGAAAAGGAGGAAGCAGAAGGAAGGTTGCAACCCAGACACCCCTTTCTGGCCGGGAAGTCCAGGATGGAATCATCTGCCTGAGGTCCTAGTGATCACAACCGCAATTCCCCTTTCAACATTTGTCCCACACCTTACCTTTCCTCTCTTACTGACCATCACAGCGTCCTCTTGGCTATGCTGCTGAAATAAAAGCCACCACAAAACAAACTTTCCAATCCAACTTTATACATTTATCCATCCAATATAACATCAAGAAATCAACTCATCACCCTTATGCATTCTCTTAGTGACTGTCTTGTGTGTGCCTTTGCCTATACTACTGATGTCACACAGTGATACCCCAATGGCTGCAGCATGGCTGGTGGAAGGCTGGGGACATGGCAAATGGCCTTGCTGGTTGACCTTGAGGAGCTGGTGGCGGGGAGTGTCAAATCAATCTTCTTCAATCTCCTCTCCCTCTTCTTTGCCAACCACTGGCTGGGCAGACTGAATTTCCTGGGTGTGTGAAATGAGAAAGGCACAAGGGTGGAGTTGTGGTGAGGGGAGGGCAGGAAAGCATGAGGTGCATGCCAGAAGGAGGATAACGTATGAGGATACCAGCATCTTGTATCCTTTCAGGCCCACTGCTGGCCAAGGGCTTAGCCATGCCCGTGTCAAAAATGGCCAGCACCATCTCCTCCAAGGGGGTGAGGTGAGGCTAGGAATGGGAGATGTGCCTCGTGATTTGTACAGATTGTTGGTAGGTGATTGATTGCGGTGGGAGGAGTCATGCATTGAGCAGTGTATGAGGCTAGTGGTGCAGTTGGTAGGAGGCAGCTTTTGAAGATGCATTCACTGACCTTGACCAGTGGTCTGAGGTCATGAAGCTACTTTGGGCACTGCAGCCAGGTGGTGGGGGCGACATTGCTGGCAGTGACAGCCTCGGTGATGTAGTCCCACATCGTTCTTTCTGGAGGGTCTCCTGGCCCCTGTGGGAGAGAACCTCTCTTGCAGTGTTGACCCCCTGCACAAAGCTGGAGTGCTGTGTGCGAGACCCTGGGTGCCCCTTCCCTGGCTTGTTGAGTCATTTGTGTTAGTGCTGAAGCACTTTTCTCATTTTTTGAGGTTCGGAAGGAAATTCAGCTTTACGTGCTGAAGTTTCCTATTTGGTAATTTTTTTTTGAAAGGCAGTAAGGGCTAAAAACTGCATTTTTTCACTGCTTTTTAATTTTTATTATTTCTGAATGCATTGCCCCTTTAATTCATAGCCCTTTTAATTGCCCACAATTCCTTGCGAACTCCACAGCCTCGCTGTGAGAAGATGCAATGCCACTTCAGGACGGGAACTACGGGTCGGATGCCTCCACTAACGCCACCAGCGCAAATTTTTGCCCGGTAGCACTGCGGCCATTTTCAGCGGCCGTAAACCTGAGGCCATGGTGACATCGGCAGGTTTCAGTCGATGTCCAATTTCTTGGCCAATGAAATGGTTAAAGTTGTTCATTCCCAGAATGCTTCAGGGTTTAATGTGTCAGGATACAATTTAGCTGATGCTGTTGGTTAGTTTTTGCTGAAGCTACAAGATGTGTGATTCATGTCTGTTTACTTGTTTTCATTGTTTTGAAACGAGATAGCCAAAATAGTCTTGAGATAGGAAGTGGGACAACAGAGTTCAGGATAATTAGTTACATCCTAAATGGAAAACAAGTTGGCATTTGGTGTTGTTGAAGGAAATATCTCATTTCTGAGGGTCTTGTTCACAATAACACTTGTCATGCCATAATGAATCAGCAATGACGGTGCTCGTGAGAGATGGCCTATAAAGATCTTAAGCTTTTCTTCAAGTTGTAGAGAGAGTTGGGTTTGAAAAGGATCGACAAGGTTACGCCTTCACTCGGGGAAAACGTGGTAATATTGTTTATTTCTCTGTATATCTACGGCTTAAAGACGTGGGGGGCTAAATTGGATAGCCCCTGAAAATGGACGTGGGGGTCACGATGCGCGATTAACCCACATCCGTTGCTTCCGATGCAGGCAGCATGCAGCGTGCTGCTTGCTAATTTAAAATGATTGCAGTGTGCAGCCAGCTCGTTGAATGACTGCACGCCTCAGTAGGCGGCCCAAGTTTGTGCAAGGCTGGCACCACTTAAAGCTAGCCTGCACTACTTAAAGCCAGCTTGCACCTCTTAAAGGGTAGGTGCATTCTGGCTGGAGCAGTTGCTGGAACTCTTTGCAGAGGAGACTCTGAGCAGGAAGAAGACTGAATAATGGCGCAACGGGAGAGACCATGCTCCATGGTTCTCTCACACTCCACTGGAGGCCTTGGTGGAGGAGGTGGACAGGGGGAGAGAGTTCCTCTATCCACAGGGGGCCAGGAGGCCCTCCAGACAAAATCTGTGAAGGCAGTGGGAACAGATAGCCGTGGCTGTCAATGCCAGGAGTCAAGCCCTGAGGACCTGGATACAGTGCCGCAAAAAAGTTCAATAACCTCACATGAATGATCAAGGTCAGTGAATTCATCTTCAAATGTCATATCCCACTAACTGCACCACTAGCCTCACACACTGCTCAACACACCACACCCCCCATCACTCACCTACCAACAAACTTTATCAAACAGGTCTCATACCTCACATTCATAGCTTCACCTCACCCTCATACACTTAGCACTGCTGCAAGCCTCACACCCACGTCTCACAGCTTACACATACTGTCAGCTATTCAACCATGACAGGCACATCACCCAAACTCATTGCACCACACTCACTGACACACATCCCTCTCTCTTGCAGGACAAGTTGGCGCATAAACAGAGGCAGCAGGAGCTAACCAGCGGGAGACAGGCGCGTCTGCATGACCTTACCCCAATGGATGAGATGGTGGTCGCATCATTGGAACAGCCATCGCTGAGGCCGTGGCCAGCGGCGGGGCTGAAACCATCGAGGATGATGGTATCCTCAAATCCAATCCTCTTTCTCACATCCCACTTCCCCATCATCCCACAATGTCTTTTGATTTAAAAGCTGCAGATGGTGTAAGCATGCACCTCTTACTTTCCCCCCTCCCCACACCACAACGCTACCCTTGTGCCTTTCTCCTTTCAGATAGCCAAGAACTGCAGCCTGGCCAGTGTCCAGGCAGTTGTGGAACAGCAACAGGTGGCAAAGGAAGAAGGGAGTGATGGTGAAGACACATCACCGTCAATCGATTTCAGACTAGCAGCCACCACCTCAGATAGTGACACTCTGCGTAATTTAGACTCGGGATCTTCACGTGGTGAGACACCAGTCACGAGTGGCCAGCAGCCAAGGCAGGGGGCAAGAGTAGCACAGGTGCCAGCTCCCTGGAGGGCAAGGTCACACACGAGGTCTGCTGCAGAGGACTCAGATGAGCACTTCAATGGGGCAGGCTACAGAAGAAGGTTAATAGGTATGCACAGTGAAATGCTTGGTGCATTAGCAGGCCTGCCAGAATATCTGTGTGCAATGTCAAGGAGCATGGAGGAGACCGGCACCAACTTGGCAGAGCTTAGATCCCAACCCTTCCAGTATGGAAGTGGTGGCCAACTCCATTAGCGTCCTTGTGGACCCAACCATGATGCAGCGTCTGATGGCCGATGTCTCCGCTTCCATTGCAAGCAGAAGCCACCCAACTTCTGGGTGCTGCAGTGGAAGCTCAGACTTCTGTCATTCAAGGTCAGCTTGCTGCCACGCAAGCTCAGACTGCTGCCATCATGGCTGGGTTTACCAGTGATGAAAGGGGCTTGCAGGATGCCACAGCAGTCCAGCAATCTGTCCTCCAACAGATTACTAGGATTGCTGAGGCTCCACCCCGGTGGAGTGGCAGTGGCTCCGTGGAGCACAGACCTGCTGTCTCAACTCAAGGTGACAGCATTTGACCTCCCACCCCTGCCTCTCCGCCAGTTCCCTTGCTGTAGCTTGTCAGCCAGCCCGCCCAGACTGCTGCTGCCCATGCCGAGATGGTGCAGTCCGAAGCCAGGCCTTCTAGGCCCAGAGCTGCTCGAGGTCATCCTCCAAGTCCATCTGCAGTCTCCCCCACTGAAAGTCAACGGCCTTCCACCAGACATGCTGCAGCCACTGGATTAGCATTGCGTAGGATCATTGGGACAGGGAATGCACAAGGGTGGTTAGTTGACGTTTGTATGCAATCTGGCATGGTTTGATTTATAAATTTGGTTTGGAATGTTTTATTTTGTGTTGGCTTTTACTTTTGCATTGTGGCCAAGTGGATGCTGTAATTGTCAGTAACAGAGGGAAGTTAAGGTGTGGGACTGTTGGTGAATGTAGAATTGAGGTTGCATTTACTGGTATCGCAGCCGGATGAGACGGTCATGAACAGCCTGACCAGAAAGGGGCTGTCTGGGATGCCCCCTCCCTTCCTCTTCCTGCTGCTCCTCTTCCTCCTTCTGCTCCTCCTGAGCTGGTTGCCGTATAGCTGGTGGCAAGGGCTGGCCCCTCATGATGGCAACGTTATGCAGCAGACCACCACGAAACTCGACACCTGCTCTGCCGAGTACTGCAGGGCTCCTCCAGAGCAGTCCAGGCAGCGGAAGCCTTGCTTCAGCATGCCAGTAGTCTGCTCAATGATATTTCATGTGGCAGCATGGCTTTCATTGTATGAATGCTGCCCACGTGTGCATGGGTTGCGCACCGGAGTCATGAGGCATGTTGTTAATGGATAACCCTTGTTGCCCAGTTGCCACCCTGATTGTCGTGGTGGCTCAAATGCAGATGGCACAGCGGACTGCTGCAGAATGAAGGCATCATGACTGCTGCCAGGACACTGGGCATTCACCTGCATGATTCACTGAGTATGGTCACATACCAGCTGGACATTGAGGGAGTGGAATCCCTTTTGGTTGCAGTGTGAAGGAATATACTATATAAGGAACTCTACCTTATAAATTCTTTAAAACATGACAAACTGGGTTTGAAAATTTAGAAACCTAACTATGAAATAGCTATGAAAGAATTCTGGCTATTGAGATAAGACAATTGTTGACCCTGAATAAATAACCTTATTGAAACAGAAGGTGCATGGCTCCGACAGGCTGACCTTTGGGAACAAAAACAATGGTTCACCCTGGATAAGGTGTTCTAATTTAAACTTCGTAAAGATGGCACGTAAGATAAGGAACATCTGCCCTCGTAAAGATGACATAAAATAAGGAACACCTGCCCTTCACACCATTCTATATGGTAACCCTAGAACACCTGGAGATTAGACAAGATTCTGGCTGATGTAGCAGTAAGAATTGCAGCGGTCGGCAGAAAGATGAATAGGGATAATTAACTTACATCAGCAGAAAACCTTAAAGGAAATACAACTGGAAAAGGGTATAAATATTGAAGTTTCAAATGGGATATCAGACTCGTTTTAATCGGGCAAAGCGATTCTCGACCACAGAGGCGGCTCTGTGGTCTCCAACTCTTTGTACTTCGGGGATCAAAGGTATTTGATATTGATGGATATCCTGTATAGAAAACTTTAAGAACTGTAATACTGTAGCGAAGTTAAGATTTAAAAGTAAGATTCTCTGTTAATAATAAGATAGTATTTTTTCTCTTTTTAGAACTGTTAATGTTGCGATTGACTGATTCACCAACTGTAAATTGCATGTCGGTTCTTTAATAAATCTCTATATTTTTAGAATTGTCTCACATAAGTCTTCTGTATCAATAACTCGCAAACTCGATTTCTGTACACTCTTTGGTGAAGAGTTGCAGAATTCTGAGGGAGTTTTCCGGACCCTCATAATATCCGGGACGTTACAGTCTAGCTAAACTTATTAAAAGCGCTATCTGGAGGATGGTAACATTCTCGGGTTGTTCCTTTCCTTTAGGGAGAGATAGCCCGGACCTTTAGACCCAGTTAAGCGTCTTTAGGATTTGGCTACCTTAAACTTTAGTTGAAAGTGAATGTCTGAGAAATACGCCTGATCCGGGGTAGCCCTAAAGGGGCTAGGATTAGTAAAAATCCCTTCAGCAGTACATCTCAGAGTTTACATGCGGTGCCCGCAAAGCGATGTGCGTGCAGTCAGTGGCACCCTGTACCATGGGGAAGCCTGCAATCCTCGCAAAGCCATGTGCTCGCTCCACCTTCTGCTCTCTGGCCAGAGAGAATGAAATATATTCAACTCTCTTGGAATACAGAGCCTCAGTGACATCCCTTATGCAACAGTGCATGGCAAACTGGGAGATGTTGCAAATATCTCTTGCTCCAGCCTGGAAGGAGCCCGACGCATAAAGGTTCATGGCCACTGTGACCTTCACAGCCACTGGCAATGTGGTCCTCTCTCTGCTCTGAGGTTGCAGCTGTGGCTGCAGCCGGTGGCAGATTTCAGTGAGGACGTCCTTACTGAAGCACAGACATCTGACACACTGTTCTTCACTGAGGTTCAGGTAGGAGAATTTTTCCCTAAACACCCTGGGCGGATATGGCCTCCTGCTGAGAGCCCTTTTCTCCCTACTCCTCCTCCCTCTTCCAGCAGCTTGTCCTGCTCGGTGTCATCTCTGCTCATTCTGCCTGTCATGCTGTCGGCCAAGTGGAATGCTTAGTACTGCACCCATGTCTGGCAGGAAGTGGTCTGTGCAGCATCCTTGAATTTAGGACAAAGTCCTGCCACACCACTCCCTGTAGACTTTACCAACTTTAAATAACTCTAGGAACCACCAAACACTTCTACAAACTCAGCAAGAGCCAGTAGAAATCAATCAGCAACTAACCTGTAAGTAGTTGATGATCCCTTTAAATAGCGCTGGTAGGGGGTCCTTCCTGCTGCTGAATGTGTGTCCAGCTGTAAGAGAGGACGTTAGCTGGAGCCTTGAGCTCCAGAATAGCAGCACTGGCGTTAAATCAGCGTTACATGCTGATTGATGCCATGATCTGCCTACTCTGCATACTTACAGCGCATGGTAACTACGTCCACGCTAACGCCCTACCCAAGATGGCGTCTGATGCAGCCCACACCAGAAGTGTGCGCACGCACTGTGGTTGTCATTTTGGAACCAAAACGGCACTCATTATTTTTGCATTGTGGCCAAGCAGCCCACAGACAATGGGCACTACGGAGCTGAATTTTGCAGACATTGGTCTGGACTTGGTCGAATACAATAAAAGGAGTACATTGCAAAACCATATTTGGTGTCGGAATTGAACTGCTTACAAAGACTCTAGTGTTTGTGTTCAGAGGGGTATTGATGGAGGCCTGGGAGAGGGTCACCAGTCTCTTGCCTGGGAAATGTATGTTACAGGAAGTCCAAGAAGAGAAAAAGAAGGTGCAATAAGAAAATAAATCCATCTGTCTTTCAAAAACATAATGGAATGTTCAACCATGCTATCCAACTGAAGAAGTAGAGATGATGTCCAGGGCTCCCTCTGATAGCTTAGTGGCTTAACTTTTCCAAACATGAGTTGGCAATAAGGAACCTTGCCTGCCTCCAGTGCACATCGAAGACTCACCAATGTACACTGGAAATGGGTGAGGTTCCTTGCTGCCGATGCACACTTGGGAAATTTCGGCCAATGAGTTCATCCAGTGAGTATGAAGAGCCAGGTTCAATACCTAGTCTGTGATGAGTTATTCGATCTTAGCCAAGGCAGCAATCGAAGCAGCATAATTGGCTCCTTCTGGGTTAGGCTCTCACTTCTGATGGCTATCCAGTAACCCCTGCTAGAAGTACACATTTGTGGACATCGTCAGAATAGTATTGGACTTCACTGTGATTCTCCCCGTGATTAAATAGCCTGCCAACATTCACTACCCAGACTCAGACTTGTATGACAGCCTTTTGGACAAGGTAGCAGAGAGCAACTGGTGATCATACAGCTGTATCCCAGTGAAGGAATTACTGCTTTCAGGAAAGGAGAGAAAATTATTGAGGAAAAAAAAGTTATTATCTAGTTATTGTCTCATTCCCAAGTATAAGTCACATTTCTTAGATCAAAACTACTGTAAAATTTCTTCCTAACAGAACTGATCAATGTATTAAAAAAAGCTCCTCGAATCTGTAAATAGATTTTTCCATTATGATAATTGTTACCATTATTGCCTCATGATTCCAAAAGGGATTGTCTTTTCATTTGATAGAATAGTATTTTATTACCAATTGTACATGTCCTTTATTAGTCAGTTGAAGACCTTGAATATATAGGAGGCAATTTCTTGAGTCTATATTACTGGTGGGAAGTCTAGTAGTGCAAATCGCAAAATTCAGACATTCACTGACCATGATTATGGTCAGAAAATTATGGGTTGTGTGCGACCAAATTTCCCAATTTGTGCTGCTGGTGGATGAAGCTCCCATTGGAAGCAAAAAATTGTCCCCTATAATATTGAACTTTTTCAGAAATACCCCCATGTGGAAAATGTGGAGACTTGCTTACTACCTGCTACTCTTGACAATTTTATCATAAGACTTAGACAATCTTGCATCAAAAATTCTGTCATAATTTTGTCCAGTTCTTTCAGAAGGGGCCCATTTAACAAATATTCAAGTAATTTTTCTTTCTTATATTTTGTGTTTTCACAAGATGTCTAATTTCCAGCAACAGATTCCCATCATCTATATGGAGACATATTTTGAGAAAAGGTTCCATCCCATTCTGCTTGTATGACTTTGCAGCAGGACTTTTGAAGGAACATTTGGCCGAGTTTGGTCAATAATCTGTATTGTATTTCACTTTAGTATATTCTGGATGTCCCTTTCACCTGTTGATCTTACCTTAGGTTGAGACTAGTTCCCTGGGTCCAGTACAGCCTGCAAATTGATTTGGATCCATGCTGTTACCCATGCACGATCATGTAACGGGGTCATTTTACAAATCCACCCTGCAGAGAGCCTCGCCCACGAGTGCATCTCAGAAGTTCTGAGTGTGTGCTGCCCATGATTTTCTGACCATAATGATTGGAACACTGTGGGCAGTGTGCGTCCAAATTTCTGATGTGTGTTGCTGATGGATGAGGCTCTCTATTAGAAGAACATACTCATAAAATTACCCCTATAATCTCATCAGAATTTCAAGAGTTAGCATCCTTTTTATCACATGATTGATGCTGTTCTTTTTCTTGGCTCTTTGGCCAAGGTGCAGTTTGCACAATGAGTTCCATAATAAGCTATCAGCATTTTAAATGTTGCCTTTCACTGCATTGCTGTTTTTCATAGTTGTAATTTCCTAGAATTCCAATCAGTGAACCATTTGTCCTTCTGAGTTTTTTAATATGCCTTACTTAAGGATTCCGGTGCATGATCTGTACTTCTTAAATACTTGAATTAAGAGTGATATAGAAATAAAATAAATCACAGTCACCAACAATAGACAAGAGTTCCTTCTGCTCACATAACTATGTCAATCCATTTTGGTTAAGGCCTATCTGAAATAGGTACTTCTTTCCCTCAGTGTGCACTTATCAAAGTAATACATTTATCTGTGATTGTTTCTGCTTTGGACAGCTTGTATAAGCATATTACTATTAAAACTTTAGTGATGTATTTGGTCTTACCCTTCCCTATACTTCTACCTCTGATTTCCCCACCCCTACTGTCCACTTGCCTCATGTTTTCTCCATCTATACTCTTTACATGCCTAATATCTTTCATACCTCTGATGCCCCTGAAACTCAATCTGTGATATGCCTTGTGCTTCTGATGTTCCCTATGTTTTTCCTCAAGACCCTGAAGTCTAATTTTTCTAATGCCTGTCATATTTTCTAGTCTCCCTCTCATCTGCATTGCAATCTGCCCTCCCAATTGTCTTATGTAATAATGAGATGCTGTTACCGTTCTACTCTTCCACTTGCACGAAGAGACGGATTTAGGGAATACTAGTAGTGATGCTATTTCAGACTTCACATTCTGAAGCCAGTCAATTACTGTCCTATAACTGTATCAGTTTAACTTTAATTCTCAAAATTGTTTCTGAAAGAACGTAAGTACCAAATGAATCAATCCAACTTTGCTAGGCAACAAACACTTGTGTTACTCAGTCCACTAGATCTTGCAATTTTTCTGTTTTTGTCTTATTTACCAAATCACAGACTGAGCAAACTTGTACTGACTGATTCCTCTTGAATAACTGTAAGTCTAAAGGGGGATTTTTTTTCTTTTGCATTGATCAATAAACAGACTTTAAGATGCCTGAGATTTTTATTATTAGTTATACACACAGTCACTATCGATCCTACTAAGCCAAATCTCTAAATTCTGATTAGCCTAATTGGCATCTTCACAGTAGATGTCTTGTAGATACATTAATTATTGATATTCTAAGCTTGAGAAGTAACTATGGTTTCTTTACTAAACTTAATATTTTATTTTTACATACTGCGTAAGAATGCTTTATGAATTTCAGCCAGTAATGCTTGCACGGACTCACCACCAGCAGTATTGCTTTGAACCCTGACTGTTGATATTGTTCAGTACAGAGAGAGGTTTGTTTTGGGGTAAGGCTTATCGGTATAGTACCTTCTGCATTAGTCATGAGTTTGGGTTGGGCTCTCTTTTTTTAAAGTTCAACTGATTGAGAAATGTAGAATGTGAAAATCTGCTCCAATCTGCATCTTGGACATAGTGATTGGACATACTGACTTCCAGTCTGACATCAGGTCCCATAAAGAAAAAAGACTTACATTTGTATAGTGCCTTTAAAGATCTCAGGATGCCCAAGGCACTTTACAGCCAATGAAGTACTTTTAAAGTGTTGTTACTGTTGTAATGTAGGAAATGCAGCAGTCAATTTGTGCACAGCAAGCTCCCACAAACAGCAATGTGATAATGACCAGATAATCTGCTTTTTAGTGATGTTGATTGAGGAATAAATATTGGCCAGGACACTGGGGATAACTTCCCTGCTCTTCTTCGAAATAGTGCCGTGGGACCTGAGAAAGCAGACGGTGCCTTGGTTTAACATCTCATCCGAAAGACGGCATCTCTGACAGGGCAGCACTCCCTCAGCACTGCACTGTAGTGTCAGCCTAGATTTTTGTGCTCAAGTCTCTGGAGTGGGACTTGAACCCACAACCTTCTGACTCTGTTACCAACTGAGCCACGGCTGATCACATATGGGCCAGCGAAGTGTGAATTTACAATATAGGGAGTCCCTGCCCCTAGCCCCACTCCATCTGACAGGGCGGGGTATCTGGGTTTTAACCTTTATCAAGTAGTTCGGCTGGACTCCTGTCATTGTTCCAGTGGAACTACCAAGGAAATGCGACCCCTTAATCTTTCTCGACTTCAGAATGTAGCAGAATAACACTTCACTGGACTGTGTCATAGGTTAAACAAAATTATTAAACTATAAAAAAAGTGAACATTAGTAATAGCACACAGTAGTTTTTAAGATTAACCTACTCCTTGAGTAAACAGAAAATAACATAGCTGCCCTAAACTGTACATCATTCATATGTACCATTACTTTCCATTACTGCCTATAGAGGCAACCTGGCCTGACCATCTCCCTCTGAAGGCTTAAGCTGATTTCAGTCAGGTAGGTTGAGAAATAGTTTTCAAAAAATTACTATGCCTCAAAAAACGTAATAATTGTCTGCTTTCAAGACCTCCGCAAAACCTTCCTCTTTGACTGTGCTTTAGTCCTAATCTAACCCTCTCTGTTTGCCCCTTTTCCTTCTCCTGGGCATCTACTGTTTTATCCTCCTTGATGTAAAGCATTTTGAGATACCTTGCTGCAAATGAGAAATGCCACAGGATGGCAAGTTATTGTTAATAAATTCTATCACTTTTGGGTTGTTTTGGACAATTTTTCCACAGAAAGGATTTGGAAAACAGTTACATTTAAGGGTTTTTTAAAGTAAAGTATATTCACACAAGTTAAAGAAAAAGTACTGAGATGAAAGGTGGTTAAAATAGTGATGAGCTAAGCTTTGATATTGTTTTGCCAAAGAATGTAAACTTTATGTGATTCATTAACCTGTCTCAGCAATCGATAGACACCTCACATTCATTAGTTGGGAGGTCAATGCTCCCGGGCACAGAACAAGCATTGTCTGGTGTAGGCCTTCCTTTTGGGTTGTAAGTATAAAATCATAGAAATTTATGGCACAAAAGAAAGCCATTCGGCCCATCGTGTCTGTGCCGGCCGAAAAAGAGCTATCCAGCCTAATCCCACTTTCCAGCTTTTGGTCTGTAGCCCTGTTGATTACAGCACTTCAAGTGTATTTCCGATTACTTTTTAAATGTGATGAGGGTTTCTGCCTCTACCACCCTTTCAGGCAGTGAGTTCCAGACCCCCACCACCTTCTGGGTGAGAAAAGTTCTCCTCAACTCCCCTCTAATCCTTCTACCAATTACTTTAAATCTATGCCCCTTGGTTATTGACCTCTCTACTAAGGGGAATAGGTCCTTTCTGTCCACTCTATCTAGGCCCCTAATAATTTTATACACCTCAATTAAGTCTCCCCTCAGCCTCCTCTGTTCCAAAGAAAACAACCCCAACCTATCCAATCTTTCCTCATAGCTAAAATTCTCCAGTCCTGGCAACATCCTCGTAAATCTCCTCTGTACCCTCTCTAGTGCAATCATATCTTTCCTGTAATGTGGTGACCAGAACTGTACACAGTACTCTAGCTGTGGCCTAACTGGTGTTTTATACAGTTCAAGCATAACCTCCCTGTTCTTACATTCTATGCCTCGGCTAATAAAGGAAAGTATCCTCTATGCCTTCTTAACCACCTTATCTGCCTGTCCTGCTACCTTAAGGGATCTGTGGACATGCACTCCAAGGAATCCTCTGTTCCTCTACGCTTCTTAGTATCCTACCATTTATTATGTATTCCCTTGCCTTGTTAGCCCTTCCCAAATGCATTACCTTATACTTCTCCAGATTGAATTCTATTTGCCACTTTTCTGCCCACCTGACCAGTCCATTGATATCTTCCTGCAGTCTACAAATTTCTTCCTCACTATCAACCGCTGACCAATTTTTGTATCATCTGTAAACTTCTTAATCATGCCCCCTACATTGAAGTTTAAATCATTGATTATATACCACAAAAAGCAAGGGAACTAGTACTGAGCCCTGTGGAACCCCACTGGAAACAGCCTTCCAGTCACAAAAACAACTGTTGACCATTACCCTTTGCTTGCTGCCACTGAACCAGTTTTGGATACAACTTGCCACTTTCCCTTGGATCCCATGGGCTTTTACTTTTCTTGATGCGGAGATGCCGGTGTTGGACTGGGGTGGACAAAATTGAGAGGTCGCACAACACCAGGTTATAGTCCAACAGTTTTATTTGAAATCACAAGCTTTCGGAGCTATCGATTTGCTCCTTCCTCAGGTGAAGTAAATTAGATACAGAATCTCCAAAGCATATATAGATGGAAAACAAAGAATGTGTACTTTACAATTGCAGACCAATAAATTAAATCATCCTGACTATCTGCCGAGGTGTGATAAAGTTAATTAAGTCAGCCAGGAAGGTACCACATCAAAGACATAGCAAGATACAACTGAGACAATGAGGTGTAGTCGCAGGGGTTCTAACGTGTCAAAAGCTGCCGTCTGTATGTAAAACGAAAAGCTTTAACATTTTTTTACTTTTTTACTGGGAAAATTTTTACTTTTTTTACTGGGAATCACATCTGTGAACAAGCTAACGACGACTCGAGTCCGGATCACGTCATGTATCGTGACATAAACCCAAGATCCCGATTGAGACCGTCTTCATGAGTGCGGAACTTGGCTATCAGTTTCTGCTCGATGATTTTGCGTTGTCGTGTGTTTCTAAGGTTGCCTTGGAGAACGCTTACCCGCAGATCCGAGGCTGAATGTCCTTGACTGCTGAAGTGTTCCCCGACTGGGAGGTAACAATCCTGCCTGGCGATTGTTGCGCGGTGCTCGTTCATACGTTGTCTCAGTGTCTGCATGGTCTCGCCGATGTACCATGCCGCGGTGCATTCTTTCCTGCAACGTATGAGGTAGACAACGTTGGCCGAGTCACATGAGTATGTACCATGTACCGGACTCGAGTCGTCGTTAGCTTGTTCACAGATGTGATTCCCAGTAAAAAAAGTAAAAATTTTCCCAGTAAAAAAGTAAAAAAATGTTAAAGCTTTTCGTTTTACATACAGACGGCAGCTTTTGACACGTTAGAACCCCTGCGACTACACCTCATTGTCTCAGTTGTATCTTGCTATGTCTTTGATGTGGTACCTTCCTGGCTGACTTAATTAACTTTATCACACCTCGGCAGATAGTCAGGATGATTTAATTTATTGGTCTGCAATTGTAAAGTACACATTCTTTGTTTTCCATCTATATATGCTTTGGAGATTCTGTATCTAATTTACTTCACCTGAGGAAGGAGCAAATCGATAGCTCCGAAAGCTTGTGATTTCAAATAAAACTGTTGGACTATAACCTGGTGTTGTGCGACCTCTCAACTTTTACTTTTCTGCCCAGTCTGCCCAGTAAGGCCCACTTTTACCAGGCTAAGAGTTGAAAAAAGTTTTTAAAACATTTTTTTCAGTCATTTATCATTTAAAAATACTTTAAAAAAAAGTAAGTTTATTTTTAGCCCTGTAAAAAACTTTAATTATCTTTTTCAAAAAATTAAATTTTTATTTAAAATATTTAATTTATTGTAATTTCAACTAATTTTAAAAATGTGATTTTAATTTTTTTTAAATGTTTTTGGGGTGATCTCCATTCATATATTTGACAGGTCTATCTGTCAAGCGTATGAAGGGAGATTCCCTTCTTTGATTGGCTCCCCATGGCCCACGTGATCCCAGGGACGCTTGCGAACCACATGTGCCCCTGGGATACGTAGGCCCTGCACACTTGGAGTTCGAGAGGCTCAGCGTCAGAACTATATGCACCTCGGGAGCCCTCAGGTAAGTGCGTAGATTTTTTCCAGATTGGAGGCCTCCGCACGCGGGAAGCCTCCGATCGGAAAATACGGCCCATTGTCTGCATCGTCCCTCTCTTTTGGAAAGTATTCATTAAGAACCATAAGTCTTCTGCCTCAACACACAGGTTACCTTTTTGGTCTCTAATAAGCCCTACTCTTTCATTCATTATCCTCTTGCTCTTTATGTATTTATAAAACATCTTTGGGTTTTCCTTGATTTTACTTGCCAATATTTTTTATGCCCTCTCTTTGCTTTCCTAATTTCCTTTTAATGCACCTTCCATACTCCTCTAGGCTTTCTGCAGTATTTAGCTCTTGGTATCTGACATAAGCTTCCCTTTTTGTGCCTTATCCTATCCTGTATGGCCCTTGACATCCAGGGGGCTCTAGATTTGGGAGTCCCACCCTTTTTCTTTGTGGGAACATATTTGCTCTGAACCCTCATTATCTCCTCCTTGAATGCCTCAAACTGCTCTGACACTGATTTACCTTCAAGTAGCTGTTTCCAGTCCACTTTTGCTAAATCACATCTCAGCTTAGTAAAATTGGCCTTTCCCCAATTGAGAACCTTTACTCCTGGTCTGTCTTTGTCCTTTTCCATAACTACGCTAAATCTGACTGAATTATGATCTCTCCCGCCAAAATGCTCTCCCACTGATACCCCTTCCACTTGCCCAGCTTCATTCCCTAAAATTAAGTCCAGAACCACCCCCTCTCTTGTTGGGCTTGCTACGTACTGGCTAAAAAAGTTCTCCAGAATGCATTTTAAGAATACTTCACCCTCTATACCTTTTACACTGATTCTATCCCAGTTAATATTAGGGTACAAAAGCAAAATACTGTGGGTGCTGGAAATCTTAAATAAAAATAGAAAATGCTTGAAATACTCAGCAGGTCAGGCAGCATCTGTGGAGAGAGAAACAGAATTAACATTTCAGGTCGATGACCTTTCGTCATATTAAGGTAGTTGAAATCCCCAACTATTACTGCCCTATTGTTTTTGCACTTCTAAGATATTTGCCTACATATTTGCTCTTCTATCTCCTTCTGACTATTTGGGGGTCACAGCAGTGTGATTGCCCCTTTTTTGTTCTTCAGTTCAACTCATATAAGCCTCATTTGATGATCCTTCTACATATCATCCCTTCTCACAGCTGTAATTGTTTCTTTAACCAATATTGCAACGCCCCCTCTTTTTTATCCCGCGATCTATCTCGTCTGAAAACCCTGTAACCAGGAATGTTGAGCTGCCATTGCTGCCCTTTTTTCAGCCATGTTTCAGTAATAGCTATAATATCATACTTCCATGTGTCTATCTGTGCCCTCAGCTCATCTGCCTTATTCACTAGACTCCTTGCATTTAAGTATATACCATTAAGCACTGCCAAACCCCTTTGTTGTCTGTTTTCTAGCCTTTGTTTGCTCTGCCTCCAAACTCACTTACTAATTTTCTGCCTTCCATTTCCAGCTTTCCTTCTCTCCCTTTTGAATCTACGCTCAGGTTCCCATCCCCCTGTCAAGCTAGTTTAAACCATCCCCAACACCACCAGCAAACCTCCCCTCGAGGATATTGGTCCTGGCCTTGTTGAGGTGCAACCCGTCCGGCTTATACAGGTCCCACCTCCCCCAGTACCAGTCCCAATGCCTCAGGAATCTAAAGCCCTCCCTCCTGCACCATCTCTCCAGCCACGCATTCATCTGCTCTATCCTCCTATTTCTGTACTCACTAGCGTGTGGCACTGAGAGTAATTCGGAAATTACTACCTTTGATATCTTGTTTATAAATCTCTTTCCTAGCTCCCTAAAATCTGCCTACAGGACCTCATCCTTCTTTCTACCTATGTCACTGGTACCGCTATGGACCATAACCTCTGGCTGGCTGTTCACCCTCCTCCCTCAGAATGTCCTGCAGCTGCTCAGTGACATCCTTGACCCTGGCACCAGGGAGGCAACATACCATCCTGGAGTCACGTTTGCGGCCGCAGAAACACCTGTCTGTTCCCCTAACTATTGAATCCCCTGTCACTATTGCTTTCCTGACCTTCCTTCTACCCGCCCTGTACAGCTGATACACCCGTGGTGCCATGGCCTTGGCTCTGGCTGTACTCCCAGAGGAACCATCACCCTCGCCAGTATTCATACCGGTTAGAGAGCGAGATGCACTCAGGGGACTCCTGTACTACCTGCCTGGTCCTCCTTGTCTGTCTGGCGGTTACCCATTCCCTCTCTGCCTGCAAACTTTTAAGCTGCGGGGTGACCACCTCCCGAAATGTGCTATCCATGTAGCTCTCAGCCTCGCGGATGCACTGCAGTGACGCCAGCTGATGCTCAAGTTCCGAAACCCAGAGCTTGAGCTCCTCCAACTGACGACACTTCCTGCACATATGGTCGTCCAGGACACGAGAAGCATCCTGGACTTCCCACATGGCACAGGATGTGCATTCAACGGGATTGAGGTGCCCTGCCATTGCCTCTATTAGACTACAAGCTTCTCAGTTTAACCCACTGCCCAAACTTAGAGAGAAAAAAGACAAAATGATTTACTCAACTTTAACAAGAACCATTGAGATATTAAGCACAAAGAACTTAAATATTAGGGGGGGGAAATTAGGTCGCGCCCCATTTGGGGCGCAAATATCGTCTGGACGCAAATATTAGCGCCTGGCGCTAATTATCGCCACTGACTGGAAACTTCACTTTTACCGCCCCGGGAGGTGAGTGGAGCGCTAAATCAGGCGCTGCACACCTGTCTTAAGGCGCAAAGGCCGAGCAGTGAGGCGCTAACTCAGCGCGCGAGCACAGCGCAGCTGCTGCCAGTTAGCGAGGGAACACAGACACACTGGCGCCGGCCACTTCTTAAAGCGGGGGGGGCCAACTTGCTCCCCAGCCACACCCTGCTCATTGCAGCCTTGAATCTCGGCCTGGAAAGACCTGTGAATCCATTTTGCTGCCAAGGATGGAGAGGGTGAAAGAACGAGCTCATCGCTTCACCGAGCGGGCCTTGGATGCTCTGGTTGGCGCGGTGGAGCGCAGAAGATGTATACTCTTCCCTGAGAGTGGCAGGAGGCCTTTGCCACGCGAGTTCAGAAGAGTGTGGAGGGAGGTGGCTCAGAGCGTCTCCTCCAGGAGCATGGTGCCCAGGACCCATACTCAATGCCGCAAAAAGTTCAATGACCTCACTCGGGTCGTCAGGGTGAGTGGCTTTTTCTCAATACCTCTCCATCCCTCCATCTCAACCTCACTCTATGGCCAGAGGGTCTTAAAACCCCAATGCACAACACTCATCCAACACTTATGGCCCTTTCATGAAACACACACACACATTCCACACTTTGCATACAGTAAGGGCTATTCACCTATGGGAGGCACATCAGGCAAGACCATGGCTGCATACAGTAAGGGCTATTCACCTATGGGAGGCACATCAGGCAAGACCATGGCTGTATATTTACTCAGATGCTGTCCTTTTTCTTACAGGCCAAGCTGGCGCATAATCGGAGACAGCAGCAACTTACAGGTGGAGGGCGGCCTCAGCTGCAACCCCTCAGCGATCTTGAGGAGCGCGTCCACAGGATTGTGGCAAGCCGGGTGATCGGTCCCGTCGCCACTGGAGACGCCGACCCCGTTGTGGACAGCAATGGTAAGGTCATCACCTTTTTGTCCTCTGTCCTTCCACTTGTCCCTCACAACACCAGCCTTTGACACTTTCAATCCAACTTGCTAACTCGCTGCACTTATTCCTCCCTTACTGCCACCCTGTCCTCACGCTAAAGCCACTCTTGTACCTCCCTGCTTTCAGATGGTGATTCACCAGCTGAGGAGACGGGCCCTGAAGCTGCCACTGGGAGTGAAGCTGCAGCCGAGGAGGAAGAGGAAGCCGGAGCATCAGTGCCACCCTCTCCCGAGGAAGCCCATGCCCACACTGGGAACACGCCTTACCTGGAGGGGAGCAGGGGGGAAGGGTCTGATGAGGGTGAAGCTCCAGGACCCAGCGGGCTGCAGCAACGCCATGGGGGTAGGGAAGAACGGGGGCCTTCTCCCCAGAGGGAGAGTATGCCAGACACTCCTACTGCAATGGACGCAGAGGAGGAGCGGCTGATCGCAGAAATGAACACCCAGGCGGTGGGCATGCACACTGAGCTCATGGGTGCAGTGGGAAGGGTGCCCGAATGCATTGAGTCACTGGCAAGGAGTGTGGAGCACTTCGCTGTAGCACAGGCGGATGCCACACTAACGCTTAGTGCTGCAATTCAGTCACTGGCTGCCGTGATCCCATCTCTGACTGCTCTCATGCAGACTCAGATTGAGGCCACGCGAGCACAGACTGCTGCCAACCTCGATGGTTCGTTCACATGTCCCCGGGGCTGTCACCGCGCCGCAGCAGGCCAGCAATCTGTTCTCCAGCAGATTGCTCCGGATGCTGAAGTGCTGCCCCGTGGGAGTGCCAGTGTGTCGGGCGAGCAGGGAGTTGCTGTCCTCTCTCACGATGACAGCATTCCTGCTGCCAACACTGTCACTTCTCCACTGCACTTGCCACCGCCTGTAGGACAGACTGCTGCCGCCCATGCAGAGTTGGTGCAGTCTGCAGCCGGGCCCTCCAGGCCCAGAACTGGTCGAGGCCGTCCTTCAGGGGCATCTGCAGTGTCAGGGTCTGACGAGCAGCAGCCTTCCACCAGCCTTGCTGCAGCCACTGAGGTCCCATTACGGAGGAGCAGTAGGGTTAGAAGGGGGGAAGTGCGCAAGGGAAGGAGATCACCCTCGAAGGGCAAAAAGTAGGAGGTGTGACAAAATGCTGGTCATTTTTTTATTAAAGGTCGAGGTTCATGGTCCAACTTTTGTTTAGTGTTTTGGACATTATCTCCAGGTTGTGAGAACCAGTTATGTTATTGACTGTTTTTTTGTGTTTATTTCTATGAGTTTGTCATGAGGAATTGACACACACAGAGTTTGTAAAATAAATAATTTTCTGTATTCAAAATATACATGGTTGGTGGTTGGAATTATTGGTGCCTTGGCCGGCTTAGGGGTTGCGTGCTGGGTTCATTGATGTTGTTAGCAATGGCAGAAGCCATTTCCACAGCAGGGGCCCTAGAAGCGGCTTGCTATTAGCCGTTGACGGACGGCCCTTGCAGTTTCACCATTGTGGGCCGCCCTCCCGCCTTGGTGCTGCTGATGATCATCCTCCTCGTCCTCTTCCTCCTCTTCCTCCTCCTCCTCTGGTGGTGCTCCATGGCCTGGTGGCATTGGCTGGGTCCTGACGATTGTCATGTTATGCAACATGCAGCACACAACTACGAAGTTGGATACTCGCTCAGGCGAGTACTGCAGGGCTCCTCCAGAATGGTCGAGACAGCGGAACCGTTGCTTCAGCACGCCGATTGTGCGCTCAATTATGTTCCTGGTAGCTTGATGGCTCTCATTGTACCGCAGCTCAGCAGGGGTGTTGGGCGTACGGAGCGGTGTCATCAGCCAGGTGCTCAATGCATACCCCTTGTCCCCGAGAAGCCAACCAACTGGCTGATGCGGTGCCTCGAAAAGTTCTGCCACAGTAGTCTGGCGCAGGATAAAAGCATCGTGGCAGCTGCCAGGATAGTGGGCATTGACAGCGAGTATCAGCTGTCTGTGGTCACAGACCAACTGAACATTCAAGGAATGGAACCCCTTTCTGTTCCGGAATTCCTCGGCATTCTCATGCGGAGCACGCAAAGCCACATGCGTGCAGTCAATGGCGCCCTGCACCATGGGGAAGCCCGCTACCCTCGCAAAGCCCAGAGCGCGGTCACGCTGCTTGTCTGGGGTCATGGGGAAAGAGATGAACTCTCGTCTCCTTTTAAAGAGGGCATTTGTGACCTGCCGGATGCAGCAATGCACCGCGAACTGGGAGATATTGGCGAGGTCCCCAGCAGCAGCTTGAAATGAGCCAGTAGCGTAGAAGTTGAGAGCCACTGTGACCTTCACTGCCACCGACAGAGACGTCCTGGACCTCAGTTGAGGCTGCAGATCTGGCTGCAGCAGGTGGCAGAGCTCAGTGACCACCTCCTTGCTGAATCGCAGCCTTCGCAAACACAGCTCCTCAGACATATGAAGGTAGGAGAGCTGTTCACGATATACCCTGGGAGGGTAAGCTCTCCTGTACATACGCCTGTTGGCCCTCCTCCGTCTGGCCATCATTGCCACTCTCTCTCTGCGTCTCTGTGTCCTCCGATTCAGCTGGAGCAGGACGACGCCCCTAATCAGTGCAGCCCCCATAGTCTCTTTGCAAGCAAAGTAATGAAGGACAGCAACTAAAGTACTAGCGAAGTTAGGATCAGTAGGCAAAACTACCTCACAAAGCGTTGAGTCAATGCAGAAGTCTCTCTTTCTCTCTCTCCGAATCTCTCTCTCTCTCTCTCAGAACGAGTGGTGCAAAAATGTCCACCACAGAAAAAGACAGGAAGAGGCCCCCTTTAAATAGCGCCCCCCCCCAGCCCCACAGCGATTGATAGCGTTCCAGTCTTCCGGTCGTTGGATGCGCCAGGCGGTAAGGCAGGGGGCGCCACTCAATTTCTGCTCCGGGGCGCCACAAGGGCGTTGCACCATGGAATGACGTCACAATCTGCGCGCGCAGGTGGTCGCAGCGGTAAGGTTTAGTGCCGCCGCACAATCTCTAGTTAAGTTCCCGAGCGGCGCAAACATCGCTGCGCCCGGGCTTTAGCGGCTTTGCGCCCCATTAGCGCCCTCTTAAGGCGCTAACGGGAGGTGCAACCAACTGAATTTTTACCCCTAGATCTCTAGATACTTAACTTAGAGTCCTCGGGTTCTGTGGCTCCACTCCTCCTTTTGAGTTGGATGGGAGAAACCGCCTTCCTTCTCTCCACCGAATTCCTACTAGCACCAAATTCTTCCACTCTGCTTGCGATCCACTCCGATTGCGATTCACCAAGCTCTGTCTCCAAGCTCTGTGCTCAAGCTATCGGGAGATCAAAAGACAGAGACAAGTAAACAAGAAATTAGTTAGGTCTTTAAATAGAAAGCTCTGAAGGCAAGTTTTCAGGAGGCTCAGAAGTGGAGCATGGAGGGAGGCAGTTAGGCGTTATTGGGGTCTAAATTGGGCTCTGCAGCACCCGTTTTTTAGGTGCTATGCTGCAACCTAACACTCGAAAATCGGGTCCGTGATGTGTGCGCACACTTGCAACAGAAAATGCGCAGGATGCCATTTTGGTAAAGGGGTTTGCGCGCGCACACCTAATGACCGCCGACAGCATGCAGAGCAGGCAGATTATGACTTCAATCAGTGTGCAACGCTGATTTGATGCCAGCACTGCCATTTTCAAACCGCACACTCCAGCCTATGCCTTGTCTTAACCTCACACAGCTGAACACGATGTTAAACGGAATGAAGGGCCCCCCACCAGTGCTATTTAAAGTGATCATGAACTACTTACAGGTTGGTTGTTGGATTATTTATTCTGGCTGCTGGTGCAATTATATGTGCTTTTGGAGCTTTCCTATACTTGGCTAAAGTTTAAATAGTCTACAGGGAGTGGTCTGGCTGGTGCTGAAGTACTTTTCTGTTCATTTAAAAGCTTGTGCTAAAAGACATTGCTTCCAGACTTGGGTAGCCTGGTAGGCCTTCCTCTGGGAATTGAGCATGACTGGGAGAATGAAGAGAGGCCACGCAGAGCAGGACAAGCTGCTAGAAGAGGGAGCAGGAGGAGGGGGAGAAGGGCTCTCAGCAGGAGGTTATATCCACCGAGGATCTTTAGGGAGAAATTTTCTTACTTCAACTTCAGCGACGACCAATGCATGAGACGTCTTCGCTTCACAAAAGTGGTTGTGACTGAAATCTGCCAGCTGCTGCAGCCTTATGTGAACTCGGCCATTTTCATGAACTGAAAGGTATTTTGCTCCCTCAACGTGCAGCTGGTGTGCGACCACAGACAGTGCATCGTGCCGGTGAATTCCCATTATCCTGACAGCAGTCATGATTTCTTCATTCTGCGGCGTTCCTCTGTGCCACCTGTATTTGACCCACCACGGCAAATCAAAGGCTGGCTACTGGGCGACGAGGGTTATCCACTCATGACATGGCTCATGGCTTCCGATCCGGAATCCACGCCGACGTGCACAGCAGGCCTACAAAGAGAGCCATGCTGCCATAGGGAACATTATGGAGCACCTCTTTCCAACAACACAAAAATAAAAACCATCAGAAAATGCACATTCCTATCCAAATTTATCAATTCAATCATTACATAATGCATACAAAAGAATACTAATCACCCTTGTGCATTCCCTTAGTGCCTGTCTTCCGTGTACCTTTGCCTATCCTAGTGCTCCTATGAGGTGCTTCCCCAGTGGCTGCAGCATGGGTGGTGGAAGGCTTTTGGCCTTCAATTGAGGAGACTGCAGATGGCCTTGGAGGGTGACCTTGAACAGCTTTGGGCCCAGAAAGCCCAGTTTCAGATTGCACCATCTCGGCCTGGGCTGCAGCAGTCTGGGTTGGCTTGCCAACAGACAACAGCAAGGGCACTGGCAGAGTGGCAGGGTTGGGAGCAGGAATGCTGTCATCCTGAGAAAAGACAGCAGGTTTGTGTTCCATGCAGCCACTGCCACTCTCTCGGGGCGGCGCCTCAGCAATCCTACTGATCTGTTGGAGAACGGATTGATGGACTGCTGTGACACCCTGTAAGCCCCTTTGAACAGTGGTATCCAGAGCCACAATGGCAGCAGTCTGAGCTTCCACAACTGCACTCAGACCTTTGATGGAAGCTGTTTGTGCTGCAATGGAAGCTGTGACATTGGCTATCAGACGCTGCATCATGGTGGGTTTCACAGGCGTGCTGATGGAGGTGACCACCTGTTTTATGTTGGAAAGGATGGGCTCCAAGTTCTGCGCAAAGCCCTGTGCCAAGTTGGTGCTGGACTCCTCCATGCTCCTTGACATTGTGCACAGGCTTTCCGGCAGGCTTTCCAGTGCACCAAGCATTTGGTTATGTACACCCATCAGCCGCCTACTGTAGCTTGGCCCATCAAAGTCTTCATTTGACTTCTGCAGCAGAACTAGTGTGCAACCTCACCCTCCGGTGAGCTGGCACCTGCACTATCCTTCACCCCCACCCCTGCCCCCCAGTCCTGGTTCCTGCGAACTTGTGCCTGGCGTCTCACCACGTGCAGATCCCTCCTCTATCCTACCCTCTAAAATATGCGCAGTGTCAGTATCTGAGCTGGTGGCTGCAAGTGTAAGATCAAGTGACAATGTCTCTTCATCTTCACTGTCTTCTTCCTCTTCCTCCACTGACTGGGAAGTTTCCAGTTCTTGGGTATCTGAAATGAAAAAGGGACAAGGGTTGGGTTATGGTGAGGGGAGAGAAGAAAGTAAGAAGTGCATGCTGATACCATCTGCAGCTTGTGAGCCAGAAGAGATTGTGGGATGAGGGAGAAGTGGGATGAGAGAAGACGGATTAGGTATGCAGATACCCTCATCATCGATCGTTTCATCGTCGCCAGTGGCCACGGCCTCAATGATGCCCCTTCCCATGATAGCCAACACGGTCTCCTCCATGGGGGTTAAAACATGCAGGCGTGCTTCTCCCTCTCCAATTCTTTTCTGCAGCCTGCTCTTAAGCGCCACCTTCTCCTTAAAGAAAGAGGGAAGTGTGTCAGTGAATGTCCTGCAATATATTTGGGTGATGTAGCTGTTATGGTTGAATAGCTGCCAGTGTGTGTGAGCTGTGAGTTGTGGGTGCAAGGCTTGCAACAGTGGTAAGTGTATGAGGGTGAGATAAAGTATATGAATTGAAGGGTCGAGTACTGATTGATAGAGATTGTTGGTAGGTGGGTGATGGAGGTGTGGTGAATTGAAAGTGGATGAGGCTAGTGGTGCAGTTGGTCGGATATGCCTTTTGATGATGAACTCACATAACATAGAAGATAGCAGCAGGAGTAGGCCATTCGGCCCCTCGAGCCTGCTCCGCCATTCGATGAGATCATGGCTGATCATCCAAACTCAGTACCCTGTACCTGCCTTCTCCCCATATCCCTTGATACCTTTAGCTTTAAGAAATATATCTAACTCATTCTTGAATATATTTAATGACTTGGCCTCAACTACCTTCTGTGGTAGAGAATTCCACAGGTTCACCACTCTCTGGGTGAATAAATTCTTCCTTATTTCTGTCCTAAATGGCTTACCCCTTATCCTTAGATTATGACCCCTGGTTCTGGACTCTCCGACCATCGGGAACATTCTTCCTGCATCTAGTTTGTCCAGACCTGTCAGAATTTTATATGTTTCGATGAGATCCCCTCTCATTCTTCTATACTCCAGCGAGGATAAGCCCAATCGACCCAATCTCTCCTCATATGTCATTCCTGCCATCCCAGGTATTAGCCTTGTGAATCTTCGCTGAACTCCTTCCATGGCAAGAACTCACCTTGACAACAGGTGTCAGATTGTTAAACTTCTTCCTGCACTGCATCCATGTTCTTGGAACAACACTCCTGGCATTGACACTCTGATAGCAGTGGCTGCACGCAGAAATCATTTAAAACAACAGACAGCACCAACTTAACGCGCTGCCTGCAATGCTATGAACGGGCGCAGGTTAATCGTGTACCACGGGGGTTAGCCAATTTAACCACATTTTGTTTAAGTCAAGTAAGACAACAAGATGTGCGGACGTGAAAACGTGTTCATTATTTTGTATTATTTTGCAAACAACAAATTGTACTGATTGAATTAAGTCTGATTCTTGTTCTGTATGTTCATTTGCTGTGAAATAAAAGAAAGAACTTACATTTTTATAGAATATATCACAACCTCAAGATAGCTCAAAGCACTTTCAGCCAATAAAGTATTTTGAAGTGTAGTCACTGTTGTAATGTAGGAAACGCAGCAGCCAATTTTGCACACAGCAAGCTCCCACAAACAGCAATGTGATAATGACCAGATAATCTGCTTTTTAATGATGTTGGTTGAGGGATAAATACTAGCTAGGTCACCGGGTAGAACTCCCCTGCTCTACTTCAAAATAGTGCCATGGGATCTTTTACATCCACCTGAGACGGCAGATTGGTCCCAGTTTAACATCTCGTCCGAAAGACGGCACGTCAGACAGTGCAGCACTCCCTCAGTACTGCACTGAAGTGTCAGCCTAGATTTTGTGCTTAAGTCTCTGGGGTGGGTCTTGAACCCACAACCTTTTGACTCAGAGACAAGAGTGCTACCACTGAGCCATAGCTGACACCTAATATAATTTATTGATTCAGATCGGGCCTTGTCTTACCAGGTATTTTCTCAGTCCATCTTCAAGATTGGGGAGTCACGTGGAGGCACACACAAATCATAAAGGAGTATTAATGTTATACTTCTGGGTTATGCTATTGTTTTGTTTGATATTTGACAGTATGGGCACACATGTAAATGAAAGACCACTGACAGGAGTGATTAGCACCACTGTACCTGAGAGAATATCTAAACTTCTCACAGTAACTTATTAAAATGTACTGCTTGTTTAAGTAAGGTAAACTTTCCTTTTTAAGAACTGTGTAGCTTCTTACTGGAGGACTTCAATCTAGGCAGAATGAAGATTTGGTATTGTAAGTGGGGGATTCGGAAAGAAGAAAGCGTAAGATCTTGGGTTGAAAAGGGAATTATAATGTATTGTAACTCAATAACTTAATTAATAGTGAGGAAGACTGGACAAACCAGAAAGTCTTCTAACATGAAATGCAATGGTTTAATCACTCCTTTAATTAGAAATGCAGCATTGACTGCAATAAATAATTCATGTTGTAAGATGATCTCAAGATTACTAAGAGTATCAGTAGCAAGTGGAAAAGTATAAAGGTCCATAACACCTTAAAAATTTACAGCATAGTTTCCATTTTTTAACACGTTCGTTAACTACAATTTTAAAAGATGAGGAATGGTCAGGTAGGTGAGGTAAATTCACTTCAGCAGAAAATGTCCTTGGAGGCTGATAATACTACAGGAAATGAAGTGCTTTAGTAACATTTTAGAAAGCCTTTGAAGTACTTCTTCAAGGAGATATTATTAACTGTGGTTCAGTCCATGCGGGAGAAAAAACTAAAGGAATGGAGTGAAGAAAAGTTTAATGAGAATTCAATTCTTGTTTAACATACGAGTACGATGTTGGCTAGAAAGCTGAAGCTGCAGTGATTAGTCAGACCATCAGCCTCCCGGTATGAGCTGCTTATAGACACAACAGAGAATAATTCAACATTCAGATGAATTTATATTCATACTCCTTAAAATCAAAGGAGTGATGGACTACAAAAAGAAAATATTGGCCTAGAAATTGCAGTCGGAGGCGTACCTCCGGAGTATGCCTCCGACTCGTGAAACATTTACGAAATGACCTGCTGGCACCCAGGCTGCGAAGGGTTGCGGTCTCAGGCCTTGAGGCGGAGGGCAGCGTAATGGCCCATGGATCCCATTTTATATTCATTTATGTTAGGAGCTTTTCCAGTTGCTTAATTATATTAAATGATGCTGCTCTTCCTCCTAGTGAGTGCTGGGTAAAATGTCTGGTCACATCACAGATAAGTTTAAGACTATTTTACATAGGATTACATACATAGGATATACGGCACAGAAACAGGCCATTCGGCCCAACCAGTCCATGCCGGCGTTTATGCTCCATTCGAGCCTCCTCCCGTCTTTCCTCATCTACCTCTATCAGCGTAACTCTTTTTCCCTTCTCCCTCATATGCTTATCTAGCCTCCCCATAAATGCATCTACCACTCCCTATGGTAGCGAGTTCCACATTCTCACCACTCTCTGGGCAAAGAAGTCCCATCTGAATTCCCTATTTGATTTCTTGGTGACTATCTTATATTGATGGCCTCTAGTTTTGCTCTTCCCCACAAGTGGAAACACTCTCTCTGTATCTACTCTATCAAAACCTTTCATAATTTTAAAGACCTCTATTAGTTCACCCCTCAGCTGTCTCTTTTTGAGACCCAGCTTGTTCATCCTTTCCTGATAGGTACACCCTCGCATTTCTGGTATCATCCTTGTATAAATCTTTTTTGCACCCTCTCTGGTGCCTCTATATCCTTTTTATAACATGGCGACCAGAATTGTACGCAGTACCCCAAGTGTGGTCTAACCAAGGTTCGATGCAAGTTTAGCATAACTTCTCTACTTTTTAATTCAATCCCTCTAGAAATAAGCCTTAGTGCTTGGTTTGCTTTTTTTTACAGCCTTGTTAACCTGTGTCGCTGCTTTCAGTGATTTGTGTATTTGTACTCCCAGATCCCTTTGCTCTTCTACCCAACTTAGATTCATATTTTCCATTACTTTGTGAATTTCTATTGTTGTCAATAAAATCCTTTGATTGTAGCTCCCCTGATAGCCTTGTGAGCAAAAGTACTGCCTTGGTGTAGCACTGAGATGGTCCTTGATTTGATTGATGATCTGCGCAGAGTTAGCCAGTCACCAGTTGTAATGCTGTAATTTGGCTTCAGTGATCTAGGCTTGGGAGAAAAAAAAGTCAGGATTTCTGCTGCTGATTAATGTCCAGTGACGCCTGCTGGAAAGTGTGTGTAAATAGGTCAGGTTAAAAAGAAGAACTGGGCTTGGCTGTTATGCCTTCCATGGTTAATAAACTCACTGTTTAGGTTTGCACAGAAGAATAGTCAGTTAGGTGAGGTCACAGAGAATCACTGAAGTCCATGGAACAGTACTTCAACATCAGTCAAGCCTAGAAATGACTATTAGTGCACTAATCAAGAGTTAACTGAGCATTACTTAAGCTTTTTGAGCATTATAAAATACACTCATTAACTCCTGATTTTGGTGTTTTACAGGGCGGTTATAAACCATGTGCTATAACTGCGTACAATGGGGTGCCCAATGGAGCCACAAGAACACCAACGAGGCTTTGCAACTGTTAACAGAGTTAAACAGCTATTTAAACCCCTTCAATAAAGCAGGGCAGCTGCTAACCGTGCAATATTAATGTGCTATGGAGAGTATCCGTTAAAGAAGAAAAAGGTTGGATGGTTAAGTGCTGAACGCACTTCTGCAGAGACTAAGGGAACGGAACAATCATTATTTACGCTACTTCTCAAAGTGCTAGCTTAGCAGACATGGTACAAGATTGCACAAATGGTTAATTCTAGCTCTCAAGCCCAGCAGATCTGGAAGAATGTTACAAAAAAGATGCCAGACCTGAAGAAGTCTACTAAGGTATGCCAAAAGTACTTTTGTGCATAACAAGCGCCTGCTCAAGTAGTCATATGAGAATGTCTGCCCTGCCTAAAGGTTACCCATGACATAATTGGGTGGAAGAGCATTTGTGGGGGCGATTTTGAAGGTGGAGGTTTTCCCCAAGTTTATGTTTAATACTTGTTTGTAGAACCATGTGAACCAGCAAGAGGAGGTGTAAGAATAGCGTTCCCATGACAGAACTAGGACAATGGATACTTAGCATATATAGGGATACTTGTGTATGGGAAAGTTACAATGAGCATGTGCATATGCCAAACTGTGTGGGCAACTAAAATTGTAAGAGGGGGTTCACATAAATAATTATGTCAACTGGATAGGATGATGTCTGTTCTCTGAAGTTGTGCAACTGCATAACATTGTCGGTGCTCCATGTATTTACAATATCTCCACAGTCAATTTGCGGTTACTGGATAAGATGGCCTAGAAACATAGAAACATAGAAAAATAGGAGCAGGAGTAGGCCATTCGGCCCTTCGAGCCTGCTCCGCCATTCAATATGATCATGGCTGATCCTCTATCTCAATACCATATTCCCGCTCTCTCCCCATACCCCTTGATGCCTTTTGCACCTATAACGGATAAAGGTAAGATGGCCTAGATCGTATAACGGATTAAGTGTTTCAAGTGCCAGACACCATTGAGAAGGCTGCCCTTGTCATAACTGGGTGGGAGAGCATGGGTGAAAAGTGGCAGTGAAGTTGGAAACTTCCCCAAGCTTGTGGCTAATATCATAATTTTTACATCATGTTATATTATCCAACTGAGTGACTGTCACAAATTGAACTTGAGTAATATGACAATGAAAATGTGCTTGAAAATGGTTATTTGACACAGCACTTTAATATTTTGTTTTATTCTACTTTCTTAGGAATGGGAGAAGAGTCAAACCATAGCCAGTGTCCTTGAGGAAGCACAGCTAGCAGCACTCTACATCACATGCACCACCTCTACCAAGCACTAGTACAGCTACACACACCTCAGAGGATGTAGATCGTGAGGCTGGCACAACTTTAGGGATTCTGTGCTAGATATTCTCCTGCATTCAATGTCATTAGTTACTTATAATAAATATATTTCTCTCCATATACTGGCAGTTGAACTAAGGCATGTGCTGCCACGTGCATTCTCCTCTTTTTACAGCAGGTGGGCTAAGAAGCACTCTATCGAGATGAGGAAAAAACTTCAAACCAGCAGCTGATTCATTTTACATGAGTTAACTGAATAAACAGTATACAGTTTTCAAAGTGAGAACAGTCAATTCTCTACGCTCATTGGTTATGAAAAAATAATAATGGAGGAACTTCCTATTTGCATAAATATAAGTTCACTTTTCTAGCTAAGCTACTCAAAGCTAGATAGTTCATATTTTTGTAATAGCTTCTTCAGGAGGAACAGGCTGTAGTGGCACAAATCTTTTAATGATCTCAGTAGATCATGAAACGTTAGTACAAAGCCACACTCAACCTCATCCTGCCGTGCCACTCATCACATCCCCATCACTCTGCCTTCTCTACCCTACTCCTGCACATCCTTACTCACACCAGCTTACCTTGCACCTCCACCCATCCCTCTCTATCTACATTATCATATCCCTATCTCACTAGCCACCCGTCACACTCACCATCATCCTAGTGCAATCATACCAACTAACAACACACAAGGGTAGGCACTTGGGTGTTTTATGCAATGTTCATGTAAAGTTTCTGTTAATGTGCTGTCAAACATTGAAATTTTTATTTTCAACACTTTGCGTTCATGGACAGATTTGTGTGCACCTTTGGAAGTGGCTTAGTGAGTTGCAGTGAATGGTGAGGCATAACAGTACCACCCACAATGGTGATGAGTGTGAAAAGAATGGCTTGGGCATTGTAGGGATGCTTTATGTTGTTGGTGTGCGGGGGTGGGGTGCCAACCTGGCGCATCATGTGGCAGCCAGGGAGTACAGCGTCAAGTGAAGTAAATCTGGCCATTGTGAGGCCATCCCTGGCCTCCCGGGCAGCAATGTGGTCTTGTGCTGATGCCCTCTGTCCTGTGAAGCATCAGTTGATTGCGGAGAAGGTTGGTGTTGTTGTTGGTGATGCTGGTGTTGGGGCTGATCGTGGCGGTTGACGTAAGAAAACTACTAGGCACTTGGTCTAAGTGTTAAACAAAGCTTTAATCAACTGTTTTTCAACATGGAGATCCAGTTGTGTCCTTCACTTGTTCCTGTTGAGGAATGTCCTGAGCAAGCTGGGCCCATGCCCGAGTATTTATACTCTCCCTGGACAGCGCCACCAGCAGGCCACCCAGTATTACTTCATACATGAATGACAAGATTCATGTCAGTGGTATTCTGAGGACCAAGGTGAGATAGTATCACGGGCACCCATGATGATGATGGAATAGATGGCAGCTGAAGTTGAGATGACAGAAGCGATCTTTTAATGGTGGGAGAGGTACATAAGAACATAAGAAATAGGAGCAGGAGTAGGCCATTTAGCCCTTCGAGCCTGCTCCGCCATTCAATAAGATCATTGCTGATTTCTACCTCATCTCCACTTTCCTGAACTATCCCCATATCCCTTGATTCCTTTAATATTCAAAAATCTATCGATCTCTGTCTTGAATATACTCAACGACTGAGCCGCCACAGTCCTCTGGGGTAGAGAATTCCAAAGATTCATCACACTCTGAGTGAAGAAATTTCTCCTCATCTCAGTCCTAAATGGCCGACCCCTTATTCTGAGACTGTGTCCCCTGATTCTAAACTCCCCAGCCAGGGGAAACATCCTCCCTGCACCTACCCTGTCAAGCCCTGTAAGAATTTTGTATGTTTCAATGAGATCACCTCTCATTCTTCTAAACTCTAGAGAATATAGGCCTAGTCTACTCAATCTCTCCTCATAGGACAATCCCCCCATCCCAGGAACCAGTCTGGTGAACCTTTGTTGCACTCCCTCTTTGGCAAGTATATCCTTCCTTAGGTAAGGAGATCAAAACTGTACACAGTACGCCAGGTGTAGTCTCACCAGGGCCCTATATAATTGCAGGAAGATGTCTTTACTCTTATACTCAAATCCTCTTGTAAAAAGGCCAACATACCATTTGCTTTCCTAATTGCTTGCTGTACCTGCATGTTAACTTTCAGTGATTTGTGTACAAGGACACCCAGGTCCCTCTGAACACCAACATTTTCCAATCTCTCACCATGTAAAAAATACTCTGCTTTTCTATTTTTCCTACCAAAGTGGATAACTTCACATTTCTCCACATTATATTCCATTTGCCATGTTCTTGCCCACTCACTCAGCCTGTCTATATCCCCTTGAAGCCTCCTTGCATCCTCCTCACAACTTACATTCCCACCCAGCTTTGTATCATCAGCAAACTTGGATATGTTACATTTGGTTCCCTCATCCAAATCATTGATGTAGATTGTAAATAGCTGAGGCCCAAGCACTGATCCTTGCGATACCCCACTAGTTACAGCCTGCCAACCCGGAAATGATCCGTTTATTCCTACTCTCTGTTTTCTGTCCGTTAACCAATCCTCAATCCATGTTTGTATATTACCCCCAATCCCATGAGTCCTAATTTTATTTAATAACCTCTTGTGAGGCACCTTATCGAATGCCTTTTGAAAATCCAAATACACCACATCCACTGGTTCCCCCTTATCTATTCTGCTAGTTACAACCTCAAAAAACTCCTTTGTCAAACACGATTTCCCTTTCATAAATCTGTGTTGACTCTGCCCAATCCTGTTATTATTTTCTAAGTGCCCTGTTACCATGTCCTTAATAATAGATTCTAGCATTTTCCCTGCTACTGATGTCAGGCAAACTGCTCTGTAGTTCCCCGTTTTCTCTCTCCCACCTTTCTTAAATAGTGGGGTTACATTTGCTACCTTCCAATCTGCGGGAAACATTCTAGAATCTATAGAATTTTGGAAAATGGCAACCAATGCATCCACTATCTCTATAGCCAACTCTTTCAAAACCCTAGGATGTAGGCCATCAGGTCCAGGGGATTTATCGGCTTTCAGTCCCATTAATCTCTCCAGTACTACTTTTTTACTAATATTAATGGCCCAGAAATTGATCTCGCTCTGTTCCCGCGGGGGTAAGAAGCAGGCGTGATCTCTCACTCCGCGTTGGCTTTTTCAGATCCAGCTCGCACGAACTTGATGTTCTAGACATCAGCTGGGCAGTGCTTGCGTATCCCACCGGCGTAGTGAATTCGTGCGAGCTGTGGGATCACGTGACTCAGTTAGAGCCAATGGCAGCACACCATCTTCCATTCATAAGTTTCACATACGTGCTGTGAAAGCTATGAATCTTACACACCCCCAAAATAACAGCTAAACCTCAATTAAAT
The DNA here is from genome assembly GCA_030390025.1 of Squalus acanthias. Taxonomy (NCBI): domain Eukaryota; kingdom Metazoa; phylum Chordata; class Chondrichthyes; order Squaliformes; family Squalidae; genus Squalus; species Squalus acanthias. The sequence goes on along the minus strand of CM059428.1, from coordinate 88,822,114 downwards.
AAAAAAAAACATCACATTAATAAAATAAGTATAGTTAAATAAATTAACCATTTTAAATAAAAAATTAAATTTTTGAAAAAATGTAAAATCTTTTAAAAAGTTATAAAAATAAACTTACCTGTCTTTAAAGTCTCTAAAAAAGATATACCTGTTAAAAAAAATTCAAAATAATACTTAATTCACTACTTACCTTGTTAAAAGTGGGTCTTACTCCTCCTTTTTTCGTTTCTAAAATCTTCCGTCCTTACCTGCGCGTCCAAAGCACTAAGTGCACAGCGTGCGCACAGCCTGTAGCGCGCACGCGGTGCACCGAGGAACCGCCCCCTTTTCCAAAGACCAAGTGCCGGTTTTCAGTGCATGCGCAGTGCATGCAGAAAACCGGCAATTGGAGAGAGAATACGCGAGAGTACGCAGTGCGTACTCTCGCGCAGCGGGATCAATTTTTGGCCCAATATCTTTCAGTTACTCATTCTAGACCCTTGGTTGTCCACTATTTCCGGGAAGTTTTTTGCGTCTTCTTCCTTGAAGACAGACACAAAGGCCAAAACTTTGTCGGTGCTCAGGGGGCAAATTTGGAGGTGGGACATCCGGCAAAATCGCAAAGATTGACAACCCGCCTCCAATCAATCTTCCCAAGTGTTGGGTCCCCGATTTGTGCATGGACCCGACACCTAGCGGCGGGAAGAGGATTATAGGCACTTAACTGCCTGTTAAAGGTTGTTAACAGGCAGTTAACAGGCTCTTTTGCAATTTTGACACTTCTACTTTGGGCTTCCCAACGTTCGGACACCACGCCAGGTAAGTGTGGCGTGTTGTGAGTCTGCTGTAATGTTTCTGCATTGATGACCGCTGCAGAAGTGGCGTGAAGGATCCAATGGTGCACTGGTGAGTTTCAGAGGTAAGAAAATGTTGGGAAATTCATTTTTAATGCATTTAGACTTTTCTGCAGGTAACAAGTTTTGAATTGTATGTCTAGTCCCACCTCATTGGGAGAACCTCTCTCACCAGTGACAGATTGCTTCTGTAAACTCACCTGCAGCTGCCATCTGTTCTAGCCTAAGGAGGGAGTCACTGGAGAGCCTGGGTGCAAGAGTTCACCTTTGTACAGTGATTGTCAGTGTTTGCAGCACCTCAACGCTGTCAAACACTGAGAAATCAGCTGTCAAAAAAAAATTGTGCATTGTCCCTTTAAGAAAACCGGCAGATGACACGTCATCAAATGACGTCATCTGACCGGCTTCATCTTACTTGGCCGGCAAGCCCGCAAGACGGGCTTAACAAGGCCAATTGACGTAAAATCACGTCTGTGGGCCGGATGTAGTTGGGGGCGGGACTAGAACCCAGAAGCCACCTGACCCGCTCACTAGCCGCATCGATCGAGAAAATCGCAGCCAAAGTATTTGTTTAATTTCTCTGCCATTTCCTTATTCCCCATTATAATTTCTCCTGTCTCAGCCTGTAAGGGACCCATATTGACTTTCCCTAATCTTTCCTTTTTACATACCTATAGAAGCTTTTACATTCTGTTTTTATGTCTCTCGCTAATTTACTCTCTCATTCTATTTTCCCTTTCTTTATCAATTTCTTGGTCCCCCTTTGCTGAATTCTAAAATCCTCCCAATCATCAGGCTTACTGCTCTTTTTGGCAGCATTATAAGCCTCTCCCTTTGATCTAATACTATCTTTAACTTCTCTTGTTAGCCACGGTTGGACCACTTTTCCTCTGGGGTTTTTGTGCCTTAAAGGAATGTATATTTGTTGTACATTATGTATTAATTCTTTAAATGCTAGCCATTGCTCCTCCACTGTCATATCTTTTAATGTAATTTCCCAATCTACCTTAGCCAGCTCGCCCCTCATACCTACGTAGTTTGCTTTGTTTAGATTTAAGACCCTAGTTTCAGATTTAACTAAGTCACTTTCAAACTCAATATTAAATTCTATCATATTATGGTCACTCTTCCCTAAAGTCCCCTTTACTACAAGGTTATTAATTAACCCTTTCTCGTTGCACAATACTAGATCTAAAATAACATGTTCTCTAGTTGGTTCCTCAACATACTGATCTAGAAAACTATCTTGCATACATTCCATTAATTCGTCCTCCACACTATTACTACAAATTTGGTTTGCCCAGTCTATATGTAGATTAAAGTCCCTCATGATTACTGTATTACCCTTGTTACATGTGCCTCTAATTTCCTGATTTATACTCTGCCCTACATTACAGCTACTGTTTGGGGGCCTATAAACAACTCCCACCAATGTTTTCTGCCCCTTGCTGTTTCTTAGCTCCACCCAAACTGATTCGACTTGATTTTCGGAGCTAAGATCCTTTCTCTCTACTGTCTTTATCCCATCTTTTATTATCAGGGCTACCCCTCCTCCTTTTCCATTTTGCCTATCCCTTCTAAAAGTTATGTATCCTGGAATATTTAGTTCCCAACCTTGGCCACTTTGCAACCTCGTCTCAGTTATGGCCATTAGATCAAACCTGTTAATTTCTATCTGCGCTATTAATTCATCTATTTTGTTGCAAATGCTTCACGCATTCAGATATAGTGCCTCTTTTTCCCTGATGTCACCTTAGTCACTGATGCCTTATTACCTTTGCTACTCTCTCTGTCCCTTCCTGACCCACTCTGCTTATTTTTACCCAAAACCCTATTCTGCTCCAGAGCCTTGACATTTCTTTTGCTGCTTTTAAATTTACTCTTTCCTGAATCCTCCCACGCCCTCTTCATTAGTTTAAAGCCCTGTCTGCTGCCCTAGTTATTCGGTTCGCCAGGACACTCGTCCCAGTTCGGTTTAAGTGGAGCCCGTCCTAATGGAACAGCTCCCTCTTTCCCCAGTACTGGTGCCAGTGCCCCATGAACTGAAATCCCTTCCTCCCATACCACTCTTTGAGCCACGCATTTAAACCTCTAATCTGTTTGTCCCTATGCCAATTTGCACGTGGCTCAGGTAACAATTCTGAGAGTATTACCTTTGAGGTTCTGCTTTTTAATTTGGATCCTAGATCCTCAAACTCCCTCAGCAAACCTCATTCCTAGTTCTACCTATGTTTTTGGTTCCTACTTGGACCACGACAACTGGATCCTCCCCCGCCTACTCCAAGTTCTTCTCCAGCCGCGAGGAATGTCTTTAACCCTGGCACCGGGGCAGACAACACAACCTTCGGAACTCTCGGTTGTGGCTGCAGAGAACAGTATCTATCTCCCTGACTATACTGTCCCCTACCACAACTACATTCCCTTTCACTCCCCCCACTTGAATGGCCTCCTGCAAGGTAATAAGGTCAGAGTGGATGGAGACTTGTGTAAAGACTTGCAGCATCCTGAATCTGTAGTGGAAATGCAGCTAAGAGAAGCTAGTGGTTAAGGGAACATATCTCAATCAGCTGGAAGCTTTGACTTGACATTTGAAGCTGTCAACTCATCAGCTGATTCAATGGACACTGACCTCCCGCCTCAGCTTCACAGACAAAGTCTAGGCACAGCGGGAAACCGCTGGGCGACCTGTCAAGTCCAAAAAGCTGGGAAGAAAAACATTTATAAGTGGCTGTTAACAAGCCACTATTAATTTTAATTGCCTCCTCCGCCGCTGCCTGTCGGGTCTGCTCAGCGCTGGCAGACCTGACATCGGGAAAGTCCAGTGTGCGTGTTTTGAAAGTGGGTTCCTGACCCGCTGTCAATCATTTTAAATTTAACAGCTGACCCACCACCCATCCCATCCGCAGAGCACCAGCAAAATTCCCACCTTGGACTCTGCTGTCTTAGATAAGCCCTTAGCTCTGTGAATGGAATAGAATAGTACTTGGCCTCTCAGATGTTGCAAGGGAGCCATCTTCTCCCAGTGGCATGAAATGCTTGAGATTGTACATAATAACCCTACCTTTGTTTACTAATTACAAATCACTATGGCAACAAGATTGGCTTCAAGTTGCTAGTTTATAGTTGAGGAAAAAATAACATTTAACATTACAGAAGTATTAAAAGTTAAAAACTCTAATCCAGGCAACACAGAGAAAATCTAAATTGTTACAAAGGTTCACAAGGTGAGCCACAGAGCATGTGTGAAGAGGAGCAGGTCATCTTGGCTGCTCAAGGCCAGGCATGTGCTGACTGGTGGTCCAACAGGCTCGGGATTCATACTTCAGAGGGCCTGCTTTTAAATGGAGATTGTCGTCAGAGTACGATCATTTACATGTCAATTGTGTCCATTAAAGATACACTGGAAGGTCTGGGGAGCTTTATGGAGGTTTTCTTTAGTTGATGTGTAACAAACCCAATTAATTTCTAACACCAATAGCTTAATTAATACATCTGAAGACAAAGGTATGCTATCATTATATAAGAATCATAGGCAAGAGACAGGGAGCTCTGGAGGATTTTTGAGATTAACTTCCATCCATGCTGAATCCACAATGCACAGTTAAAAATCCCACATAAATCCCACACAGTTTAATATTTCCCCATATGTGTATGCTGCTTTATGTTGGTAAATTTATGCAAAATTGTTGAGAGATAATGAGGAGTGTTGGTACTGTGGTGCAACTGAAAAAACCCTCAAGGATAATTGAATTGGGTTTGGCTATGAGTTTGGATTTCTTGTAAACTGACAGATTTTTCTATTCTACAAGAAATTTGAACCCCAAATGAACAGAAACTAGGAGATCAGCCAAGTTTTCACTTGTATTGTTTACTTCAGCAACCATTTTAGTGCTTGAAATGTGGTTTCAGGTTTGATGAGTTGGTCTCATTTCAGGTTGAAGCTAATGGACTATATGAATCAAGGCTGGCTCACTCATCCCTAGTACATTATAAATTGATTAAAAGATACTTGAGTGACAAATGTTATTTGTCAAAATCCACCAGTCATTAACAGATTCCATGTGCTGACTAATTTCTTAGTACACTGTAGGTTATAGGGCACTTTAACATGTTAAGGATTTTTTTTTACTCATTCTTGGGATGTGGGCATCAGTAGCAAGGACATTTATTGTCCATTCGCAGGTTCCCTGACTGGAGTCACATATAGGCCAGACCAGGTAAGGACGGCAGGTTTCCTTCCCTTAAGGACATTAGTGAACCAGTTGGGTTTTTATGCGTCATGGTTACTTTTACAGATACCACTTTTTATTTCCAGATTTTAAAAAACTGAATTCAAATTCTCAAACAGCTATGGTGGGATTTGAACATACATTCTGTGGATTCTTAGCCCAGGCCTCTCAATTACTGGTTCAGTAACATAACCACTACACTACCATATACATGAATGGGATAGTTATGTCTCCTAATGGTCTTTGCCTAACTAACTTTGTTAGGAAAATAATAAAACACAGACAAAAGTAATCAAATGGAAAATGTTATGGAATGGGAGTGGGAGAATTAAAGGTATAAATCTCAACTTGCTCCAGTAGATTAGATAATTGGGGTCAGCATGGCCCTATTTTCTAACCATTGAAAAATCACAAACAAGCAATATAAAGATACAATTATAAGCCTGTTTTATTCTGCCAGATTTCAATGCTCTTGCCCATGCAAATTAATACTGGGTTTCCCCATTCAAAACAAGAATCCTCATCTACTTGAGTGCATGATCAACCCCAGCATTACTTCAAGTTTCAAAATAATCAATTCCAACTAATCAACACCAAGTAGCCCACTGTATCTCAGACCACGTGACGTGATGCCATTCGAACACTGGGATATCCATGTTTATCACAATTCTAATACATGTGAGATTTTTTATTGAAATATTGTACCAAGTTTTCTATTAGGAAGAATGTACTACGTTGCAGCTCAGTTTTAGAAGTTATGGTGCCATGTAGTCTTGTGCTAATTAATGGGTGTGGAATCATAATGTGTCTCTAACGTGTAGTTTGATGTCGAAGATCATTATTAAAAATGTTTACTGCCATAATGCATGTTTTGTTGATTAGCGGAATATAATTATATAATAAAGGTTAGATGAAGTAGGGTGGGAGGAGGCTCGTGTGGAGCATAAACACTGACATAGACTAGTTGGGCTAAATGGCCTGTTTCTTTGCTGTAAATCCTACGTAATTAGCATAGTAATTTTATTCAGTCAGGCGCAGATTTTTTTTTCCACTAATTTCCTCTCCACCCCTCTTCTACTAAAAGCGTTGACTCCTTGCTAGGACATTGTTTCATGGATATTGGTTAATTTCTGACGTATCATTCAAGTGCCATTATTCATATGAGCTTTGACAGTGGCAGATTATTCTACCATCACCACCAAACTCATTTCTGTCCCCTGCTCAATCTTCCGACATGTGCTTTCAACAGGGGTTTGCTGGACAGTGATTAGGAGTTGGAAAGCTTGCTTGTTAATTTATTTTCCCTGACCCAAAGTGCAAAGGCTGTAAACAGTGCTCTAGCTGCAGTGAGCTAATTCAGCAGGGCTTAGGGACTTAATCAGACCGGTAAAATCCCAGATGCTGATTTAATGTAAAATATCATATTATTTGGTTTTATTTCAGAATCTGAATGGATAATGATAACATTTAAATAAACCACTATGGTATATGCACAATTTCATAATCATGTGGTACTGACTTCTTGTTGAGATTGGCTTATATAATACCAGTAGAATATAAATTATGTAATACCTTGTATTACAGAGGATTCATATTTCTCAGTCCCTGAACTTGACAACTCTTATTGATCTCTGCTTTTAGTAAGTATAAATTAATTAATAATGGCACCTAAAAGAAAATTTAAAGGAATGCCTAGTTTGCAAGAATGACAGAATTTAACGATATAGGTAATCTAGATGGGAATGTTTTCATATAATTTAACAACAATAATTTGCGAAATGCATTGTAAATTGGCTGAAGGAACGTAGGCAAAGGGTGGTTTTAAATAGGGCTGTTTTCCAATGTGGTCTGGTCATGATTGGGGTGCCCCAGGATTTGGTGCTGGGCACCCTCCTGTTTATTAATGATCTGGAGCAGGGCATAGATAGTATGGCAATTAAATTTGCAGATGATACTAAATTGTGCAGTAGAGTCAAAACCTTAGAAGAAGGAAATAGGTTATAACTGGATTTGGATAAATTGTGGAAGTCAGCTCTAATTGGCAAATGTGCTTCATGTAGATAAACCTTGGTGTCATATTTGACCCTGAAATGAGCTTCCGACCACATATCCGTGGCATAACTAAGACCGCCTATTTTCACCTTCGTAACATCGCCCGTCTCCGCCCCTGCCTCAGCTCATCTGCTGCTGAAACCCTCATCCATGCCTTTGTTACCTCTAGACTTGATTATTCCAATGCACTCCTGGCCGGCCTCCCACATTCTACCCTATGTAAACTTGAGGCCATCCAAACTCGGCTGCCCATGTCCTAACTCGCACCAAGTCCCGTTCACCCATCACCCCTGTGCTCGCTGACCTACATTGGTTCCCAGTTAAGCAACGCCTCAATTTCAAAATTCTCATCCTTGTTTTCAAATCCCTCCATGGCCTCGCCCCTTCCTATCTCTGTAATCTCCTTCAGCCCCACAACCCCTCCGAGATATCTGCGCTCCTCAAATTCTGCCCTCTTGAGCATCCCTGATTATAATCGTTCAACCATCGGTGGACATGCTTTTAGCTGCCTAGGCCCTGAGCTATGGAACTCCCTCCCTAAACCGCTCCGCCTCTCTAACTCTCTTTCCTCCTTTAAGATGCTCCTTAAAACCTACCTCTTTGACCAAGCTTTTAGTCATCTGCCCTAATTTCTTATGTGGCTCGGTGTAAATTTTTTGTCTTATAACACTCCTGTGAAGCGCCTTGGGACGTTTTACTACATTAAAGGTGCTATATAAATACAAGTTGTTGTTGTGATGTTTTACTACGTTAAAGGCACTATATAAATACAAGTTGTTGTTGTTGCTGTTGCTGTTGATGCAGCACAGAATTCAGGTAAAGTGTAAAGCATGAGTAGTAACTTAAAGGTGCCGGAAGGAAGAGAGACTTGGGAGTAGTCATTGACCATTCTCTATAGCTTCAAGTGGAGTGTCAGGTGGCTGGAGCCAAAGTGAACAGGGTTCTGGGCTGTATTGCCCAGACTGTGCAGGGTAATACTGGGTTACAATAATAGGGTTATATAAGAAGACCTCATCTGGAGTATTATGTACCTTTTCCCTCCATCCACCCCAAGAAAGATATTTTGGCTCCAGAGAAGGGCAACATGGGTATCTTTGGCTGAAGTGCACTGAGCTGTGGAGATAGACTTCATGCCTTGGATTTCAATTTTCTGGAGGGAGTTCAGAGGAGTTCAGATTCAGATCTTTAAAATAATTAATAACATATAGGTGGTTAGATTGTTTGTGGTGATTGGCCTGACAGAACTAGGGGGTCACCCATTTAAACTGAGAAAGCTGGAAATGAGGTTGAATTTGTGGAGGTTTTATTTCTCAGAGGATGATCAACCTGTGGAACAATATTCCATCGGTGATAGTAAGGCATGACTCCTAGCAACCCTTCAAGAAGATGTTAGACGCACTTTTGGAAAACTGCAAGATCATGGCAAAGGGAAGGTAAGATGTTTTGGTAATGATCAAAAGGTCTGGGACCACCTAGGGCTTGCCTGATCACCTTTGAGGGTTCCTGAATTGGCTATAGGTCTGTCGAGGAGTGGAGGGGGGTGAGGGAAGAGAAAAGGAAGGATGGAGACACAGCAATGAGACCTGTAGGAAATGGGGTGAGTGTGTATGGGCCTGATGGTCTTTTCACATCTTGAGTACATAGTGCGATGCAAAGCAGCACAACACAGCGTAACAACATGAATGCTTGTGCATTATTAAGGGCATGGGGAGGATTCATTAATTTACTTATATAATATTTTCGAGAATTTGTTGGAATTTTCAATCTTTCCTCATGGGATTCACTTCATGGGTGAAGACAGGATCAGGCTGCTTTTCATTATCAAGGCTCATGAATAATGATGAATTTTCCTCAGAGACCTAATGAGCAGCAACAGCATTTTTAAATCCAGCTTTGATTATTGCTACTGTTGACATTTACAACAACGTGTTTGTATGTGGCACCCTTAGCATAGAAAGAACATCGCAAAGTGCTTCACAGTGAAGGAAGAGGTGCAGACTCTGATTCTTTATGGAACAGTTAGAAGAGGTGACTGAAAGCTTGGTCAAAGAGAAAGATTTTGAGAAGGGTTTTAGAAGCAGTAGGTGGGAAGGGAGAAGTAGACAGGTGGAGGATTTTAGGAAGGACTCCAGCAAGTAGGGCTATATAAACCTCTTCACCTTTCTCTCGTCCTTTAAGGTGCTCCTTAAAACCTATCTCTTTGACCAAGCTTTTGGTCACCTGTCCGAATGCCTCCCTTTTTGGCTCGGTGTTAATTTTTGTCTGATTACGCTCCTGTGAAGCACCTTGGGACATTTTACTATGTTAAAGACTTTGGGGGGAAAAGTTGGGTATCGCCCATTTTGGGGCGCTAATATCGGCTGGGCGCAAAGTTTAGCGCCCGGCGCTAATTATTGCCGCCGACCATGAAATTCATCTCCATCGCCCCTGGAGGTGATTGGAGCACTAAATCAAGTGCTACACACCTCTCTTAGGGTGCTAACGTCAGGGAGCAAGGCGCCACCTCAGAACGTTACTGAAGCTCAGGCGATGTCAATTACCCTTGAACTCAGACAGACTGGCGCCGTCCAGTTCTTAAAGGGGAGGGTCCATCTTGCTGCCCAGCCTCACCCTGATCATTGCAGTGTTTGACCTCAGCCTGCAAGCACCTATAGATGTTGCAGAAACATTTGTGATGGATGCTCAGAGGCCCAGGGAGAGAGCTTGGCGCTTTAGTGACCATGCATTGGTGGCTCTGGTTAGCGCTGTTGAACGTCGATGAGCAGTGCTCTTTCAGAGAGTGGCAGGAGGCCATTGCCCCGCGAGTTTAGAAGAGTCTGGAGGGAGGTAGCCCAGCATGTGTCATTGCGGAGCCTAGTGCAAAGGACACATACACAGTGTTGTAAAAAGTTCAACGACCTCACTCGGGTGGTCAGGGTAAGTACCTGCTTTTCAATACCTCTACATCCCACCATCTCAACCTCACTCTGTGCACAGACAGTGTAAATACCCAAATGCTCACCACTCATCCAACAACTATGGCCATCTCATAAAACTCACATGCACATCCCACACCTTGCAGACATTAACGACTATTCAGCTATGGTGGGCACATCTGCTAAACACAGGGTTGCACACTCACTCACACGCTGTCCTTTTTCTTGCAGGCCAAGCTTTCACATAACCACCGAGAGACACAGCGGACGGGAGGAGGACAGGCGGAGCTGCAACCCTCACAGAATTGGAGGAGAGGGTCCACAGACTCATTGCGAGCCAGGTAGTAGGCGCTGTGGCCGTTGGAGAGGTCCACCCCCTTGGGGAAAGCAACGGTATGTTAATGAGCTTTCTCTCCTCTCTCATACCACTTCCCCCTCACAACACCAGCCTTTTAGATTTTCAATCTAACTAACAATCCTTGCTCCCTTCCTGCCCCCCTGCCCTCACGTTAAAGTCACTCTTGTACCTTCCTGCTTTCAGATAGTGAACCACCAGCTGAGCAGCCGGTCCCTCAGCCTGCCAGTGCCAGCGACACGCCAAAGGAGGAGGAAGAGGAAGCCAGAGCCTCACCGCCTGCGTCTCCCGAGGGTAGCACTTCCGACACTGGGGCCACGTGTTCACTGGAGGGGAGCAGGGGTTTTGCATCTGATGTGGGTGAAGCTCTGGGACCCAGTGGGCTGCAGCAACGCCATGGGGGAAGGGAAGCTTGGGGGCCATCTCCCCAGAGGGTGAGTGCACGCACGAGTTCTGCTGCACAGGAATTGGATGAGGACCTCGATATAGCAGCCATGAATACTCAGGCTCTGAGCATGCATACGGAACTCATGGGTGCAATGGCAAGGGTGCTCGACAGCATGGATGCACTGGCTAGGAGCGTGGAGGAATCCACCGCCAGCACACCTGTCATCTGCGCAAACCCTTGAACTCATCCTTGCCTCATTGCAGAAGATGGTTGAATTGCAGGGAGACCGTGGGGACCCAGAGCCCATGCCGTGTGTCATGGGTGAGGTGGCAGCAGCTATTGCAGCACAGGCCGAGGCAATGCAACAGCTTAGTGCTGCAATCGAGTCATTGGCTGGTGCCATCCAGTCTCAGACTGCTCTCATGCAGTCTCAGATTGATGCCACGCAAGCGCTCGAGCAGATTGCTCCGGATGCTGAGGTACTGCCCCGGGGGAGTGGCAGTGTGTCGGTCGAGCAGGAAAGTGCTGTCCTCACTCAGGATGACAGCATTCCTGCTCCCACCACAGCCACTCTGCCATTGCATTTGCCACAGTGTGTAACCCAGCCATCCCAGACTGCTGCCGCCCATGCAGAGTTGGTGCAGTCTGCAGCCGGGCCCTCCAAGCCCAGAGCTGGTCACAGGCGTCCTTCAAGACCATCTGCAGTCTCTGGATCCAACATTCAGCAGCCTTCCATCAGCCTTGCTGCAGCCACTGGGGCCACATTACGGAGGAGCAGTAGGATGGGAAGGGGGGAAGTGCGCAGGGGATGGAGATCACCCTCAAAGGCCAAAAAGTAAAAATTATGCAATAAATGGGGGGAATGTTTGTGGCAAAGTTTTGGTGTTCATCTTAATATATTTGTTTACTGTGTTGACGCTTATCTCGAAGTGGTAAGAATGAGTTTTGTTAGTTTATGAATTGTGTTTGTTTGTAATTGTTTGTCCTGAATAAATAAGACACAGTTTGTCATATAAATAAAAAATTTTATTGGAACTTTACAACTTTGCTCATTTGACTCATTGGAACATTGCCCGGTAATAGGGGCTGCGGGATTCTTGCGATGATGTGCTTGTTCATCCCAGAAGCCATCTGCTCTGTCATTTGTCAGAAGCGGTGTCTTATCAGATGTTCACGGACGGCCCTTGCAGAGGCAACATTGTACGCCTCCCTCCCATGTTGGTGCAGCTCATCCTCCTCTTCATCCTCCTCCTCCTCCTCCTCCTCTCCCTCTTCCTCCTCCTGAGGTGGTGCACCAATCTCTGGTGGCAATGGCTGTGTCCTCATAATTACGAGGTTGTGAAGCATGCAGCGCACAACAGTGAAAACTGATACTCGATCAGGGGAGTACTGCAGGGCTCCTTCAGAGTGGTCAAGACACTGGAACCGTTGCTTCAACATGCCGATCGTCTGTTCAATGAGGTTCCTGGTGGCGCTCATTGTATGCGAGCTCAGCAGGAGTGTTGGTGTTATGGAGCGGTGTCATCAGCCAGGTGCAGAGTGGATAACTCTTGTCCCCGAGGAGCCAGCCACAAGGTTGATGCGGTGGTTGGAACAGGTCTGGGACACCAGTCTGGCGCAGGATGAATGCATCATGGCTGTTGCCAGGGTAGCGGGCATTGATGGCGAGGATGCGCTGTCTGTGGTCGCAAACCAACTGGACGTTCAGAGAGTGGAAGCCTTTGCAGTTGCAGAACACCTCTGCATTTTCATGAGGTGCTCACAAAGCCACATGCGTGCAGTCAATGGCGCCCTGAACCATGGGGAAGCCCGCTATCCTAGCGAAGTCACATGCTCGTTCACACTGTTTGTCTCGGGTCATGGGGAAAGAGATGTACTCCCTTCTCCTTTTGTACAGAGCATTGGTGACGTCCCGGATGCAGCAATGGATGGCGAACTGGGAGATATTTGCTATGTCCCCAGTTGAAGCCTGGAAGGAGCCGCTGGCATAGAAATTCAGAGCCACTGTCACCTTCACTGCCACCGACAGAGACGTCCTGGTTCTAAGCTGAGGCTGCAGATCTGGTTGCAGGAGGGGGCAGAGCTCTGTGACCACCTCCTTGCTGAAGCGCAGCCTTCTGAAACACTGCTCCTCGGACAAATGAATATAGGAGAATTGCTCCCAGAATACCCTGGGAGGGTAAGGTCTCTGTGCAGAGCCCTGTTGTCCCTCCTCCCTCTGGCCACATTTGCCACTCTCTCTCTGCACCTCTGCTGCCTCCGAAGGTGAAGCTGGAGGATGACGCCCCGAGTTAGTACAGCCCCTATTTAATTTTCTAAACATGGTAAATATGAAGCTCAGAGAAATAGGAACCTGAAAAGTGTTGCTCAGGACTGTAGGACAGCGTTAAATCTCTCCAGATGTCTCTCTCCTTCTCAACCTGCGTATGCCAAAAATTTTGCCGACTAGAAAAAGCAGGAAGTGCACGCCTTTAAATAGCGCTCCCCCAGCTCCTTGCTGACTGCAAAACGTCCCCCTCTACCTGTCGTTCCTAGTGGCAGGCGCTAAGGCAGGGGGCGAGAATCAATTTCCGGTCCAGGGCGTTGCACGCTTGGATTACGTCACGATCTCCGGGCGCAGGAGATCGTGGTGGTAGTGTTTAGCGCCACCGCAAAACGGCAGGTCAATTTCGTGAGCGGCGCTAAAATCGTCGCGCTCGGGCGCTAAGATGCTAGTGCCCTGGTAGCGCCCCCCGGAGGCGCTAATGGGAGGTACTAACCAAACCAATTTTTCCCCTTTATATAAATGCAAGTTGATGTTGTCAAGATTATTTACTTGTAACAGAGGGATAAAGTTGCATAATCTTTTCCTTTGATGTAGGGAATTAATTGAACCTCACTGGAAAACCATGTTCTGTTAAATCATATATTGTATGTAAAGTAAACCAGTATGTTGGTTTACGATTCGCCTCATCTCACTAGAGTGGTTTTCAATTCGCTTCTGAAAAGATAGAAGAACACACATGGAAGTGTGCGCGAGATCACCATATCTAGTACACACATTGAGGGTTCTTATTGTTATGATCTATAGGCCATACTATTGTTTAACTAGATATTGGGAAATAAAGATACTTTCCACTTTGTAGGGACCATGAGGTTCACTTGCAGGAGTGACTGGTAACTCTGAACCTGAGAAAACATTTAGTGCAGACCTGGAATTTGTAACAGTTGGCTTTACAGGTCTGTGTCCACTTTTTTTCTCATCATAATGACCCAGAAACTGGCACTAACTAGGTCTTCCAATGAGGAAACTTTGCCTCAACCAGTTGCTTACTACTGATGTTTTTGAAATAACCAAGCTCTCTATCTGGTTATTAGGGAAAAGTATGTTTCAAGACATTAGGAAACAAGAAATAATAATGTATCCCTTCAGACTTACTGCATTAAATATTGCAAGAAGTGCATGATCAATTATTAATTATTAGTGAAGTGGAACCTCAGTATTATAGGCCTTGCAGCAACATTATCTCATTTATGGTTTTCTGATATCATTATTCCTTACTATACTTGTTGGCTATCTTGCGATGTAGCTGGGAAGTCTTATCCTGTTCAACCATTTTCCCTTGATACGCTGCTCAACCATTTAGAGTGATGGTGTGCATGTTGTTGAATGTTCAGTACCCAGTCAATCAAGAATTCACTCACCATCATTTCAAAAAGCTAACAGGTGCATCAGGGAACTTTAAAGCCTAGAACTTCGAATACGGCACTCCTGTTTTTCTGGCACTAAACTGGTACCTAAACCTCCAATGTGGAAGCACGCACTCATTCCGAGCTGAAAGTGTGTCGCCCAACATATTGGTAAAGGCAAATAAAATAATCATCCATTGCCCACGCTTGAAACAGGTGTTAAGCCCTTTGCATATGCAAATAAGGTCCTAACGCTGTCTGAGACCCTACGTGAAAAATTGGGCTGCGCTGAATGCATCTGGCACCAGGCCAGCTGAGTCCTGGAAAACCAGGTCTACATACGGCCATAAGCTTTTTTTTAACTACTTACCGGAATGTAGATTGGGGAGGTGCTGTGAAGGAATAGCCAGGATTCAGAAAAATACACGATACTAAAAACAGATTTCTGAAATTATTAATAAATGACATACCGGGTTTAAATGACATAAGCCTTAGCAGACACGGGCTGTAGGCAGAATACAGGCTTCTGAGATAAAGATCAGTTATTCACAAGTTGTAAAACACCACAAGCTTTGATATGGGAATGGGATATTGACAAAGACAATGCCCTATTGAAGCAAACCATTGGGAGGTTCCTCTATGTCTAGAGTTTGGGAGAAAAACAATGGAATGGCCCAAGTAAAGTGTTATAATCTAACACGTCGAACAGGTGCACAGAACATTAAAAAAACCAAGTGCCTTTGAAAAAATGACATCAAGTAAGAAATACCTGTCGTAAAATAGTTTTATGTTAAACTTAAAGACAGGAAACACGATTAAATATGCAACCAATTCAGATAGTTAGAAAACAAGTAAACACTGAGTTAAAGTGTTTTCAATTTACATATTGTAAATATGATACCTACAGAAGCCTTTGAAGAAATGACATCAAGTAAAAGAAATGCCTGCTGAACAAATAGTTTTAATGTTAAGCTTGAAATATGGAGTCCCGAGGTCTGATAAAAACCAATTGAAGTAAATAAGAAATGTATGGAACACCCTAGATAAAGTATTTACAAGTTGTAAAAAGTACACAAACAAGACGACTTTGAAAATATTACTTCAATGGATACACCAAGCAATTACATTGTTCTTGTATTGAACTTGGAATACCATGGAGTCACAACGTCTGATAACCAGTAAAAGTAGTATTAGAAATTCAATAGAAAGACTTTGATAAGAATTGCATCAAACAGAAACCATTGCTGTCATTGTGTTTATAATGGTTTTGGGAACACCTAAACAGGACACAAGTCTAAAAGCTGACAGCTGAAATGACAGTAAAGAATAGAACAAAGTCAGCAAAGAATGACTTGATACAATTAGCTTACATCAGCATGAAAACTTCAAAGGATAAACCACCCAAAAAAGATATTAAAATGAGAGCTTTTCAGATGGAAAGTCAGAAGTCGCTGGGAAGACAAGCGTTTTGCAACTTTACAGACATTCTCTGTAAGTTTACAACTTTTGAGTCTCGGGTAATCAAGTTATCTGATTTTGGTGGATATTCTGGATTAAGAAATAAGTAGAAGTATGGAAAAGTAACAAAGTTAAGATTTGAGAATAAGGATCTCTGAGAATAAGAAATAGAAACTATTTGTATTTTGAACGATTAAAGTTGCGATTGCCATAATAAATGTTATCTAAATGTCGGTTCGTTAATAAATCTATATATTGTTAGAATTGTCTCAAAGAGTATTCTGTATCATCTTGCGAACTCAATTTCTGTACACTCAAAGGAGTCGCAGAATTCTGTGGGGTACTATAATATCCAGAAGGTTACAGTCTAGTTAAACTTATTAAAAGTACTATCTGGAGGACGGTAACATCTTTAGACCGTTTCTTTCCTTCAGGGAGAGGTAGTCTGACCTTTAGACCCAATTAAGCGTCTTATAGGATCCGGCTACCACAAACTTTAGTTGAAGGTAAACGTCTGGGGAATACGCCTGATCTGGGGTAGTCCGAAAGGGCTAGGACTTGTAATTATCCCTTCAGTGCAGGAGTACGGAACCCGGTCCCCCCCCTCTCGATCACCTTTCCTCCCGGTCGCCCTTCCTCCCAATCACCTTCCCTTCCCCTTTTAGCACTTGCCTGAGGTGAAATTCTGAGCCTTTTCATTGGCGAGCTGCCTGGGGTGCAGCTTGCTGATTTAATTTAAATGAGGCCCAAGGCCCAATATCAGGTGCACCTTGGGCCTACCCATTCAGGTGCAGATCTCGACCACTTCAGCAGCGCGAACAGATTTCTACAATGAGCAGGTTGTCTTTTCCATATCAATATTTCAGATTTGAAAATGGCACTTAATGAAAATCACAATGTGAATTTCAATAGAATCTGGTAGTAATTGGAAATCTTTACCTAATTCTCCCATCCATACTTCCATCAAATGAGGCTCTGCTCTAGAAATTGCACCCGCCCCCAAGCTCAGTGCTCCCATTGAGCCAGGCAAATTGTGCTGGCAGTGCAGTACCTGTATGCTAATGAGGGAACAGTGCAATAACTGGAGAGGTCCCCATAATGCCTCAGAGTGCACATCCATGCCTGTAATGCAGCAGAATACAGTCTACTCTTGTCAATTAAAAGTCATTTTTTGCACTCAAAAAATTGAGGTATCCAATAATTTGAATTAGGCAACACAAAAAAGTAGTAATTTAGTGCCATAAAAAATGGGATTATGAGACAATTTGAATTAAGGAACTTTGAATTAAGAGGAGTGGACTGTACCTGGTATGCACTGAACTAACAAGCTGTTCAAGAATTACAGTTAATTATGGATCAGCCATTATAGACTGTGCAAAGGAAACTTCAGTGACAAAGGTGGATTCTGCTAGATATGGTAATCTAGCCTCGCCAATTTATCTTTGCCCCACCCCTTGAAGTCACTTAACTGTGTCAATTTCCTTTTCAGTTATGAGTATGGATCAAATATTTTGGCTATGGCTCAACTATTTAGGAGATAATCTAACTTTGGCCTTTTATTACAGTTCCTAGTAATACTCCCTATTTGCTAATATTTGAATATGATTTCAGCTCTGAGTCTGTAAGATGAGTGTTTTGGCTTTTGCTCCTTCGCTGACACTGGTGTATCTATTTTTGCTGCAAACAGACATTTTTATGCTTTGCATTCTGAGGGTGTAACACATACTTAGCTGATGGACATGGGTGCTGGACTGGCAAATAGAGTATCCAAAATGTGCTGCAACATACAGCTGATACACATTGGAAAAATAAATTGTACCACTGCACATACAAGGAATATACTTTTGCCAATTAAATAACAAGATTTGCTGGTGTGCAGTGTTATTTTTCTCTGCTGCCTCCATCAGGTTGTATCATGTATAAATATCAGTTCTTCCTTTGCAAGTAGTTAATTCTTGCCTTCTTAAAACATTAATAAATGCTTTATTAATATCATACTTAATCAGCATGACATGTGATGTATGTTTTTTATTACAAAGTTGTTGAATTTGACTAGTTTTATGGTATATGTGAAATGTTTATATTTCACCACCATAAGATAGAATTTTAACAGGTAGATCGTGTTCTGATTGCACCCAATAGAAATTAATAACTTTTAAAATTAATGGATTCGCACACTAAATATATCTAGTTTAGAATTAATATCCACTCCATATTCAAAACATTGTGACAGCTGAATTGGCACTGAGTTACATATTTATTTCACTCTGTAAATTAGAACATTATTTTTGTGTATTCAGAAGAATGTGTATTTGGTCTATTTTAAGACGACATCTAATTGTCAGACTGTTTCCTCATTGCAGTTCAAATATAACTATTAAACTGTATGTCGTTAAATTGTTACATTACAAAATTAATTTGTATTCAGATTCTGATGAGAACAGTCATGGTTCAGGTGATGTCCTTTGTTCGTTATAATAACACCGTTGTAGCAAGGTTAACGTGACCGTTGAATAACAAAAATGTGCACATTAGATTTATTTTTTGAATAGCAGAATTATACAAAAATTATCCTGATGCAAAACTAGTTCTCTGCTCTACCTTTTTTCAAATGCTCATCCTGTTTGGAGGAACTAGTGCTGGATTGGTTATTTTAGCATTACCTAAATGTAAAGGGGATAAGATATGAAGAAAGTTTAGAGCAGCTAAATCTCTGCGTGTAGAGAGAAAATGGTCATGGGGGAACTTTACTGAAGTAAATAAAATACTAAACTGTACAGATAAGCAAACCCAGAATAATGGCTCAGATTTTGCAGTAATAATAACGTGAGGCTATCAGCGCTCTCCGTTATTACAGGGTAAATCTGACAGCAACTTCGCGTTCGCACATGTGCAATTAAACGCGGAAATCCGGAAGTTGCTGTCAGAGATACCCTGCTCCTCCACAGGGTGCGCTGTTGCAGTCCTCGCTGATAGACTCGGCACTGACATCACTGTACTAGCATGAACTTGTGGTACTTAGAATCATACAATGGTTACAGCACAGAAGGAGGCCATTCGCCCAGTCGAGCCCATGCCGACTCTCTGCAAGAGCACTTCAGCTAGTCCCACTCCCCCACCCTTTACCCGTAGCCCTGCAAATCTTATTCCTTCAGGTACTTATCCAATTCCCTTTTGAAAGACATGATTGAATCTGTCTCCACCACCCTCTCAGGCAGTGCATTCCAGATCTTAACCACTCGCTGCATAAAAAAGTTTTTCCTCATGTTGCCTGCCAATCACCTTAAATCTGTGTCCTCTGGTTCTCGACCCTTGCGCCAATGGGAACAGTTTATTTCTATCTACTCTGTCTAGACCCCTCATGATTTTGAACACCTCTATCAAATCTTCTCTCAACCTTCTTTGCTCTAAGGAGAACAACCCCAGCTTCTCCAGTCTATCCACGTAGCTGAAGTCCCTCATCCCTGGAACTATTCTTGTAAATCTTTTCGGCACCCTCTCTAAGGCCTTCAATTCCTTCCTAAAGTGCGGTGCCAAGAATTGGACACAATATTCCAGTTGAGGTCGGACCAGGGCTTTATAAAGGTTCATCATAACTTCCTTGCTTTTGTACTCTATGCCTCTATTTATGAAGCCGAGGATCCTTTATGATTTTTAAACCGCTTTCTGCCCTGCCACCTTCAACGATTTGTGCACATATACCCCCAGGTTTCTCTGTTCATCCACTAGTCCCACACTAAGGGTGGTTGAAAAAGTTAGGGCTAATGCATTCAGGCGTACGTGAGTTTTTAACAGTGTGAAAAGTGATCATTACTGCTGAACAACCTCTCTGGCCTGGAAAAATTAATTTTACAAGTTTGGAGTCACAGAAGAAAATTAATGTTGCAGATTTTTAACAAAGTTATAATTAAAATAACTTTTTTTAGTTTTTCCTGTTCTCTTTTATCTCTCTCCCTTCTGTATGTCCCAATCTTTATTTTGCTCCCTGTACACGATTTAAATGTAATTTATGTTTCCTTATATTTTACTTCCTGGTTTGCAGTCTGCGTGTCTCAGTGAGGATACTTCAATCTGATTTGTTGAAGAGCCTCGCTGTTGCTTGGCCTTCCCACAGATGCCCCACATCCTCTGCAGAGGGCACTGCACTGAATCAGATGCCGGACTAGTGGAAATCTCCACTGACAAGCTCGCAAAAAGTCTCTAGGCAACTGTATGCAAGGTGAACGGCAAAGGCTGTTCCTTCGCCGCTGAGAGCAAAATCCAGGCCATTATTTCAAACTCAGTCTGGCCAGTAGGACCAGGGGACATAAATTTAGTGAAAAGAAAATTTAAGACAAATATTAGGAAGAATTCTTTACTTAAATATGGTAAATGTATGGAGTAATAGGAGTGATTCCACGATTTAAGTGGGGAGTCCCACTTGCAGAGAGAGTGGGTGGAAGAATCAGGACTGCAATGTTGTAGCCCTATCTCCAACCCGTGTTCCCTTTGTGCGTGGATTTCTCATTGGGAGTGTGAGATTGAAGAATCACTTCTAGCATGCCAGAAAAGATAGCACAGACAAAAAGATAAGAGGTGTTCAAAATTAGTTGGTTTCTAGAGTAGGAGAGTTAAGGTAATAAAGGGATGAGCTTTAATGGATAAAATAGCCATTTCCTGACTTATACTTTTAACCCTTGCAACTAGTTCAAAATGCTGTTCGGCCCCAGGAGCTGCCAAATAATTTGATGGGTCATTGACTATTTCTGTGTTTTGATGTGCAAAATATCATGTGTCCATGACAATCATCAAAACTGAAAACATAGCCTTGGAACTCATTTTTTCAGCCAATGAAAGCCCATTTTGTTTTTACTTGCTGCCATCTCTCAAATGGATGATGTGAGGAGGACACGATAGAAGAAACAAGGCAAGTAAAAGATTTTAAAGTATTTTTAGGGGCAAACCAGCATGGTTTTAATTATATAAAAAAAGGCTAGGTGGAATTTTTTTTTTAATCTGAGGGAATGGGGAAAACCAGTGATAAAAGGTAAGCAGAATTAAAGATTTGATGAAGGTTTATATTTAAAAGATCTACTGATTGCAGTCGTCCTCACTGTGGTAACAATGTTGGCCTTTCAATGCTTAGTTTGTTTTGGGATAAAACTATCATTCATGTATTGTGAAATGCTATTAGAATCCGTATCATTTCAGCCAACATTACATTATTGGTGGGATTTCTATGTTTTATTGTTCCTCGGTTTTCATGTTTATTTTTAGCTGCCTTTCAATTTTAACAAAATCATTGTGCTTTCAAAATTGTTGCTTTCAATGTCGAACCAAACATTGGTGGTAATAACAGGATTCAAATTACATGGAGTTTATTTACTTTTTTTTGTTTCACTGCATATCAAACTAAATACTGCTGCTGAAGAAACATTGAACACTATCTTTGTAATGCAATTAGCAATGCAATTCCTGTAATTCAGAATCGCATAACAGTAATACAACTAGTGCTATCACTGATGTCAATAAATTCTAACATTGTTTTCAAGAATTGTCTAAGGTCAGTTGGGAGAAAACTGATCAGTCACTTATCATGTCATGATCTGTAGCATTGTAGATAAAGAACCAATGATAAAGGAATGAAGAATATTTGGATGAAAATGCTTTATTTCTTCCACAATTCACCTGTACTGATGGAATGTTCTTTGCCATTCAAGGTTTTGAATATTGTATAGCTGTGGAATTGGTTTCTGGTAATGCGATTGAGCAAATGGTGGGGATCTTCCAGCTCTGCCATTATTGTGTGTTAACCATCTTCATTTCCGTTGTAGAAAGCAAACAAAATGGTTGAGCGGATCACTTACATTTTTGGCATTCCGTCAAATGTCACTGAAACATCCACAGCTTTCACTAAATGTTTAATGCGTGCAAGATAGGTTTCAAAACCCTCAAGGAGATAACATACATCTGAGTAGACATGATGGAGTTCAGCAGCTAATGCTCTTTTATGAAATAGCTCATCTGCTAGACCATCAGTTTGGTTCATACTAATGCCAGATTCCAACAGAGCTTGAGTGATTCGGGTGCAACAATAGTTTCTCTTTCGTCCTTTTAAAATGTGTGACTACTTCAGAAAGAGACCAGTTGACTGAGTACAGCAGCACCAATTTTAATAGCTTAGAAATTCGATCGGGCTAACCAGTAAGTAAAGGTCCAATAAGGTGGGTGGCGTGTGCGCACTTATTCCTTGCCAGAAGTATGCCACCCTGCATATTGAATCAGGCTCTTCCATAGACGTCCAAGGCACTTGCCAGAAGTATTAAAAGGGTTATTATAATATTTAATTAAGCGTCCTACACTTGTAGAACCCTTTTGCAGTAATGCCAAACCCACCCTCTCATAAATCATGAGACAAACTCTTAAAAATCATAAGATTTGGTAAGAAGTTGCTATTTTTTTAAACATATAGATTGACAGTTCATTTATAAACCTCATAAGTGGCTTTATTTGCTCTCTAACAGGTCACGGCTCTTTACAAAAACTATATTACTGCATCTGAAAATGCTTTACAAAAAGCTTTTTAAAAATCTTACCCATTATCACCACCCTTCACCTGGTGCCCAACACAGCCCCTGCAGCTGCCAACCAAAAGTAAGTTTTGGGTAAAAAATCAAAAACATCTTCCCATGGAGACAAAACCAGTGTCAGCAGCTCGCCCCGACTATGCGGATGTGGTCCGTGGGCCGGTTTCTATCGCTCCTTGGGCCTCTTGCTTTCGAGGCCCCACTCGCGTGTTATAAAAAAATTAGGGGACCCCTGTAACACAATGTGTTTTTTTTTCTGCAGAAATATTAGTTATACAACAAAGCAGATATATTTAGTATTTTTGTTTTTCTTCTTTTTATTCCTTCATGGGTTGTGGGCGTCGCTGGCAAGGTCAGCATTTATTACCCATCCCTAATTGCCCTTGAGAAGGTGGTGATAAGCTGCCTTCTTAAACCGCTGCAGTCCGTGTGGTGAAGATACTTCCACAGTGCTGTTAGGTAGGGAGTTACAGAATTTTGACTCAGCGACGATGAAGGAACGGCGATATACTTCCAAGTCAGGATGGTGTGTGACTTGAAGGGGAACTTGGAGGTGATGGTGTTCCCATGTGCCTACTGCCCTTGTCCTTCTAGGTCGTAGAGGTCGCGGGTTTGGGAGGTACAGTCAAAGAAACTTTGGCGAGTTGCTGCAGTGCATCTTGTCGATGGTACACACTGCAGCCACGGTGCGCCGGTGGTGGAGGGAGTGAATGTTTAAGGTGATGGATGGGGTGCCAAACAAACGGGCTGCTTTGTCCTGGATGGTGTTGAGCTTCTTGAGTGTTGTTGGAGCTGCAGCCACAGTATATATGTCGCTGGTCCAGTTAAGTTTCTGGTCAATGGTGACCACCAGGATGTTGATGGTGGGGGATTCATAAGAACATACGAACATAAGAAATAGGAGCAGGAGTAGTCCATTCAGCCCCTCGAGCCTGCTCCGCCATTCAATAAGATCATGCCTGATCTTCTACCTCATCTCCACTTTCCTGAACTATCCCCTATCCCTTGATTCCCTTAATATTCAAAAATCTATCGATCACTGTCTTGAATATACTCAACGACTGAGCCTCCACAGCCCTCTGGGGTAGAGAATTCCAAAAGATTCACCACCTTCTGAGTGAAGAAATTTCTCTTCATCTCAGTCCTAAATGGCCGACCCCTTATTCTGAGACTGTGACCCCTGGTTCTAGACTCCTCAGCCAGGGGAAACATCCTCCCTGCATCTGCCTTGTCAAGCCCTGTAAGAATTTTGTATGTTTCAATGAGATCACCTCTCATTCTTCTAAATTCTAGAGAATATAGGCCTAGTCTACTCAATCTCTCCTCGTATGATAATCCCCCCATCCCAAGAATCAGTCTGGTGAACCTTTGTTGCACTCCCTCTATGGCAAGTATATCCTTCCTTAGGTAAGGAGACCAAAATTGTACACAATACTCCAGGTGTGGTCTCACCAGGGCCCTATATAATTGCAGGAAGACGTCTTTACTCTTATACTCAAATCCTCTTGTAATAAAGGCCAATAAAGACCATTTGCTTTCCTAATTGCTTGCTGTACCTGCATGTTAACTTTCAGTGATTCATGTACAAGGACACCCAGGTCCCTCTGAACACCAACATTTCCCAATCCCACACCATTTAAAAAATATTCTGCTTTTCTATTTTTCCTACCAAAGTGGATAACTTCACATTTCTCCACATTATATTCCATTTGCCATGTTCTTGCCCACTCACTTAGCCTGTCTTTATCCCCTTGAAGCCTCCTTGCATCCTCCTCACAACTTACATTCCTACCCAGCTTTGTAACATCAGCAAACTTGGATACATTAAATTTGGTCGCCTCATCCAAATCATAGATGAAGATTGTGAATAGCTGAGGCCCAAGCACTGATCCTTGTGGTACCCCACTAGTTACAGCCTGCCAACTCGAAAATGACCCGTTTATTCCTACTCTCTGTTTTCTGTCCGTTAACCAATCCTCAATCCATGCTAGTATATTACCCCCAATCCCATGAGCCCTAATTTTGTTTAATAACCTCTTGTGTGGCACCTTTTCGAATACCTTCTGAAAATCCAAATACACCACATCCACTGGTTCCCCCTTATCTATTCTGCTAGTTACAACCTCAAAAAACTCTAACAGATTTGTCAAACACGATTTCTCTTTCATAAATCTGTGTTGACTCTGACCAATCCTATTATTATTTTCTAAGTGCCCTGTTACCACATCCTTAATAATAGATTCTAGCATTTTCCCTACTACTGATGTCAGGCTAACCGGTCTGTAGTTCCCATTTTCTGTCTCCCTCCTTTCTTAAATAGTGGGGTTACATTTGCTACCCTCCAATCCGCGGGAACCGTTCCAGAATCTATGGAACTTTGGAAAATGACAACCAAAGCATCCACTATCTCTATAGCCATCTCTTTCAAAACCCTAGGATGTAGGCCATCGGGTCCAGGGGATTTATTGGCTTTCAGTCCCATTAATTTCTCCAGTACTATTTTTTTACTAATACTAATATCTTTCAGTTCCTCATTTTCGCTAGAGCCTTGATTGTCCACTATTTCCGGGAAGTTTTTTGCGTCTTCATCCGTGAAGACAGGCACAAAGGGCTGGATTTTGATACTGGGGCGGGTTGGGGTCATGTCATCCGCATTTCGTGTTATCCACCCGACTGCAATTGGATGTGGGAGATTGATGCAATTTTCACCTAATTCGGCAATTGAGTTCCAGCATGTGGGAACCCATGAACCAATTAGTAGTTTGAGTCTGAAAGTCGCCTCTGATGATGTCATCATTGTTGCTGCATTGCAGGTCAGAGACTGCCTGGCCTTTGCTGTGAGAGGACCTGGATGCAAAATGAGCAGCAGCTGAGAGAGAGAGAGACAGAGACAGAGACAGAGACAGAGACAGAGAGAGAATTTTGTTTTTGCATCCAGGTCTCTCACAACAAAGGCCAGGCATTCTTCCAATGCAGCAGCATCAGAGGTGACTTTCAGACCTAATACTACTACTACCTTCATCACATCTCCGTTGTAATAGTGGACCTGCAGCTGAGAGTCAGCAATCCACTTGTGCTCCCGCCAGGTTTCACTGGCATGTTTCAGATCAGGCATGCTTCGCGTGGGAAAAGGGTGAAACTAGCTAAAAAGTATCAAAATGGCATTACAGCGCCAATTTAGGGCTTGTTAAGGGCTTTAATGGCCTCTCCCGCCTCTTGGAGGCGGGACGGAGACGGGACCACCGCACACGATTTCATCAAAATTGCGTGGAGGTGGAATGGAGGTGGGATCGGGTACGCCCACCACTTTTCACAATTTTAACCCCCCACATGCCTCCAAACCTGCCTCCACGGGTCAATGAAAATCCAGCCCAAAGTATTTGTTTAATTTCTCTTCCATTTCCTTATTCCCCATTATAATTTCTCCTGTCTCAGCCTGTAAGGGACCCATATTGACTTTCACTAATCTTTTCCTTTTTACATACCTATAGAAGCTTTTACAGTCTGTTTTTATGTCTCTCACTAGTTTACTCTCATATTCTATTTTCCCTTTCTTTATCAATTTCTTGGTCCTCCTTTATTGAATTCTAAAATCCTCCCAATCTTCAGGCTTACTACTCTTTTTGGCAACATTATAAGCCTCTTCCTTTGATCTAATACTATCTTTAACTTCTCTTGTTAGCCATGGTTGGACCACTTTTCCTGTGGGGTTTTTGTGCCTTAAAGGAATGTATATTTGTTGTAAATTATGTATTAATTCTTTAAATGCTAGCCATTGCTTGTCCACCATCATACCTTTTAATGTAGTTTCCCAATCTACTGTAGCCAACTCGCCCCTCATACCTATGTAGTTTGCTTTGTTTAGATTTAAGACCCTAGTTTCAGATTTAACTAAATTACTTTCAAACTCAGTATAAAATTCTATCATATTATGGTCACTCTTCCCTAAATGCCTCTTTACTGCAAGGTTATTAATTAACCCTTTCTCATTGCACAATACTAGATCTAAAATAGCCTGTTCCCTAGTTATTTCCTCAACATACTGATCTAGAAAACTATCTTGCATACATTCCATGAATTCGTCCTCCACACTATTACTGCAAATTTGGTTTGCCCAGTCTATATGTAGATTAAAATACCCCATGATCACTATATTACCCTTGTTACATGTGCCATTACTTTCCTGATTTATACTCTGTCCTACATTACAACTACTGTTTGGGGCCTATAAACAACTCCCACCAATGTTTTCTGCCCCTAGCTGTTTTAGTTCCACCCAAATTGATTCTATTTCTTGATTTTCGGAGCTAGGATCCTTTCTCTCTACTGTCTTTATCCCATCCTTTATTCGGTGATGGTCATCCTGTTGAATGTCAAGGGGAGGTGATTAGACTCTCTCTTGTTGGAGATAGTCATTGCCTGGCACTTTTTTGGTGCGAATGCTACTTGCCACTTATCAGCCCAAGCCTGAATGTTGTCCAAGTCTTATTGCATGCGGGCACAGACTGCTTCATTATCTGAGTAGTTGCGAATAGAACTGAACACTGTGCAATCATCAGCAAACATCCCACTTCTGACGCTTTGATGGAGGGAAGGTCATTGATGAAGCAGCTGAAGATCGTTGGGCCTAGGACACTGCCCCGAGGAACTCCTGCAGCGATGCCCTGGGGCTGAGATGATTGACCATCAACCACCACAACCATCTTCCTTTGTGCTAGGTATGACTCCAGCCAGTGGAGAGTTTTCCCCTGATTCCCATTGACTTCAGTTTTACTGGGGCTCCTTGATTCCACACTCGGTCAAATGCTGCCTTGATATCAAAGGCAGTCGCTCTCGCCTCACCTCTGGAATTGAGCTTTTTTGTCCATGTTTGGATCAAGGCTGCAATGAGGTCTGGAGCCGAGTGGTCCTGGCAGAACCCAAACTGAGCATTGGTGAGTAAGTGCCACTTGATTGCTCTGTTGATGACACCTTCCATCACTTTGCTGATGATTGAGAGTAGACTGATAGGGTGGTAATTGGCCAGATTGGATTTGTCCTGCTTTTTGTGGACAGGACATACCATGGCAATTTTCCACATAGTCGGGTAAATGCCAGTGTTGTAGCTGTATTAGAACAACTTGACTAAAGGCGCTGCTAGTTCTGGAGCATGACAGCCGGGATGTTTTCGGGGCCCATAGCCTTTGCTATATCCAATGCACTCAGCCATTTCTTGATATCACGTGGAGTGAGTCGAATTGGCTGAAGACTGGTGGGGACCTCAGGAGGAGGCCGAGATGGATCATCCACTGAGCACTTCTGGCTGAAGGTGGTTGCGAACGCTACAGCCTTGACTTTTGCACTCACGTGCTGGGCTCCACCATCATTGAGGATGGGGATGTTCATGCAGCCTCCTCCTCTGGTTAGTTGTTTAGTTGTCCACCACCATTCACGACTGGATGTGGCTGGACTTCAGAGCTTTGGTCTGATCCGTTGGTTGTGGGATCGCTTATCTCTGTCGATAGCATGCTGCTTCCTCTGTTTAGCATGCATGTAGTCCTGTATTGTAGCTTCACCAGGTTGGCACTTCATTTTTAGGTATGCCTGGTGCTGCTCCTGGCATGCTCTTCTACACTCCTTATTGAACCAGGGTTGGTCCCCTGGCTTGATGGTAATGGTAGAGTGAGGGATGAGGTTACAGATTGTGGTGGAATTCAATTCTGCTGCTGCTGATGGCTCACAGTGCCTCATGGATGCCCAGTTTTGCGCTGCTAGATCTGTTCTGAATCTATCCCATTTAGCATGGTGGCAGTGCCACACAACACGATGGAGGGTGTCCTCAGTGTGAAGATGAGACTTCGTCTCTGCAAGGACTGTCATGTCATGGACAGATGCATCTGTGAGGACGCGATCAAGTAGGTTTTTCCCTCGTGTTGGTTCTCTCGCCACCTGCCGCAGGCCCAGTCTGGCAGCTATGTCCTTCAGGACTCAGCCAGCTCGGTCAGTAGTGGTGCTACCAAACCACTCTTAGTGATGGCCATTGAAGTCCCCCGTCCAGAGTAGATTCTGTGCCCTTGCTACCCTCAGTGCTTCTTCCAAGTGGTGTTCAACATGGAGGAGTACTGATTCATCAGCTGAGGGAGGGCGGTAGCTGGTAATCAGCAGAAGGTTTCCTTGCCCAGGTTTGCCCATGAGACTTAATAGGGTCCGGAGTCAATGTTGAGGACTCCCAGGGCCACTCTCTCCCAACTGTATGCCACTGTGCTGCCACCTCTAGTGGGTCTGTGCTGCTGTGGGACAGGACATATCCAGGGATGGTGATGGAGGAGTCTGGCACATTGGCTGAAAGGTATGATTCTGTGAGTATGACAAGTCTGTGGGACAGCTTTCCCAATTTTGGCACAGGTCCCCAGATGTTAGTGAGGAGGACTTTGCAGGGTCGACTGGGTTGGGTGTGCCGTTATCATTTCTGGTGCCTAGGTCGATGCTGGATGGTCCGTTCGGTTTTATTCTCAGTATACTTCTTTGTAGCAGTTTGGTACAACTGCGTGGCTTGTTAGGCCATTTCAGAGGGCAGTTAAGAGTCAACCACATTGCTGTGGGTCTGGAGTCACATATCGGCCAGACCAGGTAAGGATGGCAGATTTCCTTCCCTAAAGGACATTAGTGAACTTAATGTGAAACTTGTTGCTGGTGCTGAGTAACAATTCTCAGTTCCAATGCTGGAAACACTCAGCGGGTCAGGCAGCATCTGTGGGGAGAGAGAAACACAGTTGACGTATCAGATCGATGACCTTTCACCTGAACCGGTCATCGACCTGAAACATTGGCCCAAAAATTAGTGTCTCTACGCGAGAGTACGCACTGTGTACTCTCGTGTATTCTGTCTCCAATTGCCGGTTTTCTGCATGCACTGCGCATGCGCTGAAAACCGGCACTTGGTGATTTCAAAAGGGGGCGGTTCCTAGGTGAACTGCGTGTGCGCTACAGGCTGCGCACACGCAGTGCACTTAGTGCTTTGAACGCGCAGGTAAGCATGGAAGATTTTGCACATAAAGAAAGGAGGCGTAAGACCCTCTTTTAACAAGGTAAGTAGTTAATTAAGTATTATTTTGAATTTTTTTCAACAGGTATATCTTTTTTAGAGACTTTAAAGAAAGGTAAGTTTATTTTTATAACTTTTTAAAAGATTTTAAATTTTTTCAAAAATTTAATTTTTTGTTTAAAGTGGTTAATTTATTCAACTATACTTATTTTATTAATGTGATGGTTTTTAAAAAAAAATTAATTGAGGTTTAGCTGTTCTTTTGAGGGGGTATAGATTCATAGCTTTCACAGCACTTGCTGTGAAAACTATGAATGAAAGATGGTGTGCTGCCATTGGCTCTAACTGAATCACGTGATCCCACAGCTCGCACGAATTAACTGCGCCTGTGGGATACGGAAGCTTGCTTGTATATACCTGCTTGTATGTGGGATCTTAAAAGTACAATAATCCATCCCCTCCCCTCCCCTCCCCAAATCCATCCCCTCCCCTCCCCAAATAAGGTTATACATGGGAACTTTACAGATAGAAATCAAAAAGCACCATCTACATTGTGGAAGGGTGATAACGTTATAAAATTATGAAACTAAGAGACCTGAGAATCTCATGCATTAGGAGTGAGTCACTCATGTTAGTTTAAACATGTGACTTACTGATTGCCACTGATGATTAAATACCGCTTCATGTATTGAGAAGGGCTGCAATCCACCTCACTCCTTGATGATAAACCTGACGCCCACCATTGCCCTGAATCCTTTCTAACAGCTCATTCCCTGCTGCGAACGTGGCCCAATCGCCTGCGGATCAAAGCGTCAGATACCAGACACAGCGTCCTCCCGTCCTGTACTTAAGCGTAGCGCTGAACCGTTTCGCTCAAGGCCTGCTGAGGCCTGTCTCACTTGCCTTGCCTGCTCCTTCGAGGGCTGCTGTCCGGCTCCGGCGCCGCTAACATGCTACCGCACAGGTGTTGCGTTTACCACTACGCATTCGCGGCCAGGCCAAGGAGACAGTGGCAAAAGAAGGCAAAAAATTCAGGTTTTACCAGTGGCGGCGCCGGAAGTGGATAGCAAATTGCTGTTTGGATGGTGAAAGTGGCAGTACAGTACAGTGCATCTTTTGTTATTTTTGGCAGACCCCCTGAAGTCGAAAAAACTCATGACTTGTCTGAGTTGAATCGCGAGATTGCGAATTGGGGTAAATTTTCATTAAAAATCGCGTGTCTCGTGATTAAATCAAGAGAGTTGTCAACACTGCTTTTGTGAAATTGGACAGCATCCCCAGTTTTATATTGTGAACTGGGTTGAAACGAAGCAAATACATACAACCAATAGAAAGAGACTTTGATCCTGGCTGGACTCGAACCATTTTCCAGAGATGAAAGAATAGTGATATTACCTACTGCAATACCAAGCTCACCCAAACATGGTTGTCTTGTCAAATATAAGAAAATAGTACCTGGACCAGCAAGAAAAGAACATGTTGCATAATAACAGGAAGTGTTGAGTGTTTAAGAGAAGTAAACAGGGAAAAACAAACAGTAGAAGTTAGCAGTAGTAGAAAGAAGCAGGAGGGAGGCAGTCAAAACATTTCAGTGGAGCCCCTCGACCCTAAAAATTCACCCATCAATTTTGTGCCTTCAACATTTATATTTCTCATTCAGGCTTTCATGTACTTTTTTTCACTCCAATAGAAGTGGGTATAAGTTACAAAGTCCATGTAAGTACTTGTTTTCATGTAGGCTTATAATCAGGACCATTCTTGAGTTGTCAGCTTTTGGGGACTGCATCAGCTTCTGTTGGTCAACATTTGCTCGTTTCCTAGATAGGTTTGTATGGAGTTTGGAGATGATAAAGGAAACAATGTATGCTATTAAGCAGTTTCTAGAATTAGAGGCATAAATCCTTTTGTTATATAATTGTGGTGGAATCTAGCACTGATACGGGCAGATGGATGATGGGCTGAATGGCCCTTACTTGTACCAAAATTTCTATGATTGCATTATAATTACACTCATCATAGTAACTGATATTGCAAAATTCATATGTTTCCAATTAAGCACATCATGTCACAAGAGTTATTGCAGCACCTGCAAGCAGGAGTGGAAGGTTTTTCAAACCAAAAAAAAGGACATGAATAATTATAAATCATTATTTTAGAATATTGTTATAGATTTAATTGACAATTATGGGAACATGTGAACATAATGCTTACTGTTTTTTATTTACAGTTTTTCGGGTCTCAACAAAATATAATTTCCATTTACACCGTTTCTCCAGGCTTTCTGTGGATCTTCTGCTGAAGTTATGCGGTGTAAGATTCTCAAAATTCACAGATCCCCCAAAACTCAGAGAAAAACCCTCAAGAAAAGGACTTTGGACTCTTTTCTAACCACTTCAGGGTGATAAAATGTATTGGGCCTAACAGAGGGAGATTCAAGGTCAAAAACCAAGTTTTGGTATTTAAAAAAAGGCTTGTTTGGGCTTGTAAAGGAAAAGGCTGCAACAGGAGTTGGGGTCAACCTCTGTAATAGATGGGGTTTGAGTATTGGAGTTAATCAAACTGTCTGGGGAACTGTTTAATGTCACTCAGCCCCTATCAGACAATTTACATTCTAACAATAGACCCACGGAAGAGCAGTCCCCACCCAAATTACAGGACCCATCCAAAACATGCATAAAACAAATCACCTCGCTCCACTCCATAGAAATCTCAGGCCCAGTCAGGAAACTCGAAACCTGAGCACAATGACTACAATCAAGTAAGAGCTCAACAGCTCATGGAATCCTCCCGAAACCACTTCACACATTCATGAACAAGTTACTATTTACGAGCCCACCAAAATCTTGCAATAAACCGGGACTGATTTGGCGCGCAGATTAGGAGGCCCCAATTAGTATAATTGAGGGCCTGTTTTCTCAAGAGTTCAACAGTTCAGCAGTTACACAGAAGTTCACCAAGTTCTCTACAAGCTCTGCAGTTCTCAGGAGTTCATTGAGTTCGAAGAAGTTCACCGTTCTAGAAACGGATCAACACCAAGAAGAGACCAGAGCAACAGTTCC
The DNA here is from genome assembly GCA_030390025.1 of Squalus acanthias. Classification (NCBI taxonomy): domain Eukaryota; kingdom Metazoa; phylum Chordata; class Chondrichthyes; order Squaliformes; family Squalidae; genus Squalus; species Squalus acanthias. The sequence goes on along the minus strand of CM059428.1, from coordinate 88,789,566 downwards.
AGTGACCATCAGACACCTTGCAGCAACAAGGGCCTTACGAAACAACCAACCGAAAATTAACACCAACCAACCGGGTAATATTGGGCCACCGCAACCAAAGAAAACCAACTTGGGAGAAAACCGAAGATTTGCAAGTTTTCCACTCTGCAATCTATTCCTGACTTACCCCTGGGTAAGATTTTTACTTAAAAGACTCTAAACCCTATCTCTAACAGAAGAAAAGTGGGTATTCACCCGATAAATCCAATACGCACCCTACCGCATCAGCGGACTCGCGAAGACTGACCAGATACGCAGTCGAAGTCCTCTACCGCGTTCAGGGTACGGCAGGCACCAACCAACACATCCAGCGAACCCCGAAACCGCGAACCAGCTCAACTGTCAAGGATTAGTTTGGTGAGCATTATCCCTGGTCCTCTAGAGCCCAACTTAGCTAGGAAGTGGGATTGGGAGGGGTGAGGTATTTTTCTACTGTAATTTCCCTCGTGTGTATCGAAGTGTTCCCCATTTTATTAGAGTGTTAAGATTGTTGTGTTATATTTTCTCTCTTGAATAAAGATCAAAGTTTCTTGCACCAAAACCAGTTGTCTGCTGCACTTTTTGTCACAACCCCCAAATAAGTCCAAGGTCTAGAACCAAGGGAGTGGGAGCGATTCGAACCGCTCATAAGTCAGTGGTGAAGCTGACACACACCACCACCCCCTACAGCTGGATGTTTGGAACAATCCCAGCAGAAATGAATTGTGCCCATCTCTGGCTAAGAGGACAGGTCAATCGCTGTTACAATATGCATTTTTGCTTGTGTTAGATTTTTAACTTGTATTTTGTATTGCTAGAAATAGCATGTAAGGGGTTAACACCCAAAGTCACACAGAATATTTCTCAACAGAATAGCTATCAGCTCAGAGTTCAGACAGGCTGACTGCATGGCCTTCATAAGGTACAAAGTCACAGAGGAAAGAACAATAGGGAGCCGAAGGTATTAATTGTTTACTTGGCTGGAGCCATCACCTTCAATCACAACCTTTTCTATTGACAAAGATTGGCTCTCTTTACATCACTGATGGATAGCTGTTGATCTAATGTAACAGAGATTGAGTTATCTATTGCTTTTTGTCTCTGTATAACTTCAAAAGGTTTTAAATCATATTTCTGTGGATAAGCTTGCATGAAAAAGGCAATCTATAGTCACTGTTTCAGTTTTGCAGCCAGTTGCCAGAGAGCTCTGTTTAAGCTTTGTGCCAATCTGTAGAGGTGTTTGGTCAACTAGATGCTCACAGTGTAAAAGATAGTTTAAATGTCCATGTCAAGAGAAAAAATGAGGGGTGTCTATTATTTTATGTATTGCGCAGTGTAATGTATCATTCATGTTTTTATTCTGTCTTATGTAAATAAAACTATTTGTTGGTTCACAGCCTACGTCTCAGTCTGAGTTTGCTTTACCATGACAGAAGAAACATAAGAACATAAGAATTAGAGCAGGAGTAGGCCATACGGCCCCTCGAGCCTGCTCCACCATTCAATAAGATCATGGCTGATCTTCGACCTTAACTCCTCTTTCCCAACCTGATCCCCATATCCCTTGATTCCCTTATAGTCCAAAAATCTATCGATCTCACCCTTGAATATACTCAACGACTGAGCATCCACAGGCTTCTGGGGTAAAGAATTCTGAAGATTCATAACCCTCTGAGTGAAGAAATTCCTCCTCATCTCAGTCTTAAATGGCCGACCCCTTATCCTGAGACTATGGCCCCTAGTTCTAGACTCTCCAGCCAGGGGAAACAACCTCTCAGTATTTACCCTGTCAATCTCCCTCAGAATCATGTAGTGGCACATGATATCTTTCAGTAACCAATATATGGAGTAAATGTTCTGTTATGATCTCTGGGTCATGCTATTGTTTACCTGGATACTGGGCAGAAATAGACACACTCCAGATCATAGAGAATGCAAGGTCCACTGATAGGAGTGGCTGGTGACACTGAACCCGAGAAAAAAATTAGTGTAAAAATCCAATAATATGACAGCAACCTACTTCCAGTCTCCCTCCATCTCTGTCACCAGCCACGAAGAGGCAAGCCAGAGTTAGGTTCCCTATGGTTTTCCCCCTCATCCTGTCAGAAAGCACATTGCTTGGCATTTCTTCTCAATAGCATAGCTGAGATCTTGTTGTGAACTTAAATCCTACAACACCATAGCAAGGTGTGGTGGTACTCTATCTCTTCTCACCTATTTAATTTTGTCATTAAAGTTGTATATATTTTTTTTTAAGTTCAATTTTCTTACCTATTCTTGACATTTTATCATGGATTTTGTGAAATTTAACTTCACTCTTCTGTTAGTTATTGAGCTCTTCTGTTTTAACTTTCCTGAAGTTTAAAATTGAACACTTTTCCTTTCAGTGTTTCAGTAACAAAGATTGATTTTTCATGGTGACATGTGCCAGTGTGTAGGGATTTCTCCCCTCAGGACATACAGGAAAAATGAGATCAGTCACACTGCCATCCATTACATTGTACTGTGTACTGACAAATGACACTAATGTTCAACCACCCATAAGAAATCAGATTTCAGATAATGGCATCACAAATAAACCTGGCTTTACCTCTCCCAACACACTCCCGATGTTGTCAGCCTTATTCTTCTGATATTATTGCCTCCAACAGGTCGACTACAATGGCACAATGCAGAGTGAAACAAAAAAATTACAGATTTCTTAGAACTGTGCTGCAGTATGTCCCTGGAGTAATGTAAAATCCTATATGTGTTGTACCAATATTTTTCTGGTTATGTAAGCCTCACCTTATCTATACACGTTTCCGGAGTCTCAGAGTTTCTTCTCTATCACATGAAGAAGAGAATCCAGTATTAATAGAAGTATATTTAGGAAGAACAGAGAGCCACTGATACTGATATGTTCATATCTTTTCTAGCAGTCAACTGCTAATCAATTCTCCGCCCAGAAACCTCCTGTATTGTCTCAAATGGACAAGAATAAGAGTCATGATTGTTACCAGGTTAATTGGAACATAGATCTGAAATTATAATCTTGGCATCATGTATCACCTACACATTCATAGTGTGGAAGGCGTTCCTGTTAATATAAACACTCTGCAGGGACATCAATGGGTATCAGATTATACTTAATGTAGCCTAAGACTGTTTGCTTCTTTGTTGTTGCTAATTGAATATTGTGGATATCAAAAGAAGAGCAGTCGTGATTTAAGAAATAATCTGGATATTGACTGACTGATGTCTGTGATTTCACTGATGGGTGAGGGAAGGAGGGGTAATTCTAAAGGTGTCGTAGAAGATGAACACAATGGTAATCTTGTTTAGAACCAGCAGAGCATTGATGGATGCAAGTCCCACTTCTTGGCGCAAATCCAGTGCATTCAGTTGTATGGAATTTTAGGACAATTAATTATGTTTCTCAATGGAAATCCTTTCCCCTGTTTGTTTTGGCCTCACATATAGTTAAGAATTTTTCCACATTGCAGTTGAATGAACCCTTATCGTGAGAGAGACAAAGTACAAGGGAGTGAGAGTATGTGTGTCCTGTCCTGTCCATAATTAACAATCATGTCACCTAAACTATTCATGGCAATCAGCCCCCAAACAGTCTGCCCCTGGCTTGTTGTGAAATCCCCCCACTAAGATGCCTCGCCATCAGCACAGATCGAAGTCTGAAGCTAATTTTAAGCATTAAAAGAACTTTAACTACTATATTTAAGTTGCCAGCCATGGCGTAGTGGCAGCACTCTCGCTTCTGAATCAGAAAGTCATGAGGCTAAAAATTCAGGTGTTTAATGCCACCCGTTACCAGCATAATCGAGCTGCCATTTTGCGATGGCTGGCAGTGCTGCCGATATCAGCGATCACCGAAGGGATTGAAATGAACTAGATTGTGACGTCAGTGAGTGTGCAGTGCTCTCTTGACGCCCGATCTGCAACATTGGATTTTGCCACTGCACTTACCAGCATGCCTTAACAATGTCAGGCAGAGCAAGCGTTCAGAAGCAGGAAGGAGGCTCCAGCAGTGTTATTTAAAGGAATCATCAGCAATCATTTACACCTGACATGGTTATGCAGTTTGACTGGCTCGGTGCTACTTTCTGAAATTCCACCAGTTTTATCAACCTCTTTCAAGGTTCTAAGGTAACAGGGAGTTGTTGCAAGTTCAGAACACCTTCATTATTTTTTAAAGGCTTCAGCTCACAACACTTTCTCACAGTCATGGGGATGTAATGGCAGTTGACCTCACGCTCCAGGATCTTCGGCAGTTCAGCAGAGGGAGCCGAGGAAAACGGGAACATGCACACAGAGGGAGAAGCAGGAGGGCCATGAGGGCTCTCAACAAGAGGCCTTACCCACCTAGGGTCTTCAGACAGCACTTCTCTTACCCCCATGTAAGCAAGGAGCAGTGTATTAGGTGACCACGGCTCTCCCAGTGGCAGTCAAGGTCACCGTGGCCTTCAATTTCTTCATCAGCGGATCTTTCCAGTCTGCAGCAGGAGACATAGCTAACATCTCACAGTTCGCCATCCATTACTGCATCCGGGAGGTCACTGAGGTTCTCTACACCAGAAGAAGGGACGACCACTCACTTAATGTACAGGTGGTTGGAATCATGCACAGCGATTCCTCAATGTCAATGCCCGCTATCCTGGCAGCAGCCATGATGCCTTCATCCTGTGTCAGTCTGGTGTGCCAGCAATCTTCCAACCACCACAGCAAACTCGAGTGTGGCTGCTCAGAGACAAGGGCTATCCGCTCCCCACCTAGCTCATGACTCCCCTCCACAACCCCAGCACTCATAATGAGAGCCATGCTGCCACCAGGAACATCATCGAGCAGACCATCGGGCTACTGAAGCAACGGTTCCGCTGCCTTGACTGCTCGGGAGGAGCCCTCCAGTACTTGGCGGAGCGGTTGTCCCATTTTGTGGTGGTCTGCTGCATGCTTCACAACTTGGCCATCATGAGGGCGCAGCCCTTGGCTCCAGGGATTGTGGCACCACCTCAGGAGGAGCACGAGGAAGATGACGAGGAGCTAAGGAAGAGGAGAGAGGGAGGAGGCAGGCAGCCAATCATTATTCCAGACAGGCCGTCTTTGAATGGCTCATCAGAATACGATTCAAATGAACAAAACCCCAAATCCACCTTGCTCACCTGTCTCACGGAATGTCAAAGCGTCCTCCTGGGCACAAAGCTGAAATGAGAGACACCACAAAAGATTCCAAACAAAATTAATAAATTCATCACAAATCAATTCACACAGTTACATGAAAAATATGAACTAATCACCCTTGTGCAATCCCTTCGTGCTTGTCGTTCGTGTGCCTTTTTCCTACTCTAGTGCTCCTATGCAGTGTTCCCCCAATGGCTACAGCATGGTTGGTGGAAGACTGCTGAGTTTCTGTGCAGGAGATTTCAGATGGCCTTGCAGGACAACCTCGAGCAGTTCTGGCCCTAGAAGGCCCAGCTTTAGACTGCACCACCTCGGCATGGGTGGCAGCAGTCTCGGCTAGCTGGCTGACAGACAGTGGCAAGGGCAATGGTGAAGTGGCAAAAGTGGGAACGGGAATACTGTCACCTTGAGAGAGGACAGCAGGGTCCTGCGCAACTGACCCACTGCCACTCCCCGGGGCTGCACCTCACCATTCCCAGCAATCTGTTGGAGCACGGATTGCTGGCTTGCTGTGACACCCTGCAAGCCCCGGTCGACAGTGGTAAACCAGCCATGCGGGCAGCAGTCTGAGTTTCGATGGCGCCAAGCAGAGACTGCATGACAGCGGTCTGAGCTTCCGAAGAAGTTGGGTCGCTTCCACCAGTGCTGTAACAGAAGCTGTGACATCACCCATCATGCGCACCATCACGTCTAGGTCAACAAGGTTTCTTTGGGAATGTACCATCATTTCCAGGCTGGAAATCCTTGGCTCTATGCTCTACACAGAGCCCCATGCAATGTTGGAGGTGGACTCCTCCACACGCCTTTAAATTGCCAAAATGCTCTCTGGCAGGCTTGACATTGCACCCATCAATTCGGCGTGCATGCCCATCACCCTACTTCTGAAGGCCACCCCATCGAGGTCCTCATCTGAGTCCTGTGCAGCAGAAATTGCACGTGACCTTGCCCTCCGGGGAGCTACCCCTTCCCCCTGGCCTTGCTGCAGCCCACTCATGCTCGGTGCCTCACCGCAGATCCCGCTTCTACACTAGCCTCTAAAGTTCGTAGTGCCAGTTTCTGAGCTGGTGTCTGCTAGTGAGAGATGCAGTGAAGCTGTGTCTTCTTCCTCCTCTTCTTTCCCCCTCACTCTCTTTGATGACATTGGGGACAGACTGCTCAGGTGCTTGTTGATTATCTGAAATCAGAAAGGCACAAGAGTCGGGTTATGGTGAGGCGGGTGCAGGGGGAAAGCCTGAAATGCATGCATACAGTATGAGTAGCTTGAAAGTGAGAAAAGATTGTGGGCTGAGGGGGAAGTGGGATGTGAGAAGGGGGGTTAGGAATGAACGTGCCGCCCAATTAGTTGGAGTACTTGCTCCTCCAGCTGGCTGAAGTCCTGTGTGTCAGCCTGGCCCCGCCTGTCTGCTGCTACTCCCAGCGATTCTGTGCCAGCTTGGCTTGCAAGAGAAGAAGTTTCTAAGTGAGTATACTGCAATGTGTTTGGGTGATGTGACTGCCATACTTGAATAGTTGTCAATATATGCAAGGTGTGAGATGTAGGTGTGAGTATTGCAGCAGTGGTAAGGTTGTGAGGGTGAAGTGAAGCTCTAGTTGTGAGGTGTGAGTGGTGAAAGGTAGAGTTTGTTGTTAGGTGAGTGCTGAGGTTTGTGGTGCAGATGGTGGTATGTGGTATTTGCTGAAGCCTTCACTCACCTTGACCACCCATGTGAGGTCATTAAACTTCTTCCTGCACTGGATGGTGGACTGTGGCACCACAGTGCTGGCCGTCACATGGTCCATTATCTCCTGCCACATGGTACAGGACATGTAGGCCAAGGGCTTACTGCCACTTTGGGGGTAGAAGACAGCCCACCTCCTCTACGTAGCCACTACGAGTGCCTTCAGAGCTTCATCGGAGAACCTCCTAGCTCTCTCCCTGGTACAACGATCTGCCATTTCTATATGTATACAACTTGGGCTCAGGCTTGGCAATGAAGTGCTGCAGCATCAATGCACCTCCCCTTTGAGTAGTGGAAAAAGTCTGTGGCACATATGACTGTGAATTAGACTGGCCCCGATATTGGTCCACCTGTTGAGCGTTATGTCAATGAGCAGCAGTTTAAGTACTGAAATCATGACTATAATCATATTAATGAAGAGTGAAAATGAATTTTATGTGCAACCTAGACCATTTTCAGGTGGTGCAGCTTAACATCATTTGGCTGTATCCAATTTCTAGGCCATAGGTTCAAGCTCCACTCAAGGACTTGAACACAAAATCCAGGCTGATACTTCAGTGCAGTACAGAGGGTTTGATGTTGGTGGATGAGACAGTAAACCCAGACCAAGCCTACTCTCTTTGGTTGACATAAAAGATCCCATGGCACTATTCGAAGAAGAGCAGCGAAGTTCTCGTGTCCTGGATAATATTTATCCCTCAAGCAACATCACTAAAACAAATAATCTAGTCATTTATACCATTGCTGATTGTGAGACCTTGCTGTATGAAAATTGGCTGCTGTGTTTCCCTACATTACAACAGTGGTTATACTTCAGAATAGTGTAGTCATTGGCTGTCAAGTATATTTGGACATTCTAAGGTCATGAAATGTGCTATACAAATGCAAGTTGTTATGTTTGCTGTCATGTATATGGTTGGCAAATACTGTAGCAGTGGATTTGCTGCTTAAAAAAGGTTTCAGGTTGGAATCGGGGCTGATGGACAAAGAACTTGTGGGGTTTGCCTGATGGCCAGGAACTGGCTGCTGCAGATTAGGAGTGGGTCAGACAACATTCTCCTGCATGCTTCCCCCCTCAATGCATCCATACCTGCCATACACAATCATGATGGGCCTCTTTGCTCATCCCAATCCTCCCAGGCCAGAACCTCCCCTCCAAGATCATGAGATTTCCTCCCCAATGCTGTCTAATGTGGTACGGTAGCATAATGGTTATGTTACTGGACAAGTAATCCAGAGGTCTGGACTAATGATCCGGAGACATGAGTACAAATCCCACCACGGCAGCTGGGGAATTTAAATTCAGTTAATTAAATAAGTCGGGAATCTGATAAAAGTTAGTATCAGTAATGGTGACCATGAAACTATCTGATTGTTGTAAAAACCCATCTGGTTCACTAATGTCCTTTAGGTAATCTGCCATCCTTACCCGGTCTGGCCTACATGTGACTCTAGACTCTTAACTGCCCTCTGAAATGGTGGCTCATCTCCACCTTCTCAAGGCAAACTAAGGATGGGCAATAAATGCTGGCCCTGCCAACGACGCCCATATCCTGTGAATGAATTTTAAAAAAAATTCTGTCATCCCATCAGCCCTTTAAGCATTGCCACTTCTTGGGACTCTCCCCAGTACTTACGAAACCCAAGGCCCCTCTCCACAGTTCTGTTATATCTCATAACCACTCCCCAATGCCCCCAAAACCTAACAATCATCATAAACTGCTGTTAAATCTCATAACACCCTCTGCCCACTACTGCTAAACCCCACATTACTACCTTCAATCTGCTACACGTTGCCTACCATCTTGTCTCTTCTGTGATTTTAAAAAAGATGAGTCAAAATTAAATGCATAGGTAAAGGAAACATAATAATAAAGGCCACTCATTTAAGGTTTTCATTGGGAAAAAAAGACAGAATTGTGGAATTTGATGCCCAAAGCCTATATTACTGTTTAATAAAAACAGAATTTGAATTAATGTGTAACTGTAGAGTTACATTTATATGGCATAGCACCTCTATTGTATTAAAACAACAAATGCTCTTACTCACTGTGAGCATTGCCAGGTAAAATCTCGTAGTCATATTATAAAAATAAAACGTGCATTTTTCATCTGTCATACTTCTGGCAGATAACAACTCCCGAGAGGCTGTCTCTTTCTCTCTCTCTCTCTCCTCAGTATAATACAGTCCTGAACATGGAGGGTGAGGCTGACAAATGGGAAGTTGTGGCTCACTCTGTGAAAAGCCAACCTTGCTGTCAATTGCCAAAAAAAAGTATAGTGCTTGAAAAACCGACCTTCATTTTTGATTGGGCAAATACAATTTTTTGTCCTACGTACAAATCAGATTCAGGGAGAAAAATTCATAGAACAGATGCCATCATCGCTATTAAACAGGTAAGTCTCCATTTTCTTCAGGGTATAGATAGTAGTTTTACAAATCCGTACTCCCATTGCTCCTGCAGTGCTCCACTCTCCAGGTCTCCCCCATTCTGGGTTCTGCCCTATGACCCCTTCCTTCCAGCTAGTTCTTCTCCCCACCTAACCCCCCTGCTGTACTCCACTCCACACCTCAAGCTGTGTGCCATTCCCTGACTTGGAAGCTAAATATCACATCCACGATCCAGATATCAGACTACCCATGAGCAACACCATGAGAGATCAACTAGTTATTTTATAATAACAGAAAACGCTGGAAAAACTCAGCAGGCCAGGCAGCATCCGTGGAGAGAGAAACAGAGTTAACGTTTCAGGTCGAAGACCTTTCGGATGCTGCCTGGCCTGCTGAGTTTTTCCAGCGTTTTCTGTTGTTATTTCGGATTTCCAGCATCCGCAGTATTTTGCTATCGTAGTTATTTTATAAATTTGACTTATTCTGCCCTTCATCACCAATTCAAGTGCATTATTTCTCATTCGTAAGATAATTGCATTATTTTTTACTGTTTTATGTCGATTGTGTGCATTATATAAATGAATGTCATTGTACTCATAGTTTTATTTCTCTTGTGACAATGGTTAATCATTCCATTGAATTAACCAAAGGCAGATGATGAGAAGAAATTTACAACAAAAGGCACCATTAGGCACAATATACATAGAATATTAATAATATGTTTCTATTGCCTGAATGATCGGTGTGAGATATGCTGAAATGCCTAGTTTACGTGCACACACCAAACTAACACAGAATATGATTTATATTAAAGAACAATGCACATCACAAAATGCTGTAGCTCAAAACACATTGTACAACACACACTACTCTGTGGCACTTGGTACAGAGTGTAACCCCAGAATTGGTAAATTATTACATCAGTTCTGAAACCCTAGATATGGGAACCAAGCAAATAGGTCCTGCAGTACACAAGCTGTACCATGTGTGGATTATCTATTCATAAGAGTTTAAGCAAACTTTCCACATTATAAATTGCAATGCTCTGCAATCTAGAAAGGGCTCCATACATCTGTCAAAAATACTTGTCTCCCGATTATACAGAATATCGTAGAAACTTAACTGGAGCAATAAGTTGTTTCTGATGCCCTGAATATGGGATTTAGAATTCAAAATTCCTTTATTGACATGACTGAAGAACTCATGCATGACAATGTTCAAAACTGATTATAGTAAGAGGTTCTTGATACACTCATCAAATTATAAAGAAATAAAACAAATTCAAAAATTGTTCTGGGACTGAAGACAAAGGCTGGGATTTTACTAACCTAGGCGGGTCTGTGGCGGGCGACGTCAATGACTGGTCACGACCCTGTTGCTGTCTCCAACCCGGCCTCTGAAATGAATTTCCCGAGATTGGGCTTATTAAGCCCACCCAGCACGTTTCCCGGCCAATTAGAGGAAGCGGGTCTGGTGACGTCATTTCATGGTGTGTCATCAGCTGGTTTCCTTAAAGGGACCATATCCAAATTTATTTAGATATTCGTGCTGTCAGTGTTCTACAGAATTGAGGTGCTGCAAACACTGACAAGCACTGCACAAAGGCACAGGGCTGCACCCAGGCTCTCCCATGACTCCCTCCATATGCTTATGGAGGGAGTCGCAGCACACAGGGAGGTCCTCTTCCCTTCCCATGGGCAGAAGAGACCTCCTCAGGAGATCAACACAGCCTGGTTGCACATTGCAGAGGAGGGCACAAGCAGGGATGTGGTCAGGAGGATCTGGGTGCAGTGCCACAAACGTTTCAATTATCTCAGTAGATCACGAAAGACACACTCAACCTCATCCTGCTGTGCCTCTCATCACATTCCCATCACTCAGCCTTCTCTACCCTACTCCTGCACATCCTTACTCACACCAACTTACCTTGGACCTCCACCCATCCCTCTCTATCTATATTATCACATCCCCATCTCATTAGCCACCCCTCACACTCACCTTCGTCCTTGTGCAATCATACCAACTAACAACACACATGGGTAGGCACTTGGGCGTCTTATGCAATGTTCATGTAAAGTTTCTGTTAATGTGGTGTCAAACACTGAAACCTTTATTTTCAACAATTTGCGTTCTCGGACAGATTTGTGTGCACTTTTAGAAGTGGCTTAGTGAGTTGCAGTGAATGGTGAGACATAACGGTACCCCCCGCAATGGTCATGAGTGTGAAAGGAATGGCTTGGGCATTGTAGGGATGCTTTATGATGTTGGTGTGGGGTGGTGCCAACTTGGCGCATCATGTGGCAGCCAGGGTGTACAGCATCAAGTGAAGTAAATCTGGCCATGGTGAGGCCATCCCTGGCCTCCCGGGCAGCTATGTGGTCAAGTACTGATGCCCTCTGTCCTGTGCAGCATCAGTTGATTGTGGAGAAGGTTGGTGTGGTTGTTGGTGCTTCTGGTGTGACTGGTGCTGCTGGTGTTGGGGCTGATCGTGGTGGAATTCTGAGGACCAAGGTGAGACAGTATAAAGGGCACCCATGCTGATGGAATAGATGGCAGGTGAAGTAGAGACGACAGAAGCGATGTCAAATGTTGAGAGAGGTGGTGAGAGAGGTAATGAACTCAAACTGGATGGACACTTGTGTAAAGATTTGCAGCATGATGAATTGTTGTGGAAATACAGTGAGGAAGAGCTTGTGGCTGAGGGAAGATATCTCTGTAAGGTGGGAGCGTTTACTGTACATTTGAAACTGTCAACTCAACAGCTGATTCAATGGCCACTGAACTCCCGCCTCATCTTGACAGACGTGGTCCACGACCAGCGTGGACCCCATGGGCGAGCTGTCAAATGCAAAAGGTAAGCTGAAAATCATTCTTAAGTGGCTCTAAACAAGCCACTAATTACCTGAATTGGGTCCCCCGCCGCTGCGTGTCAGGTCTGCTCAGCGCTGGCAGACCCCACATCGGGAAAAGGACGTGGCTGCCCTGCTGTGAAAAAAAACACTTTCCCACCCGACCCGCCACCGATCACGCCCGCTGATCCCCCGCAAATTTCCAGCCAAAATGTTAATAAGGGATTTATTGACCTTGAAGTCACCTCTTCAGCAAGGTTGAAATTCCACTAAATTAAAAAGGAAAAGCTGCAAAGGCTGGAATTTTTTCTTTATATGTTTTACTTTAAAATTACACCATAAAAAAAGTACAGATTAGTCGAGCATCTCTAAAAAGACTCCAACTAGATGCACCTCAGATACTCCTAGCTCACAATTAAACAGTGTCCAACCTTCCAGCAATGGAGAGTCCAGAAGGAAGATGCTTCAGGGATTTGGAGAACAATGGGCAGAGGCTGCAATGGTGATGGAAAACATATGTCCAGGGCTATATTATAAGATACCTTAGAATGATACAAACATACAAACAATGACGGCCAGGTAAAGACCCTTTGGTCCATCGAGCCTGTCCCACACAATTGTGATACTTTGTGTATCACAATATATACACTCCACCCCACCCGAAACTATGTGATCTCCTGGGAGAGATGAAAAACAAGATAAAAAACCCAGGCTAATTTGGAGAAAAAAATCTGGGAAATTCCTCTCCGACCCTTCTAGGCGATCGAAACTAGTTCAGGAGATCACTCTGGCCCTGAATTCCCTGCAGTACTTACCTTCTGTAAGAGGTGATCTCTGCCTCAGCCAGAAACAGGTCCAGCTCTCGCTTGAAGGAATTCAGCGAATCACCATCCACCGCATGAGGCGGCAGCCTATCCCAGACGTCCACTATTCTCTGGGAAAAGAACCACCTCCTGAAATCTAACCTAGATCTGGGCTTATACAACTTAAATTTGTAACCCCTGGTCCTGCCTAACCTATTAAATTGGAATAAACTGTCAACTGGAACATAATCGATTCCCTTCATCATTTTATAAACCTCAATCATATCACCCCATAGTCTATACTTCTATGAAGCGTAGAGTCCCAACTCTTTTAGCCTATCTTGATAACTAAGATGCTTTAAACTGGGAATTGGTCCAGTGGTCCTCCTGTGCACCCTTTCCATAGCCTAAATATCACCCATCATGTGAGGAAACCAAAACTGGACATGGTATTCCAAGTGAGGCCTGACCAAGGTCTTGTACAATGACAAAACAGTATGCCTCGTCTTGTAATCAATTATCCTTTGGATACACCCCAACACCTTATTTCTTCTAGCTATCGCTTCACAGCATTGCTCATGTATCTTCAGAGATGTATGCAGTAGAATGCCCAAATCTCTTTCTATCTCCACTCTCTTTAATGCATTTCCCTTAAGGGTGTATGAATGTTGAGCATTTGCCATGCCCACATGTACAATACTGCAGTTATTCAAGTTATACATCATTTGCCACTCATGAGCCCAATCTCCCAACACATTAAGATCCACCTGAAGCAGACGAACATCGTCTACAGTCCTAACATTCGCACAGATCTTAGTATCATCTGAAAATTTGCAGATCATGCCCCCAACACCTACATCCAGATCATTAATAAAAATAGTAAAGAGCAACGGTTCCAACACCGATCCCTGCAGGGCACCACTGGTGATCAGTCTCCAAATTGATCTGAATCCCTCTATAGCTACTTTTTATCTACGTCCTGCCAGCCAGTTCTCAATCTAGCTCAATATATTACCACGAATACCAGAGGCTTTGATCTTAGAGAGAAGCCTCTTGTGCGATATGTCGTAAGAATGAGCCTTACGCGTGGTGAACTTAAAGTAAGCTTTAATCAACTAAAAAGGTGCTACATACAAAAGAGGTCTTACTCTATGCCTCTCCAGGATCCAACTGCTCAGTCCAGTATTTATCCTGGACTAATCACAGGAAGTGATGCAATAAAGTTCGAGTCACAGGAAGCTGTATTGTGTTACCACATTCTCCCCCCCCAAAAGATTAGGAGGCTGGGATGCTCCCTCCATTTCGAAGCCGCCGGACGAGGGAGAGCCGCACCCGTTTGGGTTCTCGTAGCGGTAGAGGGCCCCTAGCCCGTTTACCCGCCGCAGGCCGTGGACCAGAGTCCGAGTGATCCAGCCCGCTCTGTGAGGGGTCAGGACGATCCTGACTGTGTACTGGTGCCCGAACGGGTGTCGGGCAGGGCTGTGGCAGATCCGTTTCCGAGCGTATGGTACGGGGTGGATCGTGGCTGCGCGTGCGAGCCCCGACGGGCTCATAGTCAGTCTGCCCCAGGTCGGCACGCTGGAGTGAGGTACCAGCCGGCGTCAGATCCAGATCGTGATGAGAGGCACCTGGCGAGCCCAGAGATGTGCCTGGTACAATATCATCCCCTGGTGTCCCTCTATGTTTCGGCGGGCAGGGAGCCAGATCCCGCAATGACACGGTAGATTCCCGACCGTCAGGATACCGAATATAGGCGTAGGTAGGGTTGACGTCAGTGAGCTCAACCTCATCCACCAGGGGGTCATTCTTAGACGCCCGGACATATCTTCGGAGTAGCACTGGTCCCGGTGCAGTCAGCCACGACGGGAGAGATATCCCATAGGATGAGCGACGCTGAAATCGGAAGAACCGTTCATGAGGCGTCGTATTTGTGGCGGTCGAAAGGAGGGACCGTGTGGAGTGTAATGCGTCTGGAAGTACTGCTTCCCATTGCTGGTTGGGTAGGCCCCGAGATCTCAAAGCCAGACGTACCGCATTCCAGATGATAGCGTTAAAACGCTCGACTTGCCCATTCCCGACCGGATGATAAGGCGTCGTTCTGCTGGCAGCAATACCCCGTTCCGAGAGATAGGCCTTGAGTTCTCCTGACATAAAAGAAGGGCCCCGATCCGAATGAACATAGGATGCCATGCCACAGAAAGCAAATACCTGCTCAAGGCAGCTGATAACCGTGGTCGTCAGCATATTGGGGCAGGGAAAGGCAAACGGAAAACGGGAATACTCATCGACCATGGTCAATAGATAAGTGTTGCGAGTTGAAGAGGGCAACGGCCCCTTTAAATCGATGCTAAGCCGTTGCATTGGCTGGGTCGCATGTATGAGTATACCACCCGAGGGGCGGAAAAACTGAGGTTTCAATTCCGCACAGACTCTGCAGTCCGAGCACATCTTCTTTACATCCCCGGTAGAGAATGGGAGATTTCGGGACCGCACGAAGTGTAGCTTGCGAGTAACGCCCGGATGACACAACCCATCATGGATGTCTACAAGCATAGAGGGTGCCATGGCGGAGCAGAATGCTCGTGTGAGGGTATCCGGAGCCACATTCTCCTTGCCAGGTCGATAGTGGATGGTGTAACCAAAAGAGGCCAATTCCAGCCGCCAAAGCTGGATTTTATTATTTTTAATTTTGGTCCGTTTTCGATTATCGAGCATGAAGGCGACCGATCGCTGGTCCGTGATTAAGGTAAAGTGCTGGCGAGCTAGGAGATGAGTCCACTTCCGTACTGCCTCTATGATGGCTGTAGCTTCTTTCTCGACTGGAGGATAATGTAGCTCAGCCCCTTGAAAAGTCCTGGACAAAAATGCCACCGGACGACCTTCCTGATTCAGAGTGGCCGAGATCGCCACCTCCGAGGCATCACACTCAACAACAAAAGGAAGACTCTCATCGATGGAGTGAAGAGCCGCTTTCTCCAACTGTTTTTTCAGGAGGTTAAAGGCTGCAACAGCCGCTGTGTCTAGTGGGAATGTGCTGGCCTTCAGTAGAGGTTGGATTCGGTCCGAGAAGTTAGGAATCCATTTAGCATAGTATGCAAACAGGCCGAGGGCCCGGCGCAAGGAGGCCGGATTCTTAGGTGGCGGGAGCTCTTGGAGTGGGCGAAGCCTTTCAGGGTCAGGTTTAATGATGCCATTGCCCACACAATAGCCAAGGATGTTGATGGTTGGTTGTGACTCAATGGATTTAGCCGCATTTAATGTCAAATTACGGTGCTGGAGTGCATCCCAAAATCGTTGGAGATTGGCGTCATGTTCCCGCTGATTGCGACCTGCGACAGTAATATTGTCCAGATAAGGAAACGTATCCTTCAAGTCTTCCTGTTTGACCAGGTCATCCATTGCTCGCTGGAAGACAGCCACTCCATTAGTGACCCCAAAGGGGAGGCGACGAAATTGATACAGCCGTCCATTGGCTTCAAAGGCCGTATACTGCTTGTCTGAGACCTTCAAGGGTACCTGATGATAGGCACTTTTCAGATCATATGTTGAGAACACCGTGTACTCAGCCAGTTTATTAACCATATCATCGATGCGCGGCAATGGGTATGCGTCCAAGTCCGTATATTGATTGATGGTCTGTGAATAGTCAATGCACAGCCGTTTCTTGTGAGGTTGTAGAGGGTTCTTAACAATAACGACCTGGGCGCGCCATGGCGACGAACAAGGCTCGATGATATCCTCTGCTAAAAGCCGAGAAATCTCAGCCGCAATAAAAGACTGGTCTTCCTGACTGAAACGTCGTGACTTTGTTATAATCGGTTTGCATCGAGGAGGGATACTGGTAAACAGTGAGGGTTCATCCAGTGAAGCTGCTGACAATGCACAGAACGGTAATCGAGGTCGTATATTAGAAATAGTGAGTTCAGGTTTGGATCCGCCGAACTCAATGGTGAGCTTCTTATGCTGCTTTTGAAAATCCAGCCCTAAGATAAGATCACTACATAAGTCCTTGAGCACCGAAAGCCGGGTGGAGGGATACCTGTGACCATTAAGTGTTATTTCAACCATACAAAAGCCAGAAATTCTGGTATTAAGTGATGACTGAGCCATCGCAATTGCCTGGTCCGATGGGAAAACATGTAGCTTTAACTCTGCAACAATCTGTTCCCTAATGAAACTATCAGTGCTACCTGAGTCAATTAAGGCATCTAAAGTATGTCCATTAATTGATGCTTTTGTAGCTGCATGGAATAGGTTCTGAGGACAAGCAGCTGTAATTGGTGTCGTTGCACAAAGAGTGGCTGAAACTCTAGGTGTGTTTCTTCGAGAGAAAACCCGAGAGGAAGCACGATAGATTTTAGCCGGAACATCTTGATAGGCCCTTACCGGGGCAGTTCGGTAGGACTTAGCTTGATAAGCCCTCGTAGAGGCTCTTGATAGGCAAACCTTTGCAAAATGACCCTTTTTGTTGCAATGACTGCAAAACGCATTGCGAGCAGGGCAGAATTTCCGAGGGTGAAACTCATCACCACAAAAGAAGCATTTCTTACATTGCCAAGAGGCTGCCACAGTGGGGTCATCATCCTCTTCATCAGTGAAGTCATCAGATTGATCGTCAGGGATAAAGTCCTCCCTAATAGAGTTCACCTGTGGCCTCTTAAATTGCCTGACTGTAGTTAAGGCAGCAGACCGAGGTCTGGGCACTGTATAAAGGTCTGCATTTCTTTTTGCCAGATCTAGAGAGCAAGCCATGTCATAAGCTCTCTGAAGCTCAAGTGTCTTACTTTCCAGTAGACGCTGGCGTATAAATGGGGAGGCAAGCCCGCAGATGAAAGCATCACGGATCATTTCTTCACGGTACAGCTCAGCTGAGGCCGCCTGAAAGTTACAGTCCATACTAAGTCTGCGAAGCTCTTGGAGGAATTTATCAATGGATTCCTCCGGCCCTTGTTGGGCTGTAGCTAGTAGATGTCTGGCATAGACCTCATTCGGTGTCTTAGTATATAGTCTTTTAAGCGTCCGAATTGCCTCCTCGTAACTGCCCCATTCCTCAACATACTGAAATACATTCGGAGTGACACAGTTGATGAGTATCCGCAACTTTGTGTCATCATCAGCCTTGCAATATTCGAGAAAATTGTCAAACGTGCGATACCAGTGTTTCCACACCTTACCGGCTGCTGGGGTGTTTGGGTCCAAGTCAAGACGCGATGGTTTAAGGATGTTTTCCATGATGGGTGATTCCCTGGATCCTTAGTTCCGAGTTCGTCCAAAAAGTTTGAGTGCGAAGTTTTTCAAAGTTGATTAAATTGTCGTAAGAATGAGCCTTACGCGTGGTGAACTTAAAGTAAGCTTTAATCAACTAAAAAGGTGCTACATACAAAAGAGGTCTTACTCTATGCCTCTCCAGGATCCAACTGCTCAGTCCAGTATTTATCCTGGACTAATCACAGGAAGTGATGCAATAAAGTTCGAGTCACAGGAAGCTGTATTGTGTTACCACACGATACTTTATCAAAAGCTTTTTGGAAGTCTAATTAGACAATGTCTTCTGGGCTTCCCTCATCCAACAACTTTGTAACTTCTTCAAAAAATACAATTAGATTTGTAAGACATGACCTTTTTATGAAGCCATGTTGGGTGTCCCTAATAGGTCCCGCTCTATCCAAGCATTCATATGTTGCACCCCTAATGATTCCCTCAAGCCTCTTACCTATACTCATAAGAACATAAGAACATAAGAAATAGGAGCTGAAGTAGGCCATTTGGCCCTTCGAGCCTGCTCCGCCATTCAACAAGATCATGGCTGATCTTCTACCTCAACTCCACCTTCCCGCACTATCCCATATCCCTTAATTCCCAAAAATTTATTGACCTCTGTCTTGGATATACTCAACAACTGAGCATCCACAGCTCTCTGGGGTAGAGAATTCCAAAGATTCACAGCTCTTTGAGTGAAGAAATTTCTCCTCATCTCAGTCCTAAATGGCCGACCCCTTATTCTGAGATTGGGACCCTAACTTCTAGATTCTCCAGCCAGGGGAAACATTTTCTCAGCATTAATCCTGTCAAGCCCCTTAAGAATTTTATACATTTCAATTAGATCACCTCTTATTCTTCTCAACGCTAGGGAATATAGGCCTAGTCTACTCAATCTCTCCTCATAGGGCAATCCCCTCATCCCAGGAACCAGTCTAGTGAACCTTCATTGCACTCCCTCTAAGGCAAGTATGTCTTTACTTAGGTAAGGAGTCCAGAAGTGTACACAGTACTCTAGGTGTGGCCTCACCAATGCCCTGTATAATTGTAGTAAGACTTCTTTACCCTTATACTCTAATCCCTTTGTAACAAAAGCTAACATTTGCTTTCCTAATTGCTTGCTGTACCTGCATGTTAACTTTCTGTGATTAATGTACAAGGACACCCAGGTCCCTCTGAATGCAAACATTTCCCAGTCTCTCACCATTGAAAAAATACTCTGCTTTTTTGTTTTTCCTACCAAAGTGGATAACTTCACACTTCCCCACATTGTATTCCATTTGCCATGTTCTTGCCCACTCAGTCAACCTGTCTATATCTCTCTGCAGCCTCTTTGCGTCCTCCTCACAGCTTACTTTCCCACCTAACTTTGTATCATCAGCAAACTTGGGTATGTTACACTCAGTCCCTTCATCTAAGTCATTAATATAGATCGTAAATAGCTGAGACCCAAGCACTGATCCTTGTGGTACCCCGCTAGTTACAGCCTGCCAACCCGAAAAAGTCCCATTTATTCCTACTCTCTGTTTTCTGTCCATTAACCAATCCTCAATCCATGCTAATATATTACCCTCAATCCCATGAGTCCTAATTTTGTGTAATAACCTCTTGTATGGCACCTTATCGAATACTTTTTAAAAGTCCAAATACACTACATCCCTTATCTACCCTGCTAGTTACGACTTCAAAAAATTCTAACAGATTTGTCAAACACTATTTCCCTTTCATAAATCTGTGTTGACTCTGCCCAATCATATTGGCCCCGATTTTGAAGTCAGCAGCGAAGTGATGGCGCTCGCCGCTGACCTTGAAGAAAGCTACCCACAACAATCTAGCGATCTCTGTGGCATGGATTTCACCTCTCTGGACGTTAATTTGATTCTGGCGCCAAGTCTAGGGGATCTCCAGTGTTCAGCAATAGCGATGTCATCCAGCTGGCTAAGCAACCAATCACATTGAAGAATTCTCACAGACAGCAAACCAGGAAGTAAAATGCAATGATTATTCTTCACTTTTCAATAATTTTACAGAGGACAAAATAAAGATTGAGACATATGTATGGGACTAAGGTAAAAGCTGAAATATCCAAAATAAACATTTAAAAATATATATTACATTAAAAACCATGGATCTTTTTTTATCAGAATGGGTGGATTCAAGCTGAGACTGCAGCCGGGATTTTCCTTACCTCGGTGGGTCCGGGCCGGGCGATGTCGGTGGCCAATCGCGTCACTGCTGCTGGCTCCATTCCACTCTGGAAAATGAATTTATGTTGATGGGGCTTGTTAAGCCCACCCAGCATGTTTCCCGGTCCAATTAGAGGAAGCGGATCTGGTGACGTCATTCATGACGCGTCATCAGCCAGTTTCCTTAAAGGGACCGTGGCGAACTTTCTTTTGACATTTGTGCTGTCAGTGTTCTACAGTATTGAGGTGCTGCAAACACTGACAAGCACTGCACAGAGGTACAGAGCTGCACCAAGGTTCTCCCATGACTCCCTCCATATGCTTATGGAGGGAGTCAGAGCACGCAGGAAGGTCCTCTTCCCTTCCGATGGGTGGAAGAGACCTCCGCAGGAGAACAAAACAGCCTGGTTGCATATTGCACAGGAGGGCACAAGCAGGGATGTCGTCAGGAGGACCAGGCTGCAGTGCTGCAAATGTTTCAATTATCTTATTAGATCACGAAACGTTACTGCAAAGCCACACTCAACCTCATCCTGCTTTGCCTCTCATCACATTCCCATCACTCTGCCTTCCCTACCCTACTCCTGCACATCCTTACTCACACCAACTTACCTTGCACCTCCACCCATCCCTCTCTATCTACATTATCACTTCCCCATCTCACTAGCCACCCCTCACACTCACCCTCATCCTAGTGCAATCATACCAACTAACAACACACAAGGAGGCCACTTGGGTGTTTTCTCTAATGTTCATGTAAAGTTTCTGTTAATGTGCTGTAAAACATTGAAACCTTTATTTTCAACACTTTGCGTTCTTGGACAGATTTGTGTACACCTTTGGAAGTGGCTTAGTGAGTTGCAGTGAATAGTGAGACATAACGGTATCCTCCGCAATATTGGTGAATGTGAAAGGAATGGCTTGGACATTGTCGGGATGCTTTATGAAAATCAAGGGATATGGAGATCGGGCGGGAAAGTGGAGTTGAGGTCGATGATCAGCCATGATCTTATTGAATGGCGGAGCAGGCTCGAGGGGCCGTATGGCCTACTCCTGCTCTTACTTCTTATGTTCTTATGTTCTTATGGTGTTGGTGTGGGGTGGTGCCAACCTGGCACATCATGTGGCAGCCAGGGTGTACAGCGTCAAGTGAGGCTCCGGGCACAAGTGGGCTGCAACAAGACCAGGGGAAAGAGTAGCCACCAAGCAGAGACTGTATGTGCTGCAGCACTAAGACACTAAGATGTTGGGTCATTTCCACCTGTGCTGCAGTGGAAGCTGTGACATTGCCCATCATGCACACAATCACGTTTGGGTCACCACAGTCTCTTTGGGCATGTAACATAATTTCCAGGCTGGAAGTCCTGGGCTCCATGCTCTGCACCGAGCACCATGCAATTTTGAAGGCGGACTCCTCCACGCTCCTTGACATTGCTGAGAGGCTCTCTGGCAGGCTTGCCATTGCACTCATCAATTCAGGGTGCATGCCCATCACCCTTTTTCTGAAGGCCGCCCCATCTAGGTCCTCATCTGAGTCCTGTGCAGCAGAATCTGCGCATGAACTCGTCCTTTGGGGAGCTGGCTCCCGAGCTCCCCTTTCCCCTGGTCTTGCTGCAGCCCACTTGTGCCCAGTGACTCACCCTGTGCAGATCCCGTTTCTACACTAGCCTCTAAAGTTCACGTAGTGCCTGTTTCTGAGCTGGTGTCAGCGAGTGAGAGATGCAGTGACGCGGTGTCTTCTTCCTCCTCTTCTTCTCCCCTCACACTCTCTGCGATGACTTTGGGGACAGGCTGCTTGGATGCTTGTTGATTATCTGAAAGCAGAAAGGCACAAGAATTGGGTTATGGTGAGGGGAGGAAGCCAGAAATGCATGCAAACAGCATGAGTAGCTTGAAAGTGAGTAAAGATTGTAGGCTGAGGGGGATGTGAGAAGAAGTATTAGGAATGAACATACCATTATTGTCTCCAAGGGGTTGAACCTCACCGGTTGCCATGGTTTCGACCACATGCCGCCCAATTATCTTGCGTACTCGCACCTCCAGCTGGCTGAAATCCTGTGTGTCCGTCTGGCCCCCGTCTATCTGCTGCTGCTCCCGGCGATTATGTGCCAGCTTGGCCTGCAAGAGAAAGGGAAGTGTGTGAGTGAGTGTGGAGCAATGTGTTTGGGTGATGTGCCTGCCATAGTTGAATAGCTGTCAGTGTGTGCAAGGTGTGAGATGTAGGTGTGAGTGTTACAGCAGTGGTAAGTTTGTGAGGGTGAAGTAAAGCTCGGATTGTGAGGTGTGAGTGGTGATAGGTAGAGATTGTTGGTAGGTGAGTGCTGGGGGTGTGGTGTATTGAGCAGTGTGTGAGGCTTGTGGTGCAGATGCCGTGTGAGGTCATTAAACTTCTTCCTGCACTGGTGGCAATCTTGGGGACTGCAGTGCTGGCCATCACATGGTCCGCAATCTCCTGCCACATCGTTTGGGATGTATAGGGCGAGGGCTTCCTGCCAGTTTGTGGGTAGAGGACAGCCTGCCTCCTCTCCACAATGACTACAAGTGCCTCCAGAGCTTCATCTGAGAATCTCCGGGCTCTCTCCCTGGTGCGACGATCTGCCATCTCGATGTGCACAGAACTCTTCCTTTTCCTTGAGCTTCTTCTTATGGTTGTTGGGGCTGCTGCAAACCCAACTGCCCTGACAATGAAGTGCTGCAGCATCAATGCACCTCCGCTTTAAGTAGTGGAAAAAGCCTGTGCCAAACATGACTGATTTAGACTGGCCCCGATATTGGTCCACCTGTTGAGCGTTAGGCCAATGAATAGCAGTTTTAGCGCTGAATTCATGGCTATAATATTGTTAATGAAGTGTGAGCACAAATTGTGCGTGCTACCTAGACCATTTACAGGTGGCGCAGCTTAACATTGTTTGGCCTTAACACTGCCCATTTCGTGGCTATATCCAATTTCTAGGCCCTTCTCTCTACTGTCTTTATCCCATCCTTTATTATCAGGGCTAACCCCCCCCCCCCCCCCCCACCCACCCTCGCCCCTGTTTATATTTTGCAATTCTCTTCTAAAAGTCAAGTATCCTGGAATATTTAGTTCCCAGTCTTAGTCAATCTGCAACCATGTCTCCGTAATGGCTATTAGGTCAAACCCATTTATTTCTATCTGTGGTATTAATTCATCTATTTCGTTGCGAATGCTTTGCGTATTTAGATATAATGCCTTTAGCTTTAACTTTTTTCTATTTTTTTTCCTGATGTCACCTTAATCACTAATGCCCTATTACCTTTGTTAAGCTCTCTGTCTCTTCCTGGCCCACTCTGCTTATTTTTACCCAAATCGCTACTGTGCTCTCCGGCCTTGACTTTTCTCTTACTGATTTTGAATTTACCCTTTCCTGAATCTTTTTGTAATAGAACGGCTGTGCTATTGCTATGCTTGTATAATATTTTTTCAGTGGACTTCTATATATATGGAAAATACATGAAATGCTCCTCTATTTAGTAACTGATGCAATAATACAAAGAATTTCTGCTTTCAGATAATGATTTTGGACTTGTTCTGGCTGAAAACTCCACTTGGGGGTGGTGTTGCACAAGAATGCCCGTGATCAGAGCAAAAGTCCACAAACAAAATTTAGTTGCATTTGAAATGTTGAAAATAACCAACAGAAGAAAAAGTATGGGCAAAGACATTGTGCCTGAAATACCCCATACAAACATTGACACAAAGGTACAAGTTATTTGAACACCAAATCCCTTGAGCAGTTCCACTAGCCAGAATTTTGTAAGACTTTTAATGTTGAAAATGTCAGATTCCTGTTTTATAAAGTGACACCAGCGAGTACCTGATTACAGAATGACAGTAGTGTATGAGGTCATTCCACTGCAACCAGAACATGTCCAAACTTCCTGTAGACCCTGGGTGGTGCAGTTCGGTTTCATAATCTGGAGGAGTGGGGGTTGATCCATCGCCCCTCTCTCATCCCGATCACTAAATAAACCACCAGGAACAGAAAGGCTTCGGTAACTGCATCACATTCAATCTGAACGGAATACCAGTAGCAAACCGTTTTACGCTATTTGTATCAGACGAACTCCACTCCATGCAAGAATAAAATGAAGAAATACCCATTAGTGCACAACCAGGGTTGTTGGGGAATGCATTGCATCATGGGAATCTTTAGTCTTGCCTGCTGGTATTCTCCAGGTGTTTCTGAGCTTCCAACAACCAATGGGTCCAGTGTGAGCGATCTATCTTTGTAACCTCATCCTGAAATGCCAAGTAATGTACAACAATGAAATCTGTATCTCGCACTGGGACAGGGTGAAACGGTCCTCTTAAGGAATTTCTATTTTTCTGCATCCAAATTTGAAAACATTTCTGCTTTACAGCTTTAGATGCTAGAACCGTGGATTCACCCCGTTTTTAAAAAAATGCTTGTAGTTTGATCTTTTAACGTGTGGCCTCTTAAAATCCCGTGCGAAAACTCCTCTGACCTCCGGCGTAAAGCAACTAAAAATAGACTTTAGGTGAAAGGTTTTTCTTATGGAACGTGGCTTCCGCCAAAGACGGTAACTTTTTAACAAATGAAATCTTTGGGTGCCATGTCTACTTAGGACGTGTGTGATGCTGAAAATGGAGAAAGAAGCAATACATATTCAAATGAAGATTAATAGAATTCAAGAGTTTATTTTCAATTTGCTTCCTAACTAGATCTCATTTGAAATGTAAAAATCCCCCCCAAATGTAGGGAAGTGTTTATTGTTGGTATCGCTTGCAATATATTTATCAAGTGAAATATCCCTCGATCCAAAATATTTTAATTTCTATGGGAGTTTTCGGTTGTGCATTTTCTTTCGCTTTCCAAATTCGCTTTCTACATGATTTCTAACATATCGCAGCAGCAACACATGTTTATATATCTTGAATGCAGAATAAGATTGCCTCCCCTCTTCAAGAATCAAATGAATGCGCAACAGCAAGGAATGGAATTATGAACAGCGCCAGTCGAGTGCTTGGTTTTTCTAATTCTTGTGATTTTATTTGCCTGTCAGTGTGGAGGCATGGGAGCTGAACACCGAGTATTTTTCCGCATTTTCAAATACTTCTGATTTAAATGGTTTCTATGATCACGCCGTCGGTCCCACTACTACTGAGCCAGTTATGGCTGTAAGCGTGGAATGGAATCCGATGCCTATTTCATCTAATGTGGAGATGCCGGCGTTGGACTGGGGTGGACAAAATTCTCTCACAGCTACCTTACCTGAAGAAGGAGCGAACAGCTCCGAAAGCTTGTAAAATTAAATAAATCTGTTGGACTATAACCTGGTGTTGTGCGACTTCCTATTTCATCTAAGGCTGATTTGACTAGATGGATATTACTGTAAATATAATTTAGCCACATATGGCAAATAAATAGGCATTTTAATAACAACTGCACATGTTTATGTGTAACAATTTGCATACATGGACGCAGTATAAATATATATGAACTATATATGTGCAAATGCAGTCTATAAAGTATGGCTACATTTCTTCTAATTCCTTTTTGTACATAAACGTTGCCCATCACGTACACTGCAAACACTCTTTCTCCCTTCTGATGTATTCATTCCGCTGTGGTATGAACATGCTTTGTGTTTTTTAGACTCCTCAGATTATTGGATTGCTATTTTTAGAAAGCCGTGTGTTGCCACTAGTGCGGGCTCTGATCACAGCTCGGTGGCAGACTGGATTTTCCAAACATTAACCGTCTCTCTTCCTCATCCTGCTTCCGAGGAACATGGCGGGTTAGACTCGATCGCAGCTCGCTCAGCTTCTCACCCAACTTCGCGACCTTAGACAGACGGGTTTAAATCGCTGCCGAAAGGTCAGTCGTGGCTCCGAAATCCACCTAATCCTGTCATGATATTGTGGTCCGCAGTTTAGAAGGTCGCCTTCGATCACGAGTTGGGAGCGGTAGAAGGCAAAAGGTTTAAAACACTATTACAAAGTGAAAACATAAATTGTACACTTCCCAACAACTAGGTTTTCGGAACTACCAAGTAGCACTTACTGACAGATATGTTTTACATCACTGTGTATACACACAGGTATTTTTACAGATTGTTCACTGATCATCACATTTACAAACAGTAGATATATCAGTAAAATAGATTGAGTGGTTCACGCAAATGTCAAACGATATATTTCAGACGAGTTAGAGGATACTTGGGTGTACAATAGTCTGAGGGAATAATAATCAGTTCTCTCCCAGTAACCTTCCTATCTCTTGGTTTCTCGTTCGCAGTCTTTTGCGTGCGATGAGTTGGTATCGTATTAGTTCATACAGGTGGTCATTTCATCCATCCATCGTAGCTGGAACTTGCTGTCATATTTCATGTGCGATATTGTGACGAATAGATAAAGAGTTTATTTGATGTAAATGCAGCTTTTTACGCCTGTTGGTCATTTTCGTGTAACAGATCGTTCTAACAATATGTACATGATATGATGAACTGACTTTCATGTATACGAAGGCAAAAATGCATTAATTGAGATAGAAACGATGCGAGTTCCATATATGCATGAATAAGAACTTAATCTACAGTTTTATCGATACCACATAGAGTTAGCAAACATCCATATGCACCTGGTTGATACACACCTGCGAGGGTGCATTTTAAGAATTCTGGTGCATTGTATTTTCTAAATTTCGTCATTGGAAACCAGCTACTCGGTTTGCAATAACATGTTGATCCCCCACTGCTGTAATTGCTTGAACAGTTAGGTTTGCTTGCTATGCTAACATCATATGGGGGGAGGGTGGGGGAAGGGTGCGATTACTAATGTTATTGAGATTGAAAGGTTTATGTCACATTATGTAGGGCACCTTGTGTTTGAATGAGACTCATTTGATTATTAAACTTAAAGGCACCATAAGCAGTGGAGCACCAATGTACCAAGAACAGAATTTAACTGCAAAATGCAAATTTATAGTGTTAAAATACGCTTTCATCTACTGACAATTAACTTATATTACCAGCATAAGACAAAATTGGCGTTCAGTTCAAACTGGGGCGTGTCGTGGCTTGAAGTAGAATTTATTACCATTTGCCTGGAGAAAGCTATGTTTCTACAACAGTAGTGACTTGTTCTGAAAGGCAGCAGAGGTTCCTTCTCTGGGGTTATGAGAAAGGTATCTCCAGGAAACAAAATGGAAGGAAAAGACAATCTGACCACTGTCCTTGAAATATATTATCAGTGGTACACATTGTGCAATTTGTAAGAAAAAAAGTTAGTGAATGTTAATGCTAATATTTCATATATAACTCATTAAAAATAGAGTAAAACATTCACATTTAAAAAAAAGGGCTATATTTTCCTCTATCACAAAAAGGGCTAATAACATTTTTATGTAAATTTAAATTTCTGCCAATCAAAAAGGCTGCTGTGCAGGATTTTGTTGCAATTAATTTTGTGCAACACAAATTTGTTGGGATGACGAAAAAGCCAATAAGAACTCACCTATAATAGTGACACATGTAAAGCAGCTAATGAGCTACTTAACTGCTATAAGTGATGAAGATTTCAATAATCCAATTGTGGAGTGTACAAAACTGTTGTGAAATTACACAGTAAGATGTTAAGAAAACCACTTTCACTACCTGCAACCTGGAAGTCCAGTTGATTTGAGTTTTTGAAAAATCTTGATACCCTTTTTGGACTGAGGTAGTGGCATTAAACATGCTGAGGAAACAATCATTCAGAGGCCTGGGCACATTGGGCCAAGTACAGTGAAGACATGGAAGGAGGTCTGGAAGAATATTTACAATTTAAAAATGAGGTAAGGCAAGAAAATTACTGTAAATTCATTTGCTATTAGGTGCATTTTTTAAGGAAAAATGCATTTTTACAGAAAATGCAGTTTAAGTATGGGTGACGTATGTGCAAATGATTTTTTTTCTAGTGGAGGACTCACATTATGGGATAGAATCATATAATATTACAGTACAATAATGGGCCATTTCGCCCATCAAGTCCGTGCCATTTTTTTTATCCGCATTGGACTCCTTGGGCAGGATTTTCTTCTGGGGTGAGTTTGCTACTGGAAGGGGGTTGGTTGTGACATTTCCTCCTACTAGTCTGACCCTGCTGTGACCCCGACCCAATTACTTAAGGAAAATGAGCTCACAACATAGACAAAATACCCAAATGGATATGTGTGCATATGTACTAATAGGCCGTGATTATCCCTACCGAGGCGGGTTTGAGGTGGGCGACGTCAGTGGCGGGTCCCGACCCCACTGCTGGCTCCATCCCGGCCTCCAACATGACTTTCCCCCGATTCGGCTTGTTAAGCCCACCCAGCGAGTTTCCGGCCAATTGAAGGAGGCGGGTCTGATGGCGTCAGCATCATCAGCCGGTATCCTTAAAGGGACCATGCGCAAATTGATTTTGACAGTTGTGCTGTCAGTGTTCTACAGCATTGAGGTGCTGCAAACACTGACAAGCTCTGCACAGAGGGGCACAGCTGCACCCAGGCTCTCGCATGACTCCCTCCATATGCTTATGGAGGGATTCACAGCACACAGGGTGGTTCTCTTCACTTCCAATGGGCAGAAAAGACCTCCCCAGGAGACCAACGCAGCCTGCTTGCACATTGCACAGGAGGGCACAAGCAGAGATGTCATCAGGAGGACCTGGCTGCAGTGGCGCAAATCTTTCAATGATCCCAGTAGATCACAAAACGTTACTGCCAAGCCACACTCAACCTCATCCTGCTGTGCCACTTATCACATCCCCATCACTCTGCCTTCCCTAACCTACTCCTGCACATCCTTACTCATACCAACTTACCTTGCACCTCCACCCATCCCTCTCTATCTACATTATCACTCTCCCATCTCACTAGCCACCTCTCACACTCACCCTCATTCTAGTCTATTCCAAACAACTAACAACACACAAGGGTAGGCACTTTTTTTTTTAGCCAATGTTCATGTGAAGTTTTTGTTAATGTGCTGTTTAACATTGAAATCTTTATTGCCAGCACTTTGCTTTCTTGGACAGATTTGTGTGCACCTTTGGAAGTGGCTTAGTGAGTTGCAGTGAATGGTGAGACATAACGGCACCCCCCGCAATGCTGATGAGTGTGAAAGGAATGGCTTGGGCATTGTAGGGATGCTTTATGTTGTTGGTGTGGGGTGGTGCCAACCTGGCACTTCATGCGGCAGCCAGGGTGTGCAGCGTCAAGTGAAGCAAATGTGGCCATGGTGAGGCCATCCCTGGCATCCCGGGCAGCAATGTGGTCAGGTGCTGATGCCCTCTGTCCTGTGCAGCATCAGTTGATTGTGGAGAAGGTTTGTGTTGTTGTTGGTGCTGCTGGTGTGCCTGGTGCTGTTGGTGTTGGGGCTGATCGTGGTCAGATTCTGAGGACCAAGGTGAGAGAGTATAAAGTGCACCCATGCTGATGGAATAGATTGCAGGTGAAGTAGAGATGACAGAAGCAATCTGTCAATGGTGGGAGAGATAATGATGTCAGACTGTATGGAGACTTGTGTAAAGACTTGCAGCATGGTGAATCTGTAGTGGAAATGCAGTTTTGAGATGCTAATGGTTAAGGGAAGATATCTGAATCAGCTGGGAGCTTTGAGTTGACATTTGAAGCTATCAACTCATCAGCTGATTCAGTGGTCACTGACCTCCTGCCTCAGCTTCAGTGATGAGGTCTATGCACAGCAGGAAACCCATGCAATTTAAAAAGCTGGGAATAAAAGCATTGTCAAGTGGCTGTAAACAAGCCACTAATGATTTGAATTGGGTCCCCCGCCGCTGGCGGACTCGACATCGGGAAATGCAGGTGTGCGCGTTTTGCCAGTGGGTTCCCGACCCACTGTCAATCATTTTAAATTTCACAGCTGACCCACCACCAATCGGGTCCACTGAGCGCTGGCAAAATCGCGGCCATCATGTCCCACCTTCTCAAGGAGAGTCCAGTAGTTCTCAGGCCTCCACTAGTGAGCGCTAGTCACCCGAGCATCAACCATCATCACACAAGCTTCCAGTAAGCAACCAGACACAGAAGGGTGCATTCTAACCCCTAGTAGGAAGCTGGGGGGAGCTGCTGACCTTCCCAACCAGGAGACTCTGTGGGTTGCCTCGCCCGATTTTAACGACCCAGCCCTCATTTGCTTCCAGCTGGCCAGCTGCCTGCCCCAAACAGGTGAGAGGAGGCATCTGGCCGGCTTCGGGCAGGTCAAAATCACGAGGCCCAGAGACCTCTCACCGGCACCAAGGTACATTGTGGGTGGGGGATTGGGCAGGTCGGAGCTGGTTTGTAAGTGGGAAGGGTGGGAGAGCCCAGGGCAGGAGAGGTACAGATTTTTCTTGTAGGAGCTGGAGGAGCGATTCTGCTCCTCCTAGCCCCAATAAGGAAAGCTTTTTACTATCTTAAAGAGCCACTTCCTCATCCCCATCAGGTTGAACTGAGTGGGCGTCCTGCTCAGTAGACTATTAAAATACTATCAGGATCCTATGGACGGCATACGACTCCATTAGCATATATTAAAGAGGCTCTGGCCTGAGTTAAGACGGCGACAGGCAGGAGTGGGATGGTAAGTCTTTGTATATTTTGACTTTGCCTGCCCAGTTCCTGCCAGTCAGGGTGGGTGAAAATTTCCCCCAGACATTTTGCAACAGAGATATAGGCTGTGATTTTCCCTACCTCGGCAGGTCCGTGGTTGGTGATGTCGGTGGCGGGTCCCGACCCCACTGCTGACTCCATCCCAGCCTCTGACATGACTTTCCCCTGATTGGGCTTGTTAAGCTTGCCCAGCGAGTTTCCTGGCCAATTGAAGGAAGCGGGTCTGATGACTTCATTTGATGACGTGTCATCAGCCGGTTTCCTTAAAGGGACCATGCGCAAACTTATTTTAACATTTGTGCTGTCAGTGTTCTACAGCATTAAGGTGCTGCAAACACTGACAAGCACTGCACGGCTGCACCCAGGCTCTCCCAGGAAGGTTCTCTTCCCTTCCAATGGGCGGAAGAGACCTCCCCAGGAGACCAACGCAGCCTGGTTGAACAAGCAGGGATGTCATCAGGAGGACCAGGCTGCAGTGGCGCAAACCTTTCAATGATCTCAGTAGATCATGAAACGTTACTGTAAAGCCACGCTCAACCTCATCCTGCTGTGCCATTCATCACATCCCCATCACTCTGCCTTCCCTACCCTACTCCTGCACATCCTTACTCACAGCAACTTACCTTGCGCCTCCACCCATCTCTATCTACATTATCACATTCTCATCTCACTAGCCATCCCACACACTCACCCTCATCCTAGTGCAATCATACCAACTAACAACACACAAAGGTAGGCACTTGGATGTTTTATGCAAAGTTCATGTGAAGTTTCTGTAAATGTGCTGTCAAACATTGAAATCTTAGACAGATGTGTGTGCACCTTTGGAAGTGGCTTAGTGAGTTGCAGTGAATGGTGAGACGTAACGGTACTGCCCGCAATGCTGATGAGTGTGAAAGGAATGGTTTGGGCATTGTAGGGATGCTTTATGCTGTTGGTGTGGGGTAGTGCCAACCTGGCACATCATGTGGTAGCCAGGGTGTGCAGCGTCAAGTGAAGTAAATGTGGCCATGGTGAGGCCATCCCTGATGTCCTGGGCAGAAATGTGGTCGGGTGCTGATGCCCTCTGACTTGTGCAGCATCAGGTGATTGCAGAGAAGGTTGGTGTTGTTGTTGGTGCTTGGTTATGCTGGTGTTGGGGCTGATCGTGGTCAGATTCTGATGACCAAGGTGAGAAAGTATAAAGTGCACCCATGCTGATGGACTAGATGGCAGGTGAAGTAGAGATGACAGAAGCAATCTGTCAACGGTGGGAGAGGTAATGAGGTCAGACTGCATGGAGACTTGTGTAAAGACTTGCAGCATCCTGAATCTGTTGTGGAAATGCAATTTAGAGATGTTAGTGCTTAAGGGATGATATCTCAATCAGCTGGGAGCTTTGAGTTGGCAATTGAAGCTGTCAACTCGTCAGCTGATTCAATGGTCACTGAACTCCCTCCTCAACTTCACTGACAATGTCTAGGCACAGCGGGAAACCTGTGGGAGACCTGTGAAAGTTAAAAAGCTGGGAAAAAGCATTGTTAAGTGGCTGTAAACAAGCCACTAATGATTTGAATTGGGTCTCCCGCCACTGCCTGTCGGGTCTGCTCAGCGCTGGCAGACCTGACATTGGGAAATGCAGGTGTGCGCGTTTTGACAACAGGTTCCTGATTGCTGTGAATCATTTTAAATTTCACAGCTGACCTGCCAGCAATCGGGTCTGCTGAGCGCTGGCAAAATCGCGGCCATTGTGATGTAGATGGGGAAGAACAGGATGAATCACATGGACCTAGTGCTGAAGGGTCGCAAAGCTGTAGGTTGCTATGGGGCCAGCTGGTGCAGAGTTCAGATCTGCCATGTTGATTGGCCTTCTCAGTTACCTCAGGATACAGATCTTGGCGGGCCTGCTTTCCAATGAAGGATGTTAGAACCCGTAGACCAGGTAGAACAAACACTTGGGGGTCAATTTTAACTCCCAGCATTGTGGGTTATTCATGTTAGCTGGGTTTAGACTAGACATGCATCACATCATAAACTGCCTCTGATTTAGCACAAATTGAATTATAAGTAATCAGTAGAGTGTTGCTAGATGGTGCTGTTTTTGTTGGCTAGGCTCAGCCATTCATGGAGTTTTTTCCCTGTTTGTTATGTTGCAATGTTGTCCAATAGAAATCGCTCACTAACCACAGGCATGACTATGGTGGCACCATTTTAGCCATGTGCACTAATCTTAGTAGGAAACACCTAACACACAATGAAGGTTAATGTACTTGACATGTATATTTACTTTACAAACATCTACCACCATTCAGTGCAAAACTTTGCAGTCTTTCTCTTTCATCAAAGTTTGGAATTCTGGCATGAATTCATCAGACACAACACAGCTTAGTGCAGCTTTTAGGCTTTTGTCCTGCAATTGCGAGCAGTACCTTGACTTGATCAGAGTGACTGCTGAGAGTGTTGACTCGTACAACACCCGCCCTGCCCCTGCTCTCCATCCAGAAGGCGTTTGGATGCTGCTTGTCCTTTGCCATGATGTGCCCTGTTGGAGCTGATCATTATTTGTTGGGCTAGCTTTCTTCTGCTGGTCTGGAGTGATTATTACGATTGGTCGAGCTGACTACAATGACAGCATCCCTTTCCATACAGTGTTGCTGGTGTTTCCATGGTGCTAAAGTCTGGTGTTTTCACCAATGTTACACACCACCAGCTTCTTTTCTCCACGATCAACTATCTCCTTCAACTCATCTACCCTGCCCCCTCCATCCTCACCTCTATCAACAAGTGCGAGGAGCTCATGACTTCTTTTTCACGAAGATTGAGACCATCCGTTCAGCTGCCTTTGCCGGATCCCTCCTTTCCCCATGCCTACTAAGGCAAACATCCCAAAAGGTTTCCCCCTGTCCTAGTGCTGATCCTACATCTTTCTCTATTTTCTTTCCTATCTCTTATACCATCTTCAAGCTAATCTTGTCCATGAGACCCACCTCCTGCTCTCTTGACTCTACTTCCACTAAACTGCTGACCATCCAACTTCCCTTCCTGGCCTATAGCTGGTTCTGTCCTCCCTTTCAAATCTGCCATCATCACCCCTCTTCTAAAAAAAAAAAAATGACCCTTGACCCCTCTGTCCTTGCAAACTAGCACCCCATCTCCAACCTCCGTTTCCTTTCCAAAACTCTTGAACATGTTGTCACCTCCAAAATCTTTGCCTATCTTTCCTGAAACTCCATGTTTGAACCTCTCCAATCAGGTTTCCGCTCCTGCCACAGTACTGAAAGGACCTGAATCAAAGTCACAAATTACATCCTATAAGACTATGACCGTATGCACTATCCCTCCTTACCCTTTTTGAACTGTCTGCAGCCTTTGACACGGTTGACCACACCATCATTCTCCAACGCCTCACCTCCGTTGTCCACCTGAGTGGGACTGCCCTTGCCTGGTTTCACTCTTACCTATCCAGTTGTAGCCAGAGAATCACCTGCAATGGCTTCTCTTCCCGCCCCTGCACCATTACCATTGGAGTCCCCAAAGGATCTATCCTTGGCCCCTCCTATTTATGCTGCCCCTCGGTGACATCATCTGAAAACACAACGTCAGCTTCCACAAGTACGCTAACGGCACCTAGCTCTACCTCACCACCACCTCTCTCGACCCCTCCACTGGCTCTGTGTTGTCAGACTGTTTCTCCTGAGCCCAAACTTCCTCCAATTAAACATTGAGAAGACCGAAGCCATTGCCTTCGGCCCCGCCAAAAACTCTGTTCCCTAGGCACAGATTCCATCGCCCTCCCTGGCCACTGTCTCAACAACAACAGCAACAACAACTTGAATTCATATAGTGCCTTTAACATAGTAAAATGTCCCAAGGCGCTTCACTGGAGCGTTATCAAACAAAATTTGACACTGAGCCACATAAGCTTATATTAGAACAGATGACCGAGGTAGGTTTTAAGGAGCGTCTTAAAGGAGGAGAGAGGTGGAAAGGTTTAGAGAGTGAATGCCAGAGCTCAGAGCTTAGGCAACTGAAGGCATGGTTGCCAATGGAGGAGCGACTAAAATCGGGGTTGTGCAAGAGGCTAAAATTGCAGGAGCGCAGTGGTCTCGCAGGGTTGTAGGATTGGAGGAGGTTACAGAAATAGGGAGGGTGTGAGGCCATGGAGTGATTTGAAAACAAGAATAAGGATTTTAAAATCAAGGTGTTGATGGACCAGGAGCCAATGTAGGTCAGCGAGCACAGGGGCGATGGGTGAACGGGACTTGGAGGAGCTCCATCAACTTGAGCTCCTCAAACTCTGCTGCCCATAGCCTAACTCACACCAAATCCCATTCACCTATCACCCCTGTGCTCACCGACCTACATTGGCTCACGGTCCGGCAATGCCTCAATTGTAAAATTCTCATCCTTGTTTTCAAATCCCTCCATGTCCTCGCCCCTCCCATCTCTGTAACATCCTCCAGCCCTACAACCCTCCGAGATCTCTGCGCTCCTCCAATTCTGGCCTCCTGCACATCCCCGACTTTCTTCTTTCCACCATTGGTGGCCATGCCTTCAGCTGCCTCGGTCCTAAGCTCTGGAATTCCCTCCTTAAACCGTGCCTCCTCTCTACCTCTCTTTCCTCTTATAAGTTACTCCTTAAAATGAACCTCTTTGACCAAGCTTTTGGTCACCTGTCCTAATATCTCCTTTAATGACTTGGTGTCAAATTTTGTTTGATAATCACTCCTGTAAAGTGCCTTGGGATGTTTTACAACATTAAAGGAGCTATATAAATACAAGTTGTTATTTTAGCAGATAATCAATAAGCAATAACCAAGGAAGTAAAGCACACACGATGATTTTGTCTCATCACTTTACCAAAAAATGCACAAAAAGGTTAAAGTACACATGAATATGCCATGCGACTATGAGTATTGAGATCACGTGCCCAATAATGGTGTCTATTGCTCATTTTTAAATTAAAAATGCAATTAGCCTCATCTGGATTCCTAATTAGCCACATGTGGCTAATAGGCTAATGTATTGGACAACACCATTATATTGGGCAAAATTTTAAATGCGATTATAAAGAATTGCCAGCAAATTCTGTGGGGGTTCTCTCACTCGTCTGCCACAACATTGGCGGTAGATTAGTGGAAACCCTGAAAAAATAAAGAGCTATTTACGCCATTTCTTCCCATAGGGATGATAACTAAGGTAAGCGATTTGTTATTGCTCCGAGCCACTCAGAACAGGTATTTTCACTACTTCTGCAGACACTTTATGCAAAATTTAGGTACTGGTCAGCAAATCGAGCTGCACACAATAGAATCATTAGAATTTTTGGCGATAGTTTAAATGGGGTGATATTGGATCAGCTGCCCATTAAATCTCCTCATTTTCGTTTCCATTACTATCTCCCCATTTACACTATAGCGACATGTTAAAATTCCCCCAATAAATTTAAAACTTCTGGAACTTTTTAAAATATACTATTAATTCTCGGGTTGTGAGAGTCACTGACAAGGCCAGCATGTATTGCCCATCCCTAGTTGTCCCTAAGAAGGTGGTGGTGGGCCTCCGTCTTGAACCACTGGTCCTGGTTTAATACAACTGAATGGCTTGCTAGGCCACTTCAAAGGGCAGTGAAGAGTCAACCATGTTGTCGTGGAACTGGAGTCACATATAGGCAGACTGGGTAAGGGTGGCAGGTTTCCTTTCCAAAAAGACATTAATGAATCAGTTGGGTTTTTCATGACAATCGGACAACTTCATGGTCACTTTTACTGATATTTGCCACAGGATATTGTGTTTTGCCAAATCGCTTGTCCTAATAGGTCTAGCAACATTTGACCGCCCTTGCACACTTCAAATAGCCAGGTGAAGGTCACGAGTGGTAGAAGCCTGGGGACAAGTATCCTGCATATCTTTTCAATCATTAAAACTATGTGTACCCATGCGAGAGTAAAGAGACTGTAAATGTGAACTATCCTAATATGTATGGGCATCAATTAAGGTGTAATTTACACATATATATCAGATCTATTCTATATCATCATTAACTCAAGTTAGTACAGGTAGGTTTTTTTCTTGAAGATATTAAAATGATTGAAAGAGATGCATGACTGAGGAAAGAGTATGTTCAGTTGGTGTTTGATTAGAGCAGTTTATTTCTGTTGTCACTTTCACTTTGCATTCCAAAAAGGTGACAACTGCAGAAGAATAGCTGATACTGATGAGACCACACCTGGAGTACTGTGCACAGTTTTGGTCTCCTTATTTAAGGAAGGATATACTTACCTTAGAGGCGGTACAACAAAGGTTCACTAGATTGATCCCTGGGATGAGAGGGTTGTCCTATGAGGAGAGATTGAGTATATTGGGCCTATACTTTCTGGAGTTTAGAAGAATAAGAGGTGCTCTCATTGAAACATATAAGATTCTGAGGGGGATTGACAGGGTAGATGCTGAGAGATTGTTTCCCCTGGCTGGAGAATCTAGAACTAGGGGCATAGTCTCAGAATAAGGGGCTGGCCTTTTAAGACTGAGATGAGGAGGAATTTCTTCATTCAGAAGGTTTGGAATTCTCTGCCCCAAAGTGCTGTGGATGCTCAGTCGTTGAGTATATTCAAGGCTGAGATAGATAGATTTTTGGACTCCAGATGAATTAAGGAATATGGGGATAGGGCAAGAAAGTGGAGTTGAGGTCGAAGATCAGCCATGGCGGAGCAGGCTCGAGGGGCCGTATGGCCTACTCCTGCTCCTAATTCCTATGTTCTTATGTTCTTAGATCCAGATTACAGTATCTCTTGATACATTCATAACATGGCAACAGAAATCAAGACATCTACATATTAAACATTCTTATATAAATTTCAAATTGCAGTAGGTGTGTATGTTGATGCAAAACAATTTGGATGTATGCCATGTGCAGTCACATATTATGCATGATAGTTGTGTAGATTTAAGCTACAGGAAACATAGCAAGGTGACATTTTCATTTAGCTTTTGTCTTTGTGGTGAAAGAGTGTGGCAGACGGAGAGTGGTTTTGAATGGAGAACTGCGACCAACTCTAATCTTCCTTGCTGCCTGCACCATCTGCCATGACACATTGTAAGAGGTGTGAAATGACAATAACAGAGCTGAGCTCCAACATGATGTTGTTTCACTCAGAAATTCAGTTATGCAGTATGCGAAGATTGGGATTGTATTACCATTTAGAAGGAGTTTCAAACACTTGAATCTGACTGGCATGTCTGTATACATTTAAAAAAATTATTGGGGTTTATCAACAGGAATTTTTGCATTGCTTCCTAGTACTAATAAACAGGGAGTTTGAAGAGGTTAAGCAATTTGATCCTCAGATAAAACATCCCGTATGAAAAATACTCTTTCAACTCTTCAGATCCAAACAGATTACAATCTGTCACAATTATTAGTTTGATATTATCAGCTTTAGAATTTACCAGGCTACTTCTGATGACATCTTAAATTGTTTTAAGTTGTAAAAACAATTGCTCATATCATACTGCTTATGAGATGATAATCTTAAAAGTGCTGCTGTGTGAACATGTTGTCCATTAAAATGAATGAGGAAAATCATAGGATGCCGAGCACACAAATTAATATTTTAAAAAAGCAACCCGAGGTAACTCAATAGTGTAATGTCTCTAAAATGTCTGCTTCATTCCTCATTGGCTATTACTACCACGCTTCTGTCCTTTAGTTGCATCCTTGTAGTATTTCAGCTATTCCAAATATCCTATTAATTTAAACGATAGCAAAATACTGCGGATGCTGGAAAATTGAAACATTAATTTATATTGAGTATCTGAGGTTAAGGACGAAGCTCACGGTGCAAGAAACCATTAAGTTTCGAAAAAATATAGGAGGGAATTTGAGATAAATTAAGAAATAGTGGTTATGCTTAGATTTTAAAAGTCTATAGGTTAGAGGATGAACGGAAGATTGAAAGAGTTGAGGAGTTCCAATATTTTGAGATCCTGTAAGAAACTGAATGATGAGTCATGATTTCAGCACAGTGAGAATGCTGGGAAGAGGGTGTATTTCTGCATCCTTGGAGATTATGATGAACAAGAGAGGAAGGTTCTGAAGAGCGATGTCGATTGTAGTATCAATAAAGTAGAGAAAAACAAGAACAGATACAGTGAGGTTAAAGGTGAGAGGTAGAGCTGGCCTTTGGGTGTTCGAACAGTGTTGAATTATGCGTCTTCCTACCCGGCCTGCCCTTTTTCTGGTAACAAAGATAATTGATGTAGGTACAGCATGAAGTGATAGTTTCTCTCTCTTTCTGTTTTTGTTACTATTAAGAGTTTTGACTGAATTGATTTTGAAAATCAGTACAAATATAAAATTAATTTTGCACATTCTACAAAAGAACATAAAAATTAGGAGCAAGAGGAGGCATATGGCCCCTCAAGCCTGCTCCGCCATTCAATAAGATCATGGCTGATCTTTGACCTCAACTCCACTTTCCTGCCCGATCTCCATATCCCTTGATTTCCCTAGAGTCCAAAAATCTATCTACCTCAGCCTTGAATATACTCAACGATTCAGCATCTACAACCCTCTGGGGTAGAGAATGTCAAAGATTCACAACCCTCTGAGTAAAAAACTTCCTCCTCATCTCAGTCTTAAATGGCCTACTCCTTACCATGAGACTACGCCCCCTAGTTCCAGACTCTCCAGCCAGGGGAAATAACCTCTCAGCATCTACCCTGTCAATCACCCTCAGAATCTTATATGTTTCAATGAGATCACCTCTCATTCTTCTAAACTCCGGTGAGTATAGGCCCAGTCTACTCAATCTCACCTCATAGGACAACCCTCTCATCCCAGGAATCAATCTAGTGAACCTTCGTTGCACCACCTCTAAGGCAAGTATATCCTTCCTCAGATAAGGAGACCAAAACTGTGCACAGTACTCCAGGTGTGGTCTCACCAAAGCCCTGTACAATTGTAGCAAGACTTCCTTACTCTTGTACTCCAACCACCTTGCAATAAAGGCCAACATACCATTTGCCTTCCTAATTGCTTGCTAACTCTGTGTTTCCTGTACGAGGACACCTAAATCCCTCTGAGCACCAACATTTAATAGTTTCTCACCATTTAAAAAAAATAACCTGTTTTTCTATTCTTCCTACCAAAGTGAATAACCTCACATTTCCCAACATTGTACTCCATCTGCCATGTTATTGTCCACTCATTTAACACATCTATATCCCTTTGCAGGCTCTTTGTGTCCTCCTCACAACTTACTTTCCCACCTAGCTTTGTATCATCAGGAAACCTGGATACATTACACTCTGTCATCTAAGTCATTAATATAGATTGAAAATAGTTGAGGCCCAAGCACTGATCCTTGCGGCACCCCACTAATTAAAGCCTGCCAACCTGAAAATGACCTGTTTATCCCTACTCTCTGTTTCTGTCCATTAATCAATCCTCTTTCCATCCTCTTATCTTGCGTAACAACCTTATATGTGGCACTGTATCAAATGCCTTTTGGAAATCCAAATATACTATATCCACTGGTTCCCCATTAGCTACCCTGCTAGTTACATCCTCAAAAAACTCTAATAAATTTGTTAAACATGATTTCCCTTTCATAAAACCATGTTGACTCTGCCTAATCATATTATGATTTTCTAAGTGCCCTGTTACCATTTTCCCGATGACATATCAGGCTAACAGGCCTGTAGTTCCCTGTTATCTCTCTCCCTCCTTTCTTGAATAGCGCGGTTACATTTGCTGCCTTCCAAACTGCTGGGCCCGTTCTAGAATCTAGGGAATTTTGGAAGATCACAACCAATGCATCCACTATCTCTGCAGCAACCTCTTTTAGAACTCTAGAATGTAGGCCGTCAGGTCCAGGGGATTTGTTGGATTTTAGTCCCATTTGTTTCTCAAGTACTTTTTCTCTACTGATCTTAATTACTTTAAGTTCCTCACTCTCATTAGTCCCTTAGCCCCTTGGTTCCCCACTATTTTTGGTATTTTTTTGTGTCTTCTACTGTGAAGACAGATACAAAATATTTGTTTAAAGTCTCTGCCATTTCCTTATTCCCCATTATAATTCCTCCTGTCTCAGCCTCTAAGGGACCAATGCTTACTTTTGCTACTCTCTTCCTTTTTTAGATATTTGTAGATGTAGATGCTCTTACAATCTGTTTAAATTTTTCTTGCTAGTTTACTCTCATTGTATTTTCTCCCTTTTTATCAATTTTTTGGTCATCCTTTGCTGGTTTCTAAAGTTCTCCCAATCCTTAGGCTTACTGCTATTCTTGGCAACATTATAAGCCTCTTCTTTTAATCTAATACTATCCTTAATTTAGCCATGGATGGATCACTTTTCCCATGGAGTTTTTATGTATATTCATTATGGAATGTATATTCGTTGAGAATTTTGGAATATCTCTTTAAATGTTTGCCACTGCTTATCTACTGCCATACCTTTTAATCTAATTTTCCAAAATACCTTAGCCAACTCGCCCCTCATACCTATGTAATTGGCTTTATTTAAGTTTAAGACTCTAGTTTCACACTTAAGTATGTCACTCTCAAACCCAATGTGAAATTCTATTATATTATGTTCACTCTTCCCCAGAGGATCCTTTACTATGAGATTTCTAATTAACCCTGTCTCATTACACAATACAAAATCCAAAATAGCCTGTTCCCTGGTTGGTTCCATGACGTATTGTTCTCGAATGCATTCCATGAACTCGTCCTCCAGACTACCTTTGCCAATTTGATTTACCCAGTCTACATGAAGATTAAACTCCACCACAATTATTGCATTACCCTTGTTACGAGCTCCTATTATTTGTTGATTAATACTCTGTCCAATGGTAAGCTACTTTTAGGGGGCCTATAAACTACTCCCACCAGTGTTTTCTGCCCCTTGTTATTGCTTATCTCCACCCATACTGATTCTACTTCCTGATATTCCGAGCCAAGATCCTTTCTCACTACTGGCCTTATGTCATCCTTTATTATCAGGGCTAACCACTCCCCCCCCCCCCCTTTTCCATTCTGCCTGTCTTTTCAAACGTCAAGTACCCTGGATTATTTAGTTCCCAAGCTTGGTCACCTTGCAAGCCATTTATCTCAATTTGTGCCATTAATTCGTCTATCTTGTTACGAATGCTTTGCGCATTCAGATAAAGAGCCTTTAATTTTAACTTTTTACCATTATTCCCTGCTTTCACCTTATTCGCTGATGCACTATTACCTTTAAACTCTCTGTACCTTCCTGTCACACTCTGCTTATCCCTTCCCCCTACCTTTTAGTTTTCAGCCCTAGTTATTCGATTCGCCAGTACACTTGTCCCAGCCCAGTTTAAGTGGAGACCGTCCCAATGGAACAGCTCCCTCTTTCCCCTGTACTGGTGCCAGTGCCCCATAAATTGAAATCCCTTCCTTCCACATTACCCTTTGAGCCACACATTTAACTTTCTGATCTGCTTGTCCCTATGCCAATTTGCGCGTGGCTCAGGTAACAATCCAGAGATTATTACCTTTGAGGTTCTGTGTTTTAATTTGGATCCTAGCTCCTCAAACTCCCTCAGCAGAATCTCATTCCTAGTTCTACCTATGTTGTTGGTTATTAGGTGGACTACGACACCAGGATCCTCCCCCTCCCACTCCAAATTCTTCTCCAGCCGATTGCTGAATCTGAACCAAAATGAGTAATACAAATGCAACACAAATATTGAGTTTGCCACATTGTTGCTGCTGAGTCTGCTGTGATAAGATAATTTCTTCTCGCATTCTCAGACAGTTCCAATTTCTCAATTTAAAATCAAACACCAGTTAGCCACTGGCTAATATTCAGTGATCCTGCTTTCTGCATTTTCTGCAACAAAAGAATATATGTTATTGCAGCAAATTAAACATGTTGGGGAAAAATTGAGTATCTCCCATTTTGGGTGCTAATATTGGCCGGTCGCAAAGTTTAGCGCCCGGTGCTAATTATCACCTCTGACTGCAAAATTCGCCTCTATAGCCCCTGGAGGTAATTTGAGCACTAAATCAAGCGCTACACACCTCTCTTAAGGCGCAAACGTCAGGGAGCGAGGCGCTACCTCAGAACGCTACCGAAGCTCGGGCGATGTCAGTTACCATGGAAGACAGACAGACTGGTGCCATCCAGTTCTTAAAGGGGAGGGGCCATTTTGCTGGCCACCCACACCCTGATCATTACAGCCTTGAATCTTGGCCTGGAGAGACCTCTAAAGCAATTGTGTTGGAAGCACTAATGGATAGGCCCAGGGAAAGAGCTCGGCGCTTAGGAACCCCAAAAGTGGTGCTGAGGGCCAAAACTCCTTAGGACTGCGTTAAATCTCTCCAGACTCTCTCCCTCTCAACCTGCGTGTACCAAAAAGTTTGCCGACAAGAAAAGGCAGGAAGCGCCCGCCTTTAAATAGTGCTCCTCCAGCCCCTTCCCGACTTGAAAACATTCCCCTCTACCTGTCGTTCCTAGCGGCAGGCACTAAGGCAGGGGGTGCAACTCAATATCCGGTCTGGGGCGCTACCGGGGCATTGCATGCTCGACTGACATCACGATCTGCGGGCTCAGGAGATCATGGCGGTAGTGTTTAGCCCCCCGGAGGCGCTAACGGTAGGCGCTAACCAACCGAATTTTTCCCCCGTTGATTCTTTAGCTTGCAACGTTTATTTACGTTTAACGTTCAGGATGTTCATCTATAACAGCAACTCAATTCAATCAGATTATTGGAAGCAGGCTTGTGTTTCGCAGCATTTCTTTAGCAGTTTCACCTTTGTTGCCCTCCCATGATTGAAACATGGTGAACTGGCTTCTTGATTTGAATGAAACAACAACAGAAAGCGCTGGAAAAACTCAGCAGGCCAGGCAACATCCGTGGAGAGAGAAACAGAGTTAACGTTTCAGGCTGAAGACCCTTCGTCAGAACTGAGAAAAAAGCAGGAAATGAAACAGTAGAAAAAGCAAGTTTGGAGGCTGGGGGAGGGAATAAAAGAACAAAAGGGAAGGTCTGTGAGACGTAGAGACTGACTTGATTTGAATGGACTGGTTCAAATGGTTTAATACAAAACATTTAGTTAGCAGACCATTTTGGCAATGGCAAGTGATGCATGTCCAAACTGGCTATAATGGCATGTTACTGCATTTATGGGTAGTGGTTGGAATCATGTTAGCAGCCTGTTATCTCCTCTCTTACACTAAGGTCTCGCACAGGCACAGGCTTTGCAATTGCTTGAAGCTGCTCTGGCTGGAGGTTTGAGATGGATTGTCTATCAGACAACACCATTTTTCTTGAATCCTGTGCAGCAGTCCAATAGAGATTTTAGAAAGCCTCACAGGTGTGAGAGTCATATTCAAATCTTGTACAAATTTGGGTTTATATAATGATGTTATACTACCAATTTTGTGTTAATGTGAAATGGGTGTGCATCAATATGAAAGTAATGCCCCTGATTTTTTGGTGGTAATGATGGCGAACTGTCAGCATTCGCTGTCATTAGTGCCCCCCCCCCCACCCCCGAAACTGACCGTCATTTCAGAATTTAGTGCATGCACAGCTAAACACGGAAATCCTGATGTTGCCATCAGTCATTCCACCCCTCCCCCCCGCCCCCACCACCCATAGCCGGCAATCAGTGAATTCAGTGGAACTGACAAAAACTTAAGCTTTTCTGCACTAATATCGCTGTTAAGCACCCCATTAAATGTTAAGCCTTGTTGGAAGAGGTGTAACTGAGGTTTTAACAGTGTAGTGACTGATAAACAACCATTCTGGCCCTGAAAAACAAATTTTATATTTGTGGAATGTCAAATTTCTCCATGATAAAATTGAATAGATTTTTGAAAAAATGAACTTTTTTTTTTAACATGTGTTCATGA
The DNA here is from genome assembly GCA_030390025.1 of Squalus acanthias. Lineage (NCBI taxonomy): Eukaryota > Metazoa > Chordata > Chondrichthyes > Squaliformes > Squalidae > Squalus > Squalus acanthias. Next base: position 88,744,682 of record CM059428.1, on the reverse strand, counting down.
TATTTCAGCTTCTACCGTAACCCCATGTGTATGTTCCAGTCTTTATTTCCCTCTCTGTAACATTTTTTAAAAGTGCAGATAATCAGTGCTTTTTATTTCCTGGTTTGCTGTCTGTGAGAATTCTTCAATGTGATTGGCTGCTTAGACAGCTTGATGACATCACTGCTGCTGTTCACTGGAGTTCCCCTTTAACAGCGCTACAATCAATTTCACGTCAAAGAAGCTAAAGTTCTCGCCACCGAGATTGCGAGATCTCTGTGGGCAGCTTTCTTCGAAGTCAGCGACACAAATTACGGGCCAATGTGTTCTCACTAGTGCTTTATAAGGATTGTATTTATATTTATATAAGGATTGCTTTATATTGGATGTATATTTTATTGCTCTACTCATGCGCAGCAACATTTTATTTGCCTTTTCAACTGCAGCTTCATACGAAAGTGATGCTTTTAACTTTGCTCAACTACTGCATCTTTTTCCTGGCCCACATTATTTAATGACATATCCTTTGTCTAGCAATTATTTTAGCAATTAGTGCAAATAATCCAGGATGCTCTATGTAAATAACAGGCTGGTAGCACTACGTAATTCATATGTTAACATGTGGAGCTAGCTAGATTATTGGTATATCACCTTACATTAAGTTCACTAAAGGAATGGGGTTTATTAGAAGGAATTGGGGATTTACCCTCCACTGCCTCTGTGTTGTCAAACTGATTTCTCCAATATCCAATCTCGGATGACCCACAATTTCTTCCAGTTAAACATTGGGAATATTGAAGCCAGTGGCTTCTTATCCTTGCCACTGATTCCATTACCCTCCCAGGCCATTACCTTTAGCTGAACCAAACTGTTTGCAGTCTCAGTCTACAATTCGACCCTGAACTGAACTTCTGGCCTCATATACTCTCCATCACAAACAATGTTCCCTTTAATTTTTTTTGGGTGCTCGGCCCATTTAACGGGCTGTGCGGACCATTCAAATTCCCGTGCATGTGTGGATTTTCCTTTTGTATAGCCGGCAAGTGGCTTGCGCGGGAGCTCCAGGGCACAGCTTAAAGGGAACATTGATCACTAAGGCCGCTTACTTCCACCTCCATAACATTGCCCACCTTCACCCCTGCCTCAGTCCATTTGGCACTGAAACCCTTATCCATGTCTTTGTCACCTCCAGACATGACTATTCGAATCCTCTTCTGGCCGGCCTCAAAACTCCGTAAAAATTCTCTCCCTAAACCCCTCTGCCTCTCCACATCCCACTCTTCCTTTAAGGCCCTTCCTAAAACCCATCTCTTTGACCAAACAATTGGTCATTCCTCTGAATATCTCCTTTTTTGTCTCGGCGTCCATTTTTGTCTGATTATGCCTCTATGAAATGCATCAGGACATTTTTTACATTAAATGCATTATATAAATACAAGTTGTTGTTGTATTATTACTTTATGGGAACAGTTCAAGAAATCCATGGGGAATGCTGGTGCACTGAGACATACAGAGGCACATAAAAATATATTGGGGGGATTTTTAACCTAAAAAATGGGTGGGTTGGGGGCATGTGGGTAGTTAAGTGTTAAAAATCTGAATCCTGACCTGAACACGGCTCCAACCCACCCACTTCCGATTTAATGGAGGCGGGATGGGGGGCGGGCAGCCAATCCACTGCCAGGAGGCGGGTCATCTATTTAAATATTATAATGAGGCTGGAAGCCTCTGCTTTAAACTCCATTTTGTATTTAACTTTAGCTGGTCGGGTTTTGAGCGGCTCGTGAAACCCACCAGCTAAAGCAAGGCGCGGACTGCTGGATCCAGGAGGTAAGTGCCTTTACACTTACCTCCTGGATCCAGGGTCCCTGCCGAACCCACCCCCCATGATCAGAGTCCCTCCCCACAAGGCATCTGATCCCCCGCCAGGCTTCCAATGTGCCCCCCCCCCCCCCAGGCCTCCGATCCCCACCACGAGGCCTCCCCCCCGCCCCCCTTGCTCTTCCAGCTGCCGATCTTTGCTGACACCCTACCCCGCCTGCTCCTCCGGCTACTCCCCAGCCCTCGATCCTGTTGCAAACCCCCTTCCCTGCTCCTCTGGCCGCTCCACAGCCCTCACACGATCCCTCCCTCCCTTCTCTCTGTGGCCTAGTGCCGCAGGCCTACCTGCCTGGAGCCAACCAGCCTCTAAATCTGGCTGGTTGCGGGTGGGAAACAAAGGCTTCCCATGCAAATCAGGCCCTGCCGTTAAATTCGGCAGGGCCTGTGGGAAACCCGTTCACCTGGGTTTCCTGACTGCTTCGGAGCCCCCCCACACCCGCTCCCAACCCGCATTTCCCATTAAAATTCAGCCCATTTTGTCTGTATGTATCCAGTTTTTCACATTTGTTTACTTTGAGCGTGCTCATTCGCATGGACATCCCCCATTTCATCCGCACATATCAATGATTCTGACTGTGGTTAAAGTGCATGATGCTAATTTAAATATTTAAATCTCCTCATCAACACTACTCAATACACAGAAGGTCACAATTGAAACTCTGCACACAGCTACACAGCAGGGGTCTATGCACACATTTATGCCTCCAAATATGTCCCAGCAAATGCACAGGAGGTGGTGCAAAAGTTATTCTGAACAAATTGCTTTAACATTTAATAACAATAAAGAACAGCAAATTAGTCATAATGTTGTGCCACTATGCATGCAGTGTTTTTCAGAATTAAGTAATTTAATTTCCACAAATTGGACAGCAGCCACACTGTTTATTACAGAGAATGAGGCTTGAAATAGGATAATAGATCCTACTAAAAAGAGAAATATGGTTAAATACAATGGATGTTTTTGTTGTTTACAACACTCTGCAGCTGGGTTAAGGTAGTTATCTCATCACTGGTACTGACATTCATTGTTCAGATAATTATATTCTTGAAATATATTTAACAAGACAACAATGCTGCATCCATAATAATGACCAGGCAATGGATCATTTTCATAGGATCGTAGAATCATACAGCACAGAAGGAGCCCATTCGGTTCATCGTGCCTGTGCTGGCTCTTTGAAAGAGTCCCACTTCCCTGCTCTTTCAACATAGCTCTGCAAATGTTTCCTCTTCAAGTATTTATCCAATTCACTCACCTTGACCTGCCATGTGAGGTCATTAAACTTCTTGCGGCACTAGATCCATGTCCGCGGTACGACATTGTTGGCCATGACGTACCCAGCTATCTCTTGCCACAGCCTTCTCAAAGTGTGTGTTAATGGCTTCCTGCCAACCTGCGGGAACAGGACACTCGCCTCCTCTCCACTGCCACTACCAATGCCTCAGAGCTGTATCGGAGATCCTTCTGGCTCCTCTTTGCTGCTACTGCTGACCCATGTCTTTCAACTCCAATTACAATGACAATGAGGTGCTGCTGCATCAAAGCACCTCCCCTTTAAGTAGTGTAGAGAGACGAGGCCAAACATTACTGGCCATTCGGCTGCACCCGATATTGGCCCACCTGTTGAGCACTCAGCCAACCAGCAGCGCGTTTAGCACTGAGATCAGCACTCCAATCATGTAAACGAGCAGGCAGCACAGATTTTGCGTGCTGCCTGCACCACTTTGAACAGGCACAGCCAAATAGCGCTGGGCCATGATACAGCCTGTTTTTCGGGCCATATCCAATTTCTAGGCCAGTTTCTCCCTATGTACTCTATCAAAACCCCTCAAAATTTTGAACACAGAACCAAAAACTTCCCTCTTAAAATAGAACCCCTTGGGACTGGATAGTGCAACCAGTTAAGCATTGGAGATAAAATTGAACAATGGCGGGGACATAAAACAGGCTGTAACAGATCGGCTGCTCGTTATACACCCCATCTGATTTTCATTTTAAATGGAAAGGGAAATTGGACGGGGTACATCAAGGGCGGCTGATCCTGTACTGTCTGCCAAAGTTGAATTTTACCCCATATCTTTTCACCCCTGGGAACTGGGTTCAAATCTAGTTTAAACTTCTGGGATTAAAAGTATTTTCTGTTTGTATGGTTCTTATTTTCAAATGGACACAATTCACAGTAGCTAAAGACTTTGGGGGAGAATTTCCACAGGATTCTGCTGATCTGCCATAACTTCAGTGAAAGATCAGTCGAAACCCTGAATAAACAGTGTAAACAGCCAATTTTAGACATTTATGTTGTTTCTCCGGGGGTTCCCTTGATCATATGCTAAGTGACAGCAGCAGACTGGGAGAAATTCCAGGAATTGTATTTTATAATGAGATATCCTCTACAGTGAATGCTCCTGAACACAATAGGCAAATGTGGCTACATTTGAGATCTGTAGGAATAAACAGAAAACAAAGCACTGCATCATCTTTATGTTGAAGTTATTTTGTAGGTTATTCAAATTCAAGATCAAATGATAAAAATAGATTTATTAAATTGTAAAACAAGTTTACAGTTTCATGGTGGTTGTCAGCGTTTTTGGGGGCCAAGCCTCTGTGTTAGTAATTGCTGACAAAAAATATCTTTATAACATTGATACAGCACTTACTGATGTTCAGGAAATATCTCTAAATTCTCATGTTCAAACTGATATGTTATTACAAGGGCTGGAATTAGAAGACAAGATCTGATTGTGTAGCGACTTTTCTTGGACCTATAGCTAGAGATGTATTTGAGAGTTATTATATGGAGAGAAATTGGTCTCTGTAGCGCCCAATTTTTAGGTGCTACCCGGCATCCTAATGGTGGTAAATTGTATTTGAGATACGCGCCCACACTTCCGATGGGAAGTGCACCGGACGCTATCTTGATAAAGTGATATGTGCATGCGCACCTAACGACCGCCGGCAGCATGCAGAGCAGGCAGATTATGATGCTGATCAGTGTGCAACGCTGATTTGATGTCACACTGCCATTTCAAATGCCATGCACCAGCCTACGCCCTTCCATAGGCTTAACCTTCCACAGCTGAACATGATGTTAAACGGCATGGAGGACCCGCCCACCAAGACTATTTAAAGGGATCATGAACTACTTACAGGTTAGTTGCTGGATTATGGCTTCTGGCTGCTGGTGCAATTCTACGCATTTTTGGAGCTTTCCTATACGTGGCTGAAGTTTGAATAGTCTATAGGGAGTGGTCTGGCTGCTGCTGAAGAACTTTTTTGGTGATTTAGAAGCTTGTGCTGAAACAAGTTGCTTCCAGACATGGGTGGCCTAGTAGGCTTTCCTCTTGGAATTATGACTGGGAGAAATAAGAGAGGCCACGCAGAGCAGGACAAGCTGCTAGAAGAGGGAGCAGGAGGAGGGGGAGATGGATTCTCAGCAGGAGACCAAATCCACTGAGGATCTTTAGGGAGTAATTCTCTTACCTCAACTTCAGCGACGACCAATGCTTGAGACGTCTTCGCTTCACAAAAGAGGTCATGACTGAAATCTGCCAACTGCTGCAGTCACAACTTCAACCTCAAAGAAGGGCAAGGACAGCATTGCCTGTGGCTGTTAAGGTGACCGTGGCTCTTAACTTTTATGCATCTGGCTCCTTCCAGGCTGCTGCTGGAGATAGAAGCAACATCGCACAGTTTGCAGTGCACTGCTGCATAAGGGAGATCACTGAGGCTCTCTATACACAGAGAGACCGCTTCATCTCATTCCATCTTGCCAGGGACAAGTAGGCAGAGCAAGCACAGATTGGCACAGATTGCAGGCTTATCCATGTTCCAAGGTACCATTGACTGCACGCACATTGACTTGCGTACGGCTCATGTGAACTCTGCCATTTTCCTGAACCACAAAGGATTCCGCTCTCTCAATGTATAGCTTCTGTGCGACCATAGGCAGTGCATCATGCAGATAAATGCCCGTTATTCTGGCAGTAGTCAGGATTCCTTCATTCTGTGGCAGTCCTCTGTGCCAGTTGTATTTCAACACAACGGCAAGTCAAAGGCTGGCTACTGGGTGACAAGGGTTATCCACTCATGACCTGGCTCAGGACTCCAGTCCGGATCCCATGCACATGTGCACAGCAAGCCTACAATGAGAGCCATGCTGCCACAAGGAACGTCATAGAGCACACCATCGGCATCCTCAAGCAACGCTTCCACTGCCTGGACCACTCTGGAGGAGCCCTGCAGTACTCAGCTGAGCGGGTATCAAGTTTTGTGGTAGTATGCTGCATAACCTGGCCATTATAAAGGAACAGGCTTTGCAACTGCCGATCAGGTGAGAAGCTGAGGAGCAGGAGCATGAGGAAGAGGAGGAGGAGGAGTAAGTGGAGGAGGAGAAAGTGCAACAGGAAGTGGAGGAACAGGAAGAGGAAGGGAGGCTACAATATGGACAGCCCCTTTCATAGGAACATAGGAATATAGGAACAGGAGAAGGCCATTTAGCCCCTCAAACCTGTTCCGCCATTCAGGGAGATCATGGCTGATCTGCGACCTAACTCCATCTACCCATCTTTGGCCCATATCCCTTAATATCTATGGTTAACAAAAATCTATCAATCTCAGATTTAAAATTAACAATTGATCTAGCATCAATTGCCATTTGCAGAAGAGAGTTCCAAATTTCTACCACCCTTTGTGTGTAGAAGTGTTTCCTAATTTCACTCCTGAAAGGTCTGGCTCTAATTTTTAGACTATGGCCCCTAGTCCTAGAAATCCCCAACCAGTGGAAATAGTTTCTCTCTATCTACCCTATCCGTTCCCCTTAATATCTTGAAAACTTCAATCAAATCACCCCTTAACCTTCTAAATTCTAGGGAATACAACCCTAATTTGTGTAATCTCTCCTCGTAATTTAACCCTTGGAGTCCAGGTATCATTCTGGTAAACCTATGCTGCACTCCCTCCAAGGTCAATATATCCTTCCTAAGGTGCGGTGCCCAGAACTGCTCACAGTACTCCAGGTGTGATCTAATCAGGGTTTTGTACAGCTGCAGCATAACTTCTACCCCCTTGTATTCTAGTTCTCTGGATATAAAGGCCAGCATCCCATTAGCCTTTTTGATTATTTTTTGTATCTGTTCATGACATTTTAATGATCTATGCACATGGACCCCCAAGTCTCTTTGGACCTCCACTGTTTTTAGCTTTTCACCATTTAGAAAGTACCCTGTTCTATCCTTTTTAGGTCCAAAGTGGATTACCTCACATTTGCCTACATTGAAATCCATTTACCACAGTTTTGCTCATTCATTTAATCTATCAATATCCCTTTGTAATTTTATGCTTTCATCTACACTGCCTACAATGCCGCCTATCTTTGTGTCATCGGCAAACTTGGATATGTGGCTTTCTATCCCATCATCTAAGTCGTTAATAAATACAGTGAATAGTTGAGCCCCCAACACAGATCCCTGCGGGACACCACTAGTCACATCCTGCCAATTAGAGTACCTGCCCATTATCCCTACTGCCTGTCTCCTGCCGCTCAGCCAATTTCCTAACCAGGTCAATTCCATGGGCTTCTACCTTAGTTAACAGTCTCTTATGTGGGACTTTATCAAATGCCTTTTGGAAGTCCATATAAATAACATCCATAGACATTCCCCTGTCCACTACTTTAGTCACCTCTTCAAAAAATTCAATCAGGTTTGTCAGGCATGACCTACCTTTCACAAATCCATGCTGGCTCTCTCTGATCAGCTGAAAAGGTTTGAGGTGTTCAGTCACCCTATCCTTAATTATAGACTCTAGTAATTTCCCCACAACAGATGTTAGGCTAACTCATAGAGTCATTACGGCACAGAAGGAGGCCATTCAGCCCATTGAGTCCGTGCCAGCTCTCTGTACAGCAATCCAGTCAGTTCCATTCCCCTGCTCTATCCTCATAGCCCTGCAAGTTTATTTCCCTCAAGTGCCTATCCAATTTCCTTTTGAACTCATTGATCGTCTCCGCTTCCACCACTCTTGTCGGCAGCGAGTTCCAGGTCATTACCACTCGCTGCGTAAAAAAGTTCTTCCTCAGATTCCCCCTGTATCTCTTGCCAAAAACCTTGAATCTGTGTACCCTAGTCCTTGAACCATCAGCTAATGGGAACAGCCTTTCTCTGTCTACCTTATCCAAACCCGTTATAATCTTGTACACCTCTATCAAATCTTCCCTTAACCTCCTTTGCTCCAAGGAGAACAACCCCAGCTTCTCCAACCTAATCTTGTAGCTAAAATCCCTCATCCCTGGAACCATTCTGGTAAATCGCCTCCGCACCCTCTCGAGGACCTTCACATCCTTCCTAAAGTGTGGTGACCAGAACTGGATGCAATACTCTAGTTGTGGCCTAACCAGAGCTTTATAAAGCTTCAGCATAACTTCCCTGCTTTTGTACTCAATACCTCTATTTATGAAGCCCAAGATCCCATATGCTTTGCAAACTACTCTCTCAATATGTCCTGCCACCTTCAAAGATCTATGCACATTAACTCCCAGGCCCCTCTGTCCCTGAACACTCTTTAGAACTGTGCCATTAAGTCTATATTGCCTCTCCCTATCCCTTCTGCCAAAATGCATCACCTCACACTTCTCTGTATTAAATTCCATCTGCCACTTGTCTGCCCATTCTGCTAGCCTATCTATGTCCTGTTGCAGTCGATTGGTATCCTCCTCACTGTATGCCACACCTCCAAGTTTGGTATCATTGGCAAATTTTGAAATTTTACTCTGTATTCCAATATCCAAGTCATTTATATATATCAAAAAAAGCAGTGGCCCCAGCACTGACCCTTGAGGGATACCACTGTCTACCATCCTCCAGTCTGAAAACAGCCATTTACCACGACTCGTTGTTTTCTGTCCTTAAGCCAATTTCTTATCCAAGCTGCCACTGACCCTCCTATTCCATGAGCCTCAATTTTGTTAACCAGCCTTTTATGTGGTACTTTGTCAAACACTTTCTTAAAATCCATGTAGACAACATCCATTGCATTCCCCTCATCAATCCTCTCTGTTACTTCATCAAAAAATTCAATTAGATTAGTCAAACACGATCTGCCTTTTACAAATCTGTGCTGGCTCTCCTTAATTAATTTAAACCTCTCCAAGTGCCTGTTAATTTTTTCCCTAATTATTGTTTCTAAAACCTTACCCACCACTGATGTTAAACTGACCAGCCTGTAGTTACTAGGATTGTCCTTACACCCTTTCTTGAACAAGGGTGTCACTTTGCCACTTTCCAATCCTCTGGCACCTCCCCCGCATCTAGGGAAGATTGGAAGATTATGGCAAGCCCTTCCGCTATCTCCTCCCCCACTTTCCTTAACAACCTGGGATGCAAGCCATCCATACCAGGCGACTTATCCACTCTAAGCATATCCAGCCTTTCCAGTACATCCTGTATATCAATTTTCACCCCATCCATTACCTCTACCACCTCCGCTTCTACCGATAGTTTGTCAGCATCCTCTTCCTTAGTAAACACCGATACAAAGTACTCATTACGTATTCTAGCCTTGCCTTGCGCCTCTCAGCATATATCACCTTACTAGAAGATTTTTGGATTCCCTTTTATTTTAACTGCCATTCTATTCTCATATTGTCTCTTTGCCAGTCTTATTTTCCTCTTCACTTCCTCTCTCAACTTATTGTATTTGGCCTTGTTCTCACTTGAAGAATTCACCTGACATGCATCATATACCCTCTTTTTTTGTTTCATCATATTCTCTATCTCCCTCATCATCCAAGGAGCCCTTGCTTTGGTTCCCCTACCTTCCCCTCTTCTTGGAATGTATCTAGCCTGTACCTGAAACATCTCCTCCTTAAAGATCACCCATTGTTCCGTTACAGTTTTTCCTGTCAATCTTTGGTTCCATTTTACCCTGGCTAGATCCCCTCTCATCCCATTGAAGTTAGCCCTCTTCCAACTTAGAAGTTCTACTTTAGATTGTTCCTTGCTCTTCTCCATTACTAATCTAAACCTTATGATACGATGATCACTCTTACCCAAGTGTTCTCCCACAGACACTTGGTCCACCTCATTCCCCAGCACCAGATCCAAAATGCTTCCTTCCTAGTTGGGCCGAGAACATACTGGTCAAGGAAGATCTCCTGAACACATTTCAGAAATTCCCCCCCCTCCCTTCCCTTTACTCTAACATTATCCCAATCGATATTTGGGTAATTAAAGTCCCGCAATATCACCGCTCTATAGCTCTTGCATATCTCTGCGATTTCCCTGCAGAGTTGCTCCTCTACCTCCCTCTCACTATTTGGAGGCCTATAGAATACCCCCAATAGCGTGACCATACCCTTTTTGCTCCTCAACTCTAGCCAAATGGATTCTGTCCTTGTCCCCTCAAGAACATCCTCCCTTTCCAACACTACAATGTCTTCCTTAATCAGCACTGCCACCCCACCTCCCTTTTTTCCTTCCCTATCTTTTCTGAACACCTTGTACCCTTGAGTATTAAGTGCCCAGTCCTCACCGTTTTTAAGCCACGTTTCCGTTATTGCCACAACATCATATTCCCACACGGCTAATTGTGCTTGTAGCTCACCAACCTTATTCGCCACACTTTGTGCGTTTACATGCATTCCAAACCTATCTTTGTATTCCTCGTAGTCATCCTGAGCGAGGACAGCAAGTTTGTGCTCCATGGAGCCACTGCCACTTCCCCGGGGCGGCTTCTTAGGAATCCTACTGATCTGTTGGAGAACAGATTGCTGGACTGCTGTGACACCCTGGAAGCCCCTTTGAACACGGGTATCCAGAGCCATGATGGCAGCAGTCTGAGCTTCCACTGCAGCACTCAGACCTTTGGTGGATCTGTGCTGCAATGGAATCTGTGACATTAGTCATCGGATGCTACATCATGGTGGGCTCCACCATTGTGCTGATGGAGCTGACCACCCGTTCCATGTTGGAAAGGATAGGCTCCAAGTTCCGCACAAAGCACTGTGCCCTGATGGTTTTGGACTCCTCCATGCTCCTTGACATTGAGCACAGGCTTTCTGATCGAATTTCCAGGACACAAAGCATTTAGTTATGTACACCATCAGCCTTCTTCTGTAGCCTGGCCCATCGAAGTCCTCATCTGACTCCTCTGCAGCAGAACTCGTGTGGGAACTCACCCTCCGGTGAGCTGGCACCTGCGCTATCCTTTCCCCCAGCCCTGACTCCTGCGCACTTGTGCCTATTGTCTCACCACGTGCAGATCCCTCCTCTATCCTAGCCTCTAAAATACGCACAGTCTCAGTCTCTGAGCTGGTGTCTGTGAGTGTAAATTGAGTGACTGTGTCTCTTTATCTTCACTGTCTTCTTCCTCTTCCTCCACTGACTGGGAAGGCTCCAGTTCTTGGGTATCTGAAATGAAAAGGGACAAGGGTAAGGTTATAGTAAAAGGAGAAGAGAAAGTAATGAGTGTGTGCTTACACCATCTGCAGCTTCTACGTCAGAAGATATTGTGGGATGAGAGAGAACTGGGATGAGAGAAGGCGGATTAGTTATGCAGATACCCTCATCATCGATCGCTTTACCCCCGCCAGTGGGCCTCAGTGATGCCCCTTCTCTTGATAGCCAGCACCGTCTCCTCCATGAGGGTTAAAACATGCAGGCACGCTTGTGCTCCTCCAGTTCTTTGCTGCTGTCTGCTGTAATGTGCCACCTTCTCCTGTAAGAAAGAGGGAAGTGTTTCAGTGAGTGTTCTGCATATGTTTGGGTGATGTGGCTGTCATAGTTGAATAGCTGCCAGTGTGTGCGAGCTGTGAGTTGTGGGTGTGAGGCTTGCAACAGTGCTAAGTGTGTGAGCGTGAGGTAAAGCATATGAATGGTAGGGTTGAGTCATTGATAGAGATTGTTGGCCAGTGAGTGATAGGAGTATAGTGAATTGAGCAATGGATGAGGCTTGTGATGCAGTTGGTAGGATGCGTCATTTGATGATGAACTCACTCTCCTAGACAACTCGTGTGAAATCATTAAACTTCTTCCTGCACTGCATCCATGTTTTTGGAGTAACTCTCCTGGCATTGACCTCCGTCGTTACTTTTTCCCACTGCCACCTAAGCATATATCTGGAGGGCTTCCTGCCCCCCTGCAGATACAGGACATCTCTGCTTTCCACCTCTTCTACCAAGACCTCCAGTGCAGTGTCTGAAAACCTTGGTGCATGCTCTCTCGCATGTTCAGCCTTTCCTCAAAGTATCACAGCACAGATTCCGTTTTCAACTGACTTCCACCACTTCTTGCAGTCATAATGCACCTCCCCTTTAAGAGGTCAGGCTGCCTTTAAGTAGTGCTAGCCACTCGCGATATCGGGTCCCCTGCTGATGTGTGCAGCCAATGAACAGTGTGGGTAGCACTGGCATCATGCAGCAATCTTGTAAAGCATCAGGCAGCACCAATTTAACTTGCTGCCTGCAACGCAATGAACGGGTTGGTTACGTACCGCGATCCCCACGCCCGTTTTCGGGGGTTAGCCAATTTCTCCCCCATAATGCTCAAATTCTGAGGCTGAGGTTGTTACTGTATACTTGAGGTTATGTTTGTAACTAGTGGGACAATAGTTTACCTTGTAGGCTAAACAATGCGGATAGTATTTGTAGTTTTATAGCCTTGCTGTGATATTTATTATTAAGTAGGGAAAACTGGAATTTATGTGAGGTGAGAGTAAAAGAGACTCAAAGCTCTTGAAAGGAGGATGGTGTTCGACTTATTTCTCGGGAGAGGAAATATTGAATTACGTCAGTTTGCATAATTCAGTGCAGAAATATGAGATATAAATGCCATACAGATACCTACCTAAGAAAGCTGTCCCAGTGTGTAAATTTTACCAGATTGTTAAGGGTCTCTGCAAATTGCAGTGAGTTATTCATTTGCTTTTTACGTTTGGGGTCTGGGTTCAAATCCAACCCACACTGCTGGAATACCAGCTTTCTTTCTCTGGGTACTGTTACTCTTTTATTCAGAGCTTTAAAAATTCAAAGTTAAAAGCATGCCCTTCATTCCCTAAGCAAGCAAAATGTCTTGCTACAGCCATCCTGACTATATTAACAGGGTGATATTTTTGAGTTACCTTTGTGTCTTTTTTTAAGTCATAACATTTTGTTTCACACCTGCTCGCAGGTTCTAGAAGAGATCTGCCCTGGGTTGACCCAGGCATGACATATTGCCCAGCTTTCTTGCGTCAAGTATATTCCTAAGTTGCCTCCCTGAACCAAAGAGTTCAGTGCCTTTCAGAAGAGCATTAGTAAGAAAGACCTTTATATTTTAAAATTTAATTTGAGTTCCTTACTTGATTTGCACTAAGATTTGCAATTTCTGCCATTTAATTGGCAATTGAGTTCGAGAAAAATGTGAAAAGAGTATTATTGCTGATGCTTCCTGGTAGGCCAATTGTATAATATATAAATAATTACATTTATATTGCAATTTATCACATTGAACTATCAAAGTGCTTCTCCCATTTTTATGAAGTTCAGTGAATGTTGGGCTGCAGATAAGTGTTTGTTTTTCTTTTGTTTCAATTGCCATTGAGGGCAGGATATAGGGCAGTATATTCATGATGACTCCAGGTATGAGACAAGGAATAGGATCAGATGCGGTCTCCCCTACATTGGGGAGACCAAACGCAGATTGGGTGACCGCTTTGCGGAACACCTCCGTTCAGTCTGTAAGGGTGACCCCGAGCTTCCGGTAGCCTGTCACTTTAATTCTCCACTCCACTCCCACTCTGACCTCTCCATCCTCGGCCTCTTACACTGTTCCAATGAAGCTCAACGCAAGCTCGAGGAACAACACCTCATCTTTCGATTAGGCACTTTACAACCTTCTGGACTCAACATCGAGTTCAACAATTTCAGACCATAACCTCTGCCCCTATCTTTTTTTCCCCATTTTTTTTCTCTCTCTCACATGGCAGCTGTTGATCATTCTGCCATTGCCATTTACATTTCATCTAGAGTCATCTTTTGTTTCTTAACTTGTCCCATTACCATCTCCTTTTGCCTTGCATCATCATCCCTTTTGTCTCTTAATCTCTGCTGCCTTCCATCCTATCACAGACCTTCCTTTTGTTCTTTCCTCCCCTCCCCCCTCTCCCTGCCCCTACACTTGCTTAAAATCCTGTTCCATCTCCAACTTTTTCCAGTTCTGATGAAGGGTCATCGACCTGAAACGTTAACTCTGTTTCTCTCTCCACAGATGCTGCCTGACCTGCTGAGTATTTCCAGCATTTTCTGTTTTTATTTCAGATTTCCAGCATCCGCAGTATTTTGCTTTTGGACCAGCTGCAATCTGGTTTTGTACCCACTGACCGTAAAACCAGCTGATAAAGGGGAAAATTGGATTACAGTTCACTGTGATTATCGGCAATCAACCTCTTCAATCTATGATGAAAGTTTACTACTAGTTCATGGAAAAAAACAATGAATGACAACCAAATAAATTGGTTCCAACTGTTATTGTCCCTGCAGCTATTGGTAAAGCTGATAATGTATTCGGTTTTTAAAATGAGTCAGTAGAACTGGTGAGGAAATCCTTACCAATTTTGTTAAATTCAAATTGCACAAAAGCAGAAGCAAACTGTCTTGTTACAGCCATCCTGATTTTCATTCATTATTTTCTACAAAAAGGGCAATTAATCTTTTATATTCTTGAAAAGAGCTAAATGCATTGCAGAACACATTGAAAGATATTGCCCATTAATGCTCATCAGTAGGTAATAGTAAGAGTGTTTTTCACACACATAACAGCCCTTGATCCAATTGTTTCAGTCCAAGGATAATAAAATATAACATGAAACAGTTAGAAGCCAAGGGCTAGTAAATGGAGAGAGAGATCAAGAGAGAAATAAAGATTTAAAAACTTGCCAATGCTTGATGAGAGTGCTGTCACTGCCAACAGTATCTGATTCCACTGGCCAGACACAGTAAAAGTGCATTATCACCATACTTTAGATGCTCCTCTTTTTTCATGTGCTATTACTAAACTCCATTTAGAGCTTGAAGAAGTTGTGTGTTGAAGATCATATTGACCTTCCTTCCAATTCTCCTGTGTTTCTGCTGGTATTATAATTAGTGGGTATACGACCTTATTCACTGCCTCTGCAGCTGTTTTCTGCATCCTTGCTATTTGTCACCATAAATATATAAGGGGGTCTTGTCCTCAGTGGACAGATAAGTTTATGAGTTTATGGATTTATGAAAGGGAAATCCTGTTTGACAAACCTATTGGAGTTCTTTGAGGATGTAACTAGTGGAGTAGACAAAGGGGAACTGGTAGATGTGGTGTATCTGGATTTTCAGAAGGACATCGATAAGGTCCCACACAAGAGGTTGGTGAACAAAATTAGGGCACATGGAATTGGGGGTAATATACTAGCATGGATTGAGAATTGGTTAACAGACAGAAAACAAAGAGTAGGGATAAACGGGTCTTTTTCAGGATGGCAGGCTGTGACTAGTGGGGTACCGCAAGGATCGGTGCTTGGGCCCCAGTAATTCACAATCTATATCAATGATTTGGATGAGGGGACTAAATGTAACATTTCCAAATTTGCTGATGATACAAAGCTAGGTGGCAGTGTCAGTTGTGAAGAGGATGTGAAGAGGCTTCAAGAGGATCTCGACAGGCTCAGTGAGTAGACGAGAATATGGCAGATGGAATATAATGTGGATAAATGTGAAGTTATCCACTTTGGTAGAAAAAACAGAAAGGCAGAGTATTTCGTAAATAGTGAAAGATTGGGGAATGCAGATGCTCAAAGGGACCTGGGTGTCCTTGCACATGAGTCACTGAAAGTGAATGTGCAAGTGCAGCAAGCCATTAGGAAGGCAAATGGTATGCTGGCCTTCATTACAAGAGGATTTGAGTACAGGAGTAAAGAAGTCTTACTCCAATTATATAGGGCCTTGGTGAGACCACACCTGGAGTACTGTGTACAGTTTTGGTCTCCTTACCTAAGGAAGGATATACTTGCCATAGAGGGAGTGCAACGAAGGTTCACGAGATTGATTCCTGGGATGGCGGGACTGTCATATGAGAAGAGATTGAGTAAACTAGGCCTGTATTCTCTTGAATTCAGAAGAATGAGAGGGGATCTCATTGAAGCTTACAAAATTATTACAGGGCTTGATAGGGTGGCTGCTGGGAGAATGTTTCCCTTGGCTGGGGAGTCTAGAACCAGGGGCCACAGCCTCAGGATAAAGGGTAGGCCATTCAGGACTGAGATGAGAAGAAATTTCTTCACACAGAGGGTGGTGAATCTTTGGAATTCTCTACCCCAGAGGGCTGTGGAG
This sequence comes from Squalus acanthias, assembly GCA_030390025.1. NCBI lineage: Eukaryota > Metazoa > Chordata > Chondrichthyes > Squaliformes > Squalidae > Squalus > Squalus acanthias. Next base: position 88,728,486 of record CM059428.1, on the reverse strand, counting down.
GCTCAGTCATTGGGTATATTCAAAACAGAAGTCGATAGATTTCTGACTAGTAAGGGCATCAAGGGATATGGCGACAGGGCCGGTGAATGGAATTGAGGCAGAAGATCAGCCATGATCTCATTGAATGGTGGAGCAGGCTCGAAGGGCCGAATGGCCTACTCCTGCTCCTATTTCTTATGTGCTTATGTTCTTAAGTTGGTGCCAAATGTTCTTGCATCTACAGCTATTGCTAAAATTGATGATTTGCTCAGTATTTGAGATAGATGAATGGAATTGGTAAGCAAATCCTGGAAGTATGGCTGTGTGGTTTTACATTCTGTTAACAAATGTCTACAGCTTCATATTCTTCGACAAGATTTGTACTTTAAAAAAATAAAATGTGTCTCTTGCATGAGAATACTTTCAGTGAGTCTTTTTCTTACAGGTAGGAAACATAATTATGGCACCTAGATTGTGCTTTAATTTGCACCGTATAAACTCCGTGGGGAAGGATTAATCTACTGTTGTGTATGATACAAAAAGCCTGACATTCCCACAGCAGTAGTTCCTGGACTATTGTGTAAGACTTAAAAGAGAGACAAAGGTATTAAAAGTAAAGGAAAATGTGACAAAAGGGTTGGTGAATTTAAAGTTAACTAGACCCATGTGATATTCGAGATAAGAAGAAACATTTTTCCCTAACAGATATGTGGAACAGGCTCCCAGCAAAAGCAATTGATTCAATTGTGGTGATTTAGGGAGACTTCTGTATTATATTTTCATATGACTACATATATAGGGTAAAAGTGATGTAAAATGGATTTCAGCCAGCTATAGGTGAAAAAGAGTTCCTTCGTCTCTGTTCCAGGAAAGTGGCCAATACATGAAACTATCCAGATATACCCAGTTGTAACAAGAGGCAACCAATCTTCATTGTTAGTGCAAGTGCCTGTACTCAAAAACTAATCAAGTCAGAGAGTGTTTGGTGAATGGATCATCCTTCTTTGAAATCCAAGTCCACAGATGGGAGGAAGCAGATACAATTCATTGGACCTAAAATTGTGGTTATGGCTTCCCGCGGGCGAATGCCTCCGATCCGCAAGAAAAGTACGTACCTAACTGTTGCCTCCGTATCTTCGGACTCTTGCAGTCCTGGGCCTGCAGGCGTATGCCTGCGTAAAGGCCCACGTTCGCAAGCGTCCCTGGGATCACGTGGGCCGGCCCAACCAATCAAAAAGGGGGATTCCCCTTTTCCTTATGGGGATTCCATTTACGTACAGAATCCCTATAAGCATAATAGGAATCCGCTAAAAAATACACTTTCACACAACCTAATTAAAAATAAATCACCACATGTTTAAAAATAATAAAAATCAATTTAAAACAAAAATTTTATTTTTTGAAAAATACATTTAAACATTTTTAAAGGGGCCAAAAATAACCAAAACTAATTTTAAAGATTTTTAAATGTTTAAATGATTTTAAAACTTTTTTAAAAATATTTATTTAAACCCTTATGCTGGTAAAAGAAGGCCCTACTCCTGTATTTACCAGGCGTAAGAGTTTCGTGGGCATTCGCTGGGCAGTAGTTGGGCAAATAGCCCAACTCTCCGCCAGCGAATGTCCATTTCCTGCGCATGCGGATGATCTGTCAAGCAGAAACTTAACAGATCGGAAGTTCCGGATTTTCGCACATGCGCAGTGCAGGCGGAAACCCAGAACTTGTGGGGTACTTACAGCCATGTACGCGGTCATAGGCCCCAGAAAATCCGGGCCAATATCTTAAATGGCTGTACTTCAAGGAGCTTTGTTTTTCCACGATCTCCCCTCATGACCTCTTCGCGCTAACCTTGTCCATTAGATCCACTTCCTGCTCCCTCGACCCTATTCCCACCAAACTGCTGACCATCCAACTTCCTTTTCTGGCTCCCATGTTAGCTAACATTGTTAACGGTTCTCTCTCCTCAGGTACTGTTCCCCTCTTCATCAAATCTGCCGTCATTACCCCTCTCCTCAAAAAAACAACCCTTAACCCCTCCATCCTTGCAAACTACCGCCCCATCTCCAACCTCCCTTTCCTCTCCAAGGTCCTTGAACGTGTTGTCGCCTCCCAAATCTGTGCCCATCTTTCCCGCAGCTCCATGTTTGAATCCTTCCAATCAGGTTTCCGCCCCTGCCACAGTACCGAAACAGCTCTCACCAAAGCAAAGTCACAGATGACATCCTTTGTGACTGTGACAAAGGTAAACTATCCCTCCTCGTCCTTCGACTTATCTGCAGCCTTAAACACGGTTGACCACTCCATTCTTCTCCACCACCATCCAGCTGGGTGGGACTGCACTCGCCTGGTTCCATTCTTATCTATCTAATCATAGCCAGCAATGGCTTCTCTTCCCGCACCTGCATCATTACCTCTGGTGTCCCCCAAGGTTCTATCCTTGGCCCCTCCTATTTCTCATCTACATGCTGCCCCTTGGCGACATCTTCCAAAGATACTGCGTTAGTTTCCACATGTACACTGACAACATCCAGCTCTACCTCACTACCACTTCTCTCACCCCTTCCATGGTTTCTAAATTGTCAGACTGCTTGTCCGACATCCAGTAATGGATGAGCTGAAATTTTCTCCAATTAAATATTGGGAAGACCAAAGCCATTGTTTTCGGTCCCCGCCACAAACTCCGTTCCTTAGCCACTGACTCCATCCCCCTCCCTAACAAGTGTCTGAGGCTGAACCACACTGTTCACAACCTTGGTGTCATATTTGAGCTTCCGACCACATATCCGTGGCATAACTAAGACCGCCTATTTCCACCTCTGTAACATCGCCCGTCTCTGCTCCTGTCTCAGCTCATCCGCTGCTAAAACCCTCATCCATGCCTATATTACCTCTAGACTTGACTATTCCAATGCACTCCTGGCTGCTCTGCCACGTTCTACCCTACGTAAATTCGGCTGCCCGTGTCCTAACTTGCACCAAGTCCTGTTCACCCATCACCCCTGTGCTCGCTGACCTACATTGACTCCCGGTTAAGCAACACCTCGAATCAAAATTTTCATCCTTGTTTTCAAATCCCTCCATAGCCTCGTTACCCCCAGCCCTCCCATCTTTGTAATCTCCTCCAGGCCCAGAACCACCTGAGATATTTGCGCTCCTCTAATTCTGCCCTCTTGAGCATCCCTGATTTTAATCGCTCAACTATTGGTGGCCGTTTCATGATCTACTGAGATCATTGAAAGGTTTGCACCACTGCAGCCTGGTCCTCCTGATGACATCCCTGCTTGTGCCCTCCTGTGCAATGTGCAACCAGGCTGCGTTGATCTCCTGGGAAGGTCTCTTCCGCCCATTGGAAGGGAAGAGAACCTCCCTGCGTGCTGTGACTCCCTCCATAAGCATAAGGAGGGAGTCATGGGAGAGCCTGGGTGCAGCCGTGCACCTCTGTGGTGCTTGTCAGTGTTTGCAACACCTCAATGCTGTAGAACACTGACAGCACAAATGTCAAAACCAATTTGCGCATGGTCCCTTTAAGGAAACCGGCTGATGATGCGTCATCAAATGACGTCATCAGACCCGCTTCCTTCAGTTGGCCAGCAAACGCGCTGGGCGGGCTTAACAAGCCCAATCGGGCAAATCATTTTGGACAGCGGGATGGAGCCAGCAATGAGGCCGGGACCCGCCACCGATGGCGCCTGCCATGGACCCGCTGAGGTTGATAAAACCAGCCCATAGATTCTATTCTATGATTCTAATGGAGAGTCAATCAAAAGCTACTGAAAAGAATTACTAAGATTTCATTCATGTTTAACAATGTGTAAGTCAAGTATTATTGCTTGCTGTGTATTTTTGTGTAGTTACCTTATTATAAATAAAGCTGAACATTAGTTTTAGCTTGAAACTATTGACCTGACAATATGTCATTTACCACATTTTCAACAGGAGAATGTCGTGGAAATTCCACATGATCCACAGTCCATTGTACTGTGGTTAAAGGATAATTGTTGGTTCTGTAGCATACTGTTCCACTAATAACATGCATATGAGGACAAATTTATTTCTTTGGAGACTTGGCCTGCTTATGGAAACTGCCTGTCTGCTGTGTAAAACTGTTGGGACAAAGCCTGAATTGTAAGGCAGTATTGGTTAAATCTTTAACAAAGCAGCTATATAATATCTGGTTGAGAAGGAAATTATCCAAAAAAAAATGGAATCCCTTAAATGTAATAACAATATGAAGTTAAATAAATTAGTTAATAGAATCATTTACGCACCTTGGAGACTCTTCAGTTGCAGATACCTTCCATGTTCATTAGTAACTCCCCAAGATTCTCCACAGAAGAAGCACAGTCCCTTGCAATGGTGGTAACATCCCACAAGGAGTGTTACAATCATGATAACTAGTAATGTTAACGTGTCTTTCATTCCCTTGCAGAACACTTGTTCCTTATGTTTTCGATAGCAGAGAAGGCACAGTTTCCCCAAACTATGGTGCTAAAATTCCTGTCCTTGTTAATTTGTGAAAAAGTACCTGTGAGTAAAAGGTAAATTTAAAGTTAATAATAATTTGATCCATAATTTCCTCTAGAAATCATTGTTAATTGGGTCTGGTTTGGTATCAGTAGTTTCACATGGAATGAATACCACTTTTTACTAATGCCTACTTTTCCACCGTGTGGTGTGGAGATGCCGGTGTTGGACTGGGGTGGACAAATGTGAGAAGTCACACAACACCAGGTTATAGTCAACAGCTTCATTTGAAATCACAAGCTTTCGGAGCACTGCTCCTTCGTTAGGTGAAGTGAAGAGATGCATATAGGCATAGCATATATAGTCAGAGAACACTGCCAGATGATTACAGTTAATCTTTCTAACTGCCCTTTATCACACCTCGGCAGAGAGATAATCATGGCAATCAAAGGCGTGGGTAGGAATTTTGACCCTTAAGGTCTCTGCCCCATAAAATAAAAACAGTGAATTTAATTTAAAATTATTTCAAAGTGATTTTTAAGGCAGTAATCTAATCACAGAATCCCCACAGTGCAGATGGAGGCCATTTCAGCCCATCGAGCCTGCACCGACACATATCCCACCCTATCCCCGTAACCCCACGTATTTAATCCCCCTAACACTAAGGGTCAATTTATCATAGCCAAATCAACCTAACCCGCACATCTTTGGACTGTGGGAGGAAACCCACGCAGACACGGGGAGAATGTGCAAACTCCACACACACAGTCACCCGAGGCCGGATTCGAACCCGGGTCCCTGGCGCTGTGAGGCAACAGTGCTAACCACTATGCCACCGTGCTGCCCTTAATCTTGAGACCCAGATGGTAATTATAAATCAGTTGAGCTTTACACATAATTGTGCGCCTTACCTTTTGCTCGATTGCTAGTTATCCGAGATGGTACAGGTTTATGAAGTAACAAAACATTGCATTACAATCTATGCTTCTTGATCACTTTAGTTCACATTTACTTTGAGTTTGTGTCATGTGAAGAACTTCTATCAGTGCTGAGAGCTAATAACATGAAGCTGAGCCTATACCTCGTAGTCATCTTCAGGTCAAGTACAGATTTCTAGGGCTAGAAATTCAGCATCGGCCCGGTTGGGGCGCTAACTTTTGAGAAGTTGGAAGTTTAGCGCCAGGCACTAATCAATCTCGCTGCCCTCTAAATTCAGTCTCAGCGCTCAAATAATGCAGGGGAGCACTAAATCAGGCGCTAATTGCGTAGGTGAGTGGCGTTAGGCTCCAAGCGATAAGGAATATGAGGTGTTGTGTAATCAGGAGTGAGCATTGGCGAAGGCGCCTTCCAGCCATTAAAGGGGAGGGTCACTGGAGTCTGCACACCAGCCCCCACTGATTCGGGGAGTGCAGAACGGCGATACGCTGTGGGATGAAATGCAAATTCCTTTGACAGACCGCAACTCTCCGGGAACGAAGCAGCCTTTATTTGGTTGCAGATACATCCTGCGCCCTCTGCCACTCATAACTGACCTTTGTAAACGGAAATTCCTTTACAGCTGGGGTGCATCCCTTTAAGAAGCGTCCCGCCCGCTGCCAGCCAGCTGGTTCATGCCTCCGCTACCTGACGCTGTCGGCAGAAGGTGGTAAGGCGAGGGGCGCTACTGAAGTTTGCAGATCGGGCACCCAGCGAGCGTTGCACACTCGCTGACGTCACGATCTGCATGCCGAAAGGTGCCGAGGTGCTAACTGTTATCGCCGACGCTACGGGGCCGGTGAATCTGCCGTGCGGTGCGGGATTCACCCCCGCTAGGCGCTAACTGTGGGTGTTAACATTTAAAACCTCACCCACATCTTCCGGCTCTACACACAGATTGCCACTTTGGCCCCTAATGGGCCCTACTCTTTCCCTGGTTATCCTCTTGCCCTTAATATACTTATAAAACACCTTGGGATTTTCCTTTATTTTGCCCGCCAGTGTTTTTTCATGTCCCCTCTTCGCTCTCCTAATTTCTTTTTTAAGTACCCCCCTGCACTTTCTATACTCCTCTAGGGCTTCCACTGTTTTTAGTCCTTTTTTCCCTAATCCATTCTTGTATATCCCTTGACATCCAGGGTTCCCTGGGCTTGTTGGTTCCACCCTTGACCTTTATGGGAACATGTTGGCATTGTACTCTCTCTATTTCCTTTCTGAATGACTCCCACTGCTCTGATGTGGATTTTCCTACAAGTAGCTGATCCCAGTCCACTTTGGCCAGATCCTGCCTTATCATATTAAAATCAGACTTCCCCCAATTTAGAAACTTTATTTCCGGTCCATCTTTGTCCTTTTCCATGACTACCTTAAATCTCACTGAATTATGGTCACCAAAATGCTCTCCTATTGACACTTCTACCACTTGCCCGGTTACATTCCCTAGAATTAGGTCCAGTACCGCCCCCTCTTTTGTGGGACTTTCTACATGCTGGCTCAAAAAGCTCTCCTGGATGCACTTTAAGAATTCCGCACCCTCTAAGCCTTTCACACTCTGACTATCCCAGTTAATATTGGGGAAGTTGAAAGCCCCTACTATTATTACCCTATTATTTCTACACTTCTCTGAGATTTGCCTACAGATCTGTTCCTCTATCTTCCCCTGACTGTTTGGAGGCCTGATATATATAAAATGCACTTATTTTTCCTTGTCCTCTTCTGAAGATGCTGACTCATACTGGGGTATCTTTCCAATGGTGACACTTGCCCAAATGACCACTCCTTATGCAGAGTCTGATCCTATCTCATCAGTACACACACATGCTCTTACTAGCAGGAATCATTGGATAATTCAGAAGTGGGAACACTGGCTAATTTTCCTCCCATTTTAGCCCAGGGGCATTGAAGCCAATTGTAGCACCACCACCACCACTGAGATCAGCTGTCAGCATAGAATAGGGATTGAAGCTCTAAGCTTCCTGACCTAAATGGTTCCGTTGCAAACTAGGCAGTACATTTACCAAGTAAGCCATTGGGGTAATCCCTTTCTTAATACAATGCTCCCCTCAACATTACTGTGTCGGGTTCTTTGCAATGCTGGTGGGGAAAAATATGTAAATATTACAATGTGATGTTTTCATAACGAGAAGCTTTCCATTTGAGGACATCATTTTAAATTAACTGTAAACACATTTCTGTCAGTATCTTACAGAGCAGGGAATCATTAATGATAATTACAGGATTCTGTTTGTAGACTCCTTTTAAGAAGTCTTCCTTGAGATCTTTATTTGCAAAATGTAGTGGGTTCCTCAGGGACTTGAGCTACTTTGCTTACAAGAAGAAATCGGGTCAGTGACTACTCGTAAAGACATGGGATGCTGCATGATTTATTTACTAAGCTTGAGTGGAGCTAAAGGGATTGTGTGTATTAGCAGGTATTCCCACTTACTGTCTGAGACCTCAGGAGTTTAATGCTATATTTGACAAAGATAAGTGCTTTAATATTGTTGCAAAATGGTTCCACTGCACACTGGCTAATCTACCACACAGAGTTGATTCTGAAAAATTGCTATGCATACATTTGACAGACACAGGCAAGAACACCTGCCAAAATGACAGAGGTAACTCAACACTGACTTCAGAGAAGATCTTAATTACATTTTGTAGGCAAGCTCCTGACAGAATATGTATCGTTCTTTCTTTTGTTTGTTTGATAAGTTTTCTATCAGGTGATTCATGGTTGTGTTTCCTTTTTGTGTATATTCTCATCAACACAAGTAATGACAGTACTAGGACAGAGCTTGTGTTCTCTATAGTAAAAAGTATGAATTTTAGAAATGATACCACTCCTGCATCAGTAGGAGTTTCTTTTTAACTAACCTAGTGATTAAGAATCCTACTTTTATGATTAATTTTGAGTCATACAATTGCAGCAGGCAAGTGCAGCATAACAATATTTGCTCAGTGCAAAGCTAAAATTAAGCAGAGCACCTTACTTGTAGTTTATGTTCACAGTGCACTTCGTTAAGTGTAACAACATTTTCTGCAGTTGTGTAGGTGCAGATAGGGCAGGTTTCTTTACATTACTTTTCAAAGATTTCTGATTGGTCTCAAGGCCCAAAATTCTAGGAGGTCTGCTCCACCAGCGGAAGTGCGGTGGGGTGGAACTCCTGGCCTTCCATGGACCCTACCATGTACCACGTCCCAAATTGCGAGGATGTGGTCATTTCCAGAATGGGCCATCAAGTGCCTGTAAGGGCATATCAAATAAGGACAAATAAGCATATTAAAAAGGTCACCATCAGTAGCAAGACACCCAGCTAATATTTCTCCACACTAGCCCAAGGATACTGAGGCAATTGCATTACTCAAATCAACAAATGTAGCACAGACTACAGATAAAACTTATTGGCCCGAAAATTAGACCTAATACGGGAGATTACGCACTGTGTACTCTCGCGTATTAGGTCCCGAAGTGCCGGTTTCCTGCATGCACTGCGCATGCGCGGGAAACCGGCACTTCAGGTATGGCAAAGGGGGCGGTTCCTAAGTGAACCGCGTGCGCGCTACAGGTTGTGCGCACGCAGCACACTTAGTTTTTTTTTCAGGTTTGAACGCGCAGGTAAGTGTTGAAGATTTTACACATGAAGAAAGCAGGCGTAAGACCCCCTTTTAACAAGGTAAGTAGTTAATTAAGTATTATTTAAAAAAAATTTCAACAGGTTTATCTTTTTTAGAGACTTTAAAGAAAGGTAAGTTTATTTTTATAACTTTTAAAAAGAATTTAAATTTTTTCAAAAATTTAAATTTTTGTTTAAAGTGGTTAATTTATTTAACTATAGTTATTTTATTAATGTGGTGGCTTTTTTGTAAAATTTTATTGAGGTTTAGCTGTTCTTTTGGGGGCTTGTTGTATTCATAGTTTTGACAGCTCTTCCTGTCAAAACTATGAATGAAAGATGGTGTGCTGCCATTGGCTCTAACTGGCCCACGTGATCCCAGAGGTAGCATCGAACTAACTGCGCCTCTGGGACACACACACACTGCGCGCCGGCACCAGGGAGAGGCCCAGGAACTGAAGTTCGTGTGGGCCAAAACCATAAAGGTAGGCGCGGAGTGCGATATCGCGGGGGATCCTTACCCCCGCGGCAACCATCGAAGTCCAATTTCTGGGCCATTATCGTTCTGGAATTGTATGGCTCATTACCTCCTGAGATGGTGCATTTACTCAGGGGAAGTTAGTAATACTTCATTGCAATATATATAATTTTGACTTAACACTCTCTAATAGATTATATAAATGACAGTGTGATACATTCATATTTTCTGTATCAAAAGTCTATGATTATTGTTGAAGAAACATCAATATAATTCTGGAAGGGATTATATAATTTACTGATATGACTTCCACATACCTTAATATTTCAAAATGTATACTTCAACAGAAAGGATATATCAGCTGGATTTATAAGATGCCAATTTTTCAATATATTCAAAATTCAATACTGGAGTAAGCAATAATTTTGACATACTTTGACAAATTATGTTAGCATGCTGGCAGTTTTTAATATTAACACAGTTGATATCCTTCATTCTTGGCATCCTTGTGTTGTGGAATTTGTTGAAAATCTCCAAGGTTCAATATAGTCAAGAAAATGAAAGTAGGAGAGAGGATGGCTAATCCATTTTTCCTGTTTGTGATATATATTAAGAAAGCCGAATATATTTGAATTCTGGTGCGGAGTGGATCATTCACTAATGTAGCATTTGGCCACACAAACAGACTGACAGAATAATTTAAAGCAGGAAGTTCTGACAGACCAATATTTCTTGTGCCAGTTACAAAATCTCGGTTCAGAGCAAGTAGATTATTTTTAATGTTGCAGATCACCATATCTATAACTAAGAAATGAAACACTGACATCAGCTCATAGCTCTGATTTAGGGTGTATTTACATCATAAGCTTAGTTTGGTGCAAAGTAGTTTGCACCAACACTAAACTTGTGGATGTACCCTGGTATTAGCCTCGAAAGTACAAACTCTTCTGTAGTGGGGGAAGATGAGGCAACCACGAGGTAAGAGAAGCCAAGTCCCAACGTGTAAACTCCATTATCAGCTGAGATACCTAAATTGAATGTTAACAAACTGGTAGAAGTTTGGCAAATCTATTTATAGCTCACTCCCACAGTCTGGAGAAGGACAGAATAGCTTGCTGCATATCTGGTGTAATTGTTGGATGCCATATCTTCTGAAAATTATCTGAAATCTTAAAACAAGTCCAAATGTTGCATCAATGGACAGCAATCCAATAAGCCTATCAAGACCATGCCCCAGAAAGGTTTCTAAGAATATAAACAATATAAGTGTCAGACTTGGCTCAGTGTAGCACTCTCACCTCTGAACCAGCAGGTTCTGGGTTCAGAGACTTGACCACAAAATCTAGGCTGACACTTCAGTGCTGCACTGAGGGTGTAAAGTATTCTACAGACACATAAATAACAAAAGAAAAAACAGGATAGGGATAGGGTCACTAAGGAATGCATTATTCTGCTGCTAAGGTGAAGCGGTGTCCTTGAAAAGCCAGAAAATCTAATCACTATTAAGAAAACACTGGGTGAAATCAGAGTTCAATTGGTCACCATGCTACAGTTCACAATCCTGGCTTTCTCTTTTTTAAAGTGTGAATTGTAATGTCACTCAGAGGCTACAGATATTCTGGTGCATCTTTCCTATTTGTTTCTTTATAATTTTTTAAAATGTTACACAAAAACTTGAATGTGATACTTGAAGTGTGACAGAGAATTGTATAAAACTTTGCCCTTAATTCTTTTGGTGATGATCTTAACTTTGGGCCTTCTAGTTACCAACTCATTGACTATTGGAACTGGTTATTTCCTATTTACCTTGTCAAAACCCCTCATAATTTTGAACACCTTTCAGATCGCATTTACACCTTATCTATTTTAATGTAAAGAGCTCCAGATTCTCTGGCAGCCCCTCAAAACTAAAGCCTTTCATCCCTGCTATCACCTTAGTAAATCTTTTCTGCACCCGTTGCGTAGCTTTCACATCCTTCCTAAAGTAGGATGTCCAAAACTGGGCAGAATATTCTAACTTCAGCCTACAGGAAATAGCGGGAGGCCTGTATAAACAACTCGATAAACAAGTTTAAAATAATAAATTTGAACATAAATCATTAAAGTATGATTGAAATGCAACAGTGGATGACAGTGGACTATCTTGCCAAGTTGAGAATAGGCTGAGCAGATTGATTGATTAGACCTTTGATCTCATTTTTGAGTTTTCTGTGTTGGCCTTAGTTTGATGAGACACTATACAAATGGTCAATATTACTCAATTCATTATGTGAGTGGAGAAAGTTGATGAGTTGAAAAGTATCCCTCATTGCAAGTAGCACCTGACATTTACTGAGGATACCCTCATGATAATGACATAATTCTGCTGTCATAATGGATAGAATTATATCATGGAAATTGGAATGTAAGAACCTTCAAGACATATTCACCAGAAATTTCCCAATTGGTCACCGTGACTTCGGCAGAAGATCAGCGGAAACCCCAGTTACATCACATAAATTAGGTTTTTGCTGATCTGTCGCTGAAGTTACAGCAGCCGATCAGAACAACCTCTCCGAGGAAATTCCTAGTAATAGGCTCGGAATTGCCTCAGATCATAAGTTGGCAGTTACACTGGGATCCGAAAATATATTGCATAACAGAAATTTATTGGGGTTAAATCAAGTGACTATGACAACCATTATAGTGCTGGTCAAGTTGTAAATTTAATAATAATGATTTTTGCAACTGCTCCAAAACATAATTAGTATGACGATTGGAACTGACTCAAGAGCACTTCCATGATTGATATGATTGTATTGGCCCAATGGAGTGTTTGCCTTCAAAGATTTTTTTTAAATTCTATACATAAATATTTTTTTAAAACTTTCAATTAATTAAATATTAACATTATAACTGTTATATATATTTAGAAGATAATCAAACAAAGTGACTGCTGGAGAATGGAACACTATTGCTGCTCAATGTCCAGTAGGAATTGGATTGAGATTCTTATCAAATAGAATCCTTGCGACAGTACAGTGGGAGGAAATTTTAATCTCATTACACTGGGCTGCATTTGAATCCAGATGATGAAAGGGCAACATGCTGACCCACTGCCCCACACAAACCTCAACTGCAGGATGATTTTTCAGGATGATATGCCTCCTTTAAATCTTGATCATTTTATCACATTCTTAACCTTAAGCAGCAATAATTAAACTTTAATCAGCAGAAGATAATTATCTTTTAGTCTGTGAAAGGAAGACTATGATCAGAGTGATCCTTTGATCATAATTTCTGTTGATTTCATTGCCTGATTTTAGACTGCTGTAATTGAAGGAGGATTCCTTCCTGGCTCAGTCAAAATTCATTAAACATTAATGAGGATTTCTAAAAATCTAAATTTGACAGTGTCCCTGAAGGCATTTGAATTGAGAAGATGTTGCTATACCATTATATATTAGTATTCATAACTTGGCTTGAATGTTTGCTTGTCGAAGTCCTAAATGCAAAGAGAGCTATAGCATTTTAGCCCTGAAATTGTAAGTCAGCCCCACCATCATGGAGTCTCACTCATTGGCAGCACAGATCACAGAATCAGGCATGGCAGTCAGCGTGCTTGATTCATTGTGTCCCTGATTTATCAGGTATTAAAATCAATAGCCAGAAAATTGGGAGCTCTGCAAGTCAGGCTAAAGACCTATCTATTATATATTAAATTCAGTGTGGGGATTTCAATGAAAACTCGTTCTAAGCACCTGCATTATCTGTTACTCCTGTAAGTGGCGCTGTGATAGTTATTTTCAATGTTAAATGGCCCAGAAATTCCCTACCTGACCGCCGCAATCCTGGCGGAAAATGACGGCCACCACTCGAATGCCCTTCTCTGGCACGGGACTCGGCGGCCACCATTTTGGTGAGGGCATTAGCATTGCCGATAGCAGCGACTTAATGTCACGCTCTGCGAACTTGGACCTTAGCGCTGAGTCCTAAGCTCAATCTGAAAAGCGAGCGTGCAGCAGACTGACAGAGACGCTGTCAGCACTTCTTAAAAGGACAGACACATCTTTCTGGTAAGTTTGCATTTAAGGTTTTGGACTGGATTTTTTATATTTTATTGAAGTAGTTGCTTGGTGCAATACATGTTAAAAGTTTATTAAGTGTGCAGGGAATGTAGGGAGTGCTGCTGGATGCTCGCAAGGCTTCAGATGGTAAAGGAAGACCTCTGAAAAGACATCCGCCACCACACCTGTAGCTGTTTCCTCCCTTGCTTCTCTTAACAGCCTGGGATACATTTCATCCGGGCCTGGTGATTTACCTACTCTCAAAGATGCTAAAACCCTTAATATTTCCTCTCTCTCTCTGTTTATCTCATCTAATATTTCACACTCCTCCTCTTTAACTACAATGGCTGCATCATCCCTCTCTTTTGTGAAGACAGACGCAAAGTATTCATTAAGAACCATAAGTCTTCTGCCTCAACACACAGGTTACCTTTTTGGTCTCTATTAGGCCCTACTCTCTCTTCAGTTATCCTATTGCTCTTTATGTATTTATACAGCATCTTTGGGTTTTCCTTGATTTTACAAGCCAATATTTTTGCACGCCCTCTCTTGGCTTTCCTAATTTCCTTTTTAATTTCACCCCTGCACTTTCTAAACTCCTCTAGGCTTTTTGCAGTATTTAGCTCTCAATATCTGACATAAGCTTCCCTTTTTTGCCTTATCCTACCCTGTATACCCCTTGACATCCCGGGGGCTCTAGATTTGGGAGTCCCACCCTTTTTCTTTGTGGGAACATATTTTCTCTGAACGCTCACTATCTCCTCCTTGAATGCTCTGACACTGATTTACCTTAAAGTAGCTGTTTCGAATGCACTTTTGCTAAATCACTTCTCAGCTTAGTTGGCCTTTCCCCAATTGAGAACTTTTTGACAAACATTCACTACAAGCCCACTGACTCCCAGAGCTACCTGGACTACACTTCCTCCCACCCAGCTTCCTGTAAGGACTCTATTCCATTATCCCAGTTTCTCCGTCTCCGCCACATCTGCTCTGACGATGCCACCTTCCATACCAGTGCTTCCGACATGTCTTCCTTTTTCCTTAATCGAGGATTTCCCTCTACTGTGGTTGACACAGCCCTTGACTGTGTCCATTCTATCTCCCGCACTTCTGCCCTCACCCCTGCCCCTCCCTCCCGGAACTACGATGGAGTTCCCCTTGTCCTCATCTTTCACTCCACCAGCCTCCACATTCAACGGATCATCCTCCGCTATTTCTGCCACCTCCAGCGTGATCCCACCACCAAACATTCCGAAGGGACCGCTCCCTCCTTGACATCCTGGTCCACTCCTCTATCACCCCGAACACCCCTTCCCCTTCGCCCAGCACCTTCCTGTGCAAGCGCAGGAGACGCAACACCTCCCCCCTTCCCACTGTCCAGGGCTCCAAACACCCCTTCTTGCAATTTAGTATACTGTATTCGCTGCTCACGATGCGGTCTCCTCTACATTGGGGAGACCAAACGCAGATTGGGTGACCGTTTGCGGAACACCTCCGTTCAGTCCGTAAGGGGGACCCTGAGCTTTCGGTCGCCTGTCACTTTAATTCTCCGCTCCACTCCCACTCAGACCTCACCGTCCTTGGCCTCTTGCATTGTTCCACTGAAGCTCAGCGTAAGCTCGAGGAACAGCACCTCATCTTTCGCTTAGGCACTTTACAGCCTTCTGGACTCAACATAGAGTTCAACAATTTCAGATCATAACCTCGGCCCCTATCATATATATATTTTTTATCCACACTTTTTGTCTGTGTCTTTTTTTCTTCTCTCCCACATGGCAGCTGTCTTTCATTCTGCCAGTGCAATTTACACTTCATCCAGAACCATCCTTTGTTTCTTAACCTGTCCCATTACCATCTCCTTTTGCCTTGAATATCTCTTAATGTCTCTTAACTTCTCCTGCCTTCTATCCTATCACAGACCTTCCCTTTTGTTCTTTCATCCCCTCCCCCCTTTCCCAGCCCCTGCACTTGCTTAAAAATCTGTTCCATTTCCTGCTTTTTTCCAGTTCTGACGAAAGGTCATCGACCTGAAACGTTAACTTTGTTTCTCTCTTCACAGATGCTGCCTGACCTGCTGAGTATCTCCAGCATTTTCTGTTTTTATTTGAGAACTTTTACTCCTGGTCTATCTTTGTCCTTTTCCATGACTACGCTAAATCTAACTGAATTATGATCTCTACCAACAAAATGCTCTCCCACTGATACCCCTTCCACCTGCCCATCTTCATTCCCTAAAACTAAGTCCAGAACCACCTCCTCTCTTCTTGGGCTTGCAATGTACTGGCTAAAAAAGTTCTCCTGAATGCATTTTAAGAATTCTTCACCCTCTATACCTTTTACACTGATTCTATCCCAGTTAATATTAGGATAGTTGAAATCCCCAATTATTACTGCCCTATTGTTTTTGCAATAGGATCGCACGTGGAGCACATGAGAGATGGGGGGATGGGGGATGGGAGGAGTTTGCGGGCCCTGGAGGACATCGAGAGGGCTTCGGATTGCGGGGGTGGGGGGGCGGGCGGGGCGTCCGATTGTTGGGGAGGTTAACAGGTTTCCTTGCTGGGCCGGGAAGAAAGACTCCTGCTCCTCCTGGTCCACCAAGAGTGCTGGAAAAACACTTACCTCTTCCACGCAGCAGTCCTCGCCTCCCTTTAGCTGCTGGGTTTCCCGAGGCCCTGGAAACCTGGCAGGCCAGTGTTAAAGCTTGATCAGAGAAAAAAATCTGAGGCACGCAGCCTCATTAAAATATTTAAATGGGCGACCCACCTCCTGGGAGCGGGTTGGTCACCTGTCCCCTGCCCTGCCTCCATTAACACCAAAAGTGGGCAGGGTCGAGGTGAGTTGGGTTCGGGTTTGAGATTTGTATCATTTTTTAGTTCCTACCCAACCCAAATCCACCTGTTTTTGGGGGTCAAAATTCCCCCCATAGTTTGTTATGTAATGTAAATCTCATCTGGCCAGAACTAGGATTGTTACAGAAAGAATGCTTTACACTGTGGTGGACAAAAGAGAGGACATCAAGCAGCTTGGAGAAAGGGTGATTGTTGAAAGTGGTAAAATAATGGTTGAAGAGAAAGGGGGCTAAATTTGATAGCCCCCGAAAACAGGCATGGGTATCGCGATGCGCGATTAGCCCGTGCCCATTGCTTCTGATGCAGGCTGCATGCAAAATTCATGCTGCCTGCTAATTTAAATGATTGTAGTGTTGAGGCAGCGTAAAAATGCGCTGTTGAGTGGCTCAACGCATCAGCAGTGGGCCCAAGTTCGTGCGAGGCTAGCACCACTTAAAGCCAGCCTGCACCTCTTAAAGGGGAGGTGCAATTCTGGCTGTAGCAGGTGCAGGAAGTGGCTGGGGAAGAGAGTCTGACCTGCAAGAACAATGACTAATGGCACAACAGGGGAGAGAGCATGCTCCAAGGTCCTCAGATGCTGCACTGGAGGCCTTGGTGGAGGAGGTAGACAGGAGGAGAGAGGTCCTCTCTTTATAGGGGGCCAGGAGGCCCTCCAGACAAACTGTGAAGGTAGTTGGAGCAGGTAGCCATGGTGATCAATGCTGGGAGTCAAGTCCCAAGAACCTGGATGCAGTGCCGCAAAAAGTTCAATGACCTCACACGAGTGGTCAAGGTCAGTGAATTCATCTTCAAATGCCATATCCCGCCAACTGCACCACTAGTCTCACAAACTGCTCAATGCACCATATCCCCATCACTCACCTACCAACACCTCTATCAATCATGGTTCATAACACACATTCATAGCTACACCTCACCTTCACACACTTAGCACTGCTACAAGCCTCACACCCACATCTCACAGCTTGCACACACTGCCAGCTATTCAACCATGTCAGCCACATCACCCAAACACATTGCACCACAGTCACTGAAACACTTCCCTCTCTCTTGCAGGACAAGTTGGCGCATAACCAGAGGCAGCAGGAACTATCCATCGGGGAACAGGTGCGCCTGCATCACCTTACCCCGATGGAGGAGAGAGAAGGTGGCCGCCATCATTGGAGTGGCCATCGCTGAGGCTGTGGCCAGCAGTGGGGCTGATTCCATCGAAGATGACGGTATTCTCATACCTAATCCTCCTTCTCACATCCCACTTCCCTCTCATCCCACAATGTCTTTTGATTTAAAAGCTGCTGATGGTGTAAGCATGCACCTCTTACTTTCCTCCCTCCCTGCATCGAAACCCTACCCTTGTGCCTTTCTCCTTTCAGATAGCCTAGAACTGCAACCTGGCCAGGCAGTGGTGGAACAGCAGCAGGTGGCAAAGGAAGAAGGCAATGATGATGAAGACACAGCACCATCACTCGATCTCACACTCGCAACCACCAGCTCAGATACTGACACTCCGCATACTTTAGAGGATAACTTAGATGCGGGAGCTGCACGTGGTGAGACACCAGGCACGAGTGGCCTTCAGCCAGGACAGGGGGAAAGGGTAGTGCAGGTGCCAGCAGCCCCTGAGTGCGAGGTCGGACATGAGTTCTGCTCCAGAGGACTCAGATGAGCACTTCGATGGTCTAGGCAACAGAAGAAGGCTGGGTATGCACAATGGAATGCTTGGTGCATTGGCAGTCCTGCCAGAAAGGCTGCGTGCAATGTCAATGAGCATGGAGGACTCCGGCACCAACTTGGCAAAGGGCTTTGCGCAGAGCTTGGAACCCATCCTTTCCAGCATCGATGTGATGGCCAACTCCATCAGCACACTTGCGGACCCAACCATGGTGCAGCGTCTGATGGCCGATGTCTCAGCTTCCATTGCAGCACAAGCAGAAGCCACCCAATGTCTGGGTGCTGCAGTGGAAACTCAGACTTCTGTCATGCAATCTCAGCTTGTTGTCACGTAAGCTCAGACTGTTGACATCATGGCTGCACTTACCTGTGTTCAAAGGGGCTTGCCGGATGTCACAGCAGTCCAGCAATCTGTCCTCCAACAGATGACTAGGATTGCTGAGATGTTGCCCCAAGGGAGTGTCAGTGGCTCCGTGGAGCATGAACCTGCTGTCCTCTCTCAGGATGACAGCATTCATACTCCCACCCCTGCCACTCCACCAGTGCCCTTGCTGTTGCCTGTCAGCCAGCCAGCCCAGACTGTGGTAGCCTATGCCGAGATAGTGCAGTCTGAAGCCGGGCTGTCTAGGCCCAGAGCTGCTTGAGGTCGTCCTCCAAGGCCATCTGCAGTCTTCTCCACTGAAAGTCAGCAGCCTTCCACCAGCCACGCTGCAGCCACTGGGGTCGCACTGCGTAAGAGCACTAGGACAGGCAAAGGCATACAGAAGACAGGCACTAAGGGAATGCAGAGGGGTGATTAGTTTATGTTTGTATGCAATATGGTATGATTTAATTCATAAATTTGGTTTGGAATGTTTATTTTGTGTTGGCTTTTATTTTTGCATTTTGGCCAAGTGGACGTTGTGATGGTCAGTGATAGAGGGAAGGTAAATTGTGGGACTGTTGGTGAATGGAGAACTGGGGTTGCGGTTACTGGTATCACAGTCGAATTACTTGTTCACGGACAGCCCGACCAGAAAGGTGCTGTCTAGGTTGCTCCTCCCTTCCTCTTTCTCCGCCTCCTCTTCCTCCTCCTCTTCCTCCTCCTGCTCCTCAACTGGTCAGCGTATGGCCGGTGGCAAGGACTGTGCCCTCATAATGGCGAGGTTGTGCAGCATGCAGCAGATCACATCGAATCTTGACACTAGCTCTGCCGAGTACTGCAGGGCTCCTCCAAAGAGTTCTAGACTGCGAAAGCGTTGCTTCAGCATGCCAATGGTCTGCTCAATGATATTTCGTATGGCAGCATGGTTTTCATTGTATAAATGCTGCCCACATGTGCATGGGTTGCGCACCGGAGTCATGAGCCATGTTGTTACCGCATAGCCCTTTTCGCCCAGTAGACACCCCCTGGTTTGTTGTGGTGGCTCAAATACAGATGGGACAGCGGACTGCCGCAGAATGACTACTGCCAGGATACCGGGCATTCACCTGCATGATTCACTGAGTATGGTCGCACACCAGCTGGACATTGAGGGAGTGGAATTCCTTTTGGTTGCGGTACATCTCAGAGTTGACATGTGGCGGCCGCAACATGACGTGCATATAGTCAATGGCACCCTGCAACATGTGGAAACCCGCAATCCTCGCAAAACTGCGTGCTCGCTCCGCCTGCTGCTCTCTGGCCAGAGAGAATGAAATGTATTCAACTCTCTTGGAATACAGAGCCTCAGTTACCTCCCTTACGCAACAGTAGACGGCAAACTGGGAGATGTTGAAAATATCTCCAGCTCCAGCCTGGAAGAAGCCCGATGCATAAAAGTTCATGGCCACTGTGACCTTCAAAGCCACTGGCAAAGCGGTTCCTACCCTGCTCTGAGGTGGCAGGTGTGGCTGCAACATGTGGCAGATTTCAGTGAGGATGTCCTTGGTAAGCGCAGACGTCTGACTCACCGTTTCTCGCTGAGGTTCAGGTAAGAGTACTGCTCCCTGAAGACCCTGGTTGGATATGGCCTCCTGCTGAGAGCCCTTCTCCCCCTCCTCCTCCTACCTCTTCCCACAGGTTGTCCTGCTCTGTGTCACCTCTGCTCATTCTCCCAGTCATGCTGTAGGTCAAGTGGAATGCCTACTGGTGCACCCATGTCTTGGAGCAAGTGGTCTGTGCAGAATCTTTGAAGTCAGGATAAAGTCCTTCAGCACCTGCCACACCACTCCCTGTAGACTTCAGCAACTTTAAATAACTGTACAAACCACCAAACACTTATACAAACTCAGCAACAGCCAATGTATGTAGTTGATGATCCCTTTAAATAACGCTGGTGGTAGGGTCCTTCCTGCTGCTGAACGTGTATTCAGCTGTGTGGAGCTCCAAAATTGCAGCGCTGGCGTCAAATCGCAAATTACACGCTGATTGTCGTCACAACCTGCCTACTCTGCATACTTCCGGTGCACGCTCCCTGTGTCCGCGCTAACGCCCTAACCAAGCTGGCGTCTGGCGCTGGCCCGCACCAGAAGTATGCGCACGTGCCGTGGACACCATTTTGGAACCAAAGCAGCATTCATAGTGCCCAAACAACCGGCGCTACGGAGCCGAATTTTGAGGCCAAAGTTTCAGAAGATCTTTGAAAATGGGACGGGAGGTGACAAAGTGGAGATATTGAGGGAAGAAGTTCCAATGGATGGAGTACAGTGACTGAAGGTGAAACCACTGTTGGTGCTGTGGTGGAAATGAGAACTGAGTAATAAATTATTACTAGAGGAGTGGAGGATGTGTGCAGATAAATCAGTTGATGCAGATTGCTGAGATGGGGGTGGGTGGGGCAAGAGCACAATGTGAATTGAAGGCTAGGATGTAGATTTTGAAGTCATTTCACTAAGGCCCGGGTGAGCAGTTGAGCTTGGTGAAGATGATGATGTTGGGATTGTGTTAAGTCGAATGTAAGGGATGAAATTAAAATTTCAAAATTTATAAATAGGCACTTGTCGCTCCTTTTAAATCCCAGCAACTACGAAGGAAAAATACATTGGGCCATATTTTGCGACCCCTATGGGTGCGTATGAGGTGTGTACACGCCCGTAGGGGCCGCACAAGTTCCGGGTTTAGGCAGGCGAAGCGCATGCGCTAAAACCCGGAACTTGTGATCTGTCAAGAATTCTCTTTGTCTTATGCTTTGCCGATTCGTATTCCTTTACTTCACCTGGCGAAGAGGCAGCAGCTCCGAAAGCTTGTGATTTCAAATAAAACTGTTGGACTATAACCTGGTGTTGTGCGACTTCTCACTTTTGTCCACCCCAGTCCAACACCGGCATCTCCGCCTCAAGAATTCTCTTGACAGGTCATCTGAATCCCCGAGAGAAGGGCCACCGCTATTTGCCCAACTTCCGCCCACTGAATGCCCGTGAAATTCTTATACCTGGCGTAAGGCCTGCTTTTACCAGCATAAGAGTTTTAAAAAATAGAAAAATAAAATGTAATCACTCATTTATACATTAAAAAGCCTGCCCAATAAAGTAAGTTTATTTTTAGCCTCGTTAAAACATATAGGTGGAAAATTTCGGTTGATTTACGCCTCCCATTAGCACCCTAAGAGGGCACTAACGGGGCGCAAAGCAACTAGTGCCTGGGCGCGGCACCGCTAACGCCTCCCACGAAATTCAGAGGGAGGTTAGCGGCGGCGGTAACCATTAGCGCCCTGTGGCGCAGCACCTCCGACGATGACGTCATCACCGTGCGCAGCGCCCTGCTTGCGCCCCCTGACTTACCGCCGGACGCTATGTCTGACAGGGTCAAGGGGGCGTACCTGCGGCCGGGGCGGCGCAAATTAAAGGGGAGGTGATGGGCGGCCATTTTTGTTGCTGGCCGCCTGCCAGTACCTGCCCCCGTTGCTGTCCCCGGCCTCCTGTGCAGCCCCCCCATGGGGTGCCCGTGAGCCTGGCACTTCTCTTGAGTTCCGGACTCTTTTGCCGGCACTCCGATCCCTGGTGGCCCAGTTGGGTCCTGGGTCATGCTGCGCAAGGCCCCTCCCCTTTAATAAGGGGAGGAAGGTCTGCAGTACCGCGGCGCGACGTGCCACAACGCATGGCGCTGCTGCACATAGCGCCGCGATATTCACTTGAAGCTCCGCGACATTCACTCGCAGCGCCCCAAGAGGGAGGCGGGGCGCTTCCAGTAGCGCCCCGCCTCCCTCTTGGGGCGCTACCAGTGAATTTCAGGCACGGGGGCGTGAACTTTTTCGGGGAGTTAGCGCCCCAAAGGGGGCACGACCCAATTTTGCCTCCATAATTTTTTTTTCAAAAAAATTAATTTTTGTTTAAAATATTCAATTAAATGGCATTTTAATTAAGTTTACATTTTTAAAAATTTATTTCATGTGTTCGTGTATTTTTTAAGTGATCCCCATTCAGTGGGAAAGTTATTGGAAAGAATTCTGAGGGACAGGATAAATCTTCATTTAGAAAGACATGGATTAATCAGGGACAGTCAGCATGGATTTGTTAAGGAAAGGTCATGTCTGACTAACTTGATTTGAATTTTTTGAGGAGGTAACAAGGAGGGTCGATGAGGGTAGTACATTTGATGTAGTCTATATGGATTTTAGCAAGGCTTTTGATAAGGTCCCACATGGCAGACTGGTCACAAAAGTAAAAGCCCATGGGATCCAAGACAAAGTGTCAAGTTGGATCCAAAATTGGCTCAGAGGCAGGAAACAAAGGGTAATGGTCAAAGAGTATTTTTGTGACTGGAAGGCTGTTTCCACTGGGGTTCCCCAGGGCTCAGTACTGGGTCATTTGCTTTTTGTGCTATATATCAATGATTTGGACTTGAATGTAGGAAGTATGATTAAGAAGTTTTCAGGGGATGATAATGAAGAAGAAAGCTGTAGACTGCAGGAAGATATCAATGGACTGGTCAGGTGGGCAAAACAGTGGCAAATGGAATTCAATCCGGAGAAGGGTGAGGTAATACATTTGGGGAGGGTTAACAAGGCAAGGGAAGACACTATAAATGGTAGGACACTGAGAAGTGCAGAAGATCAGAGGGACCTTGGAGTGCATGTCCACAGGTCCCTGAAGGTAGCAGGACAGGTAGATAAGGTGGTTAAGAAGGCATACGGGATACTTGCCTTTATTAGTCGAGGCACAGAATATAAGAGCAGGGAGGTTATGCTTGAACTGTATAAAACACTAGTTAGGCCGCAGCTAGCATACTGCATGCAATTCTGGTCACCACATTACAGGAAGGATGTGGTTGCACTAGAGAGGGTACAGAGGAGATTTACGAGGATGTTGCCTGGGCTGGGGAATTTTAGCTATGAGGAAAGATTGGATAGGCTGGTGTTGTTTTCTTTGCAATAGAGGAGGCTGAGGGAGACCTAATTGAGGTGTATAAAATTATGAGGGGCCTAGACAGAGTGGATAGGAAGGACCTATTTCCCTTAGCAGAGGGGTCAATAACCAGGAGGCATAGATTTAAAGTAATTGGTCGGAAGTTTAGTGGGGATTTGAGGAGAAATCTTTTCACCCAGAGGGTGGTGGGGGTCTGGAACTCACTGCCTGAAAGGGTGTTAGAGGCAGAGACCCTCATCACATTTAAAAAGTACTTGGATATGCATTTGAAATGTCATAACCTACAAGGCTACGGATCAAGTGCTGGAAAGTGGGATTAGGGTGGATAGCTCTTTGTCGGCCGGCATGGACAAGATGGGCCGAATGGCCTCCCTCTGTGCTGTAAATTTCTATGATTCTATGATTCCCATAAGTATGAATTTGGATTCCCTTCTTTTATTGGTTGGGCCGGCCCATGTGATCCCAAGGGCGCTTGCGAACCGCATACGCCCCAGGGATATGTGGGCCTCTGCCCGGGAATACCTGGAGAGGACCAGGATCGCAAGCCTCCATACCTCCCGGGCCACCAGGTAAATGTGTAAATATTTTACAGGTCGGAGGCGTCCGCCCGCGGGAAGCCTCCGATCGCAAATGTTGGGCCAATATTAATGGTTTGTTTATGTAAAGAGCACAATACTCATTGCTTTGTATTTTCTAGGGATAGCCACATGTGAGCGATGCCATTTTCTCTGTTCTACAAAAGTTGCCTTCTTTAAAAAAAAGATTTTGTATGCTTCTGATTGGTTCAGATTGAGAATATCTGCAACAAGCGTCTTTAAACCAAACAAAACATCCAACTGAACCAAGAGGCAAAAATCTACTTTAGGGAACTGGAGTCTGCAACATATCATGAAAACAAGTATTGAACACCAAATGGAATCAAACACATCATTTAACCAGCAAGAACTCTGCTCAAACATTTAAAACATACTTGGATATCCACTTGAGGTGCCGTAAACTGCAAGGCTACAGACGAAGAGCTGGAAAGTGGGATTAGGCTGAATAGCTCTTTTTTGACCAGTGCGGACATGATGGCCGAATGGCCTCCTTCTGTGCCGTAAATTTCTATGATTCTGTGATTCAAACATCCTCTGCAGGGTGAAGTATACACCACCTTTATTTTTAATAAAGCTAATAGCACTTTTCATGGGAATGGTATCTTAGTGGTTATGTTACTGGACTAGTAATCCAGAGATGTGAGTTCAAATCCCACCATGGCAGATGTGGAATTTAAATTCAGTTAATTAAAGTGCTAGTATCAATAATGGTGATCATGAAACTATCGGATTGTCGTAAAAACCCATCTGGTTCACTAATGTCCTTTAGGGAAGGAAATCTGCCGTCCTTACCTGGTCTGGCTTATATGTGACTCCAGACCCACAGCAATGTGGTTGACACTTAACTGCCCTTTGAAATGGCCTAGTAGCAAGCCACTCAGTTGTACACAACTGCTACAAAACACAATAATAAGAATAAAACCGGACAGACCACCTGGCATCGACCTAGGCACCGGCTTTGGACACGACAATGGCACGCCCAGTCGACCCTGCAAAGCCCTCCTTACTAACATCTGAGGACTTGGCTCATCTTGTCCATGAGACCCACTTCCCGCTCCCTCAACTACTATTCCCACCAAACTACAGACCACCCAACTTCCTTTTCTGGCTGACATTGTTAACGGCTCTCTCTCCTCAGGTACTGTCTCCATCTCCCTCAAATCTGCCATCACCCTCTCCTCAAAAAATCAACCCTTGACCCCTCCGTCCCTGCAAACTATCACCCCCATCTCCACCCTCCCTTTCCTATCCAAACGTGTTGTCGCCTCCCAAATCCGTGCCCATCTTTCCCGCAACTCCATGTTTGAATCCCTCCAATCAGGTTTCTGCCCCTGCCATAGTACCGAAATGGCTCTTATCAAAGTCACAAATTACATCCTTTGTGACTGTGACAAAGGTAAACTATCTTTGCTTGTCTGCAGCCATTGACCATTCCATCCTCCTCCAACACCTCTCCACCGTCATCCAGCTGGGTGGGACTGCACTCGCCTGGCTCTATTCTTATCTATCTAATCATAGCCAGTAAATCACCTGCAATGGCTTCTCTTCCTGCTCCCGTATCTTTACCTCTGGTGTTCCCCGAGGATCTATCCTTGGCTCCCTCCTATTTCTCATCTATATCCTGACCCTTAGCGACATCTTCTGAAAACACAGCGTCAGTTTCCACATGTACGCTGACGACAGACCAGCTCTACCTCACCACCACTTCTCTCGACCCCTCCGCGGTCTCTAAATTGTCAGACTGCTTGTCCAACATCCAGTTCCGGATGAGCAGAGATTTTCTCCAATTAAATATTGGGAAGACCGAACCCATTGTTTTCGGTCCCCGCCATAAACTCCGTTCCCGAGTCACTGACTCCATCCATCTCCCTAACATCTGTCTGAGGCTGAACCACACTGTTCACAACCTTGGTGTCATATTTGACCTTGAAATGAGCTTCCGACCACATATCCGCAGCATAACTAAGAACACCTATTTCCACCTCCGTAACATCGCCCGTCTCTGCCCTTGCCTCAGCTCATCTGCTGCTGAAACCCTCATCCATGCCTTTGTTACCTCTAGACTTGACTATTCTAATGCACTCCTGGCTGGCCTCCCACGTTCTACCCTATGTAAAATTGAGGTCATCCAAAACTTGGCTGCCCATGTCCTAACTCGCACCAAGTCCTGATCACACATCACCTTTGTGCTCGCTGACCTACATTAGCTTCCGGTTAAGCAATGTCTCGATTTCAAAATTCTCATCCTTGCTGGAATCTATTACAAAGGATGCAATAACTGGGCACTTAGAAACTAATAGTAAGATTGGGCAGAGTCAACATGGATTTATGAAAGGGAAGTCCTGTTTGACAAACCTATTGGAGTTCTTTGAGGATGTAACTAGTGGAGTAGACAAAGGGGAACCGGTAGATGTGGTGTATTTGGATTTTCAGAAGGCCTTCGATAAGGTCCCACACAAGAGGTTGGTGAACAAAATTAGGGCACATGGAATTGGGGGTAATATACTAGCATGGATTGAGAATTGGTTAACAGACAGAAAACAAAGAGTAGGGATAAACGGGTCTTTTTCAGGATGGCAGGCTGTGACTAGTAGGGTACCGCAAGGATCAGTGCTTGGGCCCCAGCTATTCACAATCTATATCAATGATTTGGATGAGGGGACTAAATGTAACATTTCCAAATTTGCTGATGACATAAAGCTAGGTGGCAGTGTCAGTTGTGAAGAGGATGTGAAGAGGCTTCAAGGGGATCTCGACAGGTTCAGTGAGTAGACGAGTACATGGCAGATGGAATATAATGTGGATAAATATGAAGTTATCCACTTTGGTAGAAAAAACAGAAAGGCAGAATATTTCCTAAATGGTGAAAGATTGGGGTATGCAGATGCTCAAAGGGACCTGGGTGTCCTTGTACATGAGTCACTGAAAGTGAATGTGCAGGTGCGGCAAGCCATTGGGAAGGCAAATGGTATGCTGGCCTTCATTACAAAAGGATTTGAGTACAGGAGTAAAGAAGTCTTACTTCAATTAAATAGGGCCTTGGTGAGACCACACCTGGAGTACTGTGTACAATTTTGGTCTCCTTACCTAAGGAAGGATATACTTGCCATAGAGGGAGTACAACAAAGGTTCACGAGATTGATTCCTGGGATGGCGGGACTGTCGTATGAGAAGAGATTGAGTAAACTAGGCCTGTATTCTCTTGAATTCAGAAGAATGAAAGGGGATCTCATTGAAGCATACAAAATTATTACAGGGCTTGATAGGGTGCATGCTGGGAGAATGTTTCCCTTGGCTGGGGAGTCTGGAACCAGGGGCCACAGCCTCAGGATAAAGGGTAGGCCATTCAGGACTGAGATGAGAAGAAATTTCTTCACACACAGGGTGGTGAATCTTTGGAATTCTCTACCCCAGAAGGCTGTGGAGGCTCAGTCATTGGGTATATTCAAAACATAAGTCGATAGATTTCTGACTAGTAAGGGCATCAAGGGATATGGCGATAAGGCCGTTGAATGGAATTGAGGCAGAAGATCAGCCATGATCTCATTGAATGGCGGAGCAGGCTCGAAGGGCCGAATGGCCTACTTTTGCTCCTCTTTCTTATGTTCTTATGTTTCTTATGTTTTCAAATCCCTCCATAGCCTCGCCCCTCCCTATCACTGTAATCTCCCCCAGTCCCACAACCGCCCGAGATATCTGCGCCTCTCTAATTCAGCCCTCTTGAGCACCCCTGATTATAATTGCTCAATCATTGGTGGCCGTGTCTTCTGTTGCCTAGGCCCTAAGCTCTGGAATTCCCTCCCTAAGCCTCTCTGCCTCTCTTTCCTCCTTTAAGATGCTCCTTAAAACCTACCTCTTTGACTAAGCTTTTGGTCATCTGCCCTAATTTCTTCTTGTGTGGCTCGGTGTCAAATTATTTGTTTTATAACACTCCTGTGAAGCGTCTTGGGATGTTTTACTACATTAAAGGCGCTATTTAAACACAAGTTGTTGTTGTTGTGCCAAAATTGGGAGAGCTGTCCCACAGCCGAGTCAAGCAACAGCCTGATTTAGTCATACTCACAGAATCATACCTTTCAGCCAATGTCCCAGACTGCTCCATCACCATCCCTTGGTATGTCCCTTCCCACCGGCACAATGGTATACAGTCAGGAGGGAATGGCCTTGGCAGTCCTCAACATTGACTCCGGACCCCATGAAGTCTCATGTGTTCAGGTCAAGCATGGGCAAGGAAACCTCCTGCTGATTACCACCTACCGCCCTCCCTCAGCTGATGAATCAGTACTCCCCCATGTTGAACACCACTTGAAAGAAGTATTGAGTGTAGCAAGGGCACGGAACGTTCTCTGGGTGGGGGACTTCAATGTCCATCACCAAGAGTGGCTCTGTAGCACCACTACTGACCGAGCTGGCCGAGTTCTGAAGGATATAGCTGCCAGACTGGGTCTGCGGCAGGAGGTGAGAGAACCAACATGAGGGAAAAACTTACTTGATCTCATCTTCACCAATCTACCTGTCGCAGATGTATCTGTCCATGGCAGCATTGGTAGCAGTGACCACCGCACAATCCTTGTGGAAATGAAGTTTCGTCTTCACGCTGAGGACAGCCTCCATCGTGTTGTGTGGCACAACCACCGTGCTAAATGAGATACATTCAGAACAGATCTAGTAGTCCAAAATTGGGCATCCATGAGGCGCTGTGGGCCATCAGCAGCAGCAGAATTGTATTCCACCACAATCTGTAATTTCATGGCCCGGCATATCCCTCACTCTACCATTACCATCAAGCTCAGTTTGTGTTCCGTCAGGACCACTCGGCTCCAGACCTCATTACAGCCTTGGTCCAAACATGGACAAAAGAGCTGAATTCCAGAGTTGAGGTGAGAGTGACTGCCCATGACATCAAGGCAGCTTTTGACCGAGTGTGGCATCAAGGAGCCCGAGTAAAACTGAAGTCAATGGGAATCGGGGGGAAAACCCTCCACTAACTGGAGTCATACCTGGCACAAAGGAAGATGGTTGTAGTTGTTGGAGGTCAATCATCTCAGTCCCAGGACATCACTGCAGGAGTTCCTCAGGGCAATGTCCTAGGCCCAACCATCTTCAGCTGCTTCATCAATGACCTTCCCTCCATTATAAGGTCAGAAGTGGGGATCTTGGTTGATGATTGCACAGGGTTCAGTTCCATTCGCAACTCCTCAGATAATGAAGCAGTCCACGCCCGCATGCAGCAAGACCTGAACGACAGTCAGGCTTGGGCTGATAAGTGGCAGGTAACATTCCTGCCACACAAGTGACAGGCAATTACTATCTCCAACAAGAGAGAGTCTAACCACTGCCCCTTGACATACAACAGCATTTCCATCTCCAAATCGCCCAACATCAACATCCTGAGGGTCACCATTGACCAGAAACTTAACTGGACTAGCCACATAAATACTGTGACACCAAGAGCAGGTCAGACGCTGGGTATTCAACTGACTCCCCAAAGCCTTTCCACCATCTACAAGGCACAAGGCAGGAGTGTGATGGAGTACTCTCCACTTGCCTGGATGAATGCAGCTCCAACAACACTCAAGAAGCTCGATACCATCCAGGACAAAGCAGCCCACTTGATTGGCACCCCATCCACCACCTTAAACATTCACTCCCTCCACCACCGACACACCGTGGCTGCAGTGTGTACCATCTACAAGATGCACTGCAGCAACTCACCAAGGCTTCTTTGACAGCACCTCCCAAACCCGCGACCTCTACCACCTAGAAGGACAAGGGCAGCAGGCGCATGGGAACACCATCACCTGCAAGTTCCCCTCCAAGTTACACACCATCCTGACTTGGAAATATATCGCCGTTCCTTCATCGTTGCTGGGTCAAAATCCTGGAACTCCCTGCCTAACAGCACTGTGGGAGTATCTTCACCACACGGACTGCAACGGTTCAAGAAGGCTGCTCACCACCACCTTCTCAAGGGCAATTAGGGATGGGCAATAAATGCTGGCCTTGCCAGCGACACCCAGATCTCATGAATGAATAAAAAGAAAACTTTCTGTTATCATTAAACTATATAATGTCATTATTGCACTGTTAGTGTACATTTACCCTGTGGGTTTAGCATTGATGTGAACTGGCAGTGTAAATCCGGTATGAGGGCCCTGGAGCGGGTAGTGTCACATCAATTTGACCCCATGTGGAGTGTAAATCTAGTGAATTGTCAAATCTAGTTTGAAAAATTGGACGTCTTGAACACTTTCTAGTTCGCTTGACCTTCAATTAAATGTTTAGAGAGCAGAGATTCTATGCTCCCTGCTCTCCAAACATTTAAATTTCTAACTTCTGGGAGCCAGCTCTGCCCATGCATGTATCCAGGTATTTGCTAAGCTCTCTCCTAAAAAGGAGAGTTAAAATTCCAGTCAGCCAGGAGCCAAGCAATGTAAACAGGATTGTACCTGGCCCAAACCTGAACTGTAGCTAATGGTCTCAGGCTGTAAATGTTTTCTAAATTGTTAACTCTGTTGAATGCACAGAATTTTATTTACAGGATGTGGACAACAAATGTGCTTGGTACTTTAATAGTTAATCGATTTAAAGGATGATTGTTCGTGCCTCTTTATTGCCTGACCAAAACTCACCTCATACTATTTGGAGTGATTCATCCAAACTGTTATTTGTTTATTGTTAATTAATACATTAATTTAAAAAAAGCAAAAGTGAAAAAGCTACTCAAATATAATTTCCTTGGAGGAAGTGGGTAATTTTGCTTGGGCTCTTCTGAAATCTTATAGTGACAGAAATTACAATTGCACCTAAATATTTCCAACTTTGTAAGTACCAAAACTAATGAAGTACCTCCCGCATCTCTCACATACACACTTCATTAGCAATTGGAACAAAAATGTTTTTTTTTAAAAAAGTGTTGTAATCCCAAAGATTACAGTATTGAAAAACATCCCTTTCATTCTCGGGTCACTTCGGTAGCACTCCACATGCTTTGTAGAATTGCAGTAAAATGCAAATCGAGAGTGACTTTGCACTGAGATTGTTTAAAAAATTGCCTTTGAACTCAATTGATGTGAAGTTGGGCAGTTGACACTATTGCAAGAAATTCTTATTTTAGAATCTTGTGTAAAATAAAATTGTTTTTATGATATTCCCTTTCTGTTTTCCTTTTAGGGTGCTCTTTGCTTTTGTGGTATTGTGCTGAGCACAGCCATTACTAAAAGGGCGAGTCTCCAACTTCTGGTTTTGTGGACACTGCTGCATACTCTGTCTGTGTTCTATTGTATAAGAAGCAGCTGATTAGAAGTACTTGGCCACCACTGAGTCATGAGTTCTCCAATACGTCCAGGTAAACTTTACATTTCTCCTGCTTTGCTGTGTTGACTTGAAAATCTGCTCATAGGTAAATGACTTAAAACCTGACGGTTTACGTATTGAAGTTTTTTTTTGACAGCGGTTTGACCTGCTTTGCTAGTTTGGGATCTGGCTGTAATTTTCTGAGAGTCTGGGTGGGATAAGATACTTGGCAATAGTGACACATTGAACACAGATAGTGGCGTCATATTCACAGTTTGAAACAAAAAGGATAATTCAGTTTCATATGATAGAAAAGACATTGCATGATAAATAATCGTTGTATAACAACATTTTGTCGAGTTTGTACAGCAGATTAGGTCAGATGGACAAATAGTTGCTAATAAAAAGACTTTCATGTGACTGGAGTGTTAATGTAAGTATTAACTATCGCTAAGCGAACTGAGACTTAATTACAATTTACTTGTGCACTATTGGGATGTACAGGAAATTTGTTTCTCTTACGTTTACATGTATATCTGGTTTAATTTCACTGATGGCTAGAAATTATTTTTCTTATTTCATTCACTGCTAAAGATTTTAGTTGGCACCACTCCCATTAAGTTCAGAAATACAGCAGGTAGTGCCTTTATTGCAGTTAGAGAATGAGGCGTGTGCCACAGGTCTCCATGGTGTGCATGTATAAATAAATTATTTTATAATTGAGAATGTTGGAATTTTTATTGATGTATTTTCAGAGGGAGTGGTGCTGTAGTAGCAGTCATTTATGTATTAATGTGGTCTTTTGGGGGGAAAATTCAGTTGGTTGTGCCTCCCGTTAGCGCCTTAAGAGGGCGCTAATGGGGCGCAAAGCAACTAGCGCCCGGGCGCGGCGATGTTTGCACCGCTCGTGAAATTAACTAGACATTTTGCGGCGGCGCTAAACACTACCGCCACGATCTCCTGCGCCGGCAGATCGTGACATCAGTCGAGTGCGCAATGCCCCGGTAGCGCCCCGGAGCAGATATTGAGTGGTGCCCCCTGCCTTACCGCCTGCCGCGAGCAACGACAGGTTGAGGGGAGCGTTTTGCAGTCAGGAAGGGACTGGGGGGGGCGCTATTTAAAGGTGACCGCTTCCTGCCTTTTATTGTTGGTGACATTTTTGAACCACGCATTCTGAGAGAGACACCGACCTCTGGAGAGATTCAACGCTGTGTGAAGGAGTTTTGGGTACTGAGCAGCACTTTGCAGGTTCATTTTGATTTGCCCTTCCTTGTATCGATTTAGAAGAGAGTGTGGGGGCTGCACTCTGAGCTCTTTCCCTGGGTCTCTCCATTGTTCTTTCCAGCAGATTTGATGTACAGGTCTCTCCAGGCCGAGATTCAAGGCTGCAATGAGCAGGATGTGGATGGAAAGCAAGATCAACCCTCCCCTTTAAAAACTGGCCGGCACCATTGTGTGTGTGTTCCATTGCTGACTGACATCACATGAGCTTCGCCAGCGCTCTGAGGTAGCGCCTCGCTCCGAGGTAGCGCCTCGCTCCTCGGCCTTTGCGCCTTAAGACAGGTGTGAAGCGCCTGATTTAGCGCTCCAATCACCTCCAGGGGCGATAAAAGCCAAGTTTGCAGTTGGAGGCGATAATTAGCGCCAGGCGCTAATCTTTGCGCCCGGCCGATAATTGCGCCCCAAATGGGGCGATACTGAGTTTCGCCCTCTAAGTTTTAAACTTCAGTGCAGAAATGAACACATGCAACAAGTAACCATGATGTACAGAGATGACTACACATTTGAGTGTTGTTAATAAATTGTACGTAGTGATCATGCTTTTTCTCTTTTTTCTTTACAAGACGGTATACCCTTAGTAATTAATTTTGATAAACGTCAGTCATTGTAAGGAAGTTCAGCTCAATCTCACAAGTATTCAGGACTGAGAAATGAGTTCTGTATTGATTTGAGCCTTTAGTCAGAGAACAGCTGTCCAAAATGGTCACTGTCTGGTAAATGTTTTGCCCATGGATTCCACCAAGTTTGTAAACAAGAGGCAAGAAGATAGTGTGAACTGTAACAAGGTGATATAATTATGTTGCTCCAATTAATATTTGTGAACTTATGGTTATGGTACTAGCCTAGCAATGCAAAGGTCCTGAATTCAAATCCCACTGTAGCAAGTTCTGAAATTGAACTGAAAAATATCTGGTAATTTGTGGCTAACTGTAGTAAAGTGACCATGAAAGCTTGTTGTAAAACCCACTAGTTCACTAATGTCCTTCAGGGAAGGGAACCTGCTACCTCTACCTGGTATGGTCTACATGTAACTCTTAACGGTCTCAGGGCAACTAGGGATGGACAATAAATACTGGCTTGTCAGTGTTTCCCTTTTGTGTTTTATATTTTTATGATCCTCAGTCACAAACACCCTCTTCCTTCAATGGTAGCAGTATGATGTCTGAATGTGGATGAAAAAAATGACTTCACTGTTAGGAATTACTTGGGTTCTCCCAGAGGTGTGTACTTGCCTCAAGTGATTAGCAAAATGACACAGACCCTCTCGCATTACAGAACTGCTTCAGGTGGTGGTTCTCACCTGTACAGACTCACACCGATTATTTGGAAAGTTACTGGAATGAAGGAAAAAGTTGTTTCAGAAAGATTTATAAAACAACTGCATTTACACAGCAGAGGTGACTTACATATGCACAGTCACAAGAGCTTTTAAAGACTATTTCCTTCATTCCTATCACTTACCCAATTTCCAGGGAATCTGTACTAGTGACTGTGTCATATTTGACCCCGGGATGAGCTTCCGGCCACACATCCATGCCATCACTAGACCGCCTACTTCCTCCTCTGTAACATCACCCGATTCCACCCCTGCCTCAGCTCATCTGCTGCTGAAACCCTCATCCATGCCTTTGTCACCTCTAGACTTGACTACTCCAACGCACTCATGGCTGGCCTCCCATCTTCCACCCTTCATAAACATGAGCTCATCCGAAACTCTGCGGCCGGATCCTAACTCGCACCAAGTCCCGTTCACCCATCACCCCTGTGCTCGCTGACCCACCTTGGGTCCTGATTGAGCAGTGCCTCGATTTTAAAATTCTCATCCTTGTTTTCAAATCCCTCCATGGCCTGGCCCCTCCCTATCGCTGTAATCTCCTCCAGCCCCACAACCCCGAGATCTCTGCACTCCTCCAATTCTAGCCTCCTGCACATCCTTGATTTTAATCACTCCACTATTGGTGGCCGTGCCTTCAGCTGCCGAGGCCCTAAGCTCTGGAATTCCCTGCCTAAACCTTTTTGCCTCGCTACCTCTCTTTCCTCCTTTAAGACGCTCCTTAAAACCTATCTCTTTGACCAAGCTTTTGCCCTAATATCTCCTTATGTGGCTCAGTGTCACATTTTGTTTGATAACACTCCTGTGAAGTGGCTTGGGGCGTTTTACTACGTTAAAGGCGCTATATAAATACAAGCTGTTGTTGTTGATTGTAAAATGTCGTCACTTCCTATACAGAGAGGAAGAGGAGCACTTTAGCTGCTTGGACTGGTAGTGCCATGATTGTTTGCTGCCTCTGCCTCTGGTGTCAGCACCAGTTCTGTTTACACAGCAGGCCGAGGGATAGCTGGAGGCCACCCTTTTGCTGCTCGCTGCTGCTGACTAAAAATAAAACAAGAGATTTCATACCAAAGTTTGCTGCCAACATCAGCAGTGTTATCAGGAAAGAACCTTTAATAAAAATGTGATGTCAATGAAATGTTGAATGGTGTACTGAACATTAGCTTTTATTTCATTCAGCAAAGGCTATTTTTGGTGAAAAAGTAAATAGCTTCTTGAGGTTTTTTTTTTAAAAAGGGGAAGTACATTCTACTCAATGGCTCTGCAATCCCAACTGTTGTAAAGGGAGATTTCTATATTTTTACTGCTGTCTTTCAATTGTCCCTTATTAGTGCTTTATTCTTTAGAACTGCATGGTGGAAGAGACCTGGAAGCAGACATTTTGTGCTAACTTTCCCTTATGTAGCATCAAAACATTCCACACGAGTGACATTGTGAATAAGAATAAACATAGGAGGAGGCCATTCATCCTTCGAGCCTTTTCTGCCATTCAGTTAGATCATGGCTAATCTGTATCTTGACTCCATCTACCTGACTTGGTTCCGTAACCCTTAATACCCATGCCTAACAAAAATTGATGGGCTGACGGCAGCATCCTCCGTGGATCATATCACAGGAGCTGAACTTAATCACCTCATATACAGGACCACAAAGTCCTGTACAAAATGCTTTCCCCGTAGGCTTCTAACCAGCAGTTTAAGATGGCAGCAAAACCTACCAAATTATACAGTAAGTGTATGGTTAACTTTCTAATATTGAGGGATTATGAGGTACTTGGGTGAGATGTACCTTTCATTTAAATAAAATCAACTCAGAATCACACTGTTCTATAAATGTAAATACTTCTGATTTCATAGATGTCAATTTTCAGGAAAGAACAATCATTTATTTAAAGTGATGAAAAAAGAAAGTGTTGATTAGTGCATTTAAAAATTCTTTGTCAGTGTCTGTACAGCTTGCTTGCTGTATTGAGAGTACATGGGCAACAAAATTATTGTCACTCTACTCAGGTATGCGTTTTCAAACCATGAATTTAAATTCCATTGCAAATGTCTGGAAATCACATCAGACAGTTTTCATTTCTGCGGCTACTCGTGATTTTTCAGTTTTTGTGTTGAAGCCTTGAAAATGTGGAACTGATCCCAGGGTGACTGGCTGGAGTGTAAGCTTCTCTGGGGCACCAGGGAACAGCAACACATCTCTCCTTGCCCCACAACAAGACAAACACTCATGCATTTTTACCTCTTTGTCAAGAATTTAATATGGATACCACTGCCCTACTACAAATTGGATGCACGTACCCTTCCCCAGTCTAATTAGCCTATCAGGCATAAAAGTAGATTTTCTGTGCAATGAAATTGTAAATCCATTTATAAAGAATATGTTTATGATTTTGTACAGATAGCACACTGAGGAAATCTTCCTCTCAAGGGAAAACACAGAAGTTCCACCGTACTAGATCACCAACTAAAATGTAGATGGATATTCCATCACTAGATCATCAGGAGTCGGGCCCTCCCCAAACTTCTACCAATCCAAAACTACATGCAGATGCTCTTCTCTTTTTTTTCTCCCACCTCCCCCAGTTAATCAGCCCAACAGTAATATCAGGGAAAATGAACACACTCAGTTTAATACCTGTCTTGGGCTCTAATTCTGCACAAGTCATGTGAAAGTTTGGGCAGTTAAAGTTACTTGCACTGCGGTTACTGAGTGGGGAAGGGCAGAAAAAGGGTGAATTATTGCAGAGCTTTGCTAAAATAGACTTTGGAAAGTTTGTTGTATAAGTCGGTGGAGCTTGCTCAGGTATATATTTTTTAAAAATATTGGGGAAATTTTTGTCTTTAACGCATAGGCGGTAATCTGGCAGAACGGTTTGCCCAACCGTTATAGAACCCACCCAATTTTCATTGCATTGAAATCAGCGGATGGGTTCTATACAGGCAGGTGATTCACTCCACCAGATTGCACTCCCATGTGTTGAAGGCATCCCATTGACTCTTTTATTGCCCATAAATATATGTCTAAGTCAAGATGGTGTGTGACTTGGAGGGGAACTTTGAGGTGACGGTGTTCCATGCGCTTGCTGCCTTTATCTTTCTAAGTGGTGGAGGTCACGGGTTTGTGAGGTGCTGCTGAAGAACCTTAGCGAATTGCTGCAGTGAATCCTGTAGATAATACACACTGCAGTCAATGTATGCTGATGAAGGATGGGGCGGACGTTTAGACTGGTGGATGACGTGATCAGGCAGACTGCTTCTTTGGATGGTGTTGAGTAGTGTTGTTGCAGTTCCATCCATCCAGGCAAGTGGAGAGAATTCCATCACACTCCTGACTTGTGCCTTGCAGGTAGTGGAGAGGCTTTGAGGAGTCAGGAGGTGAGACACTCACTGCAGGATACCCCATATTGGTTCAGAAATTTGACCTGAGCAAAACTGGCTTGGAAATCACAGCGAGTGGCTGTGTCACAGCCACCACAATTCTTCTTTCATCGCATGTCAATCATTTAATGGCGGCCTCATTTGTATCTATCCTTATTAGTGCAGAGATTCTGCTCTGCACGCCTTATCCATTCCCAGGTTTTATCTTGAATCCCCACCACTTTGAACTTAAGTACAGGAAACTTTCGTTTATCCGGCACCCAAATATCCGGAATTCTCGCTTAACCGGCAAAAATAATCCTCCGAAAACTCCTCTCAAATAACTGGCAATGTTGCCGAGTCGCAGTCGAGTCTCCGTGAATGCCGAGTGCTCCGAAAACTTCTCTCAAATAACCGGCAATGTTGCCGATCCCAAGTCCGAGTCCGCGAACGCCGATTTAGTCAGTAGGGGTACTTTTCAAAAGTGCCACTACTCGGCCTCCTGGCGCTGTCGGAAGTCCGAAACACTGCAGTAGCAGGAGTTGATTCTCCCGCGCTGCCTGGAGTCTCTGTTAAAAATAGCCTCGGTAGATATAACTCTCCGTTATCCGGTACTTTCGATAAACCGGCACCACGCCGGTCCCGTCGATGCCGGATAAACGAAAGTTTCCTGTAGTACCCTTTTGTGCTGAATTCTGTCAAAGGTGTTTTGGAAGCTGCTGGCCAGTTTCTGCTAGTATGCTCTCATCACACCATTCAGTTACAAAATCATCTTTTATATACATATTTACTCATAAATGCTGGCCTTGCCAGTGACTCCCACATCCCACGAACTAATAAAAAAATACTGACAACATTCTGGAACTCAGCTAGATTATTGTATGGCTATTCTCTTAACATATAACATGTTACTATTACATCCCAATTTGTATACATACACAAGTCTAGGATTATATCATCAAAATTTTCCTAAGCCCCTTAGCCAGGCTGACAGTCTGAGTCCCAAAAAGCTGCAGTTTCCCTCTATGGCTGTTGGTGTGGGGTGGGGGTCGGGGGTTGGGGGTCGGGGGTTGGGGGTCGGGGGTCGGAGAGGGGGGGGTCAGGGATGCAATACAAGTTCAATAATACCCAGGCTTACCAACTCTCCCACATTCAGTAATCTCCCACATGTATGGAGGACCCTATTTTCCATAGTGCAGTCACTGTGAAAATATAATTGTGCACATATGAGGAGAGGTAGATGGACCATAATCTAAACTGAAGATGCGATTGACAGGAACAAGATGCAATTACAGTAATTTGAAGAAGAAAGTTTCTTCCAGTCAATGAGAGAGTGATGATCAGGATGAAGCCTGTAAAGCTGGGTTGACCATAGTTTTTTCTGTGTTGGAGTGAGTACGCTAAGGAAAGAACTGAGTGAATGACAGTCACAAGACATGTGGGAAGATCGGCAAATAACTTTAGATTGTAAACTGCTGATTGTTCAAAGTCTGATCATCCATTGTTTTTTCTTATTATTTTTATTTTACTTCTATAATCATGGGTAATTTAGAGGAAAATATGTTGATAAGATTAGCATTTAACTTAAAACCTTTAAAATATTTTTTTAAATGTTGCTTTAATTATTCCCAGCCAATAAAGACAAGTGTTCAGATAGTTTAGGTGCCACTTTGGTCTGGTAAATACTGGGCCTTGACTTCAGCTGTTTGCTGTATTTCTTAGCTAAAGAAAAAACTAGCTTCCTGCTCTTTAGTTTTAAAAATACACTGGCAGATTTCCCAATGCGGTGAGTCAGAGGACATGCTTTTTATAATAATAGGGGTGTCATGAACAAAGTGTGATGGGTAAAGTGTTATAAAGGGGGAAGTGTGACAGATAATGGAAGTGCTATATGGAAGACTTATTATTTTTATGATAGGATTGGAAGAGCTGGCTGTATTGATTTAAAAGAAAGGTGATGGGAAGAAATTAAAAAAAACTAAATTGGAGTGATCAACTTATAGGTACCAATTGTGACATGACTCTTTACTTGTAGTTGGGTTGCAGTGGTACCATATTTGTTTATTTTTAGCTGAGTACCAGTGGAGAAATCTTCATTTTGATAGGTTGCTAATGTGAAAAATTAAATCAAGGGGAAAATCATAATTTTAGAAGGCAGGTGTATAGATCTGAGCAAGGAGCAATTATAAAAGTGACTGAATTGTAAATCAGGACAAGCAGTGAACAACTGCAATGGGAGCAATTTATTTACTTTTAGATTGCTGTGGTGAGGAAATTCCTAGGGGGTAGAAATTAGTCAGGGCTCATTTTCAGGCTCCCCAAGAAAAGAAAGACTTGGATTTATGTAGCGCCTTTCACAACCTCAAGACATCCCAAAGTGCTTTACAGCTTATGAAGCACTTTTGAAGTGCAGTCACTGTTATAATCTAGAAAGTGCGAAACGTGGATTATTTGGTCATTCCGACAAACAGCAATGACCAGATAATCTGTTTTAGTGATGTTGGTTGAGGGATAAATATTAGCCAGAACACTGGGAGAATTTCCCAGCTCTTCTTCAAAAGAGTGCCATTGGATCTTTTGCATCCACCTGAGGGGGCAGATGGAGCCTCAGTTTAATGACTCATCTGAAGGATGCCACCTCTATACAGTGCAGTACTCCCTCAGCACTGCACTGGAGTGTCATCCTAGATTTTGTCCTCAAGTCTCTGGAGTGGGATTTGGAACCTACAATCTTCTGACTCAGAGGCAAGAATGCTACCACTGAGCCACAGCTAACACTAGCCTCCATGGCTCCAAATTCCGTAAATTTCAGTTCATCCAAAAATCTGCTGCCCATATCATATCCCGCATCAAGTCCTGCTCACCCATCACCCTTGTCCTCGCTGATCTACTTTGGCTCCTGGTCCCCTAGTAGCTCCAATTTAAAATTCTCATCTACATGTTTAAATCCCTTTGTGGCCTCACTCCTGCCTATCACCTCCCTCTCCTCCTTTAAACTATCTTTTTGACCAAGCTTTTGGTCACCCGTCTTAATATCTCTTTCATTGGCTTGGTGTCCAGTTTTTATGATTAAACCTCTATGAAGCGCCTTCATATGTTTTTCTACATTAAAGGTGCTCTATGAATGCAAATTGTTTTTTAATACTGCTGTAAGATCGCCTCTCAAACATCTCATTTCCAGGATAAAAAGACCAAGGGGAAATTTTCCGGGGGGTCAGCAGGTGCGATCGGTGGCAGGTCAGGTGGGAATTTTTTTTTTTTGACAGCCGGTTGGGACCCCGTTGTCAACCCACCACCACACGTCTTTCTCAAATGTCGGGTCTGTCATCGCTGAGCAGACCCGACACACAGCGGCGGGGGAGGCAATTCAGGTTATGATGACTTTGTTAACAGAGCATTAAGAATTATTTTCAGCTCACCTTCAGTGTCTACCAGGTCGCCCACGGGGTCCACACTGCTCGGGGATCACGTCAGATAAGCAGGGCGATACTTGAATGGTAATCGAATCATCTCATTACTTGGCAGCTGCAAATGTGCTATAAAAGCTCCCATCTCACAGCTGTTCACTTTCCAAGCTCAGAAGCTGTTGCTTACTGCATTTGGAAGACAGATTGAGCTTTATGCCGGTTGCAAATGTTTGCAGCAAAATCTCTATCCAGTGTCACCTCATTGGAACAACCTCTCTCGCCATTGACAGATTGCCTCTGTCATCTCAAGTTCACCTGCCATCTATTACATCAGCATCGGTGCCCTTGAAACTATCTCACTTGGTCCTCAGAATCCCACCATGATCAGCCCCAACACCAGCAGCACCAGGCACACCAGCAGCACCAACATCAACAATCTCCGCAATCACATGATGCTACACAGGACAGAGGGCATCAGCACACGACCACATTGCTGCCCGGAAGGCCAGATTTACTTCACTTGACACTGTACACCCTGGCTGCCACATGATGTGTTAGGTTGGCACCACCCCACACCAACACCATAAAGCATCCCTACAATGCCCAAGCCATTCCTTTCACACTCATCAGCATTGCATGGGGTACCGTTATGTCTCACCATTCACTGCAACTCACTAAGCCACTTCCAAAGGTGCACACAAATCTGTCCAAGAACGCAAAGTGTTGAAAATAAAGATTTCAATGTTTGACACCACATTAACAGAAACTTTACATGAACATTGCATAAAACACCCAAGTGCCCACCCTTGTGTGTTGTTAGTTGGTACAATTGGACTAGGATAAGTGCGAGTGTGAGGGGTGGCTAGTGAGATGGGGAAGTGATAATGTAGATAGAGAGGGATGGGTGGAGGTGCAAGGTAAGTTGGTGTGAGTAAGGATGTGCAGGGGTAGGGTAGGAAGGCAAAGTGATGGGGATGTGATGAGTGGTGCAGCAGGATGAGGTTGAGTATGGCTTTATACTAATGTTTTGTAATCTACTGAGATCATTGAAAGGTTTGCGCCACTGCAGCCAGGTCCTCCTGACGACATCCTTGCTTGTGTCCTCCTGTGCAATGTGCAACCAGTCTGCGATGATCACCTGGGGAGGTCTCTTCCGCCCATTGGAAGGGAAGAGGACCTCCCTGTGTGCAGTGACTCTCTCCATAAGCATAAGGAGGGAGTCATGGGAGAGCCTGGGTCCAGCCGTGCACCTCTGTGCAGAGCTTGTTAGTGTTTGCAGCACCTCAATGCTGTAGAACACTGACAGCACAACTGTCAAAATCAATTTGCACATGGTCCCTTTAAGGAATCCGGCTGATGACGCGTCATCAAATGACATCAGACCCGCTTCCTTTAGTTGGCCAGCAAACACGCTGGGCGGGCTTAACAAGCCCAATCAGGGGAAAATCATTTTGGACAGCGGGCTGGAGCCGGCAGCGAGGCTGGGACCTGCCACCGACGTCGCCCGTCACGGACCTGCCAAGGTTGGTAAAATCCAGCTTCAAGTTTCTCCAGTCATTCCACATAACTCAGACTTTTAACACTAGGGGTCAGCCTTGTGTCTCTTCCATGCACTGCCTCCAGCCCTTGTCTTGGGAAACTACAGTATTCAAGATGAAATCTGAACAAAGCATGGTAAGGTTTGGTCACAACTTCCCGTGACTTGTATTCTACTGTCTTGGCTGTGTAGTTCAACATTCCATTGGCTTTGTTTATTGTTGTTCTACATTGACCGAACATGCTGAGCACCAAGTCTACACGGTCTGCTAGGTCTCTTTCAACTTCATCCTTAGCTATTACAGCACCATTCATGGAGTATGAGTTACACCTACTTTTTCTTCTTAGTAGTGAAGGTCCCATGGTTTTTCCAACAGAACAGAACCAAGTGAAATCCCTTCACTGCATTTGTGATGCTATAGATATATGTGCAGGGAACTGAAGCTTCTGGACCTTATGAAGCTTTCACCTGTGTACTGGGTCCTTTGCTTTTTGTGGTATATATCAATGATTTGGACTTGAATGTAGGAAGCATGGTTAAGAAGTTTGCAGATGATACAAAAATTGACCATGTGGTTGATAATGAAGAAGAAAGCTGCAGACTGCAGGAAGATATCAATGGACTAGTCAGGTGGGCAAAACAGTGGCAAATGGAATTCAATCTGGAGATATGTGAGGT
Source organism: Squalus acanthias (assembly GCA_030390025.1). Taxonomy (NCBI): domain Eukaryota; kingdom Metazoa; phylum Chordata; class Chondrichthyes; order Squaliformes; family Squalidae; genus Squalus; species Squalus acanthias. The sequence goes on along the minus strand of CM059428.1, from coordinate 88,685,591 downwards.
AATGCATTTGGGGAGGGCTAACTAGGTAAGGGAATATACTATAAATGGTAGGACACTGAGAAGTGCAGAAGATCAGAGGGACCTTGGAGGTAGCAGGACAGGTAGATAAGGTGGTTAAGAAGGCATATGGGATACTTGCCTTTGTTAGAGGGAGTGCAACGAAGGTTCACGAGATTGATTCCTGGGATGGCGGGACTGTCGTATGAAAAGAGATTGAGTAAACTAGGCTTGTATTCTCTTGAATTCAGAAGAATGAGAGGGGATCTCATTGAAGCATACAAAATTATTACAGGGCTTGATAGGGTGGATGCTGGGAGAATGTTTCCCTTGGCTGGGGAGTCTAGAACCAGGGGCCAAAGCCTCAGGATAAAGGGGAGGCCATTCAGGACTGAGATGAGAAGTAATTTCTTCACACAGAGGGTGGTGAATCTTTGGAATTCTCTACCCCAGAGGACTGTGGAGCCTCAGTCATTGGGTATATTCAAAACAGAAGTCGATAGATTTCTGACTAGTAAGGGCATCAAGGGATATGGCGATAGGGCCGGTGAATGGAGTTGAGGCAGAAGATCAGCCATGATCTCATTGAATGGCGGAGCAGGTTCGAAGGGCTGAATGGCCTACTCCTGCTCCTATTTCTTATGTTCTTATGTTCTTATTAGCCGAGGCATAGAATATAAGAGCAGGGAGGTTATGCTTGAACTGTATAAAACACTAGTTAGGCTGCAGCTAGAATACTGCGTGCAATTCTAGTCACCACATTACAGGAAGGATGTAGTTGCACTAGAGGGGGTGCAGAGGAGATTTACGAGGATGTTGCCTGGGCTGGGGAATTTTAGCTGTGAGGAAAGATTGGATAGGCTGGGGTTGTTTTCTTTGGAACAGGAGGCTGAGGGGAGACCTAATTAAGGTGTATAAAATTATGAGGGGCCTAGATAGAGTGGATAGGAAGCACCTATTTCCCTTAGCAGAGAGGTCAATAACCAGGGGGCATAGATTTAAAGTAATTGGTTGGAGGTTTAGAGGGGATTTGAGGAGAAATCTTTTCACCCAGAGTGTGGTGGGGGTCTGGAACTCACTGCCTGAAAGGGTGGTAGAGGCAGAGACTCTCATCACATTTAAAAAGTACTTGGATGTGCACTTGAAGTGCCGTAACCTACAGGGCTACGGACCAAGTGCTGGAAAGTGGGATTAGGCTGGATAACTCTTTGTCGGCCAGAACTGACAAGATGGGCCGAATGGCCTCCTCTTGTGCTGTAAATTTCTATGAAGCTGCAGGTTTGACTGTCACTGAATGGTGCCCAAATAAAGAGTGCATGGCATACATAGCTAATTTAATATTTAATAGATGTGCAGTGCGTTATACTTTGCAATAAATTTCAGGAGGAATCTACTTTCATTGGTTTGTTGCTAATTGGATACTGAACATCTTGCATCTAAAATTTGCTCAATGTTGACACCTCTGATTATACTTGTACTATCTTTTCTCAGTGACTTATGTTTAATTCACTTATAGAGAATTTAATCTTCTGAAACATTATATTTGATATTAAAAGAAAATCTTCTGTCTAAGCCTCTACACAAAGCAGCAAGAGTGGGAAGCTGGTATTTGGCCTGTTGGAAAAGAAATGCGTTTGTCTTGCAGAACCTTGTGCCTACTCGGCCCCCGACCATTCGCATTACTATGACAGGTCAAAAGAAACAGTACAACCATTAGAAATAGAAAATAAAACATGGAAAATGCTAGAAATACAGGTCAGGCCTGTCAGCATCTGAAAGAGAACTGGCAGATTCACATTTTGGGGTGGGCCTTCCTGTTAAATAATACCCACCTAAAACATTAAACGCTTCTCTTCTCTTTCAAATGCTGACCACTCGGCTGTGCATTTCCAGCATTCATTGTTTATGTCAAGCTTTTGTTCGTCCTGAAAGTACATCTGTAATGTTCCTGGATCATTTGTGTGACAACGCAAAGGTGAAAATTCTGTCCCATTTAGTAAATGATTTCATTTTGCGCACTGTATTGTCTATCACATTAAACCTGCAGGTCTTAAGCAGGCCTTGTGGACAATGAGCTTATTAAATCACACATTGAAGGAAAAAGGTTTGAATTCACTTTTCTTTCTTTATTCCAACAAGAACAAACCTCCTACACGATTCACTGTCGTCATTAATACATTATTCAGGAAGAACCATTTTTACATTTATTTTAGGTAACCCATTTTGTTCTGCTTTTTCTTTTCTGTTAAGAATTCTGCATTTATTTTTAGAACATTGCACTTTTTGTTCTGATTCTTCTTGTTGACAGTAGGGGATTCAGAACTGATCCTCAGAATGTTGACTCTTTGTTCTGTTCTATTATGTTGGTTCATTTGAATTTAGCATTTGTTCAGTCCAAGTGTCTTCACCAAGAATTAATGATCGATTGCCAGCCAATCCGATACTAAGGCTCGACTCAGCCATGTACTTATATGGTAATAATGAAGAATCCAGCATTGGGACCGGTTCTGGGGGAGGGGGAAACTGTACAGGCCGGACGGGTTGCGCCTCAACAGAGCCGGTACCAATATCCTCGCGGGGAGGTTTGCTAGTGCTGTTGGGGAGGGTTTAAATTAAGTTGGCAGGGGGATGGGCACCAGGATGTAGCATTAGAAAGGAGAAACAAAGGGCACAAAGGATTGGGAGAGACAGATAGCACTAAAGTGAGAAATAGTAAAGTATTAGGTGGGGTCAGACTAAGAGAAACACAGGATGGTCTAAGATAGGTTTACAGTGTATGTATGTGAACACACGAAGCATAGTAAACAAGGTTGGTGAGCTGCAGGCGCAAATAGCCACATGGGAATATGATGTTGTGGCAATAACGGAGACCTGGTTCAAAAAGGCCAGGATTGGGCATTAAATATTCCTGGATATAAGGTGTTCAGGAAAGATAGGGAAGGAAAGATAGGAGGTGGTGTGGCAGTATTGGTTAAGGAGAATGTTACAGTGCTGGAGAGAGAGGATGTCCTGGAGGGGTCAAGGACAGAATCTAAATGGCTAGAGTTAAGAAATAATAGAGGTGCCATTACACTACTAGGTGTATTCTATAGGCCACCAACTCATGGGAAAAATATGGAAGAGCAAATTTTCAGAGAAATTACAGAGTAGTAATAATGGGGAACTTCAACTATCCTAATATAGGTCATGATGTGGAGATGCCGGCGTTGGACTGGGGTGGACAAAAATGAGAAGTCGCACAACACCAGGTTATAGTCCAACAGATTTATTTAATTTTACAAGCTTTCGGAGCTGTCGCTCCTTCGTCAGGTAAGTTAGCAATGAGAGAATCTCCCAGAATTCACAATTTAAACCCAGACAAAATCTATTCACATTATTCGCTACAACAAAGAGCACAGCCAAGACAATGAGATGTGTCCCAGGGGGTCCAACGTGTCAAACCACCTGCTGGCTGCATATCCTGTCAATTTGTGTTTTTGTGTTAGCCTTTTTAAAAAACAAACAAAAAAAAAAAAAAAAAACCACCTGGGAAGACCGGCCATGATGTCAAGTCACGTTCTGTATCGTGACATGAACCCGATATCGCGATTGAGGCCATCCTCATGAGTGCGGAACTTGGCTATCAGTTTCTGCTCTATGATTTTGCGCTGTCGTGTATCTCGAAGGCCGCCTTGGAGAACGCTTACCCGCAGATCCGAGGCTGAATGCCCCTGGCTGCTGAAGTGTTCCCCGACTGGGAGGCAACCCTCCTGCCTGGCGATTGTTGCGCGGTGTCCGTTCATACGTTGTCTCAGTGTCTGCATGGTCTCGCCGATGTACCATGCTCTGGAGCATCCTTTACTGCAACGTATCAGGTAGACAACGTTGGCCGAGTCACATGAGTATGTACCGTGTACCTGGTGGGTAGTGTCCTCACGTGTAATGATGGTATCTGTGTCCATGATTTGGCATGTCTTGCAGAGGTTGCCGTGGCAGGGTTGTGTGGTGTCTTGGTTGCTGTTCTCCTGAAAGATGGGTAATCTGCTGCGAACGATGGTACTTTTGAGGTTAGGCGGCTGCTTGAAGGCGAGTAGTGGAGGCGTGGGGATGGCCTTAGCAAGGTGTTCGTCGTCATCGATGACATGTTGAAGGCTGCGAAGAACATGGCGTAGTTTTTCCGCTCCGGGGAAGTACTGGACGACGTAGGGTACTCTGTTGGTTGTGTCCCGTGTTCGTCTTCTGAGGAGGTCTATGCGGTTTTTCGCTGTGGCCCGTCGGAACTGTCGATCGACGAGTCGAGCGTCATATCCCGTTCTTACGAGAGCGTCTTTCAGTGTCCGTAGGTGTCCATCGCGTTCCTCCTCGTCTGAGCAGATCCTGTGTATTCGCAGGGCTTGTCCATAGGGGATGGCTTCTTTAACGTGGTTAGGGTGGAAGCTGGAGAAGTGGAGCATCGTGAGGTTGTCCGTGGGCTTGCGGTAGAGTGAAGTGCTGAGGCGTCCGTCTTTGATGGAGATTCGTGTGTCCAAGAATGAAACCGATTCTGAGGAGTAGTCCATGGTGAGTTTGATGGTGGGATGGAACCTGTTGATGCTATCGTGTAGTCCTTTCAGTGATCCTTCGCCGTGGGTCCAAAGGAAGAAGATGTCGTCGATGTATCTGGTGTACAGCGTTGGTTGGAGGTCCTGTGCAGCGAAGAAGTCTTGCTCGAACTTGTGCAAGAAGATGTTGGCGTATTGGGGTGCGAATTTGGTCCCCATGGCTGTTCCGTGTGTTTGGGTGAAAAAATGGTTGTCGAAGGTGAAGACATTGTGGTCAAGGATGAAGCGGATGAGTTGTAAGATGGCGTCCGGAGATTGGCTGTTGTTCGTGTTGAGTACTGAGGCTGTCGCAGCGATGCCGTCATTGTGGGGGATATTGGTGTAGAGTGCCGATACGTCCATTGCGGCGAGGAGTGTTCCTGGTTCAACTGGTCCATGGGTGCTGAGTTTCTGCAAGAAGTCTGTAGTGTCGCGACAGAAGCTGGGGGTTCCCTGTACGATGGGTTTCAGGATGCCCTCGACGTACCCAGAGAGGTTCTCACACAGGATTCCGTTGCCTGATACGATAGGACGTCCGGGTGTGTTGGCTTTGTATATCTTTGGGAGGCAGTAAAAGTCTCCTACGCAGGGAGTACGTGGGATGAGAGCGCGTAGGATGTTTTGAAGGTCTGGATCGAAGGTCTTGATCAGTCTATTGAGTTGGCGGGTGTGTTCTTTGGTCGGATCCGCGGATCATCGATGACGACGAACACCTTGCTAAGGCCATCCCCACGCCTCCACTACTCGCCTTCAAGCAGCCGCCTAACCTCAAAAGTACCATCGTTCGCAGCAGATTACCCATCTTTCAGGAGAACAGCAACCAAGACACCACACAACCCTGCCACGGCAACCTCTGCAAGACATGCCAAATCATGGACACAGATACCATCATTACACGTGAGGACACTACCCACCAGGTACACGGTACATACTCATGTGACTCGGCCAACGTTGTCTACCTGATACGTTGCAGTAAAGGATGCTCCAGAGCATGGTACATCGGCGAGACCATGCAGACACTGAGACAACGTATGAACGGACACCGCGCAACAATCGCCAGGCAGGAGGGTTGCCTCCCAGTCGGGGAACACTTCAGCAGCCAGGGGCATTCAGCCTCGGATCTGCGGGTAAGCGTTCTCCAAGGCGGCCTTCGAGATACACGACAGCGCAAAATCATAGAGCAGAAACTGATAGCCAAGTTCCGCACTCATGAGGATGGCCTCAATCGCGTTCATGTCACGATACAGAACGTGACTTGACATCATGGCCGGTCTTCCCAGGTGGTTTTTTTTTTTTTTTTTTTTGTTTGTTTTTTAAAAAGGCTAACACAAAAACACAAATTGACAGGATATGCAGCCAGCAGGTGGTTTGACACGTTGGACCCCCTGGGACACATCTCATTGTCTTGGCTGTCATCTTTGTTGTAGCGAATAATGTGAATAGATTTTGTCTGGGTTTAAATTGTGAATTCTGGGAGATTCTCTCATTGCTAACTTACCTGACGAAGGAGCGACAGCTCCGAAAGCTTGTAAAATTAAATAAATCTGTTGGACTATAACCTGGTGTTGTGCGACTTCTCATTTTTATCCTAATATAGACTGGGATAGTAATACAGGTTGAGCGTCCAAAATCCGGAGTTCCGGAATCTAGAATGTTCCGGAATCCGGACTCCGGGATGATTGGTGGCAGGGTCGTCCGGAATCCGTAAAATGTTCCGGAATCCGGACACCGTGTCAAACCGTTTCCGCCGCCAGCCGGGCCCAGTGAAAAGTCAAAAAATGAAATCCAACTACTGTACACTGACAAAAATTGCAAGAATAAAAATGCCAACCCTACCTATTCCAGGCCAGGTCTTCACAGTCCTGGGTCCGCAGCAACTCTGCACAGCACACAAGTCCCTTTGGCCAGAATCAACTCTGCACAGCACACAAGTCCCTTTGGCCAGAATCAACTCTGCACAACACACAAGTCCCTTTGGCCAGAATCAACCCCAGCTGACCCACCTACACCCCATGATCAGATCCCACCCAACCTGACTCCATTGCTGTGGTGTTTTTCCCGATTTAAAGATCTGCACAGGTAAAGATTGTGAACTTGTGTTGTCATTGCAAACATGTCAAAAAGGCCAACAGATACCCCAATGGGTTCAGATAAAGGAAAGAGGAAGCATAGTTCACTTTCAATTGCCAAGAAGGTTGAGTTACTTCAGAGATTAGATAGAGGTGCTTCAGTGAGAAGATTGAGTGAGGAGTATGGTGTTGGACTCTCCACCATCTATGATATTAGAAAACAGAAAGAACAGCTGATGAAGTTTTAAGCGGAAAGTGATGTTCATAAGGAAATGAGTAAGAGAAAAAGTATGCATAAGCTGAAATGTGATGATTTGGATCGAGCAGTGATGGAATGGTGGAGACAGAGGCGAAGTGAAAAGGTTCCTTTGTCTGGCCCAATGGTGGTGCAACAAGCTAAAATATTCTATGCACAACTGGGGATTGAAACTCCATGTGAGTACTCTTCTGGTTGGCTAGCCAAATTTAAAAGGTGTCATGGCATCAGGCAACTGAAAGTATGTGGTGAGAAAGCCTCAGCAGATCATGAGGCAGCTGAAAATTATATTGATGAGTTCATCAAACTAATTGCTAATGAAAACCTTTCACCTGAGCAAATGTACAATGCTGATGAGACAGCACTGTTTTGGCGCTACGTACCGCGAAAGACATTAGCAGCAGCAGAAGAAACGCAGCCAGCAGGTATTAAAGATGCCAAGGATAGGTTAGGGGGAATTAAATACGTGGAGTTACGGGGGTAGGGTGGGATATGTGTACTGTGGGGATTTAAGCAGGGACAGGGTACTGGATTTGGATGATCAGCCATGATCGTATTGAATGGTGGAGCAGGCTCGACGGGCCGAATGGCCTACTCCTGCTCCTGGATTCTATGTTTCTATGTTTTCTATGACTCTGCTTTCTGCTGCAAATGCGGCTGGGACACATAAGTGTAAGCTTAATGGTCATTGGGAGAAGCCAGCGTCCAAGATGTTTCAAGAGTTTGAGAGTATTGACAGTGCATTATTATGCCAATATGAAAGCATGGGTAACCAGGGTAATCTTTCTGAACTGGTTTGAGAAGGATTTTGTCCCTCAGGCGCGTGCTCATCGCACAGAAGCTGGCCTTGAGGAAAACTGCAAAATATACTTGCTGCTAGACCATTGCTCAGCACATCCCGATGCTGAGCTTTTGGTAAAGGATAATGTCCATGGAATCTACTTACCTCCAAATGTTACATCACTGATACAGCCAATGGACCAAGGAATTTTGAGATCGATGAAGTGTCCGTACAAAAACGAGTTTATGAGGTGTTTACTTAATGCTGTGAACACAGGCATGGGAATAAAAGCATTCTCAAAAGCTTTCTCTATCAAGGACGCCATATGGACAGCTGCGGATGCATGGAACTTGGTAACTGCAGACACCTTGGTCAATGCTTGGCATAACATCTGGCCATCAACTATGTTTGCTGACAATGATGCTGATGATGCTCCTCAGGACTTTCAAGGCTTGTGTGTGTCCAGGGAGAAAGCAATGATTGCTCAACTTTTAGATTATGCAAGAGGGCTGACTTGCAAAGCTGCGCAGGAATTGAATGAGGACGATGTCGCAGAAGTCATGGACATAGACAGCGATGCTCCCATTGTGCATGCAGTGACAGATGAAGAAATCATGCAGAGGGTTTTGCATCCAGAAGAAAAGGATGAAAGCAGTGAGGATGATGATGATGCCTGTGATCAAGTCGAAAAAGTGCCGATTGACAAAGCAATCAATCTTTGTCAAGAATTAATTCACGCCTTAGAGCAACGAAGCTTCATAAGTGAAGAAGAAATACTGCAGGTCTACAGAATTCAGGAAAGATTAGTGAAAGAAAAGCCCAAATTATTTAAACAAACAACAATATTAAATATCTTTCAAAAGATGTCGCAACAGAAGGCCCAAGACCTACAGTGTGCAACTACACCAGTAATTTCCACATTTGATAATCCTATTGCTGGCCCATCATCAGCCCCAGACATCATAGCTGAGCCCTCTACCTCAAGCACAACCTCCAGCCAATTGTAACTGTACCTGTTTATTTTTACTCTGTTTAACAAATAAAAGCCTTCATTTACTGTTTTATATTTCATAACTTAACTGTTTTACAAATAAAAACCTTTATTATATTTCATGCTTTGAGTACTGTACATTCCTTTTCAAATTTGAAGATGGTAGTAAAAGATCCAGGCCGGGACGCTCACATTAAGTACAGTTACAGAGTACTGCGTTGCAAAAACAAGAGAGGGAGGCTTACCATGCGTTGTGAAGAAGCAAGGACTACAAGGCCTGCGAGGAGAAGAACTACAAGGTGACGTCCAAAAACCGGAAATATCGCAACCTGGGCCCAGGCATTTCCGGACTCGGAACATGTTTCTGATGTCCGAAGTCCGGAAACGCCCGAGCCCAGGTTGCGATATTTCCGGACCTCGGACATCAGAAACACGTTCCGAAGTCCGGAAAAACACGAAAACCGGCTCGGCCTCGGTCCCGAGGTTGCCGGATTCAGGACGCTCAACCTGTAGTGTAAAGGGCAGAGAGGGAGAAGAATTTCTGAAGTGTGTTCAGAAAAACTTTCTTGATCAATGTGTGTCTGGCCCAACGAAGAAGGAGGCATTGCTGGATCTGGTTCTGGGGAATGAGGTAGGTCAAGTGCAGCAAGGGTCAGTAGGTGAACATTTAGGGAACAGTGATCATAGTATCATAAAGCTTAGATTAACTATGGAAAAGGACAGGGCGCAATCTGGAGTAAAAATACTTAATCGGAGAAGGCCAATTTCAGTGGGATGAGAACGGATCTGGCCCACGTAAATTGGAATCAAAGATTGGCAGGCAAAATTGTAATGGAACAATGGGCTGCCTTTAAAGAGGAAATAGCTCAGGTACAGTTGAGGTACATTCCCACTAGGGGGAAAGGAGGGCAACTAAAGTCAGAGCTGGATGCTGAAAGAGAGAGAGTAAGATGAAGCAGAAAAAGAGTGTGAATGACAGATGTCAGGTCGAGAATACATCTGAGAATCAGGCTAAATATAGAAAGTTCAGAGGAGAAGTGAAAAAGAAAATAAGAGGGGCAAAAAGAGTGTATGAGAATAGAATGGCAGCTAACATAAAAGGTAATCCAAAAGTCTTCTATAGGCATATAAATAGTAAATGGGTAGTAAGAGGAGGGGTGGGGCTGATTAGGGACCAAAAAGGAGACCTACGCATGGAGGCAGAGGGCATGGCTGAGGTGCTAAATGAGTACTTTGCATCTGTCTTCACCAAGGAAGAAGATGCTGCCATAGACATAGTGAAAGAGGAGGTAGAGGAGATACTGGATGGGATAAAAATTGATAAAGGAGGTACTAAAAAGGCTGGCTGGACTTAAAATAGGTAAGTCACCAGGACCGAATGGGATGCATCCTAGGACGCGGAGGGAAGTGAAGGAAGAAATCGCGGAGGTACTGGCCATAATCTTCTAATCCTCCTTAGAAAGGGGGTTGGTGCCAGAGGACTGGAGAATTGCAAATGTTACACCCTTCTTCAAAAAAGGGTGTAAAGATAAACCCAGCAACTACAGGCCAGTCAGTTTAACCTCGGTAGTGGGGAAGCTTTTAGAAACAATAATCAGGGACAAAATTAACCGTCACTTGGACAAGTGTGGATTAATTAAGGAAAGCCAGCATGGATTTGTTAAAGGCAAATTGTGTTTAACCAACTTGATTGAGATTTTTGATGAGGCAACAGAGAGGGTTGATGAGGGCAATGCAGTTGATGTGGTGTACATGGATTTCCAAAAGGCGTTTGACAAAGTGCCACATAATAGGCTTGCCAGCAAAGTTGAAGCCCATGGAATAAAAGGGACACTGGCAGCACGGATATGAAATTGGCTAAGTGACAGGAAACAAAGAGTAGTGGTGAATGGTTGTTTTTCTGACTGGAGGAAGGTATACAGTGGTATTCCCCAAGGGTCGGTTCTAGGACCACTGCTTTTCTTGATATATATTAATGACTTGGATGTGGGTGTACAGGGCACAATTTCAAATTATGCAGATGACACAAAACTTGGATGTATAGTGAACAGTGAGGAGGATAGTGATAGACTTCAGGAGGACATAGACAGGCTGGTAGAATGGGCGGACACGTGGCAGATGAAATTTAACGCAGAAAAGCGCGATGTGATACATTTTGGTAGAAAGAATGAAGAGAGGAAATATAAACTAAAGGGTACAATCCTAAAGGGGGTGCATGAACACTGGTTCGGCCTCAACTGGAGTATTGTGTCTAATTCTGGACACCGCACTTTAGGAAGGATGCAAAGGCCTTAGAGAGGGTACAGAAAGATATACGAGAATGAATCCAGGGATGAGGGACTTCAGTTACGTGGATAGACTGGGGTTGTTCTCCTTACAGCAGAGAAGATTGAGAGGATATTTGATAGAGGTGTTCAAAATCATGAGGGGTCTGGACAGAGTAGATAGAGAGAAATTGTTCCCATTGGCAGAAGGGTCGAGAACCAGAGGATACAGATTTAAGGTGATTGGCAGAAGAACCAAAGGCGACATGAGGAAAAACGTTTTTACTCAGCGAGTGGTTAGGATCTGGAATGCAATACCTGAAAGGATGGTGGAGGCAGATTCAATCACGGCTTTCAAAAGGGAATTGGATAAGTACCTGAAGGAAAAAAATTGCAGGGCTACGGGGAAAGCACGGGAGAGTGGGACTAGCTGAAGTGCTCTTGCAGAGAGCTGGCATGGGCTCAACGGGCCGAATGACCTTCTTTCGTGCTGTAGTCATTCTATGATTCTGTGATTCTTTACTGAAGTAGAGGCTGATTAAAGTGCAAGTTGCAGTTGACTTACTTAACCAGCTTGACTCTCCTTATTTGAGCATTAGAGATGATGGGATATTGACATAATCACTGTTATTTTATAGAACTGAGCTCCTTTCAAATCTTCTGGGGGTGAAATTGAATAGCACCAACCTGTGCCAACAGTGAAGGGAATGATCGTTTCACTGGAACTGAAGGCTCAAGGCACATTCAATATTGGGCATCATTCTCTATTTAAATTAGACCAGTGAGCTGTGGATGACTGCTGCACGCACCCATGGATCTCAGCAGCGAAGTGAATGTAAATTTTGGACCGTTGCAACACCGGCAGAAGTCCTGGAGGCTCGGGGGGAGGTGATTGAGAGGCAGGGGGTGATTGAGTGGGAGGAGGGCGATCGGGAGGGAGGGGAGGCAATCGAGAGGGGGACAAGCAGAAGCCAACAATGGTTTTTGGGACTGCTGAGGAGCTGGAAGCACTTCTACTCCTCCCGGCTTCACATGCAGGTAATTATTATTTTTTTTTTAAACTTATCTTTTGGTGGCAGCCTCCAGCGGTCCCTTTAAAGACCGCTATTAGGCCACGTGTAGATCATATTTTCCTGAACGCAGCTGGCTTGTTCAACGCAGCTCAATTTTGTGATGGGGCCCTGAAACGGGCATTTGGCCCTTTGCATATGCAAATAGGGTGCCCAATGACTGTTTCAGGCATGGGCCCTGAATGCCTATATTTCAGTCTTCACCAATATGGCTGGTGGCGTGCACTTCCGGCGTGGATTGTGCATGCCGCACACCATATTGGGTGATTAGTTGCCCATTTTGCTCTTGTAAAATCACCACGTAATCAATGAATTTCTAGACCTATATGTTTTCTGAATATATATATCCATACGTGACTGCTTTAAGAACTAGTCGGGCACTGACTGTGATTTTTAAAATCCATTCTTAGAAAGCCAGACTTCAGAATAATTTGGGCATACTTATAAACAGTTCTGCATTTTGATTGATTCCACACCACCTCATTTGAAGACAGTTTCATTCAATTTGAAGGAACAGTATACTGTTTTCAGTGTCTCCTACCCAAAAATGTAGCATTCGCTTTCATCAGAAAAAAAATGCAATATTTTGAAGATATATTTAAATGACTTAAATGTTTATGTATGTATAAGAATTAAGGATAGTCTGATCCTTTCAGTTGACTGCCCTGTTGTTAGTTCTGTGGGTATAAATTATGGCCTTACATGTTAGTTAATGCCCATTCCCCAGGCTATCAGACTGCTTCTTTTCAGTTTATACAGAACACAGCAACATAAAATAACTTCATTATACCAGTGGTTGATCAGGAACAGCCAGTATTACAAAAGGCAATCAGAGTCATCAGAAAAATATATACCTGCAGTGGATAAATGCAGCACTGTATGCTGGAGGGCAGAGTGCTAATAGCACAATGGACCAGGTCTATTTTTAATCCACATTTCTGATTGCAGCCTGCTAACTCACGAGCCCAGCCCTCCTACGTCAGACAAATATACTCCCTGCTACACGGACATTGTATTACATTGTCCCAACGTATTAATGGTATCTCTGGCAATATTTAAAACTGTCAGCACTAAGCATTGCTAAGGTGTCTCCTTTATATTCATTAATAGTGACAACATATCTTCAGAGCAATCACCAAATGTGTGTACAAAAAACATACTTTGTGGAATGAAAAAGGTTTTAATTAGTAATCCCTTTTCCAAACCTGTATCTCCCACTATTAGCAATACTTCATTTATACTGGTAAATATTTGTTCCCAAATATCACAGGACTAGAAATTTAAACTGCATCCATAAAGCCACTAAAATGTTGGGCTACTAAGTTGGGTCTGTATCTGTCCATAATTCCTAATTTTAATGTTCACTAATGTGGTTTTTAAAGAGAGGTGAAATACTTTTACGTCATGTTACAATACAATGTCTGGTTAGATACCCGTCTGTTATGCTATTCTATTTTTCTTGTAGTTTTTGGTTCAATGTAGTAATAAAAAATATTTTAGTCATAAAAAGTGGACTTTGCAAGAGTTAAGGTACCTTCAAAGCGCATTCAAAAATAAAATCCAGCTTTCTTCCAGTGCCATATATTAGACCAGACATTTTAGTATCTGAGAAATTAAACACAGCAAAAATGAATTCATGTTCTATTAATTAGGAGGTCTTGGCAATGTGTTGAATGTTATGAATATCTATTATTGGCACTGTGCATCTGGGTAGCTCCATTGAAATTAATGTTGTAGATGTCTGAGCAATAAATTTCTGTCATAAGCTCAGAGAACAATAAAGTAAGCGTGTGAAAAGCAACCAGATTTGTACAGAGAGTGAACAAATTCTCAAGCATTCATACTCTGGCATAATTTCAGGACCATTCAGAAATGGGAAATTTGGCCACAGCTCAGTCAATCCCATTCACGGTGTCACATCAAGATAAATTCAACACAAAATGGCTGCTTCCACATTGTCCCTAACCAGAGTCTTCAAACATAAATGTAGTAACAAGAGGTAACTCAGCTATATCTCATTGCAACATTAAGGATATATGACTATTCAGTAGAATATACCTTCCCATTAAAAAAAAAGGATACAAAAGGTTATCAATCAAAATAGGCTACCTGCTTGGAAACATTTCCTACACATTTTGCCTTCGTTGGGAAATGGATTTAGGGATTTCTGTTACAAGCAGAAACTTCAGGGTGAGCTAACTAAGCTGGACTCCTGCATTTATTTTGTAATGATAAACCAATTCTCCTTTAAACCAGCTGCATTGTGGGCGCTCAACATTTTGCCCATGTGTAGGGTTGGTTGTGTCATTTAGCCCAATGTGCATGTGCATAATGGCGATGTCATGACATTGCATTATAAAATCACTACGTAGTTGTATTTTTAATTGTCTCACCAACTATCTATTCTGAACATCAATCCTCTTTAATGTAAAGTTATCTCCTGGGTTCCTGAGTTGAACTACACTGCTTTGCTTGCTCCTGGTATTTACTGCTGGGATGGCTCCTGCTTTGAAAGCTGCTGCCCTGCTAGTTTCCTGGGCTGCACTGCCCAGCTGCTCTCCCAGACTGTGCTTCACTCTTCTTCTGGGCTCGACCTTGTTCCCTGGGCTTCATTCTGCACCGCCACTGTTTTCCTGGATTAAACTCTGCTCTTCTGCAAGTGACATTGTAAAAATAGCAGGAAAATGTCCTATGTTCACTATTATCAGTGAAATAATAAAAGGAGTTATGAAAGAATGAGGCACATTTTTGCCTTCACTGCATGGATGGCCATCAGGTGAAGCAGACTGCCCACCCATTATAGAACCCATCTGATTTCCATTATATTGAAATCAATCGATTGAAAATTGGGCAGGTTCCATAATGGATGGGGATCCACTACACCAGACAATGGAATGAAAATTGGATGGATTCTATAACAGGCAGGTGATCCAGTCTACCAGATTACTGCCCATAGGGTGAATAGGAAAATTTACCCCAATATGTTTATAATTTCACTGCAAGTAATGATCAGAGGAAATCTTTCAGCTATGTTTGCAATGCTACTGACAAATGAGCAACGGACATTTCTCCTCACCCGGTGTGTTGAATTTGTAGGGGGTGGTGGGGGTAGGGGTCAGCCTTACCCCTGACTCAGTGAGCGGTTCGAATCACTCCCACGCCCCAGGTTCAAAACTGAGACTTATTTAGGGGTTGTGAATAAAGATGCAGTAGACAACAGGTTCCGATGAAAGAATTTTAACTTTTATTAAAAATAAAAAAAGGTAACAAACTTAAAACACACGTCACACTTAAACAGGTTTGGGGAACACACGGTTACAGACGAGGGAGAATGACAATATACAAGAAAAACCTTTATCCCTCCCAAAAATCCCACTATCTAGCTAGGTTTCGGTTTCAGGAGATCAGGGATAATGCTCACCAAACAGGGGTTTTAACAGTACGAAATCCAGCCAGGTAAGTTGATGGTGGTTCTGGTCATCGAGTGTCTTCCTTTAACATGCTGCTTCTGGGCAGAGCTGAGAGGGAGAGTTGTTCCAGCGTTGTCAGCGAGTCCAAAGAGAAAAAAGTCTTGGGTCATGCTGCAATTAAAGTCCTTTTCGCCCCCCAAAACTCCTCACTAAAACTGGTTTTGTGATGAAGTGAATTGGTTTCAGGTGAGGCCTGTTCATTGTCTTGTTAAATTTTGATGGGCCTTCAACTATGCTAAACCAAATCAAATCCTGGTCAATTGAAAAACCTCGTTACCAGTAACGGCTTTTACTGAGTCAAATGGCTTGCGTCCTGTTGATCTGTTGTTTTATTGGAGTTTGCATTGTCCTCATGTTTTGGGTTTCTTGCTGGGCCTAGCATTCCTATCTTTATGCGTCTCCTTTAATGGGTTCTGTGTTTTGGGTGGGGCGGCCTTCTCCCAGGGCCTATTGTCCAAATGTTAATGTTTGCTGAGGTTTGAATTCCCAGACAATGCAATCCTCAAGACTGCTATTTACAGAGGTAGATCCCACGCGCTGTGCATGTCCAGACATGTTCCTTTAAAGTTCCAAAGTCCTTCTTTTTTTTCCCCCTTAGATTTTTGGGGATCTGCAAATTTTGGAAACTTTACAAATTCAGTAAAAGATCACAGCAGATAACAGGGGTTAAACTGTCACATTTATTAGTTAGCTCATTACAGTGCCAGCCGTGGCTTAGTGGTAGCATTCTCACCTCGGAGTCAGAAGGTTGTGGATTGAAATCTCACGCCAGGGTCTCGAGCACAAAATCTAGGCTGGCACTCCAGTGCAGTACTGACTTTTGGATGAGACGTTACACTGAGGCCCCATTTGCTCTCTCAGGTGGACGTAAAGGATACCATGGCACTATTTCAAAGAAGAGTAGAGTTTTCCCTGATGTCCTGCCAATATTTATCCCTCAACCAACATCACTAAAACAGATTATCTTGTCATTACCTTAATGCTGTTTGTGGGACCTTGTGTGCAATTTGGCTGCCACATTTCCTACCTTACAACAGTGTCTACACTTCAAAAAGTACTTAATTGGCTGTAAAGCACTTTAGGACATCCTGAGGTCATGAAAGGCACAATATAAATGCAAGTTCTTTTTTTTCTATAAAGGATTACTTTGCAGCATTTATCCCTGGGTTTTGGTGTTCTTACCATGGGTGCAGTAGAACACTTCATAAAATGTAATTGATGACACACAAAGTCAAGTCATCTTTGATATTTTTATTGTTGGATCAGGTCAAGAACATTGGCTGCATTCATTGCAATATTGAAATTAACAAGCACAGCAGTGTTCCTCCTAAGCTCCTATCTATTAGTTACAAAAATGTAGTATTAAGTTCTTTGCACTGTGCATCCCATCAGTGAACGGCTCTCCTGAACAGGAGACATTTCTTACCACGCAGAGTAATGATTAGGAAATTGTGTTTCTTCTGGGATTTTATTTAAACCATATGTTACTTAATGTGTTTTGTAGGGAATGGAGCGTAACATGGTACATCTGTCTTGTATTAAGTAACACTGTTGTGCAGCCAGCCACTTTATACACTCCCCAAGTTCTATTTTTGTAACTCTTGAGTTTTACTTTCAGAAATTGCACATTTTTGGCATAGGTCAGTTTGATTATATTTAAGATCTCAAGCTAACTGTGTGAAAAGGACCAGGTTCCGTTGATATTATTTCTGACATGGGAATCCAAAAGTGCTTTATAAAGTTTCACAGAGCAAACTCAAAGCTCCTGTTTCTTAAACAATTGCACCAGATCTACAAATAAAAGCCTGGAATCAAACACCAGTTCTATTCATTTTTCCCCCCTCAAATGCTTTCAAATTGTTTTGTAATCATCAGACTTCAGGTTTCTTTATGATGAAATGGATTTCAGGGTATCGTCATACTGCCGATTTGCACCACAGTGACACAAAATTGACAATATAACTTGGGAGTTTCATGTGAATTATACCAGAGGAGCGAGACTTCTTCCCATCAGGGCTGTCACACCCATTTTGCAGTTTACAATTTGTAGTATACCTTAAGACTGCCGGAATGCAGGGGTAGAGCTGGGCATTGGATGACAGGTGGAGTGCTAGAAGCAATTTACAATCTGTTTCCCTTCATGGACTTTGGTTCTGCTCCAAGATAGAATCCACTGCTTTTTCTGCAATTTAAAAATAGACTTCCAACATACTTTACATGATATATGCACGAATGTTGACTTCTATACAATGCATACATCGGAGACTGATATGTGTTTGAGTATACACTGGTCAGATACACTAGGAGTTATTCTGTTACTATAGTTATACACCATGGCATGCATCATGCTGACCTTTATGGTGTGCACACATCCTGGGGTATAACTCTAGTGACAGTATAACTCCAGTGTATCAACCACTGAATACTCCAACATGTATCAGTCTCAGACCAGTATGTGAAGTATAACTGCACCCTTAAATATGTATTTACTGTATTTGAAAACAGTGGCCCATAAATTGCAGTCCACGGTGTAGCTCTGGAGTACACCGCGGACGTGCAAAAAGAATATGCACCTACCTGATGGCGGCCCTCCCACATAAACTTGCTCTCTGATGCTGCGAGTAGGAGGGCAGCGTAATGGCCCATGGATCCCAGGGACGCAGCCTGTGCGGAAGCGTACCTGGGATCACGAGAACCTGGTCCTCCAATCAGAAGACAGATTGTCTTTCATTCATTTAAATTATTACATTACTTCATTACTACAGCTTTCAAAATACATACAGATTTAGCTTTTATTGTGGCAATCCAATTCATTACATGTAATTCTCACTTCTAAACAAATACTGCGCACTGTACAGAAAGCTAGGAAATGTAAACGTTATTTTAAAAATATCTGCAGCTTTAACATACACTAGGGTTGCTTCTCATCAAAGCTTTTAATGTTCCTGGATATCATTTATTTTTTTTAAAAAGCATTTTTTTCATTTCGGGTATCCCCTTACACTGTGGAAACAAGTCTTACACCCGTTTCCATCAGCTGTAAAATGTCAGTACGTAATTGCTGGGCAGTTGGTGGGCAATTAGTCCAACTCTGCGCCAGCAATTAGGTTTTCAGTGGTGGTGCGGATGGCCTGTCAACGCGCAAGTTGACAGACTGCAAGTTCGGGATTTAGCGCATGCGCAAGCACGTGCAAATATCCTGGACTTGCCCACCGCAAAATCCGATGCTCGCTGAATCCTGCAATTAGCTCAACATGTTATTAATAGTAAATCTTCCAGTGTGAGCTCATGCAGTAAAGGCGCTTGTACAGTTATTAAGGAAAGCCACACTTCCACCTGGATTGAATTCCTTCTTATTGATACTGAAAGTGCTGCAGGAATGCACAGGCTTATTTGTTTTCCACTCAGATCAACCAACTCCTTTTTCTTCTCCTGAAGCGATGACTTATGGTGGACTGGATAAATTTGGTTTTGAGCAGGTTGTGTGGCAATGTTTAAACTGAAGACCATAGGTCTGATTTTTAAATGAGAATCCCATTTCCAAATATTTGTGTCTTTATAATGAGGTTACATTAAGATTCATATTAAGATTTTTGGTGAAATTCATCAACAGCAAAGAAGGCATCATAATTCAAGCTATAATCCCACCTCCTGTGTTGCCCTAAACTGCCCCCTGTTTGGTTCTGGACTTGGCAAGAGATAGTGACCCTAGGAAGCCCCACCACCACCCACTAGCCTGTGCCACTGGAGCTAGGAGTATTCTAACTTGCACCAAGTCCTGTTCACCCATCTCCCCTGTGCTCACTGACCTACATTGGCTCCCAGTCCAGCAACTCGGATCTAAAAATTCTCACCCTTGATTTCAAACCTCTCCATGGCCTCACCCTTCTCTATCTCTGCAACATCCTCCTCCAGCCCTATAACCCTCAGATATCTGCACTCCTTCAATTCTGGCCTCTTGCGAATCCCTGATATTTTTTATTGGCGGCCATGCCTTCAGCAGCCAAAGCCCAAAGCTCTGGAATTCCCCTCAATCCTCTCTGCCTCTCTACCTCCTTTAAGACACTCCTTAAAACCTACCTCTTTGACCAAGCTTTTGGTCACCTGGCCTGATATCTCTTTGTGGCTTGGTGTCAAATTTTGATTCATAATCGCTCCTGTGAAGTGCCTTGGGATGTTTTGCTGCATTAAAGGTGCTATATAAATGCAAGTTGTTGTTGTTGTCCTGGTTTCATAGGCACTATATTGTACTCCATTACCAGAATGGCAGGGACAGAACAATCTTTGACACCAGCCACAAATGAAAAGATTTATCTTCCTCAATTTATCACCAGAAGGACTTTGTGAATGTTGTCAAAAGCATAACTCATTGCAACTGATGGTGGCACCTGTGTGAAATGAGAGGTTTATCACTAGCCTCCAAACTATGAAGTTAACAAAGTTACTTTTTAACTCCTGCATAGGTGCCCCTATCTGTATGGTTGTATATTTTTTTGTTCGTTTTATGGGATGTGGGCGTCGCTGGCAAGGCCAGCATTTATTGCCCATCCCTAATTGCCCTTGAGAAGGTGGTGGTGAGCCACCTTCTTGAACCACTGCAGTCCTTGTGGTGAAGGTACTCCCACAGTGCTGTTAGGGAGGGAGTTCCAGGATTTTGACCCAGCGACGATGAAGGATCAGCGATATACTTCTAAGTCAGGATGGTGTGTGACTTGGAGGGGAACTTAGAGGTGCTGGTGTTCCCATGCGCCTACTGCCCTTGTCCATCTAGGTGGAAGAGGTCGTGGGTTTGGGAGGTGCTGCCGAAGAAGCCTTGGTGAGTTGCTGCAGTGCATCTTGTAGATGGTACACACTGCAGCCATGGTACGCCGGTGGTGGAGGGAGTGAATGTTTAAGGTGGTGGATGGGGTGCCAATCAAGCGGGCTGCTTTGTCCTGGATGGTGTCGAGCTTCTTGAGTGTTATTGGAGCTGCATGCATCCAGGCAAGTGGAGAGTATTCCATTACACTCCTTACTTGTGCCTCGTAGATGGTGGAAAGGCTTTGGGGAGTCAGGAAGTGAGACACTCACCACAGAATACCTAGCCTCTGACCTGCTCTTGTTGCCACAGTATTTATGTGGCTGGTCCAGTTAAGTTTCTGGTCAATGGTGACCCCCCAGGATGTTGATGGTGGGGAGATTCGGCGATGGTAATACCGTTGAATGTCAAGGAGAGGTGGTTAGGCTCTCGCTTGTTGGAGATAGTCATTGCCTGGCACTTCTGTGACGCAAATGTTACCTGCCACTTATCAGCCCAAGCCTGAACGTCGTCCAGGTCTTGTTGCATGTGGGCATGGACTGCATCATTATCTGAGGGGTTGTGAATAGCATTGAACACTGTGCAGTCATCAGCGAACATCCCCATTTCTGACCTTATGTTGGAGAGAAGGTCATTGATGAAGCAGCTGAAGATGGTTGGGCCTAGGACACTGCCCTGAGGAACTCCTGCAGCAATGTCCTGGGGCTGCGATGATTGACCTTCAACCACCACAACCATCTTCCTTTGTGCTAGGTATAACTCCAGCCAGTGGAGCGTTTTCCCCCCGATTCCCGTTGACTTCAGTTTTACTAGTGCTCCTTGATGCCACACTCGGTCAAATGCTGCCTTGATGTCAAGGGCAGTCAATCTCACCTCACCTCGGGAATTCAGCTCTTTTGTCCATGTTTGGACCAAGGCTGTAATGAGGTCGGGTGCCGAGTGGTCTTGGCAGAACCCAAACTGAGCATCAGTGAGCAGGTTATTGGTGAGTAAGTGCCATTTGATAGCACTTTCAATGACACCTTCCATCACTTTGCTGATGATTGAGAGTAGACTGATGGGGCGGTAATTGACCAGGTTGAATTTGTCCTGCTTTTTGTGAACAGGACATACCTGGGCAGTTTTCCACATTGTCGGATAGATGCCAGTGTTGTAGCTGTACTGGAACAGCTTGGCTAGAGGCGCGGCTAGTTCTGGAGCACAAGTCTTCAGCACGATAGCTGGGATGTTGTCGGGGCCCATAGCCTTTGCTGTATCCAGTGTGCTCAGCTATTTCTTAATATCACATGGAGTGAATCGAATTGGCTGAAGACTGGCTGGTGGGGACCTCAGGAGTAGGCCGATATGGATCATCTACTCGGCACTTCAGCCTTGTCTTTTGCACTCACGTGCTGGGCTCCACCATCATTGAAGTTGGTGATATTCATGGAGCCTCCTCCTCCTGTTAGTTGTTTAATGGTCCACCACCATTCATGACTAGGTACAGCAGGACTGCAGAGCTTTGATCTGATCTATTGATTGTGGGATCGCTTAGCCCTGTCTATAGCATGCTGCTTCTGCTTTTTAGCATGCATGTAATCCTGTGTTGCAGATTCCCCAGGTTGGCACCTCATTTTTAGGTACACCTGGTGCTGCTCCTGGCATACTGTTCTACACTCCTTATTGAACTAGGGTTGGTCCCCTGGCTTGATGATAATGGTAGAGTGAGGGATATGCCGGGCCATGAGGTTGCAGATTGTGGTGGAATACAATTCTGCTGCTGCTGATGGCTCACAGTGTCTCATGGATGCCCAGTTTTGAGCTGCTAGATCTGTTCTGAATCTATCCCATTTACCACGGTGGTAGTGCCACACAACACGATGGAGGGTGTCCTCAGTGTGAACACGGGACTTCGTCTCCACAATGACTGTGCGGTGGTCACTGCTATCAATACGGTCATGCATCTGTGACAGGTAAGGACGAGGTCAAGTAAGTTTTTCCCTTGTGTTGGTTCTCTCACCACCTGTCGCAGGCCCAGACTTGCAGTTATGTCCTTCAGGACTCAGCCAGCTTGGTCAGGCTGTGACTAGTGGGGTACCACAAGGATCGGTGCTTGGGCCCCAGCTTTTCACAATCTATATCAATGATTTGGATGAGGGGACTAAATGTAACATTTCCAAATTTGCTGATGATACAAAGCTAGGTGGCAGTGTCAGTTGCGAAGATTATGTGAAGAGGCTTCAAGGGGATCTCGACAGGCTCAGTGAGTGGGCGAGAACATGGCAGATGGAATATAATGTGGATAAATGTGAAGTTATCCACTTTGGTAGAAAAAACAGAAAGGCAGAGTATTTCCTAAATAGTGAAAGATTGGGGAATGCAGATGCTCAAAGGGACCTGGGTGTCCTTGTACATGAGTCACTGAAAGTGAATGTGCAGGTGCGGCAAGCCATTAGGAAGGCAAATGGTATGCTGGCCTTCGTTACAAGAGGATTTGAGTACAGGAGTAAAGAAGTCTTACTCCAATTAAATAGGGCCTTGGTGAGACCACACCTGGAGTACTGTGTACAATTTTGGTCTCCTTACCTAAGGAAGGATATACTTGCCATAGAGGGAGTGCAACGAAGGTTCACAAGATTGATTCCTGGGATGGCGGGACTGTCATATGAGAAGAGATTGAGTAAACTAGGCCTGTATTCTCTTGAAGTCAGAAGAATGAAAGGGGATCTCATTGAAGCATACAAAATTATTACAGGGCTTGATAGGGTGGATGCTGGGAGAATGTTTCCCTTGGCTGGGGAGTCTAGAACTAGGGGCCACAGCCTCAAGATAAAGGATAGGCCATTCAGGACTGAGATGAGAAGACATTTCTTCACACAGAGGGTGGTGAATCTTTGGAATTCTCTACCCCAGAGGACTGTGGAGGCTCAGTCATTGGGTACATTCAAAACAGAAGTCAATAGATTTCTGACTAGTAAGGGATATGGCGATAGGGCCAGTGAATGGAGTTGAGGCAGAAGATCAGCCATGAAATGGTGGAGCAGGCTCGAAGGGCCTACTCCTGCGCCTATTTCTTATGTTGGTGAGGAGAACTTTGCAGGGTCAACTGGGCTGGGTGTGCCGAGGTCAATGCCGGGCAGTCCATCCAGTTTCATTCTTTTTATTAGCGGTTTGTTACAACTGGCCATTTCAGAGTGTAGTTAAGAGTCAACCATGGATCTGGAGTCACAGGTAAGGACAGCAGATTTCCTTCCCTAAAAGGAACATGAGTGAACCAGATGGGTTTTTACAATAATCCAATAGTTTCATGGTTATCATAACTAATAATTATTCCAGATTTATTTAATTAACTGAATTTAAATTCCCCAGCTGCCATAGTGGGATTTGAACTCACATCTCTGGATCATTAGTCCAGGCCTACTAGATTATTAGCCCAGTGACATTACCACTATGCTACTCTTCCCCTAATCTAAATGCTCCTAATTTTCTAGGTGTTACAATCTATGACTGTTCTCATGTATGAGAAGTCGCACAACACCAGGTTATAGTCCAACAGATTTATTTAATTTTACAAGCTTTCGGAGCTATTCGCTTCTTCCTCAGGTAAGTTAGCAGTGAGAGAATCTCCCAGAATTCACAATTTAAACACAGACAAAATCATGTAGAGCATGTTGTGATAAACAATAGATACATTGAAGTGTGTTACAAGTCAGTAAACGAGGGCTGGAGATGAAGTTGAAAACCACGAGAGAGCAATATTTGTCATATAGCCTCAATCCTAAAATGTGTTGCATCATTGAAGGGTTGGAGTAGTTTGTAGGAATGAGTCTATATTGTTTCATTATTTTTTTGCTGGCCTGTTGTAGCAGTCGGTGCATTCCTGGCTCCTGTGGACTGAAGAGTTATTATGCCAGATGATATGTACAGAGAATTTGGTTATATTTTACTGCAATAATAGGGGAATGTGCCTTATACTATTACCTTCTAACACACCTTAACTGAGTAGTTCCTTCTCAGTTATTAGGAATTATGACATGTGTGTAGTCAAACCTGGTAATACAAATTCAGAGGGAGTAACAACCCTCGAGTTACTAGAACTGTCCAATTGATACAGTGGAGGTGAATTTCCCTGGGGGTTCTCTTGCTCATCCTCCATAACTTTGGTGGAAGAACCATGGAAAACTTGGAGAAATTGCATAAATATGGATTATCAGAAACTATTTGGCTTGTTGGAAAAATTCAGGTGAATGGTATAAAAGGAAATTTAACAGCATGGATAGAAAGTTGATCAATGGACAAGAAACAAAGAGCTAGGGTATTGTTCAGACTGGAGAAGGGTTGGAAGTAGTTTTCCCTTCTGGGTCAGTGCTGGGCCCAGTTTTGTTCTCTGTATCTAAAGGATTTGGGCTTGGGTATAAGGAACACAATTTCAAAATTTGCAAATGACATAAGAGGTTTGGCAAACAGTGAGGAGGATTGTAAAAGAGACTTCTGGAAAGCAGACAGAACACAAGAAATAGGAAAAAGAAGCAGGAGTAGGCGATGAGGCCCATTGAGGCTGTTCCGCCATTCAATAAGATCATGGCTGAACTTTTACATCAACTCCACTTTCCTGCCTTATCCCTATATCCCTTAATGCCCCAAAATCTATCGATTTCAGTTTTGAATATACTCATCGACTGAGCATCCACAGCCCTCTGGGGCAGAGAATTCCAAAGATTCACAACCCTCTGAGTGAAGAAATTTCACCTCATCTCAATCCTAAGTGGCCGACCCCTTATCCTGAGACTATGGCCCCTAGTTCTAGACTCTCCGGTTAGGGGGCAACAGCCTCTCAGCATCTACCCTATCAAGCCCTAAGAATTTTATAAATTTCAATGAGATCACCGCTCATTCTTCTAAATTCCAGAGAATACAGGCCCAGTCTACTCAATCTCTCCTCACAGGACAATCCCCTCATCCCAGGAATCAATCCAGTGAACTTTTGTTGCACCCCCTCTGGGGCAAGTATATCCTTCCTTAGGAAGGGAGACTAAAACTGTACACAATACTCCAGGTGTGGGCTCACCAAAGCCCTATATAATTGCAGCAAGACTTCCTGACTCATACTCCAACCCCCTTGCAATAAAGGGTAACATACCATTTGCCTTCCTAATTCCTTGCTGTATCTGCATGTTAACTTTCTGTGATTTGTGTAAAAGGACAGCCAAATCCCTCTGAATAACATTAACTAGTCTCTCACCTTTTTAAAAATATTCTGCTTTCCCATTTTTTCTACCAAAGTGGATAATTTCACACTTCTCCCCACTATACTCCATTTGCCACCTTCTTGCCCAATCACTTAACTGGTCTATATCCCTATGCAACCTTTTTACATCCTCCTCACAGCTTACTTTCCCACTCTAAGAAATCGTGGATTGAAAGAAATAATAGTCTGTTACGGGTTCCCTAGATCAGCAGTTTGCCTAAGTTGATGACACAGAAAGATTCCAGTCATGTCAGAAAAAAAAACTGCACAGAGAGCTGAATTACGAGGTCAGAACACAAAAACAGGCCTTCAAGTGGGCATAACTAGGCCTGATAAAGGATGCAGCAAGGAGCTGTAGGATAAACAAGCTGTCTACAAGAGGGCAACAAGACCTTTAGAACAGAGATAAGGAGGAAAATGACCTCATGAGGCTGGGAGGGGGCTGTCATAGGTAGCCTCTCCCTTGTAATTGGACAATAGGATGGGGAACAAATGATTAACACCAGCCCACCGAAATAACTATAAATATAGATGACCGAGAGATGAAATCAGGCAGTTCGGGGCGAAGGCATCCCCGAGGTGGCTACTGCCCAACACCTTGGTCAAGTTTAGGCTCGGAGGTGGCTGACGGCCTAACACCTCCAACAACCGTCCATCCGGTTGTTTCATTCCATTCCAGGGCCGTAGATCGCCCTCATCTGTCATGAGTTGTATGTCTACTGTATCTATTTCAATCGCATGTAGTAATATCTGATATGATAGCAAAATACTGCGGATGCTGGAAATCCGAAATAACAACAGAAAACGCTGGAAAAACTCAGCAGGCCAGGCAACATCCGTGGAGAGAGAAACAGTGTTAACGTTTCAGGTCGAAACCCTTCGTCGGAACTGAGAGAAAAGCAAGAAATTAAACAGATAAAAATGCAAGGGGGAGGCTGGGGGGAGGAATAAAGGAACAAAAGGGTTGGTCTATGGTGAGTAGAGACATTAAGAGATGCTCAAGGCAAGACGAGATGGTAATGGGACAAGTTAAGAAACAAAAGCTGAGGTGTGAAAAGCTGGCAGAATGAGACAGCTGCCGTAGGGGGAGAGAGAGAAAGAAAAAAAGGAAAAAGGCACGGACCAAAGATGTGGATAAAATGTATATATATGTGGGAGGGGCCGGGGTTATGATCTAAAATTGTTGAACTCGATATTGAGTCCGGAAGGCTGTAAAGTGCCTAAACGAAAGATGAGGTGCTGTTCCTCGAGCTTACGCTGAGCTTCCGTGGAACAATGTACGAGGCCGAGGACGGTGAGGTCTGAGTGGGCGTGGAGGGGTGAATTAAAATGACAAGCGACCGGAAGCTCGGGGTCACCCTTACAGACTGAATGGAGGTGTTCCACAAAGCGGTCACCCAATCTGCGTTTGGTCTCCCCAATGTAGAGGAGACCACATCGTGAGCAGCGACTACAGTATACTAGATTGCAAGAAGTACAAGTAAATCGCTGTTTCACCTGGAAGGGGTGTTTGGGGCCCTGGAGAGTGGGAAGGGGGGGATGTATAAGGGCAGGTGTTGCATCTCCTGCGCTTGCACGGGAAGGTGAAGGGGAAGGGGTGCTGGGGTGATAGAGGAGTGGACTAGGGTGTCTCGGAGGGAGCGGTCCCTACGGAATGCTGAAAGGGGAGGTGAGGGGAAGATACGTTTGGTGGTGGGATCACGTTGGAGGTGGCGGAAATGGCGGAGGTTGATCCGTTGAATGTGGAGGCTGGTGGGGTGAAAGGTGAGGACAAGGGGAACCCTATCGTGTTTCCGGGAGGGAGGAGTCGGGGTGAGGGCAGAAGTGCGGGAGATGGAACGGACACGGTCGAGGGCCGTGTCGACCACGGTAGAGGGGAATCCTCGGTTGAGGAAAAAGGAAGACATGTCGGAAGCACTGGTATGGAAGGTGGCATCGTCGGAGCAGATGCGGCGGAGACGGAGAAACTGGGAGAAGGGAATAGAGTCCTTACAGGAGGCGGGGTGGGAGGAAGTGTAGTCCAGGTAGCTGTCGGAGTCAGTGGGCTTGTAGTGAATGTTGGTCAATAACCTATCCCCAGAGATGGAGACGGAGAAGTCGAGGAAGGGGAGGGAAGAGTCGGAGATGGACCATGTGAAGGTGAGGGAAAGGTGGAAATTGGAGGCAAAGTGAATGAAATTGTCTAGTTCGGGGCGAGAGCAGGAAACGGCACCGATACAGTCGTCAATGTACCGGAAAAAGAGGTGAGGGAGGGGACCCGAGTAGGACTGGAACAAAGAGTGTTCCACATATCCCACAAAAAGGCAGGCATAGCTAGGACCCATGCGGGTACCCATAGCAACACCTTTGATTTGGAGGAAATGGGTGGAGTCAAAGGAGAAGTTGTTCAATGTGAGAACAAGTTCAGCCAGGCGGAGGAGGGTGGCGGTAGATGGGGACTGGTTGGGCCTCTGTTCAAGGAAGAAGCGGAGCTCCCTCAGGCCATCCTGGTGGGGGATGGAGGTGTAGAGGGATTGTACGTCCATGGTGAAAAGGAGGCGGTTGGGGCCAGGAAACTGGAAACTGTTAAAGTTGCGGAGGGCGTCAGAGGAATCGCGGATGTAGGTGGGAAGGGACTGGACAAGTGGAGAAAAAATAGAGTCGAGATAGGAAGAGATAAGTTCCATGGGGCAAGAGCAGGCTGAAACGATGGGTCTACCAGGGCAGTCCTGTTTGTGGATCTTGGGAAGGAGGTAGAAGCGGGCTGTGCGGGGTTGGGGAACTATGAGGTTGGCGGCCGTGGGGGGGAAGATCTCCAGAGGAGATGAGGTCAGTGACAGTCTTGGACACGGTGGCTTGATGTTCGGTAGTGGGGTCATGGTCCAGGTGGAGGTAGGAGGAGGTGTCGGAGAGTTGGCGTTCAACTTCCGCTAGGTAGAGGTCGGTTCGCCAAACAACAACAGCACCACCCTTGTCAGCAGGTTTAATGACAATGTCGGGGTTGGATCGGAGAGAATGGAGTGCTGCAAGTTCAGAGGGAGGTAGGTTGGAGTGAGTGAGTGGAGCCGAGAAATTGAGATGGCCGATGTCACGGCGGCAGTTAGCAATGAAAAGATCTAGAGAGGGTAAGAGGCCAGAGGGAGGGGTCCAGGTGGAACGAGAATTCTGAAAGCGGGAGAAAGGGTCAGCCATGCGGGGGGGAAGACTCCTGGCCAGAGAAGTGGGCACGGAGACGGAGGCGGCGGAAAAAGAGCTCAGCATCGTGCCGAGCTCGAAATTCATTGAGGTGGGGGCGTAAGGGGATGAAGCTCAGGCCTTTGCTGAGGACTGATCGTTCGGAGTCAGAGAGGGGAAGGTCAGAGGGGATAGTGAAAACGCGGCAGAGGGTGAGATTGGGAGAAGCGGGGTCAGAGGAAAGTGAAGGGGAAGAAGGTTCTGGAAGGGCGTTAGTGTCCAAGAGTTGTTGAAGCTTGCGATCCTTGACATCGGAAAGGAACAAGATAAGTTTTTTGTTGACGCACCGGATGAGTCTAAGGATGAAATGGAACTGTGGACCCGGACAGCTTTGAGATAGAGTGCGTCGGTGCTGCTGAAGAGAGATGTCGAGAGTGTTCATGTGGCGCCGCATGGCGTTGAGCGTGGATCTCAAGATGCGGCGAGAGCAGTAAGCACTTCGTTTAGGCACTTTAGAGCCTTCCGGACTCAATATCGAGTTCAACAATTTCAGATCATAACCCCGGCCCCTCCCACATATATATATACATTTTATCCACATCTTTTGGTCCGTGCCTTTTTCCTTTTTTTTCTTTCTCTCTCTCCCCCTACGGCAGCTGTCTCATTCTGCCAGCTTTTCACACCTCAGCTTTTGTTTCTTAACCTGTCCCATTACCATCTCGTCTTGCCTTGAGCATCTCTTAATGTCTCTACTCACCATAGACCAACCCTTTTGTTCTTTTATTCCTCCCCCCAGCCTCCCCCTTGCATTTTTATTTGTTTAATTTCTTGCTTTTCTCTCAGTTCCGACGAAGGGTTTCGACCTGAAACGTTAACTCTGTTTCTCTCTCCACGGATGTTGCCTGGCCTGCTGAGTTTTTCCTGCGTTTTCTGTTGTTATTTAGTAATATCTGATTATGCTTTAAACTGTATCTCTTTAATAAAAAGCCTTACAATTCCTAAGACCCTTTGGGTAATCTGTGTGTGACCTGTGATCCAAATCTTAGTGGTGTCAGAAGTGGGATCACAGAGTTGGGAGTTGTAAGGTTCCGCTTGGGGGGACCGGAGGGACTTGGTCAAACGCACGTAGACTGAGTATTTTTCTCTAAAAGAAGGGAACGGGAAAGAGCGTGTTAAAAAGTAAAACCAGAAATACAATGGCATTGGCATATCACCGGGAACAGTTGATAGATAGCCTGAAGGTGGTGAAGCATAAAGTGCAGCAGAGAGAGGGGGAGATAGAGAAGGACAAAATCTAAATTACAGGCTAACCAATCTGAAAACTCAGCAAAGGGAAAAAACAAGGATTTGGAAAGCCAGGAAAAGCTGCTGAGATGCAGATTTTTAAAAAAAGGAAAAAAAAGAGAAACTTAAAGTGTTACCGACATGGAAGTCATTAACGTCTGTGCCGAGACAAATAAAACACAAGATTTGCTGAGTGAAAGGAACCTTAAAAAATGCTAGAATTTCAGTGTGTGTGAAAGTGTGTGTTAAAGTGTGGAAGTTTGCTGACTATGA
Source organism: Squalus acanthias (assembly GCA_030390025.1). NCBI lineage: Eukaryota > Metazoa > Chordata > Chondrichthyes > Squaliformes > Squalidae > Squalus > Squalus acanthias. Next base: position 88,655,399 of record CM059428.1, on the reverse strand, counting down.
ATGTTTAAGAAGGTACACTATTCCTTTTCTCTAAAAGTCTGTCTTACGCCACCTAGCTTTGTATTGTCAGCAAACTTGGATATATTGTACTTGGTCACCTCATCTAAGCAATTAGATTGTAAATAGCTGATGACCAAGCACTGATCCTTGCAGAACTCCACTAGTTACACCCTGCCATCCCGAAAATAGACAGTTTATTCCTACTCTCTGTAGTCTGTCCATTAACCAATCCTCTATCCATGCTAATATATTACCCCAGTCCCATGAGCCCTAATCTTGTGTAACAACCTCTTGTGTGGCATCTTATAGAATGCCTTCTGAAAATCCAAATATACTACATCCACTGGTTCTTCCTTATCTACCCTGCTAGTTACAACCTCAAAAAACAATAATAGATTTGTCAACCATGATTTCCCTTTTATAAAACCATGTAGACTATGCTTAACCATAGTGATTTTCCAAGTGCCCTGCTACCACGTCCTTAATAGATTCTAGAATTTCACTACTACTGATGTCAAGCTAACTGGCCTATAGTTCCCGATTTTCTCTCTCCCTCCTTTCTTTAACAACGAGGTCACATTTGCTACCTTCCATTCCATGGGGACCGTTCTAGTATCTAGAGAATTCTGGAAGATCAAAGCCAATGTATTCACTTTCTCTGCAGCCACCTCTTTTAAAACCCTAGGGTGTAGGCCATCAGGTCCAGGGGATTTGTTGGCTTTTAGTTCCATTAATTACTCCAGTACTTTTTTTTTTTACTAACATTAATTACTTTAAGCTCCTCACTCTCATTAGACCTTGGTTCCTTAATTTCCGAATGTTCTTTGTGTCTTCTACTGTGAAGACAGACAAAATATTTATTTAACGTCTCTGCTATTTCTTCCCCCCGCCCCCCACCCCCACCCCCATTATAATTTCTCCTGTATCTGCCCCTAAGGGACCCATGTTTACTTGCTAATCCCTTCCTTTTTACATACTTGTAAAAGCTCTTACAATCTGTTTTTATATTTCTTGCTAGATTACCCTCATTCTATTTTCTCCCTCTTCAACAATTTCTTTGTATTCCTTTGCTGATTTTTAAAATCCTCCAATCCTTAGGTTTACTACTCTTTTTGGAAACATTGTAAGCCTCTTCTTTTAATCCAATACTATCATTAACTTTTCTAGTTAGCCATGGCTGTACCACTTTTCCAGTGGAGTTTTTATTCCGCAAGGGAATCTATATTCATTGAGAATTAAGAAATATTTTCTTTAAACATTTGCAATTGCTTATCTACCGTCACATCTTTTAAATCTAATTTCCCAATCTACCTCAGCCAACTCACCCCTCATACCTTTGTCATTGGCTTTATTTAAATTTAAGACCCTAGTTTTAGACTTAACCACATCACTCTCAAACTTAATATGGAAGTCTATCATATTAGGATCACTCTTCCCCAGAGGATCCTTTACTATAAGATTACTAATTAACCCTGTCTCATTACACAATACTAGATCTAAAATAGCCTGTTCCCTAGATTGTTTCTTGACATATTGTTCTAGAAAACTGCCTCGAATGCATTCCATTAAGTCATCCTCCAAGCTAGTTTGTGCAGACGATATGAAAATTAAAGACCCCCACAATTATTGCATGACCCTTGTTACATGCTCCTCTTATTTGCTGATTTATACTTTGTCCAACTCTCTGATTATTGTTCGGGGGGCTAAAACGACTCCCACCAGTGTTTTCTGTATATTGCTATTTCTTAGCTGCACCCATACTGATTCTACATCCTGATTGTGAGCCAAGATCCTTTCTCCCTATTGCCTTTATCTCATCCTTTATTATCAGGGCTACCCAACCTCCTTTTCCATTTTGCTTATATTTTCTAAGTATCAAGTACCCTGGAATATTTCGTTTCCAACCTTGGTCACTCTGCAACCACGTCTCAGTAATGGCTACTAGAGCAAACCCATTTAAATTTTTGTGCCATTAATTCATCTATCTTGTTATGAATGCTTTGCGCATTCAGATATAGCACCTTTAATTTTTTTTACTATTTTTCCCTAATGTGGCCTTAGTCACTAATGCCCTATTACCGTTATTAAACTCTCTGTCCCTTCATGACACAATCTGCTTGATTTTACCCAAACCGCTACTCTGCTCTACAGGCTTGACTTCTCTTCAGACTTATAAATTTACCCTTACCTGAACCCTCCCTCCCCTTCTTAGTTTAAAGCCCCATCTACTGCCCCAGTTATTTGATTCACCAGTACACTGGTCCCAGCCCAGTTTAAGTGGAGTCCATCCCAATGATCCTCTTTCCCCAGTACTGGTGCCAGTGCCCCATGAATTGAAACCCCTGCTTCCCACACCACTTTCAGACACACATTTCAACTTCTAACCTGTTTGTTCCTATGCTAATTTGCACATGGTTCATGTCATAATCTAGAGATTATTACTTTTGAGGTTCTGCTTTTTAATTTGTACTCCAGCTCCTTAAACTCCCTCAGCAGAACCTCAATCCTAGTTCTACCTATATCGTTAATTCCTATGTGGACCACAATAATTGGATCTTCCCCCTCCTTCAAGTTCTTCTCCAACCATGAGGAGATGCCCTTAACCCTGGCACTGGGCAGGCAACACAGCCTTTGGGACTCCTGGTCATGGCTGCAGAGAACAGTATCTATTCCCCTGACTATACTATCCCTTACCACTACCACATAACTTATCACTCCCCCCATTTGAATGGCCTCCTGTACCACAGTGCCATGGTCCATTTGCCCAGCCTCCCTGCAGTCTTTGTTCTCATCCACACTGGTAATAAGTACCTTGCACCTGTGGGACAATGGCAAAGGCTGTGGCTCCTGAACCACTGCATCGGCAGTCCCCTTACCTGCCTGAGTCACAGACACATTCTCCTGTTCCTGACCACTAACCAAATCTAAACCACTGCCTAACCTAAGGGATGTGACTGCTGCCTGGGTCAAAATGTCCAGGTAACTCCCCCACCCCCTCCCTGATGCATCACAATGTCTGCACCTCGGTCTCCGGCTCAACAATTATGAGCCGAAGTTCCTCGAGTTGCTGACAATTACTGCAGATGTGGTTGCCTGGGATCACGCTGCTCTCACAAACTCCCCCATGTGCAGAGACGGCACACCTCCTGCACGGCTATCTCTATCTAACCTTGTTGTATATAATTAACTTACTCAGTTTATTTTTTAGTTTTTTTTAAACTAATTAATTTAACCAGTTAAAATTACTAATCTAATAAAGTATTAGTTATAGGTTCCTAGTTTTAAATACTTACTGCCTCAGGCTTACACAAACCACTACAAGTGTTAAAGGTAAAATGAGCACATCCTTACCCCTCTGCACCAAACTCCCACTTTCACCAAATTCTCAACTTTCCACCTTTTTTTTTTACATTGCATTCCATACATTGCAATCTGTGGTTATGTTCTGTGCCTTAGCAGTCACCTTCAACTTTTATACACCCTCTGAGCCACACCCAAGTTACAACTGTTCAGTCAGCATCCTCACAGTAATTACCCTCGATTCAGGCAATCACTTACAGCTTATTACAGCTGATTGACTTTTAACTACTAACTGCTAACTTCTTAACCGCTAACTGCCTTGCAATTTTTAAAGTTCTAAGTTAAATTCTAAATGTTAAGACTAAATTTCAGTTTGACCTGCTCACCTACTTCCCAGAGTTGCACTCTCACCAAATTCTCGACTTCCCACTCTATTTACGATGCACTAGGTTCATGTTGTGATCTGTGGCTACGCGCTGTGCCTTAGCTCAGTGGTTAGTGGGACAGGTTAGCAGGATGGGCAGACAGGTGGCAGATACAACTTAATGCGGATAAATGTGAAGTAACACAATTTGGGAGAATAAAACAAGGAATGCAAGAATACACTCAATGGTAAGATACTGAAAGGTGTGGATGAACAGGGAGACTTGGGAGTTTAAATATGCAATGCCTTGAAATTGTGAGTGCAGGTAGATAAAGCCATTATGGCCTTTATTGCAAAGGGAATGGAGTATAAAAGTTGGGAAGTCCTGTTACAACTGTACAGGGTGTTGGTGAGACCACACCTGGAGTACTGCGTACAGTTTTGGTCTCCTTATTTAAGGAAGGATATACTTACATTGGAGGCAATTCAGAGAAGGTTCACGAGGTTGATTCCGGAGATGAAAGGGTTGTCTTATGAAGAAAGATTGAGCAGGTTGAGCCTTTACTCATTGGAGTTTAGAAGAATGAGAGGGGATCTTATTGAAACATATAAGATTCTGAAGGGGCTTGACAGGGTAGATGCAGAGAGGATGTTTCCCCTCATGGGGGAATCTAGAACTAGGGGGCATAATTTCAGAATAAGGGGGCACCCATTTAAAACAGAAATGAGGAGGAATTTCTTCTCTCAGAGGGTCGTGAATCTTTGGAATTCTCTTTCCCAGAGAGCTGTAGAGGCTGAGTCATTGAATATATTTAAGTTGGAGATAGACAAATTTTTGAATGGTAAGGGAATCAAGGGTTATGGGAAGTGGGCAGGGAAGTGAAGTTGAGGCCAATATCAGATCAGCCATGATCTTATTGAATGGCGGAGCAGACTCGAGGGGCCAAATGACCTACTCCTGCTCCTACGTCTTATGTTCTTATGTTCTTATAAAAGAGAAATAGAATTTTGGGGTTTAATAGGGGTTTTTCAAACATAATGGGGGAAAAATTTGTGTTCGCCAGCAAAGTTGCCGGTGTTAGCGACAACTGCAGTTAACGGCCGCTGGAAATGGCTGCAACGCTAACCGAGTGAAATTGGTCTGGGGGACATGGAGATAGGTGGCGCAGCGCTCACCTTCCGTGCAATGCTGTCCTGGTTGCATTGTTGGTTGGATCTAGGACGAAGTTCCTGTCCAGGTCCGGCATTGCAGCTTCCCACAGCCTCTGTGAGCGAAGCTGTGGAGCTCGCAAGGAATTGTGGGCAATAAAGAGGTCTGAGATTTAAAGGGGCCATGCACACTGAACCAATACAAAATAAAATGCAGTGAATCAATACATTTTTCAGGCCTTTCTGCCTTTAAAAAAAAATCAATATTTAAAAGAAGTTCCAAATGTGAATATTCAGTTGTTAAAGCTGAATTACCTTCCTAACCTCAACAAATGGGAAAACTGCCTCAGCACTAACACAAATGGCTCAGCAAGCCTCCAGCTTTGTGCAGGGGGTCAACACTGCAAGAGTGGCCCTCTACCCACAGGAGCCAGAAGGCGCTCCAGAAAGAATGATGTGGGAGTACATCGCTAAGGCTGTCACTGCCAGCAGTGTCGCCCCCACCACCTGGCTCCAGTGCCCAAAGAAGCTTCATGACCTCAGACCACTTCTTCAAAAGCCGTCCCCTACCAACTGCACCACTAGTCTCACACACTGCTCAATGCACAACCCCCAATCACTCACCTACCAACAATCTACACCAATCACGAGGCACATTTCCCATTCCTAGCCTCACCTCACCCCCTTGGAGGAGACAGTGCAGGCCATTCTTGGCAGGGGCATGGTTGAGCCCTTGGCCAGCAGTGGGGCTGAAAAGATACAAGATGCGGGTATCCTCGTACATTATCCTCCTTCTGGCATGCACCTCTTGCTTTCCCGCCCTCCCATCAGCACAACTCCACCTTGTGCCTTCCTCATTTCCACCCAAGAAATGCAGTCGCCCCGCCAATGGGTCAACAAGAAGAGGCAGCCTGCCCAGCCAGTGGGACCGCAGGTGGATGATTCCATCCTGGATATCCCGGCCACAAAGGGTCTGTCTGGGCTGCATCCTCCCATCTGATTCCTCCTCTTCGGCATCTTCCTCTTCTGCGTCTTCCTCTTCCCTCTGCAAACGAATGCTGTAAATGTAAAATGACAGCATAAAATGCTGGAAATACTCAGTTGGTCAAGTAGCATGTCGACTTGAGATGTGAACTCTGTTTTTCTCTCCACGGATGTTGCGTGACCTGCTCAGTGTTCGCAGCATGTTCTGTCTTCTCAAAGGCCTTCATTTACCATCTGAGCCCTTGCAAGCATCCAGCAGCACTCCCTACACACTTAAAAAACTTTTCACATCTATTGTACCATGCCACCACTTCAATAAAATTTTAAAAAACCCAGTCCAACCCCTTAGATTCAAACTTACCTGAATGATGTGTGTGTCCCTTTAAGAGCTGCAGACAGCACCACTGTCGACCTGCTTGCACGCCAGGTTAACCTGGCATGCTTAGGACCCAGCGCTGAATTCAGCGCTAGGGTCGAAGTTCGCGTTGGTGATGTTAAGTCGGCATTGCACGCCGATTGACGTCACCACAGCGGCATTTTCTTTCCAGGGCGCTGCCAGTTACTGGCAGTGCAAAGGGGGAGAGGAATATGGTGGCCGCCACGGGACCTGCCACCAACTGGCGAAAGAGCGGTGGTTGCCATTTTATCGCCATTTCATGGCGCTACGGAGTGGCACTCAACAGATGAATTTCTAGCCCAGAGTGGTTTGATCAAATGAAAAGGGATCTTTTGGTTGGGGATTTGAATGATGAGAGTTATCAATGTAAAATTGTTACTAAGAGAGTGAAGAGAGAGGAGAGGAAAAATTTCTTGACTCAAAAAGTTGTTGGAAAATGGAATAACAAAGAGCCAGCACAGACGTAATAGGCTGAATTACCTTCTTCTGTGCTGTAGATTTCTGTGGTTCTATGGTTCTCTGGACTGACGTCTCCTATTGACTATAATGAGACTTCAACTCAGGCTAGAGGAAGCGTTTGCTACAATGGAAGGATTGTAATGTTCTGTTATAACTAGTTTCAGTAATATTGTACTTGATCCAAGCCTATTTTTGGTATATAATTTGATTTGTCATAAGTATACTAACACCATTGTTTATGATGAGCTTGCCAAATGCAATTATTTGAAATATCCTCTGGAAAAGTTATACAAAAATTGTCCAATTTTGAATGTTTTCCATATCACTGGTATTTGCGTTTCTTTAATGTTGTGCCAAACGAGCAATCGTGATACCATCTTAAACAAACACAACTGTAATTAGTTACCAGAGCCTGAAATAAGCCTCAGACATGCAGCGGTTCCACTTCTTGGTGATCTGGTTGAATTCCCCAATGTTGATGTGTTGACTATAAATGGTGAAATTTCCACAAGCATCAATATAATCATTAACTCCTGAAGCTATTTGTTTCACAAACCGTTCATGTTTATTCAATAAGGAATTAAATATTCCAGAAATATATAACAGATGAGTCTTTTACTTCAACTATTCAAAGATTTATATCTTTGAGAGGAAACTCATCATTTGTCAGGATCCTAGATTAAAACACTTATTGGCTGACATACCAGTTCCATTAACTGCTTTTTCCTTGTTCACTAGATGTCTACAGCAGACAGTCTATTTAAAATAGCAGCAGGAGTCACTGTTAATTTTTTTGAGCGGTGGCTTGATCTGAACATGCTGGGTCGGAATCTTGCTGGAGTGGGGCATCTCGCTGTGTGTCCTGTTAGTTAGATTTTTTCTGCAACCTTCAGCACAATTTTTTTTTGTGCTGTAACTTGCTGGAAGTGCGAGCTGATAATGGGCAATGGGGCATCTGGGACCTCAGTGAATGGTGGGACCTACAGTGCATCTCCTTAACCAATGAGATTTAAGGATTGAGAAAGAAACAGAGGAACAACTGAGAAGGAAATAGAGTGAATTAGAAACACATCAGATACAGAAAGAGAAATTAAGAGATGGAAAGAAAATTTGGATTTAGAGAGAAAAAAAAGAGACAGAAAGGAAAAGTAAGACATTCTTTAAAAAAATTAAATTTGACATTTTTAAAATCTCTGAGCACAATTGACCACCTGACTGAATGAGATTCCACAGTTTAAATTGTTCAATTTCTGGGCCAGAGAGGTTGATTGGCATTGCATTAACAATTATCATGTTCTTAAAGTGGTACTCATGCCCTTAATTACAATTCTTAACTTTTTGTGGTGCGTTTAAAGGGCAATTAATTTGCAAATTCAGCAAGTTCCTAAAAATATCAGGGAGGCTAAGGGCAAGATGCAAGTTCTGGAGATTTGCAACACACAGTGTATTTCTTAATCCCCTAATACAAAAGCAAATCTGAAATAAAAACAGAAGATGCTGGAAATACTCAGCAGGTCAGGCAGCATCTGTGGAGAGAATGTTCATCGACCTGAAACGTTAACTCTGTTTCTCTCTCCACAGATGTTACCTGACCATTGAGTATTCCAGCATTTTCTGTTTTAATTATCTTAATCCCCTAAACTTGCTGTCTGATTTGCACATTAATAACGGCGTGCGTTGTTAAACATGCCGTTATTTTTACAGCAAGTTCCAGCCCATGATATATAGCCAAGTTCTGGTCTTAATGAATTAATACATGGAAACCATTGCTTATTTTTAATGTTCCCTAATTAATTAAATCTCTGGGTGCAAGATAGCATCCTGTCACTGCACCATCAAGTAGCTGTTCATGTCCATCCTAGCTATCTCAGTAGCCAGAGGAAGCATTTCAACTCTGAGGCTTCATTTACTGGGGAAAAATAAGACTGCGGTTCTAGGAGGAAGGGGTGAGAGCAGAATTGCGGGAAATGGAACAGACATGGTCGAGGGCCCTGTCAACCACGGTGGAGGGGAATCCTCAATTGAGGAAAAAGGAAGACATGTCGAAAGCACTGGTGTGGAAGGTGGCATGGTCAGAACAGATGCGGCGGAGATGTAGAAATTGGGAGAATGGAATTGAGTGCTTACAGGAAGCGGGGTGGGAGAACGTGTAGCCAAGGTAGCTGTGGGAGTCAGTGGGCTTATAGTGGATGTTGGTTGATAGCCTAGCCCCAGAAATGGAAACAGAGAAATCAAGGAAGGGAAGGGAAGAGTCAGAGATGGACCATGTGAAGGAGAGGGAAGCATGGAAATTGGAAGCAAAGTTGATGAAATTTTCCAGGTCGGGGCGCGAGCAGGAAATGGCACTGATACCGTCATCGATGTACCGGAAGTAGAGGTGAGGGAGGAGACCTGAGTAGGACTGAAACAAAGAATGTTCCACATATCCCATGAAAAGGCAATTATAGCTAGGACCCATGCGGGTTCCCATAGCAACACCTTTTATTTAGAGGAAGTGAGTGGAGTCAAAGGAGAAGTTGTTCAATGTGAGAACAAGTTCAGCCAGGTGGAAAAGGGTGGTGGTGGATGAGGACTGGATGGGCCCCTGTTCAAGGAAGAAGCGGAGCGCCCTCAGGCTGTCCTGGTGGGGGATGGAGGTGTTGAGGGATTGGGCCTCCATGGTGAAAAGGAGACGGTTAGGGCCAGGAAAATGGAAACTGCTGAAGAGTCGCGAATGTAGGTGGGAAGAGACTGGACAAGGGGAGAAAAAATAGTGTTGAAATAGGAAGAAATCAGTTCCATGGGGCAAGAACAGGTTGAAACGATGGGTCTACCAGGGCAGCCCTGTTTGTGGATCTTGGGAAGGAGGTAGAAGTGGGCTATGCGGGGTTGGGGGACTATGAGGTTGGAGGCCGTGGAGGGAAGTTCTCCAGAGAAGATGACATCAGTGATAGTCTTGGAAACGGTGGCTTGATGTTCGGTAGTGGGGTCATGGTCAGGTGGAGGTAGGAGGAGGTGTCAGAGAGTAAGCGTTCAGCCTCCGCAAGGTTAAGGTCAGTTCGCCAAACAACAACAGCACCACCCTTGTCAGCAGGTTTAATGATGATGTTGGGGTTGGATCTGAGCGAACGGAGTGCTGCAAGTTCAGAGGGAGGTAGGTTGGAGCAAGTGAGGGGAGCCGAGAAATTGAGCCAGCCGATGTCACGCTGGCAGTTTGCAATGAAAAGATCTAGAGAGGGTAAGAGACCAGAGGGAGGGGTGCAGGTAGAACGAGAATTCTGAAGACGAGAGAAAGGGTCCACTGTGCAGGGGAAGACTCCTGGCCAAAGAAGTGGGCATGGAGACGAAGGCGATGGAAAAATAGCTCAACATTGTGCTAAGCTCAAAATACATTGAGGTGGGGGCGTAAGGGAATGAAGCTCAGGCCTTTGCTGAGGACTGATCGTTCGGGGTCAGAGAGGAGAAGGTCAGAGAGGATAGTGAAAACATGGCAGGGGGTGAGATTGGAAGAAGGGATGGGGGTCAGAGGAAAGTGATGGGGAAGAAGCTTCCGGAGGGGCGTTGGTGTCCAAGAGTTGTTGAAACTTGCGATCCTTGACAACTGAAAGGAAGAATAAAAGTTTTTTGTTAAAGTACCAGATGAGGCGAAGGATGAAATGGAACTGCGGACCAGGACAGCTGTGAGATAGAGTGAGTCAGTGCTGCTGAAGAGAGAGGTCGAGAGCGTGCATGTGGCGGCACATGGCGTTGAGCATGGATCTCAGGATGCGGCGAGAGCAGTGGTTCGAGGAACGCTGAATATCTTGGAGATATCTGTAGTCCTGGGTAGATCCGAAACACGAAAGGTGCAATTTCAGTTGGAATCCACGTGGAGTAAGTTGGAGCCAGAGACAGTTGCTGAGGAAAGATATTTGGCTGTGAAAGCGAGTTTTGGCAGATACCTGATCAAACACGAGAAGGGAAACAGAAAGCAATGAAGATGAACAAGGTAAAAGAGACAAATGGAAATCCCTCCGGAATCTTCTTCCCCTTCACTTTCCTTTGACCCCATCCCTTCTTCTAATACTCCTATACATATTGGATACTTGGAAGGGCTTACAAGGGAATTGAAGGAACATCTGAAAAGAGATCAAGAGATATCTCTTTGGTAACTGTATGAAGTATATTAGATACTGCCAGTGCTTTTTTCAAATGATTCAACTTGTCATATTAGAAAGTAATTCAACTGGTGAATTGCTTTGCGGTTTCTTACTGTTCCCTGATGGATGTAACTGAATAGGAGCATTCAATTTTTTTTGTGGTGGAGGGCGGGGGGAGGGGGGAGGAACTCAGCTTGTCTGCTATGTCACTTATAAGAAATTGCAAGTGTTTGATAGTTTGATATTTTATCAAGCGCCACACTTATAATATTGCTTTTTCTGAATTGCAGACCCAGATTTTTTGGTAAGAATAGTGGTGAAACTATCAGCGCGCACTGTTATTAAAGAGCAAATCGGACAGCAACTTCCAGTGTCTGCACATGCACAGTTAAATGTGGAAATCAGGAAGTTGCTGTCCGAGTTGCCCTTCTACTCCACAAGCTTCGCTACACTGGTATGTTGCCGAGAGACTCGGCATGCACACACATGCAACGGTGTGAAGATGGGATATTTACCTCCTCGATATCCACTAACCACACCGGAAAAAGTGAGGGCTGGTCCATTCAAGTGTAAGTGAATTTTTAACGGCATGGTAAGTCATAATTACTGCCAAACAACCTCTCTGGTACTGAAAATTAACTTTTACAAGTGTGGAGTTTCATTCCTTCACGCTAGTCTCCCAGATGTCGGATCTGTCATCGCTGAACAGACCCAACACCAAGCGGCAGGGGAGGCAATTTAGATTATTATGAGCTTGTTAACAGGCACTTAAAAACTATTTTACGCTCACCTTTAGATTTAAGAGTTCGCCCAAGACTTCCCCACTACTCGGGGATCACGTCAGGTAAGGAGGTCGGGTGTTGTGTCAGCATGGGATGATTTCTTAACTTGACAGCTGCAAATGTTCTCTAAAAGCTCCCATTTCATAGTTGTTCACTTTCCAAGGTTAGAAGCTGTTGCTTACTGCACTTGAAAGACAGACTGAACTTTATGCAGCTTTCAAGTGTTTGGAGCAAACTCTCTATCCGGTGTCACCTCATTGGATCAACCTCTCTCACCATTGACAGATCGCTTCTGTCATCTCAACTTCACCTGCCATCTATTCCAACAGCATCGGTGCCCTTGAAGCTATCTCACCTTGGTCCTCAGAATCCCACCACGATCAGCCCCAACACCAGCAGCACCACGCAACCAGCAGCACCAACAACAACACCAACCTTCTCTGCAATCAAATGATGCTGCACAGGACACAGGGCATCAGCACCTGACCACATTGCTGCCCTGAACACCAGCGATGGCCTCACCATGGCCAGATTTACTTCGCTTGACGCTGTACACCCTGGCTGCCACATGATGCGCCAGGTTGGCACCACCCCACACCAACACCATAAAGCATCCCTACAATGCCCAAGCCATTCCTTTCACACACATCGCCATTGCGAGAGGTACCGTTATGTCTCACCATTCACTGCAACTCACTAAGCTACTTTCAAAGGTGCACACAAATCTGTCCAAGAACACAAAGTGTTGAAAATAAAGATTTCAGTGTTTGATAGCACATTAACAGAAACTTCACATGAACATTGGCCAAAACACCTAATTGCCTACCCTTGTGTGTTGTTACTTGGTATTTTTGGACTAGGATGAGGGTGAGTGTGAGTGGTGACAAGTGAGATGGGAAAGTGATAATGTAGATAGAGAGGGATAGGTGGAGGTGCAAGGTTAGTTGGTGTGAGTAAGGAGTATATACTTACAATTTCTCACGAGGTTACATTACAATCTATTCCTCTTAATTCATAGGTGCCTAATTCATTTTTAGCATTAAATTTGCACTTTGCTGTGTTATTTACATTATTTAATTCAAATTATTTTAGTGCAAAAATGACTGAGTTATCAGGAATAGACTATGAAAAAATGAGAATTTCAAAATAGCCATTTAACTTATATTTATTGAGGGTGAGAAATGTTCGAGGAATATTTACAGATTTGAAATTTTAAATATTGTGACATACCGCCCTTGGAGGCTAGCAGAGGCTTCTGTTATCAATCTTATTCTAAATTCATGAGTACCAATGAATTAGAAAGGTGCAATACTTGAGACATTAAAACTCTATTACCATTAGTGTCTTGTGATTCAGCGAATGTTTTCAAAGGATCATTGATCAAAGCCATTTTCCATTGCAAAAACAAATACCTTAACTATGGCATTCTAGTGAGGATATATTTGGATTAGATGGCCTTTCCTGAAGAATGTCCTAGTGTTACTATTATTATTTGTGGTTCAGGGTTATTTGTTTGAAGACATGTGATCAAGGAAAGCATTTAACCTTCAAGACATGCTGTGGTGAATCTTTATCTCCATATAAATTGAATTCTGTAGTACTTGACATTTAATCTGCTGTATTTGCACTCACTATTCTAAAGCAAAACACACAAGGTTGGTGGAGTGCTTCCAACCAGTGCTGCATTCAGCATGTTTATATTTTATTGAAACTGCTGTGTGTCAGGTCTGTAGAGAAATTTTATTCCAACTGTATAGTGCACGGAATTTTGTTTTTTATATATATCACAGATTTTCAGTCCTCTCTTCCCACTGGGCATCAGTCGATTTAATGATTTTTTTTTCACAGACTGTTAATTATTATTTCTTGGACATGAGCGCTGGGCAAATGCCAATTCTGCAGTGAAGAGAAAACAGCCTTATATGATATGACTTTAGTTATGAGAGTATGTTGCTTTTTGAGAGCGTGGTCTTGAGACTCTCTTATGGGCTGTAAGACTGTGAGAAGACAGCTTAATAACTGACAGTATGTGAGGGAGTTGTTATAGAAAAACATATTATTTGTGAAACTCTGTCTGGTAGTTTTATTTTTGCTTGTTTAAAGTTTGAGATAAATTTTTGCATCTCTCAAGTACAAGGACTTAAATACCTTATTTGGGCAACTATTGTCAGCATCAAACAGTCTCAAGTCTGATAGAACTTGGATTTGGAATAAATTACAGCTTCCTCTGCTGTGCTCCAACAATATGCCTTTACTCCAATCTGACAAGACCACTGTGTACTGCAGTAGTATGAATTTGTTCCTATCCAACATTGTTGATTCTTGCATCTCTGACAAAGGTTACATGCATTGAATTATTGTTTAAGACAGTCTGGACCCACTAGGAACTGAATTGAGACTGCCCGAATTCAATTAACCTAGGCACTGAGAATTTCTGATTAACATTGGGCCAAAAATTCATCCCGCGACGCGAGAGTACGCACTGCGTACTCTCGCATATTCTCTCTCCAATTGCCAGTTTTCTGCATGCCCTGCGCATGCGCTGAAAACCGGCACTTGGTCTTTTGAAAAGGGGGCGGTTCCTCGGTGCATCGTGTGCGCGCTACAGGCTGCGCGCACGCTGTGCACTTCATGCTTTGGACGCGCAGGTAAGTACGGAAGATTTTAGAAATGGAAAAAGGAGGAGTAAGACCCACTTTTAACAAGGTAAGTAGTGAATTAAGTATTTTTTTGAATATTTTTTAACAGGTATATCTTTTTTAGAGACTTTAAAGACAGGTAAGTTTATTTTTATAACTTTTTAAAAGATTTTAAATTTTTTCAAAAATTTAATTTTTTATTTAAAATGGTTAATTTATTTAACAATACTTATTTTATTAATGTGATGGTTTTTTTTTAAAATTTAATTGAGGTTTAGCTGTTATTTTGGGGGGGTGTAAGATTCATAGATTTCACAGCACGTATGTGAAACTTATGAATGGAAGATGGTGTGCTGCCATTGGCTCTAACTGAGTCACGTGATCCCACAGCTCGCACGAATTCACTACGCCGGTGGGATACGCAAGCACTGCCCAGCTGATGTCTGGAACATCAAGTTCGTGCGAGCTGGATCTGAAAAAGCACAAGCGGAGTGAGAGATCGCGGGGAAGCCTTACCCCCGCGGGAACAGAGCGAGATCAATTTCTGGGCCATTACTTTAATGCTAGCATTGACCCAAATGGATTATTGGACAAATCTAGGTGCGATTCCTTGAGCCAGCAAAGAAAACTTTTGTCTCATCAGTTTGGACTGGATTCTGAGATCCCGGAGGTGAAAGGACAGTTTGTTAACATACTGTGACACAGTCCCTATCTGGTGAGTTTAACATTTATAAAACTCTCCTTTGCAATGCATCCCTGATGACATTGAAACTACGCACTGTTTATATCATTAGTGCAGTTTGAACATCTTGATTTAGTGTTTGTGTCTTCCATTGCAACTTTACTTCCTGATTTGGCCAACAGTGTTGTGCTGTTCAGTGTGCTGATGCTGTTTGCCAGAAGCTCTGTGCTTTACACGGACTCTTCCATATAGAAACCATTCCATAACAAAACAAAAATTGAAATAAAAAGATGTGGCACAGCTTGTTCCTGCACAATATTCCTGGCGGTGGCAGTCTCTGATGCAATATTGATGTACAAAACCAAATATTGACTGTCACTATGGGCTGAATCTTGCCGGCACTCAGAGGGCAGGTTCGGAGGCGGGTCCGCTGTCAAAATAGAAAAGATTGACAGCGGGTAGGGAACCCGCTGTCAACCTGACTCCAAGTGAGTCTCCCAGGTGTCTGGTCTGTCAGCGCTGAGCAGACCCGACACCAAGCGGCGGGGGAGGCAATTGGCATCATTAAATGAATTGTTAACATCCAATTAAGTGTTATTTTATGCCTACATTTCAATTTTATGTGCTCCCCATGGGTTACCTGCTGCTCG
This sequence comes from Squalus acanthias, assembly GCA_030390025.1. NCBI lineage: Eukaryota > Metazoa > Chordata > Chondrichthyes > Squaliformes > Squalidae > Squalus > Squalus acanthias. The sequence goes on along the minus strand of CM059428.1, from coordinate 88,639,875 downwards.
GGGAACACGTCAGCTAAGCATGTTGTGAATGGATTCAGCATTAAATTATCTCATGACCTGACAGCTGCCAAAGTTGTATAAAAGATCCCCTGTTACAGCTGTTCACTTTCAAAGCTCAGAAAATGTTGGTTACTGCATTTGGAAGACATATTGAGCTTTCTGCAGCTTGTAAGTGTTTGGAGCCAACTCTCTATCCAGTGTCACCTCATTGGAACAACCTCTCTCACCATTGACAGATCGCTTCTGTCATCTCAACCTCACCTGCTATCTATTCCATCAGCATCGGTGCCCTTGAAACTATCTCACCTTGGTCCTCAGAATCCCACCACGATCAGCCCCAACACCAGCAACACCAGGCACACCAGCAGCACCAACAACAACACCAACCTTCTCCGCAATCACCTGATGCTGCACAGGACACAGGGCATCCGCAACCGACCACATTGCTGCCCTGGACACCAGCGATGGCCTCACCATGGCCACGATTTACTTCACTTGATTCTGTACACCCTGGATGCCACATGATGCACCAGGTTGGCACCACACCACACCAACACCATAAAGCATCCCTACAATGCCCAAGCCATTCCTTTCACACTCATCACCATTGCGGGGGGAACCGTTATGTCTCACCATTCACTGCAACTCACTAAGCCACTTCCAAAGGTGCACACAAATTTGTCCAAATACGCAAAGTGCTGAAAATAAAGATTTCAGTGTTTGACACCACATTAACAGAAACTTCACATGAACATTGGCTAAACCACCCAAGTGCCTATCCTTGTGTGTTGTTAGTTGGTATGCTTGCAGTAGGATGAGGGTGAGTGTGAGGGTGGCTAGTGAGATGGGGAAGTGATAATGTAGATAGAGAGGGATGGGTGGAGGTGCAAGGTAAGTTGGTGTGAGTAAGGATGTGCAGGGGTAGGGTAGGGAAGGCAGAGTGATGTGGATGTGATGAGTGGCACAGCAGGATGAGGTTGAGTGTGGCTTGGCAGTAATGTTTCGTGATCTGCTGAGATCGTTGAAAGGTTTGCGCCACTGCAGCCTCGTCCTCCTAAAGACATCCCTGCTTGTGTCCTCCTGTGTAATATACAACCAGGCTGCGTTTATCTCCTGGGGAGGCCTCTTCCGCCCATGGGAAGGGAAGAGAACCTCCCTGCGTGCTGTGACTCCCTCCATAAGCATATGGAGGGAGTCATGGGAGAGCCTGGGTGCAGCCCTGCACATTTGTGCAGTGCTTTTCAGTGTTTGCAGCACCTCAATGCTGTAGAACACTGACAGCAGAACTGTCAAAATCAATTTGGATATGGTCCCTTTAAGGAAACCGGCTGATGACATGTCATCAAATGACATCATCAAACCCGCTTCCATTTAATTGGCTGGGAACCTCGCAGGGCGGGCTTAACAAGCCCAATCAATGTAAAATCACTTGGAGAGTGCGGGCTGTGGTCGGCAGGGGGCTGGGACCACGACACCGAGAATCTGTACATTACTCTTTAAATAATATCTAATTTCATTAACTTTTTTCCTCTCCATAGCAATAAACTAGATTGCTTCATTGTTGTAGTATTACCCAGTCTCAAATGTATTTCTTGATGTTCCATTGCTTACATCGCAAACAATATTTTCATGCGTGCTTGTAAATTACCTTTTCAGAATGGAGAGCATCTCCTGGTAGCCCTTTGTTCCTCACTGATATACTATCATTTTTAAATCTGCTGTGACATCCATCTCACTTTCCAGAAGTGCTACTTCTTTACGCTACGTGAAGAGAATGAAATATTTCACACTTCAGTGTCCTTTTTTAAAAAAAATTGGTTTTGTACCCATTGTAATTTGACCGCACAGAATACAAATGTAACTACCATCTGTTTCCAGAGACTATTTTTATCCAATTCCCCATCACACATTGAAAAATCCAAGAAATAATTGAACTTATCAAAATAAGGAGCCTGCTGTTTTTCAGATGAGTGTTATCGCTTGCAACAAAAAAAATTACCTTCCTATTTGCCATTGAGCCATCCGCTTGTTAATCTTCATGTGTCCTGTGTCTAGAAAATGTTCTTATTATTGAAGTAGTGCAGAAAGCATGTGCAATTTACTACTACTATTCCTTTTAAAATGTTACTACGTTTATTCAACAGCTGTGTTTCAGATGAGGTAAAGAAAAGAAAGAACTGGCATTTATCGATAGATCATGTCCTCGGGATGTTCCAAAGTGCCTCACCTGAAGTGACTATTATTTTGTAGACAAAGACATCAGCCAATTTTGTGCAGTTAGTTCCCAAAAACAGCAAATAAATGATTGAGCAGCTAGTCTGTTTTTGACCATAGTAGGGATTACTGAGACATGGGGCTGGATTTTGCCAGCCCTGGGGAGGTGGGTTTGGAGGTGGGACGGTTGGAAAAATGGCAGAATCTGGGGGCGGGTGTCCAACCTGCCCCCAACCCGCCTCCGTGCCATCTTGCCAGGAGGCGGGTAGCCGTCCCGCGCCGGGACCCGTCTCCTTGGAGGCGGGAAGGGATTACAGCTACTTAACAGCCCGTTAATAGGTATTTAACAGGCAGATAAGAGGATTATCCCCATTTTGCCCACACAAGTGCAGGCTTCCCGAAGGCTCCGAAACCCACCAGGGTCACCGAGGCGAGTAGTGGGTCTGCAGGGGTTGGAGGGGTCCAAAAGTGCGCTGTGAAGGTAAGTGAAGGGTGCAAGTGTGGAGAGGTGAATATCTGAGGTATGTGGAAAGTGTTAGAAAAAGTGTACTTACCTTTGTTTCATCCTGCAGGCTTCAATCGGTGGGTATGCGGAGAGTCTCGCACCTCCGCGGCAGAGATGACAGATGGCTGTTGCATTCTCCAATGCAACAACTATCTAATTTCTGCAAAAGAAAGAGGTTTGATGAGTTCATGTATCCAAGAACTCATCAAACTACAGAGAATGTCAGTGTTTAACAGCTTCACAGAGCTGTCAAACGATGACAATTCATCTGTCAAAAATTTTTGACAGATGAAACGTCATATATTGACGTTCTCTGTAACCGGCTTTCCCTTAATTGGCCTGATAAGCCCGCTAGGTGGGCTTAACAAGGTCAATCAAGGGAAAATAGCGTGGGTTGGCCAGAAGTTGATGGAGGCGGGACTGAAACCCGACAAGTGCGAGTCCCGCCTCCAAAAGCTCCCCATTGGCAAAATCCAGCCCATGGCTCCAGAAAAATCAGGACTGGGAATTAAACATTGTAGGGTATAACATATTTAGAAAAGATAGAGAGGGATGAAGGGGAGGTGGAGTAGCTATACTTATTAGGGATAACATAATGGCAGTAGAAAAAAGTAACGCAGCTATCAGCAAGACAAAAATAGAATCCATATGGATAGAGATAAAAGATAATAAAGGATCAATCACACTAATAGGTGTAGTCTACAGACCACCTAATAGTGGAAGGGAGGTAGAGGAAGAAATATGCAGAAAAATTAGGGAAATGAGTAAAAAACCTGGAATAATAACCATGGGGGATTTCAACTATCCCGATATTAATTGGACAGAAGAGGTAGGTAAAGGGGATAAGGGAATGTGTACAGGACTCCTTTCTAATCCAATGTGAAAAAAGCCCAACAAAGGAGGATTCGCTATTGCTATCTAGTAATGGGGAAAGAACCAGAGCAGATAAGAATAGGAAAAATAATGGAATCCCGACTAAAGGAGAGAATAGAAGAACATCTAGAAATGAAAAGTATAATAATGAATAGTCAGCGTGGATTTCAAAAGGGAATGTCTTGCTTGACCAACCTCATTGAATTTTTGAAGAGGTAACAGAGAGAGTAGACAATGGTAATGCAGTAGATGTAATTTATCTAGATTTCCAAAAGGCCTTCAATAAGGTACCCCATAATAGGCTGATGAACAAGGTCAGAGAATGTGGAGTCAGGGGACAAGTAGCAGAATGGATAGCTAGCTGGCTTCAAGACGGAAAGCAGAGAGTAGGGGTAAAAGGTAGCTATTCACAGTGGCAGAAGGTGGGTAGTGGTGTTCCACAAGGATCAGTGCTGGGACCACTGCTGTTCACAATTTATATTAACGATTTAGACTTTAGAATCAAAAATACAATTTCTAAATTTGCAGATGACACCAAATTGGGGGGGATAGTCAATACTGAGGAGGACTGCAACAAATTACAAGAGGACATTAATAAACTTGCAGAATGGGCATACAATTGGCAAATAAAGTTCAACACAGATAAATGTGAGGTATTACATTTTGGTAGGAAGAATAGGGAGGTCACTTATTACTTGGAGGGTGCGAGTCTAGATGGGGTAGAGGAGCAAAGGGATCTCGGAGTACAAATACACAAATTACTAAAAGTTGCGACACAGGTTAGCAAGGCCATAAAAAAAGCAAACCAAGCACCAGGATTTATTTCTAGAAGTATAGAATTGAAAAGTAAGGAAGTTATGCTAAACCTGTATCGAACCTTGGTTAGACCACACTTAGAGTACTGCATACAGTTCTGGCCGCCCTATTATAAAAAGGATATAGAGGCACTGGAGAGGGTGCAGAGAAGATTTACAAGGATGATACCAGAAATGCGAGGGTATATATACCAGGAAAGGATGAACAGGCTGGGTCTCTTTTCTCTTGAAAAAAGAAGGCTGAGGGGTGACCTAATAGAGGTCTTTAAAATTATGAAAGGCTTTGATAGAGTGGATACAGAGAGAATGTTTCCACTTGTGGGGAAGAGCATAACTAGAGGACATCAATATAAGATAGTCACCAAGAAATCAAATAGGGAATTCAGAAGAAATTTCTTTATACAAAGAGTGGTGAGAATGTGGAACTCGCTACTATAGGGAGTGGTTGAAGCAAAAAGTATAGATGCATTTAAGGGGAGGCTAGCCAAGCATATGAGGGAGAAGGGAATAGAGGGTTATGCTGATAGATTTAGATGAGGAAAGACGGGAGGAGGCTCGAGTGGAGCATAAACGCTGGCATAGACTGGTTGGGCCGAATGACCTGTTTCTGTGCCATATATCCTATGTATTCCTATGATCCAGGGAGGAATACTGGCCAGCATATCAGGAGAATTTCTTGCCTTTCTTTGAATCGTGCCATGAGGGCAAGCAGACATGGGCCTTGGTTTAACACCTGATCCAAAAGACAGCACCTATGACAATGCAGCACTCTCTCAGTACTGCACTGAAGTGCCACCTTAGATTATGTGCTCAAGTCCTGAAGTAGGGCTATCTTCAGATGATGTCTCACCTGCTGTGTTTTTCCATTTATTTCAGATTGCCAGCATTCATGTTTTTGTTAACTCTACTAGAGGATAAAAATGAGAAGTCGCACAACACCAGGTTATAGTCCAACAGATTTATTTAAAATTACAAGCTTTCGGAGCTGTCGCCCCTTCCTCAGGAAGGGGCGACAGCTCCGAAAGCTTGTAATTTTAAATAAATCTGTTGGACTATAACCTGGTGTTGTGCGACTTCTCATTTTTGTCCACCCCAGTCCAACGCCGGCATCTCCACATCATGACTACTAGAGGATGTTGGAGCTGAAATTTGGAACCTTTTTCACTTTTGTCACCCTGTGTCAGCATCAGGGGTTCCAGATCAGGTATAGAATGGAAGAGAAGAAAACCTTCTCTACTCCACCCCCAACACTAAGCCTTATTTATACCTTCAAAATTGACTTGTGTGATTTCTCCATTTCCCACCTCAGTCATGCTTATGAACTCTCCAACCAAGATTGTCAATGTAGTTGGCAAATTGAGAAGGCTGTTAAAAAGCATATGGTATCCTTGGCTTTATTAATAGAGGAATAGAGTACAAAAGCAAGGAAGTTATGCTAAACCTTAAAAAAACACTGGTTAGGCCTCAGCTGGAATATTGTGTTCAATTCTGGGCACCAGACTTTAGGAAGGATGTCTGGGCCTTAGGGAGGGAGCAGAAGAGATTTACTAGAATGGTATCAGGGATGAGAGATTTCATTTATGTGGAGAGACTGAAGAAGCTGGGGTTGTTCTTAGAGCAGAGAAGGTTAAGAGGAGATTTGATAGGTGTTCAAAATCTTGAACGGTTTTGAGAGAGTAAATAAGGAGAAACTGTTTCCAGTGGCAGAAGGGTCAGTAAACAGAGGACACAGATTTCAGGTGATTGGCAAAAAAGAACCAGAGGTGACATGAGGAAACATTTCTTTACACAGCAAGTTGTTGTGATCTGGAATGCACTGCCTGAAAGGGTGGTGGAAGCAGATTCAATAGTAACATTCGAAAGAGAATTAGATAAATACTTGAAGGGGAAAAAATTACAGGGTTATGGGGAAAGAGCAGGGGAGTGGGACTAGTTGCATAGCTCTACCAAAGAGCCAGCACAGGCACAATGGGCCAAATATCATCCTTCTGTGCTGTATCATTCTATGATTCTATGGGGGGATTTTTGCCAGCCCTAGGGAGGCGGGTTTGGAGGCGGGACTACCGGGAAAATGGCAGAATCTGGGGGCGGGTACCCATCCCGCCCCAACCCGCCTCCGTGCCATCTTCCCAGGAGGCGGGTAGCCGACCCGCGCTGGGCGCTGCCTCCCCGAGGCGAGAAGGGGATTACAGCCACTTAACTGCCTGCTAACAGGCAGTTAACAGGCAGTTAAGAGGATTATCCCCATTTTACTCCTGCAAGTGCGGGCTTCCCGACGTCGGGAAACCCCGCCAGGGTCACCGAGGTGAGCAGTGGGTCTGCGGGGGTTGGAGGGGTCCACAAGTGTGCTGTAGAGGTGAGTGATGGGTGCAAGTGTGGAGAGGTAAGTATGTGAGGTGAGTGTAAAGTGATAGAAAATGTTTACTTACGTTTGTTTCTTCCTGCAGGCTTCAACAGTTGGGGAACCGGCATCTCACCAGCAGAGATGACAGATGGCTGCTGCATTCTCCGATGCAACAGCCATCTGATTTCTGCTCAACAGATAGGTTTGATGAGTCTTGAATACAAGGACTCATCAAACTACAGAGAATGTCAGTGCTTGACAGCTTCACAGAGCTGTCAAACGATGACAATTCATCGGTCAAAAATTTTTGACAGATGAAACGTCATAAGCTGACGTTCTCTGTAACCGGCTTTCCCTTAATTGGCCTGCTAAGCTCGCTGGGTGGGCTTAACAAGGTCAATCAAGGGAAAATAGCGTGGGTTGGCCAGAAGTTGATGGAGGCGGGACTGAAACCCGACAAATAGGAGTCCCGACTCCAAAAGCTCCCCATTGGCAAAATCCAGCCCTATGATTCATTCTAGTGCTTATTTGTGACAAATCATGAATAATTTCTGCTATGGTCCTGCACCCAATATGAACAATATTGAACTGCTGAAATCTATTTTACATTGGTCCATTACACAAGAGAAGAGATTTTCAACAGTCTTAGATGGATTTGAACTCCGATCTGAGAGATTGGATGACCTGCTACACCACCAAATTCCCACATTGTATGATTTCCACCCACCTTCCCAAATGTTACCCTATTTTCTCTTCACCTCTCCTAAAGGCAGTGATTCATGGTGATGAACAGGTCCACGGATGCCAACATCCCTTTGGTATCTTGCCCAAGTGACCGTTCATCACCTAGACTTTGAGTATTAGCAGATTATTCAACTAGTGTAGCAGCATGTTGCTGTTAAGCCAATCCTGTCCTTATTTGATACACACACACACACACACACACACACACACAAAATTCAATGTGGGTTACTGGGTAGAAGGAGCAGAATCTCTGGATGCTTTTCCCCTCGAAAGCTCAGAGCCACTGAGGTTAATTATTGCATCTCTGCTCCTAAGTTGATATTGGATAACGTAGTATATACCAGGGATTCCATACGGGGCATTAAATGTCATTATGGCTCAGTACCAGAGTGTGCAATTTATTTATCCACTGAGCGATCCGGAGATATTATAGAGAAGATTTACTGGTCACCATGGCCAGTGACATGTCATGAAATGTGTGATTGGGTGACAGGAAATTGGGGACAGAGTTCTTTTGCTGGGTCTTTATCCGTTGTGTGCTAAACGCGATCATCTGGCTGTGTTTCCAGGCTGACCTAAATTGCTCTCATGTGAAATGTACAAGAACCTAATTTGAATATAATACAATAAAATGTCTTTCAATGATGCACAGCATGATTTCCTGTTCACTTAGGACAAGTTCACGCTGTGTTCCATTAGACTAGCTAGTGTGGGCCTAAGGGAAGCTCCATGTCTGATGAAGCTCTGAAAGGGGCAGATGATTTTGTGCAATAGCTTTTGAATTTTAATTTTTCCAGTAGCTTTAGTACTAGTTTTGTTTTTTTAATTTTGTCCATTTTTTAAAATCTGTGATTTTAAAATATATATTTCTTAAAATGTATTTTTTGTCAGAGAATATTTAGGTTGAACCAAAATTGCTGAATATTGCCTGCAAATTTACTGAAAGCCAAATGTAATTGAAGTATTTACAAGACTTCAGCCGAACAGCAAGATCTTTAAAAGAGGAGTTATGAAAAAGGAGCTCTTGCGTTATAAACTTTCATGGGAGCTCATGGAACTACAAGGAATCTAATTGTAAGCTACAGGGTGCTGTGGCAAGTCAAGCTAAAAGTGATAATGAGAGCTGATTTTAAAGAAAGCTAAAGCAGTATTCCATGGTTGAAGAGGTACAAGATAAAAGAACCCATGTCAAGATGATTTGCTGACAATAGAGTCAGACCACTTACACCCACAATTATGCCATCAACCGTATCGGCAGGATGTGACACATGGCCCTGACAAGGAGCAAGGAGAATTATTTCGGCAAGGAGCTAGGTGCAGAAATCTGCCATGTTCTGTAAGGACACCAGCAGCCAACCACTGCCACAGGAAATTCACTGTCAGTGGCAGACAAGTTTGCCAGTGCTCCCTTTCTGCCTCCACCTTCTACAAGAGTAGGTATGGATAATTTGCATTATCAGCCAATACGCTGCCAATAATTGTATCAAGCTCGTGATGATGCATGACCAGCACTTTCATTTATTTTCCTATTGACGCACAACAGGAGAATGACAGGACTGCCCAACTTCACCACTGCTGCGATTCCCAAAGTAAAGGGGGTCATTTACTGTAGCCATGCAGCCATCCAGCCAGCAGGTTCCCACTCCTCTTCAGGCACGACCACCTGTGCACTGTGCTTCACTTGGTGCTACCTCTTCAAGCTAAATAACTACATCCTTCTGAAGGTAGGTAACTATACTGGTGTTTGCAAATATTAGTGAGAGATGTTACAATTTGGCTTCTTTCTAATACTTTTTACTCATGCACAATGCAAAAAGTCAGCTTCCTATGAAATTAAACTTGATTTGATGCTTGAACTAAATGAGATAGCATGCGTTTCTACCATTGAGATATGCACAAGAAATAGTGCCATCTGTGCACTATGTCCTCCAAATCTCTTCAAATCAGTGGAAAACACTATGCTGGCAAACCATTAGCTCCAGGTGTTAAATGCTAATGAGTTTATTATAAGAAGTAAAGCTGTACAGATGCAAGTATGAATCAGCAGATAAACATAACAAACATAACAATCCCATTTGTACCAAAACAATAAAAGTTTCAACATTTTAACAACTGTCCTAAGTTTTGAACATGATGAAACGTTTTACATGAACTTCATGAGACCTTCTTAAGCACTTATAGGACTTGTATAGTTGTACAGCGAAAAATCTAGTTCAAGAACATGGGGAACCAGTTTGGTTATTTCTTTCACTTTGCTTTGATGTCCAAACTAGCATAAAAGATTAAGAACAAATATTCTTTCCAATTAATCAAAACTGACCCATCTTGAATTAATGGGAGGAAAATTGGCCGGGTTCCTTTAAAGGCATGCACTCTAACCTGCCTAATTTTCCAATACTTGCTGCGGCTAGGCTGTGCAGTGGATCTGGGAGCATACCCAGGAAAATCTCCAATTAATCATATATTATAATTTTGAAAGTGTGAGTATGCCATGGTTTTCAGTCATGTGCTGCAGGTTGAATGTCTGCCCTGGGTATGAACAATAAGCAATGGCATGGATCCACAGGATATCTACAAGTTGATGGGCAACACTTTGTGGCATGCATAAGTGGTCCTTTTGTCTGCTCTTACCGTGACTACTTTCTTAAGGTGTGCCATTTTCTTCAAACAACTGAAGGTTGTGCAGATAGTGAGTACAGTGTTGACCCTGGCTGTCACCTCTTTCCAGGCGTGCTGTACTGCTGTCCTCTGGGGAGATTCATCTGGTGCTAAACAGAGCAACCCTCCTTGCACCTACCTCATGCAGTAGCACTTCACCAGCCATAAACAGAGCGGGGAAGGGGGGTGGTGGTGGTGCTGATCGCTTTGCCACTTTATCACTTACCTACAATTCCATTTCCCACTTCCACCTTTGTTTTACCATCATTTGTATTTTTGAAGCCACTTCGTTTACCTCATACAGCCTTTTGAAATACTAAAAAAATGTTTTAAGTCATTTGCTGCCTTTGCAAAACTTGAAACTACTTTTGGCCCACGTGTGGCCACTTACCTTTCAAGAGCCCCCTCCCTTTAATTTTAGATTGCAGCCCTTGAAGGGCTGATGATAGAGTCATAGGGGTAAAAATTCACTTGGTTGCGCCTCCCGTTAGCGCCTTAAGAGGGCGCTAATGGGGCGCAAAGCCGCTAACGCCCGGGCGCAGCGATGTTTGCGCCGCTCGAGAACTTAACTTGAGATTGTGCGGCGGCGCTAAAACTTACCGCTGCGACCACCTGCGCGCGCAGATTATGACGTCATTCCATGGTGCAACGCCCTTGGGGCGCCCCGGAGCGGAAATTGAGTGGCGCCCCCTGCCTTACCGCCTGGCGCTTCCAACAACCGGAAGACTGGAACGTTATCAATCGCTGTGGGGCTGGGGGGGGCGCTATTTAAAGGGGGCCTCTTCCTGTCTTTTTCTGTGGTCGACATTTATGCACCACTCGTTCTGAGAGAGAGAGAGATTCGGAGAGAGAGAGAGAGACTTCTACATTGACTCAACGCTTTGTGAGGTAGTTTTGCCTATTCATCCTAACTTTGTTGCTACTTTAGTTGCTGTCCCTCATTACTTTTCTGGCAAAGAGAATATGGGGGCTGCACTGATTGGGGGCGTCGTCCTGCTCCAGCTCAATCGGAGGATACAGAGACGCAGACAGAGAGTGGCAATGATGGCCAGACGGAGGAGGGCCATCAGACGCATGTACAGGAGAGCTTACCCTCCCAGGGTATATCGTGAACAGCTCTCCTACATCCATATGTCCGAGGAGCTGTGTTTGCGAAGGCTGCGATTCAGCAAGGAGGTGGTCACTGAGCTCTGCCACCTGCTGCAGCCAGATCTGCAGCCTCAGCTGAGGTCCAGGACGTCTCTGTCGGTGGCAGTGAAGGTCACAGTGGCTTTGAACTTCTACGCTACTGGCTCATTCCAAGCTGCTGTTGGGGACCTCGCCAATATCTCCCAATTCGCGGTGCATCGCTGCATCCGGCAGGTCACCAATGCCCTCTTCAGAAGGAGACGAGAGTTCATCTCTTTCCCTATGACCCCAGACAAGCAGCGTGACCGCGCTCTGGGCTTTGCGAGGGTAGCGGGCTTCCCCATGGTGCAGGGCGCCATTGACTGCACGCATGTGGCTTTGCGTGCTCCGCGTGAGAATGCAGAGGAATTCAGGAACAGAAAGGGGTTCCATTCCTTGAATGTCCAGTTGGTCTGTGACCACAGACAGGTGATACTCGCTGTCAATGCCCACTATCCTGGCAGCTGCCACGATGCTTTTATCCTGCGCCAGACTACTGTGGCAGAAGTTTTCGAGGCACCGCATCAGCCAGTTGGTTGGCTTCTCGGGGACAAGGGGTACGCATTGAGCACCTGGCTGATGACATCGCTCCGTACGCCAAACACCACTGCTGAGCTGCGGTACAATGAAAGCCATCAAGCAACCAGGAACATTATTGAGCGCACAATCGGCGTGCTGAAACAACGGTTCCGCTGTCTGGACCATTCCGGAGGAGCCCTGCAGTACTCGCCTGAGCAAGTATCGAACTTCGTAGTCGTGTGCTGCATGTTGCACAACATGGCAATCCTCAGGACCCAGCCAATGCCACCAGGCCTTGTAGCACCACCAGAGGAGGAGGAGGAAGAGGAGGAAGAGGACGAGGACGAGGACGATGATCAGCAGCAGCACCAAGGCGGGAGGGCGGCCCACAATGGTCAAACTGCAAGGGCCGTCCGTCAACGGCTAATAGCAAGCCGCTTCTAGGGCCCCTGCCATTGCTACCAACATTAATCAACCCAGCACACAACCCCTAAGCCGGCCAAGGCACCAATAATTCCAACCACCAGCCATGTATATTTTGAATACAGAAACTTATTTATTTTACAAACTCTGTGTGTGTCAATTCCTCATGACAAACTCATAGAAATAAACACAAAAAAACAGTCAATAACATAACTGGTTCTCACAACCTGGAGATAATGTCCAAAACACTAAACAAAAGTTGGACCATGAACCTCGGCCTTTAATAAAAAAATGACCAGCATTTTGTCACACCTCCTACTTTTTGCCCTTCGAGGGTGATCTCCTTCCCTTGCGCACTTCCCCCCTTCTAACCCTACTGCTCCTCCGTAATGGGACCTCAGTGGCTGCAGCAAGGCTGGTGGAAGGCTGCTGCTCGTCAGACCCTGACACTGCAGATGCCCCTGAAGGACGGCCTCGACCACTTCTGGGCCTGGAGGGCCCGGCTGCAGACTGCACCAACTCTGCATGGGCGGCAGCAGTCTGTCCTACAGGCGGTGGCAAGTGCAGTGGAGAAGTGACAGTGTTGGCAGCAGGAATGCTGTCATCGTGAGAGAGGACAGCAACTCCCTGCTCGCCCGACACACTGGCACTCCCACGGGGCAGCACTTCAGCATCCGGAGCAATCTGCCGGAGAACAGATTGCTGGCCTGCTGCGGCGCGGTGACAGCCCCGGGGACATGTGCACGAACCATCGAGGTTGGCAGCAGTCTGTGCTCGCGTGGCCTCCATCTGAGTCTGTATGAGAGCAGTCAGAGATGGGATCACGGCAGCCAGTGACTGAATTGCAGCACTAAGCGTTAGTGTGGCATCCGCCTGTGCTACAGCGAAGTGCTCCACACTCCTTGCCAGTGACTCAATGCATTCGGGCACCCTTCCCACTGCACCCATGAGCTCAGTGTGCATGCCCACCGCCTGGGTGTTCATTTCTGCAATCAGCCGCTCCTCCTCTGCGTCCATTGCAGTAGGAGTGTCTGGCATACTCTCCCTCTGGGGAGAAGGCCCCCGTTCTTCCCTACCCCCCCCATGGCGTTGCTGCAGCCCGCTGGGTCCTGGAGCTTCACCCTCATCAGCCCCTTCCCCCCTGCTCCTCTCCGGGGAAGGCGTGTTCCCAGTGTGGGCATGGGCTTCCTCGGGAGAGGGTGGCACTGATGCTCTGGCTTCCTCTTCCTCCTCAGCTGCAGCATCACTCCCAGTGGCAGCTTCAGGGCCCGTCTCCTCAGCTGGTGAATCACCATCTGAAAGCAGGGAGGTACAAGAGTGGCTTTAGCATGAGGACAGGGTGGCAGTAAGGGAGGAATAAGTGCAGCGAGTTAGCAAGTTGGATTGAAAGTGTCAAAGGCTGGTGTTGTGAGGGACAAGTGGAAGGACAGAGGACAAAAAGGTGATGACCTTACCATTGCTGTCCAGAACGGGGTCGGTGTCTCCAGTGGCGACGGGACCGATCACCCGGCTTGCCACAATCCTGTGGACGCGCTCCTCCAGATCGCTGAGGGGTTGCAGCTGAGGCCGCCCTCCACCTGTCCATTGCTGCTGTCTCCTATTATGAGCCAGCTTAGCCTGCAAGAAAAAGGACAGCATCTGAGTAAATATACAGCCATGGTCTTGCCTGATGTGCCTCCCATAGGTGAATAGCCCTTACAATATGCAGCCATGGTCTTGCCTGATGTGCCTCCCATAGGTGAATAGCCCTTACTGTATGCAAAGTGTGGAATGTGTGTGTGTGTTTGATGAAAGGGCCATAGGTGTTGGATGAGTGTTGTGCATTGGGGTTTTAAGACCCTCTGGCCATAGAGTGAGGTTGAGATGGAGGGATGGAGAGGTATTGAGAAAAAGCCACTCACCCTGATGACCCGAGTGAGGTCGTTGAACTTTTTGCGGCATTGAGTATGGGTCCTGGGCACCATGCTCCTGGAGGAGACGCTCTGAGCCACCTCCCTCCACACTCTTCTGAACTCGCGTGGCAAAGGCCTCCTGCCACTCTCAGGGAACAGCATACATCGTCTGCGCTCCACTGCGCCAACCAGAGCATCCAAGGCCCGCTCGGTGAAGCGATGAGCGCGTTCTCTCACCCTCTCCATGCTTGGCAGCAAAATGGATTCACAGGTCTCTCCAGGCTGAGATTCAAGGCTGCAATGAGCAGGGTGTGGCTGGGGAGCAAGTGGCCCCCCCCGCTTTAAGAAGTGTCCGGCGCCAGTGTGTCTGTGTTCCCTCGCTAACTGGCAGCAGCTGCGCTGCGCTCGCGCGCTGAGTTAGCGCCTCACTCCTTGGCCTTTGCGCCTTAAGAGAGGTGTGCAGCACCTAATTTAGCGCTCCACTCACCTCCCGGGGCGGTAAAAGTGAAGTTTCCTGTCAGTGCCGATAATTAGCGCCAGGCGCTAATATTTGCGTCCAGACGATATTTGCGCCCCAAATGGGGCGCGACCTAATTTCTACCCCATAGAGTCATAGAGTTATACAGCACGGATAGAGGCCCTTCGGCCCATCGTGTCCGCGCCGGCCATCAAGCCCTGTCTAATCTAATTCCATATTCCAGCATTTGGTCCGTAGCCTTGTATGCTATGGCATTTCAAGTGCTCATCCAAATGCTTCTTGAATGTTGTGAGGGTTCCTGCCTCCACAACCCTTTTAGGCAGTGAGTTCCAGACTCCAACCACCCTCTGGGTGAAAAAGTTCTTTCTCAAATCTCTGATGATGCGTGCAGTTTAGCCCCACTCCCTCCACTTCGGCAAGTTCCCTCCAGCAGACCATAAATAGATCATTCGGATTGGCACCAGAAATCCAGCAGAGTTGGCTCTGGCCAATTTCAGCAAGCATAACCTTTCCAGCAGTAGGACCAGAACATCTCCCCTTATGTTTTTAAATAAGAATATAACAATCACATTTCAACTGATGCTAATGGACAAGTACACCCAATTCAACATCATGATTTTTGTACTTAATTTACTGTAAATTTCTTCTAACGTATACGTAAAAGAGCAGTGAAATAAATGGCTCAATAATCCCAGAGCCAGTTTCAATCATTCTAAATATTTTCCCCCGACTGAAAGTCGCAGCTGAGTTGCTGATACTTTTAACACATACACACTTCCTCCCAGTCAGTTCCTTTATCTATTCACCCAGTTAATGAGTCACTATAAAAATTCTCGCTTTTTCATATGTACTCAAAGCAGACACAATCAATCAATTCTTGAACAATATGTGATGGAGATTTATGATTCCAAAATGTGCATTCAAAATTCAATACAAACCAAGTTGCTTTTTTGATTTTTTTCTACCTGTCATTAAATTTATTACTCATATGCATACAAGTTGTGGAGTAATTCAACGTTAGCACCCCTGTCCAAATATACCATTGATTTTATTGATGTGGTTTTGGATCCACCTCTAGGTCCCTATGTGCTCCTTATTTTTCATATCGTTTTGCTCTGTAACAACCTCACTGATTGTAGATTGCTGTGGGTGACTGGGCCAAGGCTTTTAGGTTCCTTTCATATGTTCATTCAAACAATTACATGATATATACCTCAGATGTTTCACACTTAAAATATTTTTTTATTATGACTGTTTATACATACTTCATGATTAAAACATATTTTATGAACATGCACTTTTTATAATCATTTGTGAAATGGACAGGAACAGACTGTGTGTAAAGCTTAGGAAGTGGGAGCTTGCTTCCTGAACCATCTAAGGAAGGTTTGAGGGAGAAAGTATCCATTAGAGTTGGGTGCTCTCCAGTCCTTGATGAGGCTGGCTCCTCAAACACATTATCTGACTGTTGGGTGACTCTAGATGAAGGAGAATGAAGTAGGGGTCTGAGCTAATTCAGGGGAGGCGATACACTTAAAGCCCCCTTCTACTGAAGGACAATATACTGCTGGAATATCCCAGGAAATAGAATTTTCACTTACAACTTAAAGCTATCTGGCACATCCTACAGGAGACAGTAGTGCATTAAAATGTACTGAAGCTCCCAGCTAGACCTTGGTGCTAAACTGTGAAATTAGGGCCTTGAAATTGCACTGTGAGATAATTGTGTAGAATATGTGTCTTGAAGGAGAATGGTGTCTTTTTAACCGGCTTTTTGAAGGTCCTTGGTATCCTGAGATGTCACCTTGATGGACCAGATGGTCTTTTTGTTCTCTGTTTTGTATGCTGCCATGTTACAAATTTTAGGTCAGCACCAGATATCATAGAATCATAAAAACTTACAGCACAGACAGAGGCCATTTGGCCAGTCATGCCTGTGCTGGCTCTTTGAAAGGGCAGTCCTGCTTAGTCCCACATCCCCGCTTTTTGTCCGTAACCCTGTAAGTTCCTCATCCTCAAGTACCTTTCCAACTCCCCTTTAAAATTATTTATGGAATCAGCTTCCACCACCTTTTCATGTATAGCGTCCCAGGTCCCGACAACTCTCTGAGTGAAAAGAATTCTCCTCATCTCCCTTCTAGATCTTTTGCCAGTGATTTTGAATCTATGACCTCCAGTTATTGACCCACTTGCTAGAGGAAATCATTTTTCTCTATCTACTCTATCAAAGCCTCTCATCACCTTAAAAACGTTAGGTCACCTCTTAACCTTCTCTGTTCCAAGGAGAACAGTCCTAACTTTTCCAACCTCTACTCATAACTGAACTCCCTCATCCCTGGTAAACACCTGGTAAACCTCCTCTGTATCCTTTCTAAGGCCTTTACATCTTCCCTGAAGCGTGGTGCCCAGAATTGTCCACAACACTCCAGCTGAGGCCTAACCAGTGATTTAGAAAGTTCTAGCATGATCTCTTTGCTTTTATATTCTATTCCTCTATTTATAAACCCAAGTAACCCATACACTTTTTTAACCACCTTATCAACTTGCCCTGCCACCTTTAAGGATTTGTGTATATGGACAGCAAGGTCTCTCTGCTCATCAACACTTTTCAAAATTGTGCCACTTATAGTATACTGTCTTTCCATATTAGTCCTCCCAAAGTGCATCATTTCACACTTCTCCGCATTGAACTCCATCTGTCGTGCTTCTGCCCATTTCACCATCCTGTCTATGTCATCCTGAAGTCTAAAACTATCCTCATCACTATCTACTACTTTGTCAAGTTTTGTATCATGTGCAAATTTTATATTGCTGCTCCCTACACCTGAGTCTAGGTTGTTTATAAAAATTGAAAAGAGTAATGTACCCAAAACTGACCCTTTTGGAAAACCACTGCAAACTATCTCCCAGTCTGAAAAACATCCCTCCACCACCACACTTTGCTTCCTGTCACTGAGTCGAATGCCTTCCGAAAGGCTATATATACATCTACTGCACTACCCTGATCAACCTTCTCTGTTACCTCATCAAAGAATTCAATCAAGTTAGGTGAACAGAACCCAAAATATTCTTGGATTCTGTTCACCGGTCACTCCAGTATACAGATCTTGCATCCCACTACGACCTGGAGAGTTCTTTTTCTGACCAATTACAATTCAAACAATAGCTTGGCATAGGGGCCACAACAATAAAATCCTTGTTGTCTGTGTTGCATATTGTGATCTTGCGTTTGTATTGATTTAACAAGTGTAACCAAAAATTCATATTTAATAGATTTTATGCGTACTTGCGTTTATGTACAAGCAACTCTGAAACTATTGTGCCTGCTTTCACTTTATTATTTTAATAATTTACTTTTTCTACTGAATAGAAAGCCTTAAGATACAGCTGTAAGTAATGTCATGTGAATAATAATGGCTCCACCCCTATTTTTGACTTAATGGCACAATAACAGAACAAGGCAACTTTTTTCTTTGCAATCCAGAGCTACAATTTTCTGATTTGTAATTTGCTACCTGTTATAGTTTGAAACTGTTCCTGAAAATGTGAAATGGCATTTTTGTTTTCAGTTTTGGGCAGACTTCAGTTAAAATTTTCCTTTTTCTCTATTAAAGCCAAATGTAGAGCATGTATGGCCAAGAAAACTCCGAACAGACAGATTAAGTGCATTCATTTCTCAGGCTGAAGTGTATCTGCTTGTTGGTTATATTATAGGAGATATGTCCTTAGACCAGAAGAAAACAGAGGACCCCCCCCCCCACTCCCCCGCAGACATTCATTTCCCCATGTGTTTAGTTCATTGGTGGAAGCGTCAGGCTCTATTGGAAATCAAAGCTTTGGTCTTTGAGGTGTAAGCCAGATTGAATGAGTCTAACACGTCAATCCACCAAAAAATGCAATAGCATATCAGGCACAGTAGCCCCCTTCCTAGTGAGCTATTCAGTGCAATCACCCCTAATAATACTTCAATGCACACCATTATAGATGGGCAAACCAGTGCACTGAGAATAGTGAAAGAGCAACATCTTACGAGCCGCATCATACCCCGAAAGTCCAACATGGAGGATGTGTGACCCAGCCCAAAATGCCTACCCTCTACATACTCCACCGCCCCCTGCACAGCAACCTATTCAAAGCCACTCATGCCCACTAGTGTTCAAGCACCTGCATCCTTGCCAGTACATTTGATGTACATGTGTAAGATGTGAATGCATGAAGTATATGAACTCGCTGGAATTCTGGGTTTCTTTTGTGAATTCTTCTCTTATTTGTGTTTTTTCATCCATTTAGTAATTTTTACAAGATTTCAAAAAAGTGTATTTCCTTGACAGCAGAGCCCCCTACACATGTGAATTATGCTTAATGGGGAACTTTGAATATATAAGGCAAAATAAAAGAATCTGAACTGGTAAAGGTTTATATCAAATTTGCTTCAATCATACCTCTGAAAATTTGGGTGAAATTGGATTTCCAGTTTGCCTTTAGAGGGCTGGGTTTAACTCTGGGCAGGAATTGAAGGTGCGGGGACTGTTACGGGTGGCGAACTGTTGGCCTTTTTGGAGCAGGAGGCCCAGGAGATTTTAATTCCTGGGCCTCATTTACACACCCAAATCTGACTCCTGCCTAATGCGGTGGGAACGATGTCACTGCCAGTAGATGGGAGACAAATTGTCAGGGGATAGGGGTAGGGGACCCATGGAAACGGTCCCCGGCAAGGTGAGTATGGATTGAGGGGTTAGGCATGTCCATGATCAGGGGCGGGGAGGAGCCCAGGGCATGGGAGGCCCAAGTTATCTTTGTGGGGCCAGAAGGAGCACTCCCGCTCCTCCTGGCCCACATGGAACCTTAAAACAATTTACCTGGACCTGGATCCTTGCTGCCACCAGTTCTCGTTGGCGAGCTGGAGACTGCGCGGGCCATAGCCGGTCCTTTGGTTAAAATGGCATGTGCTCTCAATTACATCATCAGGATGTGATATTGCTTTTAAATTAGTCCCCCGCTCTTCTGGACCTGCAGTCAGATAAGTCCATTTTGTTGGCGGGGGTGGGGGGAACGCGTCAGGGACGCTACGCAAATTCCCCCGCCATCTCACTTCCCCTGCCTGCATCATTGTCTTCCAGGTGAGAGAGGGGTTAAAATCAACCCTTAGGTGTGGGAAATTCTTCAGCCCTGGTTTTAACTAACCTGAAGTGGAGAGTAAATTTGAATGGGTTGTAAAACGAGAGTCCGACCCAAACACGCTGGGTGCGTTAAGTTAAAATCAGGGCATTAATCTTTGCAAGTTGTAAAAGTTATTCCTTCTGTATACAAATGCCTTTTTAGATTGTTATGCTCATTAATTATTATGTTCATGGAATACAAACATAACTAAATTCTAGGCAACAGCTGGATCTGTGTGAAAAGCAGACCTCAACAAGGCAATGACAGTACTGCATGTGACAAATTGGACAAATTTACTGAACTGAATTCAGATGTCACTGAATGTGCAACATGTGAACCACTAGGATTAGCAATTTCAGCATCAGTTATGATCAAGCTGCCTCATTAGCTCTAGCAACAGACATTTAATTTCTCAACTCAAAGCATCACGAGTTCAAATCCCACCTCAGTTGATAATCAAACTTGCCTTGTTTTGTGAGATTTGCCAGTTTCCAGTGAGACCACTAGATGGAGTAATGCAGGACAGTAGAATGGTCCACCTTAGGGGAGGAGAAAACAACAATGTCCTCCCAAAAAGCATCACTCATATAGGATTACATAGGATATACGGCACAGAAACAGGCCATTCGACCCAACCAATCCATGCCAGCGTTTATGCTCCACTCCACTCGAGTCTTTCCTCATCTAAATCTATCAGCATAACCCTCTATTCCCTTTTCCCTCATATGCTTGTCTAGCCTCCCCTTAAATGCATCTATACTATTCGCTACAGCCACTCCCTGTGGTAGCGAGTTCCACATTCTCACCACTCTTTGGGTAAAGAAGTTTCTTCTGAATTCCCTATTTGATTTCTTGGTGACTATCTTATATTGATGGCCTCTAGTTTTGCTCTTCCCCACAAGTGGAAACACTCTTTATATCCACTCTATCAAAACCTTCCATAATTTTAAAGACTATTAGGTCACCCCTCAGCTTTCTCTTTTCAAGAGAAAAGAGACCCAGCCTGTTCATCCTGGCTGAATCCCAAAGTAATATTGATGTTGAAGTCATGGGGGAGACCAAAAGCCTAGTGTGTCCTGCCTACCAGGTAAATGGAGGAAGTGGGGTGGCAGGAGGCAGCTGTAGGGAACCTAAATGACCATCGGTGTAATTTTGACTTTGCGCTACAGTGTAAAACAGCCGACATTGGATCAGCTGCCCATTATACATCTCTCCTGATTTTCTTTTGCATTGGCCCATTTTGCACTATTGCCCAAAATAAATTTACCCCCTGCCAACAAAGAAGAATTTTGGTTAACTTTTCATTAAAACTTGAAATTGAGAACTATTTTAGTTTCCTTTTGGTTCTTTGGGGGAAAAATTGAGACGCGCCTCCTTTGGGGCGCTAACTTCGCCGAGGTGCTACGTTTAGCGCCCCGAAAAAATTAGCGCCTCCACAGCTGAAATTCACCGGTAGCGCCCCAAGAGGGAAGCGGGTTGCTACTGGAAGCGCCCCGCCTCCCTCTTGGGGTGCTGTGAAGGAATATCGCGGCGCTACGTGCCACAGTACTTAAAGGGGAGGGGCCTAGTGCAGTGCGACCCGGGGCCCAACTGGGCCACCAGGGATCGGAGTGCCAGCAAAAGAGCGCGGCACTCAAGAGAAATGCCGGGCTCACGGAGCGCAGAAGGCACTCCGCGGGGGGGTGGGTCAGGAGGCCGGGGACGGCAGAGGGGGCAGGTGCTGGCAGACGGCCAGCAACAAAAATGGCCGCCCGGCACCTCCCGTTTAATTTGCGCTGCCCCGGCCGTAAGTCAGGGGGCACTACCAAAGATCGCGGCCGGCGCCGCTAACCGCCCGCTGAATTTCGCGGGAGGCGTTGGCGGCACTGCGCCTGGGCGCTAGTTGCTTTGCGCCTCTGAGGGCGCTAACGGGAGGCGCAAAGCAACCGAATTTTTAGGCCTTGGTTTTTCTCATATTCTACCTCATTTACTGGATAAAGGTACTGTATTGAGATCAATTTTATTAGTGAAGAGATCAACTCAGCTGCAACTTGCTGATAGTAGATCGATTTAAAATACTGTTGTAAGGGGGCGTGTCTCAGACGGTGCTGGTGCGAGGTTAGGCCTTCGTTGCCTATACTATTGCTTGCTCTGGTCTCCGGCCAGCCTTTTTGCAATAAGCACCTGTGAGTGGTTCGACCCACTCGCCCTTACGGTTCTAACACTGGACTTAGGTGCAGGGAGCAGTAATGCAGAGAAAAACTCAAATAGACCCGGTTGAATAGTACGAAATGGAAATCTTTATTGCATGGCGTCTAAAATCATGAAATACATGTCATAGGCGCAAATCAACGATAGTACAAGTATACATACATTCATAAAGCTTGGTCTGTGGAAATGGAGAACACACGGCACATTGTAGAAAGGGGAACACATTATATCTTAACCTTATTAAAACCACCCTCCCTTAACAATACCTACACTACGTCTGGATTTGTAGGATCGTAAAACATGCTCACCACTCGTGTTACTTCGGAGATTTTTAAAGTGAGGCACTCAGCTCGTTTCGCTGCAGCGCCTGGCTGTCACGTGTTTGGAAGGGTTTCTGCGCCCCACTTGTTTACTTTCGCTGCTGCGAAAAGCAGGCCAGACTCCCTGTTGTCATGAAGAACTCGACGGACCTCGTACACAATTGAAAGAAGAGTCTTCCTGTGCTCGACACAGGTTGTAGTTGGTAGAACTCAAAGAAGAGTCCTGTATTTATATTTTTCGGGCGCGGTCGGGGTTTACTGACCGTGGCGGCACGTGGAATTTTTCTCGTCTTCTTCTCGTCTCGTCTCCTCGGGCCTCCGGGTCCAGACACCGTTTACCGACACTCGGGATGGTGTACCCTGTTACTTGCCCTTGTCGGGGCGGCTCGTACCGATTGAGCTCCACCCAACACTCGAATAACCGACCAGTACGGCTAAGAGTCAAGAGTCAACAAAGTCCAGAGAGAAAATCAAGAGCCCACAAGTCAAGCCCGTTCAGGAAGAGCTTCAGCAAGGGTCAGCAGAGAGATAAGAGACCGATGGACATTTGCTCTCTATAGTTATAGTGCTGTGTCCACTTATCTCCCGCTCAAATCTTAATGTTTGTCCTTTGTGTAATATTTGGCGCTCAAAACTCCCAGCATGGGGCGATTATCTTCTTTAACGTGTTTCGGTAGCACCTGAAACTGGCCAACTATCCGTTAATGTTTTCCCCATTGTTGACCCAGCCAGGATGTGTATGAATCATCTCCTCGACTGGTTTTGGGGCCCCCCGAATACCGACTTAATCACCCGTCAATGTCTCTCTCATTGTAGAGCCGGGGGGGTATTTGTGTATTGATGTGTCTGGATGGGCGTTCGATTGCCCAGTACAATGAACCTTACTGTGCATAGGAAAACGATTCCAGCACTTATATCTTTGCTATTGTTCCAAATGCAAACGGGTTGCATCCGGTCTTTATCAGTGTTTACCGAGTATGATCCAATCTTATGCTGAATGTATATTCGACGCCATTTTGTCTGCCCACTGTGCTTCTGGAAGCTTCTGCCACGATGCTCGGCGGCCATTTTACAGGCTTCTGTGTCCTTTATTATCAGGACAGCATTTCGTTTAATAAAACTGATCAAACGAATCTGCTTCTCTTATGTTATTTTAAATCACGATAATTGCGAACTTTACAGTCCCTCCTGTTGATGCGAATAACTCTGCTTATCGTATCAATTAAATGCTGGTGAGCAAATTATCCCGATTCTCCACATCCAAACATTCCCAGTAATTAAACTATCTAGGGCCTCCATGCAGTCCTCATTTCCCAGAGAAAACACATTGTCTATCTTGGACAAATCGTAGGCAGCATTGCCTTTAAACTTACACTGCGTATATGCCTTCCAGGTGAAAAAGGCCGATGCCTCTCGCACCACCTGTATATGTATGTTTTATTATAAAAGGAAAAATAATCAAACCAACTGTTTTAAAAATACAAGAGTTCCAAACTTAATCACAAGTACTCATATCTAACAACAACTATAAAAACACACATGGAAAAATGGAGCGGCGTCATCCTGGCCGTTTACGCGGTACTTTCCTCGTTCACGCGCATGTAATGTTCTCTCCACTCCCCTGTGTTCTCCTGCCTTGTGAGGCGTTTGCCTCTCTTGCAGTGTACGACCAATAGGTACACTACAATCACAACTTGACACACTACCAAAATGTGGGAGGCTATCCTGATCCAGGACGGGACTTCAATATTAGTGAACAGATCCCACCACGGTGGGATTACTATGTCCAAAATTTCTGTCCCTATCTCTACAGTCTTTTGTTCTAGGGTGTAAAAATGTTTCTGTGATACCATGACGGCTTTTAAAATCTTGGTGAGGTGTTCAGGGAGAGGGGGAATGATGTATCCGAAATGCGCGATGAATCGCTGCAAGTCTGTGAAATTCTCTTTTACTGTGAGGTGAACAGTGGATGGTTCAGGGATCGGGACAATTCGCTGTTGTGCCACTTGAACTTCAGCCCTGGGTTTAAAACAGAAACTGCTGTCACTCACCGGACACCGGCTGTGCTGTCCATGCTGGTAGTGTTGCGCTGCAGTGGTAACGCAATACGTTCCACCCCCTATGTATGCCACCTGTGGGGGCACATGATCTTGTGTCATTGCTTCCATGGTGCAATTCATGGGCTTCGCGCCAGCCGTTCTGAACCCGCATTGTGGTGTTAAAAAGGCATTCAAGTGCTGAGGACACAGTATGATGTGTGCTCCCCGGCCACGACAACCCGATAGGTCGGTACCTGTCATCGTTTGCTCCCAGCGGATGACGTAAGGTGGGACCGCTGCGTAGCGAATGTGGGCTCCCCCACTGAATGACACCAATGTTCTCCACCCGGTACACCGGGGCGGGCTTTGCTGTGTCGCCCAACACCGGAATCCGTACTACTATCCCCATGATAGTATGATTTGACCGTCTGCAGTCCACTGGGACTGGGTATGCCTCTGAGGCTAGCCTGAGCTGGCACGGGCTTAATGCGTTCTGAAAAGGGTGGAGCGCCTGCAGGTGTTTGTTACTTATCCAGGATGGGACCAAACCTTGTATTAAATCCTCCAAATTACTGCGGCCCTCACCCAGTAACCACACCCCATATAGTACGCACACCTCGTTCTGCGCAGCTTGATTGGATGCATTTCGATCTTCCCTGATCAGGGCATTTACCGTTCTCGCATGCTTCTCCAGCTCTGCTATAATCTCTTTTAAGTGTAGTGTCATGGCCTGGTCCTCATGTAACTCAGACCCTACTACCTTGTTCTCGTTTGTGAGGATGCTTTTTAACTGTGTTTTTAAACCGTTGATCTGGGTCTGCAGCTCCACATTGTCTAGAGCGTTGACCACAGATGTTCCCGTATTAAAAGCAGTGAACACATCGTTCACAACACCCCTTCTTTGTCTCCCCACCTGACCCAAAACTTCGTGTGGTGTGGTGTATAAGCTTGTTTTGTCAACCTCTGCAAAATCAAACTCATAAAATTGCCTGAACATGTTTGTTAACAGGACCCGGTACAATTGTTCCGTTTCTTTGGGACACCACTCTGGTAAATGCACCTCGGTGAGATTTAGAATCACCGAAGCCACCGCGTAATGTACCCCTTGATATAGTATCTGGTCCGTTGGCACCAGTACCAGACCATTCCCGGGCCCCTTAGTGGTTTTAGGGCACCCTTCCTCCTGAGCCAAAGCCACCGCAATCGTGGACGGAGACTTGCGTGGGTGCGTGATGAGTTCAGTGGCGTTTACCGGGATCGGGGAGAATGGAGCTCCGTACCCCCTGGTGCTGACATCCCACCTCATCCCTTTCCCGTCATCCTGCCACTGTCGTAGGAAAAATATGGATATACCCTTGGGGCAAACGTACTTCGATCCCCACATACAAACATATATTCCCTCATCCGGTTCCCACCATTTGTCCCAACAGACTTTCAATTGAAGGGTGAGCGGGTCCCTTGACCTCGTCTCACGTACAAAGACATGTATGCTGGATAGACTTTAACTATTCCTATCACTAACTCCCATCATTTTACCATTTACTATTAAAATTAAACGACAAACTTACCAAACTTAAGAAACTATAAACTTAAACTTATCCTAAACTTAACTGTACAGCGCCGCCCGTTCCCAGGGCGGCCTACCTAAATTCTGCGAAGGCTGCCACGAGCTTTTCCCAGTGGCGGGGGGGCACTGACCCCTTCCTTTGATCTGCCGCAGCCTGTCGCTGCTGAGCTGGGACTGGGATCTCCCTGGGCTGCCTTGAACTTACGCCTGGGGGTGTACGAGGGATTTGACCACAACTTCCTGGGCTGGGGTGTCCGACTCGACCTACGGAGGGCTACCTTGGGCAAGATTTCCAGGACCGACGGACCGGGGACCGGGACTTCCACCGTCACGGCCTGTGGTCCCACGGGATCTGCGGTTTCCGACTCCACCTTACTTGTTTCCCCAGTAAGTGGAACTCCACTCGCAATCCCTATCTCCCCTATGCTTGGGTCGAGGGCGGAACCTCCGTCCTCCGACCCCAGCACCTCTCCGACCGGGTCACTACCTTGGTCGAGCTCTCCGAGCTCTTCCTCATCTGAATCCCAAGACCAAGAAAAGATCCTACACTTTTCCAGAATGTCTTCTCCCCTCACGCAGGCTGCTTTACCGGCCTGTGTGCCCTGCGGTTCTACCCGGGGCTGAGAGTCCCCACTCGCAGGTTTGGCCCCTGTGATTGGCCCCTGTGCACCCGGTTTATACAGCTTGCACTGGTTAATGTGGAACCATTTTGTGCGCCAGGGTACCTTTACGGCATACACCATGGGACTCGCCTTATCTACAATACTGTAGGGTCCCATGTACAGCGGCTCCAAACTCCCTACTCTGGCATAGTTCCTAACCATGACCTGATCTCCGACTTCCCACTTCTTACGGGGTTCCAGCAACAGGCGATTGCCCTGGTGCTGTCTTCCCATGTTCCCAGCCGCCTGCTCGTAAACCTGCTTCAGGCGTTCCAAGAGGGTCTGGACAAACTTGTCCCGTTTCACCTCTTGGAGCTGTACCTCAGTGAGCACCGGGGCTAATACATGAGTGGGGGTTCGCATGATCCTCCCAGTCATCACCTCGTACGGGGAATACCCCGTACTCTTCGACTGGCTGGCCCGGATTCCCATGAGGACTAGAGGCAGAACCTCCGCCCATTTTTGGGGCGAGTTCATAGTCTCTTTCCTCAGCTTCTCCTTGAGGGTCCGGTTCATGCGTTCAACAATCCCTGATGACTGGGGATTTTGCGCTACGTGCCACTTCCCTTCAATGCCCAAAAGCATGAGGGTGTTCTGCATCACCTGGCCGGTGAAATGACTCCCTTGGTCTGACTCCACGAAACGGGGGAGTCCCCACCGCGAGAACACTTCCCGGACCAAGATTTTGGCAGTACCCAGCGCCGTAGCTGTTCTACAGGGGAAGGCTTCTACCCATTTGGAAAACACATCCACCAAGACGAGGCAGTATTTGTAGCCTCCCTGGGTGGTGGGCAGGGGCCCTATGTAATCGATCTGTATCGACTGCCATGGTCCCTCCACCCTCCTGATGTGCCCCATATGCACTTTCCTTTTCTGGGGGTCTGGGTTGTTTGCAGCACACACAAGACAGCTTGCACAGAACTCACGGACCTGCTCCCTGAGTCCCGGCCACCATCCCGCCTGCTCTACCCGTTGCCAGGTAACCTCGGGCCCGGGGTGTCCTGCCCCCGGCCCCTCATGAGCCAACTGGAGGAATTCCCTCCTGTGCTGCTGCGGCACAACCCACTGTTCCTCGCGGAACAGCATGCCTTCTCTAACGGAAAGGGTTGCCGTACTGTACGGGCCCTCTACCTGCTTGCCCTCAGTAATCGTTCTGAGAACTGCTTTTAGGGCGGGATCCTGGTTCTGGACGGTCTTAAGGTCTAGGGGCAGTGCTACCCTGGTGTTCCCGGGATTCCCTTCCCTGTCTTGGATCGCTGCCACGGGTCCGGGTCCATAGGGGTCCCAGAAAATGCCGTTACGGGCACCCTCCCTGGCTAGCGCATCCGCCTGCTGGTTGCCCTCCCCGCGGGGCTCTGTGGAGGAGTGAGCTTTCACCTTGTGGATGAAAATCTCCCCTTCCTCCCCCACTGCCGCTAGGATCTTTTCCAGCAAGGGCTTCACCGTTAAAGGTCGCCCGTCCGCGGAGGTGTAGCCACGGCGGGACCAAATGGCCAGGTATTCCGTACACAAATTGCACGTAAACATACTGTCCGAACAAATCGTGTATGGGGTTGGGAAGATCTCTGGGTGGGTAACTACATACGCCACCGCAGACAGCTCAGCCTGCTGCGCGCTCATCGTGCTGGGGAGTTTAATTGCCAAGGCAAGGTTTGCCGCAGGGTCATAAACTCCACACCCTGTGAGTCGTTCGCCAGCGGACACTGTGCTGGAACCATCAACATAAATCTCACGACCTGTGGGATGTATCCCAGCCCGCAAACCTATGTTGACCTCCCACACCCCTTCCACCGAACACTGGTGGGCTGTTCCGGGGTATACCAGGTTGGCCGCGAGCCTGGGCTCGCAAAGACCTTTAACTCTAAGATCCATCTGGGAAAGGAGAAGGGTCCAGCGCGCAATGCGAGCGCTGCTTACGGTCCCATCCTTAATCCTCCCATCCAGAAGCATCTTGGTTGGCGTGTGATGGGTGAGGAGAGTGATGGGAGAGAGCCCTGTGAAGATCGCTGATCTTTTCACAGCCCAATGCGTGGCTAAAAGATGCCTTTCGCAGTTGGAAAAACTCCTCTCCACATCCATCAACACCCTGGACGAATAGACAACCGGCCTCAGCTTGCCGTGACGCTCTTGGAGCAGCACAGCGCTCAAGCTGTCTCCGCTGGCAGCTACCTCCAGGAAAAACTCCTCCCCCCCATCTATGGCCCCTAAAGCTGGCGCGGTCTGCAGATCCCTTTTTAACTTCTCGAATGCTGCCTGACAACCCTCGTTCCAAGACCACTCCACTCCCTTATGGAGGAGTCGGAGCAGCGGAGCTGCTGTGGCCGCATAGTCCTCGATGAAGTCTCTACAGTAACCGGTCAGTCCCAGAAAGGACCTCACACCCGTTATGGTGTTGGGAATCGGTAACTCCTGCACCGACTCCCTCCTAGCCTTATCTATGGCTCTTTCCCCAGCGCGAATGGTCAGACCCAGGAATTTTACTTCCTGCTGACCGATCCGTGCTTTCTTAGGGTTAACTTTAAATCCCTTTCTCGCTAGCAGCTCCAATAACTCGGCTAACAGTGGTCCATGCTCCTCCCTTGAGTCTGTGAACAGGAGCAAATCGTCCACGTACTGCACTATCTGATTGGGCTGACTAAACTCCTTTAAACTTCCTGCCAGACACTGATGGAAAATACTGGGGCTGTTGTGGAAACCCTGTGGCAAACAGTTCCATGTGTACTGTTGTCCTTTGAAAGTAAAGGCAAACTTGTACTGGTCCTCTCGCCGCAACGGGATGGACCAAAAACCGTTCGAGATATCCAGCACCGTGAACGTGGTCGCGGACGCTGGGATACTCCCTATTAGGTCAGCAACTGCTGCTACTGTGGGCGCGCAGGCGGGGATGTTACTGTTAAGGACTCTGTAGTCCACCGTGGCCCTCCACGAATTATCCGGCTTCCTTACCGGCCATAATGGGGAGTTCACGTGTGTGGCTATCGGTCTCAACACGCCCTGCTGCACCAATGAGGACATTGCTGTCTCCATGTCGGGTTCTGCTTCTTTGGGGAAGTTATACTGCTTTTGGGGCCGGGTCATGGGGTCCCCGTCTACGCTGACCTCAAACCCGGTAACCCTTCCACAATCGTGCTTGTGGGTTGCAAACGCGTGCATATTATCTGACACGTACGTTTGCATGTCCGTTGGGACATCCGCTACCATAAGCCCGAGGTCGTAGCCTCCGGATGGCTTCATGGTACACAGAGCCCCTTTACCTTCCTTCCCTGGGATTACAACTACCTTGCCTTTCCCACCCTTGGCTCCCCAGAGACAGTGATTCCTAAGGTCCACGAGGATCCCGTGTTCCGCTAGGAGATCCGATCCGAGGATACCTCTGCCACCCCCCTCTTGCCATTTCATCAGTATGCACTTCCATGTGGTGTGGAGTGCTCCTAAATGAATGGAGAGCGGAATGGAGAACGCGCCAGCCTGCTCTTTTCCCGTGAACCCCGCTAATGTGAATGGGACCTTGGTAGACAGTGGTGAGTCAAAGGGGCTATCTGTATGAATCACGGTGCATGAAGCTGCCGTGTCCAACAAATAACTACCCTTCTGCTTCTCTACCTCCATCTCTACCAGGGGTCTTTTCCACGCATCATAGCTGAGCGGACACAGATAAACGGGCTGCGCGGGCTTTAGTCATTGGGTACTGGTGGACGGGGTTGTGGCATCTGTGGGGCCGGTAACGACTGCCACTTTCCCGTGCAAAATCATAAGGGACCGCATGGCTCCTAACATTGATTCTATCGCATCGGGATGGATAGGCACACCAGCTCCTTTCTCGGAGACAGGCGCTTGGGTTCGGACTGCGGGAGCTTTGTCCCTGGAGTCCTTCCAGGGATTCCTGCAGTTTTTACGCCAGAGACCTGTCTTCCCACACCCGTAACAAACACCACTGGTTTGTGGGGCGCAATTTCCCTCCTGATGCCACTCTTTCTGAGCCGGAGCTGCGGGCTTTGCCTCATGCACCTTTCCCTTAAGGGGACGCGCTCCCGTGCTCCTAGTGTTCCGATACCCTATGGTGAGTCGATTTAGGACAGACTCCTCCGTTGTGGCGGGGTTAGTGGGATCAAACCACGCTCTGGCCTGCTCCCTGACGGCTGGCAAGCTGTTGGCTACTATGCACCTGAGCCAATGAGCTTTCCCGGCGCCGTCCAGATAGGTGCGTGCTGGCGCACCTGGGCAGCTACGCTGGTATACTGGCCACAGCCTGTCGGCGAAAACCTTCGGGGGTTCTCCCTCCATCTGTACGGTCTGACTCAATCTGACGAACGGACCTTCGTCATCCACCCCTAACACTTCTAGGACCTCGTCCCGTAACTCCCCATAGGTTTTATTTCCCTTCTTGCTCTCGTCGGAGAGACACTGAAGGATCGAGCTATCTAAAGAGAACAGCAACATTTTGGTCTTTTCCTCGTCGTCGCAGCCATTAATTGCTGCGGTCTGTTCTACTTCCCTAAAATGTACGGAAGGGTCTTCTGACTCGGACAGCTTCCGTACATGGCTAATCATTGCTGTCAGCTGGTGTGAGCTGTGGGGCAATACAAGTTGGTTCAGGATATCCCCGTCTGCCCCATTGTCCCCGTTCGGGCCTCTCTTGTGACCTCGGAGCGGACACATCGGTCCCGGTCTCGACGCTACCTCCGGGGATTGTCCTACCTCGGGAACCTTCTTCTCTATTTCCACCACTTCCTCCCTTACCCAGGTTGCCGAATAGCTGGGTGGCGCGGAGGGTACAGTGGCAGATACCTCTTCTGCTTTTTCCGGTAGGGATTTTGGGAATTCCCTACCCACCTGTGGCTGGCTCGCTGACGGGCTGATGAGACACACCAAGCCGTTTGCCTTATTCAGGGACTCCCTTAGGTTCTCTATCTCCCTCTGGCAAACACTGTGGTTGGCTCCCTCATGCCTATCCTCGAGAGCCATCTTGTATGCCGCCCTAACTCCCCTCAAGCTTTCCTCCTGGGCTTTTATCTGGTTAGCTAGGCGGACACACCGTTCTCTAATCCTACCCTCGTTTAATTTTGCTTCCGTGACCTGACATTCTAGGTAATCAATTTTAGCCTCATGGTGGTTGCCGACTATTTGGCGTTCCTGATGTAACGCATTCAATGATGCAATGAGTTTCTGTCCTCCCGTGACCTTTTCCTCCATCTCAACTTCCAATTCCCTGATCTGAGCTGCCTGTGCTGCAATGACCTGGTCCGAAAGTTGGACTTGCTTCTTGTAGCACATCAGC
This sequence comes from Squalus acanthias, assembly GCA_030390025.1. NCBI lineage: Eukaryota > Metazoa > Chordata > Chondrichthyes > Squaliformes > Squalidae > Squalus > Squalus acanthias. The sequence goes on along the minus strand of CM059428.1, from coordinate 88,608,027 downwards.
CAGACCGCTTTCTCTACCGACTTCTTATGATCTTTACTGCCTGTCCATTTGATGGCGGCGTCTAGTGGACGCTTATCCATCAGTAGGTCACATATCCACTTTTTGGTTAAGTTCACCTTCCCCAACACATAGTCGGCTACCCTCTCATTCATCACATTTCGCCTATTCAAACCAGGGTCTAAAACATTACTCTCCTGCTGCCAATGTCCTGCCGTGGTCGCCATTTTCTGTAAGGGGGCGTGTCTCAGACGGTGCTGGTGCGAGGTTAGGCCTTCGTTGCCTATACTATTGCTTGCTCTGGTCTCCGGCCAGCCTTTTTGCAATAAGCACCTGTGAGTGGTTCGACCCACTCGCCCTTACGGTTCTAACACTGGACTTAGGTGCAGGGAGCAGTAATGCAGAGAAAAACTCAAATAGACCCGGTTGAATAGTACGAAATGGAAATCTTTATTGCATGGCGTCTAAAATCATGAAATACATGTCATAGGCGCAAATCAACGATAGCACAAGTATACATACATTCATAAAGCTTGGTCTGTGGAAATGGAGAACACACGGCACATCGTAGAAAGGGGAACACATTATATCTTAACCTTATTAAAACCACCCTCCCTTAATAATACCTACACTACGTCTAGATTTGTAGGATCGGAAATCATGCTCACCACTCGTGTTACTTCGGAGAGTTTTAAAGTGAGGCACTCGGCTTGTTTCGCTGCAGCGCCTGATTGTCACGTGTTTGGAAGGGTTTCTGCACCCCACTTGTTTACTTTCGCTGCTGCGAAAAGCAGGCCAGACTCCCTGTTGTCATGAAGAACTCGACGGACCCAAACCGGATCGTGCAGTAATCCGTAGAATTCAAAAGGAAACGGTACATGTAGAAGTCGGTAGAACTCAAAGAAAAGTCCTGTATTTATATTTTCGGGCGCGGTCGGGGTTTACTGATCGTGGCGGCACGTGGAATTTCTTCTCGTCTTCTTATCGTCTTCTTCTCGTCTCGTCTCCTCGGGCCTCCGGGTCCAGACACCGTTTACCGACACTCGGGATGGTGTACCCTGTTACTTGCCCTTGTCGGGGCGGCTCGTACCGATTGAGCTCCACCCAACACTCGAATAACCGACCAGTACGGCTAAGAGTCAAGAGTCAACAAAGTCCAGAGAAACACAAAGTCCAGCCCCAAGGAAAGAGCTTCAGCAAGGGGCCCGCCGAGAGAGAAGAGAATAAGAGTTCAGCCCGAGTCAAGAGAGCGAGTCAAGAGAGCGATGGACATTTGTTCTCTATAGTTATAGTGCTGTGTCCACTTATCTCCCGCTCAAATCTTAATGTTTGTCCTTTGTGTAATATTGGCGCTCAAAACTCCCAGCATGGGGCGATTATCTTCTTTAACGGGTTTCGGTAGCACCTGAAACTGGCCAACTATCCGTTAATGTTTTCCCTATTGTTGACCCAGCCAGGATGTGTATGAATCGTCTCCTCGACTGGTTTTGGGGCCCCCCGAATACCGACTTAATCACCCGTCAATGTCTCTCTCATTGTAGAGCCGGGGGGGTATTTGTGTATTGATGTGTCTGGATGGGCCTTCGATTGCCCAGGACAATGATCCTTACTGTGCATAGGAAAACGATTCCAGCACTTATATCTTTGCTATTGTTCCAAATGCAAACGGGTTGCATCCTGTCTTTATCAGTGTTTACCGAGTATGATCCAATCTTATGCTGAATGTATATTCGACGCCATTTTGTCTGCCCACTGTGCTTCTGGAAGCTTCTGCCACGATGCTCGGCGGCCATTTTACAGGCTTCTGTGTCCTTTATTATCAGGACAGCATTTCGTTTAATAAAACTGATCAAACGAATCTGCTTCTCTTATGTTATTTTGAATCGCGATAATTGCGAACTTTACACTGCGGAACTTTCAACGTCGGCAGGGGCATAAAACAGGTGGTAGTGGATTGGCCACCTGTTATACACCCTGCCTGACCATCATTTCATTTGAATCTTTGTTGGATCTTTGTTTATTAAGATGATTAATGATGCACTTCTGCAGCTTTCTTCAGCTGCACAGTTGAATCAAAAAGTATTTTTAGCTGGGTAAGACCTGACATTTTTAAGCTTCACAAAGGGGAAATTTTCAGTGGAAGAAGTGTATAGCACAGAAAGATCTTTTGTGAGAGAGCGTGAGTGTAGTTACCATTGTTGGGTATGTCACAGTCAAAGAGGAGAAGGGTGGCTAGAAATGGAGATGTGACATCTCATTCATGAATACCTGCAGGGACAGTCAGTCATCTGCAGTGCACCAGCACCAACAGTAAACATCATCACTGCCTTCCACTTTAATAGCAGAGACTTTGGCCGGAATTTTCTTTACCTGGACGGGTCGGGAGCGGGCAGGCGGCGTGGCGGGTCACGACCCTGTTCTTGCTTCCATCCCGCTGCAGAAATTGACTTTGCACTAATGGGTCCTATTAAGCTTGCCCTGCGCATTACCCGGTCCTATTAAATGGTGTGGGTCTGATGACGTCATCCATGACGCGTTTTCAGCCAGGATATTTAAAGGAACCATGGCCACATTGCATTTGAAGCTTCATCTCAGTGTGTGCAGTCACTGCACTGGAGGTTTTCATTGCTCCAAACACTTGGAGCCATGACTACACAGAGGCAGACGGCTGCACCCAGGTTCTCCGATGACTCCCTCCATATGCTTGTGGAGGGAGTCAGAGCATGCAGGGATGTCCTCTTCCCTTTGAATGGGCAGAAGAGACCTCCCCAGGAGACAAAAAGAGTCTGGCTCCAAATTGCAGAGGAGGTGAACAGCAGGATGTGGTCAGGAGGACCTGGGTGCAGTGCCAGAAACATTTTAATGATCTCATTAGATCAGGAAAGGTGAGTACAAAGCCACACTCAACCTCATCCTGCTGTGCCTCTCATCACCTCCCCAACACTCTGCCTTCCGAACCCTACTCCTGCACATCCTTACTCACTCCAACATACCTTGCACGTCACCCATTCCTCTCTCTCTATCTACATTATCACATTCCCATCTTACTAGCCACCCCTCACACACGCACCCTCATCCTAACACAATCATACCAACTAACAACACACAAGGAGGCCACTTGGCATTGCCACCCCAATCCATCATAGTCTCCCTCTAAAGATGTAACCCATCCTTCCTTGCACTCATTCCATCACTCTCACGCAATTTTCTCTTCTTTCCCTCCTTGCAGGAGAAGAGAGCGCACAATAAGCGGGAGAGGGAGAGAACTGGAGGTGGGCCTCCATCATTTGCCACCCTCACAACAGCAGAGGAGGCTGTGTTAGAAGTATCGGGAGTGGCCGAGCAGCTGGAGGTGGAGACGGAGAGAGGGGGACATCTCAGCAACCTGGTGACAGAATTACATATCATACAGCTACATGGCATACAGCAGTCACTCATATGGGGCACTGATGTCATCAGCCACTGAATGGTCATCATGTGCATAATGGTATCTGTACCCATTCTTCACATGGCATATCTAACTCATCTCTTTACTCTCCCACAGATCCATCAAGAGCCCCCCACCCAACCCCACTGTCCAGGAGGAAGAGGAAGATGATTTCTGAGAGGAGCCTCAGCCTCTGAGTGCGCACCATCACCAGACATAAGCGCACCCAGCACCAGCGCAGACACGCACATCTCGGTGGGTGCCACGTCAGATAGAGTAGTGTTGTCACCGGGTCTGTCACAAGTCACAAGTGAGCAAGAGCAGATGGTGGAGACAGGGACAGCAGTGGAGAGTGCTCGCAGGAGGGCGCAAGATGCTCCCGGCTCTGCTCAGCTGCATGCAGACGCTGAGCCTCGGGGGCCATCCAGAAAGAGGACGATCCTGGAGGTGCAGGAAGGAGTGCAGGGGGCTCTGACAGGTTTTGTGACCACGATGTCTGAAAATGTTCAGAGAATGGAGGAGTCCATCTCCAACATGAGCACCACTGTGTCACAGGCGATGGCGACTGTAGGCTCCTCCATGGATAGGATGGCCACCTGCATGGAGCAGCTAATGCACCACTCACAGGAGCACATGGGGGCGATTTTCCCACTGGAGGCGAGATGGAGGCGGATTTCAGTTTGGGTGGGTTTGAAACCCGCCTCCACTGCTAGGTTTCAAAAATTTGCGATTTTCCCATGATTGGCCACTTGATTTCAGAGGTGTGGGATGCCCTTGCTCAATTAATGTTTTGGGACTGAAACTCACCTCTGTTGACGGCACTTTTCCAGTCTGATTTTATGGCTTCTTGCTCCCTTGGCTCATTCCACAGCATTTCTGCGTCTCCTGCACAACCTCCAGCATCTTTTGAGAAACCACTATGTCCAATTCCAAGGCAAGGGCCTACCCGAGGCTCTCAGATGAGGTGCTGCAAATGTTGTTGGAGAGGGTGAGAGCTAGCATGGAGGTGCTCTTCCACTCATCTCGGAGGAAGAGGCCTGCCAAAGAAACCAAGGCTGTGTGGGTACAGCTGGCAAGGGATATAACCTCCAGATCTGTGTGCAGATTGGGAGACTGTTTCTGTGTATTGATGAAATGCCATCCCTTTTGGAAAACATTAAAATGATTGAAGCCAAAATGTTGGCATTATGCCATCTGTTCTTTCGCCTTAGGCAGCTCCACATTGCGTTGTCAGGTTGGTGGCCTGAGTGAAAGGAGGTCAGAGAGTCATGTCCATTGTCAATGATGTCCTAGGATGGAGCAAAGGACATGTGCCAACCTGGGCAACCTATGCAAATCTGGCCATGATAAGTTCATCCCTTGCATCCCGAGCAGCCATGTGCTCACGTGCTGCCTGATGTAAGAAAACTACTAGGCACTTGGTCTAAGCGTCAAAGAAAGCTTTAATCAACTGTTTTACAACATGGAGATCTAGTTGTGTCCTTCACTAGTTCCGGTTAAGAATGTCCCGCGCAAGCTGGGCCCGTGCCCGAGTATTTATACTCTCCCTGGACAGTGCCACCAGCAGGCCACTCAGTATTATTTCATAAGTCATTTCCACATGAATGACAAGGTTCATGCCATTGCCGCTGCCGCTGGTCGATACACCGGCGCTCTGACCTCCTCCTCCTTCTCCTCCTCCAGATCCTCCTCCACCTCCTCCTCATCCTCATCTGAGGTCCATGCAGAAAGAAAACGAATGGTTCCCATGCTGCTTGTAGATGCCTCCTTTGGGGAAGCGCTCATTGCAAGCTGGGTGAGGGTCTTCCAAGGAGCTCCCACAGTTGATGGAGTCAAGCTGCAGCACCTCCGATTTCGGAAGGCCTTCTAAAAGTGCTCAGAGACCTTTTAAAGCCAAGGTCTGGCACCTGCAAGTAATCCTTGCTGCAATAAACGATGTCTTGTTAGACCTGCAACAGTGAGGAGACCACCCACGAGCCAACCTGCCAGGTTTACCTGCCGTGGTTTAGGAGGTGCGTGGATCACGCCGAAAAGCTGGAAAAATCACGAGGGCCTCTCAAAATAGGCTTAGCAAGGCCCTTAACGAGCATTTAAGGATCTTTAATAGCGCAATGGCCAGCTGGAGGCGGAAGCGTTTCCCGACCTCCAAAACCAGCACCAGCAAAATCCCGCGGAGGTGGGTTGGAGGCGGGTTCCGAACCCGACCTCTTGGAATCTGATTTTCCCGCCTTTCCCGCCTCCTCCGACGTCAGAGAATCGCCCCCTTAGTCTCTATGGAGAATAGATGGCAGAGGCTCAAAGACGTCCTCTCTAGGAGGGATGTCAGCATAGACTTGGGTCTTCATAGCCCCACTGATGTGCAGCTAGATGCTCTCCAGCTCCTTGCTAGCAGGGAAGTGCGGGTGGCCCATGAGAGGGATGATGGTGAGAGGGGAGTGGGAAGTGTGGGCTCCTCTCAAATTGTTTACACTTCTCTCCCATTGCCACCCCTCAGTCAAAGCCCCAGATGCCTCCTTGGACAGCGATGGCCAAGTCTGCCCGGCACTGTCGCAGGAGGAGCAGACTCTGGCTTCATCACAGGCTCCAAAACCCAGAGGACGTCCGCCAAGAGTGTCTAAACAGTCACAGCAGGGAAGTGAGCAGGCTGCCTCTACCTCTGCTGAAGCCACAGGACTAGCACCTTGTAGAAGCACGTGGAAGAGAAAGATGACACACAAATAGATTCACAAGGGTAGCCGCTTGGGTGTTTTATTCAATGTTAATGGCAAGTTTCCGTTAATGTGATCTCAACCATAAAAATCTTTATTTTCACCAGTCTTGGAGAAATTTGTGTGCACCTTTGGAAGTGGCTTAGTGAGTTGGAGTGAATGGTGAGACATAACGTTACCTCCAGCAATGGTGGTCAGTGTGAAAGGAATGGCTTGGTCATTGTAGGGATGCTTTATGGTGTTGATGTAGGGTGGTGCCAACCTGGCGCAGCATGTGGCAGCCATATGTGTGTAATGCCTGAAGTTAAGTAAATCTGGCCATGATGAGCCCATCCCTGGCCTCCCGGGCAGCAATGTGCTCGGGTGCTGGTGGGATCTGGAGCACTGGTTCCTCCAGCTCCTGCTCCTCCTCATCTTCCAGCTGATGCTCCTCCACCTCCTGCTCCACCTCCTCTGAAGAGGCTGTGCACTCAGTGCCTTGCTCCTCATGCAGCACCAATCCTCGCTGCTGCACTATGTTGTGCAGGGCACAGCACACCATGATGATTCTGGAGACCCTGGCTGGTGCCTACTGAGGGACTCCTTCAGATCAGTCAAGGCATCTGAAGCACATTTTGAGCATGCCTATTGTCTGCTCTATGACACATCTGGCAGAAATGTGGCTTTCATTGTATCTCTCCTGGGCCTCAGTACTTGGTCTCCTGAAGGGTGTCATGAGGCACATCTTCAGTGGATAGCCTTTGTCTCCAAGCAGCCAGCTGGAAAGTCTGTTTGAAGGAGCGAAGAGCTGAGGGAGGGTGGACTGGTGAAGGACCAAAGAGTCATGGCAGCTGCCAGGGAATTTGGCGCACACATGCATAATGATCTTCCTATAGTTGCACATTGAGGGAGTGGAAGTCCTTGCAGTTGACAAAGATTCCTGGGTTATGGTGGGGTGCCCTGATGGCCACATGTGTGCAGTCGATGATGCCCTGCACCCGTGGGAAGCCAGCCAGAGCGGCAAAGGCCAGCACCCGCTCAGTAACACTGGCTCCATCAGTGGCAAAGTTAATATAATTGGCTGACTTGTCAAACAGGGTATCAGTGACCTGGGTGATTCATCTGTGGGCAACCGACTGCGAGATGCCGCAAATGTCTGCTGCAGATCCCTGGAAGGAGCCTGAGGTGAAGAAGTTGAGGGTCCTGGTGACTTTGACAGCCACTGATAAGGCGTGTCCACCAGGTCCTCTGGGCTGCATGTCTTGCTCCAATAATGTGCAAATGTCTGCGATGACCTGGCGCGATAGCCTGAGCCTCCTTTGGCAGTGGTGCTCACTCATGTTGAGGAAGCTCATCCTCTGCCTGTATACCTTATGTTGGGGGTATCGCCACTGGCGCGGTGCAGCCCTGCGCTGATGCCCTCTGTCCTGTGCAGCATCAGGTGGTTGAGGAAAAGGTTGGTGGTATTGTTGTTGGTGCTGTTGGTGTGCATGATGCTGCTGGTGTTGGGGCTTATCATGGTCCGATTCTGAGGACCAAGGTGAGACAGTATAACCGGCACCCATGCTGATGGAATAGATGGCAGGTCAAATAGAATGAGAGAAGCAATCTGTCAATGGAGTGATAGGTTGTACCAGTGAGGTGAGAATGGATGGTGACTTTGCTGCAAACACTTGCAGTCTGTAGAAAGCTAAATCTGTGCTGGGAATGCAATCAGCAACAGCTTCTGCCTGAGGAAAGTGACCAGGTGTGAGGTGGGAGCTTTTATAGTACATTTCATGTTGTCATCTAATCGGGTGGAGCAATGGCCACTCAACTCCTGCCACAGAGTGACAGACGTGGTTCCCGAGCTGTGTGAATCCCGTGGGCAGCCAGGGAAATTTGAAAGGTCGGTTGAAAAAGGCGCTTAGGGGTCTGACAACAAAGAGGTAATAATTTGAATTAGGTTGCCCGCCTCTGCAGGTCGGGTCGCTGCCGCACCGGCAAACGCGCCCGAGGGAAAGGCACGCGGGGGCGGGATGACGGCTGGTTCCCGACCCGCTCCAACTTATTTCAAATTTCCCACCCAACCCGCCTCCGATCGCGCCCGCACAGACCGCAGAAAATTCCGGCCTTTGCCTTTTGGACAACTGATGCTTTCTTCTTTGCACAATGAAAGAATCAAAGACTGTAAGATGCAGTAAATAGAGTAAAATGAATTTTTTTTTTCAGTGGTGTTGCTGTGTGCATGTTTAATGTTTTTGCTTGTGCAATCGCTTCTGTGTGTCATGAACTTCACTGTGCTGGCAATGCATGTGCACTACTACACGGTGCTCCCTCAATTAGCACCGGTGAATGATTGCATACTGGTGAGCTGTAGCGTATTCAGAAGTCCTGCCACCTCCAACAGCAACTAATCCTGATGCAATAATGTCTTTACCAGGGTCACTGTTTTTCTGGAGTCATTGGTTTCAGAGCCTGTACCTACTTGCGCAGGTCAACGTAACGACACAGAACTGCCACTCACATGTGCCAATTGGTTACTTCTGTGCTACTCTATGTATCCCACTGCTGAAAGGAATCTCCTCACCGTACCCACTGATTTGCCTGAACATAGAACACTGAGCATTTGTAAGGTCTCAAAATCCCTCCCTCATGCCTGCTTGTAACTGTTCTCCCAGTGAGCTGAAGTGGCCAGCACTACATCTTTGGAATTTTGACCCAAAAGCCTCTATAACAGCAATGGAATCATTCATGAGAGATGCTCCAACGGTGCTGACAGCCTGCGTATTTGAGGTCTTCAAAGCAGATGTCAGAGGCGTTAACATGTGCTCAATGGCAAATGTTGCTCTGTGACGTCTCACGTGGGCATGTTAAACACTTCACACTACCCAGCCTACCTTCCACTATTGTGTGCAAGGATGCAGATGACTCCTCCATAAGCCCTCCTGCTATATCATCTTATGTTTCAAAGCAGACCCACTGAGGTTTGTATTCCCATTCAGCTCAAGGTGGGTGCTCACCATGCTGGACCTCCACCTTGTAGCAGCTTGTCAACCGGCACAACTGCTGCCCCTTACTCATCAATAATCGATTTCTCACCTTGTGACTCCTCCTAAACTTAATGATTAACTTATCCTGAACTGTGGGTATCGGTGGCTGCTTCAATTAGGAGTTGTGATGGTTGGTGTTCTGATGAGTGGTGCTCTTTGAATTTGGGTGGAGAACAGATGGTAGATTATGAGTAAATAAGCTTAATTATTATGTTCTTGGTTATGCACGAGGACACATACTTGTAACAAATCATGTACATCCTAGAAAATCTGAATATTTTCTGTCCTGCCCCCACCCCCTCTGCCCCCACAACCTCCACAGACCCCAAGCCTTCCAACCTCTCCCTCCCAAATATGTCGCTTGCTCATTTTGGGGGGAAAATTCGTCCCCTTAGCGCCTCCCATTAGCGCCAGCAGATGGCGCTAATGGGGCGCTAGAGCAGTATCGCCGGGGCAAGGCAAATCCAGCGCCGCATGCCAAATCCGCCCCCCCCCCCGTAGCGCCACTGGTAACCGTTATCGCCAGAAGCCTCAACGCCAGGTGGATTGTGACTTCAGTGAGTGTGCAATGCTCACTGACTGCCTAATCTGTGAAATTGATTGTCACCACCTACCTTAGCGCCTGGAGTAAACAGCGACAGGGAGAGCTGGCGCAAAGCACCAAGAAGCTGGCTCCAGGGATGTTATTTAAAGGGATCATCAGTAAAGACTCGCAGCTCTCAGGTTAGTGGAGTTTCAGTGGTTTCTTGTCAGTTTCACCTAGTCCAACAGTTTCATTCAGTAATTTCAAGGTTATTTTGTAACAGGAGTGTTGTGGCAACTAAAAAGTAGCTACGTTTATTCTTAAAAAAAATCAAACTGCTACACTTGGTTACATTAATGGGGGCTGTACTGGCAGTCGACCTTGCCCTCCAGGATCTATGGCGGAGGGAGCAGAGGCAGCAAGAAAGACTGGAACATGTGCCCAGCGGGAGGAGGAGGGCCATCGAGGCTCTCAACAGGAGGCCTTACCCTCCGAGGGTATTCCGAGAGCACTTTCCTACCTCAATTAAGCGAGGAACAGTGTATTAGAAGGCGCCGCTTCACCAAGGAGGTGGTCACAGAACTCTGCCACTTCCTGCAACCAGACCTCCAGCCTCAGATCAGGGTGACCACGGCTCTCTCAGTGGCAGTCAAGGTCACCGTCGCCAATTTCTTCACCAACGGATCCTTCCAGTCTGCAACAGGAGACATAGCTAACACCTCGCAGTTTGCCGTCCATCGTTGCATCCAGGAGGTCACAGAGCTCTACCGTAGGAGAAGGGACAACATTTCCTTTCCCATCACCAGAAAGAAGCAGGACGAGTGTGCATGTAGCTTTGCCAGGATAGCGGGATTCCCCATGGTGCAGTGCGCCATTGACTGCATCCACATGGCTTTGCGGGCACCGCATAACAATCCTGAGATCTTTTGCAACTGCAAAGGCTACCACTCAGTTAATGTGCAGTTGGTGTGCAACCACAGACAGTGAATCCTCAATGTCAATGCCCACTATCCTGGCAGCAGCCACGATGCCTTCATCCTGCGCCAGCCCAGTGTGCCAGCACTCTTCCAGCCACCACATCAAGCTCGCGGCTGGCTGCACGGAGACAAGGGTTAGCCGCTTTCCACCTGGCTCATGACTCCCCTCCGCAACCCCAACACTCCTGCCCAGCACTCATATAATGACAGCCATGCTGCCACCAGGAACATCATTGAGCCTGCTCAAGCAATAGTCCCATTGCCTTGACTGCTCGAGAGGAGCCCTCCAATACTCAGCTGAGTGAGTGTCCCATTTCGTGGTGGTCGGCTGCATGCTCCACAACTTGGCCATCATGAGGGCCCAGCCCTTGCCACCAGGGATTGCAGGACCACCTCAGGAGGAGGAAGAGGGAGAGGAGGAGGAGGATGAGGACAAGGAGGAAGAGGATGACGAGGAGGACGAGGAGGAGGAGGACGAGGAAGAGGAGGAATAGGAGCGATGGAGGAGGCAGCCACTCAATCGGCCTTCTGGGAGGAACGGAGTCGGAGACCGGGGATAAAGGCAACGCGGAGCAGAGGCCTGGGAGTCTGAGGGAGCGGACCTGTGGGAGGAATGGAGTCGGAGACCAGGGATAAAGGCAGCATGGAGCAGAGACCTGGGAGTCTGAGTGAGTGGACTACCTGCGAGGGAAACAGTCGGCAAGCGACGCAACGAAGGAGTGATGTCAGAATTCAAAGGTGTCACTGGCACAAGGGAGCTGAGAGGTGCATAACAGGTGAGTATAGGGTGAGGTTTTTTTTGTTCTGTTTTGAGTATATTTCTGCTAAGTAGTTCATAGCCTACCTAATAGAGGGAAGTGCTGATTGGTCGGTAGCTGTTGAGTGTTTCTTGTTAAGTTTTAAGTTTATTTCTGCTAAATCACCTCCATAGTCTGGTAAATAGAGGCATGGCAGGGCAGCTCAGGCCCGTAATTTGCACATCCTGTGCCATGTGTGAAATCCTGGATGCTTCATGCGACCTGGACGACCACGTGTGCAGGAAGTGTCGCCAACTGCAGCAACTCGAGCACCGGGTTTCAGAGCTTGAGTGGCAGCTGGAGTCACTACAGTCCGTCCGCGAGGCTGAGAAATACTTGGAAAGCACGTTTCTAGAAGTGGTCACCCTGCAGCCTCAGAATGTGCAGGCAGAGAGGGAATGGGTGACCACCAGACAAAGAAGGAGGACCAGGCAGGTAGGGCAGGAATCTCCAGAGTGCATCTCGCTCACTAACCGGTTCACAGTTCTGGAAACTGGTGGGGGTGATGGCTCCTCTGGGGAGAGCAGCCAGAGCCAAGGTCACGGCACCACGGGTGGCTCAGCTGCACAGGGGGTGGAGGAAGAAGAGTGGAAGAGCAATAGTGATAGGGGATTCATTAGTTAGGGGAACAGATAGGCGTTTCTGTGGACACAGGCATGACTCCAGGATGGTATGTTGCCTCCCTGGTGCCAGGGTCAAGGATGTCACTGAACGGCTGCAGGACACTCTGAGGGGCGAGGGTGAACAGCCAGAGGTCGTTGTCCATATCAGTGCCAACGACATAGGCAGAAAGAGGGATGAGGTCCTGCAGGCAGACTATAGGGAGCGAGGAAAGTGATTAAAAAGCAGGACCTCAAAGGTAGTAATCTCTGGATTACTCCCGGTGCCTCGTGCTAGTGAATACAGGAATAGGAGGATAGAACAGACGAATGCGTGGCTGGAGAGATGGTGCAGGAGGGATGGCTTTAGATTCCTGAGGTATTGGGACAGTTTCTGGGGAAGGTGGGACCTGTACAAGCCAGACGAGTTACACCTCAACAGAGCTGGGACCAATATTCTCGTGGGGAGGTTTGTTAGTGCTGTTGGGGAGGGTTCAAAGTAGCTGGGCAGGGGGATGGGCACCAGCATACAGGAGTGGAAAAGAGGAATAAGGTGCATAAAAGAGTGAGTGTGTTGGATAGTACTAGAGAAGAAAGTAGTACTGGAGGCGGAAGTAGTACCATATTAGATAGGAGCAGACTAAGAAAGACTACGAAAAATTCAAAAATGGATTTAGAATGCATGTACGCAAACACACAAAGTGTGGTGAATAAGGTTGGTGAGCTACAAGCACAATTAGCCGTGTGGCAATATGATGTTGTGGCAATAACGGAAACGTGGCTTAAAAACGGTGAAGACTGGGCACTTAATATTCAAGGGTACAAGGTGTTCAGAAAAGATAGGGAAGGAAAATAGGGTGGTGGGGTGGCAGTGCTGATTAAGGAAGACATTGTAGTGTTGGAAAGGAAGGATGTTCTTGAGGGGACAAGGACAGAATCCATTTGGTTAGAGTTGAGGAGCAAAAGGGTATGATCATGCTATTGGGGGTATTCTATAGGCCTCCAAATAGTGAGAGAGAGGTAGAGGAGCAAATCTGCATGGAAATCACAGAGATATGCAAGAGCTATAGGGGTAAAAATTGAGTCGCGCCCCATTTGGGGCGCTAACCTCGCCAGGCGCGACTTTTAGCGCCCCGAAAAAATTAGCGGCCCCGCGCCGGAACTTCAGTGGTTGCGCCCCAAGAGGGAAGCGGGGCGCCACTGGAAGCACCCCGCATCCCTCTTGGGGCGCTACGAGGGAATATCCTGGCGCTACGTGCCGCAGCGCCAGGCGCTGCGGCACGTCGCGCTGCGGTATTGCAGGCCTTCCTCCCCTTCTTAAAGGGGAGGGACCCTGCGCAGCGCGAACCGGGGCCCAGCTGGGCCCCCAGGGATCGGGAGTGCCGGCAAAAGAGCCCGGCACTCAAGAGAAGTGCCGGGCTCTTGGAGCGCAGCCGGCACTTCACGGTGGGGGGGCTTCACGGGGGCCAGGGACAGCAACGGGGGCAGGTGCTGGCAGGCGGCCAGCAACAAAAATGGCCGCCTGCCACCTCCCCTTTAAATATCGCTGCCCCGGCCGCACGTACGCCTCCCTGAACCCGTCGGACATAGCGTCTGGTGGTAAATCAGGGGGCGCGACTGAAGATCGCGGCTGGAGCGCGAGCGGGGTGCTGCGCACGGCGATGACGTCATCGCCGGCGGCGCAGCGCCACAGGGCGCTACCGGCTGCCGCCGCCGCCGCTAACCTCCCGCTGAATTTTTCGGGAGGCGTGGGCGGCGCTGCGCCCGGGCGTTAGCTGCTTTACGCCCCATTAGCGCCCTCTTAAGGCGCTAACGGGAGGCGCAAGCAGCTGAATTTTTCCCCCTAAGAGTGGTGATATTGAGGGACTTTAATTACCCAAATATCGATTGGGATAATTATAGGGTAAAGGGAAAGGAGGGGGAGGAATTTCTGAAATGTGTTCAGGAGAACTTCCTTGACCAGTATGTTCTTGGCCTAACTCGGAAGGAGGCATTGCTGGATCTGGTGCTGGGGAATGAGATGGGCCAGGTCGACCAAGTGGCTGTGGGAGTACACTTGGGTACGAGTGATCATCGTATCATAAGATTTAGATTAGCTATGGAGAGGAGCAAGGAACAATCTAGAGTGGAACATCTTACTGGAATAGGGCTAACTTCAATGGGATGCGAAAGGATCTAGCCAGGGTAAAATGGAACCAAAGACTGACAGGAAAAACTGTAGCGGAACAATGGGTGATCTTTAAGGACGAGATGTTACAAGTACAGGCTAGGTACATTCCAACAAGAGAGAAGTGTAAGGGAACCAAAGCAAGGGCTCCTTGGATGACGAGGGAGATAGAGAAGATGATGAAACAAAAAAAAAGGGTGTATGATGCATGTCAGGTGAATTCTTCGAGGGAGAACCAGACCAAATACAATAAGTTGAGAGGAGAACTGAAGATGAAAATAAGATTGGCAAAGAGAGAATATGAGAGTAGAATGGCGGTTAACATAAAAGGGAACCCAAAAATCTTCTACCGGCATGTAAACAGTAAGTGGGTAGTAAAGAGGCGGGGTGGGCCTATTAGGGACAAAGAAGGTGATATATGCTTAGAGGCACGGGGCAAGGCTAGAATACTCAATGAGTACTTTGTATCGGTGTTTACTAAGGAGGTGGATGCTGACAAAATATCGGTAGAGGTGGAAAAGGTAGAAGCAATGGAAGGGGTGAAAATTGATATACAGGATGTACTAGAAAGGCTGGGTATGCTTAAAGTGGACAAGTCGCCTGTTCCAGATTGCTTGCATCCGAGGTTGCTAAGGGAATTGGGGGAGGAGATAGCGGAAGGGCTTGCCATAATTTTCCAATCTTCCCTAGATGAGGGGGAGATGCCTGAGGATTGGAAAGTGGCAAATGTGACACCATTGTTCAAGAAAGGGTGTAGGGAAAATCCTAGTAACTACAGGCCAGTCAGTTTAACATCAGTGGTGGGTAAAGTTTTAGAAACAATAATCAAGGAAAATAATAACAGGCACTTGGAGAGGTTTAAGCTAATTAAGGAGAGCCAACACGGATTTCTAAAAGGCAAATCGTGTTTGACTAATCTAATTGAATTTTTTGATGAAGCAACAGGGAGGATTGATGAAGGGAATGCAATGGATGTTGTCTACATGGATTTTAGGAAGGCGTTTGACAAAGTACCACATAGAAGGCTGGTTAACAAAATTGAGGCTCATGGAATAGGTGGGTCAGTGGCAGCTTGGATAAGGAATTGGCTTAAGGATAGAAAAAGCGAGTTGTGGTAAATGGCTGTTTTTCAGACTGGAGGATGGTAGACAGTGGTGTTCCCCAAGGGTCAGTGCTGGGGCCACTGCTTTTTTAAATATATATAAATGACCTGGATATTGGAATGCAGAGCAGAATTTTGAAATTTGCCAATGACACCAAACTTGGGGGTGTGGCAAACAGTGAGGATGATACCAATCAACATACCAAGGACAGAGGGACCTGCGAGTTAATGTGCATAGGTCCCTGAGGTGGCAGGACATATTGAGAGAATGGTTAGCAAAGCATATGGGATCTTGAGCTTCATAAATAGAGGTATTGAGTACAAAAGTAGAGAAGTTACGCTGAACCTTTATAAAACGCTGGTTAGGCCACAACTGGAGTATTGCGTCCAGTTCTGGTCACCACACTTTAGGAAGGATGTGAAGGCCCTTGAGATGGTGCAGAGGTGATTTACCAGAATGGTTCCGGGGACAGGTTGGAGAAGCTGGATTTGTTTTCATTCGAACAAAGGAGGTTGAGGGGTGATTTGATAAAGGTGTACAAGATAATGACGGGTTTGGATAGGCTAGACGGGGAAAGGCTGTTACCACTAGTTAATGGTACAAGGATTAGGGAACGCAGATTTAAGGTTTTGGGCAAGAGATACAGGGGGGATGTGAGGAAAAACTGTTTTACGCAGCGAGTGGTGATGACCTGGAACTCGCTGCCGACAGAAGTGGTGGAAGCGGAGACACTCAATGTTTTCAAGGGGAGACTGGATAGGCACTTGAGGGAAATAAACCTGCAGGGCTACGGGGATAGAGAGGGGGAATGGGACTGACTGGATTGCTCTACAGAGAGCTGGCATGGACTCTATGGGCCGAATGGCCTCCTTCTATGCCGTTATGACTCTATGGACTCTATCCCCGTTGCTCACCACATCCCCATCATTCCATCCCTGTCGCAGGCCATATCACAGCGCAAAGCTGTAATGAGAGACACCACAAAAGAATCCAAACTGCATTAATAAATTTATCAAAAATTAGTGAACACATATTTACAACAAAAATATTAACTATTCACCCTTGTGCAATCCCTTAGTGCCTCTCGTTACTGTGCCTTTGCCTACTCTAGAGCTCCTATGAAGTGTTGGCCCAGTGGCTGCAGCACAGCTGGTGGAAGGCTGCTGAGTGTGGGAGACTTCAGATGGCCTTGCAGGACGCCCTTGACCAGCTCTGGACCTGGAAGGCCCGGCTGTAGACTGCACCACCTCAGCATGGGTGGCAGCAATCTGGGCTGGCTAGATGACAGGCAGCAACAAGGGCATTTCCGGAGTGGCTGTGGTGGGAGCAGGAATGCTGTCATCCTGAGGACAGCAGGTTCCTGCTCCACGGAGCCATTGCCACTCTCCCGGGGCAGCACCTCAGCATCCCTAGCAATCTGTTGGAGCAGAGATTGCTGGCCTGCTGTGACAACGTGAAAGCCCCAGTGGACGGTGGTCGACCCCGCCATGATGGCAGCAGTCAGAGCTTGCATGGCATCAAGCTGAGAATGCATGAGAGCAGTCTGAGATTGGATGCCACCAAGCATAGACTGCAATACAGCACTAAGACATTGTGTCGCTTCCGCCTGTGCTGCAATGGAAGCTGCCAGATCGCCCATCACACATGGCATCAGGTCTGGGTCGCCATGGTCTCTCTGGGAGTCTACCATCCTTTGCAGACTGGAAATGATGGGCTCCATGGTGTGCACAGAGCCTTGTGCAATGTTGGAGGCAGACTCCTCCACGCTCCTTAACATTGCCTAGAGGCTCTTGGGCACACATGCCATTGCACCTATCATCTCCGTGTGCATGCCCATCTCCCTTCTTCTAAAGGCCTCTCCATTGAGGCCCTCATCTGAGTCCTGTGCAGCAGAACTCGCGCAAACTTGCCCTCCAGGGAGTTGGCCCCTGAGCTACCCTTTCCCCCTGGCTTTGCTGCAGCCCACTCGTCTCCGGTGCCTCTCCCTGTGCAGATCTCACTACTATACTAGCCTCTAAAGAATGCGTAGTGCCAGTATCTAAGCTGGGGCCTGTGGGTGAGACATGCAGTGACGCGGTGTGTTCTTCGTCCTCCTCTTCTCCCGTCTCGCTCTCAACGGTGCCCTCAGGGACAGGCTGCTCAGGTGTTTATCTGAAAGCATAAAGGCACAAGAGTTGGGTTAAGGTGAGGGGAGGGGGGGCAGGAAGGGAGAAATGCATGCATACATTATGATTAGCTGGAAAGTGTGAAACGCTTGTGGGGTGAGGGGGAAGTGGGATGTGAGAAGAAGGAGTAGCGCTGAACATACCATTGTTGTCCCCTTGGGGGTCAACATCACCAGTGACCACGGTGCCCACCACCTGCCACCCAATAATCTGCAGCACTCTATTCTCCAGCGCAGACAGTGGTTGGTGTTGGCTTGTCCTCCGGCTGTGCGCTCCTGCTCCCTGCTGTTGTGAGCCATCTTGGCCTGCAAGAGAAAGGAAAGTGTGTGAGTGAGTGTGGAGCAATGTGTTTGGGTGATGTGCCTGCCATAGTTGAATAGCTGTCATTGTATGCAAGGTGTGAGATGTGGGTGTGAGTGTTGGTCGGTAGAGATTGTTGGTGGGTGAGTGCTGGGGATTGTAGGGGGTGGTGGTTTGTGTCAGCTTCACCTCTGACTTCTGAGCGGTTCGAATCGCTCCCACTCCCTTGGTTCTCGACCTTGGACTTATTTGGGGGTTGTGACAAAAA
The DNA here is from genome assembly GCA_030390025.1 of Squalus acanthias. Classification (NCBI taxonomy): domain Eukaryota; kingdom Metazoa; phylum Chordata; class Chondrichthyes; order Squaliformes; family Squalidae; genus Squalus; species Squalus acanthias. The sequence goes on along the minus strand of CM059428.1, from coordinate 88,589,985 downwards.
GTGCAGCAGACAACTGGTTTTGGTGCAAGAAACTTTGATCCTTATTCAAGAGAGAAAATATAACACAACAATCTTAACACTCTAATAAAATGGGGAACACTTCGATACACACGAGGGAAATCACATTAGAATAATACCTCACCCCTCCCAATCCCACTTTACTAGCTAAGATGGACTCTAGAGGACCAGGGATAATGCTCACCAAACAAAATCCTTGACAGTTGGGCTGGTTCACGGTTTTGGGGTTCGCTCTATATGTTGGTTGGTGTCTGCCATACCCCGTATGCGGTAGAGGACTTCAACTGCGTTTCTGGTCAGTCTTCGCGAGTCCGCTGATGCGGTAGGGTGCGTATTTGATCTATCAGGTGAGTACCCACTTTTCTTTGGTTAGAGATAGGGTTTAGAGTCTTTTGAGTAAAATCTTACCCTGAGGTAAGTCAGGGATAGATTGTAGAGTGGAAACTTTGCAGATCTTCGGCTTTTCTCCGAGTTGGTTTTCTTTGGTCGCGGTGGCCCAATATTGGTGGTAATGTTCGGTTGGTTGTTTCGTGAGGCCCTTGTTGCCGCGAGGTGTCCGATGGGCACTGAGACGGTTGCTCTGGTTTCTTCAACGTGTCGGCCTACTTCTGGAGCTGTTGGCCTCCTTTGTTGAACGGTCTGGTTTCGAGCTGTCGACCTCCTGGTTGGACACGTAACGTTGAACGGTTGTACTGGAGAACTGTGTTGCGGTGAATGCGTCCGTGAATGTGTCTTTTGGTTGAGAATGGGCCTTCAATTATACTAATTGAAGCTTCCTTATCTGCGTGCCAAATCAAATCCCAGTCATTGTTAGATTTTGGCGGGCTCGTTAACAGTAACCTGTTTGTAAATGTGTGAAGTGGTTTCGGGATGGCTCCATCCTGTCGATCTGCTTGCTTGATTGTAGCTGATTGTTCTCAGGTTGTGAGTTTCTTGACTGGGCCTGGGATTTCTATAGAGTGGGTCTAAGTGATCTGTTTTATACATGTTTTGATGGGTCCTGTAGTTTGGGTGGAGACTGCTCTTCCTCGGGTCTATTGTTAGGATGTTAGGGGGAAAAATTCAGCTGCTTGCGCCTCCCGTTAGCGCCTTAAGAGGGCGCTAATGGGGCGTAAAGCAGCTAACGCCCGGGCGCAGTGCCGCCCACGCCTCCCGAAAAATTCAGCGGGAGGTTAGTGGCGGTGGCAGCCGGTAGCGCCCTGTGGCGCTGCGCCGCTAGCAATGACGTCATCGCCGTGCGCAGCACCCCGCTCGCGCCCCGGCCGTGATCTTCAGTCGCGCCCCCTGATTTACCGCCAGACGCTATGTCCGACGGGTTCAGGGAGGCGTACGTGCGGCCGGGGCGGCGATATTTAAAGGGGAGGTGGCAGGCGGCCATTTTTGTTGCTGGCCGCCTGCCAGCACCTGCCCCCATTGCTGTCCCCGGCCCCCGTGAAGCCCCCCCACCGTGAAGTGCCGGCTGCGCTCCAAGAGCCCGGCACTTCTCTTGAGTGCCGGGCTCTTTTGCCGGCACTCCCGATCCCTGGGGGCCCAGCTGGGCCCCGGTTCGCGCTGCGCAGGGTCCCTCCCCTTTAAGAAGGGGAGGAAGGCCTGCAATACCGCGGCACGTAGCGCCAGGATATTCCCTCGCAGCGCCCCAAGAGGGATGCGGGGTGCTTCCAGTGGCGCCCCGCTTCCCTCTTGGGGCGCAACCACTGAAGTTCCGGCGCGGGGCCGCTAATTTTTTCGGGGCGCTAAAAGTCGCGCCCCGGCGAGGTTAGCGCCCCAAATGGGGCGCGACTCAATTTTTACCCCTTAATGTCTGATAGGGGCCGATTAACTCCAAGCGAGTTCATGCGGTTCCCCAGACAGTTTGCATTAACTCCAATATCCAAACTGTCTTTACAGAGGTTGATTCCACCTTCCTTTACAGCCCTTTCTCCCTTACAAGTCCAGACATGTCTTTTAAAATACCAAATCTTGATTTTTGCTCTAAAATGTCCTTTGGTTAGGCCCAATGCATTTCACCACCCTGAAATAGTTAGAAAAGAGTTCAAAGTCTTTTTCCTTAGGGTTTGTCTTCGAGTTTTGGGGGATCTGTGAATTTTGAGAATCTTACAGGGTGCGGTGCTTTAGGCAGTGTGTGAAGATTGTGGTACAGATGGTGGTATGTAGCATTTGTTGAAGCATTCACTCACCCTGACCACCCGAGTGAGGTCGTTAAATTTCTTCCTGCACTGTGTGTGGGTTCTGGGGACCACAGTACTGCCCGAGACGTGCTGCTCTACCTACCTCCACATGGTTTGGAAGACTTGCGACAAGGGCCTCTGCCACTTGCCGGGTAGAGCACCGCCCTCCGTCTTTCCACTGCGAGCACCAACGCCTCCAATGCATGGTTGCAGAATCTGCAGGCTCTCTCCATGAGATCTGCCATGAGTACAGCTGCTTCAGTCCTCCGGCTCCTTCTCCTTGTCCTGCTTTTGCTTTATGAGGCAGCTGCACAGCCAGCAATGCTGAGAATGAGGAGCTGCAGCATCAATGAACCTCCCCTTTAAGTACTGAAAAAAGCCTCTGGCAGTCAAGACTTGCGATTAGACTGCACCTGATATTGGTCCATCCTTTGAGTGTAATGCCAATGAGCTTGGGCTTTAAGACTTGAATTAGGACTCCAATCATTTTATTGAGCAGTGAGCATGAATTTTGTGTGCAGTCTAACGTATTAGCAGCTGCTGCTAATTCTCCAACGTTTCTAATGACATCGCCCATTCCTGGGCTGTAATGAATTTCTAACCCAAAGTGTTTGTCATTTCTTGTCTTCGGGTCCACCACCTGTTTTGCTCTGCATCTGTTGATTGTATGACTTGGCTTCAAACACAAGAGCAGGAGGGATTGAGACAAGATGATTTGGCTTATGGAAACTGCTTCCTGCAGTACATGCTGTGACATGCATAATGTAATTTACAATAACTTGTTAATTTCACTTTTAATACATCATTTGCTATATTTATGCTAACATTTTCTGTATTATAAGTGCAGTTCTTTTATTTATGTATCTTTTCTAACCACAATAATAACATTTTATCATGCGCACCTACTTTACAGTGATGTTCATGCTTTACTATTTCTGCTTGCACTATTGTAGTTGGGTTTTGATTGGTTACTATTTTTCATTGCCACTAACAGAATTGTAATTTTAGGAATTGTACATTTCATTCCTGCAATGTTGTTAGCAGTTTGTTAATTGTAACAAAAAATTGATTTTTTTAATAGGAATGTCAGCCCCTTGATGTTACTATAGCACACTGTACGATTTCATTGAATAATAAACTGTTGTCTTTGTACTATCGTGTGGATGTTTTCCATGTCCAGCTCCTTTATTTGTGTCTCTCTGGCAATTTTTATGTTTCTTATTGAACAAAATTCAAAATTTTGCTGCAAGTAATTATTTACTATCAGATTTAAAAAAAAATAAAGCCGTACCAAAAAAGGCATGTGGTCCAAATTAAAATTGTCAGGGCAGATTTTCTTCTGGAGTTTCTGATGTAAATCCAGCAGGCAGAGGGGGAAAATTGAGCAAGAGGGCCATTCTGCCTGCCCCCTCCCCCCACCCCACTCGCTGTCACTTCTAGGATTTCCTACCAAAAATGATAATGACGGTGGTTCAATATCCTGCTTGTTGGACCTTGTTTGCACAATTTGGCTGCCATATTTGCATACAAAGCAATAGTGACTATATTTAATAAGTAACTCAATGGCTGTAAAGCACTTTGGGACATCCTGGGGATGTGAAAGATGCTATATAAATGTAAATTCTTTCTTCATATTTCTCATTGCTATGGTGTTCAGGGAGGTTGTTTAAATCTTCAATGCCTCTAACAGAGTGGAATCTATTGCGGACAATTGCTTCAACAGCCCAGCCCTGTAAAATTTTAAAATTAAAAATAATATCCCACCCCCTCCCCTTCAGCCGGCCCTGTTGAAGCCACAATGAGACAGGGATCGCACTGACTTTATTTTAATGAGCTGGACTCAGGGGAATAGGCTGGGATTGAGACACAGGAATATTATGGGTGGAAGGGCTTTCTGGCCAAAGATGCATCGACATTGGAGCCCAGAGGAAAATCTCGGCAGTCATTTCTATCTACTCTCTCTGAGGAAAAACAGGAGAAGGTGATAGTGATGATAATGATGGAGAATTTAGCGAGTTTAAAGGATAAATTCAAACAGGAACATTTCAAATGGCTAAAATAGCATTGTGTATTCAGGCACTTTACATGAATGTTTCAATAATAATTGAGGATGACCTTAAAATCCAGAAAGCCAAAGCCGCACAAAGTCCCTGAAGCCCAAAGCAGAGGATGTTGGAGGTGTCCACTTCTCTATTTTGTGGCCACAGAGAATATATTGAACTAATTTATTTACATTCATTTTTTTAAGTCTTAATTATTGAGGTTTAAATGTGATTGCTTCCCATTGTGATTGAAGATCATCTTGCTCTGTGGAACATGGGAGTCACTAATGAAATAATGCAGCAAAAATTCAAATGATTGTTTCTATTAAACAAAGGAGTTTTTTTAAGCCAACCTCATAAATCACTTCCGTTTCAGCTGTTGAATACTAACTTAATGAAAGGGTTTTACTCCAGAATGCATGAAGTTACTTTCTTTATCCCAAGATTCAAGTTTGAAATCATGTAAGATTTATAATAAATGATCAAAGATGTCTTAAAGAAGAGATGACTACAGAAGCAAGTAAGGTCAAAGCTTAAGCTGATTTTAAGAAAACAAACAGGGCTAAAAAATTCAACAGTTGAACTTGTTCCCATAGAAAATACCTCTACAGGCCGTCTTCAAAAGACAGCATCTTAAGGAAACAGTAATTGTGAATTATTGTGGCATTTTTATATTATAAATGTGTGCACATTACACAATGCAGAAGAGTTAAGATCCCAGTGGGAAGCTGTTACTCATGGAGTTTATGCTATTTACATTTATCAAGATAACTCAATTCAGAGACTGAAATGAGTTCTACATATGCAAACTGTAACCACAGAATAGAGAAGTATCCGACTTCTACAACAAACCATTGGCCTCCCGAGGCTGGTGGATGGTTTTGACTTTTCTTTTAGGCCCCTTTCAACTATTGCTCAGAATTGTATTATGTGACTGTACAGTATATTTATACAACAACAACAACTTGTATTTATATAGCGTCTTTAACATAGTAAAACGTCCCAAGGTGCTTCACAGGAGCAATATAAACAAAATTTGACACCGAGCCACATAAGGAGAAATTAGGGCAGATGACTGAAAGCTTGGTCAAAGAGGTAGGTTTTAAGAAGCATCTTAAAGGAGAAAAAAGAGGTAGAGAGGCGGAGTGGTTTAGGGAGGGAATTCCAGAGCTTAGGGCCTAGGCAACTGAAGGCACGGCCACTGATGGTTGAGCGATTAAAATCAGGGATGCTCAAGAGGGCAGAATTAGAGGAGCACAGGTATCTCAGGGGGTTGTGGGGCTGGAGGCGATTACAGAGATAGGGAGGGGCGAGGCCATGGAGGGATTTGAAAACAAGGATGAGAATTTCAAATTTGAGGCGTTGCCGGACCGACAGCCAATGTAGGTCAGCGAGCACAGGGGAGATGGGTGAACAGGACTTGGTGCGAGTTAGGACATGGGCAGCAGAGCTTTGGATCACCTCAAGTTTACATAGGGTAGAACATGAGAGGCCAGCCAGGATTGCATTGGAATATTCAAGTCTAGAGTTAACAAAGGCATGGAGGAGGGTTTCAGCAGCACATGAGCTGAGGCAGGGGCGGAGTCAGACGGTGTTATGGAGGTGGAAATAGGCGGTCTTAGTTATGGCGCGGTTATGTGGAAACTCATTTCAGGGTCAATATGACACCAAGGTTTCAAACAGTCTGGTTCAGCCTCAGACAAATGCTAGGGAGAGGGATAGAACTGGTGGCTAGGGAATGGAGTTTGTGGCGGGGACCAAAGCCATTGGCTTCGGTCTTCCCAATATTTAGTTGGAGGAAATTTCTGCTCAACCAGTACTGGATGTTGGACAAGCAGTCTGACAATTTAGAGACAGTGGAAGGGTCGAGAGAAGTGGTGGTGAAGTAGAGCTGGGTGTCGTCAGTGTACATGTGGAAATTGCCGTTGTTTTCTGATGATGTCACCAAGGGGCAGCATGTAAATGAGAAATAGGAGTGGGCCAAGGATAGATCCTTGGGGGACACCAGAGGTAATGATGTGGGAGCAGGAAGAGAAGCCATTTCAGGTGATTCTCTAGCTATGATTAGATAGATAAGAATGGAACCAGGCGAGTGCAGTCCCACCCAGCTGGACGACGGTGGAGAGGTGTTGGAGAAGGATGGAGTGGTCAACCGTGTCAAAGGCTGCAGAGGTTGAGAAGGTCGAGGAGGGATCGTTTACCTTTGTCACAGTCACATAGGATGTTATTTATGACTTTGATAAGAGCCATTTCGGTACTGTGGCAGGGGCAGAAACCTGATTGGAGGGGTTCAAACATGGAGTTCTGGGAAAGATGGGCACGGATTTGGCTGATTGATTTCAGTTTCCAGCATATCTCTAATAGTTAAAAGTCTTGCATCTACCATGTGCCTGCCACATTGCACCTTTCAAAGACATTATGCTTCGAACTGGGGCCTCAGAGGCACCAAACCCCAAAAGGTTGTCACGCCTCAGGGTTTCATACCCCAGGGGTCACACGTTTGCAGGGCAAAAGATAGTGAATGGCTGAAAGAACAAATATCTGATTGATTAAATGTGAACTAATCAAAAACAATATGATCCAATGGATGGATACCAATGAGGAATGTAAGCAACAGAAGATTGAGCAATCAAATCACTCAAATTCATTTCAATGCTACCAATGTTGAACGGAAAAGTAGCAAAATCTAACCAGTCAACTTGTTTAAAAGATTTGTGAATTTTGTTTGAGCTGACATGTTAATTTCGGAGCGACTTGAAAATATACTTAAATAAGTAGCATTTATAACATAAAACCCATAAAAAATTAAACAATTCACAGTAAGATGTTTACTGTTTCTCACCGTTGCCCTTAAACTTTGCAAATTACTGGAAAATGTTTTTGTGCAGGTGCCTACTGCAGCCTGGGGTTCAATTTATATTATTTAGTTGCAGCTTTAATTGAGTTGGACTTTGTTGATCATTCTTTTCTCTGTTCATGCTTTGCTTCCACCCAATTGGCTGCAGTCCATGTTAATCACGTTAAGACCCTTCATTCCATCCAGTTAAGGCTGCCTCTCTTCTGTGTCTAATGAACACCACCACACTTTGGAGTGGAAGGAGAATACATAATACAACAGGATTTTTTTTAAATGATTGACAGTAAGGCGTGTGCAAGGACTTAATGATTCCACCCCTCCCCCCAATCCAGCAATAGAAAAAGGCTGACAGCTAGGGAAACCATAATTGGGAACAGTGAAGGTAATTGTTGTATCTGGGTCTTTCGTGAGACACTTACTTTAGAAGGTGGCACTATGAAACTCAGTAAATAAAATGGTAGAGTGGTGCTGCCTTGAATAACCTGTATCCACGTGCGTTAGAGTAAATTCCTGTATGCAAAGTGATCCTAATCAGTGTCAGCTGTGGCTCAGTTGGTAGCACCCTCGCCTTTGAGTCAGAAGGTTGTGGGTTCAAGTCCCACTCCAGGGACTTGAGTACATAAAGCTAGGCTGACACTCCAGTGCAGTGCTGAGGGAGCGCTGCACTGTCGGAGGTGCCGTCTTTCAGATGAGACGTTAAACCGAGGCCCCAGTCTGCTCTCTCAGGCGGACGTAAAAGATCCCATGGCACTATTTCGAAGAATAGCAGGGGAGTTATCCCTGGTGTCCTGGCCAATATTTATCCCTCAACCAACATAACAAAAAAACAGATTATCTGGTCATTATCACACTGCTGTTTGTGGGACTTTGCTGCACGCAGATTGGCTGCCGTGTTTTCCACATTACAACAGTGACTCCACTTCAAAAAAAAAGTGCTTTGAGACATCCAGTGGTCATGAAAGGCGCTATATAAATGCAAGTCTTTCTTTTTTTCTAATTGCAAGTAATTCAGTTTTACCAGTTTAAATTGTTAGTGGGTTCCATTTTTGTTGAATGAAACACAAGTCAGAGATACAATTTTCGGGATACCTTGCATATCGTAAAGTCGCTAGGTTTTTTTACCAAGCCAAAAATAACTTCCCAAATAACAATTACTTAAATTCTTTTAAGACTTACAAGTAAAAGGACAACTGAACATTTTTAACAATAGTTTCAAACTGGCCGTTTGCAGAAATTTCCCTTGCATTTAGTTGGATTGATTCATATGGAAACTAGTGTAACTTTGTATCAGTTTCATCTCAAGTAATCTCAGCAATTTTATGGAAATTTGTCGGCAAGCAGTGAGCTAAAAATAGTAAGTTATTTTAAAGAAGAACATATGGTCCCTAAAAACAAGAAGCTGTTTTATATGGTAATGAGTGCACACAGCAATTCAAGGGACTGTGCTTGGGGAAACTTCTGAAAATATATTAACAGATTGGAAATATGAATTGTATTTTCCTCTTGGTTTGCTGTCTGATAAAATCTAATACATAACAAAGTAATGTGGGATATGTAATGTGTGTAAAAACCTAGGTGGCCTGAAATTCTACGAGGGTTTTGCTGGTCTCTTGTCGGAGTTACAGCGGGAGACCTGTGGAACACCCAGAGTATTTAATCCCAGGCTGTTTCGGTGGGTGGTGTCGGGAGGGCACTGAATTACACATTTCTCAGTTCCATTTTTTATTACACTGGAAATTTGTGAGTAAATGTGGTCATGCAGTGGGATGTAACTTTTTTCTTAATGTGTTGCTGTGGTTGAAGATGGATTGAGTGCAGAAATTCTTGTTAGACTCAATAGATGAGAGTTCAATATAGAACTGTTATTTGTTCCTTTTTTTAAAAAAATCTTTGGGGGAAAAATTTGGTTGATTTGCACCTCCCGTTAGTGCCCTAAGAGTAGTAGCCTTGGGGCTGTGAATTTCGGGCATGGGGGCGCTAATTTTTTTCAGGGCGCTAAAAGTAGCGCCCTGTCGAAGTTAGTGCCCCAAAGGGGGTGCGACCCAATTTTGCCCCCTTTGTGTGAGGTTTATAAAGACCACAGCGTAGATTTTGTGAGACCATGTTCCCAGTATGGAATCTCACTCAATCGGAGTGGAGATTGTAGAATCGGATATAGAAGTCAACCTGTCCGATTATTGAAGCTCCTGAATTTTTCCAAGCCATTCCTTTTCCACACCTGCTTCTTTGATCTTCACTCCTCTTGAGTGAGACTCTGTGCCAGAGCAGACTCACAAAATTTACCCTCCTATCTTAAACTTGTCTTACTGGTGTGAATGTCTCATCCGGTCACTTACATATCAGGATGCACACTACACAGTAGCAAGTGTTTGTATCCACATAATATATTAAAAGTTTTGCATATCATGCAAACCTCCTGTAAGCATCACACTTACTTTCTGTAACACATTTGCATCACATTTTCCATAATGTCTATCTGACTTATTTAAATATACCTATTTATACAACAACAATTTGCATTTATATAAAATAAAAATAGAAAATGCTGAAAACACTCAGCAGGCCAGGCAGCATCTATGGAGAGAGAAACAGCGTTAACATTTCAGGTTGATGACTTTTTGTCAGAACTGGAAAAAGTTACAGATGCAACAGGTTTTAAGCAAGTGCAGAGGCAGGGAAAGGGGGGAGGGGAGGAAAGAACAAAAGGGAAGGTCTGTGATAGGGTGGAAGGCAGAAAAGATAAAATGATCAAAGGGATGATGGTGCAAGGCAAAAGGAGATGGTAATGGGACAAGTAAAGAAACAAAAGATGGGTCTAGAAGAGGTGTAAATGGGAATAGCAGAATCATCAACAGTTGCCGTCTGAAAAAATGGGGGCAGAGGTTATGATCTGAAATTGTTGAACTGAATGTTGAGTCCGGAAGGCTGTAAAGTGACTAATTGAAAGATGAGGTGCTTTTCTCGAGCTTAGGTTGAACTTTATTGGAACAGTATAGGAGGCCAACGACAGAGAGCTCAGTATGGGAGTGGAGCGGAGAATTAAAGTGGCAAGCGACCTGAAGCTCAGGGTCACGTTTAAGAACATAAGAACATAAGAAATAGGAGCAGGAGTAGGCTATTCGGCCCCTCGAGCCTGCTCTGCCATTCAATAAGATCATGGCTGTTCTTCTATCTCAACTCCACTTTCCTGCACTATCCCCATATCCCTTGATTCCTTTAATATCCAAAAATCTATCGATCTGTGTCTTGAATATACTCAACGACTGAGCCTCCACAGCCCTCTGGGGTAGAGAATTCCAAAGATTCACCACCCTCTGAGTGAAGAAATTTCTCCTCATCTCAGTCCTAAATGGCCGACCCCTTATTCTGAGACTGTGACCCCTGGTTCTAGACTCCCCAGCCAGGGGAAACATCCTCCCTGCACCTACCCTGTCAAGCCCTGTAAGAATTTTGTATGTTTCAATGAGATCACCTCTCATTCTTCTAAACTCTAGAGAATATAGGCCTAGTCTACTCAATCTGTCCTCATAGGACAATCCGCCCATCCCAGGAATCAGTCTGGTGAACCTTCATTGCACTCCCTCTATGGCAAGTATATCCTTCCTTAGGTAAGGAGACCAAAACTGTACACAATACTCCAGGTGTGGTTTCACCAGGGCCCTATATAATTGGAATTGGAATATAATTTGCGGACTGAACATAGGTGTTCCCCAAAGCGGTCACCCAATCTGCGTTTGGTCTCCCCGATGTAGAGGAGACCGCATCGTGAGCAACGAATACAGTATACTAAATTGAAAGAAGTACAAGTAAATCGCTGGTTCACCTGGAAGGAGTGTATGGGGCCCTGGACAGTGGAAAGGGAGGAGGTAAAAGGGCAGGTGTTGCATCTCCTGCGCTTGCACAGGAAGTTGCCATGGGAAGGGAAGTGTGAAGGGATAATTACTAGTCCTAGCCCCTTTAGGGCTACCCCGGATCAGGCGTATTCCCCAGACGTTCACTTTCAACTAAAGTTTGAGGTAGCCGAATCCTAAAGATGCTTAATTGGGTCTAAAGGTCCAGACTATCTCTCCCTAAAGGAAAGGAACAACCTGAACATGTTACTGTCCTCCAGATAGCACTTTTAATAAGTTTAGCCAGACTGTAACGTTGTGGATATTCTGAGGGTCCGGAAAACTCCCTTATAATTCTGCAACTCCTCACCAAAGAGTGTACAGAGATTGAGTTTGCGAGTTTGATACAGAAGTATTATGTGAGACAATTCTAAAAATATATAGATTTATTAAAGAACCGACATGTAATTTACAGTTGGTGATTCAATTGCAACATTAACAGTTCCAAAAACAGAAAGCTTACAATTCTATTATCAGAGATCCTTATTCTCAAATCTTAACTTCGTTACATTTTTACAGTTCTTAGTCTTATTCCAGGATATCCACCAAAATCAAATACAGTACAATACCTTGATCCCCGAGGTATAAAGAGTTGTAGACTTACAGAGCTTGCCTCTGAAGCCGAGAATCGCTTTGCCCCTTTACAGCGAGACTATCATCCCATTTGAAAGTTCAATGTTTATATCCTTTCTCAGCGGTATTTCCTTTGAAGTTTTCTGCTGATGTAAGCTAATTATCTCTAGTCATTTTTCTGCTGACCCCTACTATTCTTACAGTCAGTTCAGCTGGTAGCATTAAGAATCATGTCTCTACTTTATTTGCAGTAAGTGTTGGCTGCTCAAGGAACTCCGGCTCCGTGTTGATGAGCTGGAGACCGAGCTTCAAACACTGCGACACATCAGGGAGGGGGAGAGTTACCTGGACTCTGTGTTCCAGGAGGTAGTCACACCAATTAGATTAACAAATTCAGATGTAGCCCATGATCAGGGACAGGAGGGTGTGACTACGAGTGAGGCAGGTACGGGGATCCAGGAGGTAGTGTTGGAGGAGCCGCAGCCCTTGCTCTTGTCCAACAGGTTCGAGGCTCTTACTCCCTGTGAGGACGGGAGCAGGGACTGCAGGGAGGATGAGCAACCTGGCCACAGCACTGTGGTACGGGGAGCCATTCAAGTGGGGGGAGTAAAAAGAAATGTTGTAGTGGTAGGGGACAGTATCATTAAGGGGATAGATAGGGTTCTTTGCAGCCAAGAGCGAGAGTCCCGAAGGCTATGTTGCCTGCCCGGTGCCAGGGTTAAGGACATCTCCTCTGGGCTGGAGAGAAACTTGGAGTGGGAAGGGAAAGATCCAGTTGTCGTGGTCCATGTTGGTACCAATGACATGGATAGGACAAGGAATGAGGTTCTGCTGAGGGAGTATGAGCAGCTAGGGGCCAAATTAAAAAACAGAACCTCTAGGGTAGTAATCTCTGGATTACTACCTGAGCCACGAGCAAATTTGGCTAGGGTAAATAAAATCAGAGGGTTAAATGCGTGGCTCAAAGACTGGTGTGGGAGAAATGGGTTTTGCTACCTGGGACACTGGCACCAGTACTGGGACAGGAGAGAGCTGTTCCGTTGGGATGGACTTCACTTGGCCAGTGCTGGGACTAGAGTCCTGGCGAATCGAATAACTAGGGCTGTAGAGAGGGCTTTAAACTAATTAGTCGGGGGGAGGTTTCAAGAAAGCAAAAAATAAAAATGTCAGCGGAGAAGGCAATAGAGCAAAGTAGCAGTGGGGTAATTAAAAACCAGAGTGTGTCAGGAAGGGACAGAATATATAAAGATAAAGGTAAAGTAGTAAAGGGGGTAAAAGCAGGAATAAATTGTCACCAAACATATTTAAAAGTTCTTTATCTGAATGCACGCAGCATTCGTAACAAAATAGACGAATTGACGGTACAAATAACTACGTATGGGTATGATCTTGTGGCCATTACAGAAACATGGCTGCAGGGTGACAACAACTGGGAATTAAATATGCCAGGGTATTTAACAATCAGGAAGGACAGACAGGAAGGAAGAGGAGGTGGGGTAGCTATGTTAATAAAAGAAGGAATCACTGTATTACAGAGAAATGATATTGGGTCAAAGGATCAGGATAATGAAACAGTTTGGGTGGAGATAAGGAATAATAAAGGGAAAAAAACACTAGTGGGAGTAGTATATAGGCCTCCTAATAGTTGCAACTCTGCTGGAAGAAGTATTAATCAGGAAATAGTTGGGGCATGTAATAAGGGAACAGCTATAATTATGGGGGATTTTAACTATCATATTAACTGGACAAATCAAATTGGGCAGGGCAGCCTTGAGGAAGAGTTATTGAGTGTATTAGGGATGGATTTCTTGAGCAGTATGTAACTGATCCTACAAGGGGGCAAGCAACCTTGGACCTGGTCCTGTGTAATGAGTCAGGATTAATTAATAATGTCCTAGTTAAGGATCCCCTTGGAATGAGTGACCATAACATGGTTGAATTCCATATCCAATTAGAGGGTGAGAAGGTTGGTTCTCAGACAAGCGTACTGAGCTTGAATAAAGGAGACTATGATGGTATGAGAGCGGAATTGATTAAAGTGGACTGGGAAAATAGATTAAAGGGTAAGACGGTACATGAGCAGTGGTGTTCATTTAAGGAGTTATTTTACAACTTTCAAAAAATATATATTCCACTGAGGAAAAAAGGGTGTAAAAGAAATGACAGCCATCCGTGGCTAAGTAAAGAAATTAAGGATAGTATCCGACTAAAAACAAGGACATATAAGGTAGCCAAACTTAGTGGGAGGATAGAAGATTGGGAAGTCTTCAAAAGACAGCAAAAAGTAACTAAAGGATTGATTAAGAAAGGGAAGATAGATTATGAAAATAAATTAGCAAAAAATATAAAAACAGATAGCAAGAGTTTCTATAGTTATATAAAAAGAAAAAGGGTGGCTAAGGCAAACGTAGGTCCCTTAGAGGATGAGACCGGGAAATTAATGGTGGGAAACATGGAGATGGCAAAAATGCTGAACAAATATTTTGTTTCAGTCTTTACGGTAGAGGACACTAAGAATATCCCAACACTGGACAAACAGGGGGCTCTAGTGGGGGAGGAGCTAAATACGATTAAAATCACTAAGGAATTGGTACTCAGTAAAATAATGGGACTCAAGGCAGATAAATCCCCTGGACCTGATGGCTTACATCCTAGGGTCTTGAGGGAAGTGGCAATAGGGATTGTGGATGCTTTGGTAATAATTTTCCAAAATTCCCTGGACTCAGCAAAGGTCCCGGCAGATTGGAAAACTGCTAATTAACATAGCATAGAACAGTACAGCACAGTACAGGCCCTTCGGCCCTCGATGTTGTGCCGAGCATTGTCCGAGACCAAGATCAAGCTATCACACTCCCTATCACTCTGGTGTGCTCCATGTGCTTATCCAATAACCGCTTGAAAGTTCCTAAAGTGTCCGACTCCACTATCACAGCAGGCAGTCCATTCCACACTCCAACCACTCTCTGAGTAAAGAATCTACCTCGGACATCCCTTCTATATCTCCCCCCATGCACCTTATAGTTATGCCCCCTTGTAACAGCTGCCTCTACCCGAGGAAATAGTCTCTGACCATCCACTCTATCTATTCCCCTCATCATCTTATAAACCTCTATTAAGTCGCCTCTCATCCTCCTCCGCTCTAAAGAGAAAAGCCCCAACTCCCTCAATCTTTCCTCATAAGACCTCCCCCCCAAACCAGGCAGCATCCTGGTAAATCTCCTTTGCACTCTTTCCAATGCTTCCACGTCCTTCCTATAGTGAGGTGACCAGAACTGCACACAATATTCCAAATGTGGTCTCACCAAGGTCCTGTACAGTTGCAGCATAACCTCACGGTTCTTAAACTCAAACCGTCTGTTAATAAACGCCAACACACCATAGGCCTTCTTTACTGCTCTATCCACTTGAGTGGCAACCTTCAGAGATCTGTGGATATGAACCCCCAGATCCCTCTGCTCCTCCACGTTCCTCAGAACCCTGCCGTTGACCCTGTAATCCTTATTCAAATTTGCCCTACCAAAATGAATCACCTCGCACTTATCAGGGTTAAATTCCATCTGCCATTTTTCGGCCCAGCTCTGCATCCTATCAATGTCTCTTTGCAGCCTACAACTGCCCTCCACCTCATCCACTACTCCACCAATCTTGGTGTCATCAGCAAATTTACTGATCCACCCTTCAGTCCCCTCCTCCAAGTCATTGATAAAAATCACAAACAGCAGAGGACCCAGCACCGACCCCTGTGGCACACCGCTGGTAACTGGTCTCCAGTCCGAAAATGTTCCATCCACCACCACCCTCTGCCTTCTATGAGATAGCCAGTTACTTATCCAATCCGCCAAATTTCCCTCTATCCCACAACTCCTTACTTTCTTCATGAGACGACCATGGGGAACCTTATCAAACGCCTTACTAAAATCCATGTATACGACATCAACTGCTCTACCTTCATCTACACACTTAGTTACCTCCTCAAAGAATTCAATCAAATTTGTTAGGCAAGACTTACCCTTCACGAATCCGTGTTGACTATCCCTGATTAAGTTGCCCCTTTCCAAATGGTCATAAATCCTATCCCTCAGGACCTTTTCCATTATCTTACCAACCACCGAAGTAAGACTAACCGGCCTATAATTACCAGGGTCATTCCTATTTCCTTTCTTGAAGAGAGGAACAACATTCGCCACTCTCCAGTCCTCTGGCACCATCCCCGTGGACAGTGAGGACCCAAAGATCAAAGCCAGAGGCTCTGCAATCTCCTCTCTTGCCTCCCAAAGAATCCTAGGATATATCCCATCTGGCCCAGGGGACTTATCGACCCTCAGGTTCTTCAAAATTGCTAAAACATCTTCCCTCAGAACATCTACCACCTCCAGCCTATCCACCTTTATCACACTCTCATCCTCAAGAACATGGCCCCTCTCCTCGGTGAACACTGACGAAAAGTATTCATTCATCACCTCTCCTATCTCTTCTGACTCCATGCACAAGTTCCCACTACTGTCCTTGACCGGCCCTACCCTCACCCTGGTCATTCTTTTATTTCTCACATAAGAGTAAAAAGCCTTGGGGTTTTTCTTGATCCGACCCGCCAAGGACTTCTCATGCCCCCTCCTAGCTCTCCTAAGCTCTTTTTTTAGCTCATTCCTTGCTACCTTGTACCCCTCAATCGACCCAACTGAACCTTGTTTTCTCATCCTTACATACGCTTCTTTTTTCCTCTTGACTAGACATTCAACCTCTTTTGTGAACCATGGTTCTCTCACTCGGCCATTTCCTCCCTGCCTGACAGGGACATACCTATCAAGGACACGCAGTAATTGCTCCATGAAAAAGCTCCACTTTTCGTTTGTGCCTTTCCCTGATAGTTTCTGTTCCCATCTTATACTCCCTAATTCTTGCCTAATCGCATCATAATTACCCCTCCCCCAATTATAAACCGTGCCCTGCCGTATGGCCCTATCCCTCTCCATTGCAGTGGTGAAAGTTACCGAATTGTGGTCACTATCTCCAAAGTGCTCTCCCACATACAAATCAAACACTTGGCCCGGTTCATTACCCAGTACCAAATCCAACGTGGCCCCACCTCTTGTCGGCCTATCCACATATTGTGTCAGGAAACCCTCCTGCACACACTGTGCAAAAACTATCCCATCCGAACTGTTTGACCTATAAAGGTTCCAATCAATATTTGGAAAGTTGAAGTCACCCATGACAACTACTCTGTGACCTCCACACCTATTCATAATGTAACACCCTTATTTAAAAAGGGTAGTAGGCAGAAAGCTGGAAATTATAGACCAGTTAGTCTAACATCTGTGGTGGGTAAAATTTTGGAGTCTATTATTAAGGAGACAGTAACGGAACATTTAGATAAACATAATTTGATAGGACAAAGTCAGCATGGCTTTATGAAGGGGAAATCATGTCTGACAAATTTGCTTGAGTTCTTTGAGGACATAACGTACAGGGTGGATAAAGGGGAACCAATGGACGTAGTGTATTTAGACTTCCAGAAGGCATTCGACAAAGTGCCACATAAAAGATTATTGCTCAAGATAAAAAATCACTGGATTGGGGGTAATATTCTGGCATGGGTGGAGGATTGGTTATCTAACAGGAAGCAGAGAGTTGGGATAAATGGTTCATTCTCGGACTGGCAACCAGCAGCCAGTGGTGTTCCGCAGGGGTCGGTGCTGGGGCCCCAACTCTTTACAATCTATATTAACGATTTGGAGGAGGGGACCGAGTGTAACATATCAAAGTTTGCAGATGATACAAAGATGGGAGGGAAAGTAGAAAGTGAGGAGGACATAAAAAACCTACAAGGGGATATAGACAAGCTGGGTGAGTGGGCAGAGATTTGGCAGATGCAATACAATATTGGAAAATGTGAGGTTATGCACTTTGGCAGGAAAAATCAGAGAGCAAGTTATTATCTTAATGGCGAGAAACTGGAAAGTACTGCAGTACAAAGGGATCTGGGGGTCCTAGTGCAAGAAAATCAAAAAGTTAGTATACAGGTGCAGCAGGTGATCAAGAAGGCCAACGGAATGTTGGCTTTTATTGCTAGGGGGATAGATTATAAAAACAGGGAGGTATTGCTGCAGTTATATAAGGTATTGGTGAGACCGCATCTGGAATACTGCATACAGTTTTGGTGTCCATACTTAAGAAAAGACATACTTGCTCTCGAGGCAGTACAAAGAAGGTTCACTCGGTTAATCCCCGGGATGAGGGGGTGGACATATGAGGAGAGGTTGAGTAGATTGGGACTCTACTCATTGGAGTTCAGAAGAATGAGAGGCGATCTTATTGAAACATATAAGATTGTGAAGGGGCTTGATCGGGTGGATGCGGTAAGGATGTTCCCAAGGATGGGTGAAAATAGAACTAGGGGGCATAATCTTAGAATAAGGGGCTGCTCTTTCAAAACTGAGATGAGGAGAAACTTCTTCACTCAGAGGGTAGTAGGTCTGTGGAATTTGCTGCCCCAGGAAGCTGTGGAAGCTACATCATTAAATAAATTTAAAACAGAAATAGACAGTTTCCTAGAAGTAAAGGGAATTAGGGGTTACGGGGAGCGGGCAGGAAATTGGACATGAGGCTGAGTTCGGATCGGTCGAGGCCCTGTGGGTGGCGTAGTGGGCCCAGGGGCTGAGTGGCCGGGTCCTGCTCCTACTTCTTGTGTTCTTTAGATTTGAGGTGAGGATCAGATCAGCCATGATCTTATTGAATGGCGGAGCAGGCTCGAAGGGCCGATTGGCCTACTCCTGCTCCTATTTCTTATATTCTTGTGTTCTTTACCTTTAGATGTTCAAAGCTTATCATAAAAACAGTATGACAGCAGATGCATCTATTTGATGTCGTTCTTACCAAGGTCTTCTGTTTGTGTCTTTTTACGACGTGTAACTTAAAAACACCTCAACTGGGTGCGCCATTGTTTTCTTAGTTACCTCAGCTGGTTGCAACACAGAATCGTGTCTCCTGTGTTTCATTTGATGTCATTTTTACGAAAGCATATGTTTCTTAATTTTCTGTGTTTCTTTCCGAAGTGTTGGTTTAAGACACCTTAACAGGGTGTACCATTGTGTTCTTTCCAAAGCTTCAGACTTCAAGCACTTCCAACCTCCTGTTTCAATAAGGTTATTGATTCAGTGTCAACAACTTATCTTATTTCAATAGCCTGTATGCTGTTTACAGCTTCTCCATTGTTAGGTTTTTAGATTTTCAAGCCCAGTTTGTCATGTTACAAAGGCCAGAATTCTTTCATAGAATGGTGTATTTTTCTGAATATGGCTTATTCCTTCACAAGGGGGTGTTGGGGATGATTGAAGAGTGGACCAGGGTGTTGCGGAGGGAGCGCTCCCTTCAGAATGCTGAAAGTGGAGGGGAGGGGAAGATGTGCTTGGTGGTGGTATCACGCTGGAGGTGGCGGAAGTGGCGGAGGATGATCCGTTGAATGTAGCGGCTGGTGAGGTGAAAGGTGAGGACAAGGGGAACCCTATCATGGTTCTGGGAGAAGGGGAAGGGGTGAGAGCAGAAGTGCGGGAAATAGAACAGACACGGTCAAGGGTCCTGTCAACCACAGTGGAGGGGAATCCTTGATTGAGGAAAAAGGAAGACACATCGGAAGCATTGGTATGGAAGGTGGCATCATCAGTACGCGATGCGATGGAGACCAAGAAACTGGGAGAATAGTCCTTACAGGAAGTTGGATGGGAGGAAGTGTATTCAAGGTAGCTTTGGCAGTCAGTGGGCTTATAGTGGATGTTGATCGATAGCCTATCTCCAGAAATGGAAACAGAGAAATCGAGGAAGGGAAGGGAAGAGTCGGAGATGAACCATGCGAAGGAGAGGGAAGGGTGGATATTGGAAGCAAAGTTGATGAAATTTTCTAGTTCGGGGCGAGAGCAAGAAACGGCACCGATACAGTCATCAATGTACCAGAAAAAGAGGTGAGGGAGAAGACCTGAGTAGGACTGGAACAAAGAATGTTCCACATATCCCACGAAAAGGCAGGCATAGCTGGGACCCATGCAGGTTCCTATAGCAACACCTTTATTTGGAGGAAGTGAGTGGAGTCAAAGGAGAAATTGTTCAATGTGAGAACAAGTTCAGCCAAGCAGAGGAGGGTGGTGTTGGATGGGGACTGTTTGGGCCTCTGTTCAAGGAAGAAGCGGAGCGCCCTCAGGCCATCCTGGTGGGTGATGGAGGTGTAGAGGGATTGGACGTCCATAATGAAAAGGAGACGGTTGGGGCCAGGAAACTGGAAACTGTTAAAGTGGAGGAGGGCGTCGGAAGAGTCATGGATGTAGGTGGGAAGAGACCGGACAAGGGGAGAAAAAGTAGAGTTGAGATAGGAAGAATTAGTTCCATGGGGCAAGAACAGGCTGAAACGAAGGGTCTACCAGGGCAGTCCTGATTGTGGATCTTGGGAAGGAGGTAGAAGCGGGCTGTGCAGGGTTGGGCGACTATGAGGTGGGTGGCCGTGGAGGGAAAATCTTCAGAGGAGATGAGTTCAGTGACAATCTTGGAAACAATGGTTTGATGTTTGGTAGTGGGCTCATGGTCCAGGGGGAGGCAGGAGGAGGTGTTGGAGAGTTGGCATCCAGCCTCCGCATGGTAGAGGTCGGTTCGCCAAACAACAACAGCGCCACCCTTGTCAGCAGGTTTAATGACAATGTTAGGGTTAGATTGGAGAGAACGGAGTGCTGCAAGTTCAGAGGGAAGTAGGTTGGAGTGAGTGAGGGGAGTCGAGAAATCGAGACGGCCGATGTCACGCCGACAGTTCCCAATGAAAGAATCTGGAGAGGGTAAGAGGCCAGAGGGAGGGGTCAAGATAGAACGAGAATACTGAAGATGGTAGAAAGGGTCTGCTGTGCGGGGGGGGGGGGGGGGGGTGCGGGGGAGAGGGAGCAGGGGGAAGAATCCTGGCCAAAGAAGTGGGCGCGGAGGCAAAGGCAACGGAAAAAGAGCTCAGCATCGTGCCAAGATCAAAATTAATTGAGGTGGGGGTGTAAGAGAATGAAGCTTAGGCCTTTGCTGTGGACTGATCGTTCGGGGTCAAAGAGGGGAAGGTCAGAGGGGATAGTGAAAACATGGCAGGGGGTGAGATTGAAAGAAGTGATTTGCATTTATATAGTGCCATGGGACATTTTACTACGTTAAAAGCACTTACCGATGATTGAGACTACCCAGCTCTATCTCCAACATTGGTGATACTGTTCTTCTCAGTCCCACCACTTGACTACCCTTACTCTCTTGAGCTTCTCACACAAGCCAACTCTGCCGGCTAATTATAATATTCAGCTGATCTCACTTATGACACAAGGTGCATCATACAGGAGGCAGGCTCAAGGAGCACCTGAAGAACAGCAATCCCAGCAGTGCTGCAACCACAGTATTGACCAAATTGAGTGTGACTTCCCTCCTCCCCTCTACCACCATTGTGCTAACTCTTTAATCTGGACACTCCACACCTGGGATGTG
This sequence comes from Squalus acanthias, assembly GCA_030390025.1. Classification (NCBI taxonomy): domain Eukaryota; kingdom Metazoa; phylum Chordata; class Chondrichthyes; order Squaliformes; family Squalidae; genus Squalus; species Squalus acanthias. The sequence continues at coordinate 88,568,945 of CM059428.1, read as the reverse complement.
CTTACTTCCTGACTATTTATATCCAGGGTTAAAGTTCTAATATATACACTATTTTAAAATGCTAGAAATGGGTTAATCTGATGGTTGAATCAGTAAATATACCATTTGATGCGGTGTTAAGTTATATCGAAGAGGAAGGGCCCAAGCTAGATTTCTGGCCTATGCTGAGTTAGCATCTCAGTGGGGAATCTCAATTGTTGTTATTATGCCTGGGAAGGGGAAGGAAAAATCAGCCAGGTTTCCTTTACTTGATTGTTACCCAGTGATCCCTATTGGAAATTGTTTGTGTATGGACATTGAATGATGAGAAGACTGGCTTTGCTGCGATGCCTTCACACTCCAACAGTCTGAGGCCCATTTTCTGGCATTACAATGAAAATGGCCGTTAAGAGTCCGTGCCCTTATGACAGGAGGGGAGGAATCTGGAAAAACAAAGAAAAGGTTGGGAATTGTGGTCCAAATCCAGAACCGATCAGGGTCCCTATTTTGCCTTTTGAATATTGTAACAAACATTACAGCAACATTTTACAGAAATGTCACAGAAGTACAGTAACACATCATTCATTTCTATCAAACTTATTCAGCTATCGTAAGGTAGGCTGTTGACTACCATTTTGTTTTTCTAGGGATTAATACACCTCAGCTAGCCACAAACATCAGAATTTATTTTTAAAACACATAGGGGGAAAAATTCAGTTGGTTTGTGCCTCCCGTTAGTGCCTTAAGAGGGCGCTAATGGGGCACAAAGCAACTAGCGCCCGGGCGCAGCGATGTTTGCGCCGCTCGCGAAATTAACCAGACATTTTGCGGCGACGCTAAACAATACCGCCCCGATCTCCTGCGCACGCAGATCTTGACATCATACGAGGGTGCAACGCCCTTGTGGCGCCCCGGAGCGGAAATTGTGTGGCGCCCCCATCCTTTCCGCCTGGCGCAACCAACGACAGGAAGACTGGGACGCTCCCCAGTCGCTGTGAGGCTGGAGGGGCGCTATTTAAAGGGGGCCTCTTCCTGTCTTTCTCTGTGGTAGACATTTTTGCACCACTCGTTCTGAGAGAGAGAGAGAGATTCAGAGAGAGAGAAAGAGAGACTTCTGCATTGAGTCAACGCTGTGCGAGGTAGTTTTGGCTACCGATCATAACTTTGCAGGTACTTTGGTTTTTGACCTTCATAACTTTGATTGCCAAGAGACTTTGGGGGCTGCACTGATTGGGGGCGTCGTCCTGCGCCACCAGTATCAGAGGACACAGAGACGCAGAGAGAGAGTGGCAATCATGGCCAGACGGAGGAGGGCCAACAGGCCTCTGTACAGGAGACCTTACCCTCCCAGGGTATTTCGCCAACAGTTCTCCTACATTCATATGTCTGAGGAGCAGTGTTTGCGAAGGCTGCGCTTCAGCAAGGAGGTAGTCACTGAGCTCTGCCACCTGCTGCAGCCAGATCTGCAGCCTCAACTGAGGTCCAGGACGTCTCTGTCGGTGGCAGTGAAGATCACAGTGGCTCTGAACTTTTATGCCACTGGCTCATTTCAATCAGTTACTGGGGACATCGCCAATATCTCCCAGTTCGTGGTGCATTGCTGCATCCGTCAGGTCACAAATGCCCTCTTTAAAAGGAGACGAGAGTATATCTCTTTCCCCATGACCCCGGACAAGCAGTAAGAACGCGCAATGGGCTTTGCTAGGATAGCGGGCTTCCCCATGGTGCAGGGCGCCATTGACTGCACGCATGTGGCTTTGCGTGCTCCGCATGAGAATGCCGAGGATTTCGCAACAGAAAGGGGTTCCATTCTTTAAATGTTCAGTTGTTCTGTGACCACAGACAGCTGATACTCGCTGTCAATGCCCACTATCCTGGCAGCTGCCACGATGCATTCATCCTGTGCCAGACTACTGTGGCAGAACTTTTCCAGGCACCGTATCAGCCAGTTGGTTGGCTTCTCGGGGACAAGGATTATCCACTGTGCACCTGGCTGATGACACTGCTCCGTACGCTCAACACCCCTGCTGAGCTGCGGTACAATGAGATCCATCTCGCTACCAGAAACATCGTTGAGCACACAATCAGCATGCTCAAGCAATGGTTCCACTGTCTGGACCACTCAGGAGGAGCCCTGCAGTACTCGCCTGAGCGAGTCTCCCTCTTCATAGTTGTGTGCTGCATGCTGCATATCCTGGCAATCCTCAGGACACAGCCAATGCCACCAGGCCTTGGAGCACCACCAGAGGAGGAGGAGGAAGAGGAGGAGGATGATCATCAGCAGCACCAAGGTGGGAGGGAGGCCCACAATGTAGAAACTGGAAGGGCCGTCCGTCAACGGCTGATAGCAAGCCGCTTCTAGGCCCCTGCTGAGGAAATGGCTTCTGCCATTGAGAACAACATGAATGAAACCAACCCACAACCCCTAAGCCGGCCAAGGCAACAATGATTCCAAAGACCAAACATGTACATTTTGAACACAAAAACTTATTTATTTTCCAAACTCTGTGTGTGTCATTTCTTCATGAAAAACTAATAGAAAGATACAAAAAAAAACAGTCATTAACATAACTGGTTCTCACAACCTGGAGATAATGTCCAAAACACTAAACAAAAGTTTGACCACGAACCTCGGCCTTTAATAAAAAAATGACCAACATTTTGTCACACCTCCTACTTTTTGCCCTTCGAGGGTGATCTCCTTCCCTTGCGCACTTCCCCCCTTCCCACCCGACTGCTCCTCCGTAATGGGACCCCAGTGGCTGCAGCAAGGCTGGTGGAAGGCTGCTGATTGTCAGAACCTGAGACTACAGATGCCCTTGAAGGATGGCCTCGACTAGCTCTGGGCCTGGAGGGCCCGGCTGCAGACTGCACCAACTCTGCATGGGCGGCAGCAGTCTGGGCTACAGGCGGTGGCAAGTGCAATGGGGAAGTGACAGTGGTGGCAGCAGGAATGCTGTCATCTTGAGAGCGGACAGCACCTCCCTGCTTGACCGACACACTGGCACTCCCACGGGGCAGCACCTCAGCATCCGGAGCAATCTGCTGGAGCACAGATTGCTGGCCTGCTGCGGTGCGGTGAGAGCCCCGGGGAAATGTGTCCGAACCAGCGAGGATGGCAGCAGTCAGTGCTCGCGTGACCTCAATCTGAGTCTGTATGAGAGCTGTCAGAGATGGGGTCATGGCAGCCAGTGACTGAATTGCAGCACTAAACATTTGCGTGGCAGTCCGCCTGTGCTACAGCGAAGTGCTCCACACTCCTTGCCAGTGATTCAATGCATTTGGGCACCCTTCCCACTGCACCCATGAGCTCAGTGTGCATGTCTACCGCCTGGGTGTTTATTTCAGCGATCAGCTGATCCTCCTCTGCGTCCAGTGCAGTAGGACTCGCTGGCATACTCTCCCTCCGGGGAGAAGGCCCCCGAGCTTCCCTACTCCCATGGCGTTGCTGCAGCCCGCTGGGTCCTGGAGCTTCACCCTCATCAGACCCTTCCCCCCTGCTCCCCTCCAGGGAAGGCGTGTTCCCAGTGTGGGCATGGGCTTCCTCGAGAGAGGGTGGCGCTGATGCTCCACCTTCATCTTCCTCCTCGCCTGCAGCTTCACTCCCACTGGCAGCTTGAGGGCCCGTCTCCTCAGCTGGTGAATCACCATCTGAAAGCAGGGAGGTACAAGAGTGGCTTTAGTGTGAGGACAGGGGGGCAGTAAGGGAGGAATGAGTGCAGAGATTTAGTAAGTTGGATTGAAAATGTCAAAGGCTGGGTTGTGAGGGACAAGTGGAAGGAGAGAGGACAAAAAGGTGATGACCTTACCATTGCTGTCCAGAACAGGGTCAGCCTCTCCAGTGGTGACGGGAACGATCACCCAGCTTGCCACAATCCTCTGGACGCGCACCTCAAGATTGCTGAGGGGTTGCAGTTGAGGCCGCCCTCCACCCGTCCATTGCTGCTGTCTCCTATTATGAGATAGCTTGGCCTGCAAGAAAAAGGACGGCGTCTGAGTAAATATACAGCCATGGTCTTGCCTGATGTGCCTCCCATAGGTGAATAGCCCTTACTGTATGCAGCCATGGTCTTGCCTGATGTGCCTCCCATAGGTGAATAGCCCTTACTGTATGCAAAGTGTGAAATGTGCATGTGTGTTTCATGAGAGGGCCATAGGTGTTGGATGAGTGTTGGGCATTGGGGTTTTAAGACCCTCTGGCCATAGAGTGAGGTTGAGATGGAGGGATGGAGAGGTATTGAAAAAAAGCTACTCACTCTGACAACCCGAGTGAGGTCATTGAACTTTTTTCGACATTGAGTATGGGTCCTGGGCACCATGCTCCTGGAGGAGACGTGCTGAGCCACCTCCCTCCACACTCTTCTGTACTCATGCGGCAAAGGCCTCCTGCCAACCAGAGCATCCAAGGCCCGCTCGCTGAAGCGCTGAGCTCGTTCTCTCACCCTCTCCATAGTCCTTGGCTGGAAGATTTAGGCATAGGTCTCTCCAGGCCGAGATTCAAGGCTCCAATGAGCAGGGTGTGGATGGAGAGCAAGATCGAGCCTTCCCTTTAAGAACTGGCCGGCACCAGTGTGTCTGTGTTCCATCGCTAACTGACAGCACCTGCGCTGCGCCCGCGCTCTGAGTTAGCGCCTCGCTCCTCAGCCTTTGTGCCTTAAGACAGATGTGTAGCGCCTGATTTAGCCCTCCAATCACCTCCAGGGGCGATAAAAATCAAGTTTGCAGTCGGAGGCGATAATTAGCGCCAGGCGCTAATCTTTGCGCCCGGCCAATAATTGCGCCCCAAATGGGGCGATACTGAATTTCTCCCCCATAAACATTTTTCTCATCTGACTGAGTGCGAGAGATGCAGGATGTTAAGAACCAGCTCCCAGAATATACCTTAATCCTTTGTAACTGTTTTATGGAATAATATTTTCCCCTCTGTCTCACTTCTTTAGTTTGCTGTATATGTTACATCACAGCTTTGTTGCTGGCCTCTTTGATCTATGGATACCATTTCTCAGCAGTGTACATTGTGCCTTAGATAAAAAGTAAACATACATTTGGAACTAATTGCGACACATCTATGCACTGCTAGCATATGTTTTAATGTCAACTACCAGGCCTACATGTGCAGTAAGAGTATAAATATACAGTCACAGCAGGGAAACTATTTCAGAGTGACTCAGATTGCTTTGATGAGTATGGGGTTGATATTCATTTCTCTAGTCACCTTGGCTCAGTTGTTGGCACTCCTGCCCCTGGGTTAGAAGGTGACCAGCTCCAGGAATTAAACCCATAATCTAAGATGACACTTTAGTGCAGAAGAGGGTGTTGGATTTTTGACGGGACTGCGAACTATTTAGGTGGGTCTAAATAATCCCATACACAGGTCAAAGAAAAGCATTTTTATTTTAATGGTTCTGCCCGCACTGCTCTCTTAACCAACACCACCAACAAATACAGTTCACCTGGTCATTCGTGTCATTTGCTGTTTTCTGGAATATTGCTGTGCACAGATTGGCTGCCATGTTTACCTACATAACAATAGTTACCATACTCGCTGCAGATGCTGCTTGACCTGTTGAGAGTTTCCAGTATTTTCAGTTTTAATTTCAGATTTCCAGCACCAATTGTTTTTTTGTTACTTTTATCTTTCACTGTTCTCGCTCCTTTTCAGTTTTGTAGATGTTCCCCTACCCTCACATGAGTTACTTGTTACTTGTCTCACTTCATTTTCTAGAACACGATTCAGCACTGCCTCTTTCCTTATGCTAAAGTTTTGCTGATCTAGAAAGCAGTCCTGAAGACATTGTAGAAACTCCTCCCCTTCTTTGCCAGTTGCATTGCTCACCATCTAACTTTGGATAATTAGAGTCATCCATTGTTATGGCCCAGTTCGAATCTTGCTGCGTGCAGCATTAACTTGTAATCAACTCTTTACAATCTACAGGAAACTCTTTATTAACCGGCACCCAAATATCCGGAAATCTCTCTTAACCAGCAAAATTCTTGAGTAGGTAACCGGGGTTTTCCTTCATCTCTCGTTTAAAATTAACTTTAAAAAAAACCCCGAGGCGTTTGCCTTGTATCGGAGCGTGTAGATTGGGAGGGGAATGTGCAGCCCGGGTAGGCAGCGGACACGACAGATGGTCAGCTGGCGGTTCCCGGGGAGACGGAGCTCCGAATGCAGGCGCATGTCAATGTGTACGGGGCTCTCGTACGTTGGGAGATATAAGAACATAAGAACATAAGAAATAGGAGCAGGAGTAGGCCAATCAGCCCTTCGAGCCTGCTCCGCCATTCAATAAGATCATGGCTGATCTGATCCTCACCTCAAATCTAAAGAACACAAGAAGTAGGAGCAGGACCCGGCCACTCAGCCCCTGGGCCCACTACGCCACCTATAGGGCCTCGACCGATCCGAACTCAGCCTCATGTCCAATTTCCTGCCCGCTCCCCGTAACCCCTAATTCCCTTTACATCTAGGAAACTGTCTATTTCTGTTTTAAATTTATTTAATGATGTAGCTTCCACAGCTTCCTGGGGCAGCAAATTCCACAGACCTACTACCCTCTGAGTGAAGAAGTTTCTCCTCATCTCAGTTTTGAAAGAGCAGCCCCTTATTCTAAGATTATGCCCCCTAGTTCTAGTTTCACCCATCCTTGGGAACATCCTTACCGCATCCACCCGATCAAGCCCCTTCACAATCTTATATGTTTCAATAAGATCGCCTCTCACTCTTCTGAACTCCAATGGGTAGAGTCCCAATCTACTCAACCTCTCCTCATATGTCCACCCCCTCATCCCGGGGATTAACCGAGTGAACCTTCTTTGTACTGCCTCGAGAGCAAGTATGTCTTTTCTTAAGTATGGACACCAAAACTGTGTTAACTCTCCATTATCCGGACTTTTTGATTAACCGGCACCACGCCGGTCCCGTCGGTGCCGGTTAATAAAGAGTTTCCTGTATATTAATGACTTGGACGAAGGGACCGAGTGTACTATAGCCAAATTTGCTGATGATACAAAGATAGGTAGGTTAGCAAGTTGTGAGGAGGACAAAGAGTCTGCAAAGGGATATAGATAGATTAAGTGAGTGGGCAATAATTTGGCAGATGGAGTATAATGTGGAAAATGTGAGGTTATCCACCTTGGAAGAAAGAATGAAAAAGCAAATTATTATTTAAATGGAGTGAGACTACAAAATGCTGCGGTACAAAGGGATCTGGGGGTCCTAGTACATGAAACACAAAAAGTTAGCATACAGGTATAGCAAGTAATTAGGAAGGCTAATGGAATGTTGGCCTTTATTGCAAGGGGGATGGAGTATAAAAGTAGGGAAGTTTTGATGCAACTTTACAGGGCGCTGGTGAGACCGCACCTGGAGTACTGCGTACAGTTTTGGTCTCCATATTTAAGGAAGGATATACTTGCATTGGAGGCAGTGCAGAGAAGGTTCACTAGGTTGATTCCTGGGATGAAGGGGTTGACGTATGATGAAAGGTTGAGCAGGTTGGGCCTATACTCATTGGCGAGTCGTATAACTAGGGCGGTAGAGAGGGCTTTAAACTAAATATTGGGGGCATGGGATCAAATTTGGGAAGATGTGGTAATTCAAAGATTAGAGACAAGGCAATAGAGAAAGGTATTAATATGGGAAATGATAAACAGACCGTGACAGGAAGGGATAGAGAGTACAAATCTAAGAGTAAATCAACAGATAAGGCGAGAGGTTACAAAAATAATAAAAGGACAAAACTAAAGGCTCTGCATCTGAATGCACGTAGCATTCGAAACAAAACAGATGAACTGACAGCGCAAATAGAAATAAATAAATATGATCTGATAGCCATTACAGAAACATGGCTGCAGGATGACATAGATTGGGGCCTGAATATTGAAGGGTACATGACATTTAGGAAGGGCAGGAAGGTGGGAAAAGGTGGAGGCATGGCTCTGTTAATTAATGATGGTATTAGCACAATAGAAAGGGATGACCTAAGTTCAGGAAACCAGGGTGTAGAAGCGGTTTGGGTAGAAATGAGAAATAATAAAGGCAAGAAGTCACTTGTGGGAGTGGTGTACAGGCCCCCTAACAGTAACCACATGGTAGGATGGAGTATAAAGGAAGAAATAATGGGAGCTTGTCAGAAAGGTACGGCAGTAATCATGGGGGATTTTAATCTGCATATAGACTGGAAAAATCAGATGGGCAAAGGTAGCATAGATGAGGAGTTCATGGAATGTTTTTGGGATAGTTTCTTACAACAGCACGTTCTGGAGCCAACCAGAGAGCAGGCTATACTAGACCTGGTATTGTGCAACGAGATAGGATTAATTAATGACCTCATAGTGAAGGCGCCCCTAGGTAGCAGCGATCATAATATGATTGAATTTTACATTCAGTTTGAGAGGGAGAAGAGTGGGTCCAAGACTAGTATTTTAAACTTAAATAAGGGCAATTATGAGGGCATGAAAGCAGAGCTTGCTAAAGTGAACTGGCAAATTAGGTTAAGGGATAGGTCAATAGAATTGCAGTGGCAGACATTTAAGGGGCTATTTCAAAATACACAGAATATATACATTCCAATAAGAAAGAGACATTCCAAGGGGAGGACCCACCATCCGTGGTTAACTAAAAAAGTTAAAGATAGTATTAAACTTAAAGAAAAAGCATATAATTGCGCAAAGATGGGTGGCAGGTCAGAAGATTGGACAGAATATAAAAAACAGCAAAGAATGACTAAAAGATTAATAAGAAGAGAAAAATTAGAGTACGAGAGAAAGCTAGCTAGAAATATAAAAACAGATAGTAAGAGTTTCTATAGATATTTAAAAAAGAAAAGAGTTAACAAAGTGAGCGTTGGTCCTATAAAAAGTGAGTCTGGGGAATTAATAATGGAAAATAAGGAGATGGCAGTTGAATTGAACAGGTATTTTGCATAGGTCTTCACTATGGAGGATACAAGTAACATCCCAGAAATAACTGTAAATCAGGAAATGGAAGGGAGGGAGGAACTCAAGAAAATTATAATCACCAGGGAAGTGGTAGAGCAAATTGTTGGAACTGCGGGTTGACAAGTCCCCGGGTCCTGATGGACTTCATCCTAGGGTCTTAAAAGAAGTGGCTAGTGAGATAGTTGATGCGTTGGTTTTAATTTTCAGGTCAGAAGATTGGTAAACTTTCGTTGCACTTCCTCTATGGCAAGTATATCCTTCCTTAGGTAAGGAGACCAAAACTATACACAATACTCCAAGTGTGGTCTCACCAAAACCCTATATAACTGCAGTAAGACGTCTTTACACTTATACTCAAATCCTTTTGTAATAAAGGCCAACATACCATTTGCTTTCCTAATTGCTTGCTGTACTTGCATATTAACTTTCAGCGATTTGTGTACAAGGACACCTAGGTCCCTCTGAACACCAACATTTCCCAATCTCTCACCATTTAAAAAATTCTCTGCTTTTCTATTTTTCCTACCAAAGTGGATAACTTCACATTTCTCCACATTATATTCCATTTGCCATGTTCTTGCCCACTTGCTTAACATGTCTATATCCCCTTGCAGCCTCTTTGCATCCTCCTCACAACTTACATTCCCACCTAGCTTTGTATCTTCAGCAAACTTGGATATATTACATTTGGTCCCCTCATCCAAATCATTGATATAGATTGTGAATAGCTGAGGCCCAAGCACTGATCCTTGTAGTACCCCACTAGTTACAGCCTGCCAACCCGAAAATGACTTGTTTATTCCTACTCTCTGTTTTCTGTCAATTAACCAATCCTTAATCCATGCTAGTATATAACTCCCAATTCCATGAGACCTAATTTTGTTTAATAACCTCTTGTGTGGCACCTCATCGAATGCCTTCTGAAACTCCAAATACACTATATCCACTGGTTCCCACTCATCTATCCTGCTAGTAACAACCTCAAAAACCTCTAACAGATTTGTCAAATACGATTTCCCTTTCATAAATTTGTGTTGACTCTGCCCAATCCTATTATTACTTTCTAAGTGCCCTGTTACCATGTCCTTAATAACAGATTCTAGCATTTTCCCTACTACTGATGTCAGGCTAACTGGTCTATAGTTCCCCATTTTTTCTCTCCCTCTTTTCTTAAATAGAGTGGTTACATTTGCTACCTTCCAATCTGCAGGAACCGTTCTAGAATCTATGGAATTTTTGAAGATGACAACCAATGCATCCACTATCTCTATAGCCATCAGGTCCAGGGAATTTATCGGCTTTCAGTCCCATTAATTTCTCCAAAACTATTTCCTTACTAATACTAATTACTTTCAGTTCCTCATTCTCGCTAGACACTTGGTTCTCCACTATTTCCGGAATGTTTTCGCGTCTTCTTCCGTGTTTGTTTAATTTCTCTGCCATTTCCCTATTCCCCATTATAATTTCTCCTGTCTCAGCCTGTAAGGAACCCACATTGACTTTCACTAATCTTTTCCTTTCTACATACCTATAGAAGCTTTTAGAGTCTGTTTTTATGTCTCTCTCTAGTTTACTTTCATATTCTATTTTCTGTTTCTTTATCAATTTCTTGGTCCTCCTTTGCTGAATTCTAAAATCCTACCACTCCTCAGGCTTACTACTCTTTTTGGCAACATTATAGGTCTCTTCCTTTAATCTAATACTATCTTTAATTTCTCTTGTTAGCCACGGGTGGACCATTTTTCCCGTGATGTTTTTATTCCTTAAGGGAATGTATATTCGTTGCAAATTATGAATTATTTCTTTAAATGTTTGCCATTGCTTTTCTACTGACATATCTTTTAACCTAGTTTCCCAACCTACCTTAGCCAACTCACCTCTCATACCTACATAGTTTGCTTTGTTCAGATTTAGGACCCTAGTTCTGGACTTAACTAAATCACTCTCAACCTCAACATAAAATTCTATCATATTATGATCACTGCTCCCCAGAGGCTACTTTACTACAAGGTTATTAATTAACCCTGTCTCATTGCACAATACTAGATCTAAAATAGCCAATTCCCTAGTAGGTTCCTCAACATACTGATCTAGAAAACTATCTTGAATGCATTCCATGAACTCTTCCTCTGCACTATTACTGCAAATTTGGTTTACCCAGTCTATATGAAAGTTAAAGTCCCCCATGATTACTTTATTACCCCATTACATATATCTCTAATTTCCTGATTTATACACTGCACGACACGACAACGACTGTTAGGGGGCCTATAAACCACTCCCACTAATGTTTACTGCCCCTTGTTGTTTCTTAGCTCCACCCAAACTGATTCTACATTTTGTTTTACCGAGCCTAGATCCTTTCTCTCTACTGTCTTTATCCCCTCCTTTAGTATCAGGGCTACCCCCCCACCCCCCACCCCCCCCACCGCCCCCCCCCCCCCCCCCCCCCCCCAGCTCCTTTTCCATTCTGCCTGTCTCTTCTAAAAGTCAAATATCCTGGAATATTTTGTTCCCAACCTTGATCACCCTGCAACCATGTCTCTGTAATGGCTATTAAATCAAATCCATTTATTCCTATCTGTGCTATTAGTTCATCTATTTTGTTGCAAATGCTTCATGCATTCAGATATAGTACCTTCAGCTTTAACTTTTTTCTATTTTTCCCTGATGTCACTTTAGTCACTGGTGCCCTATTACCTATATTAATCTCTCTGTCTCTTCCTGGCCCACTCTGCTTATATTTACCCAGATCACTACTCTGCTCTACAGCCTTGACATTTCTCTTACTGCTTTTGAATTTACCCTTTCCTGAATCCTCCCACCCCCCGCCCCACCTTCATTAGTTTAATGCCCTATCTACTGCCCTAGTTCCTAACAATCTCCTGACTGCATCTTGGATATTCTTTGTTCAATTGTGAGCCGCCTATTACGTCTGACTTGATGAGCTTGAACGGCAATCGATGTGGTCCAGTCTGTCTTTGTGGACTCTAGGGGGGAAAAATTCAGTTGCTTGCGCCTCCCGTTAGCGCCTTAAGAGGGCGCTAATGGGGTGCAAAGCATCTAGCGCCCGGGCGCGGCGAAGTTTGCGCCGCTCGCGAAATTAACTAGACATTTTGTGGCAGCGCTAAACACTACCGCCACGATCTCCTGCGCCTGGCAGATCGTGACGTCAGTCGAGTGTGCAACACCCTGGTATCGCCCCGGAGCGGATATTGAGTGGCGCCCCCTGCCTTACTGCCTGACACTAGCAATGACAGGTTGAGGGGAGCGTTCTCCAGTCATGAAGGGAAAGGGGGAGCGCTATTTAAAGGTGACCTCTTCCTGCCTTTTATTGTTGGTGCCATTTTTGAACTACGCATTCTGAGAGAGAGAGAGAGAGACTTCTGGAGAGATTCAACATTGTGTGAAGGAGTTTTGGGTACTGAGCAGCACTTTGCAGGTTCATTTTGATTTGCCATTCCTTGTATCGATTTAGAAGAGACTGTGGGGGCTGCACTCTGAGCTCTTTGCCTGGTACTCTCCATTGTTCTTTCCAGCAGATTTGATGTGCAGGTCTCTCCAGGCTGAGATTCAAGGCTGCAATGAGCAGGATGTGGATGGAAAGCAAGATTAACCATCCCCTTTAAGAACTGGCCTGTGCCATTGTGTGTGTGTTCCATTGCTGACTGACATTACATGAGCTTCGCCAGCGCTCTGAGGTAGCGCCTCGCTCCTCGGCCTTTGCGCCTTAAGACAGGTGTGAAGCGCCTGATTTAGCGCTCCAATCACCTCCAGGGGCGATAAAAGTCAAGTTTGCAGTCGGTGGCGATAATTAGCGCCAGGCGCTAATCTTTGCGCCCGGCCGATAATTGCGCCCCAAACGAGGCGATACTGAATTTCTCCCCCTAGTTCTCAATTTTGCTCTATTTCTATTTTGGAATCTGTCGCTATTTTATTGTTTGTTATTTTAGTTTGACGTAATTTTGATAGTGCACTCACTTTTTTGTATCGGTTGAAATGTATAAATAAACGGGGGCGGGGGGGGGGGGGGGGAAACAGTTCTCTTTTAAACAATTAATTCTGCCGGGGGTAAATAACAGAGAAACAGAGACAGGGAATTTTTCTTTAATTCTACTTGTGGTTTGTTTCTAAAGGCCATGTATAGTTTCTCTAAATTGTCTTTGTTCTGCTTTCATGGAGTCAAGACCAGAAAACAGTAGTGTTGTAAATATGCCTGAAGTGGTGTTTACTGGACTGTGTTTAACTATTCTTTCTATAAGTGTTTCTGTTTTCTTTGATTGTATTGCAGCCTTTACGCCTTTGTTCACTATGTTTGGCAAACTTTCCACAGGTGCAATTTTTGCAGAAATTTTGCTGAATGTTTCAAAGGCGTGACTCACTAGTTGTCCTCAGAATAATCTGGGGAGTCACAGATATGCTGAAACTGAATTCTAAAAGCCAGGGGAATAATGTGCAAGTGATGATCCTATGGGATTTTAGCCATGGTATGCATTTGTTAAGTGATGATCCTATGGGATTTTAGCCATGGTATGCATTTGTTTTGCTGAATTTGGTAAATTTGCTGCTGCTGACTTCAGTATGAGCAGCCTCAGCATTTACAATACAGATGTTTTATCATTTTATTAACGTCTTTATACAGGGTGGCCTGTTTTCTCCTGTAAGAGTTGTTTGGATGTTACAAGACAGCAGAAAGAGCAAATCACAGTTGCATCTCAGTGAAGAATAATGCAATATTGAACAAAGTGTAATTTCTAAAATGGGAAATGGTTTTGATTGCATCACTGATTAGAACCAGCTCTTTGACCATCCACAACTGCTTTGTTTCAGGAAGATTGCTATAAAATTAAATTCTAGAACTTCATATTATGCAGTGAGCAAATGTGGATAAATCTGGTGTAGGCTAAAAAAGAAAAAAAATGCTGCACTCTGCTGTACCAGCATGGGTCAGCAAGTGTTGACCATCTATCCCACAAGAGGTCGTCAAGAAGGGGCATAAGAGCAGGTTGGGCATGTTCTGGCACTGATAACTCTCCTTTGATCTAATGACAAATGTGAATCCAGTGCAGTTACTATGACGAACTAAGTACACCCTGGGATGGAACTACCTCTTTTGGGCAGGACAAATAAGGGAAGAGAAGAGAATGATATTTCCACCTAGTTGTCATGTGGATATTATTGAAAACAAAGCTGCATTGTAAAAGGCAAATCATAATGGTGTGTGATATTGTTTTCCGATTAACAACAGGTGATTCAAGGTTTTGCTTGTGATTGAGAAACCAAGGTGAAGGGCCAAGAACCACAACGCAGGACAGGTTGAAAAGAGTGCAAGAACAGTTAAATCAGGAAGTAGTAATTAGTGATGGCCATTTTGGATTTTAAAAGCCTGAAGATTGTAGAAGTAAGACTGAGGGAGGCACAAAGTTCTGGAGTTTTGAGGTTCTGGGAAAGAATGAGTTAGAATAGGAGACTGTATATTAAGTTTTGATTTCAACAGATGAGACTGTAGGATCGAGGAAGAGACTGTGGGACAACATATTTGTATTTTCTGAAGGAATTATAGAGGCTCCATGCACAAAAGACCCTCCATACACAAAAAGTGAGGCCTTCGTATGCAAAGAAAAGTGAGACCCTCCCATACATGCAAAAAGTATTAACTCGACAGATGACCCCGATATGCACAAAAAGTGAGACCCTAACATGCACAATCCTTCTTCCCTTTCATTCTTCCCCTCATTCAAAGCCTAAAAACTTGGGAAGTTTCAACTCTTCAAAGTTTCCCAGGCCAAGAGACTGGAAAAGGCTTTGCCCTGATTGATGGATTTTGAAAGCCTTTTCCACTCTTCTAAGATTGGGGATTTTAAAGAGCTGGGCCCTGAAATTCCATGGGGAATTTCCTGATCTATCACAGTAACTTCAATGGAAGATTGGCGGAATCCCCCGGAGAAATAGCATAAATGGACAGTTTTAGCCATTTACACAATATAGGGGGTTCTGCTGATATTCTGCCACAATTATGACATGAGATCAGGAGAAGCCCATGCAAATTCCAGACACTGAAATCCAAAGATGCTGGACAGGGATGGGGATGGCTTTGACAGTGGCTCTGGAGGTTACAGCTGCATTGAGCTTTTATGCAGCAGGCTTAAAAACATAGGAACAGGAGTAGGTCATTCGGTCCCTTGAGCCTGTTCCGCCAATCAATTAGATCATGACTGATCTGTATCCTAACTCCATTTACCATCCTTTGTTCCATAACCTTTGATACTGTTACCTAACAAAAATTTATTGATCCCAGTCTTGAAAATTTCAGTTGATCCAGCATCCACAGCCTTCTGGGGCAGCGAGTCTCATGTATCCACTACCCTTTGTGTGAAAAAATGGTTCCTGATTTCACTCCTAAATGGCATAGCTCTAATTTTAAGATTATGCCCTCTTATTCTGGATTCCCCACCAGAGAAAATAGTTTCTCGGTATCCACCCTATGGAATCCTCTCTTCATTTTAAACATCTCAATTACCCCTCAACCTTCTAAACTCAAGGGAATACAAGCCAAATTTATGCAACCTGTCCTCATAATTTAACCCTTTAAGCCTTGGTTTAATTCTGGTGAATCTACACTGTACCTACTGCCAAGACCAATATATCTTTCTTGAGGTTCAGTGCCCAAAACTGATCATAGTACTCCAGATGGGGTCTGACCAAGGCTCTGTATAACTGAAGCATAGCTCTCTCGCTTTTGAAATCCAACCCCCTTGAGATAAAGGCCAGCATTCCAATAGCCTTTTTGATTATTTTTTGTACCTGTGCACTAGCTTTTAGTAATTTGTGTACATGAACACCCTTTGTTCCTCTAAAGCTCTTTGTTTCTCATCATTAAGAAAATATTCTGATTTGTCTTTCTCAGATCCAAAGTAGATAACTGCACACTTACTCAGATTGAACTCCATCTGCCATCATTTTACCCACTCACTTAGTCTGTCTATGTCCCTTTGCAACTTCCTGCTCCCATCAACATGCTTCCAAACTTAGTGTCTTTTGCAAACTTGGATATACATCTCACTATTCCTTCATCCAATTCATTACTATCATTAATATATATGGTGCAAAGCTGAGGCCCAATACAGATCCCTGGGGAACGCCATTTGTCACATCCCACCAATCAGAGAACCAACCCTTTATCCCTGCTCTCTGTCTCCAACCTCCCAACCCATGTCATAAGGTTACCTCCAATTTTGTGCGCTCCAATTTTTTCTAATAATCTCTCTGCGGAACCTTATCAAATGCCATCTGGAAGTCCATATAGACAACATCCATAAACACTCCCCTATCCACCATGCTAGTGATCTCCTCAAAAATATTCAACTAGATTAATCCTCAGCCAAGGGTATATACTGTAGCTGTGACTGATGACATCACTATGAAACCCAAGAACAAGACCTGAGGAGCGATACAATGGAGCACATAGTTATGCTAAGATTTTAGTCAAGCAATTGTCGGCATCTTCAAGCAGCGATTCAGATGCTAGGACAGATCAAGGGGAGTGCAACAGTACACTACGGCCAAGGTGTCAAAGATTATTGTTGCATGTTATGTTCTGCACAAATTTGCCCTACAAAAGCAGTATAGACATGGAACATGTAGGAAAAGAAAGACAACAGCAACCAGACGAAGAAGGCAAACCTGATTGTGAGACAGAAGATGTATCTGTGTAACTAACAGCTCAGTCAGCAAGAGTAATCAGGCAGGTTCTAATTGATGAAACCATTAATTGTCTTGTAAATCTAATGCACAACAGTCATTGCCATGTGTGACCAATACCCTTGCCATATCAAACCCCAACTCCAGTGGGTCATGAATGCAACAACATTTCTCTCCAACGCCATGAATCTGCCACATACTAAAAGAATTGTGAGGATACATTTCACTATTAGTCATTTCAACTTTTATTAATCCTTACAGTGTGTGATGCTCTGGTGCTTCTCCTTAGTGATAGTGTATGATGTGTGTCACTCCATCCTAACTGTGTGCTACTTCTAAATGTTTCCCTCCACTGGGAGGAAAAAATGAGATAGATAGCTGCTATGTGTCTGCAGGGATGGAGATGGTTTAGTACCTCCTTGTGCTGGGTGAATATATGGTCCTGCAACCACAGATGCCATGGGGATTGATGGAGTGGCTGCTTCGGACTGTATGCTATATGATACATTGATACATCACTAGTCATTTCATAGAATCATAGAATGGTTACAGCACGGAAGAAGGCCATTCGGCCCATCAAGCCCGTGCCGACTCTCAGCTAGTCCCACTCCCCTGCCCTTTCCCCGTAGCCCTGTAATTTTTTTTCCTTCAGATACTTATCCAACTCCCTTTTGAAAGATAAGATTGAGTCTGCCTCCACCACCCTTTCAGACAGTGCATTCCACATCTTAACCACTCGCTGCATAAAAAATATTTTTCTTACGTCACCTTTGGTTCTTTTGCCAATCACCTTAAATCTGTGTCCTCTGGTTCTCGACCCTTCTGCCAATGGGAACAGTTTCCCTCTATCTACTCTGTTCAGACCCCTCATGATTTTGAACACCTCTGTCAAATCTTCTCTCAATCCTCTCTGCTCCAAGGAGAACAACCCCAGCTTCTCCAGTCTATCAAAGTAAATGAAGTCCCTCATTCGTGGAATCATTCTCATAATTCTTTTCTGCACCTTCTCTAAGGCCTTCACATCCTTCCTAAAGTGTGGAGCCCAGAATTGGACTCAGTACTCCAGTTGGGGCCGAACCCGTGTTTTATACAAGTTCATCATAATTTCCACACTTTTGTACTCTGTGGGCTGGATTTTCATTGACCCGTGGAGGCGGGTTTGGAGGCGTGTGAGGGGTTAAAGTTGCAGATTCGGGGGTCCCGAACCCATCCCGCCCCCAACCCGCCTCCATGCCAGTTTCGCTGGAGGCGGGTACTCGACCTGTGCTGGGACCCGCCTCCCCGAGGCGGGAAGGGGATTAGTGGCAATAAACTGCCTGTTAACAGGTAGTTAACAGGCAGTTTTTTGCCGAATCCCTATTTTGATGCGTGAAATGTGAGCTTCCCGACAGGTCCCAACCACGCCAAGTTAGCGAGGCGGACCGTGGGTCTGCAGGGGTTGGAGGGATCGATATGTCCGGTGGGCAGGTGAGTGATGAGTGCATGTGTGCAGAGGTAAGTGTGTAAGGTAAGTGTAAAATGTGGGAAAAAGTTTTACTTACCTTAACTTCCTCCTGCAGGTGTCAGCCCTTCAGGTCTCGGGAGTCAGAAATCTCACCGGCACAGAAAACAGAATGGCCGTTGAGCTGTCAAAAACTCCAGCCTCTGTTTTATGTGCTGGAATGATTCCTAACTCAGCCTGAGAGGAAGGACTCAAGTTAGAAGACAGATAGTCAGTGTTTGACAGCTTCACAGAGCTGTCAAACACTGATATTTCATCTGTCAAAAGCTCTTGACAGATGAAATGTCAATCTGTGACGTCACCTGTTGCCGGGTGGCCCTTAATTGGCCTGCTGAGCTCGCTGGGCGGGCTCAACAAGGTCAATCAAGTGAAAATGCAGTGGGATGGCCACAAGTCGATGGAGGCGGGACTATAACCCAAAAAGTGGGAGTCCCGCCTCCATCACGTTCCCAGTATCAAAATCCAGCCCTATACCTCTATTTATGAAGCCCAGGATCCCGTAAGCCTTTTTAACTGCTTTCTCAACCTGCCCTGCCACCTTCAACAATTTGTGCACACATACCCCCAGGTCTCTCTGTTCATGCACCCACTTTAGGATCGTACCATTTAGTTTATATGTCCTCTCCTCATTCTTTCTACCGAAATGTATCACTTCACACTTTTCTACATTAAATTTCATCAGTAAAGTAATTGGGAGTTATGAATGTGGCTTTGCCCTGAGAGACATCTCCATCATCTGTGTCTGGTCCTGCCATTCCTTGCTGCTTCGATCTATGTGAGAACAGACAGCTGGACAGCAATGAGGTTGCTGAAACCCTCTGTCATGTCTGCCTCAATCTGATACCCCAACATGGTGAATGCAGACAAGACTGCTGTGAATTGGAGCTCAAAATCTGTAGCGTGCTCGTCAGTGCATTAATAATGGTTACTATTCCTGAGCTCAAGGCCTTAACGAGGACCCTGCAGTGACCTCACCATCCATGGTAATCTGCAGCTTGGTTTGGTCAGCTGTCTGTGCAGTTCTACACAGGTACAAGTATGGACACTTCCATAGATTCATTCAAACTGTACAGGCTGCTTGGTACACTCTCGAATGACTGCATGAATTGCTGATGGTGAGCTATTAAAGTGTGTTTATACACAGTTCCACCATGAGGTCTGAATCCCTGGGTTCAGCAGTTCAAACTGGCCATCGAGTCAGCAGGTTATGTGTCCTGCAGTTCCACCTGCCCCACTCCTCCTCAATTGTGCTCAGTGCTTCACCAAGTATTCCCAGCTGCAACTCAGTAACCCAGCCCTCCCCCAGAATACATATCTCTGTACGAGTAGGTGACGTAGACACTGTGAAGTTGTACATTGCCACCTCTGCCTCTTGGGCACCTAAAAGAGCAGAATAAGAACACATCATAGAATGCTGGCAGTAAGACACCCCTTGAAACATTGCTTTACATGGTGAGATATTGCATGGGGTAACACCGAACAGCTGCTATGTTTGTCTACGTGTCAGGGAGTGAATGAGTTAGTAAATAAGGGATTGGATTTCCCTTCCTGAAACTACCCAAAAACTAATGGTTTTGGAGCATAACAAAATGGGGCAATTTGGCTTACCACCACAATCCCGCCCCTAAAAATGTTCACAAGAATTCTTCTCCGTAAAATCTGCTAGTGGCAATTACCACCCACCTTGAGCATGGCCCACTACATATAAATGGGGTAGGCGGGCATGGCCAAGGTCTCTAACATCGGGAAACACCCCCACTATATGTTGTATAAGCAGCACAGATATATCCCTGAGGCAGATACATCACTGGGGAGGCCATCTTTGCTGATATATCTCAATCTATGAAACTTTGCCTGGACGTCGATTTTTGTTGCCCTGGAGCTTCTCTGAAGACTTCGCCTGTCATTTATAGTGATTCCTGGAGAAAATGATGTTTTGGGCTGTAGAAAAAAATTTCCCAATGGAAAGTGCCCTCTTGTATTATGAAGAGGAGGAGGATGAGAAAATGGAATAAGCTAGATTGGAAGAACTTAGAGTGAGGCAGCATAGTAGACATTTGTTTTCCACATATTGATACCCATTCCACTGGGTTTACAGACATAGAGGGTTGAATTTTGCCAGCCCTGGGGAGGCGGGTTTGGAGGCAGGACTGCCGGGAAAATGGCAGAATTTGGCACCCGCCCCCAACCCACCTCCGTGCCATCATGCCAGGAGGCGGGTAGCCATCCCACACCGGGTCCCATCTCCTTGGAAGCGGGAAAGGGATTAGTGCCACTTATCTACCTGTTAACAGGTAGTTAAGAGGATTACCCCCATTTTGCCCACACAAGTGCGGGCTTCCCAAAGGCTCCGAAACCTGCCAGGGTCACCGAGGCGAGTAGTGGGTCTGCGGGGTCCAAAAGTGTGCTGTGGAGGTGAGTGATGGGTGCAAGTGTGGAGAGGTGAGTATCTGAGGTAAGTGCAAAGTGTTAGAAAAAGTCTACTTACCTTTGTTTCTTCCTGCAGGCTTCAATCGGTGGCTTTGCGGAGAGTCTCGCACCTCCACGGTAGAGATGACAGATGGCCGTTGCATTCTCCAATGCAACAACCATCTAATTTCTACAAAATTTTTGACAGATGAAACGTCATACGTTGACATTCTCTGTAACCGGCTTTCCCTCAATTGGCCTGCTAAGCCCGCTGGGCGGGCTTAACAAGGTCAATCAAGGGAAAATAGCGTGGGTTGGCCAGAAGTTGATGGAGGCGGGACTGAAACCCGACAAGTGGGAGTCCCGCCTCCAAAAGCTCCCCATTGGCAAAATCCAGCCCAGAGGCCTAGAAATTCAATAAGGCCCAAAAACGGGCGGTGCCACCATGGAACGAGATTTGCTCGCATCCGTAAAAAGAATTGCAGGCAGCATGTTATTTTGATGCTGCCTGCTAATTTGAATGATTTCAGTGCACAGTCCAGCGATGAATGCGCTGCTTCAGGCTGTGCGCTCAGCAGGCAGCCCAATGTCGTGCGCCTGTATCGTCCCTGGAGTGAGGCTGCCTTTTCTTAAAGCAAGGCTATCATTTTAGAAAGCAGTCTTGAGACCTTAAAGATGAACTGTCTTCAGAAAAAAAAATCATTCAAAAATAGGCAGTCTCTAGCCCTTAAAACTCAACAGACTTCTGAAAAAAAAAAACACAAAAAGTCATTCCAAACGAGGCAGTCTTCAGTTCTTAAAGCTGAGCTCCCTTCTGCATGTAAAAAATGGTAAATGTGCTTCAGCACTAACACAAATGGCTCAACAGGCCAGGGAAAGGGCACCCAGGGTCTCGCATGCAGCACTCCAGCTTTGTGCAGGGGATCAAAAGTGGAAGAGAGATCCTCTAACCACAGGGGGCCAGGAGGCCCTCCAGAAAGAAGGATGTGGGACCAGATTGCCGAGGCGGTCACCCCCAAGACCTGGCTCCAGTGCCCAAAGAAGTCTCATGACCTCAGATGAGTGATCAAGGTCAGTGAATGCATCTTCAAAAGCCATCTCCTACCAACTGCACCACTAGCCTCACACACTATTCAATGCACAACCTTCCCCCCCCACCCAAATCACTCACCTAACAACAAAACTCTACCAAACATGAGGCACACCTCCCATTCCTAGCTTCAACTCACCCCCTTGGAGGAGACGGTGCAGGCCATTCTCGGCTGGGGCATGGCTGAGCCCTTGGCCAGTGGCGGGGCTGAAAGAATGCTAGATGCTGGTATCCTCATATCTATCCTTCTTCTCACATCCCACTTCCCCTTATCCCACAATCTCTTCTGAAGTACAAGCTGTGCATGGTGTCAGCATGCACCTCTTGCTTTCCCGCCATCCCCTCACAACAACCCTACCCTTGTGACTTCCTTATTTCAGACACCCACAAAATCCAGCCTGCCCAGCCAGGGGTTGACCAAGAAGAGGGAGAGGAGAGTGAAGAAGAAGAAACACCATCACTCGATTTCACACTCCCAGCCACCAGCTCCTCGAGGTCGTCCTGCAAGGCCATCTGCAGTGTCCCCCACTGAAAATCAGCAGTCTTCCACCAGCCATGCTGCAGCCACTGGGGTAGCACTGCATGACATTACTAGGATAGGCAAAGGCAGATGCAAGACAGTCACTAAGGGAATGCACAAGGGTGATTAGTTGATTTTTTGATGTAATATTGGATGCATATATGGATATAGTTAGATTGGGAAGTTTGCTTTCTGGTGGCTTTTATTTCAGCATTGTAGCCAAGAGGACGCTGTGATGGTCAGTAACAGAGGGAAGGTAAGGTGTGGGACAAATGTTGAAAGGGGAATTGGGGTTGTGGTCACTTGTACTGCAGGCAGATGATTCGATCCCGGATATCCCGGCCAGAAAGGGCTGTCTGGGTTGCATCCTTCCTTCTACTTCCTTCTCTTCTGCTTCTTCCTCTTCTGCTTCTTCCTCTTCCCTCTGCGAGCAACTTATCCCCTTTGCTGCCTCTGCTTCATCTCTATGTTCGTCCCAGGACTGTGAGCAAGTGTTCTTCTCAGAGGCCTTCCTTTAACATCCAAAGCCTTGCAAGCATCCAGCAGAACTCATTGCACACTTTAACAACTTTTTAACTGTATTGCAACAAGCCACTACTTCAATTAAAACTCCAAAATTTTTAAAACTCCAAAAGCAGAAATCGAAACTTACCTGAAAGTTGTGTGTGTTCCTTTAAGAAGCACTGACCGCATCTCTGCAGTACTGCTGCATGCACGTTCTTCCATGCGTGGTAGGAGAGGGTGTTATGGCATGCAGTAACATCCAAAATTGCAGTTGCCTTGGAGAAACTGCTATTGACCTTTCCAAATGGCGGCCACTGTGTCTCGCGCCGAAGTGGGCAGAAGCGAGGCAGCATATTTTCAAAAATCCTTTTATTAACGGTCAACGCTAAGGTAGGGAATTTCACGGCCAGAATGTTTTATTTAGAATTCCCTGCCCATCAATTTTCAATTAAAAAGTTTGTACAGGGAAATAAAATCCTTCCCTCATGTCTGAACTTCACCTTCCCCCACACACACACCTACCTGACTCAATAAGACCTGCTTTCCCAAATGCTTCTGTAGCTTACCTCAGTAATAGGAATCTCAAATTCTCACATTTTGTCTATTCAGTCCACTCAGCTGCAAATATTCAGAAAAATAAACTCTGACATTTATGAAGTCAAACTTTAACTTTTCATTATAATATTTTTGAAATGATAACAATAATTTCATCGCTAACTATAATTGCTTTTTAACCATTGTATCTACCTCTTGTGACTAAATTCTTACTAAGTCCTGCTTCTAACCTCTTACTTCTACAAGGTGCTTGATCCCTGAGTGACAGGGGGTTGAGAGGTGGGTGCCTGGGACATTTCTGCTAAACCCTTCAAGGATCGTGGTGATTCTCATCTTTGTGAAACTGCTGTCTCTGAGGGTGCCACCTCCAGTAACCTTTCTCTTGTTATGTCAAAGGGTGCAAGGCCCAGGCCTGGCGCTTCCTCATGTGCTGGCATTAGAGGGGGCCTTAAGGAAGTAGGCTCACTGTCACACCCGTGTAAGACAATGACATCTATTACCACTCGTAGCTCACTAGTGCTGGGCACATGCTCAAAGGTGCTACTGGTTGGTGTTAGAACAAACCAACTAGTTCCAGTTAAGTCTTGGAAGCTCTGTAAACAGGGGTCTATGACTGCTAACGTGGTGCGTACGTGGCCATAAGTGCCCTGCAAGTTCCGGGTTTCCGCGTACACGAAAACCAGAACTTGTGATCTGTTAAGTTTCAGCTTGACAGATCCACCGCATCCCCAGGAAATGGACATTCACTGGCGGAGAGTTGGACTATTTCACAGAATCCCACAATGCAGATAGAGGCCATTTCGGCCCATCGAGCCTGCACCGACACATATCCCACCCTATCCCCGTAACCCCACGTATTTAATCCCCCTAACACTAAGGGTCAATTTATCATAGCCAAATCAACCTAACCCGCACATCTTTTGGACTGTGGGAGGAAACCGGAGCACCCGGAGGAAACCCACGCAGACACAGGGAGAATGTGCAAACTCCACACAGACAGTCACCCGGGGCCGGATTTGAACCCGGGTCCCTGGCGCTGTGAGGTAACAGTGCTAACCACTATGCCACCGTGTTGCCCGTTTATTTATCCAACTACATTCCCAGCGAATGCCCATAAAACTCTTACACCTGGTAAAGCAGGCATAGGGCCTTCTTTTACCAGTGTAAGAGTTTAAATTAATATTAAATTTTATTTTTTAATTATTTAAACATAAAAAAAACTTTAAAATTAGTTTAGGTTATTTTAAGTCCCTTTAAAATGTTTACATTTATTTTTCAAAAAATTTAATTTTTGTTTTAAGTGTTTAATTAAATTGTATTTTAATTAATTTTGAACATGTAATGATTTATTTTTATTTAATTGGTGTGTAATTGTGTTTTTTCGGAGATTCCTATTCACGCTTATGGGGATTCCGTACGTAAATGGAATCCCCATAAGCATAATGGGGATCACTCTTTTTGATTGGTTGGGCCGGCCCACGTGATCCCAGGGGCACTTGCGAACCGCATGCGCCCCAGGATACGTGGGTCTTTACGCAGGCGTACATGTAGAGGCCCAGGAGCGCAAGATCCGAACCTCCGGGACCATCAGGTAGGTGCGGAGTTTTCTTGCGGTTCAGAGGCATTCGCCAGCGGGGGATAGTCAGGCTTTTCTGCAACTACAGATGTGAGTCCCGAATGGGGTGTTGCCTCCCTGGCGCTAGGGTAAAGGATATCACTGAACGGGTGAAGGACATTCTGCGAGGGGAAGAGGAACCGCCAGAAGTCGTGGTTCATGTAAAAACCAATGACATAGGTTGGAAAAGGGTTGAGATCCTACAGGCAGAGTTTCAAGAGCTAGGAAAAAGATTAAAGAATAGGACTTCAAAGATGGTAATCTCTGGATTACTCCCAGTGCCACGTGCTAGTGAGTACAGAAACAGGAAGATAGTGCAGGTGAATGTGTGGCTGGCAAAGTGGTGCAGGAGCGAGGGCTTCAGATTCCTAGGGCCTTGCAACCAGTTCTGGGTCAGGAGGGACCTGAACAAGCTGGACAGGTTTCCTCTGAACAGGGCTGGGTCCAATGCTGTGGGGAGGACTTAAACTAATTTGGCAGGGGGAGTGGCTCCAGGATGTAGCAGCAGAGAGGAGAGACAAGGTGCACAGAAAACTAGGAAGGACAAACAGCAACAGAACAAAGAAGTGTAGAAAGAACAGAAATTATACAAGGATAAAAGTAAAGCAGACTAACATGGTTGGAATGCATGTGTGTTAATGCAAGGAATGTTACACATAAGGTAGAATAGAGAGAGTGCAGGGGGAAATTGAAAAAGGATATAAGAAGATCAAAGAGAGAGTATGAGAAAAAATTAGCGGGTAACAAAAGGGAACGCAAGAATCTTTCATAAACATATAAGAAGTAAAAGGACAGTTAAAGGGATGGTAGGGCTGATTAGGGCCAAAAAAGGAAATTTTCTTGTGAAGCCAGAGGGCATGACTGAGGTACTGAACGAATACTTTGCATCTGTCTTCACAAAAGAAGAGGATGAAGTTAATGTTGCAGTAGAGGAGGGGAGAGTAGAGATATTGGATGAGATAAAATAGATAGAAGGGAGATGTTAAATCGGTTGGTAACACTCAAAGTTAACAAGTCACCTGGTCCAGATGGGATGCATCCAAGGTTGCTGAGGGAAACTAAGGTGGAGATAGCAGAAGCTGTGACCACAATCTTTCAATCCTCCTTGGATATGGGAGTGGTGCCAGAGGACTGGAGGATTGCACTTGTTACACCCCTGTTTAAAAAGGGGGAGGGATAAACCTGGTAACTACGGGCCAATCAGTATAACATCAATGCTAGAATTCAAGGACAAAATTAATTCTCACTTGGAGAAGAATGGGTTAATAAGGGACAGCCAGCATGAATTTGTTAAAGGCAGATTGCGTCTGACTAACCTGATTGAGTTCTTTGATGAAATAACAGAGAGTGTTGATGAAGATAATGCAGTAGATGTTGTATATATGGACTTTCAAAAGGCATTTGATAAAGTACCACATAACAGACTTATTTGGAAAATAGAAGCACCTGGTCCTAAAGGGACAGTGGTAACTTGAGTACGTCATTAGCTAAGGGATAGGAGGCAGATAGTGGTGAACAGATGCTTTTCTGACTGGAGAGAAGTTTGCAGTGGAGTCCCCCAGGGATCAGTATTAGGACCATTGCTTTTCGTGTTATATATAAATGACCTGAACTTTTTTTTATTTGTTTATGGGATGTGGGCGTCGCTGGCAAGGCCAGCATTTATTGCCCCTCCCTAACTGCCCTTGAGAAGGTGGTGGTGAGCCACCTTCTTGAACCGCTGCAGTCCATGTGGTGAAGGTACTCCCACAGTGCTGTTAGGTAGGGAGTTCCAGGATTTTGACCCAGCAACGATGAAGGATCGGTGATATACTTCTAAGTCAGGATGGTGTGTGACTTGGAGGGGAACTTGGAGGTGGTGGTCTTCCCATGCGCCTGCTGCCCTTGTCCTTCTAGGTGAAAGAGGTCGTGGGTTTGGGAGGTGCTGCTGAAGAAGCCTTTGAGAGTTGCTGCAGTGCATCTTGTAGATGGTACACACTGCAGCCACGGTACGCCAGTGGTGGAGGGAGTGAATGTTTAGGGTGATAGATGGGGTGCCAATCAAACGGGCTGCTTTGTCCTGGATGGTGTCGAGCTTCTTGAGTGTTGTTGGAGCTGCACTCATCCAGGCAAGTGGAGAGTATTCCATCACACTCCTTACTTGTGCCTTGTAGATGGTAGAAAGGCTTTGGGGAGTCAGGAGGTGAGACACTTGCCGCAGAATACCTAGCCTCTGACCTGCTCTTGTTGCCACAGTATTTATGTGGCTGGTCCAGTTAAGTTTCTGGTCAATGTTGACCCCCAGGATGTTGATGGTGGGGGATTTGGCGATGGTAATGCTGTTGAATGTCAAGGGGCGGTGGTTAGACTCTCGCTTGTTGGAGATAGTTATTGCCTGGCACTTGTGTGGCGCGAATGTTACCTGCCACTTATCAGCCCAAGCCTGAATGTCGTTCAGGTCTTGTTGCAAGCGAGCATGGACTGCTTCATTATCTGAGGAGTTGTGAATGGCACTGAACACTGTGCAGTCATCAGTGAACATCCCCATTTCTGACCTTATGTTGGAGGGAAGGTCATTGATGAAGCAGCTGAAGATGGTTGGGCCGAGGACACTGCCCTGAGGAACTCCTGCAGCGATGTCCTGGGGCTGTGATGATTGACTTGGGTATAGGGAATACAATTTTGAAGTTTGCGGATGATACAAAACTTGCCAACATAGTAAATAGTGAGCAGGATATTAACAGACTTCAGGAGGACATAGACATACTGATGAAATGGGAAGACACATGGCAGATACAATTTAATACAGATAAATGTGAAGTGATGCACTTTGGGAGAAACAGCACGGAGAGGCAGTGCAATGTAAATGGGACTATTTTGAGGAGGATGCAAGAGCAGAGGGACCTGGGAGTCCATATTCACAAATCTTTGAAGGTTGGCAGAGCAAGTTGATAAAGCGATTAGGAAAGTGTATGTGATACTTGGCTTTGTACAGAGGGGCATTGAATACAAAACTCTTTACAAATCTCTGGTTAGGCCTCACTGGAATATTGTGTACAATTCTGGGCACCACACTTTAGGAAGGATGTCAAGGCCTTAGCGAGGATACAGAGGAGGCTTACTAGGATGATGCTCGGGATGAGGGGCTTCAGTTATGCGGAGAGATTGGAGAAGCTAGGGTTGTTCTCTTTAGAGCAGAGGAGGTTATGGGGAGACCTAATACAGGTATTCAAAATTATGAGGTGTTTTGATAGAGCAAGTAGGGAGAAAGTTTTTTTCGCGGATTCCTGCCCGTGATTGATCAGCTTGAGTGCCGGGCTGATCGTGCTGGATCACGGCTGCCTTGGTGGTCCAGGTAGGTAATTTTTATATTGCAGAGCCTGCAGTAATGGCCCTTCTTTGAACGCAGCAGCGCTGCACGGCCCAGAGTGCAACACTGCTGAAGTCCCCGCCCCGCCTGCTGCCGATTGCGCTCCAAGAAGGAAGTGGAGCCGCTCGATTTAGCTCCACTTCCTCCTTGGAGTGCAAATGGCAAACTTTTCAAAAGTTTGAAATTGTTCGCGCCTGGCGCTAACTTTTCAAACTTTTAAAAATTAGTGCCCCAAACGGGGCGATAGTGATTTTCTCCCCCATGGTTTTTAAGTTCTGGAATGCACTACCTGAAAGGATGGTGGAATCAGATTCCATAGGAACTTTCAAAAGGCAATTGAACACGTACTTGAAGATCACTAATTTACAGGGGAAAAGCTGGGGTGTGGGACTAAATTGGACAGCTCTTTCAAAGAGCCACAGCCACAGGCACAACGGGCTGAATGGACTCCTTCTGTGCTGTATTTTTATGATTCTATGAATGTGGTTGACTCTGAAGTGGCCGAGCAAGCCACTCAGTTATGGCAACTAGGAATGGGCAGTAATTGCGGGCCTTGCCAGAATCGCCTACATCCCAAGAAAGTGCGTAATTTACCTTCTCCTTCAGTTGTATTTCTTTGTCTCTGGATGTGTGAAAGTTTTTCCTTTGTAAGGAGAGAACACTGTGACTGAGGAGTCTGAGAAGCAATTGCATTTCTTTTCACCCAGGTGTCTGCATCTATCTAATGATAATGCTTGCAGGTACAGGCTCCCTTTAAATACCTCTCCTTCAAAACTAACACAACCCCTTGTAGCAGGCAATGTGAGTTCACAGGGGTTTGGAGTTAACATGGTGCATTATTGTTTCCAGAGGTTCCTTGTAAATAGGTCAGCTTTCCTGCCACTCAGGTAATGATGCCGAGAGGGCATGTGAGGGAATGAGATGTTTTGTGCCTCTATCGTTCCGATAGGATGTGCATGGGAAACAGGGCCTTCACTTACCTTGCCTAATCTTGTGAGGTCATTAAACCTCTTCTACTGTGTGGCTGTTTGTAAACTGGTAGAGATTACACTCAATGCCTCTGTCACCTCTCCACATAAAATCTGGATCACCCTTTTATCAAGTTTAATGTTCTCAGTCACCAGAACACTTTTCCTTCTTTCCCTTCTTTCTGCATTTTTATTATATCGATGAGAAAGAATTTTGCTGGGATAGGCATAGTTAGCAAATGTAACTCAGTGTAATTGTGTATGCATCTAGATTAGCATGAAGTGCAGTTCAGACAAGGCTAGTGGTAATCTGGAACTCTCTCCCCAAAAACCTGTTGAAGCTAGGTCAATTGAAAATTTTAAAACTGAGATTGATAGATTTTTGTTATGCAAGGATATTAAGAGTTACGTAACCAAGGCAGGTCATTGGAGTTAAGATACATTTCAGCCACGATCTAATTGAATGGCGGAATAGGGTCAAGGGATTGAGTGGCTACTCTTGTTCCTATATTCCTAAGATGCACTGTGTGCCAACACTATAAAATGAAGCCACTTGTTAGCACATTTACACTTAATTACATTTGGTAACCTTGCAAAGACCAGCAAATTTCTTTCTCATCTGCTCCGATGTTCTGGCCACAGGTAAGACAGCATTCACTCACTCTTTCACCTCAATACAATGCTGCTTTTTATTGGAAACCCTTACCTCCAAAGAGAGCCATCCTTGTTAGTGTCATTGAACATGGCAGGTCTCACCCTTCGTCTGTCTTCAAGCCATTGTCTCCCTTAGTTGTTGGACAACTTTAAAGGTGACGACTGGCCCCTTAAGAGCTGCTGGCATTGGATAATCTGTCCCTTGATCCATGGCACTCCCAGCGCATCTTTCACAGAATGCCAGTAGAACTGAATATTTATGTCTGTGAACTGATTTCACACAACAAGGTCAGAGCGAAGCACCATAGATGCAAGCAGTACTCAAAGAACACCAGGACACTACTTTCTACCTCCCATATTACAAGGAATTTTATGCTGTGTGTGTTTTTATTTGGTGTATCAACAAGCTTTGCACCTTTGTAATTGAGCTATTTTGGAGCAAATTTATGATTTTGTTTATTAAAAAAAATTGAAGTTGGTTTGTACTCCACTATGCAGTGGAACAGACAGAGACAAGATGGCTGCTGGTCTGTTGTTTTGTTGATTTCACAATGGCGGAAGGTTATTAGTGATACAAGAATGCTCACACGGCAGAAAAAGAGATAACCCTCAGGATTTACAGATCTCATTAGTTTTATTGATTGAACTGACATGGACTGTTTTCAGAGACTTTGATTTAATAAGGAAATGGTGTGCGCACCTGAATTAAAAGTGGATTTTGAGTATCAGAGTGACACCAATGCTTCTGCTCATGCCAGTGAAGGTGACTCCAGAACTCACCTTGAATGTTACCAGCATCTTTCAAACCTCCAATGGGGAAATTGCGAACATCAGTCAGTCAACAATGTTCAAAGCAATTTGTCAAATCACACCTGCTTTGCTGAGGACACTTTGCAATATTGGCTTCTCAACCTATCTACAGGAACAATGGGCAAATGCCTCCGAACCGCAAGAAAAGTACGAACCTACCTGATGATCCCGGAGGTTCGTAGACTCGCGCTCCTGGGCCTCTACATGTACGCATTTGTAAAGGCCCACGTATCCCGGGGGCGCATGTGGTTCGCAAGCGCCCCTGGGGTCATGTGGGCTGGCTCAACCAATCAAAAAGAGGATCCCCATTATGCTTATGGGGATTCCATTTACGTACGGAATCCCCATAAGCATAATAGGAATCCCCTAAAAAACACAATTACACGCCAGTTAAATAAAAATAAATCATTACATTTTGAAAATTAATTAAAATACAATTAAATTAAACAATTAAAACAAAAATTTAATTTTTTGGAAACTAAATTTAAACATTTTAAAGAGGCAAAAAATAACCTATAACTAATTTAAAGTTTTTTTTATGCTTAAATAATATTTAAAAATATTTTAATATTTATTTAAACCCTTACACTGGTAAAAGAAGGCCCTATGCCTGCTTTTACCAGGCGTAACAATTTCGTGGGCTTTCTCTGGGCAGTAGTTGGGCAAATAGCCCAACTCTCCGCCAATGAATGTCCATTTCCCAGGGATGCGGATGATCTGTCAAGCTGAAACTTGACAGATCGCAAGTTCCGGGTTTTCACGCACTTATGGCGCGTACGCGGTCATAGGCCCCAGAAAATCCGGGTCATTATTTGCTGTTGTTGTCTTGCCTAATGCTCGGTTCAATCCACTGTATCCATCTCATATCCATCGGTCATCAGCTAAAAATATATACATCTACTGTAACAGGAAAAGACTTCTATTTTATTGATCTGTATCTGATGCCAGGAGTATCATCACAGATCTATGCACAAAGTATCCTGGGAACACCCATGTTTGCTCGTGCCATATCTTAAAGTAAACAGAAGATTTATGAGAAGAAAATGGAGTGATGGATAACTGCTGGAGAACACATCAATTTACAAACATCACTGTTTGCTTTTAATGCTATTCTGTCTTTGGCAGATAGCAAAAGCCATATCTCTAAGCCAAATCTTCAAGCCTACCCAAAAGAAAAGTATAATGGAGTACACATTAAAGGCAATAAAAGCGCATGTTTTTAGCTTCTTAAATGTTAGATCTAGAGGTTTGGATTTCATAGTTTCAAGATCATAATGCCGACCTGAAGAGGGAATCAGAAAATGTCATTGCCTATTACATCCTACATAATATGGCGTCACTGCAGGGTATGATGTACTTGGACATATGTTCTTATTTTACTGTGGCTATTGTGGGGACTAAGGGCACATCTTACCTTGAAAGCTAAGAATGACTGCAGAGATTCAGATTCAAGTGGTGAAATGTGGAAGAGGTTGCTTGGGAAAAAAAGATGCCGCTCCTCAAAAAACCAGATGAGGAACTGCAAGGTAGAAAGGTACGACGACTTTGTTAAAAGTAAAACCATCAAAAGAAAATATTTTCACAGTGATAGTTTTGTAGATCAGTTTATATTTTCTTATTTGAATGGTTTACTTTTCTGTACATTTATAGTAGTAAATAGATGAGCGTAGCTATACAGAAATCTACTCCAGTGCTGAGTTCTGTTAGCACAGGTGCTCCCTTCAGTGAGTGGGAGTGTCAGAGCTAGAAAGTATAGCTATTGGTGTCGACAAACCACTTCCTCTGATTGTTGCTTTTAAAAAAAGCAGTAACGTAGGTCCTGCGAAGTCTTATTACTTTGAGCAAGTGACTGCAGGTTAGATGAGCCTCTCCCATGAAGATGAAGAGTAGGACTGGTGAGTTCATGATTCTAATCGCATTGTTCATTTGTAAGTGTAAGTGCATGTTATCTGCAAACTATTGTTTTGACTATAGGGGTATGAAAAATAAAGTAGAAGTTAGAAAAATTGTTAATGCAGTGTGTATATGAAAAGAAAAACAGTTCCAATCTGTATACCCTTTGAAACGTTACCACACTGAGGAAAATTAAAACTTGTTTAAAGGTCTCAAGGAGAGCAGTACAAAGATTGTACAGTATGTGTATCACAAAACATTTACATGTAGCTTGCAAGAAGCAGTTATATGCACAATTCATTCACTGTGCTTGCCTCAGTTAATGACTGAAATCTAAGGATTCTATAACTGTTGTCAAGCATTTTAACACTGTAATGAGTGTAGCACTTTACAAATTAACAGTGCCAGCAAAAATTACTGATTGGGTTTCCCCATTACCACTAGCATGCAATTTCAGCATTTTAGCATATTGCTGCTGTGCAACGAGTGGAACCTGGGGCACTGCCGCTGGTATTCTATCATTTGTTTAACATTGCATGAATTTCAGTCAGGCAGGGCATGTAAGATCACATAGATAAAATATAGCCGTGGCACTATCTCACCATTTTCATTGGCAGCCAATAAAATAAAGATGCATACTTTTGCCCATAATGTAGTTGGTCAGAAATGAGCTGTGTGCTGTTTCTGAGCCTTTTAAACCAGTTCTCCAGTTTAATTTTCAGGGTCAAAATGGTAGCACAGAAAAATCCACTGGAAGAACATAGCAATTTTTCATTAGGTTATACTCAGTGGTTCCTCTCTTCCCACAGCTGCTGAGCTGTTACTAGTTTGGTATTGGTACATGAAGTCAAGAGAATAAAATTAAGTTTTATATTAAATAAACATAAATTTTAAGCCCATGATAAAGGAAACCCGTTGATCATTACTTGAGTACATGCCAACAGTCTAATAAAAAGGAAGTGCAACGGTGACTTGGTAGCCTACAAGTGTTAGTGGAACTCACAGGCAGTTGGTCACAGGTTAGCATCTCAGAACTGACTGTTACTCTGGCCTGTTCAAGCTGGCAATAAGAGGTAGAATCTCACCTCAGAGGAGCTAACAAGTCAACGTAACACGTCTTGACTGGTTGTTTCCCCAGTGCCTGGCTTCACCCCACCTCTCACTGCCACAGTTTGGATAGAACTTTGTTAATTCAAGGTTCCTGCTGGTTCTAGTGGTATATAAGCCTCGGTTTTCCAATTGTTTCTGCATGTTGTAAATTGGGGGAATATAATCATAAAATTAGGTGGAGTTCTGTTACGTGGGATATCTGCCCAATTATGCATCCGTCTAATTTTCCACCATCTTTGCCAGTGGTCACAGGAAGTGCCTGCCCATTCATGCATGGTTCCAGGCAAAAATTATATCCTATACCTCATTATGAGTTATGCCATATGCTGCAAGCAAATCAGCAGTCCACCTGCACCATAGACATCACGATCCCGGTAGCTGTTAAGGTCACAACCGCCCTTAACTATTATGCTGCAAGGTAATTTCAGGCAATCACTGAGGACACAAGTAACATTTCGCAATCAGCTGTACACAGATGCATTTAACAAATCGCAGATGCGTTGTTCGCTGGAGCTAGCAATTTCATCTCCTTCCCGCTGAGCAACGAGTGGCAGCATGACTCTGGATGTAAGATTCTCTAATGTTGAAGGAGTCATAGTTTACACCCACTTCTTACTGAAGGCGTAAGTGGTTACATTCCTGTGCAAATCAGAGTGGGTGACATTCCAGGAGTGCGGTTTTGCTTCAAAAATTGGGACAGACTCTCATGAATCTGGGCAATAAACAGTGGGGCTCCAAGGAGGTAGGCTTGTTTGTTTGAGACCACAGACGGCCTTACAAGGATACCACCTGCCTCTCCAAATCAATCATGCTAGGCTCTTTGAGCTGGTTGCCAATATTACCAAGCGAAGGTCTGATTTCCCAGTTCTCCTCCTAAGTTCAGAACTACATGATTATTTAAATGCTGCTGAAAACTTGCTTCATGTTTTAAGAAGGAAAGGTACGGCCTGGTGTAATACTGTGTCATGTAGATTAGAATGCCTCAAATTTGATCTCTGGTTTCATTGAGATAGCTGATCTCAGCTGGAGCAGTAGATATGTTGTCATATTTAGCCTTGCATCCCTGGGCTGGGGCTGGGGTGGGGGTTTATGTGAGGTTCCCAATCCTGATTACTAGTCAGTGGGTGAGAACAGGGTCTGGTCTACTGTAATTACCTTTATGATCGAATAGTCTACAGACATTTGATGGGTAATATTATGAAATCGTGCTCCTGGCAGTGAGCATTGCCCTGCAGAAGCAAATGTTGGTAATTTGATTGCGCGCTCTCCACAATTCAAAATGAACAGAAATCATGGGGAGCATGGGCCTGAATTCCCAATATGTAATCCCAGCGGGTGGGCCGCCATGCCAGGAGCATGGTTTCCTAAAATTAGTTCTTTACTGTCTACACTCACTGCACTCACACATGAAGAATGGCAACTTGGTGGGCTAGTGGCATTTGTTATGCCACATCTTAGTAAGAGCCAGCATCTTCAAGGGCGAGGGAAAGAAAATTGGAAAAAATAAAGAGTAGGTGAAACTTAAGCCTCCCTGCCTGCTTGTAGCACAACTGACTTAAACTACTATTCATCATAATGCGAACTGAAAACAAATTTCATCCATTACTAAGTACAGATCATTAATAATAATAATTATATTAGCAAAGTTTTCATTTTCATTTTCTTGTACTGTGGTCAGCCTTGGCTGCCGCTTCCTTGTTTATACAAAAAGATACTGGGATACTTATTACAAAACACTTTCATATCTATTTTGTGATTGCGCAGTGGTATTTTGCACAAAAAATGATAATACTTACCAGCTATTTGTCAGTTCTACGGGGAGAGCTGAACCAAATTCCATATCTGTAACGATCCAAAATGGGTTATTTTAGGTTTACCTTTGAAGTTCTGTCCCTGTTTGGATGATTTTTGATTTAGGTTGGTTTATCTATTTATAAAACTATTAGGGGGAAAAATTTGGTTGGTTTGCGCCTCCCGTTAGTGCCCTAATAGGGCGCTAATGGGGCGCAAAGCAACTAGCGCCCGGGCGGGGCAATGTTTGCGCCGCTCGCGAAATTGACAAGAGTTTTTGCGGCGGCGCAAAAGTTTACCGCCCCGATCTCCTGCGCCCGCAGATCGTGACGTCAGTCGAGCGTGCAACGCCCTGGTGGCGCCCCGGACCGGATATTGAGTGGCGCCCCCCTCCTTTCCTGGTGGCGCAAGCAACGACAGGGAGACTGGAACGTTTCCCAGTCAGTGAGGGGCTGGGGGGGGCTCTATTTACAGACGCCCTCTTCCTGGCTTTTCCTGTGGTAGGCATTTTTGCACCACTAATTCTGACAGAGAGAGAGAGATTCTGAGAGAGAGAAAGAGAGCGACTTCTGCATAGAATCAATGCTGTGTGAAGTAGTTTTGGCTACTGAGCATCACTTTGCAGGTACTTTTGGATTTGACCTTCATTACTTCGATTGCCAAGAGACTTTGGGGGCTGCACTGATTCGGGGCGTCGTCCTGCTTTGCAGAATCGGAGGCATCAGAGACGCAGAGAGAGAGTGGCAATCATGGCCAGACGGAGGAGGGCAAACAGGCCTCTGCACAGGAGACCTTACCCTCCCAGGGTATTCCGGGAACAATTCTCCTACATTAATTTGTCTGAGGAGCAGTGTTTGCGCAGGCTACGCTTCAGCAAGGAGGTGGTCACTGAGCTCTGCCACCTGCTGCAGTCAGATCTGCAGTTCAACTGAGGACCAGGACGTCTCTGTCGGTGGCAGTGAAGGTCACAGTAGCTCTGAATTTTTATGCCACCGGCTCCTTTCAAGCAGCTACTGGGGACATCGCCAATATCTCCCAGTTCGCGATCCATTGCTGTATCCGTCAGGTCACAAATGCCCTCTATAAAAGGAGACGCCAGTACATCTCTTTCCCGATGACCCCGGCCAAACAGCATGAACGTGCATTGGGCTTTGTGAGGATAGCGGGCTTCCCCATGGTGCAGGGCGCCATTGACTGCACGCATGTGGCATTGCGGGCACCGCATGAGAATGCAGAGGTTTTCCGAAACCTCAAGGGGTTCCACTCCTTAAACGTCCAGTTGGTCTGTGACCACAGACAGCTGATATTTGCTGTCAATGCCCACTATCCTGGCAGCAGCCACGATGCTTTCATCCTGCGCCAGACTGGTGTGCCAGACCTTTTCCAGGCACCGCATCAGCCAAGTGGTTGGCTCCTCGGGGACAAGGGTTATCGACTCTGCACCTGGCTGATGACACCGCTCCATAATCCCAACACCCCTGCTGAGCTGTGGTACAATGAGAGCCATCTCACCACCAGGAACATCATTGAGCAGACGATTGGCGTGCTCAAGCAACGGTTCTGCTGTCTGGACCACTCAAAAGGAGCCCTGCAGTACTCGCCTGAGCGAGTCTCCCTCTTCATACTTGTGTGCTGCATTCTTCATAACCTGCCAATCCTCAGGACCCAGCCAATGCCACCAGGCCTTGGAGCAGCACCGGAGGAGGAGGAAGAGGAGGAGGAAGAGGAGGAGGATGATCAACAGCAGCACCAAGGTGGGAGGGAGGCCCACAATGTTGAAACTGCAAGGGCCGTCTGTCAACGACTGATAACAAGCCGCTTCTAGGCCCTTACTGAGGAAATGGCTTCTGGCATGGAGAACAACATGAATGAAAGTAAACCGCAACCCCAAAGCCGGCCAAGGCAGCAATGATTCCAAAGGCCAAACCTGTACATTTTGAATACAAAAACTTTTTTATTTTACAAACTCTGTGGGTGTCATTTCTTCATGACAAACACAAAAAATCATTAATTAACATAACTGGTTCTCACAACCTGGAGATAATGTCAAAAACACTAAACAAAAGTTTGAACACGAACCTCGGCCTTTAATAAAAAATTTCCCAACATTTCGTCACACCTCCTACTTTTTGCCCTTCGAGGGTGATCTCCTTCCCTTGCGCACTTCCCCCCTTCCCACCCGACTGCTCCTCCGTAATGGGGCCCCAGTGGCTGCAGCAAGGCTGGTGGAAGGCTGCTGATTGTCAGAACCTGAGACAGAAATGCCCTTGAAGGACGGCCTCAACCAGCTCTGGGCCTGGAGGCCTCGGCTGCAGACTGCACCAACTCTGCATGGGCGGCAGCAGTCTGGGCTACAGGCGGTGGCAAGTGCAATGGGGAAGTGACAGTGGTGGCAGCAGGAATGCTGTCATCTTGAGAGCGGACAGCACCTCCCTGCTCGACTGACACACTGGCACTCCCACGGGGCAGCACCTCAGCATCCGGAGCAATCTGCTGGAGCACAGATTGCTGGCCTGCTGCGGCGCAGTGAGAGCCTCGGGGAAATGTGTCCGAACCAGCGACAATGGCAGCAGTCAGTGCTCGCGTGGCCTCAATCTGAGTCTGCATGAGAGCAGTCTGAGATTGGATCATGGCAGCCAGTGACTGAATTGCAGCACTAAACATTTGCGTGGCATCCGCCTGTGCTACAGCGTAGTGCTCCACACTCCTTGCCAGTGCATCAATGCATTCGGGCACCCTTCCCACTGCACCCATGAGCTGAGTGTGCATGTCCACCGCCTGGGTGTTCATTTCAGCGATGAGCCGCTCCTCTTCTGCGTCCAGTGCAGCAGGACTCGCTGGCCTACTCTCCCTCCGGGGAGAAGGCCCCCGAGCTTCCCTAGCCACATCGCATTGCTGCAGCCCGCTGGGTCCCGGAGTTTCACCCTCATCAGACCCTTCCCCCCTGCTCCCCTCCAGGGAAGGCGTGTTCCCAGTGTGGGCATGGGCTTCCTCGGGAGAGGGTGGTGCTGATGCTCCAGCTTCCTCTTTCTCCTCGCCTGCGGCTTCGCTCCCACTGGCAGCTTGAGGGCCCGTCTCCTCAGCTGGTGAATCAGGGAGGTACAAGAGTGGCTTTAGCATGAGGACAGGGGGGCAGTAAGAGAGGAAGGAGTGGAGCGATTTAGTAAGTTGGATTGAAAGTGTCAAAGGCTGGTGTTGTGAGGGACAAGTGGAATGAGGAGAGAAAGCTGATGACCTTACCATTGCTGTCCCGAACAGGGTGGACCCCTCCAGGGGCGATGGGACCGATCACCTGGCTTGCCACAATCCTGTGGACACGTGCCTCAAGATCGCTGAGGGGTTGCAGCTGAGGCCGCCCTCCACCCGTCCATTGCTGCTGTCTCCTATTATGAGATAGCTTGGCCTGCAAGAAAAAGGACGGCGTCTGAGTAAATATACAGCCATGGTCTTGCCTGATGTGCCTCCCATAATTGAATAGCCCTTAATGAATGCAACCATGGTCTTGCCTGATGTGCCTCCCATAGTTGAATAGCCCTTACCATATGCAAGGTGTGGAATGTGCATGTGTGTTTCATGAGAGGGCCATAGGTGTTGGATGAGTGTTGGGCATTGGGGTTTTAAGACCCTCTGGCCATAGAGTGAGGTTGAAATGGAGGGATGGAGAGGTATTGAAAAAAATCCACTCACCCTGACGACCCGAGTGAGGTCATTGAACTTTTTGCGACATTGAGTATGGGTCCTGGG
This sequence comes from Squalus acanthias, assembly GCA_030390025.1. Taxonomy (NCBI): domain Eukaryota; kingdom Metazoa; phylum Chordata; class Chondrichthyes; order Squaliformes; family Squalidae; genus Squalus; species Squalus acanthias. The sequence goes on along the minus strand of CM059428.1, from coordinate 88,529,809 downwards.
CACCATACTCCTGGAGGAGACGTGCTGAGCCACCTCCCTCCACACTCTTCTGTAGTCGCGCGGCAAAGGCATCCTACCACTCTCAGGGTATAGATCTTCTGCGCTCCACTGCGCCAACCAGAGCCTCCAAGGCCCGCTCGCTGAAGCGCTGAGTTCGTTCTCTCACCCTCTCCATAGTCCTTGGCTGGAAAATGTAGTCGCAGGTCTCTCCAGACCGAGATTCAAGGCTCCAATGAGCAGGGTGTGGCTGGACAGCAAGATTGACCCTCCCCTTTAAGAACAGTGTGTCTGTGTTCCATCGCTAACTGACATCACCTGCGCTGCGCCCGCGCTCTGAGTTAGCGCCTCGCTCCTTGGCCTTTGCGCCTTAAGACAGGTGTGCAGCGCCTGATTTAGCGCTCCAATCACCTCCAGGGGTGATAGAAGCGAAGTTTGCAGTTGGAGGCGATAATTAGCGCCAGGCGCTAAACCTTGCGCCCGACCGATAATTGCGCCCCAAACGGGGCGATAACTAATTTCTCCCCCTTAGTACTTCTGCCTAAAGGGGATCATTTCTGTCGTGCTGTCACATGGTATAATTGTTGTCATCTATGGATGTTTGTCATTACAGGTGTTTGTGTTTAATGGTGGACTTCATAGCCACAGTAGACTGTAAAGTACAAAAATAAAATGCTGTTCACAAACTACTCTGACTTTGCTCTTCTGAAGCCTTCAGTTGTATGCAACACTTAAGAACAATTGTAATTCTGTATTAAATAAAAACAGAAAATGCTGGAAATACTCAGCAGGTCAGGCAGCATCTCTGGAGAGAGAGAGAGGATCAGATAATATATAAACTAGTGACAATATTTTCTAGAAATCACTGAAACTTCTGCATACTGTAGACAATTTCAGCTTTTCCTCATTATTTTAAGGATGAGTTTCATTATGTTACTGTTATAAATTTTGCAAATAAAAGGATAACTTTGTAACGTAATGGGAAGGCAGTTTCATATTTGGGTGGACATCATTTAACATTCAACATCCCTTCTTTCGGAAAGTACTGGAAGTAGCAGTGGTCCGCAGGGAGCCGGTGAAAAAACTCCTCAGCTAATTTTCCGCTCCTATATTCTACACGTAAAGTTTAAAGATACTGTAGTAGATCATACATGAGGCAACATGGTTTCATAGATGTACATAATGATATTACAGTAGTCAGATACCACCTGAGCATTAATTCATAGAATTACATAGAATTTACAGCACGGAAACAACTGGTCTATGCCGGTGTTTATGCTCCACATGAGTCTCCTCCCACCCTACTTTATCTAACTCTATTTGCATATCCTTCTATTCCTTTCTCCCTCACGTATTGATCTAGCTTCCCCTTAAAGGCATCTATGCTATTTGCCTCAACTACTCCATGTGGTAGTAAGTTCCACATTCTAACCACTCTCTGGGTAAATAAGTTTCTTCTGAATTCTTTGTTGCATTTATCAGTGACTATCTTTTATTTATGGCCCCTGGTTTTGGATTCCCCCACATTGCAAACCCTTTCTGTTGATGAAGGCCATGAGGTTGATATGAAGAGCTCTAATGTCTTTGTGGATACTGTATGTGACTCTGCACTCAAGGGAACCCTGTCACCTTTGAAAGCTGTGTGTGCATCTTGACTATCTGATGCCTCCTTCCACAAAGATAGTGGTTGCATTTTCTTGATACATGCAATACTGAAGCCTGCCTGATGTTTGACAGATGGCTCTTGAGGTGGTTTAGAATGATGTGGTCCCTAGAATGATCAGATTACAGGAAATGCAGCAACTCTTGTGGCAGCCTGTCTTGTGACGTTGAGAGAGTGAAGACTGGTCTCCTCTGACATTTACAGGTACATGTGGAACGTTTTATAAACACCGAGATTGCTGGGTACTGACAGATGTATCCAAAATGACTAGGGAGCAATTGCATTTTCTGGCACCTCATCAGCTTCTCTTCCTCATATTAATTATACAGTGTGCTCAGAATCTCTAAAGAAATATTCATCCTCACCTCTTTACAAGGAGCGAGCCTTTGACTCAGTGGAACTATTCTCGACTCTGAATCAGAGTTTGAACCCTGAAGACAGTCCCGGTGAATGGAGCTCCAGCTCTGAATTCTGGTTTAACTTCCAGTGGGTGTAGATGCCCCCGCTCCCCCCACTTATCATACAGGTTATGGGAGGCCATAAAACCCTCCTGCCGTATAGGACTAACCACCCCATCAGCTGGTATGAAGATGGTACGGCCATGGAAGGAATGTTCACGTCACGGCCTGACAGACTGTTAATTGGCCTGTCAATTTTTCCACGACTTCACACTATTCAACAAGAGAATTGTGTGAAGATACAAAAACAACAACCTCTTTGCGAAATGCAAGTCAAAAGCCAGCAGCAACCAAGAATAAAGTGGAAGAGTATTGGAGATGTAAAAATGCCTCAAAAATGAAGCAAAATGCAGCAAAGGGTACATAAAAACATTTTTTTAAAGTAATTAAAAAAATACTTCTTGTAAAACCAACCTTCTCCCTTTAAGAAGCTTACTTCAGCAGGCAAGATCCTAGGACTTCCGTGCACCCACTTTATAATTACAAAGCTAATATTATGGGTGAAGCCTGGCCCGAAGATGTAAAATTGGTAAGGAACTTATGAAACTAATTTAAATATTTAAATGATAACATAACCTCTTTTTGCCTCCAAACCATCCATTATAAAATTGAGCATCCTGCAAATTGGTTGCATGGTGCACGATTTTTCAGCCTACACTTGTTATTTAAATAAAGGAAACTACGATGGTATGAGGTGCGAGTTGGCTAGGATGGATTGGGGAACGTTACTTAAAGGGTTGATGGTAGACAGGCAATGGCAAACATTTAAAGATCGCATGGATGAACTATAGAATTTGTTCATTCCTGTTTGGCATAAAAATAAAACAAAAGGCGACTCAACCGTGGTTAACAAGGGAAATTAGGGATAGCATAAGATCCAAGGAGAGGACATATAAATTGGCCAGAAAAAGCAGCAAACCTAAGGATTGGGAGCAGTTTAGGATTCAGCAAAGGAGGACAAAGGGATTAATTAAGAGGGGGAAAATAGAGTATGAGAGTAAGCTTGCAGGGAACAAAAAAACTGACTGTAAAAGCTTCTATAGATATGTGAAGAGAAAAAGATTGGTGAAGTCAAGCGTAGGTCCCTTGCAGTCAGAATCAGGGGAATTTATAATGGGGAACAAAGAAATGGCAGACCAATTAAATACATACTTTGGTTCTGTCTTCACAAAGGCGGACACAAATAACCTCCCAGAGATGTCAGGGAAAATAGGGTCTAATGAGAGGGAGGAACTGAATGAAATCAGTATTTGTAGGGAAATGGTGTGAGGGAAATTGACGGGATTGAAGGCCGATAAATCCCCAGGGCCTGATAATCTACATCCTAGGGTACTTAAGGACGTGGCCCTAGAAATAGTAGATGCATTGCTGGTCATCTTCCAAAATTCTACAGACTCTGGAACAGTTCCCATGGATTGGAGGGTAGCTAATGTAACCCCACTATTTAAAAGATGTGGTAGAGAGAAAACGGAGAATTATAGACCGGTAAGCCTGACATCGGTAGTGGAGAAAATGCTAGAGTCCATTATAAAAGATGTAACAGCAGAGCACTTGGAAAACAGTGACAGGATCGGACAAAGTCAACATGGATTTGCAAAAGGTAAATCATGCTTGACTAATCTACTGGAATTTTTTGAGGATGTAACTGGTAGAATAGATAAGGGAGAACCAGTGGATGTGGTGTATTTGGACTTTCAGAAGGCTTTCGAAAAGGTCCCGCATAAGAGATTAGCGTGCAAAGTTAAAGCACATGGGATTGGGGGTAAGGTACTGACTTGGATAGAAAACTGGTTGGCAGACAGGAAGCAAAGAGTTGGAATAAATGGGTCTTTTTCCGAGTGGCAGGCAGTGACTAGTGGGGTACCACAGGGATCGGTGCTAGGACGCCAGTTATTCACAATATATATTAATGATCTAGATGAGGGAACTAGATGTAATATCTCCAAGTTTGCAGATGACACAAAGCTGGGAGGGCGTGTGTGCTGTGAGGAGGATGCAGAGAAACTCCAGTATGATTTGGACAGGTTGGGTGATTGGGCAGATGCATGGCAAATGCAGTATAATGTGGATAATTGCGAGGTTATCCACTTTGTTGGCAAAAACAGGAAGACAGATTATTATCTGAACGGCAATAGATTGGGAAAAGGGCAAGTGCAACGAGACCTGGGTGTCCTTGTGCACCAGTCGCTGAAGGTAAGCATGCAGGTGCAGCAGGCGGTTAAGAAGGCAAATGGTATGTTGGCCTTCATAGCGAGAGGATTCGAGTCCAGGAGCAAGGATGTCTTGCTGCAGTTGTACAGGGCCTTGGTGAAACCACACCTTGAGTATTGTGTGCAGTTTTGGTCGCCTTATCTGAGGAAGGATGTTCTTGCCATGGAGGCAGTGCAGTGAAGATTCACCAGACTGATACCTGGGATGGGAGGAATGACGTATGAAGAGAGATTGGGTCGATTGGGCTTGTATTCACTAGAGTTTAGAAGAATGAGAGGGGATCTCATTGAAACTTATAAAATTCTAACAGGACTAGACAGACTAGATGCAGGAAGGATGTTCCCGATGGCAGGGGAGTCCAGAACCAGGGGTCACAGTCTAAGGATAAGGGGTAAGCCATTTAGGACTGAGATGAGGAGGAATTTCTTCACTCAGAGAGTGGTGAACCTGTGGAATTCTCTACCACAGAAGGCAGTTGAGGCCAATTCATTAAATATATTCAAGAAGGAGTTAGATATATTTCTTAAGGCTAAAGGGATCAAGGGATATGGGGAGAAAGCAGGGACAGGGTACAGAATTTGGATGATCAGCCATGATCTCATTAAATGGCGGTTCAGGCTCGAGGGGCCGAATGGCATACTCCTGCTCCTATCTTCTATGTTTCTATGTTTCTATCTGCAAGGTCCTGTACCACTGGCAGGTTCTCACAAAATCAGCCCTTTCTTAAAAAAACGAACAGCCCTGGGATACTGGGTGGCACATTTAGCTAGCTCACTCTGGTACCCAGGTTTGAAATAGTACAATAGTTCCCTTTCGTCCCAAATTAATGGATGCTATGTAAAACTTGGAGGTCTCAAGAGGTCTACGTCAATGTTCCCCCACAGTACAATTTGGCAATCTCGCTCGGAGAAAGTATATGAATGGATGGTGTGCGAAGTGGCAAAATGTCACACTGATACAGTACGGATTCTGTCCTAAAGTTGGGTCTGATGCATCTTGTTATATAAATGCAAGTCTTTCCTTCCATCAAGTCTTTCCTTGTTGGGACAAGAGTTGAGTTTGTTTTGTCCTGTACCTGACTATCCCACATATCCGACCTTTGAGTGCTCAATGGAAACCTAAATGAAAAAGTGTTCTATTTTCCACCAGTAACATCTCTCATTCTCTCCACAAAAAAGCCTCAAACCCAATGTCATTGAATTGGGCTAACATTGTGTCGTCATTGCATTAATTCAATGCTACCCATTCAAGGCTATTTTAGGTTCAGTATTTGGCTCAGATTTCAACCTTACACAATAGTAGTTGCAAAGCAGCTGATGTATTAGACAGTCCAAAAGAAGAAATGGCAATGAGAAGACTGGAAAGAGAATAAAGGTGGAAAAATGTGGAGGATAAATCAAATAAATAAATAAACAATTGTTTTTAGATCAATAAGAACTTTATACTTAATGGGTAAAATCATGCTCTTTGACGTCATTTAGAAACAAATTGATTTCCCGTGACATTGCACAGGGACGATTAAGTGCAGGGTGCAGGTCAAGCGGAGTTAGAGGTGGAGGAAACATTGGACGCAAGTGGGAGAGGGGAAATGGAGGCAGATGAAAGGGGTAGAGAGTAGGAAGTGAAGTGGAGGAGGCGGGAAGTACTGGGAGGGGATGGGGAAGGGAGGGCGAAGAGAGTGGAGGGAAAGAAGGGAAAGTGGGAGAGGGAAAGAGTAGGTGGATGTGAGAAGGAGATGGCGAAGTGGGACGGAGAGGGAAGAGGGTGCGGGGAAGAGGAAGGGATGGATGAAGAGGAGAGGAGGGGAATGGGATAGGGAAGCAAAAACTGAGAAACTTACTCAATAGATGGCGGGGGGGGCGGTGGGGTTGAGGGGTGGACTTACCTTTCCCTCAGCCACATAGAACCTCATCTCAGCGTGGGGTTGCAGTGCGGTCTCTTTCCCACATTGTGGGTGTAGTTGGAGCAAAGTTTCTTCTCATTGGGGTTGGTGGGGGAAACCTGCTTATTTTTTTGGTTGACTTTCTTACAAAGCTTACCAGTGTCTCAACTTCAAAAAACAACACCATGCTCGAAGTGGTTCAGGATCTAAGCTTCAGGCCTGCGGGAATTGAGCCATCTCCAGTGGCTCGATGAAGGGCTTTTATTTGTACTTTTTTCTTAACCGCTTGTTTTTGCATCTAGGAAACTGCTTGTTAATGTCAATAGGGGTTGTTCTCATCTGGATGTTGGTGATTCAGAATTCACAGCCAATAACTTTGGTAAAAGATTAGTTGGTGCAGTAGTGGAGTTGTCACATAACATTAGTTAAGGCCCACTGTAATTAATGGATCACATGAAATGAGCCTCATAGTGCTCAGCATTTTGAATATATATATGTATAATGTATATATAATATAGTTAATGGGTTTATATGAAATTTCTTTGTCTGTTATTTTCATCGAGGTGTTAACTAATTTTAACATACAAACAATAACATATTGGACTGAAATTGCGGTCGGAGGCTTCCCGCGGGCAAATGCCTCCTATCTACAAGAAAAGTACGCACCTATCTAGTGCCTCTGTATCTTCGGACTCTTGCAGTCTTGGGCCTGTAGGCGTATGCCTGCGTAAAGGCCCACGTATCCCAGGGGCACATGCGGTTCACAAGCGTCCCTGGGATCACGTGGGCCGGCCCAACCAATCAAAAAGGGGGATTCCCATTATGCTTATGGGGATTCCATTTACGTACAGAATCCCATAAGCATAATAAGAATGGCATAAAAAACACACTTTCACACAACCTAAATAAAAATAAATCATCACATGTTCAAAATTAATAAAAATATAATTTAATTAAACATTTTAAACACAAATTTAATTTGTTGAAAAATAAATATAAACATTTTTAAAGGGGTCAAAAATAACCTAAACTAATTTTAAAGGTTTTTAATGTTTAAATGATTTTTTAAAATGTATTTTAATATTTATTTTCACCCTTATGCTGGTAAAAGAAGGCCTTATGTCTGCTTTTACCAGGCGTAACAGTTTTGTGGGCATTCGCTGGGCAGTAATTGGGCAAATAGCCCAACTCTGCGCCAGCGCATGTCCATTTCCTGTGGTTGCAGCTGATCTGACAAGCTAAAAGTTGACAGATCGCAAGTTCCAGGATTTCGCATATGTGCAGCGCAGGTGGAAACCTGAGACTTGCGTACGCGGTCATAGGACCCGTAAAATCAGGGCCATTATTTTGAAATTCCTATATCCCTTATTTTAATAGAGATATTAAATAAGATAATCCCCATAAAGTTTTACAATAAAGTGACTGCACTGATGAGGGAGTTAATGCAGACTGTGTTATGTGTCAGTGGGAGGCATAGGTGTGATGTGACAGTAATTCTAAGTGTGTGAAAGACTCATATGGAGTGTGGTATGTTCATCTCTCTGTTCTGCGAACTAGCACTTTTAATTCCACTGCAATTTAGTTTACAGAACAGTACTGGATTATTATTTTAACTATTAGAGTACTTTTTCGCATAGCACACAACCTCAAACATCTTTCTTTTGATAAATAATTTAGTGTAAATTCAAAATGCAGCATTTAAGAATTAAAATTACTGAATAATTCTTATAGAGACACTCTGGCAACCTCTCAAATGAGGGAGAAAACTGCAATATTCTTGCTTTTTATTGTAAAATTATGGGAATCATCAGTGATATGCTTGTGTTTTGATAACCTCCTAAAGGTTGAGGGTATTTATCAATGAGAATAGTGCCAACCTTTTCATGTTTACCCTTTAGGATCTATGAGGTAACTGAACCTTTTCTGCAATATCTTCATATCTTTAATTGATCATTGCTTTTCATAAGACTGACAACAACCTAATTTAGGATATCATCGTTACAAGCTAAACCATTTCAGTAGTACAACAGGCACAGGTTCAAACTAGTAAAAAGCAAAACTAGGACTGATTTTAGAAAATTCTTCTTTTCATAGAGTGATTTGCTTGTGGAGTGGACGACTGATTGGTCATTAGAGGCGACAACCTGGAATTATTTAGAGGCAGTTGGATGCTGTGTTGGGGATAATAGGTTGTTTCGGGATGGATGAGCCAAGGTGAACCAAATGGCCTTCCTGATCCATATCTGTTTTGTGATCATCTATGGGCACAATCTTCGCTGCCAGCCTGCTTTGATGATGTAGCTTAAGAACATAAGAACATAATAATTAGGAGTAGGCATAGCCCACACGGCCCCTTGAGCCTGCTCCGCCATTCAATGGACCTGAAATTGCGGTCGGAAGCTTCCCGCATGCGAATGCCTCCGATCTACAAGAAAAGTACGCACCTACCTGGTGCCTCTTCGGACCCTTGCAGTCCTGGGCCTGTAGGCATATGCCTGCATAAAGGCCCACGTATCCCAGGGGCACATGCGTTTCACAAGCATCCCAGGATCATGCGGGCCGGCCCAACCAATCACAAAGGGGTATTCCCATTATGCTTATGGGGATTCCATTTACGTACGGAATCCCCATAAGCATAATAGGAATGGCATAAAATACACACTTTCGCACAACCTAAATAAAAATAAATTACCACATGTTTAAAATTAAATAAATACAATTTAATTAACCATTTCAAACAAAAATTGAATTTAAAAAAATTTAAACATTTTTAAAGAGGCCAAAAATAACCTAAACTAATTTTAAAGGGTTTTAATGTTTAAATGATTTTTAAAAATTATTTTTTAACATTTATTTTCACCCTTACACTGGTAAAAGAAGGCCCTACTCCTGTATTTACCAGGCGTAAGAGTTTCGTGGGCATTCGCTGGGCAGTAGTTGGGCAAATAGCCCAACTCTCCGCCAGCGAATGTCCATTTCCTGCGCATGCGGATGATTTGTCAAGTTGAAACTTGACAGATCGCAAGTTCCGGGTTTTCGCGTGTGCACAGTGCATGCGGAAACTCGGAATGTGCGGGGCACTTACTGCCGCATACACGGTCACAGGCCCCAGAAAATCTGGGCCAATAAGATCATGGCTGATCGTTTATCTCAACTCCACTTTCCTGCCCGATCTCCATATCCCTTGATTCCCCTGGAGTCCAGAAATCTATCGCTCTCAGCATTGAATATACTCAACGATTCAACATCAACAGCCTCTAGGGTAGAGACTTCCAAAGATTCACAACCCTCTGAGTGAAGAAATTCCTCCTCATCTCAGTCTTAAACAGCTGACCCCTTATCCTGAGTCTATGCCCCCTAGTTCTAGACTCTCCAGCCAGGGGAAACATTGGCCCAGAAATTGATCTCGCTCTGTTCCCGCGGGGGTAAGCCTTCCCCGCGATGTCTCACCTCGCTTGTGCTTTTTCAGATCCAGCTCGCACGAACTTGATGTTCCAGACATCAGCTGTGCTGGGCTTGCGTATCCCAGCGGCGTAGTGAATTTGTGCGAGCTGTGGGATCATGTGACTCAGTTAGAGCCAATGGCAGCACACCATCTTCCATTCATAAGTTTCACAGACCTGCTGTGAAATCTATGAAACTTACACCCCCCCAAAATAACAGCTAAACCTCAATTAAATTTTTTAAAAAAACCATCACATTAATAAAATAAGTATAGTTAATTAAATTAACCATTTTAAATAAAAAATTAAATTTTTGAAAAAATTTAAAATCTTTTAAAAAGTTATAAAAATAAACTTACCTGTCTTTAAAGTCTCTAAAAAAGATATACCTGTAAAAAAAAATTCAAAAAAATACTTAATTCACTACTTACCTTCTTAAAAGCGGGTCTTACTCCTCCTTTTTACATTTCCAAAATCTTCCCTACTTACCTGCGCGTCCAAAGCATGAAGTGCACAGCGTGCGCGCAGCCTGTAGCGCGCACGCGATGCACCGAGGACCCGCCCCCTTTTCAGAAGAGCAATTGCCGGTTTTCAGCGCATGCGCAGGGCATGCAGAAAACCGGCAATTGGAGTGGGAATACGCGAGAGTACGCAGTGCGTACTCTCGCGTCCCGGGATCAATTTTCGGCCCAATCTCTCAGCATCAATCCCCCTCAGAATCTTATATGTTTCAATGAGATCACCTCTCATTCTTCTAAACTCCAGAGAATATAAGCCCAATCTACTCAATCTCTCCTCATAGGACAACCCTCTCATCTCAGGAACCAATCTAGTGAACCTTCATTGCACTGCCTCTAAGGCAAGTATATCCTTCCTCAGATAAGGAGACCAAAACGGTGCACAGTACTCCAGGTGTGGTCTCAGCAAAGCCCTGTACAATTGCAGCAAGACTTCCTTACTCTTGTACTCCATCCCCCTTGCAATAAAGACCAACATGTTGTACCTGCACGCTAACTGTGTTTCTTGTACGAGGATATCTAAATCTGTCTGAACACCAAGATTTAATAGTTCCTCGCCATTTATAAAAATATTCTGTTTTTCTGTTCTTCCTCCCAAAGTGAATAACTTCACATTTCCCCGCATTATACTCCATCTGCCACCTTATTGCCCACTCACTTAACTTGTCTATATCCCTTTGCAGGCTATTTTTGTCCTCCTCACAGCTTACTTCCCCACCTAGTTTTGTATCGTCAGCAAATTTGGATACATTACAGTTGGTCCCTTCATCCAAGTGATTAATATAGATTGTAAATAGCTGAGGCCCAAGCACTGATCCTTGTGGAACCCCACTAGTTACAGCCTGCCAACCTGAAAATGACCCATTTATTCCTACTCTCTGTTTTCTGTCCATTAACCAATCCTCTATCCATGCTAAATACATGACCTCCAACCCCATGAGCCCTTATCTTGCATAACAACCTTTTATGTGGCACTTTAACGCATGCCTTTTGAAAATCCAAATATACTACATCCACTGGTTCCCCTTTATCTACCCTGCTAGTTACATCCTCAAAAAACTCTAATAAATTTGTTAAACATGATTTCTCTTTCATAAAACCACATTGAATTTGCCTAATCATATTATGATTTTCTGAGTGTCCCATTACCACTTCCTTAATAATGGATTCCAGCATTTTCCCAACGACCGATGTCAGGCTAACTGGCCTGTAGTTCCCTGTTTTCTCTCTCCCTCCTTTCTTGAATAGCAGGGTTACATTTGCCACCTTCCAAACCGCTGGGACTATTCTAGAGTCTAGGTTATATTGGAAGATCACAACCAATGTATCCACTATCTCCGCAGCCACCTCTTTTAGAACCATAGGATGTAAGCCATCATGTCCAGATGATTTGTCATTTTAATCCCTTATTTTCTCAAGTACGTTTTCTCTACTGATCTTAATTACTTTAAGTTCCTCAATCTCATTAGCCCCTTGGTTCCCCACCATTTTTGGTATGCTTTTTGTGTCTCTTACTGTGAAGACAGATACAAAATATTTGTTTAAAGTCTCATCCATTTCCTTATTCCCCATTATAATTTCTCCTGTCTCAGCCTCTAAGGAACCAACGCTTTCTTTTGCTACTCTCTTACTTTTTACATACTTGTAGAAGCTGTTACAATCTGTTTTAATATTTCTTGCTAATTTACTGTCATATTCTATTTTCTTACTATTTATCAATTTTTTGGTCATCCTTTGCTGGTCTCTACAGCTCTCCTAATTCTTAGGCTTACTACTATTCTTCGCAACATTATAGGCCTCTTCTTTTAATCTAATACTATCTTTCACTTTTTTAGTTAGCCACGGATGGATCACTTTTCCAGTGGAGTTTTTATATCTCAATGGAATGTATATTCGTTGAGAATTTTGGAATATTTCTTTAAATGTTTGCCACTACTTAACTACTGTCATACATTTTAATCTAATTTCCCAATCTACCTTAGCCAACTTACCCCTCATACCTATGTAATTGGATTTATTTAAGTTTAAGATTCTAGTTTCGAATTTAAGTATGTCACTCTCAAACTCAATGTGAAATTCCAGCATATTATGATCACTCTTCCCCAAGGATCCTTTACTATGAGATTACTAATTAACCCTGTCTCATTACACAATATAAGATCTAAAATAACTTGTTTCCTGGTTGGTTCCATGACATATTATTCGAGGAAACTGTCTCGAATGCATTCCATGTACTCGTCCTCCAGGCTAACTTTGCCAATTTGATTTGCCCAGTCTATATGAAGTGTAAAGTCCAACGGTATAGCTACTGTTAGGGGGCGTATAAACTACCCCCACCAGTTTTTTCTGCCCCTTGTTATTTCTTATCTCCATCCATACTGATTCTACTTCCTGATCTGCTGAGCCAAGATCCTTTCTCACTACTGTCCTCATGTCATCCTTTATTATCAGGGCTACACCCGCTCTTTTTCCATTTTGCCTGTCTTTTCAAAATGTCAAATAACCTGGAATATTTAGTTTCCACCCTTGGTCACCTTGCAACCACGTTTCTGTAATGGCCATTAGATCAAAGCCATTTATGTCTATTTGTGCCATTAATTCATCCATCTTGTTACAAATTCTTCGTCCATTCAGATAAAGAGCCTTTAATTTTACCTTTTTAACATTATTCCCTGCTTTCACCCTATTCACTGGTGCACTATTACCATTAAACTCTCTGTCTCTCCCTTTCACACACTGCTTATCTTTACCCAAATCGCTGCACCACTCCATTGCCTTGACTTTTCTCTTTAGATTTCTAAATTTCCCCTCGCCTGACCCCTCCCCAACCTTTTTAGTTTAAAGCCCTATCTACAGCCCTAGTTATTTGATTCGGAACAGCTCCCTCTTTCCCCAGTACTGGTGCCAGTGCCCCATGAATGGAAACCCCTTCCTCCCACACCACTCTTTGAGCCATGCATTTAACTCTCTGATCTGCTTGTCCCTATGCCAATTTGCGCGTGGCTCAGGTAACAATCCAGAGATTATTACATTTGAGGTTCTGTGTTTTAATTTGGACCTGAGCTCCTCAAACTCTCTCAGCAGAACTTCATTCCTAGTTCTACCTATGTCATTGGTTCCTACTTGGACTGCGACAACTGGATCCTCCCCTTCCACTCCAAATTCTTCTCTAGCCGCGAGGAGATATCATTAACCCTGGCACCGGGCAGGCAACACAGCCTTCAGAACCCCCATTCACTGTTGTAGAGAACAGTATCTATCCCCTTTACTGTACTGTCACCTACCACTGCTACATTCCTTTTCACTCCCCCCCACTTAAATGGCCTCCTGTACCATGGTACCATGGTGCCGTGGTCAGTTTGCTCATCCACCCTGCAGACTTTATCCTCAACCACATGGGCAGCAAGAACCTCGTACTTGTTGGATAAGGGTAACCGAGGCTCCTCCAGCACTGCACCTGGGGTCCCCTTACCTGCCTCAGTCACAGTCACACCCTCCTGTCCCTGACCACTAACCAGACCTGTACCACTACCTAACCTAAGGGGTGTGACTGGCTCCTGGATCAAAGTGTCCAAGTAACTCTCGCCCTCCCTGATGTCCCGCCATGTCTGCACCTCAGACTCCAGCTCAACAACTCTGAGCTGAAGTTCCTCGAGATGCAAACACTTACTGCAGACGTGGCTGTCCGGAATCACAATGCTCTCCACAACCTCCCACATGCTGCAGTTGCGACACACCACCTGCACTGCCATCCCTATATAACCTTTTTATTTATTTAGTTAATTAAAGTTTATGTATTGAATCAATTTACCTTATATTTTTATATATTTTTTAGTTTTTAACTAATTACTTCGTTTAAATTAATTTGATAGTTACCTTTAACTTACCTCACCTCCTCCGCATTTACAGTGACGTCACTTTCTCAAATTCCCTCGTTGTTGCTTTATGCGCTGTGCTGATTCTGCCGCCGCCGTTTAAATCTCCTCAGGCCACTTCTGTGGTGCTCTCCGCTCTGCAGATTTTGTCACCGCCACCTGCTGTTTAAATCTCCTCAGGCCGCTCCCATTGTGCTCCGCATTCTATGACTCTATTGTCTGCATTAAAATCATTTGCCTCTATGCATTATTCTGCTACCACCTTTATTGATGATAGGATAGACTTCCCTTCATGGGCACCCATTGGCAGATGCACTGCACCTGAGGGGAAGCAGCTGCTCATGTCTATCCTCTCCTGGGCCAATTCCATGGTCCATGGGAGCCCCAGGCAAAGGCCCACCTCCTGGCTCAACTGTATGACTAAAAATCAGGGAGGAAATGCAAGCACAGCTGCAGGCTTCTCGCACAGCTACAGTTCTGAGAGGCCTTAAGCTGTGCTTCTGACTGTTGAATCATAGAATCATAGAAATTTACAGCACAGAAGGAGGCCATTTGGCCCATCTTGTCCGTGATGGCTGGCAAAGAGCTATCCACCCTAATCCAATTTTCCAGCACTTGGTCCGTAGCCTTGTAGGTTATGGAACTTCAAGTGCATATCCAAGTACTTTTTAAATGTGGTGAGGGTTTCTGCCTCTACCATCCTTTCAGGCAGTGAGTTCCAGACCCCCACCACCCTCTGGGTGAAAACATTTCTCCTCAAATCCCCTCTAAACCTCCGACCGATTACCTCATAGCTAAAATTGCTTTTTGTGGTATATATCAGCCAAGGCAACATCCTCGTAAATCTCCTCTGCACCCTCTCTAGTGCAATCACATCCTTCCTGTAACATGGTGACCAGAACTGCATGCAGTATTCTAGCTGTGGCCTAACTAGAGTTTTATACAGTTCAAGCATAACCTCCCTGCTCTTATATTCTATGCCTCGGCTAATAAAGGCAAGTATCCCGTATGCCTTCTTAACCACCTTATCTACCTGTCCTGCTACCTTCAGGGATCTGTGGACATGCACTCCAAGGTCCCTCTGATCTTCTGCACTTCTCAGTGTCCTACCATTTATAGTATATTCTCTTACCTTGTTAGCCCTCCCTAAATGCATTACCTCACATTTCTCCAGATTGAATTCCATTTGCCACTGTTCTGCCCACCTGACCAGTCCATTGATATCTTCCTGCAGTCTGCAGCTTTCTTCTTCATTATCAACCACACGACCAATTTTTGTATCATCTGCAAACTTCTTAATCATACTTCCTATATTCAAGTCCAAATCATTGATATATACCGCAAAAAGCAAAGGACCCAGTACTGAGCCCCGCGGAACCCCACTGGAAACAGCCTTCCAGTCACAAAAACACCCTTCAACAATTACCCTTTGTTTCCTGCCTCTGAGCTAATTTTGGATCCAACTTTCCACTTTGTCTTGGATCCCATGGGCTTTTACTTTCGTGACCCGTCTGCCATGCGGGACCTTATTAAAAGCCTTGCTAAAATCCATATAGACTACATCAAATGCACTACCCTCATCGACCCTCCTTGTTACCTCCTCAAAAATTCAATCAAGTTAGTCAGACACGACCTTCCCTTGACAAATCCATGCTGACTGTCCCTGATGAATCCGTGTCTTTCTAAATGAAGATTTATCCTGTCCCTCTGAATTTTTTCCAATAATTTTCCCACTACCGAGGTTAGGCTGACTGGCCTGTAATTACTCGGTGTATCCCTTTCTCCCTTTTTAAACAACGGTACCACTTTAGCAGTCCTCCAGTCCTCTGGCACCCCACCTGTAGCCAGAGAGGATTGGAAAATGATGGTCAGAGCCTCTGCTATTTCCTCTCTTACTTCTCTTAACAGTCTGGGATACATTTCATCCGGGCCTGGGGATTTATCCACTTTCAAAGATGCTAAATCCCTTAATACTTCCTCTTTCACTATGTTTATTTCATCTAATATTTCACACTCCTCCTCCTTGATTGTAATGTCTGCATCATCCTTCTCTTTTGTGAAAACAGACGCAAAGTATTCATTAAGAACCATACCCATGTCTTCTGCTTCCACACACAGGTTACCTTTATGGTCCCTAATAGGCCCTGCTCTTAATTTAGTTATCCTCTTGCTCTTAATGTATTTATAAAACATCTTTGGGTTTTCCTTGATTTTACTTGTCAATATTTTTTCATGCCCTCTCTTTGCTTTCCTAATTTCCTTTTTAATTTCACCCCTGCACTTTCTATACTCCTCTCAGCTTTCTGCAGTATTGAGTCCTTGGTATCTGTCATAAGCTTCCCTTTTTTTCTTTATCCTACCCTGTATGCCCCTTGACACCCAGGGAGCTCTAGATTTGTTAGTCCCACCCTTTTTCTTTAAGGGAACATACTTGCTCTGAACCCTCACTATCTCCTCCTTGAATGCCTCTGATTTACCTTCAAGTTTCTGTCTCTAGTCCTCTTTGGCTAAATCACCTCTCAGATTAGTAAAATTAGCTTTTCCCCAATTGAGAACTTTTATTCCTGGTCTATCCTTGTCCTTTTCCATAACTACCCTAAATCTAACTGAATTATGATCACTACCACCAATATACTCTCCCACTGATACTCTTTCCACCTGCCCAGCTTAATTCCCTAAAACCGCCCTTCTCTTGTTGGGCTTGCTATGTACTGGCTAAAAAAGTTCTCCTGAATGCATTTTAAGAATTCTGCTCCCTCTATACCTTTCACACTAATTTTAACCCAGTTAATATTAGGGAAGTTGAAATCTCCTACTATTACTGCCCTATTTTTGCACGTATCAGAAATTTGCCGACATATTTGCTCTACGGGTCCTTCTGGCTACTGGCCAGAAAGCCCCAAGTGCTCAAATCATCTTAGAGGGGATCTTTCTAAAAAAACAAATCCTAACTTGTCTGTTTATTCTTTAACTTGCCCCTCATACTGCTGCAGCCCTCCAGTCCACAGGATCCAGAGGCCATGCCCCGTGGCCAAAGTTCTTCAGGAAGCCTTACACTGGGGTGTCCAGTGGTTGGATATGCAGGAAGAGGAGGCAGAATGCCCCCTCCCACCTCATTATAATAGCAACGCTGGACATATGCCTTCCATGGCTGCAGACACAGCAAAAATAAACTAATCACCCATGTACAGTCCCTTAGTGCCTCTCCTAGTGCCCTTACAAGATGCTTCCCCAGTAGCTGCAGCATGGGTGGTGGAAAACTGCTGAACTTCAATTGAGGAGACTGCAGATGGCCTTCAAGGGCGACCTCGAGCAGTTCTGGGCCTAGAAGGCCCAGCTTTAGACTGCACCAACTAGGTCTGGGCTGCAGCAGTCTGGGGCACTGGCGGAGTGGCAGTGGTGCGAGCACGAATGCTGTCATCCTAAGAGAGGACAGCAGGTTCGTACTTGGTGAAGCCACTGCCACTCTCCCAGGGCGGCACCTCAGCAATCCTAGTAATCTGTTGGAGAACAGATTGCTGGACTGGTGTGACACCCTGGAAGCTCCTTTGAACAGTGGTGTCCAAAGCTATGATGGCAACAGTCTGAGCTTCCACTGCAGCACTCAGACCTTTGGTGGAAGCGGTTGGTGCTGCAATGGAAGCTGTGACATTGGCCATCAGATGCTGCATCATGGTGGGCTCCACTGGTGTGCTGATGGAGGTGACCACCCGTTCCATGTTGGAAAGGATGGGCTCCAAGTTTCACACAAAGCCTCGTGCCAAGTTGTTGCTGGACTCCTCCATGTTCCGTGACGTTGAACGCAAGCTTTCTGGCAGGCTTTCCAGTGCAACAAGTATTTGGGTGTGTACACCCATTTGCCCTCTTGTGTAGCCTGGCTCATCAATGTGCTCATCTGAGTCCTCTGCAGCAGAACTAGTGTGCAACCTCACCCTTTGGCAAGCTGGCACATGCACTATCCTTTTCCCCTGCATTGGCTCCTGCGCACTTGTGCCCAGTGTGTCACCACGTGCAAATTCCTCCTACCCTCTAAAATACGCGCAATATCAGTATCTGAGCTGATGGCAGCAAATGTAAGATCGAGTGACGGTGTCTCTTCACCTTCACTGTCTTCTTCCTCTTCTGCCACTGACTGGACAGGTTCCAGTTCTTGGGTATCTGAAATGTAAAAGGGACAAGGGTTGGTTTGTGGTGAGGGGAGTGGATAAAGTAAGAAGTACATGCTTTCACCATCTGCAGCTTCTCACTCAGAAGAGCTTGAGGAATGAGGGAGAAGTGGGATGAGAGAAGGATTAGGTATCCGGATACCCTCATCATCAATTGCTTTATCGCCGCTAGTGGCCATGGCCACCTTCCCATGATTTCCAGCACTCTCTCATCCATGCAGGTGCGCTTGTCCTCCTCCAGTTCATTCCTGCTGCTTCCTGTTATTTGCCACCTTCTCCTGCAAGAAAGAGGGAAATGTGTCAGTGAGTGTCCTGCAATATGTTTGGGTGATGTGGCTGTCATGGTTAAAGAGCTTCCAGTGTGTGTGAGCTGCGAGTTGTAGGTGCAAGGCTTGCAACAGGGGTAAGTGTGTGAGGGTGAGGTAAATGTTAGGTATGAGTCCTGATTGATAGAGATTTTCGGTAGGTGAGTGATGGGGCTGTAGTGAATTGAGCAGTGGATGGCACCATTGGTGCAGTTGGTATGAAATGCCATTCGAAGATGAAGTCACTCACCTTGACAACTCGTGTGAGATCATTAAACTTTTTCCTGCACACATCCATGTTCAAGGAGTAACACTCCTGGCATTGACATCCACCGCTATTTCTTCCCACTGCCTCCTGAGCATGTGTCTGGAGGGCTTCCTGCCCCTGTGTATACAAGACGTCTCCCCTCCATTCCACCTCTTTCACCAAGGCCCACAGCACATTATCAGAAAACCTTGGTGCATGCTCTCTACCATGTTCAGCCATTCTTCAATCTTTGACAGCATAGATTCAGCTCACTTATTCCATTCACAATGTACCTCCCCTTTAAGGGGTACTGGCTGCCTTTAAGTAGAGCTAGGCAATCACAATATCGTGCCTCTGCTGATGCGTGCAGCCAATGAACAGTGTGGGTAGTGCTGGCTGTGTGCAGCAATCATTTAATACAGCAGGCAGCATGAATGTAACCTGCTGCCTGCATGACAATGAACGGGCACAGGTTAATCGTGCACCATGATCTCCACGCCCATTTTTGGGGGTTAGCCAATTTCTCCCCCACTATGTGCCAACTCCTAGCATTTTAAACATTGAAGTTGTGGCAAAGGCCTATTTCATTCTCAGTGGCTCTACTGTCCACCCCACTATTGATCACAGGCAAATTTCAGGGCAGAACAATGGGGTGAATTTCCTTGGGATGTCTGTCGCACTTCCACCAAAGGGAAGGCAGCAGAGCAGAAGAAGCTCTAAGGAAATTCACCCAATAAGTCATTCGCATATTCCGGCCAACATTCAACCATTGGTTGCCACTGCGTGGCTCAAAGTTATGGCACCACTGGAGAACTCCCTTTTATTTTTGTTGCACACAGATTGATGGTAAGAAGAAAAAAATTATGAAAGAATTTCAGCAGAATGAAATGGAAATATATTTTTAAATATAACATGAAAGGAACAGAAAATTCTAATTATAATAATGATTTACAGGGAGTTAGGAAACTTTAGGGGCTACTGAACATATGCAGCATGGAAATCAAGGGATCCATATCTGTCTGCTATTTTTGCCCTAACTCTTGCTTTTCATAGAATAAACAAAGTACTTTCCCTCTATGCAGAGGTTTGCTGGAGCATGGATTGCTTCCCCGCAGGGAAAGGTTGAAGCAGAGACCATTGCATCTTTTAAGGGCAAACTGGACAAATATTTGAAGCAGAGGAAAAAACACAGTACGGAGAGATTGCAGGGCAGTGAAATTAGTTTTGAATTGCTGTAGCAAAGAGCCAGCACAGACACGATGGGCCAAATGACCTCTTGTGCTTTAAACTTCAATGGCTCCATTTGAAGAAGTATTACATAAGGTAAATTCAGTCACTCTCTAGTCCCCGGTTACAAATCAAAGAAAAGCAATGGCATTGCCTGCGATAATTTGTCACCAGTTCAGCTGGATGAGCCCAGTTTCAGTCTTTTTTCGATGCGTGCACCAGATTCGGTTATGCTGATGTAAGGAATAAAAATACTTTTGTGAGCAATGTAGCCTCTGGTATAAATATGGATAAATTGATTCTAAATTGCATGCCTTCATGTGGAGGAATATAAATGTAGCAGACTAACTGATAGCTACAGCACTATTAGACAGTTAGCAGCCAGACTTCTCACTTGGATAATCCTACCTTCCCTGCTATCACAGTCTAAGAATTAGAACTGAAAAAAATCTGATTGGACATATCAGTGCCATTAAAATGGACGGTAAGAAATCCATTCATGAGCCAAAATTGGCCTTAAGTGGATCTTGTTTTATCAAGCTTGATCGTAAAGCAGAAATTTGTATCGAGCAAAAATATCTCACAGGAAAGGACAATCGGACTTGATGGTTATCATTGCAAATTTCATCATTTTCATCTTTCAAACTGCTGCAAAAAATAGTGTATTCTGAAAATGTCTGGTGAGCTACACGTCCACCTCTCAGTTCAGACACACCACTTTGAATCAGTGGGTTTTTCATCTTATATAATAAAGACCTTTCTAAATACCATTGCTATAACACAAAATTAGATTCAGACTTTGCATCAGAATCGGTAAAGTATCTCTCCTTATTGATTTGCAAATGCTGCCACTGTGGAAATCTGTATAAAAAATGCTCCCTGTCTAACCAAAGAATTGAGAGGTCGCACAACACCAGGTTATAGTCCAACAGTTTTATTTGAAATCACAAGCTTTCGGAACTATCGCTCCTTCCTCAGGTGAAGTAAATTGGATACAGAATCGTCAGAGCATATATAGATGGAAAAAAAAGCATGTGTACTTTACAATTGCAGACCAATAAATTAAATCATCCTGACTATCTGCCGAGGTGTGATAAAGTTAATTAAGTCAGCCAGGAAGGTACCACATCAAAAGACATAGCAAGATACAACTGAGACAATGAGGTGAAGTCGCAGGGGTTCTAACGTGTCAAAAGCTGCCGTCTGTATGTAAAACGAAAAGCTTTAAAAAAAAAAAATTTACTTTTTTACTGGGAAAATTTTTACTTTTTTACTGGGAATCACATCTGTGAACAAGCTAACGACGACTCGAGTCCGGATCACGTCATGTATCGTGACATAAACCCAAGATCCCGATTGAGACCGTCTTCATGAGTGCAGAACTTGGCTATCAGTTTCTGCTCGATGATTTTGCGTTGTCGTGTGTTTCTAAGGTTGCCTTGGAGAACGCTTACCCGCAGATCCGAGGCTGAATGTCCTTGACTGCTGAAGTGTTCCCCGACTGGGAGGTAACAATCCTGCCTGGCGATTGTTGCGCGGTGCTCGTTCATACGTTGTCTCAGTGTCTGCATGGTCTCGCCGATGTACCATGCCGCGGTGCATTCTTTCCTGCAACGTATGAGGTAGACAACGTTGGCCGAGTCACATGAGTATGTACCATGTACCTGGTGGGTAGTGTCCTCACGTGTGATGGTGGTATCTGTGTTGATGATCTGGCATGTCTTGCAGAGTTTGCCATGGCAGGGTTGTGTGGTGTCGTGGTCGCTGTTATCCTGAAAGCTGGGTAATTTGCTGCGAACGATGGTACTTCTGAGGTTAGGCGGCTGTTTGAAGGCAAGTAGTGGAGGCGTGGGGATGGCCTTAGCGAGGTGTTTGTCGTCATCGATGACATGTTGAAGGCTGCGAAGAACATGTCGTAGTTTCTCCGCTCCGGGGAAGTACTGGACGACGTAGGGTACCCTGTTGGTTGTGTCCCGTGTTTGCCTTCTGAGGAGGTCTATGCGATTTTTCGCTGTGGCCCGTCGGAACTGTCGATCGATGAGTCGAGCGTCATATCCCGTTCTTACGAGGGCGTTTTTCAGCGTCCGTAGGTGTCCATCGCGTTCCTCCTCGTCTGAGCAGATCCTGTGTATTCGCAGGGCTTGTCCATAGGGGATGGCTTCTTTAACATGGTTAGGGTGGAAGCTGGAGAAGTGGAGCATCGTGAGGTTGTCCGTGGGCTTGCGGTAGAGTGAAGTGCTGAGGTGTCCGTCTTTGATGGAGATTCGTGTGTCCAGGAATGAGACCGATTCTGAGGAGTAGTCCATGGTGAGTTTGATGGTGGGATGGAACTTGTTTATGTTATCGTGTAGTCTTTTCAGTGATCCTTCGCCATGGGTCCAAAGGAAGAAAATGTCGTCGATGTATCTGGTGTACAGCGTTGGCTGGAGGTCCTGTGCAGCGAAGAAGTCTTGCTCGAACTTGTGCATGAAGATGTTGGCGTATTGGGGTGCGAATTTGGTCCCCATGGCTGTTCCGTGTGTTTGGGTAAAAAAATGGTTGTCGAAGGTGAAGACATTGTGGTCAAGGATGAAGCGGATGAGTTGTAGGATGGCGTCTGGAGATTGGCTGTTGTTGATGTTGAGTACTGAGGCTGTTGCAGCGATGCCGTCATCGTGGGGGATACTGGTGTAGAGTGCCGATACGTCCATCGTGGCAAGGAGTGTTCCTGGTTCAACTGGTCCGTGGGTGCTGAGTTTCTGTAAGAAGTCTGTAGTGTCGCGACAGAAGCTGGGGGTTCCCTGTACGATGGGTTTCAGAATGCCCTCGACGTATCCAGAGAGGTTCTCACACAGGGTTCCATTGCCTGATACGATAGGACGTCCGGGTGTGTTGGCTTTGTGTATCTTTGGGAGGCAGTAGAAGTCTCCCACGCGGGGAGTACGTGGGATGAGAGCGCGTAGGATGTTTTGAAGGTCTGGATCGAAGGTCTTGATCAGTCTATTGAGTTGGCGGGTGTGTTCTTTGGTCGGATCTGCGGGTAGCTGTCTGTAGTGTTCCTGGTTGTCCAGTTGTCGGTATGCTTCTTTACAATAGTCCGTTCTGTTCTGTATGACGATGGCTCCTCCTTTGTCCGCTGGTTTGATGACAATGTTGCGGTTGGTCTTGAGAGCGTGGATGGCGTTGCGTTGTGCTCGGGTGACATTCTGGACTGTCTTGTGAGTGTGGCTGATGAATCTGGCGTTGATGCATTTCCTGACAGCTTGAGCATACATGTCAAGCTTGGGGCAGCGACCCTCCGGAGGGGTCCAGTTTGACTCTTTTTTCTTCGGTTGCTGCACTGCGAGTCCCTCTGTCTGCTGTTCTGGATCATTGATTGTCTCATTGGGTTTGTTGCTGACATCTTGGGATTTGTGGAAGTATTCCCGGAGCCTCATTCTCCTGATGAATTCCTCCGTGTCTGCCGCGAGACCGATGGGGTCCATTTTGGTGGTTGGGCAGAACTTGAGCCCTAGGGCGAGAACTTCGATTTCGTCTGGTTGAAGGGTATGGTCGGACAAGTTGACGATGGACTTCCCTGTGGTTGCAGCCGTGGTACCGGGGGAGGCTTGGTTGCTTCCCCGGAGCGGAGAAACTACGACATGTTCTTCGCAGCCTTCAACATGTCATCGATGACGACAAACACCTCGCTAAGGCCATCCCCACGCCTCCACTACTTGCCTTCAAACAGCCGCCTAACCTCAGAAGTACCATCGTTCGCAGCAAATTACCCAGCTTTCAGGATAACAGCGACCACGACACCACACAACCCTGCCATGGCAAACTCTGCAAGACATGCCAGATCATCAACACAGATACCACCATCACACGTGAGGACACTACCCACCAGGTACATGGTACATACTCATGTGACTCGGCCAACGTTGTCTACCTCATACGTTGCAGGAAAGAATGCACCGCGGCATGGTACATCGGCGAGACCATGCAGACACTGAGACAACGTATGAACGAGCACCGCGCAACAATCGCCAGGCAGGATTGTTACCTCCCAGTCGGGGAACACTTCAGCAGTCAAGGACATTCAGCCTCGGATCTGCGGGTAAGCGTTCTCCAAGGCAACCTTAGAAACACACGACAACGCAAAATCATCGAGCAGAAACTGATAGCCAAGTTCTGCACTCATGAAGACGGTCTCAATCGGGATCTTGGGTTTATGTCACGATACATGACGTGATCCGGACTCGAGTCGTCGTTAGCTTGTTCACAGATGTGATTCCCAGTAAAAAAGTAAAAATTTTCCCAGTAAAAAAGTAAATTTTTTTTTTTTAAAGCTTTTCGTTTTACATACAGACGGCAGCTTTTGACACGTTAGAACCCCTGCGACTTCACCTCATTGTCTCAGTTGTATCTTGCTATGTCTTTTGATGTGGTACCTTCCTGGCTGACTTAATTAACTTTATCACACCTCGGCAGATAGTCAGGATGATTTAATTTATTGGTCTGCAATTGTAAAGTACACATGCTTTTTTTTCCATCTATATATGCTCTGACGATTCTGTATCCAATTTACTTCACCTGAGGAAGGAGCGATAGTTCCGAAAGCTTGTGATTTCAAATAAAACTGTTGGACTATAACCTGGTGTTGTGCGACCTCTCAATTTTGTCCACCCCAGTCCAACACCGGCATCTCCGCATCATAACCAAAGAATGACATTTTACTCATCAGCAATTTCTGTGACAGCACCGAACATCAGGCCATTTGGAAGTTCGGAGTTTCAATTTTAAATCCGCACGTGCTTAGCCTTTCTATTGGGAGCTTCCATGGGTTTGGTATCACTTGCTTTGGTAGCTGTCAGAATGGTCTATCTGGTGTTTAGTTTTATCTTTTTCCTTGCCTATACTGTACTAAAGAAAAAGTTTTGGGGCCCAGAATCAGTGCTGCTTAAGCAGGGAGGCCCGAGGCCTGCCCAAAATTGGGCCTCTGGTCTTACCTCAATAATTTAGGCAAGCTGCCGGCACCTGTCGTGCTTCCATAAGCAGTTTATCCATTTCAGCATATAAATTTCAGGCCGCTGGCCTTGCCGGCAGTGGCCTTCATGTAAGTGCCAGGAAGGTGGGGGGCCGATTGCGGCTGCCACTGGCCGTCAAGAGTGCTGTGGAACCGGGAGGAGCACTCCTGCTCCTGCTGGCTACAGATGAATTTGTTTTAAATTTAAATTTACCTTTACAGTAGCTGCCGGTTACTAGGCCGCATCCTGCCCTGAAATCTTCAGCAGAGCAGACCCGACAACTGGGCAACCCAACTGATTGCAAGGAACCTAAACCAGGCATTAGGCCCCTCATTAGCATGTGCAAGGAGCCAAATGCCTGTTTTAGGAGTCCGCCCAGGACATCTGAAAATCGTCCGATACCAATGTGGCTTGAGGCACAGGTGAAATTAGACATTTTGCTCCATTTTCTGTCCAGAAAATAGGTGTAACTATGACCAATTTTTATCCCACTGTATTCCCTCCATGCCTTTTTATAAAAAAAAGCAGAAGGTCAAAGGTTTAATAACAATCCTCATTCATAGGTTGGGAATTACCTCGGAGCTGCTCCTTCTCCACCATCGTATCTTCACCGGAATCCTGCCTTACCTCTGGCAAAGTTCTGATGGCAGACTGGGAGTATTTCAAAAATAAATTCCTAGCCATAGTATTAGGATGACCCCAAAAAAGATAATCATTTTGGAATTCATTTTGTTCTGGCGCAAAATTGTTACTGATGTTCTAAAATGATTCATTCCACTGATAAATCAAATCAATAAATAAAGGACTTGCACACAGCTTCACCTTTAGCAGAGTATTTAAATGTATCAGAATGTATCTGCATGATTGGGTAGGCCAAGCAGATTTGCTTAATTCTCCCACTGTTCTACATTGTTTCTCACTCTTCAAATAAAAGTTATTCTCTGCTTATATTGGAAGGCTGTTTATGAACAGGGAAATCACTAAAACATTTTTTCTTTAGGATTCCTCTGAGCCTTAATTAAATGAACTCCACAGCCACCATTGTTTTCCCATCTCTTATCGCTCCCCACTTGCCCCTTTTCATCACTAGTATTTGTCACAAATGTACAAGTTATATATTATTAGCTGTAGTAAAATACAAATGCTAGAAATGATGGAAAGTGGTGAGATAAGCAAATGGCGATGTTACAGCACCAGCGTGAAATTGTAATGAAATTCCAATAATTTCTTGCCATTATTGTGTATGTACAGGATAATTGCTAGGAGTTACAAGGCACTAATTCAACTAAGTGACGCTAGTGATGTTACAAACTGTGAGAGCAAAGTTTGACTGGTTTATTAGAGCCCTGAAATTGCATTACTGCCTTAAATTCAGAGCCAGCTGTGCTATTATTTATAATATTAGTGGATCTCCTGCTTGCAGATAAAAATGATTAAAAAATAATCAAATACATAAATTAATGCATTTTGTTTTACTTATTCGCTGCAGTTACATGAATAAATCCATGGCTCTGATTTTGTCTACTTAAAATTTTAATATTGCGCTGATTACATTCTTATGTAAATAGAAGGCACATATAGACCAACGCCTTGGTTGTAAATAGAAATACATAGAAATTACAACACGGAAACACACCATTCAGCCCAACTAGTCCATGTTCGTGTTATCCTCCATGTAAGCAAGTACTTCTAATCGCATTTACCCACCCTGTTCCCATATCTTTTCATTCCCTTTTCCTTAATCCACCAGATCAGGCTTGTTAGAAGAAGAATTATAGGCTTGTGGAGGTATTGGACTCTGAGAGGTAGCCTAGAGTTAGCCGAGTCTGGTGGGTTGTGTGACCTGCTGAGCTTGGTTGGGATCTATGATGGCTGCTGTCTGTCAGTTTTTCTGTTGAGCGATCATTGTTATGTGGCCAGCACGCTATGACACAGGAGCAAAAGGTTCATGAACAGGGAAAGCACTAAAACATAGCTTCATTAGCATGCTCGAGGCAAGCTGGTTGAGCCTTCAGAGGCAGCTCGCGCAACGGGAGAATCCAACTTAGGATGGCCTGCCTCGCTGGAAGCGTCTCTCAGGTAAGTGTCGGGAGGGGGTTTGGAGCGAGCTGCAGTGGGGTGGGGGTGCGATTGTGACACCTATGGCATCAGCAGAGCAACCTTGCTACACCTGGCTCCATAGGAAGGGCTTTTTTTGAAGAAAAAAAATGATCCATACTTACTTTTAGTTGGTGGGCGTGGGGGCTGCTGAAGAATCTTGAGCCCAACGCTTGCCCTGCTCATCGGGAACTCATTTCGCCAAGGGGTTCTCAACAGGCGTTAAGCTCCTAATTAACATTTTCAAGAGGCATTATGCCTGTTTCAAAATGGGCTCTACAAATGGAATCAATGCCTGCGCAGATTGGGCTGCTATATTGGTATGTTTTGCACCCATTTTATGTTCTACAAGTGGGCACAACGCATACCAAATTTCACCCCACATTATATATGTATAGAAGCACTATATTTACAAACCATAGTGACAGAAAGTTGGGATTGCAATTCAATGCCTGCATATATGTTGAAAAATAATACTGTAAATCCCTTAGACATGTTGGCTCGTAAATGTCAATTTAGGGCAGCCCAAACTTGTTGTCATAACCAGTAAGCAACAATGTCATGAGTGGTTTCTGAAGACCAGGATAATGACTAAGCAATTTCCTCAATCCCATGGAAGGCTATATTTATACAGTGTGTCCAAGATATTCTCGGATTTTTCACGTTAATTTGTTTATATTTTATACAGCAGCCTAATGAAATAGAGTGGTGCAAAGCTAACAGGGGATGCTCTGACATGGTGTAGTGTGAATATCATGCTCACTGTCTGAGTTAAAAATAGACAGTATGGAGATATTATTCAATTGGAGTCATACCACTGCTCAGTAGACAAATAGGACAGAATTAGGTTATCTAGCATTTTCATGTTCATTCTGATTGCTTGAATTTTAACACTATGTTTGAGTAGTATTCATACATTAAGTACTGTGGAGATGCAGTTGACTCTAAAGCCTAGGAGTTATTGTTTGCAGCAATATTATATGAATGCTTAATGTAGTCATATGACAACCCTCTGCCTGCTATTTGAGGCATTAGCCTATTTATAATAAATGAGTTAATACTTTTGTTAAAGTAGTAGTTGGAGGAGTGTCAGAGGTATGTGCTAAGTGTCTACGCTAATACATAAAAACATAAGAAATAGGAGCAGGAGTAGGCCATACGGGCCCTCTAGCCTGCTCCATAATTCAGTAAGATGATGGCTGAACTTCTTCATCAACTCCACTTGTCCGCCCTATCCCCATATCCCTTAATTCCCTTAGTGCCCAAAAATCTAGCAATCTCAATCTTGAGTATACTCATCAACTGAGCATCTGCAGTCCTCTGGGGTAGAGAATTCCAAAGATTCACCAGCCTCTGAGTGAAGAAATTTCTCCTCATCTCAGTCCTAAATGGCCAACCCCTTATCCTGAGACTGTGGCCCCTAGTTCTAGACTCCCCAGCCAGGGGAAACAACCTCACAGCATCTACCCTGTCAAGCCCTCTAAGAATTTTATATGCTTCAATGAGATCACCTCTCATTCTTCTAAACTCCAGAGAATATAAGCCCAATCTACTCAATTTCTCCTCATAGGTCAGCCTTCTTATGCCAGGAATCAGTCTATTGAACCTTTGTTGCACCCCCTCCAAGTCAAGTATGTCTTTTCTTAGGTAAGGAGACCAAAACTGTACACAATACTCCAGATGTGGTCTCACCAAGGCCTTATATAATTGTAGTAAGACTTCCTTACTCTTATACTCCAACCCCCTTGTAATAAAGGCCAACATACCATTTGCCTTCCTAATTGCTTACTGTACCTGCATGTCAACTTTCTATGATTCATATACAAGGCCACCCAAATCCCTCTGCAAACCAACATTTACTAGTCTCTCACCTTTCAAAAAATATTCTGCTTTTCCATTCTTCTTACCAAAGTTCACACTTCCCCACATTATACTCAATCTAACACCTTCTTGCCCAATCACTTAACCAGCCTGTATCCCTTTGCAGCCTCTTTGCGTCCTCCTCACGGCTTACTTTCCCACCTCGTTTGTATTGTCATCAAACTTGGATACATTACACTTGGTCCCCTCATCTATGTCTTCGATATAGATTGTAAATAGCTGAGGCCCAAGCATCATCCTTGCGGCACGCCACTTGTTACACCCTGCCATCCCAAAAATGACCCGTTTATTCCTACACTCTATTTTCTTTCCGTTAACCAATCCTCAATCCATGCTAATATATTAGCCCCCAATCCCATGAGCCCTAATCTTGTGTAACAACCTGTTGTGCGCCACCTTATCGAATGCCTTCTGAAAATCAGAATATACTATATCCACTGGTTCCCCTTACAATACAAATAGTAATCTCTAGGCTTAAAAAAAGTGAAAACAGTTTTGTTTACATATAAAGAAAGCTTTGTAACAATTAGAAAGCTGAATGAAACAATTTCTAATACAAACACATTTAAGCAGTGTTACAGGGATTTGTATTAAGCCCTGATTTTAACCTAACCCACCTGGCGGGAATGAAACGGGATCAGGCCGGATGCCCACTTTACACCCTGCCCAATGTTACTCTCCATTGACTTCAATGGCTGATGGAAACTTTGGGATATCATTTGGAATATGTCATGAAAGCACAGTCGTGCCCACCCAAAGACCTGTAAAATGCTTGGTGAGGTAGTTAGTGACTCAGAAGTGATAGAGGGCCACACGATCACAGATCTCCACAGACTCACCCTCTTCCTACTGATGTTAGCATTTTGCTTGCAAATAAATGAACTTTGTTAAAGTTTAACATAAACAGAATAACTATCTTTGTAGTACTGGAACAAGAGAAAATGCTCTAAATTTTATAGTATCAGGAAGCTGACCTCATGGGTTATCTGCGCTTAGCACTCTCTAAATGCTGCTCTAAGCTAGCCACTAGGAGGTGTACTGAAATGGATAAGGATTACTTTCCTGCCTATTTTCTCTCTGCATCTCT
Organism: Squalus acanthias; assembly: GCA_030390025.1. Classification (NCBI taxonomy): domain Eukaryota; kingdom Metazoa; phylum Chordata; class Chondrichthyes; order Squaliformes; family Squalidae; genus Squalus; species Squalus acanthias. The sequence goes on along the minus strand of CM059428.1, from coordinate 88,499,764 downwards.
CCTCAGCCCTCCTTCCCCAAAGCAGCCATGCACACATCTCATTTGAAGGTTGATGTAGGAGTGAATAAGTTGGTATCTAGAGGTCTGAGTAGTGTCATAAAACTGATAAAAGTATGAGTCATGGAGACACAAAGGCAGAGGGCCAAAGCAAGATTCAACGATGCCTCCCTTGATGTTCTGGTGCAGGCAGTAGAGCACGGGAGGTCCTCTTCCCTGGTGATAGATGCAAAAGACCACCCAAAGACACCAAAAGGGCATGGTTGGAGATCACAGAGGAGGTCAGCAGCATGGTTGTGGTCAGGAGGAGGTGGATTCAGTGCCGAAAAAGATTCAATGATCTTATGAGGTCAGGAAAGGTGAGTGCAAAGCCACACTCACCTACATCCTGATGTGCGTGTCACCACAATCCCATCACTCTAACTTCCCAAGCCTACTCCTGCACATCATTCCTTACACCAACCTACTATGCAGGTCCACCCATCCCTCTCTGTCTATGTACATACTCACATCCCCATCTGACCAACCACCATTGACCCTCACCCTCATCCTAATGCAATCATAGCAAGTAACGCCACAGAAGGAGGCCATTTGGCAATGTCACTCCACTCCCTCTACAGATGTAGCCCATCCATTCCATACACTCTTTCCATCAGTCTCATTCAAACATCCCTTCTTTACCTCCTTGCAGGAGAAGAGAGCCCAGAACAATAGGGAGAGGCAGAGAACTGGAGGTGGCCCTCCAGTCTTCAGTCAGTTGACTCCAGCAGAGGAGGAAGCCTGGAGATCTCTGGAGTTGCAGAGCTGCTGGCAGTAGGAGACGGAGGGAGGGGGACACCCCAGTAACCTGGTGACAGAATCACATCTCATACAGCCACATGGCATACAGCAGGCACTCATATGGTGACTGATGTCAGCAGTCAGTGAAATGTCATCATGTGCATAATGGTAACGTTACCCATTCTTAATATAACACTTCTAATTCATCTCTTTACTCTCCCACAGGTGCATCAAGGCGCCCCCCACCCACAACAACTGTACAGCCGGAGGAGGATGACTACTCCTCGGAGGAAGCTCAAACCTCTGAGGGTGCACCGTCAGCAGACCCAAGCACACCCAGCACCAGCGCAGATACGCACACCTCGGTGGGTCCTGTGCAAGATAGAGTAGTGTTGTCACCTGGTGTCTCTCACATCACAAGTGAGCAAGAGCAGATGGTGTTGACAGGGACAGCAGTGGAGAGTCCTCACCGGAGGGCGCAGGACACTCCAAGCTCTGCTGAGCTGCATGAAGACGCTGAGCCTCGGGGGCCATCCAGAAAGAGGGTGATCTTGGAGGGGCAGCAACAATTGCAAGAGGCTCTGGCAGCTTTTGCAGCTGCGATGTCTGCAAATGTGCAGAGAATGGAGGAGTCCATCTCCAACATAAGCATCACGATCTCACAGGCGATGGCGACGTTGTGCTGTTCCATGGAAAGGATGGCCACCTGCATGGAGCAGCAAATGCGCCAGTCCAATGAGAACATGCTAGTTGTGGACAACAGATGACAAAGGCTCATAGACCTCATCTCGAGGAGGGATATAAACGTAGACTTGGGCTTTCATCGCCCCACTGCTGTGCAGCAAGGTGCTCTCCAGCTCCTTCCTAGCAGGGAAGTGTGGGTGGCCCATGAGAGGGATGATGGTGAGAGGGGACATGGGAAGTGGGGGCTCTTCGCAAAGCACTCCCACTTCTCCCCTGTTGCCTCCCCCATCAGTCAGAGCCCCACATGCTTTCTTGGATCTCAATGGCTGAGCCTGCCCCTGCACAGTTGCAGGAGAAGCAGTCTTTGGCGAGGCCCTTACAGGCTCCAAAACCCAGAGGACGTCCGCCAAAAGTGTCACAGCAGTCAAAGGAGGGAAGTGAGCAGCCTGCCTCTACCTCTGCTGAAGCCACAGGGGGTGCACCTCGTAGAAGCACTCAGAAAAGAAAAAAGTTACAATCCTAGATGCACAAGGGTATGCACATGGGTGTATGAACAAATGTTAGTTTCAGTTATATTTATGACACAGATAAATGTATTTCTTTGCACCACTTTCCAGTGTTGTCCATTTTTGCCTGCTACCTGGGAAGTGGCCTTGTTACTTGGCGTGAATGGTGTGGCATTACTTAACCTCGAGCAATAGGGGTTTGGGTGAGAGGAATGGCTTGTTCATTGTAGGGCTGCTTTATGGTGTTGTTGGGCGGGGGGTGGGGGGGAACGTAGGACAGCATGTGGCAGCCATATGGGTGCACTGGAGCAAGTTAACTAAATCTGGCCCTTATGAGGTCATCCCGGGCCTCCTGGACAGCAATGTATGCCGCTGCTGGTGCCATCTCCATGTCAGGTTCCTCCTCCTCCTCCTCGTCTTCCACCTGTTCCTCCTCCTCCTCCTCTGAAGAGGCTGTGCGCTCTGCGTCTTGCTCCTCCTGCAGCTCCAATCCTCGCTGCTGTGCTATGTTGTGTAGGGTGCAGCAAACAACAATGATTCTAAAGACCTTGGCTGGTGCGTACTGAAGGGCTCCTCCAGATCTGTCAAGGCATCTGATGCGCATCTTCAGCATGCCTATTTCTTGCTCTATGGCACATCTGGTGGACATGTAACTCTCATTATAAGGCTCCTTGACCTCATTACTTGGCCTCCTCAAGGGTGTCATGAGCCACGTCTTCAGTGGATACCCCTTGTCTCCAAGCAGCCAGTCTGTTTGGAGGTGCAAATAGCTGAGGGAGGGTGAACGGCGCAGCATGAAAGAGTCATGACAGTTGCCAGGGAATCTGGCGCGCACAGTTGCATGATGATCTTTTTATGGTTGCAGACGAGCTGCACATTGAGGGACTGGAAGGCCTTGTGGTTCACAAACCCCTGGGTGATGTGAGGGTGCCATGATGGCCACATGTGTGCAGTCGATGACGCCCTGCACCTGTGGGAAGCCAGCCAGAGCCGCAAAGCCGAGTGCCTGATCAGTAACACTAGCTTCATCAGTGACAAAGTTAATATAATTGGTTGACTTGTGAAACATGGCATCGGTCACCTGTGTGATGCATCTGTGGGTGGCCGACTGGGAGATGCTGCAAATGTCTGTTGCAGATCCCTGGAAGGAGCTTGAAGTGAAGAGATTGAAGGTGGTGGTGAATTTGACAGCCACTGGTAAGGTGTGTCCACCAGGTCCTCTGGGCAGCAGGTCTTGTTCTAGCAAGCTACAAATGTCTGCAACAACCTGGCCCGATAGTCTGAGACTCCTGAAGCACTGCTGCTCAGTCATGTCCAGGAAGCTCATTCTCTGCCTGTAGGCCTTGTGTTGGGGGTATCGCCTCCGGCACGGTGCAGCCCTGTGCTGACCCCCTCTCCTGTGGAGCATCAGGTCATTGAGGAGAAGGCTGCTGTTGGGGTTGCTGCTGCTGCTGGTGTTGTGGCTGGTGTTGTTGGTGGTGGGGTTCAGCTTGGTCTGATTCTGAGGTCCAAGGTGTGAGATCATAAGAGCACGAATACTGATCTAATAGATACCTGGTAAAGTGGAGATCAGAGGCCCAATCCCTCAATGTTGTGATAGTGACTAGCAATGTAGTGAGAGTGGGTTTGAGGTTGCAGAAATGACCTTCTAACTGCTGACAGCTAAATCTCTGCACAAAATGGAGTCAGCAAGAACCTTTCCATTAGCCAAGTAATCAGGTGTAATGTGGGAATATTTATGTGTTTTTCCCAGCTCTCAATTAATGCACTCGCACAATGGCCACTGAGCTTCCACCTCCAGGATGAGACGTTAAACCGAGGTCTCATCTGCTCTCAGGTGGACGTAAAAGATCCCATGGTACTATTTCGAAGAAGAGCAGGGGAGTTATCCCTGGTGCCCTGGCCAATATTTATCCCTCAATCAACATAACAGAAACAGATTATCTGGTCATTATCACATTGCTGTTTATGGGAGCTTGCTGAGCGCAAATTAGCTGCCGCGTTTCCCACATTACAACAGTGACTACACTCCAAAAGTACTTCATTGGCTGTAAAGCGCTTTGAGACGTCCGGTGGTCGTGAAAGGTGCTATATAAATGCAAGTCTTTCTTTCTTTCCCCTTCACAAGCAAGGTTCACGAGGTACGTGAATCCCGTGCTCCTGAAGTTAAAGCCAAAAGCTGCTGTTCAAAACCCTCGTAAGGGTCTCTCAACAAGCATTTAAGTACTTGAATGAGGTCGGCTGCCTCTTCCGAGCGGATCCGTGCCGCGCTGGGAAATGCACCCGAGTTAAATGCGGAAGTCAGTGGGATGACGACGGGTTCCCATCACGCTGGCAATTTCCGCGATTGTTGCTGCTGACCCGCCCCCAAACCCGCATGCTCGGGACTGGAAACCTCCGGCCTACAACACCACAGTATCCTACCGAGTGATTGAGATCAAAGGCACCTCCGAGAATGAAGCTGGGAAACCAATTGTTTTTTCAATGACTGCTGTGGGATTTTTCTTTTCATCAGAAGCTCTTTTATCCCCTCGTGGAATTAATTTTCATTCCCCTCCTTGGGTCCTGCACAATGCCAAACACCTAGAAGATGTGCAACTGCCCTGAATGACTTGGCCTCTGCTCCTCTCTTCTTCCCTGAGCGGAAGTGTCTTTCATTTCTTTGGCACCTGATGTTGTGGGCAAGATCACTAACTCACCTTTTGAGGAATTACAGCCGTGGACCCACACTCCAACTGCACTGTAGTGAGAACCACAATAAACCATTCCTATTGAGCTTTAGTGATAACTGCAGGCCTGCAATTTAGGGCTGGATTTTGCCGGGTCCCCCCCCCCGCCCCCGCAGGCTGGGGGTGGGGGAGCTTGGGGGGCTGAGAGGAAGCACTCCTGCTCCTACCAGCCCACAAGGATTGCTCCCCGAGGCTGAGGCCGCCTCGTTGCAGTCACTGGGAATCCCGAGCCCTGGGATCCCCGACCGCCTGCAGTAAAACCTGCAAAGCAGGTTAAAGTAGAGGCTTTAGGCCTCATTATCATGTGTAAATTGCCAACCCGCCTCTTGGGAGCGGATTGGCAGCCCGCCCCCCCCACCCTGTCCCGCCTGAGTGCAAGGTGAAAGTTGGAGGCGTGATAGGGTCAGGGTTCACATTTTTCCAACTTTCACTTCCCTCAACGCCTCCAACCCACCCGTTCTTACCTCAGAAAATTCCGGCCTTAGTCTCCCGCAGATCCCTACAGGTTAAGATTACAGTTGGCGGCGGGAAAGGGGTGAGTTATGATGGGGTAAGTAACCTGCTCAGTTTCAACTGACCACCCACACAGTTTCCGCCAGGTGATTTAAGATCAACCCCATGTTATTTTCTGCTGACAGTTGTCCATCCTTTATTGTTAAATATCTTTTGTTGGCGTTGAGCTTGAAATTGCTTGGAGGAGTAACTGAGTCAGAAAATGCAAGAGAGCTGAGTTAATGTACACAGAGGGAAGAGAATTCCCGCAGAAGCACCCTGTGAACATGACTGATGTCAACTCAACCCTTTCACTCTGGGACTCAATGGGGGTGAAGCACAAAACAGGCGATAGCACATCGGCTTCTTGTTCACACTCTGCCCGATTTTCTTTTCCATTGACTTCAATTTTATCTCCTCAAATAAAAGAATGATAGAAAGAAAGAAGTTGCATTTATATAGAGCCTTTCATGACCTCAGGATGTCCCAAAGTGCTTTACAGCCAATAAATCACCTGTACAGTGTAGTCACTGTTGTAAAGGATGTTGTAAGGAAAGGATGGTGACCTTAGTTATAATTCTGTGCAGCAGCTTTATTTTTGAAAGGGTTCTGGTACCGAGGTCTTTAAATAACCTCGAATCACATGGCTTAACCCCCTGGATTGTGATGCGGAGATGCCGGTGTTGGACTGGGGTGGACAAAAGTGAGAAGTCGCACAACACCAGGTTATAGTCCAACAGTTTTATTTGAAATCACAAGCTTTCGGAGCGGCTGCTCCTTCGTCAGGTGAAGTCTTCACCTGACGAAGGAGCAGTGCTCCGAAAGCTTGTGATGTCAAATAAAACTGTTGGACTATAACCTGGTGTTGTGCGACTTCTCACCCCTGGATTGTGATTAGCCTGTTGTGTGGTGTGCCATTTTCACAGCAAAAAAATGTAATTTAACTTATTATGTATTCAGTGAACTTTATAATATTTTTATGGACGAGATGTAAAAAAAATATATTTGTCAGCAATTTCTAAATCTCTATGTTATAAAGTAGAATTAGAAAAAAAGTATTTTACATCTGTAATGTCATACATGACATGAAGACCCACATTCATACCTTGCCAATGGAAGTTAAATTGGCCTTGGGGTGGTAGCACAAAATGGGTGATAGTGAATCGACTGCCCTTTTTATACCCTGCCCAATTTTCTTGTCCATTCCATTGCGCTATCGCCCAAGACCAATTTCATCCCCAATGTTTCTGAATCTATTTTGAGTCTATTAATGCAAACACAGTAACCAGCTTCTATCATATTCAATTAGAAAGAAACATTAGCTGCTGTATGAAGAACACTTTGAGCTATATTTAGCTGCGGGTTTGCAGGTAGAGAAGTGCAACTGTTGAAGTAGCATGTAGAGCTTTTCTGTTCTTGTGTTCAGTGGTTTTCTTATTTTGCATTAAAGTTATTCTAGAGAGAAAAAGAACCGACTACAATGCAGAAGTACCTATCAAGAAGCAGTTTGCACATGCAAGAAGGTTCACCAGCCTAAGCAGAGGCTTTGATCCATTTGCACCTACACTGCCTTGGCATCAACACCGGGGACATGGTAAGTGCATAATTAATGGTAAGTGAAGAACAGTGAGATCAGTGGGAATCAGGACATGTTTACAACATTTTACACACAAGGCTTATTATTTCTGACCAATTCCTCCTCTGGCACGAGCCATATATAAAAAGAAGGATACAAGTTTATAAGAATGGACATGGTTTCCAAATACCTTGTTGGTTCATCGGCCTTAGCTTCAAGGCCTAACTGAATCACGATTGAAATCAGGTTAGTACATTGTGAAGTATCACCTGTGCATATGTGATAGAAGCTGTAGGGAGCACATACTATGTACATTTTATTAGGTTACTAGTCATACACTAATACAATAGCGGTCTAATTTAATTTTCTGGATTCGTAATCAATATGACATAAGAGACAATAGCCAATTTGTCTTTGTAGCCATAAACCAATCACAATCATCTAGTTTTGGTTTTCTAGGACCTATTGACAGGGATCTTTATAGTATGCTAACAACAAAGTTATCTTCAAGGTGCTATTTCAAATGTATTCAGCCTCAAAATCAAATATTTTATTCAATCCTAGGCCTGTTGCTAAAAAGAGCAGTGAGACGCATAGAAACTTCCTCTTTACTGCAGCTGCCATGAATATAAGATTTTAGTGGGAATACATATTGCGACCAACAATATTAACTCAGATAGTTCAAATACTGTCTAATACCTGCTCTACAGCTTTAAGTTACTGGAACGTGATTTAATTTACTGGAGATCATCTATGCTACTACTGCATTTGAAGATTGCATCTAGTTATTATATTGTGCAGTGTCCAAATTTGGCTGCACAAATTTACAGAGCTTCAAAAAATAAAAGTTCCTATTATTTTGATACTTTACTAAGCTTAAAGTTGACAAATATTCATATTTTCAAAGAACTCATTTACAGGTAGCATGGTTGAAGGTGAGGTATATGTGGCTTTGAAAATTGAATCCATATTGCGTAGTTATGTCTCTTTTAGTCTAATATAATGTTCTTTATTCTGCTATAAAACACCTTGGTGATAGGCTCTGAATTGTGTTGCGTATGTGAAAGTATTCTTTATTTATGCAAATAGGTTCTTGTGCATTGTAAGCAAAATGACACAGCATGGATAGTGTGACACTTTATCTATATTATCAGAATTGACTGAATATCTTAGCTGAATATGGGTTGAACCAGAGGTATCTATGGTACACCTTGACAATTAGTGGTTATTAATGGCTTGATTAACAGTTAATTATACTGGTTTTCATTTTCTATAGAAAGTAATAGTCACATGCCTTATTATATATTCTGTAGTCCATTCTGTACATTTTTACCCATATATAAGTATATAATATTATACTGACTAAAGCAGATACATTTTTGGAATAAAGGCTTGTGCTTTTTAGTTCGATTCTTCAAGTTGTACAAAGCTACAGTCAAAGCTTCACTTTCTTTCTGAAAGATTTCCCCGTGTCCTAATGATGGACTCACCCTTTCTTTATCTTAAAGATACTCTTCTCCAATACAACTGTTTCTGGTTATAAAACATTATTATGCAGCATTTTGTTGTATAAGTATCTTATTGGCCCAGATTTTACAGTAAAAATAACAGTGAGGATATCAGCGCTCACCGTTATTAAAGAGTAAATCAGACAGCAACTTCCAGCGACCGCACATGCGCAGTTAAACGTGGAAATCAGGAAGCTGCAATCCGAGTTACCCTGCTCCTCCAGATGCTTCACTATACTGGTATCTCGCCCAGAGACTCACCATTCAAACACATGGAATGCGTGAAGTTACTATACTTGCCCACTGGATACCCACTGAACTCGCCAGAAAAAATTAGGGCTTGTCCATTCTAGTGTAAGTCGACTTTAACAGTGTGGTAAGTATTAATTACTGCCAAACAACCTCTCTGGCACTTAAAATTAACTTTTACAAGTGTCGAGTCTCATTCCTTCAGATTTTAATTATTGGAGATTTTAAAAAATGTAATTTTTTTAACTTTCTGTTCTTTTATCTCGCTCTCTCTAAATCCCATCTTTTTTCCCTCTCTTTATTTCGCTTTCTGTACATGATTTGGCATTGAATGAAATATTCTAACTTACACTTCCTGGTTTAGACTCTGCTTCGTGCAATAAGAATTCTTCAATCTGATTGGTTGAGCACATACACAGTTGCTTTCCCTGTTCATACAGATCCCAGATCCCCTGTAGAGGGTGCCACGCTGAAATGGCTTTCTAATCACCACAAGTTCCAATGCAAATGCCCATAAAAAGTGTGTGGGCAAGTGAATTCATAAGACCTAGAGTGTCATTTTCTCCCCATCACATAGGCAGGAGCAATTTGAAACAATTTGAATTTGCAAATAGGACAGGAGAAATTTTGGTTGAAAACTATCCACTGCCATGAATCCTGTCTTTAACTGAGAGAATGGACTGTCTGTGCCATCAGCAATAAATATCTCTTAATACTTCAGGTGAATAGATGGACATATTTTGTGTTAGTTTTCCCCCTGGTAGGCTGTCTTCTCCCATTAACTGTCCTAAAACTGATATCACTTTTAATCGGACATAAGAACAGGAGTAAACCATTCAGTCCTTCAATCAGATTATGGCTGATCTGTACCCCAACTCCATTTACCTGCCTTTGAGCTATATCCCTTGATACCCTTACCTAACAAAAATCTATCGATCTTCATCTTGAAAATTTCAATTGACTCAACACCCACAGCCTTTTGCGGAGCAGTGTTACAAATTTCCACTACCCTTCGAATGAAAATATTTCCTGATTTCACTCCTGAATGGTCTAGCTCTCATTTTAAGATTCTACCCACTATTCCAGAAACTATTTCTAGAAATAGTTTCTCTGTATCAACCTTATCGAATTCCTGTAACATTTGAATTTTTAATTGGATCATCACTCAGCCTTCTAAACTCAAGAAAATCAAGCCAAGTTTATGCAACCTGTCCTCATAATTTAACCCTTTAAGCCCTGGTATCAGGGAAACACGGTGGCATAGTGGTTAGCACTGGTGCCTCACAGCGCCAGAGACCCGGGTTCGAATCTGACCTCGGGTGACTGTCTGTGTGGAGTTTGCACATTCTCCCCGTGTCTGCGTGGGTTTCCTCCGGGTGCTCCGGTTTCCTCCCACAGTCCAAAAATGTGTGGGTTAGGTTGATTTGGCTATGATAAATTGACCCTTAGTGTTAGGGGGGATTAAATATGTGGGGTTATGGGGATAGGATGGGATATGTTAGGGGGAGTTAAATACGTGGGGTTATGGGGGTAGGGTGGGATATGTGTACTGTGGGGATTAAAGCAGGGACAGGGTACTGGATTTGGATGATCAGCCATGATCGTATTGAATGGCGGAGCAGGCTCGAATGGCCTACTCCTGCTCCTAGATTCTATGTTTCTATCATTCTGGTGAGTCCATGCTGTACCCACTCCAAGACCAATATGTCTTTCCTGAGGATTGTTGCCCAAAACTGAAAGCAGGACTCCAGATGGGGTCTGACCAAGGCTCTGTACATCTAAAACATAATGTGTTCTCCCCTTTGTATTCCAACCCTCTAGAGATAAAGGCCACCATTCCATTAGCCTTTTTGATTACTTTTTGTACCTGTACACCTGCTTTTAGTGATTTGTAAACATGGACATTTAAATCCTTTTGATCCTCCACAGATCCCAATCTTCTACCATGAAGAAAATATTCCTATTTGACTTCCTTGGCTCCAAACTGGATAACTTCCCATCATTGCACTCCATCTACCACAGTTTTGCTTATTCAATTAATCTATCTTTGTAACTTCCTGCTCCCAGCTACTTACTGTGCTGCCTAACTTTGTGTCATCTGCAAACTTGAGTATATAACTCTATTCCTTCATCCAAGTGATTGATATATATGGTGAAAAGCTGAGGTCCCAGTACAAATCTTTGGGGAACAGTCTGTCTCCTACTTCTCAGCCAATGTCACAAGTTTACCTCCAATTCCTTGTGCTTTTATTTTTGCTAATAATCTCTTGTTAAATGACTTCTGGAAGTCCATATAGACAACATCCATAGACACCATGTTAGTGATATCCTCAAAATATTTAACTGGATTAGTCAGACATGATCTACCTTTTTTCATATCCATGTTGCCTCTCTTTGATCAGCTAATGTTTGTCCAAATGCTCAGTCACCCTGATGATAGATTCCAGTAACTTTCTCACAACTGATGTTAAACTGACAAGTCTGCAGTTTCTTGGTTTCTCCCTCCCTCTCTTCTTAACTAATGGAGTGACATTGCAATTTTCCAGTCCAACGGCACAATTGCAGAATTTAGAGAGCTTTGGAAAATTATGATTGACTTATTTTCAATTTCCTCACCTATTTCTTTTTAATATCCTGGGGTGGAAAGCATCAGGTTCTCAAGATTGGTTTATCTTGAGTCCCATTATTTTCTTCATTACTGTTTAAAAAATAACTTGTATTAAATCCAATAATTTCCTCCCCTTGACTTATTTTGTCCTCTTCCTCTACTGTGAAATAAAAGTATAGTACCCTATCTTTAAAAAAGGAGATAGAACAAGTCCAGGGAACTATAGACCAACTAGCTTAATGTCAGTGATAGGAAAAATAATGGAATCCTTATTCAAAGATGTAATGGGAAAACATCTAGAAACTGAAAATATAATAAAGAGTAGTCAGCATGGATTTCAAAAGGGAAGATCATGCTTGACCAAACTTATTGAATTCTTTGAAGAAGTAGCTGAAAGGGTAGATAAGGATAATGTGGTAGACATAATATATTTAGATTTTCAAAAGACCTTCAATAAGGTACCACAAAGTGGACTCATGACTAATATTAGAACATGTGGAGTCAGGGGACAAGTAGCAGAATGGATAGCAAGCTGGCTACAAAACAGGAAACAGAGAGTAGGGGTTAAAATTAGTTACTCAGACTGGAAAAAGGTGGGATGTGGTGTTCCACAAGGATTGGTCCTAGGACCACTGCTGTTCACCATTTACATAAACAATTTGGACTCGGGGAATCCAAAGTACAATTTCAAAATTTACGGACATCACCAAATTGGGGGTATAGTTAATACAGAGGAGGACTGTGACAAAATACAGGAAGACATTAATAAACTTGCATAATGGGCGTGTAATTGGCAAATGAACTTCAATATAGATAAGTGTGAGGTAGTACATTTTGTAGGAAGAATAAGGAGGCCACATACTGCTTGGATAATAAGAGTCTGAATGAGGTAGAGGAGCAATGGATATGGGGGTACAGATACACAAATCACTAAAAGTAGCAACGCAGGTTACTAAGGCAATAAAAAAAGCAAATAAAAGCACTGGGGTTTATTTCTAGAGTCATAGAATTGAAAAGCAGAGAAGTTATGTTAAACTTGTATAGAACCTTGGTTAGACCACACTTGAAGTATTGTGAACAGTTCTGATCTCCATATTATAAAAAGGATATAGAAGCATTAGGGAAGGTGCAAAAAAGATTTACTAGAATGAATGATACCAGAACTGAGAGGAAAGATTGAACAGGCTGGGGCTTTTTTCTCCAGAAAAGAGAAGACCTGCTAGAGGTCTTTAAGATTATGAAAGGGTTTGATGGGGTAGACGTAGAGAAGATTTTTCCACTTGCGGGTGAGAACAGAACATGGGGCCATAAATATAAGATAGTCACTAATAAACCCAATAGGGAATTCAGGAGAAACTTCTTTATCTAGAGAGTGGAATAGTTGAGGCAACTAGCATAGTTGCATTTAAGGGGAAGCTAGATAAACACAAGAGGGAGAAAGGAATAATGGGATATGTTGATGAGGTTAGATGAAGAAAGTTGGGAGGAGGCTTGTGTGGAGCATAAACACTGGCATGGATCTCTTGAGCTGAATGATCTGTTTCTGCGCTCTATGTAATACTATGTAATATTCATTTAATAAATCTGCCATTTCCTTATTGTTCATTATAGTCTTGTCTGCATCTATCTTTAATGGTCCCACATTTCCCCTTATCACTCTGTTTCTCTTAATATATTTATTAAAAAAAACTTTTACTGCGAGCATTGATATTTCTTGCAAGTGTTTTTTCATATTCCCCTTTTGCACCTCTTATTACTTTCTTCATATCCTTTGGTTACTTTTTATTCCTCTCCCGGTATGCTGGATTTCCACTTTTCCTTGCATTTAGGTACAACTTTTCTTTTCACTTGATACTGCCTCTTACCTCATTGCTTAACTGCAATAGATTCAAATATGAGATTAACTCTTACTTAAGACTATTATGGCTGTTCATTCTTTAATGTTTTAACACCTCTCCTTACTAGGAATAATATTGTACCCTGTGATGACAAACAGAATATAATACTACAAAAAGCCTGAGGTACTAAATTCTTTCTTGAGGATTCCTATACCAATGATGCTTATAGTTTCTTCAGGGCAATGGGTGGGAGAAGGGACTGAGAACCTACTGTTCACTAGTACTGATCAGTTGAAGTTTTATTCTATGAGAATGAAGAATGAGGAAAGCATCTCTGTGGTCATTTTGGATGCAGTACTTTTCTGTGAATCATTTAATTAGTGCAACTAATCACTCCAATATCGATGAAGGTCAGGCAGGCTCTCTTGTGCTTTGTTTTGCTGAGGTAGGGTTATCCTGACCTGCAGCCATTTTGATGAAAGACACGAGGTATGTGATATGTTTAAAGATAAGCTTTTCTTTATATGATGATATAAAGTGCTATGCATTAATATGCTTTGCTATGGGCCACTGGTATTGAAGTGAAGTCAGGAAATGAGAGCAGAAAAGTGGCAGAGATCAATGGAAAAGATTTAAAAGGTGAGAAAATGACCTTCCGTCAAATTAAGCAGTACCTTAAAATAGAAAAACAAAATTACCATAAGAGACGTGGCTGGATACATTCTATTAACTGATGTGACCTTTAAATATGATCATAAAAACTCCTTTTGTAGCTGTGAACTACCATGTGAGACGGGGGGAAAAATCATTGCCTGGTGCACATTATACAATTTGAAAATAATAATACTTCGAGACCATTTTTTCTCCTCCATGGGCACCAAAGATTTGTCTTTTCCCTCTAGATACAGCCCTCAGAAAATAAATATGAGAAAAGTAAAGCGAAACTGAAATGAAGGGCCACGTACATAACCCTCAGTGGCTATGTTCTGTCCAGTGTAAAAGGATGGTAGCATGTTCATTTTTTCTACAGCTACTTTTCCGATATACAAATTGCCCTCTCCCCACCTAATTGTTTCCTCGATCCTCCTCATGACAGGGTCGGAGTTTGTTTCTGGCTTGCTTCGTTCACTACTATCCTATCCCTCTGCATAGTTAAGATCTGTCTTTCTTGGCCTGTATTGTATATACAATTGATTTTTGTTCTTCTGATAGGAGAAACTTGCCATTCTAGGCTCATGAAGAGTCTGACCCATTCTGTCCTACATTTTGTTTTTAAAGGCACTGTAGAAATACAAAGCTTTCTTTCTTTTTTTTCTTTATCTGCTTGTCCTCCCCACCCCCACGTGTTAGTTTTCACGCTGCCTGTGCTAAAGAGGAAGAAGGGTATATGCAAATAACATCCTGAGCATTAACCAGGAGGTGAGAGGAGAATTGGCCTGATAAATGTGGAATATGGATTATTCCTGTGATCTGGTACACAAGACTAACGTGGCCAATATTGTATCAATGCCCTCACAGAGGATTAGAATACCCTTTTACAAACATTGTCAGGCTCTAATTTAAACTAATTTTTCCATTACAGAAAAGGAACTGTGACCAAAAAAAAAATCCCACAACCTCTTTCTTAGAACTAGATCCTAAATTATTAGTTTAGTCATAAATTGGAAAAATGAACCGGAACAGATTATTTATCTTATTTTTTTAAACTAGCTGCTCTGTGGTGTTGCTGTTGGTGAGTCAGAGGATATGCTATTTTATAAGGACAGCAGTGTTATACCATGAGCACACACAATGTATTATAGAATCTTTGATTTCCTGTGACACTGCTCACAGACAATAAAAAATGATAACTTAGAAATGACGGGAAGTCCTGCTCTGCCACAAAAACTATGGTACGGCAGGACCTCCGTCTGCATCACCGCCTTGGCTCCGACTGTATTCCAAATCCTGGGAATGGGGTCATTTGAATAATAGTGGGGACAGCAGAATTCCAGAGTGGCTCCTTGTTGCATTGTCTAGACTGGTCCAAGTGTTGAAAGGGAAAAATGTTACTCGATCTTTCCTCCTTCGCTATTGTGCATTTTCCAAATGGTAATTGACCTCTCTGAGTTTGATTATCATTTGTGGGGTCTACCTACAACACTTGGATGGCAAGGATGCCTGTGGAAGAAGTGCTCCCCAGTCAGAATTCTCAGTGAAGCCAGGAAGGGGCAGAAACTGGTTCCTCCGCCTATCACACCCACCCAGATTGCACTAATTCCGCTCCCTCATCCATGCCTTTGTTACCTTTAGACTTGACTATCCCAACGCACTCCTGGCTGCCTCCCACATTCTACCCTATGTAAACTTGAGGTGATCCGGGTCTGTCTGCGCTGAGCAGACCCAACACACAGCGGCGGGTTCACAGCGGGGGACACAATTCAGGTAATTAGTGGCTTGTTTAAAATGAATTTCAGCTCACCTTCTGCATTTGACAGCTCGCCCACGGGGTCCACGCTGGTTGTGGACCACATCAGTGAAGCTGAGGCGGGGGTTCAGTGGCCATTGGATCAGCTGTTGAGTTGACAGCTTCAAATGTACTGTAAAAGCTCCCACCTTACAGAGATATCTTCCCTCAGCCACAAACTCTTCCTCATTGCATTTCCACAACAGATTTACCATGCTGCATGTCTTTACACAAGTCTCCATCCAGTCTGAACTCATTATCTCTCCCACCATTGACAGATCGCTTCTGTCATCTCTACTTCACCTGCCATCTATTCCATCAGCATGGGTGCCCTTTATACTCTCTCACTTTGGTCCTCAAAATCCTACCACGATCAGCCCCAACACCAGCAGCACCAGGCACACCAGCAGCACCAACAACAAAACCACCTACCTTCTCTGCAATCACATGATGCTGCACAGGACAGGGGGCATCAGCACCCGACCACATTGCTGCCTGGGAGACCAGGGATGACTCACCATGGCCAGATTTACTTCACTTGACACTGTACACCTTGGCTGCCAGATGATGCACCAGGTTGGCACCACACCACACCAACAACATAAAGCATCCCTACAATGCCCAAGCCATTCCTTTCATACTCATCATCATTGCGGGTGGTACAGTTATGTCTCACCATTCAATGCAACTCACTAAGTCACTTCCAGAGGTGCACACAAATCTGTCCAAGAGTGCAATGTGTTGAAAATAAAGGTTTCAATGTTTGACACCACATTAACAGAAACTTTACATGAACATTGCATAAAACACCCAAGTGCCTACCCTTGTGTGTTGTTAGTTGGTATGATTGCACTAGGATGAGGGTGAGTGTGAGGGGTGGCTAGTGAGATGGGGAAGTGATAATGTAGATAGAGAGGGATCAGTGGAGGTGCAAGGTATGTTTGAGTGAGTAAGGATGTGCAGGAGTAGGGTAGGGAAGGCAGAGTGATGGGGATATGATGAGAGGCACAGCAGGATGAGGTTAAGTGTGGCTTTGTACTAACATTTTGTGATCTCCTGAGATCATTGAAAGGTTTGCACTACTGCACCCAGGTCCTCCTGACCACATCTCTGCTCGTGCCCTCCTGTGCAATGTGCAACCAGGTCATTTTGATCTCCTGGGGAGGTCTCTTCCGCCCATGGGAAGGGAAGAGGACCTCCCTGCGTGCTGTGGGAGAGCCTGGGTGGAATCCTCCACCTCTGTGCAGTCATTGTCAGTGTTTGCAGCACCTCAATGCTGCAGAACACTGACAGCAGAAATGTCAAAATAAAGTTGGCCATGGTCCCTTTAAGGAAACCGGCTGATAACATGTCATCAAATGACATCACCAGACCCGCTTCCTCCAATTGGCCGGCAAATGTGCTGGGCGGGCTTAACAAGCCCAATCACGGTAAATTCATTTCAGACAGCGGGATGGAGCCAGCAGCGGGGTCAGGACCCGCCACCGACGTTGGCCCGCCACGGACCCGCCGAGGCCAGCAAAATCGCGGCCTATCTCTTCCCCACTATTTTCTTTCTCTTTTGTATGCTTCTAGCATTTCTGTTTGGCTCTTGTACATGCCACTTGTGCAGTTGCCCTTCTGTTAGTGACACTGGGGCAACCAGATGTCACCCCGATTGGTTTATTTAAAGTCATTTTTTCCTTCCTTTACTGAGGTACTCAATATCAACGTTTTAACTTTGTTTAAAGCCGAGGGTATAGCTACTTTTCCTATAAGGAAGTTGCCCCTCCCCACCTACTTGTTTCCTAGACCCTACTCCTGGCAGGAGCCAGAATTTTTTTTCTGGTTGATTTTGTTTACAACTAACCTAGTACTCTTCTTAGAGTTAAGATTTTTTTCTTGTCTTGTATTTACAATCTTTTTGGTGGTCTGGTGAGGAAAAGAGTTGCCCGAGTGGACAGATGCAGTTTAATTTTTAAAAAAGTGTGAAGTAGCACATTTGGGAAAAATAACAGTGAAAGGAATTATATCCTAAATAGTAAGAGGAGTTCTACCTATCGCCCCGACCTAATTGTGAACCTGACCCACATTCCTGGATCAGGCCGTATTAAAGATGCAAGATGAGCTACCAGTGGGATCCCTGCCACACAGAAGGGTGCCTGCTGTTGCCAGGCAGTAGAATTTAGTGATGCTACAGTGAGACACCAGCCAGAAGGAGGATGGGCCACCATTAAAGGGGACAGAAGCACCCTCAAGAGTTTAATTACCATTTTTATAAAAGGTTCTGAATAAGTCGTGATCTATTTTATTCATAGTAGTTCAAAGCAACTTCGCCAAATCTTTTGCGTGATTTGATTGATTGTTTCCTGCTACTTGTCAATTCAGGATTGGTAACATTTTTAAAAATGAGATCATTCTGTTACTTAGTTGCGTCCCATTGCTATTGTTCCTAGCAACTTTGCTCACTTTTGATTTGTACATTCCTTATTCAGTTCTGATTTGTTGCAGTTTTATGAATATGAAATTTAAGCCAATTGGGTGTATTGTTGGCCAAACATATTGCATTTAAAAAGATGTGCACCAAGGTCTGATGCCAAAGTGTGATCCTGTGGTATGAGAGAGATAGCTTGCATAAATACAAATGGATTAACTACAAACCTCTTCACACTGAGGACTAACACACTAGAACCTTACCTAAAACAGTACATTTAGTTTCAAACTATCCTTATCTCACACTCACAATATTTAGCGATCTCGTATAAATGCCATGTGGTAAATAGAAATTTCAGATAACTGGGAACTATACTTAATATGGAACTCCTAAATCTAGGTTTGAGGTATAAAACTGCTAGTTACAGTCACTAATGCAAATCTTTATAATTATTATTTTTGTTGTACAGGATTAATATCACAGTAATAAGCCACTGCCATTCCAAGAGCAAAAGCAAATGATGGTGGCAATCTGAATGTGACACATTAACAAAGGTGGGCCGGCATTCCAATGACATTATTAGCGTGGTTTTTTCAGTGTCACACTCTATGAACTGAAAACTTAAAAAATTGACTCACCCAGAGAGACTGGAGTTTTGCTCAACCTGTTGACAGTCTGAATTAAAGCAATAAAGAATAGATGTCATTTTTGTTTGTTTTACAGTAGGTGGTGAGTCAGTACTTGTTGCCTTCAGTTTTACCAGTTGATGACATGATGGCATTCAGTTAAAGATTTATTCCTTATGTATTCAATGTTTTAGAGGTGTGAAAAGCCATCTGTTAGTCTTGAAGCTCATGGTTTACATAAATAATCTAGACTGGAATAGTTAATTTATGTTCACAATTATTAGGCAGTTTTGCAATGCATTCAACATTGGTTAGGCAGATTTATGCAAATTAAACAAAAGCAACAGCTCAAGTTTAGCTTACCTGTAATTAAGCAAGTATTGTAATGCGCTAAGAACAGGTGCTGGAAAGTACATGATGAATGCATTTTCTACCATCTCCTGCTGTTGCCATACTGTAGAACCAATCCCATGGAGTTTAATGAGCCAGTTATATAATTTTATCACCAGATGTAAATCTACTGTCAGGGTTGGGTTGACATTAATAATTTTGGACACTTAGAGGATACTTATTGCTAGTCAAGATCAGAGCATATATACTTGCAATTGTGTTTGTTTAATGAGACCAATCATATCAAGAGAATGTTTTATGTACTATGAAGACCATCTCATGAAGAAGCTTCTATGGTAACACTTTGAGCTTTTACAATCAGTTTTGATTTGTTAAAGTTTTTATTTTGCTGTTTTATAACTACAGGTATGCAAAAGTGTTGCATTTTTCTGAATTATTTTAGATAACCAATATATGACACCAATAGACTTTCTTTAAGTGCAGAATCAGTTTTTTAAAGTGGTAGAAAAAGAGGACAAATCGTGTTAAAAGTTGACATTCCACACTTTCTCAAAGGTAATTATTACATATAACTGTGATTCAACTAATCAGAAGCTGGTCTAACAAGGTCTAATAAATAACATTAGATATACTCCCCATATCTTTACTATGCATTTTTGTTGATTGCAATGTTTCATTCATATTTTTTCTCCTATTCTATTTTTGTTCTGTTTATATTTTTGAGTTGCTTTCATTCCTAGCATTAAAGAAAATGCTTTGTCTGAGTTCAATTAGGACTCAGCTTATTCCTTCAAACTCAAAAATGCGAGATGTAATAAGTGTTATTTTCTTCACCAGCTCACTGCAAAGTTAAGGTTCTTAGCAGCAGTTCCATGTTAGAGCTAGAAAGGAACAGTTGTCCATAATCAGTCGACAATATCTTCGACATGTTTCTCCCCACCAGTTCCTTTCCTGTCATTATTGCTCTCTCACACAGTCTCGCTCAAACACAGAGAACAGAGAGGAGTAAAGTGCATCACTTTTTTCTCAACAGTTCAATGTTTTAGACATGTGAAAAGCCATTTGTTAGTCTTGAAGAATTGCTGACAGTTTTCACATTTTAGTATCTGATTTCACTGCTACCATCCCCCCTCCAAGAACACCCCACCTCCTCTATGTGTTTATGATATCCTCTATTGCCCATTCCATGTCTCTAATATTCCCACCCCACCTATATAGCCCGTTCTATGTTTTCACCCACTGCATGATTCCAGTATATCCCCTCTCCTTTCATCCCTTTGAAATCTTCATGTCCTCTATCTCCAACCTCTCCTGGCAGGTAAGCCTCAACCCTCCTTTCTACCCGCTTCCTACCTGCCTCTATCTGCCAGCACCATTCTTCTCCATGACTGATTATGCCTTTCATCATGAAGTTTTACTGCTCCCTCTCAGGTTTTCTTTTGTCAGCTATGAAGGGAATGACATGATGATCAGACTCTCCTTGCCTTCTCAGCATCAGCAAAAGTGTTCTATTTTCTTCACTGATGTTCCAAATGCCAGGATAGTCCCACCCCTGTCACTGTGCAAAAGAAATGACAGAGCAAGTGGGTATGAAGGGAAAAGTAGGACGAACAATAGAGGACGCAGAAGAACTCTTCTTTCCATCACTCCCCAGGGCTTCCCATAACATTTTCCTCTGATTTCTGATTACATATCCTCAAAAAGAGTCTAGTATAACCAGTCTGCTCACATTGCTTTTGGCTGTCAGTGGCTTCCAGATTTTTTTTTTTTAATTAATTCTCAGGATGTGGACATTGCTGGCAAGGCTGGCATTTATTGCCCAACCCATTGCTTGAGAAGTTGGTGGTGAGACTTCTTCTAGAATACTTTATATCGGTTTTTGACACATCTGATGGCTTGCTAGGCCACTTCAGAGGACAGTTAAGTGTCAACCACGCTGGAGTCACCTGTAGGCCAGATTGAGTAAGGATGGCAGAGGGAAAATGTCCTTCCATACAAGGACATTTTCTCTCTGACCTCTCCAAGCCTCCAAAGTCACAGTCCTTCCTTGGTCATGTTCAATTATACTCTGCCCTGTAACCAGCTCCCCCCACACCTGCCCTCACTTCACCTAAGCACTCGACATGGTTTTGACTCACCATGTGCAATGCCATGGGAGATTAACTAGTAAGACATCAAAATTTACCCCTTCCACAAGTCCAAATGTTGATTCTTTACCCTTTTCTCAGATTGCGGTAAAGTAGGATTGGGGCAGATGTCTGTGGTCTATCTTCTGAGCTTGTACTTCTCATTCAGTCAGATTGTTTGAATTGGATGAATTAATTCTGTGTTTGTTTAAAGTTTTTTGGTAATACCCAGTTGAGAATACCCTCAGGGGATATTGTGACACATGATAGAGTTTCAACCAATTTCATGGTGTCACTGGTAATGGAGAGTTTGAGACTGACTGCAATCTTCACTTCAGCAGCAAGGGTGGTGTTTAATCATTACTAATATTAACCCTCGTTTGTTTCGACCCCAATGAGAAGTTTGAGAAATTTCCATTTATTTTTAATAGAAACTCATAATTGCTTTTGACCACTAAGGGTGGGCAAGGGCCACATTTGTTGTCCTAATTGTATGTTATTTCATATTTTATTTAGTATATTACACAAGCAAGAACAAGAACTGGGTTCAAGAGTTATTCCTGTGGAGGCCTTAATATATTTTCTAAAATATTAGCCATTTTCATGGTGCTACAATTAAAGAAAGACTTGCATTTATATAGCGCCTTTCATGACCACTGGACGTCTCAAAGCACTTTACAACCAAATGAAGTATTTTTTTGAAGTATAGTCACTGTTGTAATGTGGGAAACGCGGCAGCCAATTTGCGTACAGCAAGCGCCCACAAACAGCAATGTGATAATGACCAGATAATCTGTTTTTGTTGTGTTGGTTGAGGGATAAATATTGGCCAGGACACCGGGGATAACTCCCCTGCTCTTCTTTGAAGTAGTGCCATGGGATCTTTTACGTCCACCTGAGAGAGCAGACAGGGCCTCGGTTTAACGTCTCATCCAAAAGACGCATATTTTAATGGGTGTGGCTGACTACAGTAAGTAAAGTGCAGTAGTCAAGCATGTCAGTATGGTCTAAAGCTAATTATAGTGCAAAGATTGCAAAAAATGTTAATACATTTTATGAGTTACTAATAAACAACCTTATGTTTAGTGAACCAGCAGTGTTGTCACTTACTTGGCAAGTTCGTGCAGTTTATTACTGCTATTCATAGCCTTTTAATTATACTAAGGTGAAATGCATCTTAATACACTGGTGCCATAAAAAAACAGTGCTGGAAACCATTCTACTGCAGTTCTGCATTTAACATAAAAATGAGGAAACTAACTTTACAAATAAAGCAAATCAATGCAAAGATTTTTTGAATGTTATTTATTTTAAAAAAGCACAACATTTAAATGACGAGCTACATGTGCAATACCTGCCCCTTAACTTGTTTTCAGTATCTTTAGATGAATTGGTAGCTGAAGGTTGCTCAGTAAAGCCCAGAAAGGAGCCATTTTATTGATCAGAAAGTCAATAAAAAAGTTCTCTGGTAATACCCGCCAAGGAATGTGCCCATAGGATGGATTCCCCAAAGTGCAGTCCATTATAGATGGCATACATGCAACCATATGGCCTCTGCCCCCAACTCCACCCCTTAAAAAACATAAAGGCATTCTTGTCCATGAATGTACACTGATGTGGCCATCACTACAAATCATACACATCAATGCCCATCATTTTAGCGGTTGTCATGATTTAGTTACTTTATAGCAATCAGTGATTTTTTCAAGGGTTAGGAAGACTGGATGGATGGGTTTTGGGGGAACCAAGGCTACCCACTGCAACTCATGACCCTTTGAGACATCTACAGAATTACACCTGAAGAAGGACACAATGGGCTCGATTTTGCCAAGCACAAGGAGACGGGTTTGGAGGCGTGCGAGGTGGTAAAATCGTCAAAAATGTCGGGCGGGCACAATCCTGCCTCCATCCCGCCTCCATCCCGCCTCCGAGCAATTTTCCCAAATGCGTGTTTTCTGACCCCCTTTCCATCCCGCCTCCAAGAGGCGGGATAGGCCCTTAAGGCCCTTAACAGCCCCTTAATTGCCTCTATTATCCCATTTTGAGAGGCCTTTCCGATTTTTTGACATTTCTCTCATCCTCCAGATCTCCTCTGGAACACGCCAGGTAATCCTGGCTGCCTAACAAGTGGACTGCTTACTAACAGCTGCAGCTTCACCGTTACAAAGGAGTTTTCACCAATGATCATTTGCAGGTGGCAGAACTTTGTTGTCTCAGGTCTGGGCGAGCATTTAGCAGGCCTACTCATTGTTGTGGAAGTTTGGAGCCTGACACCCATCTCCAGTGTGACCTCGTGGGAAACCCCTCTCCCCACCTTGACTGAGCGCTTCCTCAACTGAGGCATATACCAGAGGCATGGCGACCATTTAATTCCTTTCCTCCTGGACATCAGATTCGGATGAAGACCATCCGCAGCAGCAGCAGAACCATGAACAACAGCAGCACCAACAGCAGGAACATCAACAGGAGCACCAAGCTGCTAGTCACCCACCTGAAGCTGCACAGGCCAGAAGGCGCCAGCGCGCGACAACATTGGTGCCTGGGATGCAAGGGATGCACTCATCTTGGCCAGATTTGGTGAGCCTGCACAATCAAACATTTTTGTCTCACACCTTCTTACCAGAGCATCGACAATGGACAAGAACCTGCAGATTCCTATCACAATGACCACCATACTGACAATTGCAAGGCGCCCTAAGCCCTCAATGTGCGAGTCCCATTTGCAAAATGACACAGGCCACAACTTCAACAGTTTGCCATCAAATCTGTTTATAATACAATGATAATGATGGTTTATCCAAATACATTACATCACAGCACCCAAGTGACTACCCTTGTGACTACTTGTACTTTATCTTCCTCTTACGCGTGCTCCTACGTGGTGCTTCCCCTGTGGCTTCAGCAGATGTGGAGGCCCCTTGCTCACTTTCTTGCTGCTCCTGCTTCGACACCTTTTGTGGGTGTCCTCTGGGGTTGCGAGCCTGTGAGGGCTCGGCAACAGTCTGCTGCTCCTGCGGCTGTGCAGGGGTTGAGACGCCCATCTCAGTTAGGTGAGGACTCTGGTGGGGCTCTGACCGAGGGCTCTGCAGTGGCATGGCCGTGTGAGCGCTTGGAGAGGAGCCCCCACTTCCTTGTTCTCTGCCACCAACATCCCTCTTATGGGTCAGCCCCACTTCAGAGCTAGCAAGTGGCTTGACAGCACCTTGCTGCACTTCACGGGGGCCATGAGGACCCGTTTTTGCACTGGAAGTCCTACTCCAGAGGATTTCCATGAAGGTCTGGTTTCTATGCTCAATAGCTGACCATCGCTCCTCAAGAGATGTCATTCTAGTCTGAACAATTACCATCTTTTCCATACTCTGGTGACTAAGCTCCTCCAAGGCCGTAGCCATCCTCTTCTCTACCGTAGCCATCCTCTCCTCTACGGTAGCCAGCCTTACCATGGAGTTAGCCATCCTTTTCACGGAGGTTGCCATCCTTTCCACGGTGATGCGTTCATGCGCCAATGCCTCCACAAAAGCTCTGCTCATGTTCGCGATGGACTCCTCCATTTGCTCCACACTCGCAGCAACCCTGGAGACAAAACCTGTCAGAGACTCCTGCGCCTGTTCCTGGAGTTCCAGCACCGCTCTCCTTCTGGATGGACCCGGAGGCACAGGGTCGACATGCAGCTGAGCCGAGCTGGCAGAGTCCTGCGCCCTCCGACGAGGACTCTCCACTGCTGACCCTGTCTCCACCATCTGCTGATGCTCACTTGTAAGCTGTGATACACCAGGTGCCAACAATACTCTATCTCGCGAAGGTCCCACCGAGGTGTGAGTGTCTGTGCTGGTGCTGGGTGCGATGAATTCTGCTGACACTGCACCCTCAGAGGTTGCAGCTTCCTCTGAGGAGTCTGGAAGCTCAGGCTCTTCCTCCTGGACAGTGGGGACGGGGGGTTTCGATGGTCCTGTGGGGGAGTAAAGGAAAGAGTTAGAGATGTGAGGTCAAGGTTACATGCACAATGAATAGTGCAGATGATCATAAGTCAATCTGTTAGAGCATCAGATTCATTATCAGTGACTCATGCAATGTCAATGAGAGAGATGCCAAACTATTCTGTCACCAGCTTGCTGTGATGCGCCCGTCTGTCCATCCCCCACTTGGGTATCGTCCTCGATCCCAGCAATTTCCAGGGCCGCCTCCTCCCAGGGAGTGAGCTGGGCTACTGAGGGTGGCCCTCCTCCTGTCATGGCTCTTGCCCTCTTATTGTGAGCTCTGTTTTCCTGCAATGAGGGACACAAGTGGAGTTTGAGTGAGAATGAAGGAGTGAGTGTAGAGAATCCATAGCATAGATGCTTAGAAGGATACACAGGACCCTCCCTGTGTGTTGTTGTCATTGCATCACAGTGATAGGGAGTGTGAGGGCTGCATGGTCCAATAGTTAAGTGAATGTGACCATAGAGAGAGAGGGAATGGGTAAGGGTGCAGGCATGTAAGTGTCAAGTGGCATGTGGAGGAAGAGGTTGGCAAAGCAGAGTGCTGGTGAGGAGAGGCGATGGGGATCAGATTGAGGGTGATGGGAAAGTCATACTCACTTTTCCTGTGCGGAGAAGGTCATGAAACCTCTTCCTGCATTGCATCCAGGTTCTGCGGCTCATTGAAATGGAGTTGACCTCCTCGTACACTTGCAGCCTCACAGCTTTTGTCTGCTGGGGTGGCTTTTTTCTCCCTGAGGAAGGGAACAGCACTTCCTTATTACATCTGGCTCCGTGCACCAGAGCTTGGAGGGAAGGCTCATCAAACCGAGGTGCACACTTTTGCTTGATCGTTGACATTGTCGGGAAATCAACTCCTTCATACAATTTGCAGAGCCTTTGCAGTCTCCAGAAGAAGCAAGGCTGGTTGCAGGCCTTAAATCCAGCAGCATTGATGATGTCATCGGAGGCGACTTTCTGTATAGAAGCATAGAAGCATAGAAGATAGGAGCAGGAGTAGGCCATTCGGCCCCTCGAGCCTGTAAGGGATTCCTGACCCTGCGTGTCTCGCAGCCTGTGAGATTCACGCGGCTCTGTGCAGCCTGTATGTCAGTGCGGGTCTAGGCCTTGTTGCCTGTTCTGGTCTCCAGCCAGTCTGGGAACACTAGACACACCTGTGAGTGGTTCGAATCACTCTCCCTTACGGTTCTAGACACTGGACTTAGATGCGAGAGCAGTAATGGAGATAAAACTCATGTAGGCTTGGTTTGACTGGTACGAAATGGAAAATCTTTATTGCATGATACTTAAAATTATGAAATACATGTCATAAGCACAGATTAATGACAGTACAATCTTACAAACAGTTATGTAGTCGATCTTAGGTAAACGAGGAACGAACGGCACAAAGTAAATAGGGGCACACATTACAAATATCCTTAATCCTTAAACCCTCCCCTATCAATATCTATCCTAAACTAGATTCGTAGGATCTCGAGACTCATGCTCACCACTCGTGATAACTCGGAGAAATTCCGAATAGCTGATCGGATGGTTTTCACCGCAGCACCCACGTGTCGGTCAGGAGATCTCCTGGTCCCACTTGTTTACTTGCTTCTGCTGCTCCGGCTAGCAGGCTGGACCGTCTGCTGTGATGAAGACCTGTGTTGGTTGGTTTAACAGGTACTCTTGGAGCACAGTTATCGATATCGTCGCTACGATATGTTTGCACGTTCCAGTTGCTTTGGGCACAGTCCAGTTATCATCGATGCAATATGTTTCGTTGCAAGTTCAAGAGAAGTCTTCCTGGCGAGGAAAACTTGGCTAATCGACCTACAGGCGCGGTCGGGATTTTACTGACCGTGGCGATGGATATGGTCTTCCTCTCTTCTCATCTCATCTCATCTCATCTCATCTCATCTCGGGCCTTCGGTTCCGCTGCCAGTTACCAACATAGGTCTTCGTTACGCGACACGAGGTAGATCCGAACGGATCAGAAAGTTCAACAGTCTTTTCAGAAGAGGCAACAGGCAAGCAGAAGCCCAACTACGAGTACACAGGAGCAGCCACGAGGTTACGAATCGACCGGATAAAAACACAGGAGCCAGCGAGCAAGAGCAAGAGAAAGAATGGACGGTTTGGAGCCTGCAATTGTAGTGCAAAATCTTCCGTTTCCCGCCCAACTATAATGTCCATTCTTTTGTTTAGGGTTTGGCGCCCAAATGTCTTGTATGGGTGATCTCCGTTCTTAATGGGTTTCGGGGCTACTCGTAAATGTCTGAGTACCTGTTAATATTTCTCCCATTGTTAAATCGGTCGGTGTTCTCCCTGGAGGGGTTTGGGGCTTCCAAGTGTCCTGTATAACTACCTGCTAACGGCTCTCTCATCGTAGAGTCGTTGGGATTTTACATATTAATGTCTTTTGGATGGGCCCTTGATTACTCGGTACAATGGCTTTCCTTTGTACCTGGGAGACCGATTCCAGTATCTATGTTTATACTGCAAACCCATAATGTCTCGTGTATTATCTTCACTGTGCTGAATCTTAATCGATCTTGCACAAATGTTTATTGGAACGCCATCTTGTCTGCCTGTTGAAAAGTCTAGAATGTTCTGTCACGAGGTGCGGCGGCCATTTTACAGGCTGCTTGTGTCCACTTTAAACCTGCCAGCATTCTGCTGAAATAAAAGCTGTTTGAACGAAACTCTGTGTTTTCTCCTTATTAACAAAATCGCGATATATTGCGAATTCTACAAGCCTGCTCCGCCATTCAATGCGATCATGGCTGATCATCCAAATTCAGTACCCTGTCCCTGCTTTCTCCCCATATCCCTTGATCCCTTTAGCCTTAAGAAATATATCCAACTCCTTCTTAAATATATTTAATGAATTGGCCTCAACTGCCTTCTGTGGTAGAGAATTCCACAGGTTCACCACTCTCTGGGTGAAGAAATTCCTCCTCATCTCAGTCTTAAATGGCTTACCCCTTATCCTTAGACTGTGACCTCTTGTTCTGGACTCCCCTGCCATCGGGAAGATCCTTCCTGCATCTAGTCTGTCTAGTCCTGTTAGAATTTTATAAGTTTCAATGAGATCCCCTCTCATTCTTCTAAACTCTAGCGAATATAAGCCTAACCGACCGAATCTTTCTTCATACGTCATTCCTGCCATCCCAGGTATCAGTCTGGTAAATCTTCGCTGCACTCCCTCCATGGCACGAACATCCTTCCTCAGATATGAAAAGACTCGTTGGGCCAGTGGTTCCCACACGCAGGAAATCAATACCCCAATTAGCGGAAAATCCCACTTTTTCAACACTTCACTTAGGAGTTGGGGTCCTGACACGATTTCCACCTGACACGCCCCAGCCCGCCCACACTGACAAAATCCAGCCCAATGAGTCATGCGCTGCTGCCAGGGTCTTATTGGAGCAGGACCATCTGGATGTCAAAGCAAAGATTCCAATTCATTAAATGATTGGGGAAGTCTTGCAGTACACCAGTGTATGGTACAGGTATATTCAGTGTGTTTTACCTTGGTGCTTAGTATCCACACAAACATATTGCAAATCATAGATTTAAATACACTAGCGGTGAGGTCAATTTTTGAAGTATCACAATGCTTAATTTAGATTGTACACTTTTTAATTATCCCCAGGTACTTTTCTGATAACCATGAAGATGACTGTTCGAATTGGCTCTAAATTTGATACATGTGGCATTTTCTGGACTGATTGTTGAACTCTTAAATCCTCAAATTGTAAGAAGCTGCAAATAGACCGAGTTAATTGTACAGACAACAGACTGAAGCCTTTATATGTCAATTTAAAATTGATCCTCTGTGATGATTGACATGTTTCCAATCAATGAGTTTTGACATGAAGTCAATTATTCAATGAAACTTTAACAACACAAGCACAGGGCTCAGATGCAACAATTGAATTATTTTTGTAGTTTATTTACTACTTCTGTCTGATTTTTATTCCCCTAAACCTGTGGGTGCTATGCACATTTCCAGAGCAAAATGGGCCGAAGACTTTCACCAATTTCACTCAACAGCTGCTGTAAGTGGTATATCTCATCTATTTCACCACATACTCCGTGGTGAGATGGGATTAGGAACCGTTGTATTGGGAATCATGGATAAGAATCAGCAAGCTGCTGCACTGTGGCACCTGTTAGGTAGGATTTCCCTCTGCCGTTCTGCCAGGTCAGTGGCAGTATTGGGTTTGGTGGGGGTGGAGAACTGAGCAGGGGCCTCTCATACCAGAATCCCACCCATTTTCGTGCTCATTCTGGTTTCCTGGTGTAATTTCTGCTGTGTGCCAAACACACTCTTCCATATATGGGCAGGCACATTTACTGGAGCAATAAGAAGCAACATCATAGACCAGATTTTTTGTCATTGTTGTCACTGCAGAAACAATGGACACTAAGAACACCGGAACAGAAGAGTTAACCAAAACTAGCATATGTTTAAAGGGTCAAAGCGGGATCAGCAATGGATTGAAGGAAGGGTCTTCATCGCTAGATTTTGTACAATTAATCAGAGGCTGCAAACACTTTTTCTTCTTCGAGCCTGCTTATCCCTTTAAGCTGCTATAGGCATCTGACTCCTGCAGCAACAGCTATTTCCCCCACTCCCCAAGTAATGAGCTCCCAAGTGCAGGTGGGAATACACTGAGAACCCACCGAGAAAATTTAACATACCTCAGAAACCTCACAGGAGTCAGTGGCAGGTCAGTTGAAGTGCTGCTTCACCATGCTGCCACTAGACAGGAAAATCCTCAGCAAAATTAAGTCTTCTGCTTATAGGAATAGTTGGCAGTGCTGGTAAACACTAAAATAAATTTCAAAAGTGCTTGCAGTGCCAATTGAAATGAATTGTGCATACTTATTAGGGGGAGACATTTCTACTGGATACCAAATGTTGGATCATTTCCCACTCCGGAGACTTGAGCACAAAAAACTAGGCTGACACTCCAGGGCAGTACGAAGGGAGTGCTGCATTGTTGGAGGTACCGTTGGATGAGATATAGGCCGAGATTTTCCAGGGGGTCAGCGGGCGCGATTGGTGGCGGGTTGGGTGGGAAAGTGTTTTTTTTCCCCAGTGAGTCGGGACCCCGCTGTGAACGCGCCACCACACGCCTTTCCCCGATGTTGGGTCTGTCAGCGCTGAGCAGACCCAACACGCAGTGGTGGGGGATCCAATTCAAATAATTATGACCTTGTTTAGAGATCATTAAGAATACATTTGAGCTCACCTTTTGATTTTATGTGCTCGCCCACGGGGTCCTCGCTGCTCGGGGATCACATCTGTTAAGCTGAGGTGGGAGATGAATTGCCATTAAATCAGCTGATTAGTTGACAGCTTGAAATGTGCGATAAAAGCTCCCACCTCACAGCTGTTCACTTTCCAAGCTCAGAAGCTGTTGCTTACTGCATTTGGAAGATAGATTGAGCTTTATACAGGTTGCAAGTGATTGGAGCAAACTCTCTATCCAGTGTCACCTCATTGGATGTAAAAGACCCCATGACACTATTTTGAAGAAGACCAGGCTAGTTATCCCCGGTGTCCTGGCCAATATTTATCTTTCAACAAATTATCTGGTCATCATCACATTGCTGTTTGTGGGTGCTTGCTGTGCACAATATGGCTGCTGCGTTTCCTACATTACAACAGTGACTGCACTTCAAAAGTACTTCATTGGCTGTAAAGCACTTTGGGACATCCTGAGGTTGTGAAAGGCGCTATATAAATGCAAGTCTTTTTTTATCCATGCACCACAATCACAAGTGTTTACTTCTGATAAGCAGCCACGATGGTTCTCAGAAGTGAAGAGACAGGAGTGTTTTTGTTGGCCCATCCCACCTTTTTAATGTGTTGTATTCAGATGGCCACCATCATTTGCTTTTGCTAATAATGAGTTAATAACCTTGGTCAGATTGTTGGGTTCAATATGGAGCAGAGGTGAGATGCCCAGTTTATGAGAGATAGGAAATCAGTAAACCTGCCACCCTGGATAGAAATGCACTCACTTTACAATCTAGCCAACAGCATCTTTGACAGAGCCCCCTGGAGATACCTTTGGTTATTCACCTGTCTATCTAGGGTATGTTGTTTGGAAAATTAGAAAACAGAGAAAATGGGGACAGATAGGAAAAGAACCAATATTTTAAAAATCTGCCATTATTATTCATGCACATATTGCAACTGATTTCCATTCAACCTTGGAACATAAGGTTGCACAAAGCTTTGTATACACCAAGGCCTTGAATTCTATCTCTGACAATTTCATCACAGAACCATTCTAGCTGCAGCATGTATTATCATCTATAAATAACCTTACATTTTGCACCACCATTTCTGTTGATTTATTAGAAATGTCTCAATAACCTTGCACACTAACATTATTGCATTCATAATCATAAACAACAGTGACTGCAGTGGAAAGGTGACAAATATATCATGGACTGGATACTTTGCTCAGATTTTATCAGTTAACATTGCAAAAAAGTCTCACAACTATTATGGAGAACTACAAGTGTTTAACTTCTGATTGCCAGAACACCAACCAGTCCAGGTGTTGCGTGTTAAGCTGCTGGACATATTCATCAATCATTTTGTGCGTCACAGCTGTTGCTTCTGCAAAACTTTTGACACCTGTGTGTTTTTTATTAACTTATTGTAATTACTTTATCTCATCCTTTTGTAAGATTTTGCCAACATTTGCGCCATTCTCTCACAAAGACAAAAGACAGCTGATGTAGTCTGCGAATGATACTCTGACTGGCTGCAAAGGCCTGCATAGGACTAGCTACTGAATTTATTCTTCCTCATATTTATGCCTGCCTCCCTTTCTACAGTTTACCTCCACTCAGGACCTTCTTCTCAATGCTCCAAAGGAAATCAGGAACTGGAATTTGATTGTAAGCAATCTAACCATAACATGCACTCTTACAGATGGTGCTGTGCTGGAACAAAATATTAGAGCTTCAGTGTAAAACACAATACACCTCCAATTCCAAGTTTGCTGATGATACAAAGCTCGGTTGGAAAGTAAGTTGTGAGGAGGACGCAAAGAGGCTACAAAGGGATATAGAAAAGTTAAGTGAGTGGGCAAGAACATTGTAGATGGAATACAATGTGGAGAAGTGTGAAGTTATCCACTTTGGTAGGAAAACTAGAAAAGCAGAATATTTTTAAATGGTGAGAGATTGGGAAATGTTGGTATTCAGATGGACCTGGGAGTCTTTGTACACAAATCACAGAGAGTTAACATGCAGGTACAGCAAGCAATTAGGAAAGCAAATAGTATGGCAGCCTTTGTTAAAAAAGGGGGAGGGTAACAAACTAGATTTAAAATGTATTAGAAAGGAAGAAACAAAGAGGAGGAATTTAGGGCAGTTTCTCAATGTCCCACAGAGTTCTGTTCTAGGACCACTTAGGTTCACCAACAATTTGGATATAGGGCTGGAGGGAGTGGTGTCCAGATTTGCAGATGACGTCATGCATAGTACAAGCCTACTGTTCCCTGCACAACTTCACCACAAAAAGGTTTAGACTTGGAGATTGCTGGGGAAGTGACCCTAGCTGCTTTGCAGACAGAAGTACATTGAGGAGACCACTCAGAGGAATCATCAGTGACAGCTGCAAGGGGCATCAGAGCACAACTGATTACTGAAGGGGCCGATCCAGCCAGCAGTGGCCGTCGGGTGTGTTGTGGGGCCAGGAGGAGCACTGGCTCCAGAATTTTAAAAAAAATTACTCCACTCTCCTTTTTGGTGGCGGCCAGTTTCTAGGCCACATCCATGCCAGATGAGGCTGAGTTGAGCTGGCTTGACAGCTACTCCATTCCTCGGGATACCAATTTCCTGAGGGGTCCTAAAACAGGCATTAGACCTCTCATTTACATACTCAAGGAACTTAATGCCTATTTTAGGCAGCCGGTAGGGATGCCTGAAAAATCGTCTGACCCAATTTCAGGTTGAACGCCGTTCAGGCGTCCTTGGGCCGCAGGATGTTGGTGGCTGAAATTGGGCTTCATTGCACCTGTTTTACGCCCGTAAAATGGGTGCACCAAGGTCCAATGTCTACCACCCTCCCCCACTGTATGCGTCATTGTAGGAGATTGACAACTATAATGTAAAATATTATATATAATATAAAATCTGCCGATGTCAGAAAACTCTTGGCTCAGTGGGAGATTTATAAACCATTCAAGTGGATCTCTACAAGTTAAATAGATGGATTTCACATTTGATGTGTGACAATGTAAGTTAAAGTACATTGGCACAGGAAACATGAAACATATACAGTGAATTGTTGACTATTGTGAAAGGTGGAAAAAGGTTGTAGTTCCAGGCTTCTTGAATCCTTGGACATGCCATCTGTAAAATGTATCTAGTCAAGAGTTAAATAGCATAGAATGTTATGCAAGACTGATATCCTGGAGCTTCCATCTTTGAGAATCAGTGAGAAATTTTACAGCTTCAATTCAGATGACGTTTACCTGTGGTGATATACCTTCCGCAGAATATTAGGTCAATTAGGGAGATGTCATGACTGTGCAAATTGTGCATGGCCTGTTGACAACAGCAGGCCTGGTAGGCTGAATCTCATTTCATATTTAATGTTCGTCACGTTGGCCAGTTTTGCTTTGGTTCTAATTCTGACAGCCAGTCCCATCCCACTTGTTAGACAGAGCTGTCTTTCTCTGTTTCCTTCCAGAGAATGGGGGGCAATCTGAAATAGTTTACTCGTGTGTTGGATTCATTTAATTAGTAACTGAAACTTCCCAACCTGTTAAATTGTGTTTAATCTGTCAGCTGCGAACTGATGTTGCAGACTGCCATTTTCCAAGTTTCTTTCTGTCAAAAGAAATAGAATTAACTTTTGAACTATCGATAGCTTCAAGGAGATTTCTATCTGCCTGAGTTGATGGGTTTTGTGTGTTTCAGTATGTGCACTGTGACACCAAGAATAAAACTAGCATTACAGTAATGAGGTATCAAGAAAAGCTTTATATTTTTTTATTCGTTTATGGGACGTGGGCGTTGCTGGCAAGGCGAGCATTTATTGCCCATCCCTAATTGCCCTTGAGAAGGTGGTGATGAGCAGTCTTCTTGAACTGCTGCAGTCCGTGTGGTGAAGGTACTCCCACAGTGCTGTTAGGGAGGGAGTTCCAGGATTTTGACCCAGCGACGATGAAGGATCAGCGATATATTTCCAAGTCAGGATGGTGTGTGACTTGGAGGGGAACTTGGATGTGGTGGTGTTCCCATGTGCCTGCTGCCTTTGTCCTTCTAGGTGGAAGAGATCGTAGGTTTGGGAGGTGCTGCCGAAGAAGCCTTGGCGAGTTGCTGCAGTGCATCTTGTAGATGGTACACACAGCAGCCACGGTACGCCGGTGGTGGAGGGAATGAATATTTAAGGGAGTGGATGAGGTGCCAATCAAGCGGGCTGCTTTGTCCTGGATGGTGTCTAGCTTCTTGAGTGTTGTTGGAGCTGCACTCATCCAGGCAAGTGGAGAGTATTCCATCACACTCCTTACTTGTGCCTTGTAGATGGTGGAAAGGCTTTGGGGAGTCAGGAGGAGAGACACTCGCCGCAGAATACCTAGCCTCTGACCTGCTCTTGTTGCCACAGTATTTATGTGGCTGATCCAGTTAAGTTTCTGGTCAATGGTGACCCCCAGGATGTTGATGGTGGGGGATTCGGCAATGGTAATGCTGTTGAATGTCAAGGGGCGGTGGTTAGACTCTCGCTTGTTGGAGATAGTCATTGCCTGACACTTCTGTGGCGCAAATGTTACCTGCCACTTATCAGCTCAAGCCTGAACGTCGTCCAGGTCTTGTTGCATGCGGGCATAGACTGCTTCATTATCTGAGGAGTTGTGAATGGCGTTGAACACTGTGCAATCATCAGCGAACATCCCCATTTCTGACCTTATGGTGGAGGGAAGCTCATTGATGAAGCAGCTGAAGATGGTTGGGTCTGGGACACTGCCCTGAAAAACTCCTGCAGCGATGTCCTGGGGCTGTGATGATTGACCTTCAATCACCACAACCATCTTCCTTTGTGCTAGGTATGACTCCAGCCAGTGGAGAGTTTCCCCCCCCGATTCCCATTGACTTCAGTTTTACTAGGGCTCCTTGATGCCACACCCGGTCAAATGCTGCCTTGATATCAAGGGCAGTCACTCTCACCACACGTCTGGAATTCAGCTCCTTTGTCCATGTTTGGACCAAGGCTGTAATGAGGTCGGGAGCCGAGTGGTCTTGGCGGAACCCAAACTGGGCATCAGTGAGCAGGTTATTGGTGTGTAAGTGCCGCTTGATAGCACTGTTGATGACACTTTCCATCACTTTGCTGATGATTGAGAGTAGACTGATGGGGTGGTAATTGGCCGGATTGGATTTGTCCTGCTTTTTGTGGACAGGACATACCTGGGCAATTTTCCACATTGTCGGATAGATGCCACTGTTGTAGCTGTACAGCTTGGCTAGAGGCGCGGCTAGTTCTGGAGCACAAGTCTTCAGCACGACAGCCAGTTGTTGTCGGGGCCCGTAGCCTTTGCTGTATCCAGTGCCCTCAGCCATTTCTTGATATCACGTGGAGTGAATCGAATTGGCTGAGACTGGCTTCTGTGATGGTGATTTCCTTAAGATTTCCAGAAGACATTTGATAAGGTGCCACATCAAAGGTTATTGCGGAAAATAAAAGTGTAGGGGTTAACATATTGGCATGGATAGAAGATTGGCTAGCTAACAGGAAACAGAGAGTAGGCATAAATGGGCCATTTTCTGGTTGGCAAGATGTAACGAGTGGTGTGCCACAGGGATCAGTGCTGGGGCCTCAACTTTTTACAATTGATATAAATGGCTTGGATGAAGGGACCGAAGGTATGGTTGCTAAATTTGCTGATGACACAAAGATAGGTAGGAAAGTAAATTATGAGGAGGACATAAGGAGGCTACAAAGGAATATACTATAGCAAAATACTGCGGATGCTGGAAATCCGAAATAACAACAGAAAACGCTGGAAAAACTCAGCAGGCCAGGCAACATCCGTGGAGAGAGAAAGAGAGTTAACGTTTCAGGTCGAAACCCTTCGTCGGAACATAGGTACAACTACAAAGGAATATAGATAGGTTAAGTGAGTGGGCAAAAATCTGGCAAATGGAGTATAATGTGGGAAAATGTGAAATTGTCCATTTTGGCAGGAAGAATAAAAAAGAAGCATATTATCTAAATGGTGAAAGATTGCAGAGCTCGGAGATGCAGAGGGATCTGGGTGTCCCAGTGCATGAATCACAAAAGGTTAGTATGCAGGTACAGCAAGTAATTAGGAAAGCTAATAGAATGTTATCGTTTATTGCGAGGGGAATTGAATACAAAAGTAGGGAGGTTATTCTTCAGTTATACAAGGCATTGGTGAGACCACATCTGGAGTACTGTGTACAGTATTGGTCTCCTTATTTAAGCAAGGATGTAAATGCATTGGAAGCAGTTCAGAGAAGGTTTACTAGACTAATACCTGGAATGGGCGGGTTGTCTTATGAGGAAAGGTTGGACAGGCTAGGCTTGTATCCACTGGAGTTTAAAAGAGTAAGAGGTGACTTGATTGAAACATATAAGATCCTGAGGGGTCTTGACAGGGTGGATGTGGAGAGGATGTTTCCTCTTGTGGGAGAATCTAGAACTCGGGGTCACTGTTTAAAAATAAGGGGTCGCCCATTTAAGACAGAGATGAGGAGAAATTTTTTCTCACAGAGGGTCATGAGTCTTTGGAACTCCCTTAGAGGTGGAAGCAGAGTCTTTGAATATTTTTAAGGCAGAGGTAGATAGATTCTTGATAAGCAAGGGGGTGAAAGATTATCGGGGGTAGGCGGGAACGTGGCGTAATCAGATCAGCCATGATCTTATTGAATGGCGGAGCAGGCTCGAGGGTCCGAGTGGCCTATTCCTGCTCCTAATTCGCATGTTCGTATGTTCGTATGGTGGGGACCTCAGGAGGAGGCCGATATGGATCATCCACTCGGCACTTCTGGCTGAAGATGGTTGGAAACGCTTCAGCCTTGTATTTTGCACTCACGTGCTGGCCTCCACCATCATTGAGGATGGGGATCTTCATGGAGCCTCCTCCTTTTGTTAGTTGTTTAATGGTCCACCACCATTCACGACTGGATGTGGCAGGACTGCAGAGCTTTGATCTGATCCGTTGATTGTGGGATCTCTTAGCCCTGTCTATATCATGCTGCTTCCACTTTTTAGCATGCATGTAGTCCTGTGTTGCAGCTTCTCCAGGTTGGCACCTCATTTTTAGGTACGCCTGGTGCTGCTCCTAGCATGCTCTCCTACACTCCTTATTGAACCAGGGTTGGTCCCCTGGCTTGATGGTAATGGTAGAGTGAGGAATATGCTGGGCCATGAGGTTACAGATTGTGGTGGAATACAATTCTGCTGCTGCTGATGGTCCACAGCGCCTCATGGATGCCCAGTTTTGAGCTGCAAGATCTGTTCTGAATCTAAGCCATTTAACACGGTGGTAAAACATAGAAGCATAGAAGATAGGAGCAGGAGTAGGCCATTCGGCTCTTGAGCCTGTTCCGCCATTTAATGAGATCATGGCTGATCATCCAAATTCAGTACCCTGTCCCTGCTTTCTCCCCATATCCCTTGATCCCTTTAGCCTTAAGAAATATATCTAACTCCTTCTTGAATATATTTAATGAATTGGCCTCAACTGCCTTCTGTGGTAGAGAATTCCACAGGATCACCACTCTCTGGGTGAAGAAATTCCTCCTCATCTCAGTCCTAAATGGCTTACCCCTTGTCCTTAGACTGTGACCCCTGGTTCTGGACTCCCCCGCCATCGGGAAGATCCTTCCTGCATCTAGTCTGTCTAGTCCTGTTAGAATTTTATAAGTTTCAATGAGATCCCCTCTCATTCTTCTAAACTCTAGCGAATATCAGCCTAATCGACCCAATCTCTCCTCATACGTCATTCTTGCCATCCCAGGTATCAGTCTGGTGAATCTTCGCTGCACTCTCTCCATGGCAAGAACATCCTTCCTCAGATAAGGCGACCAAAACTGCACACAATACTCAAGGTGTGGTCTCACCAAGGCCCTGTACAACTGCAGCAAGACATCCTTGCTCCTGTACTTGAATCCTCTCGCTATGAAGGCCAACATACCATTTGCCTTCTTAACCGCCTGCTGCACCTGCATGCTTACCTTCAGCGACTGGTGCACAAGGACACCCAGGTCTCGTTGCACTTCCCCTTTTCCCAATCTATTGCCATTCAGATAATAATCTGTCTTCCTGTTTTTGCCACCGAAGTGGATAACCTCGCATTTATCCACATTATACTGCATTTGCCATGCATCCGCCCAATTACCCAACCTGTCCAAATCATACTGGAGTTTCTCTGTATCCTCCTCACAGCACACACGCCCACCCAGGTTTGTGTCGTCTGCAAACTTGGAGATATTACATCTAGTTCTCTCGTCTAGATCATTTATATATATTGTGAATAGCTGGGGTCCTAGCACTGATCCCTGCGGTACCCCACTAGTCACTGCCTGCCACTCGGAAAAAGACCCGTTTATTCCAACTCTTTCTTTCCTGTCTGCCAACCAGTTCTCTATCCAAGACAGTACCTTACCCCCAATCCCATGTGCTTTAACTTTGCACACAGAACACGATGGAGGGTGTCCTCAGTGTGAAGGCGGGACTTCGTCTCCACATGACTGTGCGGTGGTTACTGCTACCAATACTGTCATGGACAGATGCATCTGCGACAGGTAGATTGGTGAGGACGAGGTCAAGTAGGTTTTTCCCTCGTATTGGTTCTCCCACCACCTGTCACAGGCCCAGACTGGCAGTTATGTCCTTCAGGACTCAGCCAGCTCGGTCAGTAGTGGTGCTAACGAGCCACTCTTGGTGATGGACATTGAAGTCCCCCACTCAGAGTACATTCTGTGCCCTTGCTACTCTCAGTGCTTCTTCCAAGTGGTGTTCAACATGGAGGAATACTGATTCATCAGCTGAGGGAGGGCGGTAGGTGGTAATCAGCAGGAGGTTTCCTTGCCCATGCTTGACCTGAAGCCATGAGACTTCATGGGGTCTGGAGTCAATGTTGAGGGCCACTCCTTCCCGACTGTATACTACTGTGCCGCCACCCCTGGTGGGTCTGTCCTGCCAGTGGGACAGGACATAGCCAGGGATGGTGATGGAGGAGTTTGGGATATTGGCTGAAAGGTATGATTCTGTGAGTATGACTATGTCAGGCTGTTGCTTGACTAGTCTGTGGGATAGCTCTCCCAGTTTTGGCACAAGTCCCCAGATGTTGGTGAGGAGGACTTTGCATGGTCGACTGGGCTGGGTGTGCCGTTGCCATGTCCGTGGCCGGTGCAGAGTCGATGCCGGGTGGTCCGTCTGGTTTCATTCTTATTATTGTGTTTCGTAGCATTTTGTTACAACTGAGTTCATTTCAGAGGGCAGTTAAAAGTCAACCACCTTGCTGTGGGTCTGGATTACTGTGATATTAACTTTATACAACTAAAATATACACTTAAAACACAAGTTTAACTGAAAATAAACTTCTTAATTATACTTGCTCTGATATCCAAAACTAATCAGCAATAACCCTGATGTATCATATTTATTCCCAGTGCCAAGACTGAGAAAAGTCAACTCCAATGTATCACAAATATAGTCTGTTCCTCTTAACTACATACAACTTTAGGGACCTGCAAGGGACTGTGGATTAATGTGCCATTCTTTTGCATCTAAGACATGAGCTATAACTCTGGCAGATCAGGGAAACCCCCAGAGAAACGGCTGCACTGGGAGTTTCCTTAATCCCTCGTAAAGGCAGAACTTCCATCCACCCCTTACAAGCAAATGATGGCTAGGGGTGACCTGAGGACATCCCAAACACTTCACAGTCATTGAAGTATTTTCTAATGTAACATAGGAAAACACAGCACCCAATTTGTGCACAGCAAGATCCCATAAACAGCCATGAGAAAAATGATCAGATAATCTGTTTTTGGTTGTGTTGTTTGAGGGATTATATATCATCCAGGAGAATTCTCCTGCTTTTCTTCAAAAACTGCTGTGGGAACTTTTATGTCAACTGAGGGGGCAGATGGGTCCCTAGTTTAACTTCTCATTGGAAAGATACCACTTCTGACAGTGCACACCCCTGAGTACTGCACTGAAGTGTCAGCCTAGATTACGTGCTCAAGTCTGTGAAGTGAGGCTTGAAGCCACTATCTTCCAACTCAGAGGCAAGAATGCTACCACTTAGCCTAATCTGACAACTAAGAGAAATGAGTCTGAGCAGTTTGAACTGAGTTAATCGTGGGTGCAGACTTGTAATGCCAAACTGCCTAAAATTTAGCACAAATTGGCCCTGAATTAGCAATCTCACTCAAGCAGGTTATAAGACTCAGTAATGCAGAAAATGCAAAAAAATAAACCTTTTTTTGGTCTTATGATACTCTTGTGAAGCACCTTGGGACGTTTTACTACGTTAAAGGCGCTATATAAATACAAGTTGTGTTGTTGTTGTATTTGTTCAGCAGGTCGTGCTACATTGAGATTGGGAGAGAAAAAAGGAGCTCGAGTGGTTTCTGGTTATGTTATAGTTGACATGGGTAATATTTAATACTGACACTGAGCGGGGGGGATGAAACTCCGCAGAGGCTCTCCTGCTGGTCTGCCATACGTTTGGTGGAAAAACTGCGAAATCCTGAAAAAACATTGTGAATGACATTGACACTGTTTTCCCAGGATGTCCACAGCTCTTCCCCCGAAGTTAGAAGCAGATGCATGCCCACGGTAACGACCCCCTCCGGAGTTGAGAATGGAAACATTTTACTCCCTGGCGCTAACACCCTCACCTTGATGGGCAAAAAAAAAGGGACAAATTTTGGCCGGGAATTTCCTCGGGGTTTCTCTCGCTCCGCCGCTCTAACTTTGGCTTACGTGCATAATGGGGTTTCCGCTGAACTTCCGCCAACGTTACGGTGGCGGAAAGGAAGAAACCCCAAGGAAATTCCCGCTATGTGTCTTTAGCATTCCCGGCGCACAGCTTTGTGTGCCAAGAGAGCATGTTGGGAATTCAGGCATGTGTTCCCATGGTGTCTGCAACACTGATTCTCTGACCTGCGCTCCCATCAAGTGCAGGAGCATTGAATTTACTCTCTTATGTGCTTCTGGCGCACAAACCTCCATGCTGGAAGTCCTAAAGGTGAAAATTTACACCAGAAGTTTGAAAATCCACAAATCTACCCATGAATCTTGCTGTTACAGCATTTGTGTATTGTAACATAATTTTCTCTTAAATACAGGAATTTTAGGAAGTTTTACAGTGGAAGATTTTTTTTAAATAATGAGTGAGCCTGTGGAGTGTACACAACTGTTTCAGCTTCCTGAAACCCAGAGGTTCCTGCTGATTTCAGGAAAATGGCCTCTGAGTAACCACTTATGTGAAAGTAGGTGGGGAAATTCTCTAATTGCCTGCACAGTGAAACTCCTGAAGTGTTTATTTTCACCCCACCCAATCCCTTTCTCGCCCACCATTAACTGTGCTAATGTGGTACCTATAAGGATAATGGCTCAGGTTTACATCAGCTTCAGCTTGACTCTGGCAGTGCCAACATTTTATCCTTGTGACTTTCAAAGCTGAGATTGTGTTTCCAGCACATAGGTGATACATTCATCACACGAATGTGAGCAATCAAATATCCCTCTTAGATTAACATGGAATTTAAAGGCTGATTCAGTAATGATGTGTTTACAGAGCCCGCCCTTGCATTCCTGGAATGTGGCCTAAGTGTCTGACTCACGAGGGACAGAATTGAGCAGAAGCAACGGAGGCCTCGCAAAAAGTGTGCATGATCCTCATTTTAAACAATCATATACAAATTGGTCCCACATTAAAATCAGCTATCTTAGTCACCTGTGCACCCTTTCAGCACTGCTCATCCATTTAAAATGAGTTTTGCTGGGATTTTCTTCTCTGGCCTTTAGAAGTTTGATTCTGTAATGTGTGATTGACAATTTAGATTGTCATATAAAGTTCTCGTTTTTTGCCTTTCATGTAGCTGTATCTGCATTATCTTTAGTGCATTACTTACTGCTTCTGTCTGCTGCTGCAGTTTTGGATTGAAACGCTTCTTTTCCCACATCACTGTTGCTGACAGCAGCTGCTTCATTAGCAGCTCCCATAGTGTTCAGCACAGGAATTCCACTGGGCATCCCAATAACTGATGGATTTGCGGAAGCAAGAGGACTTCCTGCAGAGGGAACAAAGGCAGGTGCGATTGCACTTCTGACATCTGGGCCCACTTTGTCTTGAGACAAAGAACTGAGCCACAAAGAAAGCTGCCCACATCTCTGTGGCGAGAAATTTGCCTTTTTTGACGGGTAAGTGATTTTAGTGCCATGTAATGGGAATTCCCTAATGCGGTCTGCTGTGATGTCAAGAAGCTGTCTAAGCAGCCAATCTCATTGCTGAATTTGCACAGACAGGGAACCAAGAAATGAGAACCTGCTTTTATCCCAACTTTTTAAACATGTTACAGAGAGCAAAACAAAGATTGGAGCTCTCACATGGGGATAAGGTAGAACCTTAAATATCATGAACAAACTTTTTTTAAAAATAATGTTTTAAAAATTTCTTAAATTTTTATCATAATGGAGAAATTTGACACTCCACAAAATTAAAATTAGTTTTTCAGGGCCATAATGTTTGTTTAGCAGTCAATACGCTGTTAAAACCCCAGTTATACCTAATCCAACAAGGTCTAACTTTTAATAGAGTATTTAACAGTGATATTATAGTGGAAAAGTTCAAGTTTTTGTCAGTTTCACTGATTGCCGGCTTTGCGGGGGGGGGCACAGCGCAGCCAGTGTCAGAGCAGTGAATGACTGATCGCAACTTCAGGATTTCCGCATTTAGATGCGCACGCGCTAAATCATGAAGTTGCGGTCAGTTTCAAAGGGGTAATAACAGCAAACGCTGTTAGTTTGCCGTTATTATCCACCACAAATTCTGGCCCTGAGTTTTTAGACCTAGGTGTATGTACATGGGATGTCTGAACAGACTGCCTCTGCTTTCTATGTTAAATGAGTGAGACTGTCACAGAGTTACGCCATTGACTTGACACCAACCTCTGCCAAGTTCAGCCACAGGGATGACCCTGCATGTTGCTGTGGAGGTAACCACAGAATTATATTTTTATGCGTCCCTATCCTTCCAAGCTACCATGATTGACATTTGCCAC
The DNA here is from genome assembly GCA_030390025.1 of Squalus acanthias. Classification (NCBI taxonomy): domain Eukaryota; kingdom Metazoa; phylum Chordata; class Chondrichthyes; order Squaliformes; family Squalidae; genus Squalus; species Squalus acanthias. Next base: position 88,456,573 of record CM059428.1, on the reverse strand, counting down.
ATCAGTCAGGTCTCCACTCCATAAACCAAGTGAGAGAAGCTGTGTTTTCCAGGGGAAACACTATCCATAGAAAGGAAACAACAGCATGTCAGGTTGGAGCACATTTGCCAGGTGGCAGGTTTTCCTCATTGATGGGACACATGGAGCAACAACTCCATGCCTTATTTGGATACAAAAGGCTTTTATTCCATTAATGTGCAGAGAGTGTCAGACCAATACAGTTCAATAGATAATACCCTGGCAGAAGCCTCAGTGCCTTGTTTTGTGATAGTCCACTGTGCCACCATTTTTTGAAAGAGCAGGCAGATTGGATGGCTGGCTGCTAGGTGACCAAGGACCACATTGAGAAATCCTTGAAAAGAAGTGAAATGCAGATACAACAAAGATCAATCGTCCACCTGAATTCTGGTGGAACATACAATTGCTGTGCTCAAACAGAGATTTCCATGTTTGGACAGGTAAGGAGAGTACTGCTCTAATTCTGTTGAGGTGCCCAAAATTTTATGCGTCTGCTGTATCTTGCATAATTTTGTCAACCAGAGAAGAGAAACCTCAATTTGAGGCACACTGTGGGAACTCTGACGAGGTCGGGCCCATTCAGTAATGGCATGCAAACAGCAGAAGTCCTGCTGTCACTGCATAAGAACCACAGGAGTGGTCCCAAAATGAAATATACAGGCATCTAGCCAGCGGAAATATATGGAATAATTTATGAAATCGTGCTCCACATGTAGCCTCACCCATCAGGGGCACAAATTGAGAATTTGGGCGTGCTCCCCACATTTTCCATCCATTAAAATTAATGAATGGGAAATCATAGAGGGGAGAGGATAGGCATTCTGGATAAATGCTGCTGTCTGGCAAGGCTCTGTACAGGAAACATGAATTTGTAAAGTTACCCCAATTCTTTAAGTTCCATAATCAGTTCTAATCTGCTAAAAATCAACGTTTTCCCCTAAAGCATACTGTTTAGCTATTTATTCCTCTTCAGTTATGCGCCAAAGCCACTCTATCTGACTCATCTAGCTCTCAATGAGATTTGTGCGGCCGTGTTTGTGTCCAGGATCGGCTTCTACTCTCAGCGCACCCAGAGCAAATGTGACTTCATCCGTCGAATACACAGCAGGCTCCGTCACTACAGTACACATAATAGAGGAAAGCCGGGTCTCAGGAGTGTCTTGTATTATAATTTAGAATATTGTAGGTACAATGCTTGGAGATGTCTCATTCTTTTAAGGCCCTGAAAATTGGTAAGAGTTGCAAACGTAGCATTCTTTCATGTTTTACTGTTGAATGCTGCTTGATGGTCACAGTAACTTTGCAGCTAAATTCGGAATATTGCAGCCACAAATATCCGATGTCTAGGGTTTCACCTTTGCCAGCCATAAAAACGCGAAAGATTGGCGTTAACATTAAAATGATATATGCGTGGATGATGGTGAAGTGCTATTGAGCAACAGTCTTCTGTGGTATCAAACTGGCTGCTATACAAATAGCTCAAAGAGTCTGTTCTCTGCAGATAGCAAGAGCACCAAAACCACAAACTAAGTTCACAAAAGCACAAAAGCGAGAGGTTTGTGTCTATTTGTAGAACTGTTGTTAAAGATAGCAAGTGCTTCCTGTGGCTGTATGTGAATGCTTGATGGAATAAGAATGTATCATTTATTATGCCGCTTAATGTATGGAGGATTTAGAACAGCAAACCAGAGCTCTGCTGTTGCTGTTGTACAGTCCAGACTACTGCAGTGCTTTTGCTTCTAAAATTAGAGTATGGTATAGATTAACACAATGTCCATCCCACAGTCTAATCGAACCGACCTAGCCCACAGGTTTTGTTTTTATCGGAAACCACCAAATGGACTTTCCTATACTTGTTGTAACCTGTTATTTTTACTCATGGAGTCTTATTACTGAATCAGGTTTCCACTTCTGCCGGAGCACTAAAACAGCCCTAACCAAAGTCACTAATAACATCCTCTGTGACTGTGACCATGGTGCATTATCCCTCCTTGTCCTCCTCAACCACTGTAGCCTTTGACACCCCATCATCCTCCACCAATGCTTTCCCTCCATGATCCAGCTCAGTGGGATTACGCTCGCTTGGTTGCAATCTTACCCATAAGATTGTAGCCAAAATATTTCTAGCAATGGCTTTACTTCCTACCCGCACACTGTTACCTCTGGAGACCACCAAGAATCATTGCTCCCCTTCTCTTCCTCATGCATGGTATCCCTTGGCGACACCATCTGTAGACATAGGATCAGCTTTCACATGTACACTGATAACACCCAGCTCTACCTCTCCACCCTCTCTCTGGACCCCCCTCTATTATCTCTGTTTTGTCAGACTGCTTGTCTAATATCCAATCACACAAGAGCTGCAATTTTTCCAAGTTAAGCATTGGGAACAGTGAGGCTATAGGCCTGGATGTTGCAGTAAAATTAACAGCGAGGTATCAGCACTCATTGTTATTAAAGTGTAAATCAGACAGCAATTTCCGGAATCCACACAGGAGCAGTTAAACGTGGATATCAGGAAGTTGCCATCCGAGTTGCCCTGCTCCGCTACAAGCTTCGCTATAACGGTATCTCAGCCAGAAACTTGGCATTGAAACACATGGAAGGGCATGAAGTTGCGGTGATAGATACCCACTAAACTCACCAGAAAAAGTTAGGGCTTGCCTATTCCAGTGTAAGTACATTTTTAACAGCGTGATAAGTCTTAATTACTGCCAAACAACTCACCTGTCACTGAAAATTAACTTTTACAAGTGTGATGTCTCATTCCTTCAGATTTTAATTATTGTTGAAGATTTTAAAAAATTAAATTTTTAAAAACTTTTTCTCTCAATCTCTTATCTCTCCCTCTCTTAATCCTGTCTTTCTTTCCCTATCTTTATTTTGCTTTCTGTACATGAATTCTCATTGAATTAACTTTTCAAACTTACACTTCCTGGTTCAGGCTCTGTGCGCCTCAGTGAGGATTCTATAATCTGATTGGTTAAGGAGATACACAGTTGCTTGCCCTGTTCACACCGGTCCCAGATCCCCTGTAGAGGGCACTGCAACAAAATGGCTTGCTAATCACAGCGACTTCCAGTTCAAAAGCCCATAGAAAGTCTGTGGGCAAGTGTAAGTGTAATGAACGGCTGACGCGTTCTTTCGCCGCTGACCGCAAAATCTGGCTTTATCTTCGGTTCCTGCCATAAATTCTGTACCCTCGCTACCGATTCCCATCCCCCTCCTGGCAATTGTCTCAGTCTGAACCAGGCAGTTTACAATCTCAGTGTCCTATGCGATTCCAAGTTGAACTTTTTTTTTATTTGTTCATGGGACGTGGGCATCGCTGGCAAGGTCAGCATTTATTACTCATCCCTAATTGCCCTTGAGAAGGTGGTGCTGAGCCGCCTTCTTCAACTGATGCAGTCCGTGTGGTGAAGGTACTCCCACAGTGCTGTTAGGGAGGGAGTTCCAGGATTTTGACTCAGCGATGATGAAGGATCGGCGATATATTTCTAAGTCAGGATGGTGTGTGACTTGGAGGGGAACTTGGAGGTGGTGGTGTTCCCATATGCCTGCCGCCCTTTTCCTTCTAGGTGGAAGAGGTTGTGGGTTTGGGAGGAGCTGCCGAAGAAGCCTTGGTGAGTTGCTGCAGTGCATCTTGTAGATGGTACACACTGCAGCCACGGTACACCGGTGGTGGAGGGAGTGGATGATTAAGGTGGTCGATGAGGTGCCAATCAAGTGGGCTGCTTTGTCCTGGATGGTGTCGAGCTTCTTGAGTGTTGTTGGAGCTGCACTCATCCAGGCAAATGGAGAGTATTCCATCACACTCCTTACTTGTGCCTTGTAGATGGTGGAAAGGCTTTAGAGAGTCAGGAGGTGAGACGCTCGCCACAGAATACCTAGCCTCTGACCTGCTCTTGTTGCCACAGTATTTATGTGGCTGGTCCAGTTAAGTTTCTGGTCAATGGTGACCCCCAGGATGTTGATAGTGGGGGATTCGGCGATGGTAATGCCAATGAATGTCAAGGGGCGGTGGTTAGACTCTCGCTTGTTGAAGATATTCATTGCCTGGCACTTCTGTGGCGCGAATGTTACCTGCCACTTATCAGCCCAAGCCTAAACGTCACCAGGTCTTGCTGCCTGCGGGCATGGACTGCTTCATTATCTGAGGAGTTGCGAATGGCACTGAACACTGTGCAGTCATCAGTGAACATCCTCATTTCTGACCTTATGTTGGAGGGAAGGTCATTGATGAAGCAGCTGAAGATGGTTGGGCCTAGGACACTGCCCTGAGGAACTCCTGCAGCGATGTCCTGGGGCTGTGATGATTGACCTCCAACCACCACAACCATCTTCCTTTGTGCTAGGTATGACTCCAGCCGATCCCATTTACTCTCCATCACAAAGACCACTTACTACCACCTCCATTAAATTAAAAGAAACAAAAGGATCAAGTTCACTTTTTACATTATATTACAGGTAATACTAAACATTAAGGGATCTACTTCCATACAGCCACTACCCACCCTGCACCCCCTCCCCACCCTGCACCCCTGCCCCACCCTGCACCCCCTCCCCACCCTGCACCCCCTCCCCACCCATCCACTCCACTCCCTACAAGGCACTATTCCTCCTGAGCCAATTAAAAAAAATGAAAGAACCTTTGCACTCAACTTTGAGTTTGAGAATAAACAATCTCTGTCTTACAGTACACTGCTCAGTCACACACTTTACAGCTACTGACGGCTAAATTGATCCTGTGGGAAATAGCAATATTTCTCAGAAAACAAGACTAACTTGGGACAAAATGAAGTATTGTACTTATCCGTCAATATATCTGACTCCTGTGCCATAATCTGGGATGACACATCTGCAGAGTACTGAGGGAATGCTGCATTTTCAGAGATCCACACTTGAGATGTGAAATTGAGGCCCAGTCTGCTATTCAGATGCTTCAGATTAAAGATCTTATGACAGTATTTGAAGAAGAATGGAGTTTTCCTCATTTTGACATGATTAGTCATTATATAAAGTAAGCATTTTTATTATAGTTCTTGTACTAGCCTGTTTGTTGTATCATGTTGCTTGCTATGTACATAAAAGGTTCAGAATGCAGATAAATGAAAAAATTGTAACAAAAGAAAACGGCAAGCTCTGGCGCTCCCATGGCACTTCTTGGGAAATTGCTGGAGCACAGCTTACAACTTTCTGTCTATTAAAATTAGTGGATTGAAAATCATGACCCATGTGCCTGCAGTTCCTGAGAAATGCTCCTTGTGAGTGCCAGTCCCCAGTGGGAGTGCCAGATCGCAGAATCATTCCTACAGAACTTTCATCTCTATCCCCATCACCAAGAAGTATTATGGCCATTAGCTTGTGAGATGCAAATGTTAAAGCTTACCAAGTTGAAGAATTAAATCTTTAGGGAGGACATTCAGTGCACGGATATTGGCCTCATATCTTTCAATATTAATTTTTCAAATGACTTTTACTATGTGTTGTTCAATGCAGATTACATGCAAAGTCTCATTGTATATAATATACATTTAATATAGTAAATAGTGACCGACTGTGACTACATCATATAGTAATAATAAAGAATGAAGTTATAAAATCAGTGACACAGCAAGCATTCAGGTCTAATTATAAATGGGCACTGGAGCCTCTTGTCAGTATGTGGAGGATGGATTTCATAATGTTTGGTGACAGTCATTCTGGATAGTTTGAAGTTATTTTGCTAAGTAGCAAGGGGATTATGAGAGGTTTGTTTTGCTAATTGCATTGGAAGTTGGCAGGGCAAAATAACAGTTAACAAAATAAAGGACAGAGAGAGTTTATCCCTTATGTCAACGTCCACACAAATTCATATCCTGCCTGTGCGATGTGTAGGGTTTCTTGCAAGATTGCACAGCTGGATGTGGGAAAGGTGGAAGGGTGGAGGCATTGGTTTAAATGAATTCTGAGTCGACACAAAAGCTCAAGGCTAGAGTTTTTTCAGGTTGCAAAATTCTTTGGAAAGATGACATGAATCTTCTCTTCTGGCAGTCACTGCCTAATGTGAACAATCTACCAAAGGGTTATTCTCAGCTGTGAATTTTAATTGTAAAGTGGCAACGTTTTATGCCTTAAGTAAACTGCTGCCCAGAAACCATTGAGATCATCTTAATTTTTGCACATTATCTATGTCATTAAAAGTAGTGTGCATCATATATGTTCATAAGGTGTGGGAAAATGTCTAATATGTGACTGTAGACCTTGAAGTATGCTGATTGGCTCAAGTTGGCCCATTGACTAAAACAACAATCAAAACCAAAACCTGTTGGGAAAAGAAATGTAATTGCCAACAATTAATCAATGAACAACAGAAAATTAACTTTTATTGTCAGTTGGTAGCACTCTCGCCTCTGAGTCAGAAGGTTGTGGGTTCAAGTCCCACTTCAGAGACATGAGCACATAAATCTAGGCTGACACTCACAGTGCAGTACTGAGGGAGTGCTGCCCTGTTGGAGGTGCTGTCTTTCGGATGAGACGTTAAACCGAGGCCCTGTCTGCTCTCTCAGGTGGATGTAAAAGATCCCATGGCACTATTTCGAAGCAGAGCAGGGGAGTTATCCCCAGTGTCCTGGCCAATATTTATCCCTCAATCAACATCCCAAAACAGATAATCTGGTCATTATCACATTGCTGTTTGTGGGAGCTTGCTGTGCGCAAAGTGGCTGCCACGTTTCCCACATTACAAAAGTGACTAAAATTCGAAAAGTACGTCATTGGCTGTAAAACGCTTTGGGACATCCGGTGGTTGTGAAAAGCGCTATATAAATGCAAGTTGTCTTCTTCTTCTAATCAAATCCCTCCTTTTTTTTTTCGAGGTCCTTTCAGTTGGCTATGTTGATTCCCCACCCACTCCACTATATACCCATGACAAAAAAAGAGAGAATCTGAATTTACGCAGAGCCTTTCGCATCCTCAGAATGTCTCCAGATTTCAGTGCTAATGAGTTACTTTTGAAGTGTAGTCATGGTTGTTACGTAGGCAGATGTGATAGCCGATTTGCACACAGCAAAGTCCCGCAAAAAGCAAATGAATGAATGACCAATTAATCAGTTTTTGGTGGTGTTGGCTGAGGGGAGAATATTATCCAACGCACCAGGAGAACTCCCTTCTCTTGTTTGAATCATGCCACATGATCTTTAATAATTCTTATAATCTTTTTTGCTTCTATTCTGTATTTCCCATAGTCCACTAGATTTTCCTTTGTGTTTGTCATGTGTTGATTTTTCTGACTGCGTCCACGGGGGTGGGGGGGGGGAGCGGAGTGGGGGAGGTGGGTTGGGGGAGACGACCTTAGCGCAATGTATGTTAAAAATGCTATTATTGAGCTAAAGTCAGCTAACAAGGGATTAAATTGACAGGATATCAGGACTGGGAGATGTAGATTAGATTTCAGACAGGATGTCTGAACCAATGTGCCACGGACAATGAAAGATAATTTATCATTCTAGTGATCGTTCACACTTATCGTTGCTGCAACAGCTTTCTATTCATTTGAACTCAGTAGGGGTCATTGCCAAGTTAGGCTGGTGGATTCTCTCTTGGGTCGGGGGACAGGTAGTGTGAGTGAAAGCTGACACTAGAGTCAGGCTGATTGGAGAAAAAAACAGCAGACTGCAGGAAGAGGAGGCACTGCCCTTGGGCCACAGGCCAAAATGCAATGGTTCAATTTCTTATAGTCAGTAGTTGTACATAAAGTAAGATAATTCTGAAATTATGAAAGAATAAGATAGTGCACCAATGTGGAATTGCATGCAAATTCATTATTTTCCATATATACTGGAACAAAAATGAAGCTGAGTGGAATAAATGAGCTTTGATTACAACTGGTACTCTGTATTTTCACGTGCACACCGCATGGGCAGCGGGCGGACCTGTCCCACTGGCCCATTATTACTGCCTTGAGGTCTGGCCTCATTTACATGCCACCAGCAACTTGTGGGTGCCAAGTGAGTGTCCCACTGCAGATCGCTGGTTGTGAGGGTAGGAAAGTGTCCGGCTCCCGTGTTGAGCTGGCTAACAGTCGGAGCCAGGTGGGCTGGGCTGTGGGGGCGGGGGGTGGGGTTGATGGGGAAGACTAGCAAGGGCCGGGAGTGGGCTGAAGTTCTTGCTCCTCCTCGCCCCACTAAAAACATAAATTCCTGGGCTATTTTTTGAGTGACCTCCAGCGGCCTGGTTAGGCTGCTCCACGCCTGGTACAAATAGGTGGAGTATGTACGGCGTACGTTCTGCCCCTTTCTACATCAAAATTACAATCAGGGTCTATGTACATCATAGGACTCCAATTTACATATTATAAGTGGCCTTCCGCCTGAAACAGGATCCTACATAAGGTGGACGTGGCCTGAGCATCAGGTAAATGGGGCATTAAGTGAGCTGACACCATTTTCAGGCTGTTACCATCCCATTTACACCGGGCGGAGTGAGTCAAATTCGGCCCAAATATGTCCAGTTTGTGCCTTAATCATTTCCTGGTTTGAAAGTTTCCCATTCCTACTGCCTTAGCTGCCAATTTTTCTTTCTAATTTATTTGAGCTCATTCCCATTTTATCTTGTTGAAATTTTTTTTCTCCCAGTCAAGTACATTTATTTTTAACCATTCTCCTTTTCAACTTTTATATTAAATCTAAGTATGTTACGGTTGCAAGATGTTCAACTCTCACATTCCCTACTTGCCCCATTTCCTACAACTGGATCCAGCACTGCCTCTTTCCTTGCTGGACTAAAATCATACTGATCCAGAAAGCACTCCTGGACACTTTGTAGAGACCCCTCCACTCCTGTTCCACTTCTATTAGTCTTACCCTAGTCTGTCTTTGGATATTTAGAGTCACCCATTGTTATGGCCCAGCTGTTTCTGCATTTTTCTTTCATTTGTCTACATATCTCTTCCTCTATTTCCTTTCCACTGTTCAACATTCTATAATAAGCTCTCTGTACAGCAGCAGCTCTCTTAATCCTTAATTCTGGCCAAACAGATTCAGATTTTTCACCATCCCCTTACATGATTGCAGAGTGTTCAGTTCCATTTGCAACTTCTCAGATACTGAAGCAGCCCGTGCCCACTTACAGCAAGACCTGGACGACATTCAGGCTTGGGCTGATAAGTGGCAGGTAACATTGGCATCACACAATGCCAGGCAATGACCATCTGCAACAAGAGAAAGTCTAACCATCGCCCCTTGACATTCAATGCCATTACCATTGCCGAATCCCCCACCATCAACAACCTGGGGGTCACCATTGACCAGAAACCTAACTGGACCAGCCACATAAGTACTGTGGCTACAAGAGCAGGTCAGACGCTGTGTATTCTGCAGTGAGTGACTCACCTACTGACTCCCCAAAGCCTTTCCACCATCTACAAGGCACAAGTCAGGAGTGTGATGGAATAATCTCCATTTGCCTGGATGGGTGCAGCTCCAACAACACTCAAAAAGCTTGACAGCACCCAGGACAAAGCAGCCCACTTGATTGGCGCCCCATCCACCACCTTAAACATTCACTCCCTCCATCACCGGTGCACCGTGGCTGTAGTGTGTACCATCTACATAATGCACTGCAGCAACTCGCCAAGGCTTCTTCGACAGCACCTCCCAAACCCACGACCTCTACCACCTAGAAAGACAAGGGCAGCAGACACATGAGAACACCATCACCTCTAAGTTCCCCTCCAAGTTACACACCATCCTGACTTGGAAATATATCGCCGTTCCTTCATCGTCGCTGGGTCAAAATCCTGGAACTCCCTCCCTAACAGCACTGTGGGAGTACTTTCACCACACGGACTGCAGCGGTTCAAGAAGGCGGCTCACCACCACCTTCTCAAGGGCAATTAGGGATGGGCAATAAAAGCTGACCTTGCCAGCAATGCCCACATCTTGAGAACAAATTAAAAAAATAATCTACTGCTGTAAAATGGAATCTCATATTTATATGATAGCAAAATACTGCGGATGCTGGAAATCATATTTATATGATTATTCCTCCTCTCTTTCTTTCACAGAATGATACAGCATAGAAGGAGGCCATTCGGGCCATCACGCCTGTGCCGGCTCTTTGAAAGAGCTATGCAATTAGTCCCACTCCCCTGCTCTTTCCCCATATCCCTGCAATTTTTTTCCCTTCAAGTATTTATCCAATTCCCTTTTGGAAGTTACTGTTGAATCTGCTTCCACCACCCTTTCAAGCAGTACATTCCTGATCACAACAACTCGCTGCATAAAAGAAAATGTCCTCATGTCGCCTCTAGTTCTTTTGCTTATCATCTTCAATCTGTGTCTTCTGGTTACCAACGCTTCTACCACTGTAAACAGTTTTGCCGTATTTATTCTATCAAAACCCTTCATGATTTTGAACACCTCTATCAAATCTCCTCTTAACCTTCTCCGCTCTAAGGAGAACAACCCCAGCTTCTCCAGTCTCTCTACATAACTGAAGTCCCTCATTCCTCATACCATTCTAGTAAATCTCTTCTGCACCCTTTCTGAGTCCTTGACATCCTTCCTAAAGTGTGGTGCCCAGAATTGAATACAATACTCCAGCTGAGGCCTAACCAGTGTTTTATAAAGGTTTAGCATAACTTCCTTGTGTTTGTACTCTATTCCTCTATTACTAAAGCCAAATAGCCCATAAGCTTTTTTAACAGCCTTCTCAACTTGTCCTGCCACCTTCAAAGATTTGTGTACATACACCCCCAGGTTTCTCTGTTCCTGCAGCCCCTTTAAAATGGTACCATTTAGTTTATATTGCCTCTCTTCATTCTTCCTATCGAAATGTATCACTTCACACTTCTGCATGAAATTGCATCTGCCATGTGTCTGCCCATTTCACCAGTCTATCTATATCCTCCTGAAGTCCGTTACTAGTAACCTCGTTGTTTACTACATTTCCGAGTTTCGTGTCATCTGCAAACTTTGAAATTATCCCCTGGAGACCCAAGTCCAGGTCATTAATACATATCAAAAAGAACAGTGGTCCTAATACAGACCCCTGTGGAACGCCACTGTACACTTCCCTCCAGTCTGAAAAACCATTCGCCACTAATCTCTGCTTTCTGTCCATTAGCCAATTTTGTATCCACACTGCTACTGTCCCTTTAATCCCTTGGGCTTTAATTTTGCTTACAGGTCTTTCCTACTCTATCCCTCCAGAGGATTTTTGTAATCAAGAATGTTCAGCTCCCAGTCCTGTCCTAGCCAAAGTCACTTGTTCTTCTATCGTACCACTCCATGGAAGTTTGTACCTCTAGTTCACAATTTTATTCAGAGTATTTTGTGCATCTAAGTATATACAATTCAAATCTGTCTCTGTTTGGCAATATTACTATTTTTAATCTCTTCTCCTTTTGATCTGTTCTTTATCATTTTTCTGTTTTATCTTTCTTACGTTCCTCATTCCTTTTGACTTTCTCTCTGCTTCCTTGTCTTGTTCATCTCCTTCCCCTGCCATATTATTTTGAACCCTCCCTCGCAGGCTAGTTACTCTCCCAGTAAATCCTCACTTCCCTCCACACTCCCTAACCCGCACAGCCATCAGGTCTTGTGAAATTCCTGACTAGGAAGGAATCATAGAAGGATAATTACCTTGAGTATAAAAGTAACCTGGGGATTGCAAGCCAAATAAATTGATAAGGAGATGAAATAAAGTTCACAAATTTAGGGGATAACGTAGAATATGCTTTTAATAAAAACAGAAAATGCTAGAAATTCTCATCAGAAAGGAGATGAGGTTTTGGATGTCGCCCCTTTGTCACAAGCTGAAACTGGAACCAATCTTTTTTATTCAGATGCTGATAGACCCACTATGCATCTAGCATTTTCAGTTTATTTTTCAGTTTCCAGAATTTGAAGATTTTTCTTTTTATCTGTAGTATTTAAAAAAAAAATTCTGTTCAATATTTTAAAATTGTGGAATATTTTTGTTTGTGTGAAATTTGACAGAGGTTAACTAGCAATAATGATCTTTTAAAATCCTAATGTCACTGGCTTCAGAAAACTGTAGATGCAGTCCTGGATCACTCGGTGCAGACACTGCTGGTTATCAAGCACCAAGCAAACATGCACTGTTTTCTCTCCACTATTAAAAGTGACTTAAGAATCTTTTTTGTGAGACAACTTATTAACACTTTGCTCTCTCTTGGTTGTTTTTTTTGTCAAAAGACATTGCTTTCAATTGCAGTGATCACGATGCTGAGGCCAAAGGGTTAAATCATACATACAGTCTATCCAGTGAAGTGTATATTTGTTAAACTGAATTCTTCTGGTGAAAAAATGATGGTACTCACCTGAAGGGATCTATTGGTTTATTTAAAATAGGCAACTGAAGCTCCTTCTCTGCAAACAATACATTTTAATAATATCAAGGTTACTGACATCGTCAGACAAGGTTAAACCGCAAAAGGACAATCAGCCAATCAGCTGTCTAACCTTGAGCAACAGTAATGAGCAGTCCAAAGCAGTCAGATGCTACTGAGGAGGTAGCAACACGTTGTTCACAACAGCTCCTGAGGAAAAAATGCAAAATGAAATGAGTACTTTGAGAGAGATGTAGCTAGCTTGTTAGGATCTGCAAAGACCAGAATCTTTGATTGGATATACATCGATACATAGATACATAGAAGATAGGAGCAGGAGTAGGCCATCCGGCCCTTCGAGCCTGCTCCGCCATTTAAGGAGATCATGGCTGATCCTCCAATTCAGTATCCCGTCCCCGCCTTCTCTCCGTAACCCTTAACCCCTTTTGCCTGTAGAAATACATCTAATTCCCTCTTAAATATATTTAATGAGCTGGCGTACACTGCCCTCTGTGGCAATGAGTTCCACAGGTTCACCACCCTCTGAGTGAAGAAATTCCCCCTCATTTCTGTCCTAAATGGTTTAGCCCTTATCCTTAAATTATGTCCTCTAGTTCTGTTCTCACCCGCCAAGGGAAACATTCCTTCTGCATCTAGTCTGTCTAGACCTGTCAGAATTTTATACACTTCTATGAGGTCCCCTCTCAATCTTCTAAACTCCAGTGTGTACATCCCTAAACTACATAGTCTCTCCTCATAGGTCAATCCCGCCATTCCTGGTATCAGCCTGGTGAATCGCCGCTGCACCCCCTCCATGGCAAGAACATCTTTCCTCAGATGAGGCGACCAAAACTGTACACAGTACTCGAGGTGTGGTCTCACCAGTGCCCTGTACAGCTGCAGCAAGGTATCCCTGTTCCTGTATTCCAACCCTTTTGCTATGAAGGCCAGCATACCGTTTGCCTTCTTGATCGCCTGTTGCACCTGCATGCTCGCCTTCAGTGACTGGTGTACAAGAACACCCAGGTCTCTCTGTACTTCCCCCTCTCCCAATTTATTGCCATTTAAATAATAATTTGCCCTCCCGTTCCTGCACCCAAGGTGGATAACTTCGCACTTGTCCACATTATAGTGCATCTGCCATTTATCCGCCCAATCACCCAGTCTGTCCAAATCGCTCTGGAGCTTCCTGGTCTCCTCCTCTGAGCCCACCCCCCCTCCTAGTTTAGTGTCGTCTGCAAATTTGGAAATGCTGCATCCGACTCCCTGATCCAGGTCATTAATGTAAATTGTGAACAGCTGGGGACCCAGGACAGATCCCTGTGGTACCCCACTTGTTACTGCCTGCCATTCAGAAAATGAGCCGTTTATTCCAACTCTCTGTTTTCTATCTGACAGCCAGTTCTCTATCCACGTCAATACTTTCCCCTTTATCCCATGAGCTTCAATTTTCCCTGCTAATCTTTTATGTGGGACCTTATCGAAGGCCTTTTGGAAGTCCAGGTACACCACATCTACTGGCTCTCCCCCATCTATTTTACCAGTTACTCCCTCAAAAAATTCCAATAGATTAGTCAAGCACGATTTACCCTTTGTAAATCCATGTTGACTCTGTCCTATCCTGTCCCCATTTGCTAAGTGCTCCGCTATTTCATCCTTAATGATGGACTCCAGCATTTTGCCCACAACTGATGTAAGGCTTACAGGTCTGTAATTACCTGCTTTTTCCCTACCCCCCTTTTTGAATAGTGGGGTAACGTTAGCTACCCTCCAATCCATGGGCACTGTTCCCGAGTCTAATGAATTCTGAAAAATCATACTTAGTGCATCCGCTATCTCTAGGGCCACCTCCTTCAGTACCCTAGGATGCATGTTATCAGGCCCTGGGGATTTGTCCGCCTTCAATCCCTTTAGCTTCCTTAACACCATATCCTTAGAGATATTGACTTGCGTCAGTTCCTCCTTTGCAAATGTCCCTATTTTTCCCGATATCCCAGGGAGGTTTTTTGTGTCTTCCTTCGTAAAGACTGACCCAAAGTATGCATTTAGTTGGTCTGCCATTTCCTTATTTCCCGTTATATATTCCCCCGTATCTGACTGCAATGGGCCAACTTTGGTTTTCACCAGTCTTTTCCTCTTGATATACTTATAAAAGCTTTTGGAGTTAGTTTTTATATTTTCCGCCAGCTTGCTTTCGTAAGCTATTTTGCCCCTCTTGATTAAGCCCTTTGTCCTCCTTTGCTCTATCTTGGTGTATTTACATCCCAGCACTTTCTGCAGCAATGTGGAAAATACACAAGGCTTGTTGCTGCCTCCTGATCATCTGACACCCCTCCCTCCACAAGAAATAGCTTTCACTGCTGCTGGGAGTGCTACTACCTAAAGTAAGTTGGGCATTGACGTCGGAGATGCAGTCAGCCATGTTTTATAGCAAGCTGAGTGGCTCAGTTTACCCACAATGGCCTGTGAAGTGGATTTTTGCATGCTGGCTTGTATAGGTCTTCACCAGCCATTACAGAAATTACAGTGGCCTAAACCAAAGGCGCATATTGTAATTTAAAAGCTATATACATGCAGTTTTCTTTATTTGCCCTGTTCCACAATGTAAGCATATTCTACAGCTGCTCGTCCCTCAGTTAATATTGCAGAATCACATTTTCAAGTAACATAAATATGCCAAAAGTCAAAAATTAGCAGGGTAAAAAATGTGGATATGAGCAATAGTTTACCAAACTTTTTACAAGAAAAGTCATTGGCATAAGTTGTCAAAAAAAATCAAAGGAGCTTTGGAAAATGTTAGATGATGCCAGTGATACTGACACTGTGGTTAAGTTTTTAGCTTTTTTTTAATTTGCTTTATGGGATGTGGGTATCACTGGTAAGGCCAGCATTTATTGCCCATCCCTAATTGCCCTTGAGAAGGTGGTGGTGAGCCGCCTTCTTGAACTGCTGCAGTCCGTGTGGTGAAGGTCCTCCCACAGTGCTGTTAGGGAGGGAGTTCCAGGATTTTGACTCAGCGACGATGAAGGATCGGCGATATACTTCTAAGTCAGGATGGTGTGTGACTTGGAGGAGAACTTGGAGGTGGTGGTGTTCCCATGTGCCTGCTGCCCTTGTCCATCTAGGTGGAAGAGGATGCGGGTTTGGGAGGTGCTACTGAAGAAGCCTTGGCGAGTTGCTGCAATGCATCTTGTAGATGGTACACACTGCAGCCACGGTGTGCCGGTGGTGGAGGGAGTGAATGTTTAAGGTGGCGGATGGGGTGCCAATCAAGCGGGCTGCTTTGCCCTGGATAGTGTCAAACTTCTTGAGTGTTGTTGGAGTTGCACTCATCCAGGCAAGTGGAGAGTATTCCATCACACTCCTTACTTGTGCCTTGTAGATGGTGGAAAGGTTTTGGGGAGTCAGGAGGTGAGACACTTGCCGCAGAATACCCAGCCTCTGACCTGCTCTTGTTGTCACAGTATTTATGTGGCTGGTCCAGTAAAGTTTCTGGTCAATGGTGACCCCCAGGATGTTGATGGTGGGGGACTCGACGATGGTAATGCCATTGAATGTCAAGGGACGGTGGTTAGACTCTCGCTTGTTGGAGATAGTCATTGCCTGGCACTTGTGTGGCGCGAATGTTACCTGCCACTTATCAGCCCAAGCCTGCGGGCATGGACTGCTTCATTATCTGAGGAGTTGTGAATGGTGCTGAACACTGTGCAGTCATCAGCGAACATCCCCATTCCTGACCTTATGTTGGAGGGAAGGTCATTGATGAAGCAGCTGAAGATGGTTGGGTCTAGGACATTGCCCTGAGGAACTCCTGCAGTGATGTCCTGGGGCTGAGATGATTGACCTTCAACCACCACAACCATCTTCCTTTGTGCTAGGTATGACTCCAGCCAGTGGAGCGTTTTCCCCTGGATTCCCATTGACTTCAGTTTTACTAGTGCTCCTTGATGCCACACTCGGTCAAATGCTGCCTTGATGTCAAGGGCAGTCACTCTCACCTCACCTCTGGAATTCAGCTCCTTTGTCCATGTTTGGACCAAGGCTGTAATGAGGTCAGGAGCTGAGTGGTCTTGGCAGAACCCAAACTGGGTATCAGTGAGCAGGTTATTGGTGAGTAAGTGCCACTTGATAGCACTGTCGATGACACCATCCATCACTTTACTGATGATTGAGAGTAGACTGATGGGGCGGCAATTGGCCGGGTTGGATTTGTCCTGCTTTTTGTGGGCAGTACATACCTGGGCAGTTTTCCACATTGTCGGATAGATGCCATTGTGTAGCTGTACTGGAACAGCTTGGCTAGAGACGCAGCTAGTTCTGGAGCACAAGTCTTCAGCACGACAGCCGGGATGTTGTCAGGGCCCATAGCCTTTGCTGTATCCAGTGCGCTCAGCCGATCTTGATATTACGTGGAGTGAATCGAAGTGGCTGAAGACTGGCTTCTGTGATGGTGGGGACCTCAGGAGCAGGCCGATATGGATCATCCAGTCGGCACTTCTGGCTGAAGATGGTTGCAAACGCTTCAGCCTTGTATTTTGCACTCACGTGCTGGCCTCCACCATCATTGAGGATGGGGATATTCATGGAGCCTCCTCCTTTTGTTAGTTGTTTAATGGTCCACCACCATTCACGACTGGATGTGGCAGGACTGCAGAGCTTTGATCTGATCTGTTGATTGTGGGATCGCTTAGCCCTGTCTATAGCATGCTGCTTCTGCTTTCTAGCATGCATGTAGTCCTGTGTTGCAGCTTCCCCAGGTTGGCACCTCATTTTTAGGTACGCCTGGTGCTGCTCCTGGCATGCTCTTCTACACTCCTTATTGAACCAGGTTTGGTCCCCTGGCTTGATGGTAATGGTAGAGTGAGGGATATGCCGGGCCATGAGGTTACAGATTGTGGTGGAATACAATTCTGCTGCTGCTGATGGCCCACAGCACCTCATGGATGCCCAGTTTTGAGCTGCTATATCTGTTCTGAATCTATCCCATTTAGCACGGTGTTAGTGCCACACAGCACGATGGAGGGTGTCCTCAGTGTGAAGGCAGGGCTTCGCCTCCACAATGGACAGATGCATCTGCGACAGGTAGTTTGGTGAGGACAAGGTCAAGTAGGTTTTTCCTCTCACCACCTATCGCAGGCCCAGATTGGTAGTTATGTCCTTCAGGACTTGGCCAGCAGTAGTGCTACCGAGCCACTCTTGGTGATGGACATTGAAGCCCTTGCTACTCTCAGTGCTTCTTCGAAGTGGTGTTCAACATGGAGGAGTACTGATTCATCAGCTGAGGGAGGGTGGTAGGTGGTAATCAGCAAGAGGTTTCCTTGCCCATGCTTGGCCTGAAGCCATGAGACTTCATGGGGTCCAGACTCAATGTTGAGGGCCACTCCTTCCTGACTGTATCACCACCGGTGCCGGTGGGACAGGACATACCCAGGGAGGAGTTTGGGACATTGGCTGAAAGGTATGATTCTATGAATCAATTTTGGCACAAGTCCCCAGATGTTGGTGAGGAGGACCTTGCAGGGTCGATTGGGCTGGGTGTACCATTGCCATGCCTGTAGCCGAGTGGTCCGTCCAGTTTCATTTTTATTATGTTTCGTAGCGGTTAGTTACAACTGAATGAGTTGCTAGGCTATTTCAGAGGGCAGTTAAGAGACACCCACGTACGGTCTGGAGCGCAAGGCCTGCTTTTAACAAGGTAAGTGGTGAATTAAGTAAAATTAAAACATTTTTTCCGCAGGTTTATTATTTTTAAATACTTTAAAGAAAGGTAAGGTTATTTTTAGCCTCGTTAAAAACTGTAATTAATTTTTCAAAAATTTAAATTATTGTTTAAAATGGTTATTTTATGTAATTTATAGTTATTTTAAAAATGTGATTAAAAAAAAATGTATTTGAAGTTTAAGTGTGGTTTTGGGGCCGATCTCTATTCATAGATTTGACAGGTCTTCCTGTCAAATCTATGAATGGAGATTCCCTGCTACGATTGGCTCTCCATGGCCCACGTGATCCCAGGGGACGCTTCGAACTAACTGCGCCGCTGGGATCCGCGAGCACTGCACACCGGCAGCTGGAGGAGGCCCAGGACCTGAACCCCACGCGGGCCCACAGCACAACAGCAGGTGCGCTAGGTAAGTGCAGGTCGGGGGCTTGCACCCGCGGGAAGCCTCCGACCCGAATTTCTGGCCCAAAATGACACTGAGCCACATAAGGAGATATTAGGGCAGATGACCAAAAGCCTCGTCAAAGAGGTAGATTTTGAGGAGCGTCTTAAAGGAGAAAAGAGAGGTAGAGAGGTGGAGAGGTTTAGGGAGTGAATTCCAAAGCTTAGGGCCTAGGCAGCTGAAGGCATGGCCGCCAATGGTTGAGTGATTAAAATTAGGGATGCTCAAGAGGCCAGAATTAGAGGAGCGCAGATATCTCGGAGGTTTGTGGGGCTAGAGGAGGTTACAGAGATCAGGAGGGGCGTTGCCATGGAGGGATTTGAAAACAAGGATGAGAATTTTAAAAATCAAGGCGTTGCTTAACCGGGAACCAATGTAGGTCAGCGAGCACAGGGCTGATGGGTGAATGGGACTTGGTGCGAGTTAGGACATGGGCAGCAGAGTTTTGGATGACCTCAAGGTTAGGGAGGGTAGAACGTGGGAGGCCAGCCAGAAGTGCGTTGGAATAGTCAAGTCTAGAGTTAACAAAGGCATGGATGAGGGTTTCAGCAGCAGATGAGGCAGGGGCAGAGTCGGACCATGTTACGGAGGTGGAAATATGCAGTCTTAGTGATGGTGCGGATATGTGGTCAGAAGCACATTTCAGAATCAAATATGACATCCAGGTTGGGAACAGTCTGGTTTAGCCTCAGACAGATGCTAGGGAGAGGGATGGAGTCAATGGCTAGGGACTGGAGTTTGTGGTGGGGACCGAAGACAATGGCTTCGGTCTTCCTAATATTTAGATAGAGAAAATTTCTGCTCATTCAGTACTGGATGTTGGACAAGCAGTCTGAAAATTGAGAAACAGTGGAGGGTTCGAGTGAAGTGGTGGTGAGGTAGAGCTGTGTGTCATCAGTGTTCATGTGAAAACTGACACTTTGTTTTCTGATGATGTCGACAAAGAGCAACATGTAGATGAGAAATAGGAGGGGGCCAAGGATAGATCCTTGGGGGACACCAGAGGTAACAGTGCAGGAGCGGGAAGAGAAGCCATTGCAGGTGATTCTCTGGCTGTGATTAGATAGATAAGAATGGAACCAAGCGAGTGCAGTCCCACCCAGCTGGACGACGGTGGAGAGGCGTTAAAGGAGGATGGAGTGGTCAACCGTGTCAAAGGCTGCAGACAAGTCGAGAAAGACGAGGAGGGATAGTTTACCTTTGTCACAGTCACAAAGGATGTCATTTGTGACTTTGATAAGAGCCGTTTCGGTACTGTGGTAGCGATGGAAACCTGATTGGAGCCATATCAGAAATACCAGAAATAATAATGCTGTATAATTCAACACATCCATCTGTTGGAAACGGTTGTTACCTGCCATAAATGTGTTGGTGAACCTGTTGTGAAACCACTAATTAAGCCTATTAGGTAGAGAGAAGATCCAATTAAAGGGGCCTGTGGACCTGTTGCCAATGACTACAGCAGAGCTTGTACTGACAAGATGATGTCATTGCCAAGCTCAGCCAAGTCACAGTAACCCTGGATTTTGTACCAGTAGTGGCAGTCATCATTACTTCAGGTGACTAATGGGAGAAAAAAGGGTTGGTTACATTAGATGGGGTGTATTCCAGATCTCCAAATTGTGGGAAGGAAATGGAAGAGGCAGCGCAGCCTGGGTTGCAGCAGTAAATGACTGACCGCAACTTCAGGATTTCCGCTTTAGGATTTGCATGCCCTAACTCTTGAAGTTGCGGTCAGTTTCAAAGGGGTTATAACAGCGAACGCTATTCGTTCACGGTTATTACCCACCGCAAATTCCGGGTTAATATTTTCAGGGCTCTACTGAATGTGGGATGTGTGCCAGAGGATTGAAGAATGACCCATCTAGTACCCATTTTAAAAAAAGGAGACAGAGCTAATCTAGGTGATTTAGGCCAGTTTAATATCTGTGATAAGGAGCATTTTAAAGTCTCTAATTGAGGATGAAATAAACACTTATCTAGATAAAGAGAAAATAATTAGAAGTAACCAACATGGATTTCAAAAGGGACTATTATTATTGCCAACTCAAAGAATTTGTTTAGGATATAACAAACATGGTGGATGGGGAAATGCAGTGGAGGTAGTTAACATGGACTTTAGGGAAGCCTTTGACTAGATACCACATGGCAGATTATTAGAGAAGATTAAGAGGTATGTGATTGGGGGAGAATAGCAAACGGTATTAAAAAGGGAGAAAACAGAGAATAGGAGGGAAAGGCGGTTTTTCAGCATGATTGGAAGTGGGTAGTGGTGTCTCAAAAGGCTCAGTTCAGGGGCCAATTCTGTTCACTGAGTACATCAATGATTTAGGCCTAGAAACATAGAAGATAGGAGCAGGAGTAGGCCATTCGGCCCCTCGAGCCTGCTCCGGCATTCAATGAGATCATGGCTGATCATCCAAATTCAGTACCCTGTCGCTGCTTTCTCCCCATATCCCTTGATCCCTTTAGCCTTAAGAAATATATCTAACTCCTTCTTGAATATATTTAATGAATTGGCCTCAACTGCCTTCTGTGGTAAAGCATTTCACAGGTTCACCACTCTCTGGGTGAAGAAATTCCTCCTCATCTCAGTCCTAAATGGCTTACCCCTTATCCTTAGACTGTGACCTCTGGTTCTGGACTCCCCCGCCATAGGGAAGATCCTTCCTGCATCTAGTCTGTCTAGTCCTGCTATAATTTTATAAGTTTCAATGAGATCCCCTCTCATTCTTCTAAACTCGAGCGAATATCAGCCTAATCGACCCAATCTCTCCTCATACGTCATTCCTGCCATCCCAGGTATCAGTCTAGTGAATCTTCACTGCACTCCCTCCATGGCAAGAACATCCTTCCTCAGATAAGGCGACCAAAACTGCACACAATACTCAAGGTGTGGTCTCACCAAGGCCCTGTACAACTGCTGCAAGACATCCCTGCTCCTGTACTCGAATCCTCTCGCTATGAAGGCCAACATACCATTTGCCTTCTTAACCGCCTGCTGCACCTGCATACTTACCTTCAGCGACTGGTGCACAAGGACACCCAGGTCTCATTGCACTTCCCCTTTTCCCAATCTATTGCCATTCAGATAATAATCTGTCTTCCCGTTTTTGCCACCAAAGTGGATAACCTCGCATTTATCCACATTGGGCAGATGCATGGCAAATGCAGTATAATCACCCAACTGTCCAAATCATACTGGAGTTTCTCTGCATCCTCCTCACAGCACACATGCCCACCCAGCTTTGTGTCATCTGCAAACTTGGAGATATTACATCTAGTACCCTCGTCTAGATCATTAATATATATTGTGAATAGCTGGGGTCCTAGCACCGATCCCTGCAGTACCCCACTAGTCACTGCCTGCCACTCGGAAAAAGACCCGTTTATTCCAACTCTTTGCTTCCTGTCTGCCAACCAGTTCTCTATCCATGTCAGTACCTTACCCCCAATCCCATGTGCTTTAACTTTGCATGCCAATCTCTTATGCGGGACCTTATCAAAAGCCTTCTGAAAGTCCAAATACACCACATCCACTGGTTCTCCCTTATCTATTCTACCAGTTACATCCTCAAAAAATTCCAGTAGATTAGTCAAGCATGATTTACCAAGCATAAATCATGAGGGAGTAGTGTCAAAATTTACAGATGATACCAAAATAGGAAGTCTAGTTAAGCTCCGATTTTAACTCGGGGTAGGAATCAGGAGTGCGGGGTCTGAAGCGGGCAGTGATCCTTCCAGTCCCTCGGAACGTGAGGCCCAGGAGATTTTAACTTCCGAGCCTCATTTGAATGGCTGGACACCGACTATTGTCCAAGGCCACCAGGAGTGATGTCAACAGCGGTGGGAATTCGCAGGGAGTCTGGCCACCCACGGAAACAGTCCCTGGCAAGGTATGTGAGGAAGCAGGTGGGATAGGCTTAGTTCACGATCGAGGGAGGGCGGGGGGAGGAAAGTCCTGGGCAGGGTAGGTCCAAGGTATCTTTGTGGGGCCAGGAGCAGCTCTCCTTCTCCTCATGGCACACAAGAAACCCATATAAAGTTGAAAAAAAACCTTATCTGAGCCTCCTAGTGTAAGGATGCTGCTTGTCGGCAGCTATCGCGGGTAGGTCTGACACTCTACAGCCATTAGTTAGCCCGAAGTTGAAATGGTGTGCATGTCCCATTGACATCATCAAGATACGAATTTGGAATTTGGAATTTAGATTCGACCCCCGCTCCTCTGGCCGCCTTTCTGACCTGATTTTAGGTAAGTTAAGACAGTGGGGAGTGGGAATACATCAGGGATGCGGCGTGAATCCCGTCCCTCCCCCCCCCCACCCGCCATCTTAACCCATGCCTACACCATTCCGGGGGACGGGGTGTGGAGAAAGTACCCTCTTTAATTCTTTAGAAGACCAAAGGAAACTGGAAAAGGATATTAATAAGATGGGGGAATGGAATAAAAAGTGGCAGCTAGAATTCAGTGACAGTAAATATGAGGGGATATCATTTGGTTAAAAAAAATTATGAGCCAAAATGACAGAAGTGTTTAAAATGATGAAAGAATGGGGCAGGGTAGCTAGACGCAGATTGTTTCCAGAAGTTGAAAGGTCTAAAATGAGGGTCCATAGATACAAGATTCAATATAAGAGATTTTGAATTGAGCAAGAGAAACTTTTTTCAGAGAATATTCTTTTACCGCTGAACCATTTCAGTTTCTTGAATATGATTCCTTGTGCATTGTCTCCTACCTTTCAAGGTGTGATGAATGCACTGTTCCAGAAAGGTCGTAGACTTATTCATTTCCATAGTGGGATGGATCAACAATTGCAAGAGAAGCAACAACTCTATGGCATGCTGGTCTCCCCACGGTCTTGGGCATCATCAACTGTACACACATGGAGATAAAGGGCACCACAGTCAATCTAATGGCCTACATCAAATGCAAAGACAACCATTTAATCCATGACCACATGATTTATAATAAGATGGTTTGTAATAAAATGAATTTACATCTGATTGTACAATTTCTGGCATCCAGTACATCCTTCTGTTATTCAATGCAAGAAAATATCCTTGGAGTTGGTTAATTTCCTTGGCTTTTTAGTTCATGGAGTGACTCGCAAGGTTGTGACTTTTTTTGGCCAGGTGTTTTGTAGTGGATGCTGGAAAGTTAAGATGTCTGAAACCAGGAATTATAGGCCCAGAAATTCCCTACCTTACCATCATGAGTTAGCGCCTCACTCCTGATGAAAAATGGCGGCTGCCACTCTAATGCCTTTCTCTGGCGCGGGACTCGGCGGCCGCCATTTTGGTGAGGGCTTTAGCGCTGTCGATAGCAATGCTGGCCCTGGAGATGCAAATGTGGAGAGCGTGACATCAGTCGGCGTGCAACGCCAACGTAACATCACGCTCTGCGAACTTGGACCGTAGCGTTGAGTTTAATGCTGGGTCCCAAGCTTGCTCTGAAAAGCGAACGTGCAGCAGACTGACAGAGACACTGTCAGCACTTCTTAAAGGGACACACACAACTTTCAGGTAAGTTTGCATTTAAGCTTTTGGACTGGATTTTTAAAATGTTATTAAAGTAGTGGCTTGGTGCAATACATGTTAAAAGTTTTTACAGTGTGCAGGGAGTGCTGCTGGACACTTGCAAGGTCTCGGGTAAAGGAAGGCCTCTGAGAAGACAGAAAATGCTGGAAATACTCAGCAGGACAGGCAGCATCTGTGGAGAGAGAGAAACAGAGATCACGTCTCAGGTCGAGATGCTGCCTGACCTGCTGAGTCTTTCCAGTATTTTCTGCTTTTATTTCAGATTTCTAGCATCCACTCGCAGAGGGAAGAGGAAGACACAGAAGAGGAAGACGCAGAAGAGGAGGAAGCAAAAGAGGAAGATACAGAAGGATGGATGCAACCCAGACAGCCCCTTTCTAGCAGGGATATCCGAGATGGAATCATCCGCCTTCGGTACCAGTAACCACAACCCCAATTCCCCTTTCAGCATTAGTCCCACACATTACCTTCCCTCTGTTACTGACCATCACAGTGTCCTCTTGGCCACAATGCTAAAATAAAAGCCACCGCAAAGCAAACTTTACAATGCAACTTTATACATCTATCCATCCAATATGACATCAAGAAATCAACTCATCACACTTATGCATTCCCTTAGTGACAGTCTTGTGTGTGCCTTTGCCTATCCTACTGATGTCACGCAGTGCTACCCCAGTGGCTGCAGCATTTCATAGTGGAAGGCTGCTGACTTTCAGTGTGGGACACTGCAGATGGCCTTGCTGGTCGACCTTGAGGAGCTGGTGGCCGGGAGTGTGATATCGAGTGACGGTGTTTCTTCTTCTTCTTCACTCTCCTCTCCGTCTTCTTGATCAACCACTGGCTGGGCAGGCTGCATTTCTTGGGTGTGTGAAATGAGGAAGGCACAAGGGTGTAGTTATTGTAAGGGGAGGGCGGGAAAGCAGGAGTTGCATGCCAGAAGGAGGATAACATATGAGGATACCAGCATCTTGTATCCTTTCAGCCCCACCGCTGGCCAAGGACTCAGCCATGCTCCTGCCAAGAATGGCCAGCACCATCTCCTCCAAGGGGGTGAGGTGAAGCTAGGAATGGGAGGTGTGCCTTGTGTTTGGTACGGATTATTGGTAGGTGAGTTATTGGGGAGGAGTCGTGTATTGAGAAGTGTGCGAGGCTAGTGGTGTAGTTGGTAGGAGATGGCTTTTGAAGATGCATTCACTGACCTTCACCACTGGTTTGAGGTCATGAAGCTTTCTTTGGGCACTGGAGCCAGGTGGTGGGGGTGATACTGCTGGCAGTGACGGCCTCGGTGATGTGGTCCCACATCGTTCTTTCTGAAGGGCCTCCTGGCCCCTGTGGGTAGAGGACCTCTCTTGCAGTATTGATCCCCTGCACAAAGCTGGAGTGCTATATTTTTGGAAACTAGGTGCAAGACACACATTCTCGATTCTTTATGTGGCCTCTGTGGGTTGGACTAGGTGGTTATGGGTAAACCAATTGTGAGAAAATAAATATAATGGTTTTGCAAACAGACTTAAAAAAATATCTGTCTTTTTTATTAAGTGTTAAGTGTGTTCATGATATCCTTGTTTTCTATTTTAATAGAAAATCAGTTTTGAAGCTGTTGAATTAGTCAAACCTTTCTATTTGATTCTGAGAAAATTTGTAGCTGTAAGGATAAATTAAGGGTAATTTTTAAGAATAGGGTGGGAAAAATCCATACTTGCACATTGAGCAGCAGCTATTATCGCCTCTCAAAATGGCACTCAATTGGATTTTCATTTGAAGTGTTAACGGAATAATGGAGTCTGTCAGCAAAAAGATCGTCAGCCAGCCCCAATTAAACTACACCTCACTTGTGAAACAAAATAATTTTAAATGAGACAATTTTTTCAAACTGGACAAACACCTGAAGAAGAAAAATGCAGGATAACACAATTTGCTTAATTGGCACCCTTGTCACTGGACTCAATTCCCACTCCTTCCATCATCTGCACTATGTACAGTCCACAAGATGCACTGCAAAAACTCACCCAGCTGACTTCGATAGCACCTGCCAGCATCATGACCTCTACCACTGAGAACAAAATGGGATTAGAGTGAATATCTGTGCTGTGGAGGCAAACCTGGCACAGGCACAGGCACAATTGACTGGCCTCCTGCTGTGCTGAAATTTCTACGATTCTAAAAAATTGAGAATATCTTTTATTGGACTATAGATCCCTTAAGTGGATAAAAGATGGAAGGGTAATTAATTTCATTAAGTACAAAAATAACTTGATTATGTCCTGACCAATGTAGATTTAGAATTTATTTTAGTGCAGTACATTGTAAAACTTTCACTTCATGTTAAATTTTCAACTCAAGGAAGTAAACAAATAAATGCAGAATTAACCATCACTTGCGAACCAGGGTATCTGAATTGAGCATTGGTTTATGGAAATTCTCTCTATTACTCATTGGATTACTCACAGATCAGTTTCTCAGGTCTTTTTGTGCTCTCACCAATAGCAAAGTCATAGTCATGAGACATTTGTCCTTAATCTTTTTGTTGTGATGCCATCTGGATTCAAGCCCCGTACAGACACGTAAATGCATAATCCCAGCTGACACTGATTTGCAATACTGAGGGAGTGCTGCGTTGTTGGAGGTGCCGTCTTTCAGATGAGATGTTAAATCGAGGCCCTGACTGCTCTTTCAGGTGGACATAAAAGACAACAGGAGAACTACCCTGTTCTTCCAACTACAACAAATAAGTAAAAATAATGAGAAAGAAACAAATGATACCACTACTAAGCACATGCAAATCAATGCAATAAAGACATCCCATTATCAAACCTCTGCCATTTACAATTTCCACTGGACTTCTCTTTTGATTTTAGTTGTTGCAGGTTTTGGTTCTAATATGTTTCTTGTCAATAGTGTTTGTTGGGCATTATGTTGGTTGTGGGTTATTTGCTCCCTCTACTGGTAAAAGTGCTTTATGAAAAGATGTAAGAGTATATTTTCTTCTGTGTGTTGTTAAAAAAAAATGTTTTCCTAAACTTTCATCAGTTTAGAAGATAGTTCAGTAAAAAAAAATTTTTAACTTGACTTACAGATGAAATAAATCCCTCAGTGTTAATACTGGGAATCATATGGAGGTTTTATTATAGCTCATCTATACTGAAATGTAATTCCACAAATGAAAGAAAGGAGTGAACTTGCTTTTAAATAGCGCCTTTTATGACCTCAGGGCATACCAAAGTGCTTTACAGCCAATGAAGTACTGTTGAAGTGTAATCACTGTAGGAAATATGGCAGCCAATTCATGCAGTGGCATTGTACATGAGTGCTATAAATGACAAATTCTCACAATTTTTTCAAAGTAATTTTCTCCATTCAGTTTCTCCTGTGTTTGGATGACAAGTAGGTGACCAGTTCCCAGGGCTCCACTTGTGTTCCTGACCGGGCCTGTGAGTGTTGTGTGATAATTGAGTGAATTGACTTGTCCGTTAAATTTCCTCTCCTGCTTCGGGTACATGATGCGGAGATGCCGGTGTTGGACTGGGGTGGACAAAAGTGAGAAGTCGCACAACACCAGGTTATAGTCCAACAGCTTTATTTGAAATCACAAGCTTTCAGAGCGCTGCTCCTTCGTCAGGTGAAGTGCTTAGGGTACATCAGAAGCTTAATGGGGTAAAATTTCATCAATGGAATGAAAATGGGGTGGGTTCTACATTGGGTGGATGATCCGCTCCACCAGATTGCCGTTCTGCTATTGACGATGAAATTTACCCCAATGTGTGTAAAATGATAATAAAAGGTTTACACCCCACTTTACACTGTCTCTCTCATATAAATCCTATTTCACTCCTCAGCAACAAAAAGGTCTTCTTATTACACATATTCTGCTTCCTAGCATACACTGGGAGTGCATACCGCAAAATCACATCCCCCCAGAACGTGGTGGGCTGGGGGCGTGGGGGCGGGGGTGCTGCAATTTCCTAACATGTGCTGCTGGCATGTGCCAGGAGCACAGTAGTGGAAAATTCACACTGTTTATTTTTGTCATAACGTTTTTTCTTTGTATTTTTATTTAATCTTTGATTTATTTTAATGGATACTATTATTAACAGGGATTGGGAATTGAGCCTCTGCCCCCATTGCTGGAATTTTTGGACCAGCTTCAGATTCCAGTTTCTGCAAATGATCAATCACATGCATGCACTATAGAGTTTCTGGTGCCATCCAATCTTGTAGGATTATGTATAAACAAGGCCAAGGGATGACCTTGCTGTGTTTGTGGATGTGTGAGCCCAGATATGTAGATATCCCTTTCCTCCATCAATGTGAGAAGTCAATGGAAGATTCACTTTTACATAGCTGGAACCTGGAGCTTGTGTAAACTGATATGCAAGTCTGGCATTACACTGCTCACCAGGCCCTGTATTGGCTTTATATCTCTTTTTATATCTTTACAATTAGAGTCATACCAGGCAGCTGTCTTCATAGATATGCTTGCCGAAGACTCAGGACCACAAGATTGTGCCATATGTTAAATTCACATTCTGGGAGGATTGGGTACATGCCAATTGTTATTGCTGCAAATCAGTGATGCCAACCCCTGAAGTCTATATATTGCCATAGGGAAGCTGAAGGCTGGTGAGTTAGCAATCAATATCAGCTTAGGTTACTTGTCAGTTTGAAAGATGCTACAGTAAATGTCCTAAGAATCCCAGGAAGCTGGCACTCATGTTCCAAACTGATTTTGTATTGTTATCTTTATACTGGAAGATTGCAGCATTTGGCTAAATGCAAAGATTTGGATTACTCCCTGAAATGTATATTGTCGACCCATTACAGTGCCAGTAAGTATTCCATTGCCACCAGGGAACTCAAAAGCATGGAAATTACTGGTCTGCTAGGGAACTTGATCAGACCCCTAGACCACCAAGAAATTCGGATGCCATAGACATGGAACTGTCGATCCTGAACAAATAGTTCCAAAAGAAAATCAGATGGACAAACCCCCAGTAGACTACTACAGGAATCAGGATAAATAGCCATTAGGTTATTAGGGAAATCAGGATAGATATCCATTATAACAACAGAAAACGCTGGAAAAACTCAGCAGGCCAGGCAGCATCCGTGGAGAGAGAAAGAGAGTTGACGTTTCAGGTCGATGACCTTTCATCAGAACTGGGAAGAGCTGGAAATCAAATAGATTTAAGGCCAGGGTAAAGCTGGGAAAAGGGGGAGGGGATAAAGGAACAAAGGAGGAGATGAAGAGACATTAAGAGACATTAAGAGATATGCAAGGCTAGAGGTGGTGTTAATGTGACAGATTAAGGCTGAATGAAGTGTGAAATCTACTGGCAGAATGAAGGACAGCTGCCAGCTTCTAGGAGGAAAAAAAAGGTGGGGGGGACAAATAAAAGGGTGGATAAAATAAAATATAAATGTGATTGGAGCTGAGGTTATGATCTAAAATTGTTGAACTCGATATTGAGTCCAGAGGGCTGTAGATATCCATTAGACTGTCAAAAATATTGTTTGAGGGATAAATGTTCTCCAGGACACCGGGAGAACACCCTGCTCTTTTTCAAATCGTGTTGTGGGATCTTTTACGTTCACTGAGAGGGAAGACGAGACCTTGGTTTGACATCTCATCCGAAAGACATTAGTTCCAACAATGCAGCATTCCCTCAGTACTGCACAATAGTGCCAGTTGGATTATGTGCTCAAGTCTCTGGAATGAACCCACAACCTTCTGACTCAGAAGCAAGAGTGCTATCGCTGAGCTAACGTTGACACCTTAATTAAAATCTACCCCCATCTGTGTCACAGTTACTCCTTTTAATCAGCATACTAGATGCCTGTGAGCCATGCTAATGTGCAAATTTTGCGCGGGTTATAAAGAAATAGTGCAGTACTTTAGTGAGACAAAAAAAGCAGTGTTCTTCTACTCTTTGTACCATTTTCTTAAAAGGACACCAGTAATCTGAAGAGTTCAAATAGTTTATTCATGATTACCACAGTCTTTGCAAATTCATCTCACATTGGAATCCCAATTTTCTTCAGTTCTAGTTTAGTTGACTAACCTTAGCAACAGACTCCACGCTGATATTGACAATTGATTGCTCACAGCAAACTCCTTACTGACTGTTGTCAAGCTCCATTGGACTACCTTTGTTTGGTTTTAGTCCTATTTGTCTAGATGAAGCCAGCACATCTCCAGTAATGGCCTCGCCTCCCTTCCCAACATCATCACCACTGGAGCCCCCCAAGGATCAATGATTGGTCTCTTGCTCTTCTTTATCTACATGGTGCCCCTTGGAGACACCATCCGCAGACATGGGGTCAGTTTCTCCATAGATGGAAGATTAAAGCATCCCCATCATGCGACTGTGGAGCTCCTGATCAGACCCTGGAGCAAATCATTGAGCACTGCCCTCAGAGGAAATTCGCAGGCAGCCTACAAGATATCCACGCTGTTACACCGGAAGCTTTGGCCTGGATATCTGACTTAGATATTGACATCTGATTTGCTTTGCTACTACCTTACGAAAGAAAGAAAGAAGAGTTTCCACTTATATGCTGATGACATCCTCGCCATCACTTTTCTTACCGCAACTTGATTTCCATGTTATATGATTACCCGTCTGACATAATGGGCCGTATTTTCCGATCGGAGGCTTCCTGCGTGCGGAGGCCTCCGATCTGGAAAAAATCTACGGACTTATCTGAGGGCTCCCGAGGTCCAGACACTTCCGCTCCTGGGCCTCTCCAACTTGAAATGCGCAGGGCCCACGTATCCCAGAGGCGCATGTGGTTCGCAAGCGTCCCTGGGATCACGTGGGCCATGGGGAGCCAATCAAAGAAGGGAATCTCCCTTCATACACTTGACAGATAGACCTGTCAAATATATGAATGGAGATCACCCCAAAAACACTGTAAAACATTAAATAAATTTTAAAAAGTCACATTTTTAAAATAAGTTGAAATTACAATAAATTAAATATTTTAAACAAAAATTAAATTTTTTGAAAAAAATAATTAAAGTTTTTTACGGGGCAAATAATAAACTTACCTTTTTTTAAAAGTATTTTTAAATGATAAATGAGTGAAAAACATTTTTTTATTTTACTTTTTTCAAATCTTATGCTGGTAAAAGCAAGCCTTGCGCCTGCTTTTACCAGGCATAAGATTTCTAAGGGTTTTCTGCGGGCGGAGGTTCTCCAGATAGCGGAACTATCCGCCGGCAGAGGCCCTTCTCTAGGGCAGGCGTCCGATCAAGAGCATTCTTGACAGATCGGAAATGCCGGTTTTCAGCGCATGCGCTTGGCATGCCTGAAACCAGCATTTCCGATGTCCCTGTGGGTGTGTACACAGCGCATACCCACCCGTAGGGATCGGAATATACGGCCCCATGTCTTGGATGAGTCATAACTTCCTTCAGCTAAACATCAGAAAAACCAAAACCATCATTTTCAGCATTCTCCATAAACTTCACTTGCTTCCCAATGATGCCATACTCCTCCCCAGCCACTCACTTAGGCTGAACAAAACCATATGCAACTTCGCTGTCGTATTTGACTATGAGCTGAATTTCATATCTCATGTCCATTCCATCACCATGTTGGCTCACTTCCACCGCTGCAGCATTGCGTGTTGCTGCCCCTACCTCAGCCCCATGCTGCTGCTGAAACCCTAATTAAGACTTTTGGTCACCGATGCTGCTGTCCTGGTTTGCCTTCCATCATTCACTATCCATGGATTCCAGCATGTCCAAAACACAGCTGCCCTGTATTCTGTCCTGCACTAAGTTCAGTTTATCCATCACCCACAACCTCCTTGATCTACAATGTATCCAATTTTAAATTATTGCCCTCATCTTCAAGTCCCTCCATGGCCTTTCAATTCTCTACTCTGCAACTTCCTCTAGCCATACATCCCCTTCCACACACTTTGGGCCCCGTGGGCATGCCCCCTGCCTTCCTCTCACCAGTGTTGGCAGAACTTTCAGTTGTGTTGACCCTACTCTCTGAAATTCCCTCCCTAAGTTGTTCTTATTCCCTACTTCTCTGTCTTCCTTTAAGAACCATCTCAAAACCTATCTTTTTTACTAAGTCTTCAGTCACCTGTCCGAACCTCTCTCCCATGACTGACCATCTGTTCTTCTCATCGCTCTGTAAAGCACTTTGACACGTCTTCTATATTCAAAGTGCCATATAAATGCAAGTTGTTGTTGTTGGCATATACTGATATACAAAGCTACTGGTACCAGAATTAAAACGGGTTTTGTAGTTCGATAGGCAGAAGACTCAGAAAATGTGTTTTTAAAGCTGCAAATATAGTTTGTAGTTTTAATTCTTGCTTTACTTCCAAGCTGTGTCATATAAGCACAAGTTCAAAAATAGAACAAATATTTCATAATATCTGAACCACACCCATTTTATGAAGATTATTTAATTGAGTGCCAAACCTCTGAAAGAATCGAATTAATGAACTAACAGTTGGATATTGGCTTTGCTGACCAATGTTAAAACTACTCCTTTACCAGCCGAAATAGATTGTTGTTAATATGGAGTTCAAATAAGTGGATTCTTTGTCGGTAATCCAGCTACCATCTCCTTAAGTGAAATTTAAATTCCTTACTCTTTACTCCTTTGAGGTCAATGATTTATCACTCTGACTGATGCCAAACAACATGCAGAAAGTTCAAATAACCTGTGTTTTGTAATTTTCTTAAAGAGGTAGTGAGAAAAGTCAACTTAGTGTGTAATTGTCAATCAGGCTCCAGGGAAGGTTTGGACTTTAACACTTTATGCCCTGCTGTCAAAACGTGGGATGCAGATTAAGAATAATTAGAGTTGAAAGAACAATTTAGCTACTGTGTGGATGAGTGTGTTAAATCAATGCTGAGCTGGTTCCATGCTTGTGAGCTGGATCACATTCCTATCTCCACAGGGGGGCAATATCGTGAGAGTAACTGTAGCTCCAATGGAAAATCCCTGAGGAGCCATAGGTCTTCAAACACACTGATCTCATGATGTGACTGCACTATCTCACTGTCTAAGTCTACAGTTTCCTCCTTTCAAGTTCTGTGCACAGGTTCACTGGATATAGCCCACAGAACTGGCATTTTAACAAATCTTAAAGAAAGTAAGGCAATTGTGATGCCTCAGTGTGAAAAAATAACATTGCAGGGAAATTACAATACCAGTGTACCCTTTTTGATTGGTAGCAATGTTTCATCTGTAAAAGCTCACTACTTCAGACCTGCCATTTTGACTCATAAAACATGAGAGCATGAGCAGCAGTGTGACATCAAGATTCTAATGCAAAATCTCCTGTTCTGAGTTCCTAAACTACCAGTTTATGTTGGGAGTGATCTTGCTATAAATGAAAACAATAACAAATGCTTTGGCTATAAACAAATCCATCTAGGTGAAGTTAATTTTTAGAAATCACTAGTTGTTCATGTGCAATGAGTTTTACTCAGCAGCATTATTAATAGGCTTATGCTATTCAGTAAATCCAATCCTTTCAGTGCTGCTCAATTCATCAAAATCCGAAATCATTTGAAACTGATGTAGAAATTGTGACAGTGCAAACAATGCTATATGGTGACAGGTTTCCAGTTAGGTGCACACACTAAATTAGATCAGTGTCAGCTGTTGCACAGTGGTGGCACTCTTGCCATTGAATCAGAAGGTTGTGGGTTCACATCCCACTCCAGAGATTTGAGCACAGAATCTAGGCTGACACTACAGTGCAGTGCTGAGGGAGTACTGCACTGTCGGAGGTGCTGTCTTTCGGATGAGATGTTAAACCGAGGCCTCGTCTACCCACTCAGGTGGATGTAAAAGATCCCACGGCACTATGACGAAGAAGAGCAGGGGAGTTCTCCCTGCTGTCCTGGCCAATATTTATCTGTCAAACAACATCACTGAAACAGATTATCTGGTCATTATGATATTGTTTGTGGGACCTTGCTGTGTGCAAATTGGCTGCCACGCTTCCTACATTGCAACAATGACTACATTTCAAAAGTAATTCATTGGCTGTAAAGAGCTTTGGGACGTCCTGAAATTGTGAAAGGTGCTCTATAACTGCAAGTCTTTCTTTCTATTATTCTAGAGCATAAACAGTGGGGCTAAATAAAATACATTTTTTATCAAGAATATATGCATAGCTCACCTTCATGTCTAAAACAGAGTCAAAAAAAATTGTTACAGCATGAAATGAACTCCACTCAATTTTAATTCATTTCTGGTTCAAATATTCTGGTTCAACCTGTTCTGGGAGGGGTAGTGGGATTGGTGGCAAGGGTAATGAGCATGCGGCCAGGGCTGAAGGTGATAGCTTTGATCTTCCCAATGTTTAAGTGGAGGCAATTGAGGCACATCCAAGACTGGATATTGGACAAGCAAACTGACAGCAGTGGAGGGGTCGAGACTGGTGGTGGAGAGGTACAGATGGGTGTTGTCAGCGTACATGTGGAAGCTTACTCAATGTCTTTGAATGATGTCACCCAGGGGCAGCATGTAG
This sequence comes from Squalus acanthias, assembly GCA_030390025.1. Lineage (NCBI taxonomy): Eukaryota > Metazoa > Chordata > Chondrichthyes > Squaliformes > Squalidae > Squalus > Squalus acanthias. The sequence goes on along the minus strand of CM059428.1, from coordinate 88,422,010 downwards.
ATGAGGAAGAGAAGGAGGCAGTGGTGGGAAGAGAAGCCCTGGCTATAATTGTATAGTTACGAGTGGAACCAAGTGACGGCAGTGACACTGAGCTGGCTATCAGACAAGATGCATTGGACAAGGATGCTGTGGTCCACCATATCAAACGTTGCAGAGAGGTTGAGGAGAAAAAGGAGGGATAGGGTTCCATGACCACAAGCATATGACATACAAGAGCAGGTCAGAGGCTGGGTATTCTGTGGTGAGTATCTCACCTTCTGACTCCCAAAAGCCTTTCAACCATCTACAAGGCACAAGTCAGGAGTGTGAATCATTCTGGAATGCAAAGATAAACCCCGGCTCCTATTCTCTACTGCTAACCATCTTCTTAAACCCCTCTCCCATGTCTCCTCCACCCTCACCTCCGACAACAAGTGTGAGGAGCTCATGGACGTCTTTGTCTCTAAGATTGAGATCATCTGTTCAGCTGCCTCTACCACTTCCCTTCCTTCCTCTAGCCCACCGGGCCAAACTTCCTCTAAGGTTCCTCTCTGCCCTAGCCCTGAACTCACATCTTTCTCCAGTTGCTCTCCACGCTCATCTTGTCCATGAGACCCACTTCCTGCTCCCTCGACCCTATTCCCACCAAACTGCTGACCACCTAACTTCCTTTTCTGGCTCCCATGTTAGCTGACATTGTTAACGGTTCTCTCTCCTCAGGTACTGTCCCCCTCTCCCTCAAATCTGCTGTCATCACCCCTCTCAAAAAAACAACCCTTGACCCCTCTGTCCTTGCAATCTACTGCCCCATCTCCAACCTCCCTTTCCTCTCCAAAGTCCTTGAACGTGTTGTCACCTCCCAAATCCGTGCCCATCTTTCCCGCAATTCCATGTTTGAATCCCTCCAATCAGATTTCCGCCCTTGCCACAGTACCGAAACAGCTCTCATCAAAGTCACAAATTATATCCTTTGTGACTGTGACAAAGGTAAACTGTCCCTCCTCGTCCTTCTTGACTTGTCTGCAGCCTTTGACACGTTTGACCACTCCATCCTTCTCCAACGCCTCTCTACCGTCGTCTAGCTGGGTGGGACTGCACTCGCCTGGTTCCATTCTTATCTATCTAATCGTAGCCAGAGAATCACCTGCAATGGCTTCTCTTCCTGCTCTCGCATCGTTACCTCTGGTGTCCCCCAAGGATCTATCCTTGGCCCCCTCCTAGTTCTCATCTACATGTTGCCCCTTGGCGACATCATCCAAAAACACAGCATCAGTTTCCACATGTACGCTGACGACACCCAGCTCTACCTCACTACTACTTCTCTCGACCCCTCCACGGTCTCTAAATTGTCAGACTGCTTGTCTGACATCCAGTTCTGGATGAGCAGAAATTTTCTCCAATTAAATATTAGGAAGACCGAAGCCATTGTATTCGGTCCCCACCACAAACTCCATTCCCTAGCCACTGACTCCATCCCTCTCCCTAACATCTGTCTGAGGCTGAACCACACTGTTCGCAACCTTGGTGTCATATTTGACCCTGAAATGAGCTTCCGACCACATATCCGCAGCATAACGAAGACCGCCTATTTCTACCTCCGTAACATCGCCCGTCTCCGCCCCTGCCTCAGCTCATCCGCTGCTGAAACCCTCATCCATGCCTTTGTTACTTCTAGACTTGACTATTCCAACACACTCCTGGCTGGTCTCCCACATTCTACCCTACGTAAACTTGAAGTCATCCAAAAGTCGGCTGTCCGTGTCCTAACTCGCACCAAGTCCCATTCACCCATCACCCCTGTGCTCGCTGACCTATATTGGCTCCCCGTTAAGCAATGCCTCGATTTCAAAATTCTCATCCTTATTTTCAAATCCCTCCATGGCCTCACTCACCCCTCCCTATCTCTGTAATCTCCTTCAGCCCCACAATCCCCCCCGAGATATCTGTGCTCCTCTAATTCTGCCCTCTTAAGCATCCGATTATAATCGCTCAACCATTGGTGGCCGTGCCTTCTGTTGCCTAGGCCCTAAGCTCTGGAATTCCCTGCCTAAACCTCTCCGTCTCGCTACCACTCTTTCCTCCTTTAAGACTCTCCTTAAAACCTACCTCTTTGATCAAGCTTTTGGTCACGTGCCCTAATTTCTCCTTATGTGGCTCGGTGTCAAATTTTTTGTCTTTTAATGCTCCTGTGAAGTGCTTTGGGACGTTTTACTATGTTAAAGGTGCTATATAAATACAAGTTGTTGTTGTTGTTATTGTTGTTGTTGATGGAATACTCTCCACTTGCCTGGATGAGTGCAGCTCCAGCAACACTCAAGAAGCTCGACACCATCCAGGACAAAGCAGCCCACTTGATTGGCACCCCATCCACCACCTTAAATATTCACTCCCTCCACCACCGGTGCACCATGGCTGCAGTGTGTACCAGCTACAAGATGCACTGCAGCAACTCGCCAAGGCTTCTCCGACAGCACCTCCCAAACCTGCGACCTGTACCACCTAGAAGGACAAGGGCAGCAGGTGCATGGGAACACCATCACCTCCAAGTTCCCCTCCAAGTCACACACCATCCTGACTTGCAAATATATCGCTGATCCTTCATCGTCGCTGGGTCAAAATCCTGGAACTCCCTCCCTAAAAGCACTGTGGGAGCACCTTCACCACAGGGAGGCAGCGGTTCAAGATGGCGGCTCACCACCACCATCTTAAGGGCAATTAGGGATGGGCAATAAATGCTAGGCTTGCCAGCGATGCCCACATCCCAGAAACAAATTTTAAAAATCACAGTGTCAATCCACCACCTGTGAATGACCCGATTTTAAATGACTGTAAATGACTTTAAAAAATGATTCAAAATTATTTTCTAGTTAGTTTGGGGTACAGTAGTCAGTTCCTTAGTAAATTTAAATGTACCTATTGATGTTCTTGCACCCAATGGATCCAGCCTCCTCGAAGGCCAGCAAATGAGCACAATTAGCGGAAACTCCCAATGGTGATTAATTCACCCTGGGGGAGTGGCCAGTTTTGTGGGCGGGGCCTGCTTCTAGTGCGATGTTTTTAAACTAGCGCAAAATATTGCAGAAACTCGAGTTGCACAGAACGAAATTTGCACATAAAATTCCGACTTTTTTTGCACTCGTTACGCCGATATCAGGGGAATTGTGCAAAAAAAACAATGCAATTGAGCAGAGACTCCAGGCCGTAAAGTTGTGTTTGGTTACACTTTGACATGGCAGTCATAATCAGTTATCTAGAAGTACAGTATGGTTGTCTTGTCATTTAAAAAAAGAAGTCTTTGCCTGGAATTTCCGTAGGATTTATACTGATCTACTGCTATTACTTCAGCAAAAGATCAGCAGAACCCCCGGAGAAATGGCAGAAACGGCTAAAAATGGCTGTTTACATCATTTCTCCAGAGTTACATACACCAAAGTTACAGCAATAAATCAGGAAAACTGCACTGAATTTCAAGGCCCTTGTCTAATTGGTTATTTTAACAATTATTCTGCACCTTATTTTTTTGGATGTTTTCATGAAAAGAGATAATTTAAATAGCAAAGTCCTACAATACTGAAGTTCTTTTAATTTTAATTTTCTATATATGATAAATTCTGATTCTGAATGAATCTAGGTTATATTAATTCTGACCAAATGACCAAGCAGAGTGGATAATATCATTGGCTTGTGATCAAAGGTGAACTGAACACAGCATACATGCAGTTCCAATTTTATTTCACGATACTGAATTTCTGTGGAAATTCTTGCTTCTAGCTTAAATCCAAGTCCCAGAGTCATATCGGCACAGAAGGAGGCCATTCGGCCCATCGAGTCACGCCGGCTCTCTGCAGAGCAATCGAGTCAGTCCTATTCCCCCACTCTATCCCCGTAGCCCTGCAAGTTTATTTCCCTCAAGTGTCTATCCAGTCTCCTTTGAAAACATTGAGTTTTTCCGCTTCCACCACTTCCGTCGGCAGCGAGTTCCAGGTCCTCACCACTCGCTGCGTAAAATAGTTTTTCCTCACAATCCCCCTGTATCTCTTGCCCAAAACCTTAAATCTGTGTCCCCTCATCCTTGTACCATCAACCAGTGGGAACAGCCTTTCCCCCTCTAGCCTATCCAAACCCGTCATAATCTTGTACACCTCTATCAAATCAACCCTCAACCTCCTTTGCTCTAATGAAAACAAATCCAGCTTCTCCAACCTGTCCTTGTAGCTAAGATCCCCCATCCCCGGAACCATTCTGGTAAATCACCTCTGCACCCTCTCAAGGGCCTTCACATCCTTCCTAAAGTGTGGTGACCAGAACTGGACACAATACTCCATTTGTCACTTAACCAGTGCTTTATAAAGGTTCAGCATAACTTCTCTACTTTTGTACTCAATACCTCTATTTATGAAACCCAAGATCCCATATGCTTTGCTAACCACTCTCTCAATATGTCCTGCCACCTTCAGGGACCTATGCACATTAACTCCCAGGTCCCTCTGTCCCTGCACACTCTTTAAAACTGTGCCATTAAGTGTATATTGCCTCTCCCTGTTCCTTCTGCCAAAATGCATCACCTCACACTTCTCTGTATTAAATTCCATCTGCCACTTGTCTGCCCATTCTGCTAGCCTTTCTATGTCCTGTTGCAGTTGATTGGTGTCATCATCACTGTTTGCCACACCCCAAAGTTTGGTGTCATCGGCAAGTTTAGAAATTCTGTTTGGTACTCCAATATCCAGGTCATTTATATATATCAAAAAAAGCAGTGGCCCCAGCACTGACCCTTGGGGAACACCACTGTCTACCATCCTCCAGTCTGAAAAACAGCCATTTACCACAACTCGCTGTTTTCTGTCCTTAAGCCAATTCCTTATCCAAGCTGCCATTGACCCACCTATTCCATGAGCCTCAATTTTGTTAACCAGCCTTCTATGTGGTACTTTGTCAAACGCCTTCTGAAAATCCATGTAGACAACATCTATTGCATTCCCTTCATCGATCCTCCCTGTTACTTCATCAAAAAATTCAATTAGATTAGTCAAACTTGATCTGCCTTTTACAAATCCATGTTGGCTTTCCTTAATTAACCTCTCCAAGTGCCCGTTAATTTTTTCCTTGATTATTGTTTCTAAAACTTTACCCACCACTGATGTTAAACTGACCGGCCTGTAGTTACTAGGATTGTCCTTACACCCTTTCTTGAACAATGGTGTCACAATTGCCACTTTCCAATCCTCAGGCACTTCCCCGCATCTAGGGAAGATTGGAAAATGTTGTTAGCAACCAATTCTGGCTTTGATGAAGTGAAGCATCCTCACCACATTGCAATCGGGTATATGGATGAGTTTTTGTGTTTTGGGAGGATTCTAAAATGGGTTCTAAAATTCAGGTATTTTTAAAATTGAGACTGACCTCTGTGAACTTAGAACTGCCAAGCCCACCTGAAATAGAGCAGATGACCAGAAAGCATGGACCTATCACTGATTCCATCAAGAGGTTGAATATATATTCCACCACTATACTAGGAATTGAATAAACCACTAGAGCTAAACAATAAGCATAAAACATTTTCTGTAACAGAATCCAGACACATATTATGGCACGAGGCTGCCAAGCATCAGATTCTAACCCTACTTTAGAATGATCCAGATCAGATCCAGTCCTTCCTCACAATAAACTACGAGAGATTAGAGCCCCTCCATTGTTAAACTGTTCGAACTGCATTTATTTAGATGCCGAGATTATTTAGATGACGCCCGATGACCAATTTTGGGCCGGCCCCAGCTCTCCCGGTTCCAGCATGCAATGCAAGCGCTTTACCACCGTCACACCTGAAATCAGGTGCCGACAAATTTCTCTGCCCATCATCATTACACGTGGTGTAACACCAATTTCACTTTGCAGTGGAACACCTTGTGTGGTCAGTCCTTTGCAAACTTCGTGATGTAAACAAGTTGTGTATCAGTCTTTAAATAAACAAATTCATTTTGGAAAAATTTGAAAGCACTGGATGTTAGGTACAAGGAAAATCTCCCCGAATGCAAATAGTATGGAAGTGAAAGGCTTAGCTTATGTTTATCACCAGCCATCCTTTAAGGTGCTGTGAGATTTTTGTTGTCATGCTTATCTCTTGAGGGACTGCACTCCTTGATTACACAAACAGAATTCTACCTGCTCACGGTGTCATTTTGAATTCCCCTCTTAACCATCTCATTTGTTGTAATGGCTCTGGGACTTGTACTTTGTGTCACCTTCAGCCTTTGTTCAAAGCTTTGATCTGCAGTCACGCCTGCCATGAGGAAAAGTGATTGCAGTGACTTATGAGCCAAGGGTGATGGGACATTCTCCTTCCAGCCTGGCATGTAATTTGCTGAACAAACCTTGCTGCGTGGTTATTAGCACAGGAGCAGTATGGGTTACAGTTTGAATATGCAGCAAGGCAAATATAGCAAGCTGAACTTTATTCTATAAATTCATATAAAATTTAACCTCGTCCTATTTTAAAGAAGAGATTATTTTCCTCCATTATTTTATAAGTTATTTGTCTCCTTGTACTGCTAGGTTCCCTGTACATGTAACAGTGGTCTATTCTGCCTCCAGTCTGGATCTGCCCCTTTTTGTTAACTAGTTTGGATGACAAAGATGAATATGGATACAAAAAGTATTTTGTTAAAACCATAAAAAAGCAGATTTCTTACAACTCAGTGCTGAGAATAACAGAACTTGTTGACTTTTTTCCACCACGTGCTCCTGATTGTTAAACTCTCTTTTATTTGCTGCTAATTGAACATCAGTCCCATTACCAATCTCTTCAAGAAAATCATTAATTGTGTCATTCCGGAACTTTGTTTGCTTAAACCTTCCACCCCTTCTCTTTAAAAAGGGCCACAAAATATATTAATTGGTGAAACTAATAACAAAATAAGTTAGGTAACAAGTTCTTATTCAAACCTGAGATTTGTCTGACCAGATAGCTCGATAATTAAAAGTAAAGCGTGTGCTCTTCTGCTATGTAAAATATCATATTATTTTTCATTACGCTTCTATGAAGCACTTTGGGATGTTCTTCTACATTAAAGCCATTATATAAATGCAAGTTGTTGTTTAAAAAAATAAAGTTACAATCTTGCTCTTGTATACTGGACTCAGAAAAGTTAACTTGCTAATACTGTTATATTTAAGTTGGCCTTTGTACATAACACATTTCATTAAAAACACTCTTATTAACTGTACCACATAAATGTCAACATTGAACATTTGATGATGAAAGGAACTGATAGGTTACTAAGGGGGAAAAATTCAGTATTGCCCCGTTTGGGGCGCAATTATCGGCCGGGCGCAAAGATTAGTGCCTGGCGCTAATTATCGCCTCCGACTGCAAACTTGACTTTTATCGCCCCTGGAGGTGATTGGAGCGCTAAATCAGGCGCTACACACCTGTCTTAAGGCGCAAAGGCCGAGGAGCGAGGCGCTAACTCAGAGCGCTGGCGAAGCTCATGTGATGTCAGTCAGCAATGGAACACAGACACAATGGCCCTGGCCAGTTCTTAAAGGGGAGGGTTGATCTTGCTTTCCATCCACATCCTGCTCATTGCAGCCTTGAATCTCGGCCTGGAGAGACCTGTACATCAAATCTGCTGGAAAGAACAATGGAGAGGACCCAGGGAAAGAGCTTAGAGTGCAGCCCCCACAGTCTCTTCTAAATCGATACAAGGAATGGCAAATCAAAATGAACTTGCAAAGTGCTGCTCAGTACCCAAAACTCCTTCACACAGCGTTGAATCTCTCCAGAAGTCTCTCTCTCTCTGTCAGAACGCGTGGTGCAAAAATGTCACCAACAAAAAAAGGCAGGAAGCGGTCGCCTTTAAATAGCGCTCCCCCAGTCCCTTCCTGACTGCAAAACGCTCCCCTCAACCTGTCATTGCTAGCGGCAGGCGGTAAGGCAGTGGGCGCCACTCAATATTCGCTCCGGGGTGCTACTGAGGTGTTGTGCACTCGACTGACGTCACGATCTGCCGGCACAGGAGATCGTGGCGGTAGTGTTTAGCGCCGCCGCAAAATGTCTAGTTAATTTTGTGAGCGGCGCAAACATCGCCGTGCCCGGGCGCTGGTTGATTTGCGCCCCATTAGCGCCCTCTTAAGGCGCTAACGGGAGGCGCAACCAACTGAATTTTTCCCCCATAGAGTCATAACGGCTCAGAAGGAGGCCATTCGGCCCATTGAGTCGGTGCCGGCTCTCTGTAGAGCAATCCAGTCAGTCCCATTCCCCCGCTCTATCCCTGTAGCCCTGCAAGTTTATTTCCCTCAAGTGCCTATCCAGTCTCCCCTTGAAAACATTGAGTGTCTCCGCTTCCACCACTTCCGTCGGCAGCGAATTCCAGGTCACCGCCACTCACTGCGTAAAAAAGTTTTCCTCACTTCCCCCCTGTATCTCTTGCCCAAAACCTTAAATCTGTGTCCCCTAGTCCTTGTACCAGCAACTAGTGGGAACAGCCTTTCCCCGTCTAGCCTATCCAAACCCATCATAATCTTGTACACCTCTATCAAATCACCCCTCAACCTCCTTTACTCTAATGAAAACAAATCCAGCTTCTCCAACCTGTCCTCATAGCTAAGATCCCCCATCCCCGAAACCATTCTGGTAAATCTCCTCTGCACTCTCTCAAGTTCCTTCACATCCTTCCTGAAGTGTGGTGACCAGAACTGGACGCAATACTCCAGTTGTGGTTTAACCAGTGCTTTATAAAGGTTCAGCATAACTTCTCTACTTTTGTACTGAATACCTCTATTTATGAAGCCCAAGCTCCCATATCCTTTGTTAACCACTCTCTCAATATGTCCTGCCACCTTCAGGGACCTATGTACATTAACTCCCAGGTCCCTCTGAACCTGCACACTCTTTAAAACTGTGCCATTAAGTGTATATTGCCTCTCCCTGTTTCTTTTGCCAAAATGCATCACCTCACACTTCTCTGTATTAAATTCCATCTGACACTTGTTTGCCCATTCTGCTAGCCTTTCTATGTCCTGTTGCAGTCGATTGGTAACATCCTCACTGTTTGCCACACCCCAAAGTTTGTTGTCATCGGCAAATTTAGAAATTCTACTCTGTATTCCAATATCCAGGTCATTTATATATATCAAAAAAAGCAGTGGCCCCAGCACTGACCCTTGAGGGACACCACTGTCTACCATCCCCCAGTCTGAAAAACAGCCATTTACCACAACTCGCTGTTTTCTGTCCTTAAGCCAATTCCTTATCCAAGCTGCCACTGACCCACCCATTCCATGAGCCTCAATTTTGTTAACGAGCCTTCTATGTTGTAATTTGTCAAACGCCTTCCGAAAATCCATGTAGACAACATCCATTGCATTCCCTTCATCAATCCTCCCTGTTACTTCGTCAAAAAATTCAATTAGATTAGTCAAACACCATCTGCCTTTTACAAATCCGTGTACTCCTGGTGCTGCTCCTAGCATGCTCTTCTACACTTCTCATTGAAGCAGGGTTGGTCCCTTGGCTTGATGGTAATGGTAGAGTCAGGGATGTGCCGGGCCATGAGGTTACAGATTGTGGTGGAATACAATTCTGCTGCTGCTGATGGCCCACAGTGCCTCATGGATGCCCATCATTGATATTATTCTGGTAGCACAACAAAAATACCTTTGAAACCGTGAAGATAGGATTCACGTCCATGTCTGTTGATGCATCAAGAAATTGCACATGGACCAGCAGACAAGATTTCCCACCTGTTGTCTGAGGAAACTGCCCATTTTCTTGCAGAAAGGATAAGTTGAAGTAGTCTGTACTTCCATCACTCAGGAACTGGTTGCAGAACAGGACTGGAAAATGCTTGGGTGCAGGCCACATATCTGTCGGGAAATGGCAGGTGCCTTTAGAGAAGCTAAAACGGGAAAGAAAATATATATTGTAAAAACAAAAGTATGGAATAAAATTTAAAATGTAAGAATCATGCTTTAGAATTATTAATGAAATGTAGGAAGGTTTATATTTCTCCATTCTACTCCTATGGCCTGTTACACAGCAAAAGTGGTAATAAACAAACAAAAATACACCAACTCTCAGTCTAATGGGAAAATCCTTAATCATGTAAACCTCATAGACAACATTCACAAGTATGAGTGATGAACAAGAATATCTTCAGGGCAGTACAGAGAAACATTTCAAGGACAGCACCATTGGAGCACAGAACAATATAAAGGAGCACTGCTGGTGCATTCACATCTTCAATAATGTCTCTGCAGCGCTAAAAATCTCGGTTTGATGATGGTGATAAAATCACCACTTCACTTCAGCAACTGTTGCCGAGCATTGAGTACCTCAGCGTGTCACTAACCATTCCTACAAAATGCTAGTACATGTATGATGAACAAAAGGTGCCTGTGACTATACTAAAATTCACAACCATTTTTTATTCCTGGTAATGTATTTGTGGCAATCTGTTGTCTTCCTTCATGAGCTGTCTCTCTGTAGTTTTAACTCCCATTACCACAGTCATAGTTCCCCTTAATGTTGTCATTGGCAGGAATTTTCCTTACCTTGGCAGATCCAGTGCGGGTAGTGCCCATGGTGGGTCCTGACCCCGCTGCTGGCTCCATCCTGCTGTACAAAATGAACTTACCTTAATGGGGCCTATTAAGCCCACCTAGCGCGTTACCCGACCCAATTAGATGGAGTGGATCTGGTGACATCATTCATGACACGTTTTAAGCCAGGATCCTTAAAGGGACCCTGGCCACATTATATTTTAAGTTTAATCTTACATAGTGGGTGTTGAATCTTTACTGTACAATAATATAATAAAAGTTATATATGAGCGACAAAGAAATATTTAAATAATATCATTATGTAATATAACTCCATCCTCAAATACGATCAAGAACATAATTAAAAAAGTACATTAATTGGGTAGTTATTGGTGCTTTAGTCACAGGAGGACATAAAAAACCTGCAAGGGGACATAGACAGGCTAAGTAAGTGGGCAGAGATTTGGCAGATGGAATACAACACTGGAAAGTGTGAGGTGATGCACTTTGGCAGGAAAAATCCTAGAGCAATTTATTATCTTAATGGCAAGAAACTGGAGAGTACTGAAGTGCAAAGGGATCTGGGGGTCCTGGTGCACGAAACGCAAAAGGTTAGTATGCAGGTGCAGCAAGTGATTAAGAAGGCAAATGGAATGTTGGCTTTCATTGCTAGGGGGATAGAATATAAAAATAGGGAGGTATTGCTTCAGTTGTACAAGGTATTGGTGAGACCGCACCTGGAATACTGCATACAGTTTTGGTGTCCTTACTTAAGGAAAGACATCCTTGCTCTCGAGGCAGTGCAAAAAAGGTTCACTCGGTTAATCCCGGGGATGAGGGGGTGGTCATATGAGGAGAGGTTGGGTAGATTGGGACTCTACTCATTGGAGTTCAGAAGAATGAGAGGCGATCTTATTGAAACATATAAGATTGTGAAGGGGTTGGATCGGGTGGATGCGGGGAGGATGTTCCCGATGACGGGTGAGACGAGAACTAGGGGACATAGTCTTAGAATAAGGGGCTGCTCTTTCAAAACTGAGATGAGGAGGAACTACTTCACTCAGAGGGTGGTAGGTCCATGGAATATGCTGCCACAAAAAGCTGTAGAAGCTACAACATTAATTAAATTTAAAACAGAAATAGACAGTTTCCTAGAAGTAAAGGGCATTAAGGGTTACGGGGAGCGGGCAGGAATTTGGACATGAGTCTAGGTTCGGATCGGTCATGGCCCTGTGGGTAGTGGAGCGGGCCCAGGGACTGTGTAGCCTGATTCTGCTCCTATTTCGTGTGTGCAATTCTGTTAGATGCAGGAGATGGTTCTGTGATAGATAGTAGATTGGCGGTTAGGATCAGATCAGCCATGATCTTATTGAATGGCGGAGCAGGCTCGAGGGGCCGATTGGCCTACTCCTGCTCCTATTTCTTATGTTCTTATGTTCTTATGTTAAATCTATAGACTCTTGTATTAGTAACTGGTACAAATAAAAGATGTGTGTGTATAGGTAAGACAAAAAATTAAACAAATTTTAAATGTAATTTTAAAGGGGTAGATTTACAATCTTCTGCAAGTTCAGCGGAAGAGCTGCGGAAACCCTGACAAACAGTGTGAGTGGTGCTTACAATGTGTTTCTGGGATTTCTGCAGCTCTTCTGTTGAAGTTAACAATGGACAAGTGAGAGAACCTCCACAGAAATTCACCCTAAAGTCTCAGACTGAAAAATTAAATTAGTCATATTCAGGGACTGAAAGCAAATTGAACCAGTGGAATGAGTGATGAGAATGAAATTGTTGCAGTTGATGACTTGATTTAATGTGTAACTGAACAATCACAGTATACTATGAGAAAAACCTGACCAGAAACAACACAAAAATTTACTTAAATGGTATATGGCACTTTTTATAGTGCAGATCAATTCACTGACATTACTGTTGAGTTGGAAGGCAGCAGTCGAGAATGGCCAGTGAAAAATGTATTCCCCTCACCATCCAGGGTAGGATTGGAGCCTTCAGCACTCACATCCCTTCAGGAATTTCTGCATTAACATTTACCAGTAGCTTTTCAAGTAGAAAAAAATCTCCATCAATCTGTTATCTGATGTAATCAACAAGTTTTTATTTTGGTTTGTTTTCCATGCTTTGAAGTAATCAGCTGGAGCAATGGCCACGGAACTCACGCCTCAGGTTGACAGACGTGATTCCCGAGCTGTGTGAATCCCGTGGCCATGCAGGGAAATTTAAAAAGTAGGAGGGAAGAGGCTCTTAAGTGCCTGTAAAGTACCTCATAATGTTCACAATTGGGTCCCCCGCTTCTACAGGTCGGGTCGGCTCCACAATGACAGACACGCCTGTGGGAAAGGCACATGGGAGTGAGATGACAGCGGGTTCCCAGCCCGCTGTCCAAAAAAACAACTTTCCCACCCGACCCACCACCGATCACGCCCGCTACCACCACGGAAAATTCAGCCCGTTATGTCTACTGTTCCGCTGTGCAGTCTTCCAGTGTGACATGGAGAGTATGGGGGGAATTTTAACTCCCAAAATTAGGTGGGTTTGATTTGAGTGGGAGGCTGAAAAGCTAAAAATCTGAAACAAGAACCTAACCCGACCCAAACCCGCCCACTGTCGGTTTTAATGGAGGCCGGACAAGGAGTGGCGACCAATCCGCTTGCAGGAGGTGGGTTGGTGTTTTAAATATTTTAATGAGGCTACGTGCCTTCATTTTAACAGTGATTCTATTTTTAGCCACAGTAGACCGGGTTTCCCAGGACTCGGGGAAACCTGGCAGGCGAAAGGAGGCGAGAAGGGCTGAATCCATCAGATAAATGCCTTTACAGCACTGCTTGTGGGTCAGGAGGAGCAGGAGTGTTTCCTCCAGGTCCAACAAGCTACCCAGTAAACCCCCACCCCCGCGATCTGTCTGCTTCCCCCACGATCTCTCCCATGATCTCCCCCCCACCGCCCGCCCCACTAGACCTACCTGCTCTCAGCCCAGCTCAGCTGCGACCTTGTGCTGCAGGTTCTCCTGCCCGATAGGCAGCCAGCCTGTCAATCAGGCTGGCTGTGGGTGAGAAACCTACAGAAAAAAATGTAAAGGTGCCCTGCAGGTAAAATCTGCAGGACGTTCGGGAAACCCATACTTCCGGGTTTTCCGACCTCAAAACAACCCTCCGCTCCTTCCCTGCCTCCGAGCTAATATCCAGCCCTGTGTTTCACTTAAAAATTGCATACTTTCTCTCTCCTAGTGGCAAATAATACTTTTGTATGTAGTTTAGGAAAATTACACTTTTTATACTATATATTCCTGTCAGGTGTTGTACGGATCTTCAACAATTTATATTTGCCTGTTCTAGGAGTGTACACTTGAAAAAATAATATAAATTTTACTGAACTTTAAATAATACATGTTTTAAAATTTTTCAAGTGTTTACAATATAGGGGTAGTTTTGGGCTTGTCAGAGCATTGTTATACTGGCTAGACTCTACATAAATGAACAATTAATATAGAGAAATCAGGGAAGCGTGAAATGCAAAAAGTAAATACTTAACAGAAAGTACAATAAAATGAAAAGTACATACTCACATAAAAGATGAGCAATTTAGGACTTAGAGGTTGAAAGACACGAGTCATTCAGTGGATTGTACTGTAGCTTATTCTGCAGCAGGACAATCAACTGCTCCTGGCCGATCCTGCTCTTCTGTCTGTTCCTGACTCTCGAGTGCTGGTCTACCAGTCTCCTCTCTCCAGCTCTTGGCCTCCTTCTCCCTAATGTTGTTGGTAAAAATGGGAAGCAGTGCATTCAATAGTTGTCACACGCATGAAAACAAGGGAGTCAATTTTGACTGCAAAAGAGTGAGGTTGGATAATTACCCCTCATAAGTTGAACCTTCATGCTTGTCTTAATCGCTATGTATATGGTTCATTGAATTATATTGCCACAGCCCCAGGATTGTAATGTACTCTTATTATACACTTAACAAAAAATATCTCTGTACAATTGATTACAGGAATATTTAGAAAATTGTAGTATTTAAAACACAATACACTTGGTGGATGTACACCCAAATAGAGCAGATTGCAGTAAAAACAGAAAATGCTCGAAACACTCAGCAGGCCAGGCAGCATCTGGGGAGAGAGAAACTGAGTTAACGCTTCAGGTCGATGACCTTTCATCAGAACAAACTAGATTGTAGTGTTTTGTTGTTTTATTTTGGAAAGCTGTGAAGGCAGAAAATAAGATTTCATGGGCAGGATTTTCCGCCTTGGCAGAATTGTGCATTTTGCTGTCCCTGGTGGCTTATCCCTGATGACAGTCAGTTTTCTGGGGTCAGACTATACTGTATACTTTAGGCCTTGGCCGCCCCCTGCAGTGTAGTGTAGTCGGCAGCCTGTGTAGCTGGCCCAAAATCTATTAAAAGTTTCTTTTTTTAAAGTCTTGGCCTGTGCAATTGATTACCCTCTGATCAACTGCATAGGCTGTGGTGTCCCTATGAATATTGAATTCCCCTCCTCCACTGTCGTAGCAGCGCTGGATGCCAGGAGTTCACAGAAGTGACAAAGGACAGCGAGGAGCCAGCCGAGCTCCTGAAAGAATTTCCTGCTGCTTTCCGGGGAAGGGAACTTGGAGGTGCTGCTGTTCCCATGCGCCTGCTGCCGTTGGCCTTCGAGGTGGAAGAGGTTGTGGGTTTGGGAGGTGCTGTCGAAGAAGCCTTGGCGAGTTGCTGCAGTTCATCTCCTAGATAGTAAACACTGCAGCCACGGGTGCGCCGGTGGTGGAGGGAGTGAATGTTTAAGGTGGTGGATGGGGTGCCAATCAAGCGGGCTGCTTTGTCCTGGATGGTGTCGAGCTTCTTGAGTGCTGTTGGAGCTGAATCATCCAGGCAAGTGGAGAGTATTCCATTTTGCTGTTGAATGTCAAGGAGAGGTGGTTAGACTCTCTCTTTTTGGAGATAGTCATTGCCTGGCACTTGTGTTCCACGAATGTTACTTGCCACTTATCAGCCCAAGCCTGAATGTTATCCAGGTGTTGCTGCATGCGGGCATGGGCTGCTTCATTATCTGAGGAGTTGCAAATGGAACTGAACATTCTGCAATCATCAGCGACATCCCCATTTCTGATGCTACAATGGAGGGAAGGTCATTGATGAAGCAGCTGAAGATGGTTGGGCCTAGGACACTGCCCGGAGGAACTCCTGCAGCGATGTCTTGGGGCTGAGATGATTGACCTTCAACCACCTCAACCATCTTCCTTTGTGCTAGGTATGACTCCAGCCAATGGAGAATTTTCCCCCACATTCACATTGACTTCAATTTACGAGGGCTCCTTGATACCACACTTGGTCAAACGCTGCCTTGATGTCAAGGGCAGTCACTCTCACCTCACCTCTGGTGGTCTGGAGCCAGGTGGTCCTGGAGGAACCCAAACTGAGCATTGGTGAGCAGGTTATTGGTGAGTAAGTGCCGCTTGATAGCACTGTCGACGACTCCTTCCATCACTTTACTGATGATTGTGAGTAGACTGATGGGGCGCTAATTGGCCGGATTGGATTTGTCCTGCTTTTTGTGGACAGGACATACCTGGGCAATTTTCCACTTTGTTTGGTAGATGCCAGTGTTGTAGCTGTACTGGAACAGCTTGGCTAGAGGCGCGGCTAGTTCTGCAGCACAAGTCTTTAGTACAACAGCTGGGATGTTGTCTGGGCCCATTGCCTTTGCTGTATCCAGTGCGCTCAGCCGTTTCTTGATATCACATGAAATGAATCGAATTGGCTGAAGACTGGCTTCTGTGATGGTGGGGACCAATATTCCTGCTAAGGTGCACATGCATGCGGCGGCGCAGTAATTTGAAAGGTTCCACGCAGGCCGCTTATCGGCTTTTACATTGTAAATACCGCGCACGCGCAGAAATTTAAAGGGACCATGCATTAAAAGAAACAGGCCACGCAGAACAAAGCACAGCTTACAGGGAACATATGTAGGGACCTCGGGAGGAGGTCGATATGGATCATCCTCTCGGCACTTCTGGCCGAAGATGGTTGCAAACATTTCAGCCTTGTCTTTTGCACTCATGTGCTGGGCTCCACCATCATTGAGGATGGGATATTCATGGAGCCTCCTCCTCCCGTTATTTGTTTAATGGTCCACCATCATTCATGACTGGATGTAGCAGGACTGCAGAGCTTTGATCTGATCCGTTGATTATGGGATCGCTTAGCTCTGTCTATAGCATGCTGCTTCCACTGTTTAGCATGTATGTAGTCCTGTGTTGCAGCTTCACCAGGTTGGCACCTTATTTTTAGGTACGCCTCATTGAACCAGGGTTGGTCCCCTGGCTTGATGGTAATGGTAGAGTGAGGGATATGCCGGGCCATGAGTTTACAGATTGTGGTGGAATACAATTCTGCTGCTGCTGATGACCCACAGCACCTCTTGGATGCCCAGTTTTGAGCTGCTGGATCTCATCTGAATCTATCTCATTTGGCACGGTGGTAGTGCCACACAACACGATGGAGGGTGTCCTTCGTGTGATGACGGGACTGCGTCTCCACAAGCACTCCAACAGTACAACAATTCCTTGAATAAATCAATACAACTAACTCCTCAAATAAATCAATACAACTAACTCCTCGAATAAATCAATACCACTAACTCCTCGAATAAATCAATACAACTAACTCCTCGAATACTTTATTACAACTAACTTTTTAAAATTCATTCATGGGATGTGGGCATCACTGGCAACACCAGCATTTATTGCCCATCCCTAATGGCCCTTCAGAAGGTGGTGGTGAGCCACCTTCTTGAACTGCTGCAGTCTGTGTGGTGAAGGTACTCCCACAGTGCTGTTAGGTAGGGAGTTCCAGGATTTTGACCGAGCGACGATGAAGGATCGGCGATATATTTCTAAATCAGGATGGTGTGTGACTTGGAGGAGAACTTGGAGGTGGTGGTGTTCCCATGCGCCTGCAGCCCTTGTCCTTCTAGGTGGTAGAGATTGTGGGTTTGGGAGGTGCTGCCGCAGAAGCCTTGGTGAGTTGCTGCAGTGCATCTTGTAGATGGTACACACTGCAGCCTGCGGTATGCTGGTCGTGGAGGGAGTGAATGTTTAAGGTGGTGGATGGGGTGCCAATCAAGCGGGCTGCTTTGTCCTGGATGATGTCGAGCTTCTTGAGTGTTGTGGTGGTGCTGGCTGCGGATTTGGGAGGTGTTCCTCCTCGCCCCCCTTTCCCTGCCTCTGTACTTGCTTAAAACCTGTTACATCTCTAACCTTTTCCAGTTCTGACAAAGGGTCATCGACCTGAATGTTAACTCTGTTTCTCTCTGCACAGATGCAGCCTGACCTGCTGAGTATTTCCAGCATTTTCTGGTTTTTTTTTAAATTTCCACGCATCAACAATATTTGGCTTTTGTAACTCCTCGAATACATCAATACAACTAACTCCTCGAAATACATCAATACAACTAACTCCTCGACATACATCAGTACGGCTAACTTCTAAAATACATCAATACAACTAACTCCTCAAATACATCCCAAGTATCCTTCCCTACCTCCAATAGAGAGAAAAGACATACATCAAAATGTTTATGGAAATGTACATTTTCCAAGCCTTTCCATTTGTATTAGCCATGGCTCAGTGGTAGCGCTCTCACCTCTGAGTCCGAAGGTTGTGGGTTAGAATCTCACTCCTGAGACTTGAACCCAAAATCTAGGCTGATACTCTCGTGCAGTACTGAGGGATTGCTGTGCTGTCGGAGGTGCCGTCTTTCGGATGAAATGTTTAAGTGAGGACCCGTCTGCTCTCACAGGTGGACATAAAAGATCCCATGGCACTATTTTGAAGAAAACCAGGAGAGTTCTCCCCGGTGTCCTTGCCAATATTTATCCCTCAACCAACATCACTAAAACGGATTACCTGGTCATTATCACAGTGCTGTTTGTGGGAGCTTTCTGTGCATAAATTGACTGTGCATTTCTTACATTACAACAGTGACTACACTTCAAAAATTCTTCATTGGCTGTAAAGCACTTTGGGATGTCCTGAGGTCAGGAAAGGCGCTATAGAAATGCAAGCCTTTCTTTTTTTTCTTTCTTGGCTGAAGAAAACATTATTTTGATGCAGAGCACCTCAAAGTGAAGGATGTACTTCCATTGGGAGCACAATCATGCAGGTGTCCTGAACATAGGCTATTCTAGGGCCTTGGATAAACATGCAGCAGATATATCACGATTTATCCAGTGTTGGTGCTTAACCTAATTAACGGTAATGCTCATAAATAGTAATGAGCTTCCTTTGCTGCTGCAGGAAATCTAAATCTGGACATTTCTACAGGCAGCAGTTTGTCAGACTTTCTAATGTGGGTTATAAAAAGGACAAAAGGAGTTTCTGAAGTTCCTTTGTGCAAAGTCAGAAATCCCCGGGTCTACATGCCTTTCGAAAGTTGGAACGGAGGATTTGTTTTTGTTAGCCGTGCTCTAATTTTACACTCTCCCCTCCCCCCACATAAAGAAAAATCCATGTTAACTGCTTTATTTCTCTAAAGTATGCATATTATTGCACATAGGTTTTGTTGTGCTAAACTAAACCTCTAAATTGGCTTGTAATATACAACCAGTTTTTCTTATGTTCTTGGAGAACTTAAAATGAATATCATTCAAATAATATAAAAATTGCAAAGAAATTGTACACAATGTTAGAGCGTACATTTTATACTCAGATTACTGACTGAATGGGATAGTTCAGTAAGTCACTGGTGAATTCCTGTAGGAGGAGCTGTTGGAGAATGCAAATACCCCTTTCTCTGCTTAGTTTCTATATGAGTGGAATTGCTTTGTGGTTCATTTTGGACACGGCTTGGTGTCGGGATCAATTATATAAGAAAAAATATTGTAATAAGTAAAGCATAATGTGCTTGTTTGAGGAGGACTGTTAATGGATTTGGAACATGTACTGCGCTTGGATTTCAAACAATGGGTGCGACAGGACTGTGGGGTGCCTTGAGGAATAAGACACCTGAGTTTCTAAATCTACAGCAATATAATGGTGATTGCTGAAAGAATGTGTCATTGCATAAAGGCAGCTGCTACAGGCGTTGCAAATAATTGGACATTCTGAATTGTAAAATAGACATATTATTCCATTTATAGTAATAACATAACGTGTGAAAAGTATTCGTGCTAAATTTGCTAGTATTAATAAAATATCCGCATTCCATTATATTTTACAAAACCCTTTCATCATTTTATTGGCTTTAAAGGGATAGCATTGTAAGGGTAATGTATCTTGCACAACATTCCTCTCTATCAATAGGGGGATGCGATGGTGAGAGTGGCAGGGCAGTGGCATCACCACATTGCTGATCACATTTCCCACTACTAACTTAGTTTATCCTTTTTGGCAAGATATTTTACCTATTGACTGCCAGCTTCTCCTTTTTGGGTTGAAATTCTGCAATTGTTAGTGCATTTGGAGGTAATTTTAACTTAAACAAAAATCGGGAGAGGTCTATAACGAGCAGCCGATCTGATAACGCTTTTTTTATACACTATCGCCCAATGTTCAAATGGCCCTCTTTGTGTTCCTATATCTTTTTTAACAATGCCACTGATCTATTATCACATAAAAAAATAATAATTTTGTTAAAATAGCACAGACAGGAATTTGACATAAGCATGTAAGCTACTGTGCTAAAATAGCATCCAGAGGAATTTCAATTTGTAGGGGTTGAACTGGGCGCAGAGAACGATCCCTGTGCTGGAACATGTAGGCCGGAGATCAGATTGAAATTGGGCCTCGGGCCTCAGTTAAACGAGACCCGCGAGCTGTGTGTCCGCAGGCAGCTCACCTGCAAAGCGGATGGAAATGTTGGCGTGCTGCAATGACGGCAGCAGCCCTCAGATAAGTCCTGGGAGGGTGGAACGATTGGGAGAGGGATGGAATAAATTGGGAGGGGCCCGAGCGGGTGCCAGCAACAGTGCTCGGGACTGCTGTGGAGCTGGCAGGAGTACTCCTGCTCTCCCTGGCTCCACATTCAATTAACAGTTTTAAGAAACTTACCTTTTTAGTGGAAGCCTCCAGAGATTCCTTTAAGATCCGTTGTTTAGGCCTAATGTACACCTAGTTATCCT
Organism: Squalus acanthias; assembly: GCA_030390025.1. Taxonomy (NCBI): domain Eukaryota; kingdom Metazoa; phylum Chordata; class Chondrichthyes; order Squaliformes; family Squalidae; genus Squalus; species Squalus acanthias. Next base: position 88,401,365 of record CM059428.1, on the reverse strand, counting down.
GAAGGCAGCAGGCCCGGCACGTGCTGCATTCACAGATTCAAGGGGCCTAATGCCTTGGGACTCCTAAAAAAATGGGCCTGATAAATTTAGCAGTGGGACCAACCCCTGTGCAGATTGGTCACAGGCCGTCCCACTGTTACATACTTTGCGCCTGTTCTACGCCTGAAAAATGGGCACAAAGTATATCAACTTCTACTCCATAGTTTTAGACCAGGCATCATAAACATTCCAATGTAACTAGTTGCTAGTGACTGAAAGAGTGGGCAGTCGGCCATTTTAGTTCCTCAGCCAGCCAGCAATGTATAGTTAAAAAAATATAATTAATAACGTGACAAACACAAAAAACCCATCTAATTTGCAAAATATATTTAAACTTATTCATAAAATTGCCTAAGTACTGTTGGAAAACCATCCAATAAGGCTTATTCCAGAGTTTTGCCCTCTCTCAGGAGTCTGAGACTTGAAGGTTGCTTCTTTCCTAGAGCTTGCATTATTCAGCTGAGCCTTCCCTCCCAATATTTGCCATGGATACGTACATGTATGACCTCACTGCCCTACTTCAATTTCTCACTTTCAGCACCCTTCTCCAAAATGTCAGATTCCACCCGCCACCCCTCCCTTCAGTGCTGCCAAACATCAGATCCCTTTCCAGTGCTGTAACCCCCAGATTCCCTTCAGTTCTAAAACCATGCTTCCAAATCTCAGATCCTTGCCGGTGATACCATACACCAGACCCCCACAGTACTGCCAAATGCCAGACCCCCACAGTGGTGTAAACCTCCAGAACCCTACTCAGTGCTTCCAAACCACAGAACCACTCAGTGTTACAAAAACATAGATCCCCCCAGTGTTATGAAACCCTAGAGACACTAGTTTTCACACACCCCAGAAACTCTAAATGCTGCAGATCCTTTCAATGTTCCAACCGCCGCCTAGTGTTTCCAAGCACTAGATCCTACACACTCCAAATTATTCCTACCTTCCCCTCCTCCCTTGAATGCAGAGTTCCCTGCAGTGTACTGACTGACCAACACCTTAGCCTCTTCTTCCTCCTCCTCCTCATCTCTCTCGCCCCTGTATTCACAGGGTTCAGATTCACTGGGCTGGATTTTGATACTGGGGCGGGTTGGGGTCGTGTCATCCACTTTTTGTGTTATCCACCCAACTGCAATTGGATGTGGGAGATTGATGCGATTTTCACCTAATTGGGCAATTGAGTTCCAGCATGTGGGAACCCATGACCCAATTAGTGTTTTCAGTCTGAAAGTCGCCTCTGATGATGTCATCATTGCTGCTGCATTGAAGGTCTGCAAAGACTGCCTGGCCTTTGCTGTGAGAGGACCTGGATGCAAAATGAGCAGCAGCAGCCCTAAGTCTGCTCCCAGATATTTTTGCACCACCCCTCCCAGATATGTCTCCTCCACCACTGTCAGATATGTCTCCTCCACCACTGCCAGCCAGCCAGCCAGTCAGCCAGCCAGCCAGCAATAGTCAGCTCTCCAAATGTGCTCCTGCCAGGTTTCAAATTCGTGGTTCAGAACAGGCGTGCTTCACGTAGAAAAAGGGTTAAAATCACAAAGGCCTTTCAAAATGGCATTATAGAGGCAATTTAGTGCTTGTAAGGGCCTTAAAAGCCTATCCCGCCTCTTATAGGCGGGACGCAGTCGGGACCAGCAGACACGATTTAATGAAAATTGCGTGGAGGCGGGCTTGTGCCCGCCCTCCAGTTTTCGCAATTTTAACCCCCCACACACCTCCAAACCCACCTCTACGGGTCAATGAAAATCCAGCCCACTAGGTTTCCCAAATCTCATCTTAATTCCCTAACACTCTCCCATGTCCCGGCCCCCGATCTACTTCTTCCTATTAGCTAACACCAGGGCCCCACCATCTCTTGTTTCCTCCCGGCCCCTGCTCCCTAACTCTCTTCCTCTGATCCTCCAGCCCGATCCTTCTCTCTCACTTATGTGCATTCCGACACCTCCTTGACTCCTTTTCCATGCCTGATCTCAATACCCGTCTCCAACCCAGCAGGTTGCTTATCATCTTGTTGTGTTGTCCTGGGCTTTAAAAAAGATCAGAGAAATAAACCAAGTACATAGATAAAGAAACATGTGTGGAAGCCATGCAGATTGGGTGCGATACAGAGAGAGGACATAAAGTGAAGGAGAGACCTAAGCAAGCAATGAAAAAAAGATTGAGAGACAAATAAACAGCTAGAAACCACATTGAGAAAATAAAAAATTGTCTTACAATTATATAGCAACTTTCACGACCTCAGGATGTCCCAAAACGCTTTACATTTGAAATGTAGTCACTGTCGTAATGTAGGAAAAGTGTCTGAGAGACATACAGAAAGAGGGAAAAAAGAGAATAGGAGACAAACATAAAAACACAAGAACAATTAGAGAGTAGGAAATAAGAGAAACAGTTGAAGAGAGATACAATTTTGTTTTTATCTTTCACTGGAAGCAATGGCATATGAGATCAATTGTATTATATAATAATACATTGTGTGTTGCATGGTTTGACACCCCATCATTATAAAGCTGCATATCTTCTGACTCACCATCAGAAATGCCATGGAAGATCTGCGAGTTTCGTTAATAACTTGCAAGAGAAATTACTTCTGAAAAAAATGTGGTGTCTGATTTTAAACAAAAACTTCCAGTTAAAGTTGCTGTTGAATTAAATCTGGCTTTGGTATTTGCAGCTTGCTGGTCACACCTTCTATTCTTTGAAGGATCCCTGTGGAGTCACTGCAGTCAAGCCTTCAGCATCTCACTACTTCCCATCACCTCCAGCTGCAGAGCTTTGGACACATGCTGTTGGGGATGTTGTTACATGATCCTGTTCCCCCCCCCACCCCAGATAAAGGGCCTTGAGCACCTGCCTTATGAGCAGTGTGCAGGGTCTGACTATACTCTTGCCTATTATCCCATACTATCACACAAATACCAGACTGAGCTTTGAACAGTCCATTACATGCCACCTGTCACATTGTTGTCTGCACGAGCACAATGGCCAATCGCATTCTCAGGGTGCGATCATACTTCTGCCCTAAGCAGCTGTGCCTTTATCTGTGTTGTATATCAGAGTGACTATGTGACCTTTCAAACGTGTACCACCCACTCTGTATTCATTACAAGCTGTCATGGTGGGGCGGTATGTTTTGAACAGCTGCTTCTATTTCAATCTAAGTTCATAAAACGGTTGTGTCTAATCCCTTGAACAAATCTATGCCTCTCCCTTCTAAGGAGCTTTGTGAATTGTGAGAACGGAGAGAATTTCACTCCCAGAAGTAGTGTGCACTGGTACCACACCGTGCCAATCAGCTAAGTGAATTCAGTGTCCAAGTGGGATTAGGGTGGGCAGCCTAGCTGGTAGTAGTATCAATAGAGTTGGGCTTAAACATCTGCCTTGAATATTTAGCTGTTACCCATAGTTGGGGTTGACAGAGTCTTTGAATGCGCTACTGGATAGAGTGCCTAGTCGGGAAATTCCTGATCTAGGACGGGAAGAAAGAACGGTCTGGGAGAACCGTCTGTTCCTAATAGCTGTTAAAAAATTATTTTAGTGTCGACCATTGAAAATCCAGCAGCTCCAGCTTGCGGTTGAAACAGTGTAGCATGGAAGTGGAGACTTGAAAAGTGGAATAGTGAAAAATGGCATCACTGAAAAGAATGATAAAGTTCAACCACCATCATGGATTTGTATTAAAATATATTAACTTGGAAAGGCATTAAAATTGGTACAAGAATACAATAAAAAAGTGTCCACCAATTCAAGCCTCATTTACACGGGAGCTGATAATTCATATTCGAGGTTAATTAACTAGTACTTTTATGGTTGTAAAATCAAGGAGCTGGCTCACAGACACCAGTCTGCTGGAATCCAAGCTAAATGATCATTGGTATGAAAGTGGCTGTTAAGTGGATGGTAAGAGGTTTACTGCTCATTTTAACAGTGGTAAATCCATATTGTGTGAAGGAAACCATGCATGTCAAATATTTGCCAACTAAGCAATGACATCAGTTTAAATGTTTTATGGTGTTTATATTGTTTGTGAACAGCTAATGGAAACTTGCATCCTCTGTAGCTGTAGTCATCATATTTTTCTGAGTTACAGATTCACTTTGAACTGAGTATAAAATTGTAACTTCCAAATTGTGATATTCCACAAAAAAATCTACAATCAATTTTATTGATTGCATGCATCTGCAGAAAAAACACTGCAAATTAAAAATTTGGAGGAAAATGTGTTGAAAGCTACATTTATGGAATTATTACGCTTTCATGAATCGGGCTCTTGTCACAAGGTTGAAAGATTAAATTAAATTTAATACGGTAATCACACATATAACTTAATGTTTTGCAGCTATCATTATACTTAAGCTGACACCGTGCATCTCCAGACATTGTTTTATTTGAGTCTCTAGTTTCTTTTGTTTAATGATCTCTTAATATTTCTATTGAAGAGATTGATGGACCTGCAGCATGAGTGCATATCAGCATTGTTGCATCTTTACAGATGTTTGGATATCCCTGGCCTAGATTCATCATAACTTTAGGTCTTCACCCAAGGTTTTGCTTAGCTTCCAGTCAATGCTTGCTGGGGGGTAACTTTTTATTCAATTGTGATTAAACAGTCAGAAGTGTTCCTATTGATACACTGGGCGGAATTTTAATTTGGAGCTGGGGAGGGAGCGGGGTTGCGGGGGGCTGGGGGGGGGGGGTGGCGGGGTGCTGCAATTCGATCGGGAATCCCAGAAGAACGGGTTTCCCACAGGCAGGACCTGATTAGCATTTAGAATCACTGTTTCCTGCCCACAGCCAACCAGATGAAGAGGCTGGCTGGTTGTCAGGCGGGTAGGCCTGTGGCACCAGGCCACAGCGAGGAGGGAGGGATTGGGAGGGGGGCATCGGTGGCTGGAGGGAGATCGGGGGCCAGAGGGGAGAGGTCGGAAAGCGGTAGGGATGATCAGGGGCCAGAGGGGGGAGGTCGGAAAGTGGTAGGGATAATTGGGGGCCAGAGGGGAGAGGTCGGAAAGCGGTAGGGATAATTGGGGGCCAGAGGGGAGAGGTCGGAAAGCAGTAGGGATAATTGTGGGCCAGAGGGGGGAGGTCGGAAAGCGGTAGGGATAATTGGGGGCCAGAGGGGAGAGGTCGGAAAGCGGTAGGGATAATTGGGGGCCAGAGGGGAGAGGTCGGAAAGCGGTAGGGATAATTGGGGGCCAGAGGGGAGAGGTCGGAAAGCGGTAGGGATGATTGGGGGCCAGAGGGGGGAGGTCGGAAAGCGGTAGGGATAATTGGGGGCCAGAGGGGAGAGGTCGGAAAGCGGTAGGGATGATTGGGGGCCAGAGGGGGGAGGTCGGAAAGCGGTAGGGATGATCAGGGGCCAGAGGGGGGAGGTCGGAAAGCAGTAGGGATAATTGGGGGCCAGAGGGGAGAGGTCGGAAAGCGGTAGGGATGATTGGGGGCCAGAGGGGGGAGGTCGGAAGGCTGGAGCGGGTATCGGAGGCTGGGGATCTGAAGGCCGGAGAGGGAGTCGAGGGCTGGGGGCCGAGGATCAAAGGCTGGAGGGGGGATTAGAGATTGGAGATCTCTTGGGGGCGGGCGGAAGGTTGGAGGCCTTGGAGGGTGCTCGGGGGAAGATCGGAAGTGCCGGGGGGTGTCCGATCGCGGGGTTTGGCGAGACAGGAACACTGGATCCAGCAGGTAAGTGGAAAGGCACTTACCTCCTGGATCCAGCAGTCTTCCCGTCCCTTTAGCTGGCGGGTTCCTCTGAGGCCAGGGAAACCCGGCTGCCCACAGTGAAATTTAAAATTGTGGATCACTATGAGGCAAGCAGCCTCATTATAATATTTAAAGTGCCAACCCGCCTCCTGCAAGAGGGTTGGTTGCCCAACCCCCATCCCACCTCCGTTAAAACCGGAAGTGGGTGGGTTGGGGTTGGAATTCAGATTTTTAACACTTAAACCTCCCACCCAACCGCAACTCACCTGTTTTTTGGGGTTAAAATTCCCCCCAATATTTCAATTTAAAAGATTGGGGAAGACTTGGGGGTCATGCATATAGGTTACGCAAGGGTAGGGCTCGGTTAGATGTTAGGCAGAGGATAGTATCCCAGAGGATAGTAGACCTTTGAAACAAGTTGCCGGCTCATGCAGTGATTTTCGTTGCTCCACCATTGGTGGCCGTGCCTTCAGCTGCCGAGGCCCTAAACTCTGGAATTCCCTCCCTAAACCTCTCCGCCTCTCTACCTCTCTCTCCTCCTTTTGTGACACTCCTTAAAACCTACCTCTTTGACCAAGCTTTTGGTCACCTGTCTCAATATCTCCTTATGTGAAGTGCCTTGAGATGTTTAACTATGTTAAAGGTGCTATATAAATGCAAGTTGTTGTTGTTGTTCTGACTCTTTGCAAACCTTCAAAAGAGAGCTGGACACGTTCCTGGCTGGGACATTTTAGAAAAGGTAGTTGAAATACCAGGCAATATAAAAATGGTCATCGCGGTCTCCTAGACTAGTTTTTATCACTCTAATTGGCATTGGCTTTTTATCTGATTTTTGGCTGCTGGTAGGCAGGGAAGTATCTAATCACGATGCTTCAGATATCATGGGCTCGATTTTGCCAGGCCCAAGGAGGCGGGATTGGAGGTGTGTGAGTTGTTAAAATCGCCAAAAATGGCGGGCGGGCCCGATCCCGCCTCCATCCCACCTCCGAGCAATTTTCCTAAAAGCATGTTTTCTGACGCCCTTTCCATCCCGCCTCCAAGAGGCGGGATAGGCCCTTAAGACCCTTAACAACCACTTAATAGCCTCTATAATCCCATTTTGAGAGGCCTTTCCGATTTTTTGTCATTCCCCCCATCCCTCACGCCTCCTCTGGAACACGCCAGGTAATGCTGGCGGCCTCACAAGTGGATTGCTTACGAACAGCTACAGCTCCACCATTACAAAGGAGTTTTCACCAGTGATCATTTGCAGGTGGCAGAACTTTCTTGTTTCAGGTCTGGGGGATCTTTTCGCAGGCATACTCAGTGTTGTGGAAGTTTGGAGCCTGACACCCATCTCCAGTGTGACCTCCTGGGAAAACCCACTCCCCACCTTGACTAAGCGCTTCCTCAACTGAGGCATATACCAGAAGCATGACGACCATTTAATTCCTTTCCTCCTGGACATCAGATTCGGATGAAGACCAGCCGCGGCAGCAGCAGCAGCAGAACCATGAGCAACAGCAGCACCAACAGCAGGAGCATCAACAGGAGCGCCAACCTGCTGCTCACCCACCTGAAGCTGCACAGGCCAGAAGGCGCCAGCGCGCGACCATATTGCTGCCCGGGATGCAAGGGACGCACTCATGTTGGTCACATTTGCTTAGCCTGTACAATCAAACACTTTTGCCTCGCACCTTCTTACCAGAGCATCGACAATGGACAAGAACCTGCGGATTCCTATCACTCTGACCACCATACTGACAATTGCAAGTTGCTCTAAGCCCTCAATGTGGAAGTCCCATTTGCGAAATGACACAGGCCACAACTTCAACAGTTTGTCATCAGAATTTTTTATCACAACAAGCAACTGGTGGCATTTCAAAAATAAACACAACATAACACTCAAGTGACTACCCTTGTGACTACTTGTGCATTATCTTCCTCTTACGCGTGCTCCTATGTGGTGCTTCCCCTGTGGCTTCAGCAGATGTGGAGGCTCCTTGCTCACTTTCTTGCTGCTCCTGTCTCGACACCTTTGGTGGCCGTCCTCTGGGGTTGCGAACCTGTGAGGGCTCGGCAACAGTCTGCTGCTCCTGCGGCTGTGCAGGGGATGAGACGTCCATCTCAGTTGGGTGAGGACTCTGGTGGGGCTCTGACCAAGGGCTTTGCAGAGGCATGGTCGTTTGAGCGCTTGGAGAGGAGCCCCCACTTCCTTGTTGTCTGCCTCCAACATCCCTCTCATGGGTCAGCCCCACCTCAGAGCTAGCAAGTGGCTTGACAGCACCTTGCTGCACTTCAGGGGGGCCATGAGGACCCGTTTCTGCACTGGAAGTCCTACTCCAGATGACTTCCATGAAGGTCTGGTTTCTATGCTCAGTAGCTGACCATTGCTCCTCAAGAGATGCCAGTCTATTCTGAACAATGACCATGTTTTCTACACACTGGCGACTTAGCTCCTCCATGGCCTTAGCCATCCTCTCCTCTACTGTAGCCATCCTTTCCACGGAGGTTGCCATCCTTTCCGTGGTGATGCGTTCATGCGCCAATGCCTCCACAAAGCTCTGCTCATGTTCGCGATGGACCCCTCCATTCGCTCGACACTCGCAGTAACCCTGGAGACAAAACCTGCCAGAGACTCCTGCACCTGTTCCTGGAGTTCCAGCACCGCTCTCCTTCTGGATGGACCCGGAGGCACAGGGTCAACATGCAGCTGAGCTGAGCTAGCAGAGTCCTGCGCCCTCTGATGAGGACTCTCCAGTGCTGTCCCTGTCTCCACCATCTGCTGATGCTCACTTGTGAGCTGTGATACACCAGGTGCCAACACTACTCTATCTCGCGAAGGTCCCACCGAGGTGTGAGTGTCTGCGCTGGTGCTGGGTGCGCTGAATTCTGCTGAGGCTGCGCCCTCAGAGGTTGCAACTTCCTCTGTGGAGTCTGGAAGCTCAGGCTCTTCCTCCTGGACAGTGGAGACGGGGGCTTTCGATGGTCCTGTGGGGGAGTAAAGGAAAGAGTTAGAAATGTGAGGTCAAGGTTACATGAACATTGAATAGTGCAGATGATCATAAGTCAATCTGCTAGAGCATCAGATTCATTATCAGTGACTCATGCAATGTCAATGAGAGAGATGCCAAACTATTCTGTCACCAGCTTGCTGCGATGCGCCCATCTGTCCGTCCCCCACTTGGGAATCCACCTCGATCCCAGCGATTTCCAGGGCCGCCTCCTCCCAGGCGGTTAGCTGGGCTACTGAGGGTGGCCCTCCTCCTGTCAAGGCTCTTTCCCTCTTATTGTGGGCTCTCTTTTCCTGCAATGAGGGACACAAGTGGAGTTTGAGTGAGAATGAAGGAGTGAGTGTAGATAATCCATAGCATAGATGCTTAGAAGGATACAAAGGACCATCCCTGTGTGTTGAAAGTTGTTGTTGTCATGGCATCACAGTGATAGGGAGTGTGAGGGCTGCATGGTCCAATAGTTAAGTGAATGTGACCTTCGAGAGAGAGGGAATAGGTAAGGGTGCAGGCATGTAAGTTTCAAGTGGCATGTGGAGGAAGAGGTTGGCAAAGCAGAGTGCTAGTGAGGAGAGGCAATGGGGATCAGATTCAGGGTGATGGGAAAGTCATACTCACTTTTCCTGTGCGGAGAAGGTCATGAAACCTCTTCCTGCACTGCAGCCAGGTTCTGCGGCTCACCAAAACGGAGTTGACCTCCTGGGCCACTTGCAGCTACACAGCTTTTGTCTGCTGGGGTGGCTTTTTTCTCTCTGAGGAAGGGAACAGCACCTCCTTATTACATCTGGCTCCGTGCACCAGAGCTTGGAGGGAGGGCTCATCAAACCGAGGTGCACACTTTTGCTTGATCGTGGACATTGTCGGGAAATCAACACCTTCATACAATTTGCAGAGCCTTTGCAGTCTCCAGAAGAAGCAAGGCTGCTTGCAGGCCTTAAATCCAGCAGCATTGATGATGTCATTGGAGGCGACTTTCTGTATGAAAAGACTCATTGGGCCAGGTGTTCCCACACGCAAGAAATCAATTGCCCAATTCGGGGAAAATCCCACTTTTTCAGCACTTCACTTAGGAGTCGGGGTCCTGACACGATTTCCACCTGACACGCCCCAGCCCGCCCACACTGACAAAATCCAGCCCTATGACTGTGAGAGGCAGACTTGATGAACCAGATGCTCTTTTCCTGCCCGTCATTTTTGTATATTCGTATGTATGCGATTGTGCAAAAATGGAGACAGAGGAGTTCACTACTAGGCCCTCTCCCTCCATCAAGGGACTTTGAGACTTCCTGCCCCTGTCCCCAGGACCACCAGCAGGCTTCACTCGGTGATCCCCAAAACCGGTGGTAAGAAGAGTGGTCTGGAAGGAAATGGGCCAGGAACCTCAGCCCCCCTCCCTTTTGGCATTTGTATATGGTGGACAGGGAAGGGGTGGTTATTGAAGTCAATGGAAATTTAAAATCGAGAAAGATATAAAATGGCTGCCGACTCACTATCACCCATTTTACACTATCGTACAAAGTCAAGATCTACCCACCTATGCCTTTAAAACTACATTATGGCCTAACAGGGTGCAAAGCAACTAGCGCCTGGGTGCGGCGCTGCCAACGCCTCCCATGAAGTTCAGCGGGAGGTTACCGGCGGCGGTAACCGTTAGCGCCCTGCGGTGCTGCGCCCACCGGGGATGACGTCATTGCCTTGTGCAGCGCCCCGCTCGCACCTCGGCCGTGATCTTAGGTAGCGCCCCCTGACTTACCGCTGAACGCTATGTTCGACAGGGTCAGGGGGGCCTACCTGCGGCCGGGGCGGCGCTAATTAAAGGGAAGGTGCCGGGCGGCCATTTTTGTTGCTGGCCACCTGCCAGCACCTGCCCCCTCTCACGTCCCCTCTTGAGTGCCGGGCTCTTTTGCCGGCACTCCGATCTCTGGTGGCCCAGCTGGGCCCCGGGTCGCGCTGCGCTCGGCTCCTCCCCTTTAATAAGGGGAGGAAAGCCTGCAGTACCGCGGTGCAATGTGCCGCAGAGCGTGGCCCTGCGGCACATAGCGTCGCAAAATCCACTCACAGCGCCCCAAGAGGGAGGCAGGGCGCTTCCAGTGAATTTTGGCCGCGGGGGCGCTAAGTTTTTCGGGAATTAGCACCCCGGCGAAGTTAGCACCCCAAAAGGGGCGCAACGCAATTTTTCCCCCTATATGTTTAATTATTTACCATCAACAAAAATACTGCAAGTCTTCCCAATCTTGTTGAGGCCAGCTAATTGTCAAAACTGATAGAATAGAGTGGATGCAAAGAGCCCAGTTCAGATAAGTGAATACTTTGGATAACTGATTATGTAATAATTCCAGTTATTATACTATATTAAACTGTGCTCAGTATGTAAACTGATCTATAATGTGATGAAGTAGTTTTGCCTAGTGGGCATGATGGAAAGTCCAGCTGGTTCAGATGAGTGGTATTTGGATAAATGGTTTCCTTCTCCTGGATACTCCTGCAATTACTTTTCATGGTTAACACACACCTTCCTGTTCTATACTAGTTATATTGAACCTGTCAGGCTCTATTTTGACATAGGGAAATCTCAGAGTGATAAAACATTCAACATTTGAAAATACCTAATTAACCATCTTATTGAACTTTTGGAAAAATGTGAGAAGTCGCACAACACCAGGTTATAGTCCAACAGCTTTATTTGAAATCACAAGCTTTCGGAGCGCTGCTCCTGACTTTACCTGACGAAGGAGCAGCGCTCCGAAAGCTTGTGATTTCAAATAAAGCTGTTGGACTATAACCTGGTGTTGTGCGACTTCTCACATTTGTCCACCCCAGTCCAACACCGGCATCTCCACATCATGGCAACTTTTGGAAAGACAGTGAATTGCACCTTAACTGGTCTTGTGTTGAAAATTGCCCAATTGTATTAACATAAATAGACTGGAATAGAATGCTTTATCGTGTTTCTTATTATTCATTTTCGTAAGAAAAAAATAAATTTGGTAAGCATACAAAATTAGCCTAGATTACCAAAATGACACAATTTACTGGACTTTATTGGAATGTTTGAAAGACGGAAGGAAGGGGCCTCATAGCAGGCACGATTACCAAGGAAACATAGTTAAAAAGAACACTGGGGAATAAATGGGGATGTGAGATAATTGTAATGACTGTAGCAGCAAAGTGTTCTGATTGAACAAGTGGAGAGAACTTTGACCTTCTGAGCTGAATTAAAAGGAAATAGGAACTTGGGGGCATACAGGCATTTAAGATTTGTGCTTCTAGAGTTGCAGCAGTATAAACATGTTGCTCTTAAGTTGTTATACTTCAAAATCCATAAATAGTGTCTTTGTCATAACTGTGTGCATAATTACTGTCTTGGTTGTATGGTAACTACTGTAGAGGAGTCAGCTTTTGGAGATACTGAAATTAGCCTAGATTACCATTTTAGCGGTTTTTGTTCCCATTGTAGAGGTTAAACAGTGGAGAGAACATGAGAAGCTGCAAGTCTCTACTGAATAAAATTCCTCTATCAAAACATTCCAAAAATGTGTAGGTTTTTTTGTTTTAGTTACAACTAAATGAACTTGAGGACAGGAGAGTTCCTAGAGCCAGTAGATCAGGGATGGAGTTTGAGCTAAAGTCTGGAAAATCCTCCTTGGGACAATGGCTAACATTATTAGTTTTGTAATTGTTTTAATGGGGCTGTGTTGTCAGGTTGGATATATCTTTAGAGTAATCTTCATGACGATACTTATCTGTCTTACTCAAAAACCTTTGCGCATGCATGTTTTCTATATACAGGCGTAATATTTTCTTACAGTATTTAAAATGTGTCTCAGAACATCATGCACCTATAATGTAATTGCATTTGCGGGTGTTCACTGATGGAACTAGTTGTCTTGCAAGATCTTTATGCACAATGACAGAATTCTTGTAACACCTCCCTCAGGTTTAGTGTTGTCCACCTGTCAATACATCTGGGGGCAATTGCCAATCACTTGCTTCATGACACTTTAAACAAACTTCATAAGTAACTTCCTCTCATTAGATGCTCGCTTCCTTTGACGCACAGGAATGCGGGGAACTGTTTGTGTATGCACACGTGTGTATACATGTCTCTGTAAAGACTGACCCACTTTAGTCATTTGAAAATCTTTATTAGATTTCAAACAACATTAATTAATGTCTCCTTCTCGCCCATGGGGATAATTTTCAAAAGATACACGACAAAATATCTCGGAAGTAAATGACAAATATCCTTGTGGTGTTTTTGTGTCACTGCCTTATATTCAGCGTGTGTGTTTTATAAGGAGTCAGTAACATTATGAGCTGGGCATACACAAAATTTGATGACCACCCCCTCACACAGCCCCAAATCAATCTTACTGTTTCAAATTGTTGTTCTAAATGATCTCACTGAGCAGAGGTGGGAGCTGGGAAGAAGGGAATATTTTCCTTAGCATTGAATTGAAAGATGAATTAACCATTAATGAACCAGAAAGTTGCCTCAAGCAAGATTTAAACATTCACCTTTGACTTCAAGCTCCCACAGACATCAATGTGAAAATGACCAGATAATCTGTTTTAGTAATCTTGTTTGAGGGATAAATATTGGCCAGGACACTGGGGAGAACTCCCCTGCTCTTCCTCAAATTAGAACCATGGGGTCTTTTACATCCTCTGAGAGGACAGACAAGGCCTCAGTTTAACGTCTCACCTGAAAGACAGCACCTCCAACAATGCAGCATTCCTCAGTATTGCACTGAAGTGTCGGCCTAAATTATGTTGGCCTCTGGAGTGGTATTTGAGCCCACAACTTCTGACTCAGAGTCGAGAGTGCTACCACTGAGCAACGGGTAACAGCTAATTAAAAAATGATACATATTTGCTGATCCCATATACATTACTGGTGTACCTTGCACCAATTTATTATTTTAAAGGGTCACTAACTGCAGTTTGTTTGTCGAATATAGGACCCTATTTTGTAAATCTCATTGAAATGAATCATTGTTTCACAAAAACATCAATATGCTGCTTAATGCATGATGACAGGCAGCAAATAATTCAATCTTTCATTTCATCAAGTTCTACAAATGTGGTTTAATCCTCCATAATATTAGTCATGTCTTGTGCACCTCAACCACACATCGTGCATCACACTTTGTCACATATGCAAATTTCTATGTCACAACATTATCTGATTGGTTCAAATTTTATATACATAAAACAGATCGCCACTAAATCAGCAATTATTATTTTAAAGAGACTAAAGCAAAAGAAAGCCAATCATTTCCTGCTGGTTTCTTCTAACTCTGGGGAGAAGCTTGCAAATTACAATCATTTTACAGAGATACTTTTCCAGCAACAGCAATTAGCAGTTATACCTTGGGGGCAATTTTCACCTTCACCATCTGGGTAATAATCTGTTGGAGCAGATTACCTGCCCTTTATCGAAACCAGCTAATTTTCACCCCATCTTCAAACACACATTTATGATTTCAGTACAAATAGCAAACAGTGGAAGTCTTCCCTCTGAGTTTTGTTATATGGCTCCTTATCAAATCAGGATTTTTTTGACGAGATTATAATGCCAACCAAGGTGTTTTACTTGACAATAAAATCTGTCATTTTTTTTTGGGTGAGAGGAAGAGAGTGATTCAACATTTTCAAATCTTTCCTTGGCCTTGCTCCTCCCTACCTCTGCAACCTGTATCCTACTTTCCACTCTATGCTCTTCTAACTCTACTCTACTGCGTGTTTCCCTTTCCCCTGTGCCACCATTATTGGCAGAGCCTTTAGCCACCTGCGCACTGCAATTTTCTTCCTAAATCTCTTCTCCTTATGACCTTTCTCCTTTGCTTCAAGGGTTCTCATCTGAATTTACCTCTTTGGTCATGCATGTGGCTAAATCCTCTAATTTCTCACTTCACACTCAGGGGGTGATTTTCCCAGCCCTGAGGAGGCGGGTTTGGAGGTGGGAAAGTTGGCAAAATTGCAAAAAGTGAGGGCGGGTTCGGAACCCGCCTCCAACCTGCCTCTGCGCAATTTTGCTGGAGGTGGGTTTCATGGGTGCGATGCGGTTCTGCCTCCATCAGTCGGGAGAGGTAGTTAAGACCCTTAAATAGTCGTCAAGGGCCTCTATAATCCTATTTTGACAGGCCTTTGTTATTTTGCCAAATTTTGTGGGTGTTGCACGACCTTCCTAAACCACGCCAGCTAATCCTGGCGGGTTGACATGTGGGTTGCCTCCTCACAGCTGCAGCTCCACCATTAAAACGGAGCTTTCATCAGGGATCAGTTGCAGGTGGTAGAACTTTTGTTCCACTGGTTTTTCAGCACTTTTAACAGGTCTACAGAAGTTGGAGGTGCTGCAGCTTCTATCTCTCAACTGTGGGACCTCCTTGGAAGACCCTCTCCCCGCTTGGACTGAGCGCTTCCCCAACGCAGGTATCTGCCAGCAGCATGGGAACCATTTATTTCCTTTCATCATGGACCTCAGATTTGGATGAGGAGCAGCCACGGCAGCAGCAGAACCAGGCAGCTCAGCAGCAACAGCAGCAGGAGCGCCAACCTCCTGCTCACCCACCTGATGCTGCACAGGGCAGAAGGCACCAGCACATGGAAGCACGTCGCCACAGGAGATACCCCCCTCTCAGGGTTTACAGACAGAGGATGAGCTACCTCAACATGAGTGAGCAGCAGTGCCAAAGGAGGCTGAGACTTTCGCGAGAGGTTGTCGGGAACATCTGCTTACTGCTGCACCAACACCTGGAGCCCAGAGGAGCGGGTGGACACCCCTTACCAGTGGCTGTCAAAGTCACCACCGCAATCAACTTTTTTGCCTCAGGCTCCTTCCAGGGATCATCAGCAGACATCAGCGGCATCTCCCAGTTGGCCGCCCACAGTTGCATCACACAGGTTACCGATGCCCTTTTCGCAAAGGAGCACAATTTTATCCACTTCTCAAGGGATCAAGCAAGTATAACTGCGCATTCAGTTGGCTTTGCAAATATGGCAGGCATGCCAATGGTGCAGGGTGTCATAGACTGCACACATGTGGTCCTTAAGGCACCCCATCACAACCCAGCTATCTTTGTCAACCACAAGGGCTTCCACTCCCTCAACGTACAGCTGGTGTGTAACCACAAGAAGGAGATTTTGCATGTTTGTGCCAAGTTCTGTGGTAGTTGCCATGGCTCGTTCATCCTGCGGAGCTCTAGTGTTCCTCCGCTCTTCAATCTGCCAAACCAACTTAACAGATGGCTCCTTGGTGACAAGGGCTACCCCCTGAAGAAGTGGCTAATGACGCCCATCAGGAGGCCAGCTAACGAGGCTGAGGAGCGCTGCAACACCAGCCACATTTCAACCAGGTCCATCATCGTGCAAACCATTGGCTTGCTGAAGATGCGATTCCAATGCCTTGACAGATCAGGTGGAGCCCTGCAGTATTCAGCAGCCAGGCTCTCCAGAATGGTCGGGGTCTGCTGTGCACTGCACAACATGGCACATTGTCGTGGCTTGCAGCTCCCTGATGAGCAAGTGGCTCAGTTCATATCCTCCTCAGATGAGGAGGAGGAGGACCAAGCGGCGGCGTACCTACCAGCAGCAGCGGCAACACGCGAGCACATGGCTGCCCGTGATGCAAGGGATGCACTCATCCTGGCCAGATTTGCATAGGTTGTCCATTGTGGCACATGTACTTGGCTCCTTCTTAACACATGATAGACAATGGACATGACTCTCTGGCCTCCTTTCACTCTGACCACCAACCTGACCACGCAAGTGTCACGGAGCCCACAATGTGGAGCTGCCTAAGCCGAAATAACAGATGCCATCACGCCAACAGTTTGCCATCACCTAATTTTAAAACATTCACACAGGGATGGCATTTCATCAATAAACAGAAACAATCACCCAATCTGCACACAGATCTGGAGGTTATATCCCTTGCCAGCTGGACCCACACAGCCTTGGTTTCTTTGGGTGGCCTCCTCCTCCCAGATGAGGGGAAGAGCACCTCCCTGCTAGCTCTCGCCCCCTCAACCAGCATACCCAGCGCCTCATCTGAGAACCTCGGGGCGGCCCTTGCCTTGGAGCTGGCCATTCTTCAAGGAGATAAAAGTTTGGAGGTGGTGCACCATCGACCAAAAACCAGTGGCCAAGGCAGCAAGCAGCCCTTAAACGAAGATGGATAAGTGACGTCAGCAGAGGCGAGTTTCAGTCCCAAAAGACTAATTGGCCCAGGGGAACCCACACCTCTGAAAGTAACTGGCCAATTAGGGGAAAATCGCAAATTTTTCCCACCTGACAGTGGAGGCGGGTTTGGAACCCACCCAAATAAAACCCGCCTCCAACCCGCCTCCAATGGGAAAATTGCCCCCTCAGTGTCCCTCGCTCCCACTTTATTACATGAAAGGTGATATATAACTAAGTTGCTGTTCTTCATTGGGCAATAATATTCCCATCAGTTCCCGGTGGATTTGCATCCAGAGCCTAGAGATGAAGGACCAGAGTCTAATCCACTGTACTATGCTGTCTCCCATTAAGATCATTTTATCTTCTCAATTCAGATGCATTTTTCAAGGATGATTACAGATAGCAAAGATAAAAAACAGGGTAACTATTTTAAACTGAGGGTAGTGAATGTATAAACCAGATTGCCTGAGGAGGCAGTGGAGGTGGACAATGTTGGCAAACTCAAGAAGGGACTTGTTAAATATTTAGCACAGAAAGCAGTTTAAGGGTATGAGAGATAGGGACCTAAAACCCGTGGGGCTGTCATTCCAGCTTAAGTGTCAGGATGTAACTGCCTGGGACCTCCAGTACTGATCCCGCTAAAGTTTGCAGGGTCAGCGGAAGGTCCCTGCATTTACATGCAATTTGTTGGAGCCTGGATGACTAATGGTGGATCTTGGGAACCCATTAGACTGTGGAGGTCTGGACTGTTGGAGAATACTGGCCAATCTGAGGAGGTTGCCCCCGCTAGTTCTCTTTTAAGTGGGCTAAAAAATCTTCAGTTACCCAAATGGGAAGAGACAGCTCTTCCCAATCTAGCATCCAGGGCCTCTGTGGCAACAGACTGAGCCTCTATTTAGGATGCAAAGACTGCCTTAGGGTTTCTCTTCTGTGTGCCTCTGCTAAATGTTTTTGGAGTGGCCACAGGGCAAATGGTGGACCTCAGTACTGTGCATGCTGCCAGTGGACTAAATCCAAGCTGCAGCACACTTTCTGATACAGGCCCTTGCATCTGCAAATATGCTTGATGCTCTGCAAACATTATTCTTTTAAATACAGGACCAGTAAGCTACAGATTCCCAAGCTCTTAAGCCGAGAGGCAATGCCCATTGATTCTCGAGCCAGCAACATCTTCCTATTTGTGTGGCACCTACTCACTTGTGTTCTGTGTGTGGCCCAATACACTCTTCTTTTCCTCACTGTCTATGTCCCTTGGGTTGGATGTCTCTGGACGGGTTCTTGGGAAGGATAAAGTGAGGGTGATTGATGGTGTGTTCTGTAAAGTACTGGCATTGCCATTCACTAATGGGCTTGCTCGTTTCTTATGCTACAACACATCTAGAGAAAGGAAGAAGGAAGAGAGGTTGGAATGGTTTCCTGAGGAGCCGTGTTCACTAGTCACTATCAAGGAAATAATAATTAATGAAGGGTACAATAGGATGAGAAGCAGAATGTCATAATGAACCCTCAGCTGGCACATGCCCTCCTAATGTCCAATCACCAACACTCCAGATCATGCCTCTCCCTAAGATGGCTTGTTCTTCATAAGGATTTAGTGGTCTGAGGTTAAGGAACCCCCACTTGTAGGTAATCTTTTTCTGTTGTTATGGCCTGCCTAGTCCTAAACAAAGAAAACTAAAAGGGCCAAACTACTCTCAGTTGCTATGGATTAACACGCTTGTGTCAACATTTAGCCCATAGTGGTTGTCAGGACAGGTCCATGTGCTAAGCAAGTACATTCCACATGAGACTTCTTGTGGGGTGAAGGAACACTTCTCGGTGAAGTCTGAGAGTGTAAAGGCCTCCATAGTGCCTCCTGGACATTGATAGTAAGTAATTGAAGTATTTAATACAATGTAAATGGAGCTTATTGTAAATAGGAAACTTGCTTACTACATTGTCTTTTAAGGTTAGAGGCTGATTCCTCTTACCTTGCCTGACCTTAATTTTTTTCCTACACTAAGAGGCAATGCATTGGATCATGGATTTCCCATTGACTAGTTTCTCAGTTTGAAAGTCGGCCTCCCTCTTGTTTCTAAACTCCTGTAGTAGCGCATCTGCATCTGCACACTGGCAGCTCTGAGTCCTTTTCAGACATTTTAGATATTGTCTGAAGCAGATATATAAAGTGATCAGTAGCAAAGGTTTTCTGATAATGCCTGCAAGCATTTAAAGTCTGCAGCAGCCCCCAAATGGATGAGCTCCTAATCAGAAGTCCCTGCATTATCCCAAAGAGGCTAAACCTGGAAACTATGGCGGGTTCTATATTCATCATGTTTGGAGGCCAGAACTTCACCCCTCCCCAGCCCCTGGCAGCAGTTCTGGTGTGGGTCATGGAAGTTCCCTGGACAAGAGGGGACCTGGCAGCACACTGTGGAAAATCCAAGCTGTAGTGGTAGAATTAAAGTTCCAGTAAGTTATCTTTCGAGGCTGCAGTATCTTATGTTATGATTGATATTTGCCACAGTGAAAGCAACAGTAGTGAAAAATATTGATAGGAATGAGCACATTGGATATGAAAGTAAGTAACGGATAGAAAAGAGCAGAGACATTAGGAAAGGGACATCAATAAGCAGGAAATGACAATAAAAGTGACGTGAATTAGACCGATTTTAATGTTATTTTTTGGGCAAAATCTGCCTCAAAAGCTAAAACAAGATATTAATCATTAGAAAACCAAATTCAAACAGTTCTGCCCACCTTTATATATTTTACCATTCTATTTACCAATGTATTCCTTTAAATATTTCCTGTCTAGACATTGAAAAACTGAGTTGCTGGAGATCTGGGCTATTTAGAAGTATTCCTTTCACCTCTGTGACAAGACCTGATTTTGAGTCTCAGACAAATGGGATGATAGTGTCCTCTCTGATGAGCACCCAGGGTCCCAAATGAAATGAGTTCGGCCTGTCTCAATCACATTTAAGATGATCATGTTTCAAAGTTAAGAAAAGGAACAGTGGTGTGTGTTTTAGGGCGAAGGGTGGGGAGGAGATTTTATTGAGAATCAGTTTAAAGGGGTTAGTGTTTGTAATTAATTGATTATATGTGTATGTATAAATTACCTGTTGACCACCCCCCCCCCCCCACCCCCGCCACCTGTCAAAAAGAAACCTATTTCGGTTCAAACTGTGAGAAATTCCCAGATGCACATTCCGATATGTAGGGACTTCCTATGCAAACTTCCTTAGATGACTTTAGATCAAATGATTAAAATAAAAGTATTATGCATTAGAAAAAACATGTAGTAGGCCATGAAATCACCGAATCACCAAAACTCAATCACTAGCAGTATTTTTTTTTAAAGTAAGTTCTGAGCAGTTCCTTTCAAAATGTTTGAATGTAATGTAATTTGTGATCACCTGCTGAACTGAAGTATCAGCTCCTTTCTGTAATGCTTTTCATGGCGTTACTGTCACTTTTATAACTAAAAATGTGCTCTGTGGGAAGCTGGCCTCTGAACAAAGGCAGGAATGTGCATCTGATGTTTGATGCTGTGAGTGCCCGGTCTGTCTGCTGCAACAAAAATAATTCTGTTTGTATAAAGAGTCACCGTCTTCCTGAAATAGTGCTTGGCAAACCATTTTTTTTGTTTTTCTGGGCACGGGGAGAGGATTCAGAAAGGATAGAATACATGTCAGATGAAGTCATGTTCAAGCGGTACAGTGCTCTGCATACATGCCAACAGTCAATGCTTTAAGCTGCCAGTACGCATTTCAACCTTTTAGAATTTCATGAGAAAATTTCAACACAAGTGTCATCTTATTAGTGTATCACGAAGGAAAAAGCAGCTTTATTCATTGAGATTGGAGGTCGCAAGTATCAACCAATCAGATCAACTAGAAGGTTGTTTGGACCAATCAGATCTGTTGGTGGGTGGGATTACTACTTTTTGAGCTAATCAGATCAGTTGGAGGACAGAACGTGAGGCTGGTAGAAAATTACTTTCTTTTGCTCTTAGTTGAACATGAGCTTAAGGTGGAAACATTTGAAGTTGAGCTGATAGTTTCAGAGAATTGCAGTTACAATTGTGCTTATTTAGCGTCCCCAAATAAGTTACATATGATGCAGCTTTTTGAAAGTTTTTTTCCTGACAGCTACTTTCTGGGTGTTGGCTGTTGTCTTATGCGAAGATCCAATTCTTCAAGACTAGATGCAAACACTTTTTTGAGATAAGTGTTCCTTGGCGTGAATGAATTAAGTGACTTCATTTAACCATTCTATCAGTGAAACTACCAGGGTTTGGAAATAAAATAGGGAATGGGGTTGGAGTGATGGCAAATTTTAAATACTTTCAAAAATTACACATTTCTATATTTGGGATTTTTCTACAGTGATGTGGACTGTCACCCTGTTGGGGGGAGTTGTAGCACCCAGTTATGTTCTGTAACTTTGAAAGTTGTTTTCAGATTGTTTATCTGTTGATGGTGGAAGCACATTTCTTATCTGCAGTAACTGTGGCTCAGCTGGCAGCGCACATATTAGAGCAGTTAACATCCTCATGGAAATTTACAAAGTCACATTAATCACCAATAAAAGTATAATGGACTGCAAACCCCAGACTGGAGACAATGGCAACAACAACTTGCATTTATATAACGCCTTTAACGTCGTACAACGTCGCAAGGTGCTGCACAGGATAGTTATCAGGCAAAGTCTGACACCGAGCCACATAAGGAGATATTAGGACAGGTGATCAAAAGCTTAGTCAAAGAGGTAGGTTTTCAGGAGAGCCTTAAAGGACAAGAGAGAGGAATGGCCCCTAATTTCCTTTGAGGTTCCGCTGGATTCCCACTGTAGTATTAGGGGGAGTCTGACAGAACATCCCGGAAACAGGACCCAGATATAGCGGGTCCCAGCCAACTCTAGAAGATCCCGGTTGGCCTTGTAAAGGACGGAACCTTTGTTCATGGAGGTGGGGCCAGGGCAGGAATGCCCTATTCTGGGAGTTCCTGGAGCAGAGGGGTCCTGGCATAAGACTGGAGGGCAGTACGCCAAGAGATACGAGATATACCAGCCTCTAGAAGGGTACTAGTTGGCCCTACTGTGAAGCGAGAATCCAGGCTATGGAGTCCTGAAGATAAGGCAGGCTTCTTTTTCCCAAAATTTGGAATGAGGGTTGAGAGGGGACAGAAAATGAACCTCCTGGCATAAGAGAACTAAGTAATAAAGAAAGGTTAGTACAAAATGGCTTAATAGAGGTATCAACATAGTAAGAATTATAGAAAAGATAAATCGGGAAAACAAAAGTCAATAAATAAACTAAAACTAGAAAATTAAAAAGTAATATAAGGGTTAAGTCATGGCAGTAGAGCTTGGACCTGTGTCATGCTCCTCCTGTAACATGTGGGAAATCAGGGACGCTTCCTATGTCCCTGACAACCATGTGTGCGGGAAGTGTGTCCAGCTGCAGCTCATGTGGGACCGCATGACGGCCCTTGAGCTGCGGATGGACTCACTTTGGAGCATCCACGATTCTGAGAGGGTTGTGGATAGCACATTTAGTGAGTTGGTCACACCGCAGGTTAAGGCCAGCGTAGATAGTACATGGGTGACCAAAAGGCAGAGCAAGGGCAGGAAGGTAGTGCAGAAATCCCCTGGGGTTGTCTCCCTTAGCAACAGGTTCACCGCCTTAGGTGCTGTTGTCGGGGGGGATGACTCATCGGGGGAAGGCACCAGCAGCCAGGCTCATGGCACCATGACTGGCTCTGTTGCAAAGAAGGGAGGGAAAAAGAGTGGCAGGGCTATAGTAATAGGGGATTCGATTGTAAGGGGAATAGATAGGGGTTTCTGTGGTCGCGACCGAGACTCCAGGATGGTATGTTGCCTCCCTGGTGCAAGGGTCAAGGATGTCTCGGCACGGGTGCAGAACATTCTGGAGGGGGAGGGGGAACAGCCAGTTGTCGTGATACATGTTGGTACCAGTGCCACGTGCTAGTAAGAGTACAGAGAACAGGATAGTTAGGCTAAATACGTGGCTTGAGCAGTGGTGTAAGAGGGAGGGTTTTAAATTTTTGAGGCATTGGAACCAGTTTTGTGGTAGGTGTGACCTATACAAAAGGGATGGTCTACACCTGTGCAAAGATGGAACTGATGTTCTCGGGGTAATTTTTGATAAAGCAGTTCGGGAGCATTTAAACTAGTATGGCAGGGGGCTAGAAACCTATGTAGTGAAATAGAGGAAAGTGAAAGGCAGACAGAAATAAATGGTAAAAGGGTGAGGAACAAAAAACAAAGGGCCAAACTAATTCATAAAAAATGTGAGCATAAAAAAAGCCTGAGGGTTTTATACCTTAATGCGAGAAGCATCAGGAACAAGGTAGATGAATTAGCTGTGGAAATAGAGGTTAATAATTATGATCTAATTGGGATTACGGAAACATGGTTGCAGGGTGAGCAGGGCTGGGAGTTTAACATACAGGGGTATTCAGTATTTAGGAAGGATCGACAAAAAAGAAAGGGAGGAGGGGTAGCATTGCTGGTAAAAGAGGGGATAAATGCAATTGAAAGGAAGGATATTAACTCAGTTAATACAGAATCTATATGGGTGGAGCTAAGAAATAGCGAGGGGCGAAAAACATTAATAGGAGTGGTATATAGGCCTCCAAATAGTAAAATAGAGGTTGGGGAGGGCATCACGAGGGAAATTAGAGAAGCGTGCAATAAGAGCACAGCTGTCATCATAGGTGACTTTAACTTACATATAGATTGGACTAGCCTAATCAGTAACTATAATGAGGAGGAGGAATTCCTTGAGTGTTTAAGGGATGATTATCTGGATTAATATGTCGAGGAACCAACTCGGGAACAGGCTATATTGGACTGGGTACTGTGCAATGAGAAGGGACTAATTAGTAATCTTGTTGTACGGGGACCCTTGGGTCAGAGCGATCATAACATGATCGATTTCTCACTCGAAATGGAGAGCGAAGAAATTGACTCAGAGACTAAGGTCCTGAATTTAAACAAGGGGAATTATGATGCCATTAGACGGGAACTGAGTAGGTCTGATTGGACAACGTTCCTGGGAGGACTGGAGGTAGATAAACAATGGCAAGCATTTAAAGATAGAATGACAAAATTGCAAAAATTGTTTATACCAATCTGGCATAAAAGGAAATCTAAAAAGGTGACTCAACCGTGGATAACAGGGGAAATTAGAGACAGCATAAAATCCAAAGATAGGGCGTATAAAATAGCCAAAAAAAGCGCCAGAGCGGAAGATTGGGAACAGTTTAAGATAGAGCAAAGGAGGACAAAGGGCTTAATCAAGAGGGGCAAAATAGCTTACGAAAGCAAGCTGGCGGAAAATATAAAAACTAACTCCAAAAGCTTTTATAAGTATATCAAGAGGAAAAGACTGGTGAAAACCAAAGTTGGTCCATTGCAGTCAGATACGGGGGAATATATAACGGGAAATAAGGAAATGGCAGACCAACTAAATGCATACTTTGGGTCAGTCTTTACGAAGGAAGACACAAAAAACCTCCCTGGGATATCGGGAAAAATAGGGACATTGGCAAAGGAGGAACTGACGCAAATCAATATCTCTAAGGATATGGTGTTAAGGAAGCTAAAGGGATTGAAGGCGGACAAATCCCCAGGGCCTGATAACATGCATCCTAGGGTACTGAAGGAGGTGGCCCTAGAGATAGCGGATGCACTAAGTATGATTTTTCAGAATTCATTAGACTCGGGAACAGTGCCCATGGATTGGAGGGTAGCTAACGTTACCCCACTATTCAAAAAGGGGGGTAGGGAAAAAGCAGGTAATTACAGACCTGTAAGCCTTACATCAGTTGTGGGCAAAATGCTGGCGTCCATCATTAAGGATGAAATAGCGGAGCACTTAGCAAATGGGGACAGGATAGGACAGAGTCAACATGGATTTACAAAGGGTAAATCGTGCTTGACTAATCTATTGGAATTTTTTGAGGGAGTAACTGGTAAAATAGATGGGGGAGAGCCAGTAGATGTGGTGTACCTGGACTTCCAAAAGGCCTTCGACAAGGTCCCACATAAAAGATTAGCATGGAAAATTGAAGCTCATGGGATAAAGGGGAAAGTATTGACGTGGATAGAGAACTGGCTGTCAGATAGAAAACAGAGAGTTGGAATAAACGGCTCATTTTCTGAATGGCAGGCAGTAACAAGTGGGGTACCGCAGGGATCTGTCCTGGGTCCCCAGCTGTTCACAATTTACATTAATGACCTGGATCAGGGAGTCGGATGCAGCATTTCCAAATTTGCAGACGACACTAAACTAGGAGGGGGGGTGGGCTCAGAGGAGGAGACCAGGAAGCTCCAGAGCGATTTGGACAGACTGGGTGATTGGGCGGACAAATGGCAGATGCACTATAATGTGGACAAGTGCGAAGTTATCCACCTTGGGTGCAGGAACGGGAGGGCAAATTATTATTTAAATGGCAATAAATTGGGAGAGGGGGAAGTACAGAGAGACCTGGGTGTTCTTGTACACCAGTCACTGAAGGCGAGCATGCAGGTGCAACAGGCGGTCAAGAAGGCAAACAGTATGCTGGCCTTCATAGCAAAAGGGTTGGAATACAAGAACAGGGATACCTTGCTGCAGCTGTACAGGGCACTGGTGAGACCACACCTCGAGTACTGTGTACAGTTTTGGTCGCCTCATCTGAGGAAAGATGTTCTTGCCATGGAGGGGGTGCAGCGGCGATTCACCAGGCTGATACCAGGAATGGCGGGATTGACCTATGAGGAGAGACTATGTAGTTTAGGGATGTACACACTGGAGTTTAGAAGATTGAGAGGGGACCTCATAGAAGTGTATAAAATTCTGACAGGTCTAGACAGACTAGAAGCAGAAGGAATGTTTCCCTTGGCGGGTGAGAACAGAACTAGAGGACATAGTTTAAGGATAAGGGCTAAACCATTTAGGACAGAAATGAGGGGGAATTTCTTCACTCAGAGGGTGGTGAACCTGTGGAACTCATTGCCACAGAGGGCAGTGTACGCCAGCTCATTAAATATATTTAAGAGGGAATTAGATATATTTCTACAGGCAAAAGGGGTTAAGGGTTACGGAGAGAAGGCGGGGACGGGATACTGAATTGGAGGATCAGCCATGATCTCATTAAATGGCGGAGCAGGCTCGAAGGGCCGGATGGCCTACTCCTGCTCCTATCTTCTATGTATCTATGTATCACTTCAAGTTAAACTGTGTATGACAAAGAGGAGCAGTTTTAATTAGTAAAAGTCAAATTTTCAACTGCTGTCAGGAAATTCTTCCTCACACAAACAGTGATTAACATATGGAATGGACTTCTGTGTTGCAAAGTGGAAGCAAAAACCCTGGAATTATTTAAGAAACAGCTGGACATTGCAATGGGAGGTCTGAGCTTTTCTGGACAGATAGCTAAATAGGCTGAATGGCCTCCCTCATTCATAGCTACCTTGTGATCTTGTGGGCATCATTTTTATCATAACAGCATCAGACACTAGTGATCAATGATCTGTGTCACACTATTTGCGTGCTTTTGCAATTTGTTTGTAAGAAAAAAGAATCGCCAAATAATGTTTGAAGGAAAGGGGTCCTTGTACATGAAACACAAAACGTTAGCATGCAGGTACAGCAAGTAATTAGGAAGGCAAATGGAATGTTGGCCTTTATTGCAAGGGGGATGGAGTATAAAAGTAGGTAAGTCCTGCTACAACTGTACAGGGTGTTGGTGAGACCACACCTGGAGTACTGCGTACAGTTTTGGTCTCCTTATTTAAGGAGGGATGTACTTGCATTGGAGGCAGTACAGAGAAGGTTCACTAGGTTGATTCCTGAGATGAAGGGGTTGTCTTATGAGGAAAGGTTGAGCAGGTTGGGCCTATACTCATTGGAGTTTAGAAGAATGAGAGGTGATCTTATTGAAACATATAAGATGCTGAGGGGGCTTGACAGGGTAGATGCTGAGAGGATGTTTCCCCTCATGGGGGAATCTAGAACTCGGGGGCATAGTTTCAGAATAAGGGGTCGCTCATTTAAAATGGAGATGTGGAGGAATTTCTTCTCTCAGAGGGTCGTGAATCTATGGAATTCTCTACTCCAGAGAGCTGTGGAGGCTGGGTCATTGAATATATTTAAGGTGGAGATAGACAGATTTTTGAACGATAAGGGAGTCAAGGGTTATGGGGAGCGGGCAGGGAGTGGAGTTGAGGCCAATATCAGATCAGCCATGATCTTATTGAATGGCGGAGCAGGCTCGAGGGACCAAATGGCCTACTCCTGCTCCTATTTCTTATGTTCTTATGTACTTTTTTTTTAAAAAGCAATAAATTAATACACTGTCAGTTCTGGCAACATTAAAATAACAAATAATATTGATTTATCAAGTGATCCTAATAATGCTATTATT
The DNA here is from genome assembly GCA_030390025.1 of Squalus acanthias. NCBI lineage: Eukaryota > Metazoa > Chordata > Chondrichthyes > Squaliformes > Squalidae > Squalus > Squalus acanthias. Next base: position 88,374,034 of record CM059428.1, on the reverse strand, counting down.
ACAAGCAACGCTATCATTTTAGGACATTAAGAAGATATTTAGATTAATTTATTTCTCGATTCATGTCATGGGTATGGAAATGTTAAGATGAAATAAAACAGTAGGTGGCAGTGAAAAGGTGTTGAATTTTCATTTGAAAGAACAGCCTTTACTTCAGGATTGCATTGTTGTAGTACATGAGCTTTGTACAGGAAATCCTTGTTAGATGCCACCCACTGTGTACACTGGCTGGAGAATGCAGTATCACAAAATAATTTCAATTTATTAATGAAGCTTTTGTAGCTTGTGACAAGGGGAATATTCTTCATTAGCTTTAGTTCTCTCATACTATAATGGTCTGAGTTCAACGTAAAACTGAACATATCGGGTCATTTTCAACTTGGGCAGGGGCGGGAAACTGGCGGTAGCAGATTGGTCGCCCGTTATACACCCAGCCAATTCTCTTTCCTGTTGACTTCAATTTGTCATCTTACCATTATAAAAAAATGTTATCACTGGAGACCTCAAAGTGTGTGTGTGTGTGTGTGTGTGTTGTGGGGGGGGGGGGTGTCATATATCTGTGTGTGTGCGTGTGTGCGTGTGAATACCTATGTGTATGGGGGGAGGGAGAGGGAGAAGTCTGTCTGTCTTTGAAATTCACTGACTGATTCTAGCTCTTCCTCCTCAGAACAGCATTGTCCTGTACATAATGAATAAGTCTACAGTTACATTCAGGCTTCCCCGCGCTCCCCACCACCCCACCGCCCCCCACCACCACCCCCCCCCCCCCCGCCAGCTGAAAGGTAGTGAAAGTAGAGGTGAAGGCCAAATCTGCAGAAATCAGTTTGAGTTTCAACATGGTTGTTTTAGTTTTCCCGTTTAGGTAAAAGGAATCGAGGGAACAATTAGCTTGAACTGATGGTATTATTTTGCAGTAATTATATGAATCAGTAACGTTTGTATAGGCAGAAATGGCCACTCTTATATTAAAGGAATGAAAGCATAATTGAAAAGCAGTGCTCTGCTGTCAAGTGTGGAATTCAGTCTCTACAATTTGTTATACACTTATCAGGAGTGAACTTCAAAGAAATAGATATAGAAATCATATTGCACACTAATTTATTTGTAAACTTGCTATTTTATATTTACAATAATTAACCAGTTTTGGGTTGCTGCTAGACTTTAGAATATGATGTTTACACAAACAGACGGACAATTAACAGATTAGCATTTACAATAGAAAGAGTGGGGAATGTGAACTGCAAAACTATACACTTAACAGAAAATTACCATGATTATTATATTCTCGACAGAAATAGATTTCCATGTAAATGAATAGACATTTCAGCTTTTAAAAAACAATATATTTAACAGGCACACACTTGAACGGAGCTGGCTGTAATTACAGTTTTGATCTTTCATTTAAGTGGGAAGGAGTGAAGAGCAATGAGAGTATGTGTATGAGTTGGAAAGGCTGTGCACATGAGTAAATGAGGATACTTTCATTGGAAACTAATGTATGTCCAAATGCTCCATTATATAGAAAGCAAGGAATATTTAAAGTAACACAGTTTAAAATAATTAAATCTAACAGCTAGCACAGTTGTGAATTACAGCCATGTGACTGACTGTAATGATTTGATTGGTCGAAAGATTAAATAAGAGTATCTAAGGAGACTAAGAGGGAGAAATTCCCCATGAGGGCCTTTTGGGGCGCTAAGTGAAAAATGTTTGGAAAGTTAGCACCCGGCGCTAACCTTTTCAAACATTTGTTAAATTCCCTCTTTTTGCTCCAAGAGGGAAGTGGCGTGCTAAATCAAGTGCCTCTTGGAGCGCAAGAGACAGGGAATGTCCCTATCCAGGGCGATGTGCTCAGCAGCGCCACATGTGGCCATGCGTGGCGCTGCCGCATAGCAGGGGCTCTTCCCTCAATTTAAGGGAAGGGCCCCACGTTGGGCCTCTGCAGGTTTCATTGTAGATTTCTAGGCCACCGGGGAGTGGGAGCGCCGCGTGATCAGCCCGGCACTCAAGCAGAGTGCCGGGCTGAGTGATCGCGGCACGGACGCCGTGACCGGTGGCGAAAATAAACTTTTAAAAATCGGCCTTTTTTTTTGGCCAGCCGCCCAACACGCCTTTAAGTCGCGGCCCACGAGCGGCCGGCCTCACTGTTCGCAACCCCTGTAGCAGTCAGCTACATCGCACGGCGCTGCTGCGGGGCGCGAGTGCGAATTTTTCTCCCGAGGCACTACCGGGGCGCTGCACCCAGAGATGACGGAGCGCAGAAGATCGGGGCAATGCCCGGTAGCGCCGCCGCTAACCTCCCACGGAATTTCGCGGGTGGCGCGGTTATCGCCTCGGGGGACGAAAAGCCATTTGCGCCCTGTTAGCGCCTCCCACCGGTGGCGCATACGAGGGGAATGTCGCCCCCTAAGTGTTATTTTTATGTGACTGGGTGTCAGACTAGTGTACTATTTGCTTTACATATTCAAGACATGCTGATTACTCCTTGCAGAAATCTGCCAGCTCTCACGGTAAATTCTGCTCCAATTAATGATGTGTCATCACAGCAGCTATCCACAAAATAATAAAAACTGCATTTGGGTGATAGATAAAGTGTGATCCATAACATGTTGTGTAGGTACTCATTAACACATGAGGGGAAGCTTTCTTATGTGTGCTACATTGTAAACCCATTGGAGCCCAAAAGTCTGCAGCACTTCTGGCTTACTCTGACCATAAGTCCTGTGGGAGTGCAGCAGAAAGGCCAATGAATTAAACCAGGACCCGGATGTGTTGGATTCCGGACTTCGCCGCCAGTTTCCATAGGGCCTTGTTTGGGGCATAGCTTCCGCCTGCCCTAAACAAGGTCACCCATATCAGAGAGGGTTAATGGACAGGGGGAGAGGATTTCCAGGTCAGGAGCTTAGTTGGCCCCGACCTGAGGGAAGGGTAGCAGTCAGGTACATCAAGTGAAAGCAGACGCACTAGGCTGTTGTAAGGTGTATGTCGGGCCCATCTGGGGTTCCAGGCCTGGGATTTGCCTTGGGCCCTGAAGATTTTTGAAATTGCCATGATTTTTCAGCTCCCTTCATAAAGGAGGTTGTATGGACAAAGGCGGCAGCTTTCTGGGCACCAGCACCCCCCCCAGAGTGGGTAGCCTCTGCTACATTTTATAGCTCATGCCAACCAGCGAGTGTCCACTGTCCCTATTACTCCATATAAACTCCTCTACCCATATTCGCGGCCACCCCCTGCCTCCTCCCCCTCACCTCCAACAACAAGTGCGAGGAGCTCATGGATTTCTTTGAAACTAAGATTGAGACCATATGTTCAGCTGTGCCTACTGCTTCCCTCCCTCCCCCAGCCCACCAGGCCAAACTTTCCCGAAGGTTTCCCCCCACCCGAGCCCTGAACTCACATTTTTCTCTAGTTTCTCTCCTATCTCCCCTCATGTCCTCTCTGAGCTCATCTTGTCCACGAGACCCACCTCCTGCTTCCTCGACCCTATTCCCACACAACTTCCCTTTCTGGCCACCATGTTAGCTGTTATGGTTCTCTCTCCTCAGGTATTGACCCCCTCACCTTCAAATTTGCTGTCATTAACCCCCTCAAAAAAACTACCTTTGACTCCCTTTGTCCTTGCAAATTACCGCCCCATCTCCAACCTTCCTTTCCTCTCCAAAGTCCTTGAACGTGCTCGACCCCTCCACTGTCTCTAATTTGTCACATTCCTTGTCTGATATCCAGTACTGGATGAGCAGAAATGTCCTCCAAATAAATATTGGGAAGACCAAACCTATTGGGCCGAAAATTGATCCCGGTGCGCGAGAGTACGCACTGCGTACTCTCGCGTATTCCCACTCCAATTGCCGGTTTTCTGCATGCCCTGCGCATGCGCTGAAAACCGGCAATTGCTCTTCAGAAAAGGGGGCGGGTCCTTGGTGCATCGCGTGCGCGCTACAGGCTGCGCGCACGCTGTGCACTTCATGCTTTGGATGCGCAGGTAAGTACTGAAGATTTTGGAAATGTAAAAAGGAGGAGTAAGACCCGCTTTTAAGAAGGTAAGTAGTGAATTAAGTATTTTTCTGAATTTTTTTTTACAGGTATATCTTTTTTAGAGACTTTAAAGACAGGTAAGTTTATTTTTAAAACTTTTTAAAAAAGATTTTAAATTTTTTCAAAAATTAAATTTTTTATTTAAAATGGTTAATTTAATTAACTATACTTATTTTATTAATGTGATGGTTTTTTTTAAAATTTAATTGAGGTTTAGCTGTTATTTTGGGGGGTGTAAGATTCATAGATTTCACAGCCATGCTGTGAGACTTATGAATGGAAGATGGTGTGCTGCCATTGGCTCTAACTGAGTCACGTGATCCCACAGCTCGCACGAATTCACTACGCCGCTGGGATACGCAAGCCCAGCACAGCTGATGTCTGGAACATCAAGTTCGTGCGAGCTGGATCTGAAAAAGCACAAGCGAGGTGAGACATCGCGGGGAAGGCTTACCCCCGCGGGAACAGAGCGAGATCAATTTCTGGGCCAATGTCTTCTCTCCCTGCCACAAACTCTGTTCCCTAGCCACCAACTCCATCCCTCTCCCTGGCAACTGTCTGAGGCTGAACCAGACTGTTCGCAACCTTGGTGTAATATTTGACCCTGAGATGAGCTTCCAACCACATATCCGCGCCATCACTATGACCACCTATTTCCACTTCTGTAACATCGCCTGACTCCACTCCTGTCTCAGCTCATCTGCCGTTGAAACCCCCAACCATGCTTTTGTTACCTCTAGACTTGACTATTCCAATGCACTCCTGGCCAGCCTCACATCTTCCACCCTACATAATCTTAAACTCATCCAAAACTCAGCTGCCCGTGTCCTAACTCACCAAGTCCCATTCACCGTTCACCCATCACGGGCAACACGGTGGCATAGTGGTTAGCACTGGTGCCTCACAGCACCAGAGACCCAGGTTCAAATCTGGCCTTGGGTGACTGTCTGTGTGGAGTTTGCACATTCTCCCCGTGTCTGCGTGGGTTTCCTCCGGGTGCTCCGGTTTCCTCCCACAGTCCAAAAATGTGTGGGTTAGGTTGATTTGGCTATGATAAATTGACCCTTAGTGTTAGGGGGGGATTAAATATACGGGGATAGGGTGGGATATGTGTTGGTGTAGGCTCGATGGGGATTCTGTGTGAGAAAGCAGGGATAGGGTACTGGATTTGGATGATCAGCCATGATTGTATTGAATGGTGGAGCAGGCTCGACGGGCCGAATGGCCTACTCCTGCTCCTAGTTTCTATGTTTCTCGCTGATCTATATTGACTCCCGGTTGAGGAATGCCTTGATTTTAAAATTCTCATCCTAGTTTTCAAATCCCTCCATGGCCTCGCACCTCCCTATCTCTGTAACCATCTCCAGTCCCACAACCCTCCGAGATATCTGCGCTCCTCTAATTCTGGCCTCTTGCGCATCCCCAATTTTAATCGCTCCGCCTAAGCCCTGAGCTCTGGAATTCCTTCCCTAAACCTCTCCACTTCTCTACCTCTCTTTCCTCCTTTAAGACGCTCCTTAAAACTTACCTCTCACCTGCCCTAATTTCTCCTGATGTGGCTCGGTGTCACATTTTGTTTGGTAACGCTCCTGTGAAGCACCTTGGGACATTTTGCTACATTAAAGGTGCTAAATAAATGCAAATTGTTGTTGTTGTTATTAAAATGATGTGACCTCCACCTGACCCTTCATAGTCTGGTGGGGTCAGCACCGCAGGTCACAGGTACGCGCATCCCAGCACTTCTGTCACGATGTTGAGCCCACAGATATTCGCTTCCATTCTTTTTAAATGGTTTACAAGTTCATTACACATAGAGCACAGAGAAAACCTTCCCTCATGGTGTGGTACAGGGGCACTTCTAGAATAAAAGTTTCAATTTGAGAAGTGCCAATAAACACTAATGGCCTGGATTTTGCGGTCAGTGGCAAAGTAACTGTGCTCGTCGATGACCTTGAAGAAAGCTGCCCACAAAAATCTAGCAATCTCTGTGGCGTGGATTTCACCTTTCCTGACGTTAATTTGATTCTGGCATCACCTATAGGGGATCTCCCACGTCCAGCAACAGTGATGTTATCAAGCAGGCTAAACAGCCAATCCCATTGAAGAATTCTCACAGACAGCAAACCAGGAAGTAAAATACACTGATTATCTTACACTTATAATAAATTTTACAGAGGGCAAAATAAAAATTGGGGCACACACATGGGATTAAGGTAGAAGCTGAAATATCATAAACAAACTTTAAAACAAAATAATAACTTTTATTATATTAAAAAAATATGGCATTTTTATCATAATGGAAAGATTTGACATCCCACAAATATAAAATTAGTTTTTCAGGGCCAGAGAGGTTGTTAAGCAGTACTTATGACTTAGTATGCTGTTAAAGACCCAGTTACACCTCATTGAACAAGGCTTAACTTTTTTGGGGGGTTTTAACAGCGATATTAGAGCGCAAAAGCTAAAGTTCTCATTAGTTCAGTGATTTGAAAAAGATTGCCATCAGTGGGATCTTCAACAGTGCGCCCTGTGGAGGAGCAGGGAATCACTGACAGCAACTTTTGGATTTCCGCATTTAACTGCGCATGTGCGGATGCCAGAAGTTGCTGTCAGTTTCACAGGGTAATGAAGGCGAATGCTGACAGTTTCGCCGTCATTACAACCACAAAAACTGGACCATTGTTTTCTATCTCTCAGTTTATGTACTCTGAATATCATCCAACTCCTTACCATTACCATCTCCTCCTTCTTCTGAGTTTTATTTCAGTGTATGGCTATGTTGATAGCTCTGCACAGCAATGATTAGTTTGGCACAATCCCAAATGACGGCATGTTCAGCGAGATTAGATTTATCCTTCTAATTTCTCTTCTCCTGTCTTTTATGTTCACTTAAACTCATGTCTATTGGTTTTTTAGTTCCCAATATACTAATAGCCACACTTAGCACTAACACTATGAATCCTCAAGTTTATTGTCTTAATTATAATTTGTCACTGTTCAGAGTCTTACAGGCTGTGGTCTAGTCACAGCTATTGGAAAACTAAAGGGCAAATATCTCCATTGGTTCCTGTGATAGTGGTTTTATGTTTAGAAGACATCCAGCTAGAAAGCTATCTTCTGTCTTCATTGAAAGTCATGAAAAATAAATCTTTTCAGCAGGGCGTTCATCAATTACACCAGACTACTTACAATACTGTTTATGCCTGATGTTGCTTTATGGTTACATAATGCTGTTTTTTCACTGTCAAAACAAGCACGCTGTGCGAGTTTGAAATGAAAGGATCAGTTGCATGCATGGGAAACTTTTCTTGTGCATAGGTAACATGATGACTGTAATTTGAGGCCCATAGCAGTTCTGTTCCTAGAAATGTCACTTGTCGGTAACAACTAAAGATAAAGTCTGATTAGAGAGCACAAACTCATTTACATTTGTGAAATGAAGAGTTTTCAGACAGATGCATACAGTATTATAAATCATTATGTCATTGCCGACCAATCAGGAATGACAGTCATTGTCACAAGAAGACAGGCGCTGTTGTTTAAACACAAAACAGCTTTGCCACATAGACTTTAACTCAACTAAGTCAGGAAATAAAATGCAAACACAAAATTGTAATGTTAAAACTATATACATGATAGATTTAGCAGCTGTTCAGGCCATTCTTCCTATTCAAAAGTCTCAATGGATTTGATAGGTGCGCAATAAGTATTATGCAAAAAATTATTTTCTCAGTTCATTTTTCTTGGCAGAAATATGGGAGTAATTTTAAACCCCCACGACAGGCGGGAAGGGGTCGGGGTTGGTGGGGGGGGTGGGGTCGGGGGGTGGGGGGGGGGTGGCAAATTTGTGAAACCCAACCCAACTTGCCGTGAATGCGTCTGCTTCCGCTTTAACCGCGGCGCGTTTGGGGGCGTCCAAGTAACCCGCTCTAGAGAGATGGGTCCATCATTATAATATGTCAGTGAGGCTCCATTCCTGAGATTTTGGCAGCCATTTGAATTTAACTCTGGCTGGCTGGTTTTCCCAGGGCTCGGGAAACCCGGCAGCTAAAGGGAGTTGGGAGCAGCCGGATCCAACAAGTAATTGCTTTTTGTAGCACTACTTGTGGGCTACAAGGAGCAGGAGTGCTTCCCCTGGCTCCTCAAGCAGATCTTCTGTGATTGGCCGACTTCCCCCTCCCCCAAACCCACGATCTCTCCCGGTACCCCCACCCTCCCGATTGCTGGTTCGACACCCACCACCACCAACCCACGATATTTTCTGGTCAACCCTCACTCTCGATTACCGGTCCGACTCCCTCCCCCGCCCCCCCCCCTTACCAACCCACGATGTTTCCTGGTTGCCGGGGACCGTCTCCAATTGTCCCCGGCTGCGGCCTTCTACCACTGGTCTTCCCGCCAGCAGCCAGCCAGCCTCTCAATCTGGCCGGCTGCCAGGCGGGAAACAGAGTAATAAAATGATAATGAGGTCCTGTCGTCAATTTTTGCAGGAGCGCCATGTTCCCGGCATTTCCGGGTTTCCCCCCACAAACACGCTTCCCTTCCTGTCTCCCCATAAATATCGGGGCCATGGTGTACCTAGAAGGAAGAGCTTGCATACACTTCACACCCAAACTCTTAAGCCTGATGAACAGTATATACTTTCACCCCATCAGGGTCCAGTAAATGAAATCATTGTAAAATTCTACAACCTCTGAGTAAAAGCCAGTGAATCCTGTAAAAATGCAATACATTTTTCTGGTTCTCCTGTGTTATTTGGATGAATTCCCAATATTAATATTTGAAATGCAAAGGATTCTGTGAAAGTCATGAGATCACGCAAGAATCCACTGGGAAGGAAATTCAAGGTGTTTGTGGGATGCCATAGATTTTACAGGTTGGATGTTATTTACAATCCAACATTGATAACATTAAAGAGGGAAAGGTGTTGGACAAGTATTACTAGAATACAGTATGGTAACTCTCCAATAGCAGCACAACATTCCAGTGCCCGTGCTATTCCTTTACGCGATTCAACTGCACTTTTTTTTTGCATTAACATTAAGGCAGGGTTCCAGAAGCAGCTGAAAACTGAAGCTGCCTTCATAGACTTGTCATCGGCATACGACACTGTCTGGCGCAAAGTCCTGCTACTAAAGCTTTAAATAATCATCAATGCAGCAAGACTCTCAGGCTTATCAACACCCTAATGAGCAGCCGTAAGTCTGTGGTTATCTTGGTGACGAGACCAGCCGAACACGGATGCTCAACAACGATCTGCCACTTTTACAACAGCTATATGGCAGACATGCCCTGCACCAAATCCAGAAGTTCACCTATGCCGATGACATAGCACTGCTGACGCAGGCATCAACGCGAGAGGAAGCAAGTAGGATGCTCACAAGCGACCTGGACCTACTGGAACGCTACTTCAGGACCTGGCACCTCCGCCACAATCCAGAGAAGATAGCTGTGTCAGCGTTCCATCTGAATAACAATGCCGCTGGGAAAGAACTCAACATTTTCTTCTGCAGAAGGCGACTTACCCATGAACCCCACCCAAAATACCCGGGCGTCACCCTGGACAGGACTCTCATCTATCGGCCTCATCTCGCCAACATCGGCCAAAAAGTAAAAACCAGGGAGAACCTGGTCCGGAAACTCACTGGAACGTCATGGAGGAACACAGCCAGAACACTTTGCACTGCAGTTGTGGCCCTAGTCTACCCTGCTGCAGAATACTGCTCTGCCTCATGGTCCTGCAGTCGCCACACAAAGATCGTGGACATGCAGCTAAACACCGCCATGAGGATGGTGTCAGAGACACTCAAGTCCACTCCAACTGAGTGGCTCCCGGTGCTGTTCCACATTGCCCCACTTGCCATTCGCCGGAATGCGCTGCGCCAGGCCCCTCCCCTTTAAGAAGGGGAGGAAGGCCCGCAGTACCGCGGCTCGACGTGCTTCAGTGCGTGGTGCTGCGGCACGTAGCACCGCGATATTGGCTCACAGAGCCCCAAGAGGGACATGGGGCGCTTCCAGTAGCGCCCCTCCTCCCTCTCGGGGCACTACCTGGGAAAATCAGCCGGGGGGCGCTAACATTTTTGGGGCGCTAAAATTAGCGCCTGCCGCTACCCAATTTTTACCCCCCAGAATTTAAAAGTTACGTACTGAAGGGGAAGCGGGGTAGTCACTGTGTCATTTTAACCCTTGTTATTGTAGGATTTTCATGTTATATTTTACACTTTTAGTAGTGTATAAATAGCATGAAAATCCCAGGTCAAAATCAAAAGTGGCTCCAGCTGTCACCAAGACCAGGGTATTCTGGCATTGATGTTCTGTTGGTTTAAGTGCATGCATTTATATGTGCATTGAATAACAGAACACTAATACACTTGCCCATGTGCTGTGATGCTCTATGTTTTAGAGGAAGTGGCTAGTATAACCTGACTGTTGCAAGTGAAATGATATTGGGCCGAAAATTGATCCCGCGACGCGAGAGTACGCACTGCGTACTCTCGCGTATTCCCACTCCAATTGCCGGTTTTCTGCATGCCCTGCGCATGCGCTGAAAACCGGCAATTGCTCTTCTGAAAAGGGGGCGGGTCCTCGGTGCATCGCGTGCGCGCTACAGGCTGCGCGCACGCTGTGCACTTCATGCTTTGGACGCGCAGGTAAGTACTGAAGATTTTAGAAATGTAAAAAGGAGGAGTAAGACCCACTTTTAAGAAGGTAAGTAGTGAATTAAGTATTTTTTTGAATTTTTTTTAACAGGTATATCTTTTTTAGAGACTTTAAAGACAGGTAAGTTTATTTTTATAACTTTTTAAAAGATTTTAAATTTTTTCAAAAATTTAATTTTTTATTTAAAATGGTTAATTTAATTAACTATACTTATTTTATTAATGTGATGTTTTTTTTTAATTTAATTGAGGTTTAGCTGTTATTTTGGGGGGGTGTAAGATTCATAGATTTCACAGCAGGTCTGTGAAACTTATGAATGGAAGATGGTGTGCTGCCATTGGCTCTAACTGAGTCACGTGATCCCACAGCTCGCACAAATTCACTACGCCGGTGGGATACGCAAGCACTGCACAGCAGCTGTCCAGAACATCAAGTTCGTGCGAGCTGGATCTGAAAAAGCACAAGCGAGGTGAGACATCGCGGGGAAGGCTTACCCCCGCGGGAACAGAGCGAGATCAATTTCTGGGCCATTGTTTAATGTGTCTCACTTGCATTGGTAAATTAGTATAACAGCGACATCATCAGCAGCTATTTGCCTCCCGGCAACCCAATCAGGATAGGAATCAAACCCTGAATACATGGATATATAGCAAATGCATATTCAACTGTTAGTGAGTGCTTCATTCCACCAATGCTTCCAGACATGCATCATCTATATTTCTGCCAATGTACATGAAGTTGGCATGCAGTTGAATTCCAGCAAGAAGGGATTTGCATAACTGTATGTGAACTACATCAATTAAATAGTGGTGGAGTGGCAGTTTTAGAAATGGGTATCTTGTACATCAAGTATGAGAGTTATGAGAGAGGGGTCTGGGGTCATATTTCCCCGAACATCTTTTTTGACTATTTGGTGCTTTTCTAGCATTTTGAAATAGACTTGTTACATGTATATAAATATTCTCTGATGTGTATACTACTACAATTGAGAGAATATATCCTGGAGCAAACACTATAATGGTGCATCATGTACATTGCAGTAAGTTATTATTAGCAAAATAACAATTGTTTCTTCACTCATGTTTCTTGCTGTATCACAATACCTTTTAAGCTTAGAACTTTCTATTGATATTGGATGAATGTTTGGCATGTTTGTATGAGATTCTTTTTGTGTACTATTTTAACACTGAAATTAAGTTACTTATGTTAAAAAGGTATGTCAAGATATCAGGCAAAAGAATGCATTAAGAATTTACTTGCTAATATTATGGACATCAATTTGGTGTCAAAATGAATCAGTAATAATTTAATAGTACAGTATGAAAATAACTCTTCAATACTTTAACAGACACAGACCCTAATGATGATCATCAAAATACACTGTACACATCACCTATACCTGGTGTCATTTGACATCTAATGGATTTGGAGCCAGGATCTGATGTATTTCTTTGGAGCCCACAATAGAAGAGATGGTCCATTTAGGTTTGCATATTGAAACTTGCTGTGCTTGAGATGAGGGATTAGATTTTCATCTTTACTGTCTGGGCATTAAGCATTGTCTGGGCGAAACGCAGAAAGGAAAATCTGGCGGGGAAAATGTAATTCCGGTAGCGGAATTAATGGAAGGAAAATCTGGTGGGTTCTGTTGGCCTTTATCACAAGAGGGCTGAAATAAAAAGGGGTGGAAGTTCTGCTACAGTTGTATAAAGCTCTGGTTAGACTGCATCTGGAGTACTGCATTCATTTCTGAGCACAGCACCTCAGGAAGGATATATTGGCCTTGAAGGGGGTGTAACGCAGAATCACTAGACTGATACTGGGGCTAAAAGGGTTAAATTATAAGGAAAGGTTGCGTAGATTAGGCTTGTATTCCTTGAGTATAGAAGATTAAGGGGTGATCTAATTGAGGTGTTTAAGATGATTAAAGGAATGGGCGCTGTGCCAAATAACTCGAGTGAATTCTCCAGGCACTAATAACCCTGATCTTTTCTCTCAGTGGAGATGACTGCCCCCTTGGATAGGGTAGATAGGGAGAAACCATTTCTTCTGGTGGGGGGAGTCCAGAACAAGAGGGCATAACCTTAAAATTAGAGCTGGTCTGTTCCGGGATGAAGTCAAGAGAACTTCTTCACATAAAGGCTAGTGGAAATCTGGAACTCCCTCCCTCAAAAAGCTGTTGGGGCTAGATCAATTGAAAATTACAAAACTGAAATTGATAGATTTTTGTTATGTAAGAGTACAAAGGGATGTGGAACTAGGCGGGTAAATGGAGTTAAGATACAGATCAGCCATGATCTAATTGAATGACAGAACAGGCTCGAGGGGCTGAATGGCCTATTCCTTTTCCTATCTTCTTATGGATGCTTAGGCATCTGTTTTATGTGTGTATATTGGGCGAAGCTCCAAGTAACTCCAATGAATTCTCCAGGCCTTAACAACTCTGATCTTTTCTCTCAGTGGAGATGAATGCGCTCTTGCACGCTACTTTGTTATTATTGGAATTGCTTCAGCAATATGAGATGTTACTTCATTGCTGATGCAATCTCATGAGTTGTGCCATTCTTTTCTTCTTTTATGTGTTGCTGTTAGGCTTACCGAATATTATCCTTTTACAGAGCATTGTATGTCATTGTGGAATAAACTTTAAAGCTTACTATTCTTTCTTATGTATGTAGATGTTATTAGTGTAGCAGATTATCTCTTCTACTGTTTACTCCATATCCAGTCCACATTCTAAATTTTAAGATATTACTATCTCTATTATGAATATTCTTAAAAGGCTCCACTGATGACTCAATGGGTTAATGTACTGAGCCATAAACATAAGGAAGATTATTTTTCAATCCCTGGTCTGTGGTGAATTCATTGATCTCAACTGGGGTGGAGGTGCAGTTGCAGGTGGGAGGAAAGGAAGAGGAAGCTATGATTAGTTTCAGTATCTCTGGGCTAGGGAGGGGAAAGAATCATCTAGAGTTCCCATTCTCGATAGTCACCCAGTGACCCGTGTTGGAAAGTACACATGTGTAGATATCAGGTGAAGACAGGATTGGGTTCAGTTCTGATCTGTCCCATGATAAATTAGCCCTCTGACTGAACATATAGCCTCACACATTAAGAAAGACCACCAGAGTGAGGTCCTGATGGACTGCCAGCACCAGTGAAACCATACTTCAGTAAGAGAAAAATCTGTTGCTTTTCTACATCCTGCTTAACATGTTACCCAACTCTATTTTATGTTTTAATCCAGACATTCCCCTTACAATTCAGTCAGGGTTTTTGGATTGCTAAGACACCTATCCCAGATCTTTAACAGGGTGCCTTCAGGTCTTGCATAATTTTGAGAACGATGTTGAATCTGGAAAGCAGGAATTTTCATTGTTACCTTCAGGTATGTAAATCTGTAACATAATGCTAATGAACAAAATTACATGTCCGTTGATGATGGAGTAATTAGTCTCCTGTGGCCCTTTCTGTATTCCACTTGACTCCTTTGATTCAGCTGCCTATTTTGACATTGCTACGATTGTTACATTATATGGGTTTCTAGTGCTGTATTAGACCTTTGGGATCAATTTTGTTTTTACTAAGAAGTGCATTTTTCGAATAAAATCTTAAATAAAAGTTGATAATTAGAGGAAGAGGCAGATAGGGCAAAAAAATAGCAACAAAGAAACAATCTGATACCTTCAAATGATATTGAATAAGAAGAATTGGACACTGCGTGTTGCATTGTGCGTTTTATTTAATTTGTGCTAAAGTCTGAATCAAAGCATTTATCCCAATAGTACTACTGTATAGATCTGTTATACCAAGAAAGGATAATCTAATTGTTATTGTCGTTAGTGCAATGAACAGGTATCTTCACACAGCAGCAAGTCTGATCAAAAGCAAGTTTAACTTAAAGAATAAATGTAATCCAAGTACAGATCTTATTTTCATAGCCTTCCATAGCAACACGGTGGCATAGTGGTTAGCACTGGTGCCTCACAGCGCCAGGGACCTGGGTTCAAATCTGGCCTCGGGTGACTGTCTGTGTGGAGGTTGCACATTCTCCCCGTGTCTGCGTGGGTTTGCTCCGGTTTCCTCCCACAGTCCAAAAATGTGTGGGTTAGGTTGATTTGGCTATGATAAATTGACCCTTAGTGTTAGGGGGGGATTAAATATGTGGGGTTACGGGGATAGGATGGGATATGTTAGGGGGAATTAAATACGTGTGGTTACGGGGATAGGGTGGGATATGTGTCGGTGCAGGCTCGATGGGGATTCTGTGTGAGAAAGCAGGGACAGGGTACTGGATTTGGATGATCAGCCATGATCGTATTGAATGGTGGAGCAGGCTCGAATGGCCTACTCCTGCTCCTAGTTTCTATGTTTCTAATTATTGCCTGATCTCACCAATGAGGATGAGCATTCAAATAAATTTGGACACTCTCCCAACCTAAAATTTTTTAATTATCCGAGGTCTGAGGAGTGAGTGCCATGATGACATTTGTAGTCAGGAATTTCAAAATCTGTGGATAAATAAATCTTCTCGACCTTCAGAGACACAACGGCTCTATTGCCAACAGACTGTAGTGATACAGCAGATTGTGAATGGACAGCCTCATATACTTCCTGAGAAAACTAGTACCACAGATTTATAACCACTGGACCACCACGGAAAAATGAAATGAAATGAAGTGGAAAAATAAAGAAAACAATAATCAAAGCTGTAGAGGTCTTTACATCTTCGCGCAATTAAACCAGAGACACAGCCAGGGAAATCTAACCGTTGAATACAAAGTGGTTAAGACAGCAAAGAAGCTGCAGTTACCTCTGACAGCTCTGCTCTCTCCTTCTCACATGACACAGATGTATGTTCCGCACCTCTGACTGGCTATAATAGCTCACCAACACATTGAATGTTGGTTTCTGTATTAGACAGCACCCTCTACTGGGTTGTTCTCCCGTTGGCAGGCTGTTATATCAGCCAAGCAAGCTCCCTGCTGCAATCTGCTCATTTAAAGACATGAATGTACAATTGTTTAGAGTTTCACCAAGTTTGCAACAATTTTTTTCAAAAGAATAATCAGTTATTTAGGGTTAAAATATCTTTTTTGAACCAAATGTTTCACCTCATGCCTAAAGCTTAAACTGGTTTCTTTACCATCCTTTCTTTTTTATTTCAGTAACGCTATGTTGCACTAACTGAGCTACATTAACCATATAAAAACAGAAAATGCTGGAAATACTCAGCAGGTCAGGCTGCATCTGTGGAGAGAGTAACAGAGTTAACGTTTCAGGTCGATGACCCTTCGTCAGAACTGGAAAAAGTTGGAGATGGAACAGATTTTAAGCAAGTGTTGGGGCAGGGAAAGGGGGGAGGGGAGGAAAGAATAAAAGGGAAGGTCTGTGATAGGATGGAAGGCAGGAGAGATTAAGAGACATTAAGAGAGATTAAGAGATGGTGCAAGGCAAAAGGAGATGGTAATGGAACAAGTTAAGAAACAAAAGATGGCTCCAGATGAAGTGTAAATGGCACTGGCAGAATGAAAGACAGCTGCCATGTGGGAGAGAGAAAAAAAATGGAAAAAAAAGGATAGGGGCCGAGGTTATGGTCTGAAATTGTTGAACTCTATGTTGGGTCCAGAAGGCTGTAAAGTGCCTAATCGAAAGATGAGGAGCTGTTCCTCGAGCTTACATTGAGCTTCATTGGAACAGTGTAAGAGGCCGAGGACGGTGAGGTCTGAGTGGGAGTGGAGAGGAGAATTAAAGTGACAGGTGACCGGAAGCTCGGGGTCACCCTTACGGGTGTAAGGACTCTATTCCATTCTCCCAGTTTCTCCATCTCCGCCGCATCTGTTCTGACGATGCCACCTTCCATAATAGTGCTTCCGACATGTCTTCGTTTTTCCTCAACCGAGGATTCCCCTCTACTGTGGTTGACACGGCCCTTGACCGTGTCCGTTCTATTTCCTGCACTTCTGCTCTCACCCCTTCCCCTCCCTCCCGGAACCACGATAGGGTCCCCCTTATCCTCACCTTTCACCCCACCAGCCTCCACATTCAACGGATCAGCCTCCACCATTTCTGCCACCTCCAGCGTGATCCAACCATCAAACACATCTTCCCCTCCCCTCCCCTTTCAGCATTCCATAGGGACCGCTCCCTCCGCAACACCCTGGTCCACTCCTCTATCACCCCCAACACCCCTTCCCCTTCGCCCGGCACCTTCACGTGCAAGCACAGGAGATACAACACATGCCCTTTTACCTCCACCCTTCCCACTGTCCAGGGCCCCAAATACTCCTTCCAGGTGAAACAACGATTTACTTGTACTTCTTGCAATTTAATATACTGTATTCGCTGCTCACGATGCGGTCTCCTCTACATTGGGGAGACCAAACGCAGATTGGGTGACTGCTTTGCGGAACACCTCTGTTCAGTCCGTAAGCGTGACCCCGAGCTTCCAGTCACCTGTCACTTTAATTCTCCGTTGCACTCCCACTCAGACCTCTCCGTCCTCGGCCTTTTACACTGTTCCAATGAAGCTCAACGTAAGCTCGAGGAACAGCACCTCATCTTTCGATTAGGCACTTTACAGCCTTCTGGACTCAACATAGAGTTCAACAATTTCAGACTATAACCTCGGCCCCTATCCTTTTTTTTCCATTAATTTTTTTATCTCTCTCTCCCACATGGCAGCTGTTGATCATTCTGCCAGTGCCATTTACACTTCATCTAGAGCCATCTTTTGTTTCTTAACTTGTCCCATTACCATCTCCTTTTGCCTTGCACCATCTCTTAATCTCTCTTAATGTCTCCTGCCTTCCATCCTGTCCCTCCCCCCTTTCCCTGCCCCAACACTTGCTTAAAATCTGTTACATCTCCAGCTTTTTCCAGTTCTGATGAAGGGTCATCGACCTGAAACGTTAACTCTGTTTCTCTCTCCACAGATGCTGCCTGACCTGCTGAGTATTTCTAGCATTTTCTGTTTTTATTTCAGATTTCCAGCATCCGCAGTATTTTGCTTTTACATTAACCATATACTGTTTTATCCTTTATTTTTGCCTTTATTTGTACTGCTATACATTAAACATCCTCAGGACATTCAAAGTGCTTCAGAGCCAATGAATTACTTCTGAAGTATAGTCAGCGTTGTTATGTGGGAAACATGGCAGCTAAAGGAAGGTTCCAAAATCAGCAAATGAGTTAAATGGACAGTTAACAAGTGTTGGCTAGGACACGAGCAAAACACCACTGCTCTTTTTCAGGGTAATAGGGCTCAGTTAAACATCTCATTCAAAAGAGAGGCAAGAGCGTTGCTAATGCGCCAAGCTGACACTTGTTGAGTTGCTGTTTGGTGACACTTGGGACATGGCTTGGATGAGCTGATCCCATGCTGATCGTGATAAATGCAACCAATGCATAATGGTTTTCGTAAACTAAGTTTAAAAAAGATTCTCAGGCAGCAGATTGAAAAGAGCTCATATCCCGCCAGTGACTTTTTTTCAGTCATTAAGAAATTCCACCAGTAACCATAGGTTGGTGAACAAAGAAAGAAAAAGAAAGACTTGCATTTACATAGTACCTTTCACGACCTCAGGATGTCTCAAAGCGCTTTACAGCCAATGAAGTACAGAGCATTATACATGTGTTTGAACACTCATATACAAGCTTCTACTTTTACAAACTCAATAACTGAATGAGCTGTGGTATCCAGTGCATCTTTAATTACAATTTAAGTAGGACTAGAAACAATGTTATTAAAGATCCATCCTTTATTGTACCATGATCCATTATTGGGCATAAATTTAGTAATTGACAATTGTAATAAGCAACAGACGCCTGGGGTAGATTTTCAATTTGCTACCTGGGCAGAAAACTGGCTTTGTGGATTGCCGACCCACCCCACCTCATTATAGAAACTGCCTGATTTTCACTTCCAATTAAATTAATTTTACACCTGTGCAGTGAGTTGAAAACCCACCCCACTATTTCAATGGTACACAGCATATGGCCCATGGACCAAATCTATTCTGTCAGGTATTTTATTCTTGTTCACGTAAGACCTCAACACGAGACATATTGCCTGCACCACTTCCATTCTGCTGGCTGGACTAGCTTTTCTCCATATGCAAGTTTGTATATTTCAGCATCACTAAAAACTATGTATGCAAGCTATGACTGAAGTGAGACTATTTCTTGCAATTATTTCATATTTTATTTCCCAATGGCAGAAATGCTTACCACCTTCTATTTGCAAGAACATGTACAGAAAGATAGATCAAGAAAGACAGTGAAAAGCAGGCCTTTCAACTTTAGCCAAATCCGAGGTCTGAAAGTTTCGGTCATAAGGCATTGTATATTGCCAGAAGCATAAACATGACTAAAAGCAGCAAGCTGTGTCCATTTCATAGGGGACAGGGATTGGTTTGTCTATGGTTTAATCTGAATTTGCTTTTCCATTGCCATGAATGACTCTGATTCATTGATCTTCAGTTATTGTTAGAGTGACTGAGACACATCTCCCGTTAACTATATGAAGCAATGCTTTAGACAGTTTCCTAATGGAAATCACCACAACAGTTGGTCTCACACTGGGAAGAATGTAGCATAAAAGCAGCTGATTTGAAAACCTGGCAAAAAATGATAAGCTTTAAAGGTAAAAGGCAAACCCCAGAGACCCATTTAATGATTGAAAAGAGCTACCTGCCTCATTATGTATTTGCAATCATTAACAACTGCACAGATAGAGAGAGGCAGTAGAGCATTTGAGTATCTCAAGACTTACCTATTCCAATGCTCACCTGGCCAAACTCCCATCTTCCACCCTCTGTAAACTTCAGCTCATCCAAAACTCTGCTGCCCGTGTCCTAACTCGTACCAAGTCCCGTTCACCCATCACCCCCGTGCTCACTGACCTACATTGGCTCCCAGTCCGGCAACACCTCAGATTTAAAATGATCATCCTTGTCTTCAAATCCTTCCATGGCCTCGTCCCTCCCTATCCCTGTAACCTCCTCCAGCCCCACAACCCTCCAAGATCTCTGCGATCCTCCAAGTCTGGCTCTTGTGCATCAACAATTTTAATCACTCCACCACTGGTGGCCGTGCCTTCATCTGCCTAGGGCCTAAGCTCTGGAATTCCCTCCCTAAACCTCTTCGTCTCTCTCCTCCTTTCAGATGCTCCTTTAGACCCACCTCTCTCTTTATGTGGCTCGGTGTCAAATTTTGACTGATAACACTCTTGTGAAATGCGCTATATAAATGCAAGTTGTTGTTGTGCAATGTGTAATCTTCTGCCTTTCCCAACTTCAAAGAGAAGTGAACAAGCAGTGAAAAAGTAGCTCTCATTTTTAACATAGAAAAAGAGATCATACTTTCCCTCCCATCATGGGCACTAGGTTAGCGACTCCTCCACAGCATTTCCATTCTCTCCAGTGAGAGAAGCTAGAGACATGGCAGGAATTAGTAGCATTGGAACAACTTTCCGTCTTCGCTGCCTGGGTGGTAATCTGGCGGAGTGGATCGCCTGCCAGTTGTAGGACTGGTCTGATTTTCATTCCATTGAAATCAGCTCTGAGGTCACGACCCTAAACCAGGAGGACGGAAGATTGAGATCTGATGTGTGGATCTCCAGCCGAATGCAGAAGCACTGGTGGACCCAAGGAAGAAGACTTATACTGCTTTTGCCTCTGGCTCCTAATGTGCAGGTCTTATACAGCCTTTGGTGGGTTTGAGGTAGATTTTTGTCTTTATCACCTTGGCAGTGAAGGTGAAAATCTACCAAATGAAATTAAAGTGCCTGGAAATTTTGAAAAGACTGACAACCAGGAAAACCTGATTTTTACTGGATCTTCCCGATTGCTCAGACCAATAACCATGCTCCCTGTAGTGACATCATGATGACCATGACATCATCATGTGGACATGCATGATGATTCCCTGTAGTGATATCAAAACATCCGTATTTTGCACATGGTCATTGGCCAGTCACAGCCAGTTTGCATTCGCACAAAATACTAGGATCCACATTACGGAGTTTCATTTCATTTCGGGTTAGCATCTGCACAGAACCCTCAAGGGTGCTTTGCTGGTTTTGTATGTCCCAGGCGTGGTCAGTTTGAAAAGGTTATATTGGATATTGGGACGAGATTAAATATGAATTGAAATGATTCTTCAACATACTCTGATACATTTAGTAGCTGTGTATCTCCTTGTTCACTTATGAGCACTTGGGGAATGCATAATACATTCAGTATAAACTACTCCAGAGAGACTTTCATATGGCATAATTCTGCATAATTCACTGTAACTCACTCTCATCAATAATTTAAACAATATTGATTCCCTGGTGTATATGGGACCAGAGACAGAGGGGGTATTTTAACCCCCAAAAAAGGGTGGGTTAGGATCGGGTGGGAAGTTAACGAGTTAAAAATCTAAATCCCAACCTGCCCACTTCCGGTTTGAACGGAGGTGGAACGGGGGTTCGGGGGGGGCGGGTGGGCGAGCAGCCAACCCGCTCCCAAGAAGTGGGTTGACACTTTAAGTATTATAATGAGGCTCCGTGACATTTTAAATTTAACTCGGAATGGTTGGGTATCCCGGACTTCGGGGAACCTGCCAGCTAAAGGGAGGTGAGGACTGTTGGATCCATGAGGTAAATGCCTTTCCACTTACTTGCTGGATCCAGCACCCCTGCCTCGCCAAACCCCCGCGATCAGACACCCACCCACCCCCCGCCCCCCTTCCGATCTCCTTCCGAAGCCTCCGGTCTGCCCCCCGAGGCCTCTGTTTTACCCCCCTCCAGCCCCCGATCTCCCTCTGACCTCCCCCCTCCGGCCCCCGATCACCCTCCAGCCCCTGATTCCCCGCAGGCCTACCTGCCCGACAGCCAGCCAGCCTTTCCATCTGGCCGGCTGTGCGTGGGAATCAGTGCTCTGAAATGCTAATCAGGCCATTAAATTTGGCAGGACCAGCGGGAAACCCATTTTCCCGGGATTCCCGCCGCTTTTCACCACCCCCACCCCCCACCCCCGTTCCCTACCCACCTCCAAATTAAAATTCCAGCCAGAGACACAGTGAAATAAATAAAGAGAAAGACGCAACAAAAGAAAAACAGGCAGTGAGACAAAACCAGAAACAGGGAGAGGGCAGAGAGAGAGAGATGGAATAGTGAAATTATGCCTTTAATGCTGCGACTTGAGGTACAAAGTCAGTTCAATAATCTATACTGGCTCCAAGGTGAACTAATGGAGAGTATGTTGTGACCAGTGTTAGTCTTAAAACATCACTTGAGATTCTCACAATCCTGTAATTGTCTCAGAAGAAAGGAAAGTGATCGAGACTCTATGTGGGAGAGTTCCTAAAATAGCAAGAATTACATAAGGAATAAAGTGAACTATTTGAATGTGTGAGAAGTCGCACAACACAAGGTTATAGTCCAAAAGTTTTATTTGAAATCACAAGCTTTCGGAGCTGCTGCCCCTTCGTCAGGTGAAGTGAAGGAATACGAATCGGCAAAGCATATATAGACAGAGAACAATGCCTGTGTAGCATACAATGTCAGACGACTACAGTTAATCTTTCTGACTGCCTTTTATCACACCTCGGCAGAGAAACAATCAGGTCAGGAAGGCATTATATCAAAGACATAGCAAGATACAGCTAAGACAATGAGGTGGGGTCACAGGGGGTCTAATGTGTCAAATGCAGGGTGTATGGAAAACCATAAACTTTAAAATGTCTACTTTTTTTTACTGGAAATCACACCTGTGAACAAGCCAATGACGACTCGAGTCTGGATGACTCTACGTCATGTAGCGTGACATGAACCCAAGATCCCGGTTGAGGCCATCCTCATGGGTGCGGAACTTGGCTATCAGTTTCTGCTCGATGATTTTGCGTTGTCGTGTGTCTCGAAGGCCGCCTTGGAGAACGCTTACCCGCAGATCCGAGGCTGAATGTCTTTGACTGCTGAAGTGTTCCCCGACTGGGAGGTAACAATCCTGCCTGGCGATTGTTGCGCGGTGTCCGTTCATACATTGTCTCAGTGTCTGCATGGTCTCGCCGATGTACCATGCATTTGAATGTGAGTTGAGCTTAGGTGGAGGCAATGAACTGCTACTCACCGCGCTAAATTTATTTAAGTTAAATGTACTAGTGTTAACCTTTTGTACTGACTACACATACCAGTTGGTATTCATTGAATTTCTAGATGGCACTTTGCATCTACATACAAACACACACACGTGCACACGCCCATACATGAGGAATACATGACGTATGCTGTTGCATACTGCGATATTTCACTGTCTGCTATTTGTGCCCTCAGCGGGACTTTGGTCAGGAGACAGAAAGTAAAGGAAACCTTAGCAACTCAAATTTAATCAGCTCTAGCAATGGGCCACCAGAGCTTGGTTTTAAATTTTACAAACTTACATTTTAGGTGGGGTTTTCCATCAACTGTTTTCATACTATAGTCAACATCTGACTCTTCTGGTTTGAGATTACCTGTTCTAAGTGATTCATTTCCATTCTTTGTTCTCCCCTCTTTTCCTATTGGTGCTAACTTGTAAGGGGGTATGGTGGCAGGGGGACCTGATGGAGGTCTTCAAGATTATGAAAGGGTTTGATAGGATAGACAAAGAGAAGATGTTACCACTTGCGGGCAAGACCAGAACTAGGGGACACAAATATAAGACAGTCACTAGCATATCCAGTGGGGAATTCAGGAGAAACTTATTTACCCAGAGTGGTTAGAATGTGGAACTCACTACCACAGGGAGTAGTTGAGGCGAATAGCATAGATGCATTCAAGAGGAGGCTAGATAAGCACATGAGGGGTCAAGAAATAAAAGTATATGCTGATAGGGTTGGATGAAGTGGGGTGGGAGGAGGCTTGTGTGGAGCATAAACACCGGCACAGACCAGTTAGGCCAAATGGTCTGTTTCTGTGCTGTAAATACTTTGTAATACTTTGTACTCTGGTTGAGCAAAACTCCAAGCCGGGAGCGAGGTCTAACAATATAAGGGCTTTAGTTGTATGACAGGGGGACATTGTGGAAGATCACCAAACAGATTGTGTGGCTCCAACAGATGATGTATGAGCTATAATATGGTTCACATCAGAAGGGATGGCGCAAATCCTATTCAGGCCCATGATGTGAGTTCTTGAAGCATAAAACATTTTTTAAGGAATTTGCTTATTTTTGTCTGGTAAAGTGAATGCCAAGTAACCTGAAACCTGGGTAGCTGAAACTGGACGATTTGCCATGATATTTGCTAAGGAAATGTTCACCAAATTAACCAATGGACAGCAGCTGATTGAATAGCCCAAGGTTGCTGGAGGTAATGTAAATTTGACAGTAAATTACTGTAATTTGTATGAATTATTTTATTTGTTTTTATGTATGAATTATTTTATTTGTGTAAATGTACAGTAATGCTTATAATGCTGCTGTTGCAAATTACAGAGTGTTTATGACAGCTGCTAAATGGATTACTTGGTGTTATGGAGCTTTCGCTGGAACAGCAGGTGGTCACTATTTCTCTAATATTAAAATCTTATACGATTAGTGTCCGATTTAAAAGGCAGAGACTGTTTGCTGGCTGCATTAGGACAATGCCACTAGATCTACTCTTGTAGATAGAGCATTGAACCTTAATAAGCCTCTGATGTTTCAAGCCAACATGACCTAAAAGGTGGATTACTTGCAGATAGGAAAGGAAAGACTTGCATTTATATAGCACCTTTCACAACCTCGGGACATTGGTAGACGGATAAATATTGGCCAGGGCATCAGGAGAACTAACCCTGCTTTTCTTCGAATAGTGCCGTGGGATCTTTTACGTCCTCCTCCCAAGCTTATCCACACTTCTGTTACCTTAAGATTTGACTTCTCCAATATCATCCTCATTGGTCTCCCAAGTTCCCCTCTATCCTCCCTTCTCAAACCCCAAGTCACTGAATACTCTGCTCTCTACATCCTGTCTCTCATTAAGTTCACTGTCCTCACCAACCTCCACTGGCTCTCTGCTCCCCAATACACCAAATTCAGAATCCTTGTACTTGTTTACACATCTCTTTATGGCCTTGCTCCACCCTATCTCTGCAATCTCTTCCAGCAATTTGTCCCAGACTGGGCTCTATGGTCCGCCAACTTTGCTCTTCTGTGAATTCCCCCTTTCCTGGATCTTCTCATTTACTAGCAAAGCTTTCAGCTGTTTAGATTCCACCCCTCTGGAATTCCATCCCGAAATCCCTTCACCTTGCTACTGCCTTCACTGGGCTTTAATTCTTCTACTGCTCAGAATATTCTCTTCTTTGTGAAGCACATTGGGACATTTTATTATGTTAAAGGAGATTTAAAAATGCAAGTTGTTATGATAATGCTGGATATTTTATAAGATGAGTAATGTGGTGATATTTATTCTAAAATTTGTCTGTGTTCGATTGAATGCTTTTACTTTGAAATGAATGTGAAGGAAAAAGGTATTCTGTAATATTTTGTTTGAAAATTGAATTTTTTTTTACGAAATGTGAGCATTTGAACTATCAATACACGGCTTCAGATGGGGTGGATAAAACAAATTAGTAATGTTAAAAAGCACAGACAAATTCAATAGAGTACAGCAAATTTAGTACCAGCAAACATTATAATCATCATGAACAATTGTATTTTAATATCAAAGGGTTAGGTATTATGATAACGCTACTTGTACAATCCTAGCATTGTATAGGGCTTTGTTTAAGGTAGAGGAAGCAAAAGGGACACTCCAGATGGGGTCTGACCAAGGCTCTGTACATCTAAAACATAACGGGCTGGATTTTGATACTGGGGCAGGTTGGGGTCGTGTCATCCGCATTTCGTGTTATCCACCCGACTGCAATTGGATGTGGGAGATTGATGCAATTTTCACTTAATTGGGCAATTGAGTTCCAGCATGTGGGAACCCATGAACCAATTAGTGGTTTCAGTCTGAAAGTCGCCTCTGATGATGTCATCATTGATGCTGCATTGCAGGTCAGAGACTGCCTGGCCTTTGCTGTGAGAGGACCTGGATGCAAAATGAGCAGCATCTGTGAGAGAGAGAGAGAGAGAGAGAGACAGAGAGATTTTTTTTTGCATCCAGGCCCTCTCACAGCAAAGGCCAGGCAGTCTCTGAAGACATTCAATGCAGCAGCATCAGAGGCGACTTTCAGACTTAATACTACTACTACCTTCATCACATCTCCGTTGTAATAGTGGACCTGCAGCTGATAGTCAGCTATCCACTTGTGCTCCCGCCAGGTTTCACTGGCGTGTTTCAGATCAGGTGTGCTTCACGTGGGAAAAGGGTTAAACTAGCTAAAACGTTTCAAAATGGCATTACAGAGCCAATTTAGGGCTTGTTAAGGGCTTTAATGGCCTCTCCCACCTCTTGGAGGCGGGACAGAGACGGGACCACCGCACACGATTTCATCAAAATTGCATGGAGGCGGAATGGCAGTGGGATCGGGTCTGCCCACCACTTTCCGCAATTTTAACCCCCCACACGCCTCCAAACCCGCCTCCACGGGTCTATGAAAATCCAGCCCTGTGTTTGTCTTCTATACAATATGATGCTTAATGGCACTGATGGAGCAGGACAGGAAATGGCAGACAATGACAGGCTTTGTTAGCTCAATAAAATTTGAGATATGGTCCAACATTTTACATAAATGAGGCCAAGAAATGTCCAATTGGTTTTTGACATGAAGTAATTGCAATACTGAGAGCATCCATATTAGGTCCAGGGAAAGCTGATATGAATGAGGAAATGTTGGCAGGGAGCATCAGTTACCCAGTCGGAGTTTTAGCCTTTGATCCAGTCATAGTATTACATTATGTACTGGTCAGATTTAGTACACAATCGATTAGGAACGTATCAAAGAGCTAACAAGGTGCCTTTTTTCACAATAATATTCTGAGTATAAGCAGTCCAGAGGTAAATTACAGCCACTAAACTTAATAATTATACTAGCCCAAAGAGCCTTTGTAATATATGTGGGTAGAACAAATGAAGGACAGAGACATCATGAGTTGCTCGTCCATGAGATTGTTTATTAGGCCAGAGCGAGCTGAGCATTCTCACACTAAACCATGTGACAAACCATTTGATAATACATTACTCTGCTTTCCCCCTTAAAAAAAATGTATGTATTCCCCTCTCAATACCCCAGCATCGAAGCTTTTACCACGCTCGATCAGCTCCGATGGACGGGCCACATAGTCTGCATGCCCGATACGAGACTCCCAAAACAAGCGCTCTACTCGGAGCTCCGACACGGCAGGAGAGCCCCAGGTGGGCAGAGGAAACGCTTCAAGGACACCCTCAAAGTCTCCTTGAGAAAATGCAACATCCCCACCGACACCTGGGAATCCCTGACCCAGGACCGCACAAAGTGGAGGAGAAGCATCCGGGAAGGCGCCGAACACCTCGAGTCTCTTTGCCGGGAGCAAGCGGAAGCCAAGAGCAAACAGCAGAAGGAGCGCATGTCAACCGAAGCACCCCACCCACCCTCCCCTTCAACCACCGTCTGCCCCACCTGTGACAGAGACTGTAGGTCCCACATTGGACTCATCAGTCACCTGAGAACTCACTTTTAGTGTGGAAGCAAGTCATCCTCTGTTCCGAGGGACTGCCTAAGAAGAAGAGACAACAAAACTGTGATACCACCTTTCCCAGCATTACATGTACCACATAACAAAAACTCTTGGCTTTTTTTTCGGTGCTGGATCCCTTGCTGTTTGTGGTGTACATTAATGATTTAGATATGAATGTAGGAGGTATGATCAGTAAGTTTGCAGATGACACGAAAATTGGTGGAATGGTAAATAGCGAGGAGGGAAGCCTCAGGCTACAGGACGATATAGACAGGTTGGTCAGATGGGCAGAACAGTGACAAATGGAATTTAACCCTGAAAAGTGTGAGGTGATGCATTTTGGGAGGACTAACAAGGCAAGGGAATACACAATGAATGGTAGGACCCTAGGAAGGACAGAGGATCAGAGGGACCTTGGTGTGCATGTACATAGATCTCTGAAGGCAGCAGGACAGATAGATAAGGTGGTTAAAAAGGCATATGGGATACATGCCTTCATTAGCCGAGGCATAGAATATAAGAGCAGGGAGGTTATGATGGAGCTGTACAAAACGCTAGTTAGGCCACAGCTGGAATACTGTGTGCAGTTCTGGTCGCCACACTATAGGAAGGATGTGATTGCATTGGAGAGGGTGCAGAGGAGATTCACCAGGATGTTACCTGGGCTGGAGCGCTTCAGCTATGAAGAGAGACTGGACAGGCTGGGGTTGTTTTCCTTAGAGCAGAGAAGGCTGAGGGGGGACATGATTGAGGTGTACAAAATTATGAGGGGCATAGATAGGGTAGATAGAAAGGAACTTTTCCCCTTAGTAGAGGGGTCAATAACCAGGGGGCATAGTTTCAAGTTAAGGGGCAGGAGGTTCAGAGGGGATTTGAGGAAAAACCTTTTTACCCAGAGGGTGGTTGGAATCTGGAACTCACTGCCTGAAAGGATGGTAGAGGCAGGAACCCTCACAACATTCAAGAAGGATTTAGATGAGCACTTGAAACGCCATAGCATACAAGGCTACGGACCAAGTGCTGGAAAATGGGATTAGAATAGATAGGGCTTGATGGTCGGCGCAGACACGATGGGCCGAAGGGCCTCTTTCTGTGCTGTATAACTCTATGGGGGAGAAATTCAGTATCGCCCCATTTGGAGCGCAATTATCGGCTGGGTGCAAAGATTAGCGCCTGCCGCTAATTATCGCCTCCGACTGCAAACTTGGCTTTTATCATCCCTGGAGGTGATCGGAGCGCTAAATCAGGTGCTTCACAACTGTCTTAAGGCGCAAAGGCCGAGGAGCGAGCCGCTACCTCAGAGCGCTGGCGAAGCTCATGTGATGTCAGTCAGCAATGGAACACAGACACAATGGCGCCGGCCAGTTCTTAAAGGGGAGGGTTGATCTTGCTCTCCATCCAGATCCTGCTCATTGCAGCCTTGAATCTCGGCCTGGAGAGACCTGTACATCAAATCTGCTGGAAAGAAAAATGGAGAGTACAGGGAAAGAGCTCAGAGTGCAGCCCCCACAGTCTCTTCTAAATCGATACAAGGAAGGGCAAATCAAAATGAACCTGCAAAGTGCTGCTCAGTACCCAAAACTCCTTCACACAGCGTTGAATCTCTCCAGAAGTCTCTCCCTCTCTCTCTCAGAATGCGCGGTGCAAAAATGTCACCAACAAAAAAAGGCAGGAAGTGGTCGCCTTTAAATAGTGCTCCCCCAGTCCCTTCCTGACTGCAAAATGCTCCCCTCAACCTGTCGTTGCTAGCGGCAGGCGGTAAGGCAGGGGGCGCCACTCAATATCCGGTCCGGGGCGCTACCGGGGCGTTGCGCACTCGCCTACGTCACGATCTGCCGGCGCAGGAGATCATGGTGGTAGTGTTTAGCGCCGCCGCAAAATGTCTAGTTAACTTTGTGAGCGGCGCAAACATCGCCGCGCACGGGCGCTAGTTGCTTTGCGCCCCATTAGCACCCACTTAAGGCACTAACGGGAGGCGCAAACCAACTGAATTTTTCCCCCTATGACTCTATTTATGAGTACAGTCCCTTATGTGTGTTGATGGTGAGATACTGTTGACTTTCTTTGTCAATATTCAGCTGAGCGTAAGCATGTGACAGGTCAAGCTTGGAGAAAACCACTGACCCAGAGAGTGCTGCATACAAATCTTGTGATGTAGGTAACGGGTACTGCTCATCGTCAACTGCTTGGTTGGTAGTAACTTTGCAGTCACCGCACAAGCGTACAGTTTTATCTGCTTTGGGCACTGCCACAATCGGGGAAGCCCATTCACTTTTGTCAGTTTTTACGAGCACTCTGTTCACTCTGAGCTTCACTAGCTCTTCCTCCACCTGACTTTTCAATACATAGGGGACCGGCCTTGCCTTACAATAGACAGGCTTCACGTTGGGCTTGATGCGGATATGCGGGTCATACCCAGTGATGCCCTCATAACTGTCTGTGAACATGCTTTTGTACTTGTTCAGCATTGTGTCGAGTCACTTCTTTGAAGCTTCTACACTGAAGATGTTTTTCCAGTCTAGTTTTAACTTCCTCAACCAGTCTTTGCCCTTGAGAGTTGGCCTGTTGTTGTAGCTCGCTACAATAATAGGCAGCTTTACTGACTGGCCATTGTGCTGAACTGTACATTCCATTTGTCCACATATCTCTAGGATTTCCCCAGAGTAGGTTTTTAACTCTACGGTACTCTTTGTAAGTGATACTTGATTAAACTTACTCTCATATGTGTCCTTACTCATGATAGAGCAGTCCACCACCGTGTCGATACACTTATCAATATTTTGCTCATTAATCAAAGGTTTTGTACAGAAGTCTTTCTCATGACTGCTAGCATTGCCGCTAGTGGCATAGATACTGTAGATGCCTCGTTCATTTCAATATTGTGAACTCCTCCCTTTTGTTGTCGCTGCTTTGCATTGCCACTAGAATGCTTCTTACTTCCTGCTTTAGATCTAGCTCTGCAAGCTGTTGAAATATGGCCTTGCTTCTGGCAGTGAAAACACTGCGCGTTTCTGTATTGGCAGGACTGCGATGAGTGATTTCCATTGCAGTGATAATTCACTGAACTGCTCTCACCGACATGCTTTTGACTCGGTCTCACAGCTTTAAGTTTGTTGGTGGCTTTGTGATTGTAGACCACAGCTGCACTAGTCACTTGAGTTGGACGGAGCTCCCTGGCATTCTTAGACGCCATCTCCATAGATAGGGCAATTTTACATGCTATACCAAACGTTAGGTTCGGAGTGCTCAGTAACTTGGACTGTGTGCGCTCATCCAGCAGTCCACACACAAACTTATCTCGCAAAGCACGATCCAAAAATGTGACGACGTTACAATGCAAAGACAGGTTCTTAAGAACTACAATGTACTCACTGATGGTTTCTGGTACCAAACTTATAGCTCTCTGCTATTTCTAATGGCTTTGGGTCGAAATGGTCCTCGATTTTCTCGACAATGTGTTCAAACGACGCATCCTTCGCTTTCCCTAGCACGAGTAGGTTTGTCAACGTTTCATCGACATCTGGCCCGATCTCCATTAGAAAAATTGCTTTCTTCCGTTCACTAATTACTTTATTTTGAGCTTGAACATTCTCATCTGCACTGTCGGTCTCAATAATGTTATTGGCCCTAAAAAATCTCCATCCGCCCAATGTAAGAGCTGAATGGTTCGCGAGCTTGGTCATACATGCCAAGGCGTCTGATGAATCCCGTAGGCGCGGCCATGATTGTCCCGATCCCATCGAACAGTGACTCAACACGCTACCTATGTATCTGTGAGATTGAACGCTGCTGTTGCTGTGTATACATACATGCAAAGACGAAGCACAGACAATTCTGCATGAGCATTAACAGTAAAACAATGCAAAAATTCAGTTTAGGTGTCACAAAGTCACCTTAAACTTGTCCACTTGAAGGTTAAACACTGTGTCCTTCCATGATCTCTAAAAATGGCTTTGGGATCCCACCCTTGTCACCAAAATGTAATATATTTGGGTGGAGCAAATGAAGGACAGAGACACCATGAGTTGCTAGTCCATGTAATTGTTTATTAGGCCAGAGTGAACTGAGCATGCTCATATTGAACCACGTGACAAACCATGTGATAATACATTACAACCTTAATTTTGTAAAGATTATGCTCAGTCTATCTTCTTTGATAGTTGAGTTGCAGAGACCTTAGCAGGATCTGAAACAGTTTAGATTGTATCAAGTTATAACAACCGTTGGAGGCCGATGAAATGTAACTTACTATGTTCACGGATCGGGCCTGGGGGGCAATCTTGGAGAGGGGAGAGCATGGGCCAGCAACACTTCAGTATTTTTGGGGAGCCAGGAGGAGCACTCTAAAATTTTGTGGAGCGGCCATCAACAGTCCCTTTAGTACTCAGTTCTGATCAACGGCAGTTTGAGCTGGCCTATACACATCAAAAACCCATCAGTGCTGATACACAGTGACTAATCCTGCATTAACCTCACAGCACTGACACACCCAGAGCCACCGACACCTACCTGAAGAGGTGATTTTCAGTGGGGCCATCCAGAGGCAGCAATATCCTAGTGGCAAATATAAACACTGCCTGCAGTGGCACAGGCTGCCATCCTTTCTGGCTTTCCATACGTATCAGTGATGTCTGAAGGTACAGCTGCCGGTTGTGAATTGTGACTTTGTGTGTGTACAAGCTTCTTAAAACAGTTCTGTAGTATAAACGCATCATCCATTTTAGCAGTATGATTGTCGCAGTGTTTTTCACCCCCAGGACCTCAATTTGTATCCAGCTCAAATTAACGGGATGAAAGTCTCCTCAATCTTACAGTTGCAAGGAAACTAAGTTAAATTAATTTGGGCAGTGTAAACCTACTTTATAGTGGGTGCTAGTCCATGTCACAGAGCTGCCAGTAATTCACCACTAATTAGGACTAAATTGCCAGTCTCACTCAAAAGAGGCCATAAGGATAGCTGGTGTGTGAAATGGGAAAAAATTAATGATGGTACAGCAGAAATTTCCCTACAAAGCTTATGGTTCAGATAAGGTGGCAGGTGCAGAGTGAGGAGAACACAACTGTGCAGCTGACTATGCTTTACCTGACCTGGGGTGCTTAATGCTGACAATTTTGTGGTAAATTTTCATCTCCACCACCTGGGCAGTAATCTGGCAGAGTGGATCGAATGGAATGAAAATCGGACGGGTTCAATACCGGGTGGGCGATCCACTCGGTCTGATTACCACCCAAATGGTGAAGACAAAGAAGTATTTCTTTATGTCTGAAATAGGGACGTCTTTCCTTCCCGGGTGGTAATATTCCTCAGCGTAATGAGAAAAAAAGAACAACATGTAGCTATGTGGTTGGAGGTTTATTTAAAAGCCTTGTTGTCAGCTATGGTTTAGTGGTAGCTGTCTCACCTTGGAGTCAAGAAGGTTGTGGGTTCAAGTCCCACACTAGAGATTTGAACACATAATCCAGGCTGACACTTTAGTGCAATACTGAAGGAGTGCTGCACTGTTGGAGGTGCCATCCTTTGGATAAGATGTTAAAATGAGACCCTGTTTGCCCTTTCAAGCAGATGTAAAGATCCTACTGCACTTTTTGAAGAAGAGCAGGGGAGTTCTCCCGGTGTCCTGGGAAATATTTATCCCTCAACCAACATTGCTAAAACAGATTACCTGGTCATTTAACTCATTGCTGTTTGTGGGAGCTTGCTGAGCACAAATTGGCTGTCGCATTTTCTGCACTACAACAGTGACTATACTTCAAAAGTAATTCATTGGCTGTAAAGCGCTGAGGTCATGAAAAGCGCTATACAAATGCAAGTCTTTTTGTTTATTATTAACTCACAGCAGCCAATGAGAATATATTTACCAATTTTAATGAAACATAAAGAGTAAGCTCTCATACCATCAAATAAATGACAACAATAGTCTCAAGTGTTTTACCTTTGGGGATTAAGGACTATTTAGGAACTATTCATGCAGAACTTTTGCTGAGGAGATTAAATGGTTGTGGCAGAATGCATGATAAAGTATGATTTTTCCTTCCACACTTGATCTGTGGAAGGAAAAAGAAAATGTGTACAATTCTCCCAATGGCTCAGTTGGTAAGTGTAAGTCAAAGTGATCCATACAGCCTAAATCAGGGAGGTCTAAGCCATGCCCCAAGAGCCCTGGCAATATAGCCCATGACAAACAAGCTTGTTAGTTTAACTCCCTGGCTCATCCAGTTTGAAATTTGTGGATCTGTAAATTTGGGAATGGCTGTTCTTAGCACTGTTGGTGCCACATTGGCCGATAAATCCTAAATCAGGACACCAAGATCTGTTAGCTTCCACAATTTGAGATATCACCAATTTAATGGGAACATGGATTTAACATTTAAATGTGACCATCGAGGCTCCACGGCCCACAAATACAAAAGGATTGGTCACTCCTTGACCAGAAATAACCCAGGTTTGATCTTTGCTCTGTGCTGAGTCAGCTGACCTGTCGGGGTGCTACACTAGCCTCAATATAGTTGAGATAGGAAGGGAGTAAAAGACAAATCAGCCTGAGCCTGTCCTGAATGCTGTCTAGTAACTCCTGCTGGAAAGTGTACGTGTGAAGCTCCCTGTGGTTGAATCACATCAGGGCCTCATCTCACACATGCAGAATGGCCATTTAGTCGAGGTACCAGAGGATGGATGGCACCAATGAACAGTACCTCAGTTATCAGGAGAGGAGGGAAAGCCCTGAAATTCTGGGTCCTTGTTGTGTCACTGGAAGTGCAGTAGAACAGGATTTTCCTGTCCGCCTGCAGCCAAGGATAAGGGTCCATCCGAAATCGTGGGGACAGGGTCATTTAAATAGTTGGCTGGCACCACAATAGAAGTACCTGCTGACATATATGGCTGAACTGAATGCTTAACCTGTTTATGCTCAGAAAAGATGGCAGCACTCCCTCTATCAGCAGGGTTGTGATTTCAACTCAGTTCGACCAAGTTGGTAGCACTCTTACATCTTGATCAGAAGATTATGAATTGAAGCTGAATATCAGAAAATTGAGCGTGCAGTCTTTAATAACACTTCAGTACAGTACCAGGGGTGCGATGTTAAACTGAGGCCTATCGGTCTGTTCTGGTGGTTCAGCTGGATGCTAAATAACCCATGGCACGATTCAAAGAAGAGGAGGGAGCTCTCCTGGTGTCCTGGCCAACATTCGTCCCTTGACCAACACTGCCAAAAACAGATTAACTGAGCATCCATATCATTGCTGTTTGTTTGATCTTGCTGTGTGCAAAATGGCTGC
The DNA here is from genome assembly GCA_030390025.1 of Squalus acanthias. NCBI lineage: Eukaryota > Metazoa > Chordata > Chondrichthyes > Squaliformes > Squalidae > Squalus > Squalus acanthias. The sequence continues at coordinate 88,339,445 of CM059428.1, read as the reverse complement.
CATGTTTGCCTATATAACAACACGTCACTGCACTACAAAATAATTCATTGTTTGCAAAGTGGTTTGAGACATTTCAGAGAGACACGATAAGGTGCTATATAAGTGCACATTTGTTTTTCTTTTGGGGAGTTGGTGCTTCCAGAGGTTCTGGCAAAAACATCTCATTTGGTGGGTGCCAGTGCCTCATATGGTGTCTCATGTACATTACAATGCTGTCACCAAAGTTGGCAATATCAGCAAGCTGACAAACTGACTCTGGGGCGGCAGCTCTCAGTGTAACTCCTATGGGATCACAATCAGTTCATGCTACTCTGAGCAAAAAGTAATCGGATAGTATACTCTAGGATATCGGGAATGGTAGCAGAGTGGTTATGTTACTGGATTAGTAATCCAGCGAGGCCTGGACTAATGTTCCAGAGACATGAGTTCAGATCCCACCATGGCAGCTGGGGAATTTATATTCAGTTAATTAAATAGATCTGGAATTTAAAAAAAAGCTAGTATCAGTAATGGTGACCATGTAACAACCGGATTATTGTAAAAACCCATCTGGTTCACTAATGTCCTTTAGAGAAGGAAATCTGCCCTGTTTACCCAATCTGGCCTATATGTGACTCCAGAGAATCATAGAATGATTACAGCACAGAAGGAGGCCATTTGGCCCGTTGAGCCCATGCTGGCTCTCTGCAAAAGCACTTCAGCTAGTCCCACTCCCCCGCCCCTTCCCCGTAGCCCTGCAATTTTTTTTCCTTCAGGTACTTATCCAATTCCCTTTTGAAAGCCACAATTGAGTCTGCCTCCACCATCATTTCAGGCAGTGCATTCCAGATCATAACCACTCGCTGCGTAAAAAAGTTTTTCCTCATGTCGCCTTTGGTTCTTTTGCCAATCACCTTAAATCTGTGTCCTCTGGTTCGCGACCATTCTGCCAATGGGAACAGTTTCTCTCTATCTACTCCATCCAGACCCATTATGATCTTGAACACCTCTATCAAATCTCCTCTCAACCTTCTCTGCTCGAAGGAGAACAACCCCAGATTCTATAGTCTATCCACGTAACTGAAGTCCCTCATCACTGGAATCATTCTCATAAATCTTTTCTGCACCCTCTCTAAGGCCTTCACATCCTTCCTAAAGTGTGGTGCCCAGAATTGGACACAATACTCCAGTTGGGGCCGAACCAGTGTTTTATAAAAGTTTCATCATAACTTCCTTGTTTTTGTACTCTATGGGCTCAAATTTCCAAGCCCTGTGGAGGCGGGTTTGGAGGCAGGAGTGGTGGGAAAATTGCAGATTCGGGGGGCACGTGCCCATCCCACCCCCAACCCGCCTCCATGCCAATGTCCCAGGAGACGGGTACCCGACCTGTGCTGGGAGCCGCCTCCCCGAGGCAGGAAGGGGATTAGTGCCAATTAACTGCCTGTTTAAAGATAGTTAACAGGCAGTTTTTTGGCTAATCCCTATTTTTAGCCCTGAAGTGTGGGCTGCCCGACGGCTCCAAACCACGCCAAGTTAGCGAGGCGGACCATCGGTCTGCAGGGCTTGGAGGGGTCGAGATATCCGGTGTACAGGTGAGTGATGGGTGCATGAGTGCAGAGGTAAGTGTGTTTGGTGTGTGTAAAGTGTTTTAATAAGTTTTACTTACCTTTACTTTCTCCTCCAGGCTTCCTCCCCTCAGTTCTCGGGAGTCCCTCAGCTCACCGGCACAGAAAGCAGAATGGCCGCTGAGCTGTCAAAAGCTGCAACCTCTGCTTTCTGGTCTGGAGAGCTCTCTAACTGAGTCTGAGTAGAAGGACTCAAGTTAGAAGACAGATTGTCAGTGTTTGACAGCTTCACAGAGCTGTCAAACGCTGATATTTCATCTGTCAAAAGCTCTTGACAGATGAAATGTCAATCACTGACGTCACCAGTATCCATGTGTCCCTTAATTGGCCTGCTGAGCCCGCTGGGTGGGCTTAACAAGGTCAATCAAGGGAAAGTAGCGTGGGTTGGCCACAAATCGATGGAGGCGGGACTACAACCCAAAAAGTGGGAGTCCCGCCTCCATCATGTCCCCATATGCCTCTATTTATAAAGCCCAGGATCCTGTATGCTTTTTTAACCGCTTTCTCAACCTGCCCTGCCACCTTCAATGATTTGTGCACATATACCCCCAGGTCTCTCTGTTCATGCACCCACTTTAGAATTGTATCCTTTAGTTTATATTGCCTCTCCTTGTTCTACCTACCAAAATGTATCACTTCGCACTTTTCTGCATTAAATTTCATCTGCCACGTTTCCGCCCATTTCACCAGCCTATCTATGTCTTCTTGAAGTCTATCACTATCCTCCTCACTGTTCACTATACCTCCAAGTTTTGTGTCATCTGCAAATTTTGAAATTGTGCCCTGTACATCCAAGTCCAAGCCATTAATATAGATCAAGAAAAGCAGTGGTCCTCGTACTGACTCCTGGGGAACCCCACTGTGTATCTTCCTCCAGTCCGAAAAACAACCGTTCACCACTACTCTCTGTTTCCTGTCACTTAGCCAATTTCGTATCCATGCTGCCACTGTCCCTTTTATTCCATGGGCTTCAACTTTGCTGGTAAGCCTATTATGTGGCACTTTATCAAATGCCTTTTGGAAGTCCATGTACACCACGTCAACCACATTGCCCTCATCAACCCTCTCTGTTACCTTATCAAAAAACTCAGTCAATTTAGTTAAACACGATTTGCCTTTAACAAATTCATGCTGGCTTTCCTTAATTGATCCACACTTGTCCAAGTGACTGTTAATTTTGTCCCTGATTATCGTTTCTAAAAGCTTCCCCACTACCGAGGTTAAATTGACTGGCCTGTAGTTGCTGGGTTTAATCTTACACCCTTTTTTGAACAAGGGTATAACATTTGCAGTTCTCTAGTCCTCTGGCACCACCCTCGTATCTAAAGAGGATTGGAAGATTATGGCCAGTACCTCTGCAATTTCCACCTTAACTTCCCTCAGCATCCTAGGATGCATCCCATCTGGTCCTGGTGACTTATCTACTTTAAGTACAGCCAGCCTTTCTAGTACCTGCTCTTTATCAATTTTTCTCCCATCCAGTATCTCCACTACCTCCTCTTTCACTATGACTTTGGCAGCATCTTCTTCCTTGGTGAAGACATATGCAAAGTACTCATTTAGTACCTCAGCCATGCCCTCTGCCTCCATGTGTAGGTCTCCCTTTTGCTCCCTAATCGTCTGCACCCCTCGTCTTACTACCCATTTAGTATTTATATGCCTATAGAAGACTTTTGAATTCCCAGACCCACAGCAATGTGGTTGACTCTTAACTGCCCTCTGAAATGGTCTAGCAAGCCACTCGGCTGCATAGGACAATAAATGCTGGGCTTGCCAGTGATGCCCACATCCTGTGAACAATTAAAAAATATATATAAACAGGGTGTAAGTTTCAACCATTCAAGGTTAATCTGTATTCTGTGCTGTCAAACATTATCAGTGGAATCTCAAAAACGGTAGCAAGTGATATTGTCTGTATGAGGTGGAAGTTGAGGACTCTCCAGATCTCTCCTACACACTTACTGTATTCAATAACTGGGCTGATTGGTGTGTTATAGAACATTCATTACTGAATATCCTGCCCTATTGTATAAAAGCTCCAGTGGTTTTAGGAGAACCTTTTGATCCCAAAGCTGTTTTGTATATTGTCTAATTTAATTTTAGCTGTCCTTTTATATTAAGCAATTGCTAGAGGCTTTTTCTCTCTCTCTCTCTCTCTTTTGCAGCCGTGTTGCTGTTTTGCAGTTGTTGTGATGAAAACGACTGGATCACTGGCTGTAAAAGTCAAGCAGTCAAACTGTCAGATAATTCATTGACGTATGTGCTTAAATGCATTAATAGGCCTAAAGAAGACAAAGGAGCCCAATGACGCAAGTTAAGGATAATGGCGTGGCACTAAGTTTGTTCTGTATCTTGTCCACACAGACCAGGCCATTTAAATGCTAATTAAAAGCTGGCAACCTTCACTTAGTACAGGAAGTCTAAATGGTACCAACTGTTCTGCAACCTGCTTCAGCTAATAAGAAAAGGTAAAATCTATTAATGTGAGAATACACAAAGTACCGCTCATCCCTGATTAAATTAATTAAGTCTCAGGCTAAGGTAAATCTAATTGATTTGCTAACTGAAGCTTGGGCTTAATAGGAGATTTTTTTTATTGTTTACATCTTACGTACTCAAACTATTAGTAGGTGTGCTTATTTATTTGGAGTAAATAATTTTATTTCTATAAATTGTAACAAGCAGTGTGAAGCTGTGCCATGACTCATCCTGCTGTTGGAAATATAATTGATAAAATAATAGCTTATACATTATTGATCTCAAATTCAATTGTCAAGCCTTCATATTTCAAATCTATTTAATAAACCTCATGACTGTATGCAAGTACCTTTTAATAAATCTTTAATGATTTTATATGTAACTCAGTTCAACAAATCTTCAGCAACTGGGTATATAAGATCTGCACCTTTCAGTAAACCTTTAATGGCTTTCAGACAGGTATCTTTTTTATAAATCTATACTGAGTTGTCATTGAGCAGCTTTAACTCCTTTAGTACCAGGTTTCCTTTATACTTTTTGATACTTGAGTGCTTTGCTTTGTGAAGTATGTGCCTCCCTATCTCTGTAACATCCTCCAGCCCTACAACCCTCAAGAACTCTGCGTTCCTCCAACTCTGGTCCCTGTTTCATCCCCTACTTCCTTCGCCCCACCATTAGCGGCAGTTCCTTCAGCTGTCTAGGCCTTAAGCACTGGAAATCCCACCCAAATCTTCTCCAACTCTCTCTCCTCCTTTAAGACACTCCTTAAAAGTCAAACAGTTAAACTATCAGGTAATTCATTGATGTATGTGCTTAAATGCATTAATAGGCCAAAAGAAGACAAAGGAGCTCAATCTTTGACCAAGCTTTTAGTTACTTGTCCTAATATCTCCTTCTTTGCTTGGTGCCAATTTTTGTTTGATTAAACTTCTGTGAATTGCCTTGGGACGTTTTATAACGACTAAGGCATTATATAAATGCAAGTTGTTGTTGTTACCAATGTTTCCTGTACCGGCCGCGCAGCACTCCAGGGAACCCACGCAGCCGGCTTGCTGGCTTTTCAAAGTAAAAACTGCGCATACGTGGTATTTTCAATGGCCCTTAAAGGGGCTGCGCAGGGCCAAAAGAAATTACAGGGAGCATTGGATGTTACATCTTCCCAATGGTTCAGTGAAATTGAGCTGTACAGAGCAAGAAGGCTCCCAGGTTTAATCACCAGTCTGTGCTGAGTTACCTGATCTCAGCTAAGGTAGTGGCAGTGATGTTATAATTGGCTTCAACTCCCTTCTCTTGCTGCTGATCACTATCTGATGACCAGCGATGAGCTGTGTATTTGTGTATGCATGTAGGTGGGATTTGAGAACAGGATTGGGTTTAACTGTGATGTTCCCCTCTCACCAATGGTTGATTAGTCTGCTCGCACTTTCTGTCACATGTGAAGAATGTCCACTTGGGCAAGACTTAGGGAGATGAGAACCTGTGGAACTGTAAAAAATGGGAGAAGAAAAAGTCCAGCATCCAAAAAGGATTACAATTAATAGGAAATTTGTAGTTGCTCATATTAAAACAGCATTGGAAAAATATATGAAATAGGATTGATGCTAAAATTGATGTGTTAAAGCAGATGAACATCCCCATCCTCAATGATGGCAGAGCCCAGCATGCGAGTGCAAAAGACAAGACTGAAGCGTTTGCAACCATCTTCAGCCAGAAGTGCCGAGTGGATGATCCATATCAACCTCCTCCTGAGGTCCTCACCATCACAGAAGCCAGTCTTCAGCCAATTCGATTCACTTCACGTGATATCAAGAAACTGGATACAGCAAAGGCTATGGGCCCCTACAATATCTCGGCTGTCGTGCTGAAGACTTGTGCTCCAGAACTAGCCACGCCTTGAGCCAAGCTGTTTCAGTACAGCTACGACACTGGCATCTACCCGACAATGTGGAAAACTGCCCAGGTATGTCCTGTCCACAAAAAGTAGGACAAATCCAATCCAGCCAATTACCGCCCCATCAGTCTACTCTCAATCATCAGCAAAGTGATGGAAGCTGTTGTCGACAGTGCAATCAAGCGGCACGTACTCACCAATAACTTGCTCACCGATGCTCAGTTTGTGTTCCGCCAGGACCACTCGGCTCCAGACCTCATTACAGCCTTGGTCCAAACATGGATGAAAGAGCTGAATTCCAGAGGTGAGGTGAGAGTGACTGCCCTTGACATCAAGGCAGCATTTGACCGAGTGTGGCATCAAGGAGCCCTAGTAAAATTGAAGTCCGTGGGAATCACTGGCTGGAGTCATACCTAGCACAAAGGAAGATGGTTGTGGTTGTTGGAGGCCAATCATCTCAGCCCCAAGATATCGCTGCAGGAGTTCCTCAGGGCAGTGTCCTAGGCCCAACCATCTTCAGCTGCTTCATCAATGACCTTCCCTCCATCATAAGGTCAGAAGTGGGGATGTTCGCTGATGATTGCACAGTGTTCAGTTCCGTTCGCAACTCCTCAGATAATGAAGCAGTCCATGCCCGCATGCAACAAGACCTGAACGACATTCAGGCAAGAGCAGATAAGTGGCAAGTAACATTCGCGCCACACAAGTGCCAAGCAATGACTATCTCCAACAAGAGAGCGTCTAACCACTGCCCCTTGACATTCAACAGCATTACCATCGCCGAATCCCCCAACATTAACATCCTGGGGGTCACCATTGGCCAGAAATGTAACTGGACCAGCCACATAAATACTGTGACAACAAGAGCAGGTCAGAGGCTGTGTATTCTGCGGCGAGTGTCTCACCTCCTAACTCCCCAAAGCCTTTCCACCATCTACAAGGCACAAGTAAGGAGTGTGATGGAATACTCTCCACTTGTCTGGATGAGTGCAGCTCCAACAATACTCAAGAAGCTCAACACTATCCAGGACAAAGCAGCCTGCTTGATTGGCACCCCATCTACCACCTTAAACATTCACTCCCTCCACCACCAGCGTACCGTGGCTGCAGTGTGTACCATCTACAAGATGCACTGCAGCAACTCGCCAAGGCTTCTTCGACAGCACCTCCCAAACCCGCGACCTCTACCATCTAGAAGGACAAGGGCAGCAGGCGCATGGGAACACCATCACCTGTAAGTTCCCCTCCAAGTCACACATCATTCTGACTTGGAAATATTTTGCCGTTCCTTCATCATTGCGGGGTCAAAATCCTGGAACTCCCTCCCTAACAGCACTGTGGCGGTACCTTCACCACACGGACTGCAGTGGTTCAAGAAGGCGGCTCACCACCACCTTCTCAAGGGCAATTAGGGATGGGCAATAAATGCTGGCCTTGCCAGTGAAGTCCACATCTCAGGAATGATTAAAAAAAAATGCAGATATATTTCTTTCTAGAATGAGTGCTCTCAAAACAGATCCAAGGGTTCTTGAAGAAATTGGAGCTGTGCTCGTACAGCCACTTGCGCAAATATTTAATAACTTGCTGGGGTCAGAGTTAGTTCCCTTGGATTGGAGAGAAGACCATGTGGTACTAATATTTAAAAATGCAATAAGATAGAACCGGGAGACCTAGTTATAGGCAAGTTGCCAAAAGGAATCATTAGAGAGGCTCTGCATGATCACGTTAAAATAGAAGGGCCTAAAAATTCGGTTGCTTTGCGCCTCCTGTTAGCACCTTAAGAGGGCGCTAACGGGGTGCAAAGCAACTAGCGCCCGGGCGTGGTGCCGCCAACGCCTCCCGTGAAATTCAGCGGGTGGTTAGCGGCGGCGGTAACCGTTAGCCCCCCTGTGGCGCAGTGCCGCCGGCAATGATGTCATCGCCGTGCGCAGCGCCCCGCTCGCGCCCCAGCCACGATCTTCGGTAGCGCCCCCTGACTTACCGCCGGACGCTATGTCCAACAGGGTCAGGGGGGCCTACCTGCAGCTGGTGCGGCGCTAATTAAAGGTGAGGTGCCGGGCGGCCATTTTTGTTGTTGGCCACCTGCCAGCACCTGCGCCCATTGCCGTCCCCGGCCTCCTGACCAGCTCCCCTGTAGCGTGCCGGCTGCGCTCCGTGAGCCCAGCACTTCTCTTGAGTGCCGGGCTCTTTTGCTGGCACTCCGATCCCTGGTGGCCCAGCTGCACCCCGGGTCGTGCTGCACAAGGCCCCTCCCCTTTAAGAAGGGGAGGAAGGCTTGCAGTACCGCAGCGTGATGTGCTGCAGCACCACATAGTGCCGCAATATTCCCTCGCAGCACCACAAGAGGGAGGCGGGGCGCTTCAGTAGCACCCCGCATCCCTCTTGGGGCACTACCAATGAATTTCGGCTGCGGGGGCGCTAATTTTTTCGGGGTGCTAAAAGTAGCGCCCCGGCAAAGTTAGCACCCCAAAGGGGGCGCGACTCAATTTTTCCCCCAAGGGATTATTAGGCAATTGTAGCATGGCTTCTGGCAAAGAAGGTCTTGTCTCTGCAACTCAATTGAATTTTTTTGAAGACCTTTGTTACACAGTGAATTGTTATGCTCTAGAATGCACTGCCTGAAAGGATGGTGGAAGCAGATTCAGTAGTAACTTTAAAAGAGGAATTGGATATATACATAAAGGGGGAAAAAATTGGAGGGCTATGAGGAAAGAGCAGCGGAGCAGGACTAATTAGAAAGCTCTTTCTAGCACATGCACGATGGGCCGAATGGTCTCCTTCTGTGCTCTATGATTCTATGATTCCATGATTCTAAGTTACAAAGTTGGTGGATGTTGGAAGCCCTGTCGAAATTAGGAGGAATTTTAACTGGGAGCAGAATTCAGGTGGGTGGGAGGCAAGGCGAAGGTTAAACCCACCCAACCACTGCAGTATAAGGCCGGGCGATTGTAACTCCTCGGCCTCAGCTGCATGCCGCCGGTAGCTGGCTGGTGGGCAGAAGCAGAAGTTTAGGTGGCAAATGGCCACCGGCTGGCATCAAATGAAAGCTCGCTGGCAAGCAGGTAAGTTGAGGGGAGGAGGTTTCGGGAGGATCTCGCGGCAGGAATTTGGGGAGTCCGGGGCAGGGGAGGCCTAAACCTTCTTTGTGGCGCCCGGATGTGCACTCCTGCTTCTCTTCACCCCATAAAGAAATTTAAAGAACTTGCCTTACTTGCCTCTTATAATTCCAGATCCTCTTCCCGCAGTGGTTTCTCTGCTCAGGTCACAGTTAAAATTGCAATCAGGGCCCAATAATGTTATCGGACCCCGATCAGTATATTTAAAGAAGAACCCTGCCTGCTCAGAAGAGCAGGTTAAAATGGATCCAGGTGGGACATCGGTGGATTAGTCACCTGTTCAATTTTAACTGCTGAGTCGCCTAGTTTCCACCAGGTGGGTAGGGGTAAAATGGCCCCCATTGTGTTTCTAGACTTTCAAAAAGCCTGTGACAAAGTGCCACATAAAAGGTTACTAAGTAAGGTCTTGGGTAATTGGCAGGTAGATTTTGGATTGGATAAGGAACTGGCTGCATTCATGTAGATAGAAGCTAATTATTAATAGTAGAGATTCTGTGTGGAGGTCAGTGCTGGGATCCGTGTTGGGGCCTGTTGCACTTTACTATCTTTATTAACAAGCTGGTGTTTAGGGAACTATTTGCAAGTCTGAGGATTATTGTAAGATTTGTACGGGTGTATGGACCTTAGAGAAAAAGATTGATGGCAGGCAGATCTAGATGCAGTGGAGAATGGGCCTGTACTTGGCAGAAGTCTGTTAATATGGACATATGTAGCATGATACACTTGAGTAGGAGCAACTCCAAGCATGTATATATCATGCAGTGTTGCAAGCTCAAGGTTGCTGAGTGGGAGAAAGAACCAGGGATTATAGTGCATGAGTCATTGAAGGTTCATGACCAGTGGTGCAAGGCTATAGTGAAAGTGAATAGGTGTAATGTACAATACTACACTTTACTTTCTTTTGATAAGACCTTGGTCAGGCAACATTCAGAAAAAATGGCCTGGATTTTGCGGTGGTAATGACAGCGGAACTGTCAGCGTTCGCCGTCATTACCCTTCTGAAAATGACCGCAACTTCAGGATTTAGCACATGCGCAGATAAACACAGAAATCCTGAAGCTGCAATCAGTCATTCACTGCACCGGCAATCAGTTGAAATCACATATAAGGACGAAAACCTCTCCTTTTACAATGGAATATTGCTGTTAAAAAACCCCTAAAACTTTATGCATTGTTGAAAGAGGTGTAACTGGGTTTTTAACGGCGTACTGACTGCTGAGCAACTGTTCTGGCCCTGAAAAACTAAGTTTATAGTTGTGGAATATCAAATTTTTCCATTAATACGATTAATAATTGCAAGTTTTTAAAATAATATTTTTTTAAAGTTAGTTTATGATATTTCAGCTTCTACTGTAATCATATGTGTATGTTCCAATCTTTATTTTTCTCTCTGTAAAATTTATAAAAAGTAAAGTAGAATCTGTGCATTTTACTTCCTGGTTTGCTGCCTATGAGAGTTCTTCAATGTGATTAGCTGCCGAACCAGCTTGATGACATCACTGTTGCTGAAGGTTTAGGATTCGCTTGATTTGGCGTCAGATTCAAACAAAGGTCGGGAGAGCTGAATTTCATGCCACAGAGATCGCTAGATCTTTGTGGGCCGCTTTCTTCGAAGTCAGCAGTGAGCACCGTCGCACCGCCGCTGACTGCAAATTCCAGACCAATGTCTCCAGTTTTGAGCCCCTGAGATGTTGGAGGATATGAAGGCTCTGGAAAAAGTTCAGAGGGCTACTAGATTGATACCCAGTTTAAGGGTCCCTAGTTATCAAGACAGGCTTAGAGAGCTGGGAAAGTGTCGACTTCCAGGAAATATGATTGAGGTTTTTAAAACAATGGGAGGATTATAATTGGTCCAAGTGGATAAGCTATTTGAGCTAGATAGATTAGGGAGGACCAGGGGACATGAGTATATGTTACAAAATGTAGAACTAGGTTCGATGGTAGGAGGAACTTGTTTCACAGAGAGTTGTCAACCTCTGGTATAAGCTGCCAGTATGTACAGTGAGTGCAGATTCACTGCAAGCATTTAAAAGGGTGCTGGATGAGTTCTTGAGTGTGGCTGCCATAACAGCATCAATGAGTCTTTGGGGTTTGTGTCATCCAGTCACTGTTGTCTCCTGAACCTTGCTTCTGTGTTTTTTGCCTCTTCTAGGAGATTGAATCACTACATGGAAGGGGCAGGGAGGAATGAGGATGATAGTGTGTGGAAGTTACACCATGCTGGGACAGGGCAGGCCCAATGGACCACCTGGTCCTTTTCTGTCCCCCTTTTACATGTTCACATGACCTGAGTAAAATTGAAGTCAGTGGGAATCAGAGGGAAAACTCTCCACTGGCTGGAGTCATACCTAGCACAAAGGAAGATGGTTGTGGTTGTTGGAGGTCAAATATCACAGTCCCAGGACATCGCTGCAGGAGTTCCTCAGGGCGACATCTTCAGCTGCTTCATCACTGACCTTCCCTCCATCATAAGGTCAGAAGTGGGGATGTTCGCTGATGCTTGCACAATGTTCAGTTCCATTCACAACTCCTCACATAATGAAGCAGTCCATGACCGCTGGCATCAAGAACTGGACAAAATTCAGGTTTGGGCTGATAAGTGGCAAGTAACATTCATGCCACACAAGCGCCAGGTAATGACTTTCTCCAACAAGCGAGAGTCTAAACACCGCCCCTTGACAGTCAATGGCATTACCATCACTGAATCCCCCACCATCAACATCCTGGGGGTCACCATTGACCAGAAACTTTACTGGACCAGCCACATAAATAATGTGGCCACAAGAGCAGGTCAGAGGCTAGGTATTCTGCGGCGAGTGTCTCACATACCTGACTCCCCAAAGCCTTTCCACCATCTACAAGGCAAAAGTCAGGAGTATGATGGAATACTCTCCACTTGCCTGGATGAGTGCAGCTCCAACAACACTCAAGAAGCTCAACACCATCCAGGACAAAGCAGCCCGCTTGATTGCCACCCCATCCGTCACCTTAAACATTCACCCCCTCCACCACCGGCGCACTGTGCCATCTACAAGATGCACTGCAGCAACTCGCGAAGGCTTCTTCGACAGCACCTCCCAAACCTGCGACTTCTACCATCTAGAAGGACAAGGGCAGCAGGCGCATGGGAACACCACCACCTCCAAGTTCCCCTCCAAGTCACACACCATCCTGACTTGGAAATATATCGCCGATCCTTCATCGTCGCTGGGTCAAAATCCTGGAACTCCCTCCCTAACAGCACCATGGGAATTCCTTCACCACACGGACAGTAGCGGTTCACGAAGGCAGCTCACCACCTGCTTCTCAAGGGCAATTAGGGATGGGCAATAAATGCTGGCCTTGTCAGCAACACCCACATCCCAGGAACGAATAAAACAAAATGGCAATCACAGGACTGCACAGGAGTGTACCAAGCATGCATCACGGCCCTGGGCACATGCAAATCAATGCATCAAAGACAGTTGCAAAATGTTAACATCCAAAAACGGGTAGGTTGGTGTCGGGTCAGATGTTAAAATTTTAAAAATCTGAAACCTGACCCCAACTCGCCTCCAACCCGCTCACTACCGGGTTTAACGGCAGCGGGACAAGGGACGGGCATCCAACCCGCTCCCAAGAGGTGGGTTGGCAATTTAAATACTTTAATGATGCTGGCAGCCTCTAATTTATTCTGCAGGTTTCACATTGGGCGGCCGGGTTTCTCAGGGCTCGGGAAACCTGGCAGCTGAAGGGAGGTGAGGACAGCTTCAGGGAGAAGGTAAGTGCCTTTACAGCATTGCTTGTGGGTCAGGAGAAGGAGGAGTACTTCACCCTGGCCCCGCAAGCTCCCGCCACCCCCACCACCCACCAGACTCCCCTTACAAAGACTGCCTTTATCGGACCCTCCGGGGTCGGGGATCGGACCCCCTCCCCAAGGATTGGACCTCCCCCCCACCTCACCCCCCGCCCCCCCCAGTTTCCCATCCAAAACTCTGCCGGTCCCCCCCATCCCCCGCCGATGTAACCCGCCCTGTTAATATCCAGGCCAATGATTTCTGGAATGCAGGGATTGCGGATTTTGAGGCTGGTATAAGTAAATCCTGAAATATGATCCCAAAATACTAATGAAGGTCCTATGTAGAACTAATGAAGATCCTATGAAAAACATTGTAATAAAAAAGAATTCAACATATTCAGTCACCTTAAGCAGTGGCATTGGTCATCGGGCTTTATTTAGGGTTGTTTTTCAGTTGGATGTTGTTTTGTGTGTTGTCAGTTTTTTGGAAGAGTGCCAGCTTTTTTGAAGCTGTTGGTCAGCTTTTCTGAGTTTTGTAAGTTGGCAAATATGATATTAATATAATGGGATAGTTACTCTACTGCTGTTTTTTAATATCCTAGTGGCCAGTTATAGAGTAACATTAATAAAGAACTCAGGTCCCCTGCCTGCTTTCTCTGCTGGGGAAAGTGAGAAGGTTGAACTGACAGTAGCATTTGAGAGCAGGGGAACCTTAAAATGAAATGCATGAAAGCACCAAATCTTTCTTTATAGATGATAATAATACAGACAAGGCATATTGTTTGCCTCTAATAATCTGTGAAATACATCACTGCAATATGAGTCACACCACTGTGAATGAGTTATCATAGATTTGTTGAAGCCTGGTATCCAACTGAATGAAGCTACCTGAAAACTAATTTATTTACTGAACACACCTCATAGTATAATGCTATATAAGCTATGTGTGTTATCTCATATGTGACACACTCTGAACTAGTGGTCTCCTATATGCAGCATATTCCTAACTTTGCATAATTCTATATGTAACACACTTCAATCTATGTAGCATTCTGCATTTACATATTTTGCAAGTATTGATCGCACTTCTTTTCAAATCACATGGTGCAGTGTAATTCCCTTTAAACCATGTTGCCGCTGTGAGCATAAATAATGAAAAAAGAAACCCTTAAACAAAAGTAAATAGTATTAAGTTTGTGTATGTTATGCAGAATTACACATTATTTTAATGAGCGGAAAATCTGGAGGTAATTTTTCCCGAATTCCCGATATGCATTCCTGGTAGGCGAAGTTCCATTCCGAGATCACAAATTCTTAAAATTACCCCTCTTGTATTTATGATGTTAGCTCAACCTCAAACTCATTCCAGCATGTGACTCATACTGCGGTAATGTATTTCACAGATTATTAGAAGCAAACGATATATTCTGTATGCATTAAAGACTTTCTCTATTTTGCATTTTCACTTCTGTTCCTAAGATGTTGAAGATCAAATATGTCGAGTTTACCATGGCAATCTGCTGTTACTTTCAAGTGGTGAGCAACTGTGGGGGCCCTGTTGGTAAAATGGTAGGTTACCAATGCCAAGTGAAATTGAGTGGTTAACTACCACCCACAGGAAATTCCAGCCCTTAGGTTTATCCACAGCAGAGATTGGTGTACTTTGTTTATTGATGTCATTGATCATCACTGTTCACCTATGGGTTTCGGGTCCTGTGATTGACAGGAATCCATGTGCAAAGTACAAAGGTCAGTGACATCAGTACAAAAACTACAAAAGGTACTGATCTCTGTGAGGACAAATAAAACACCTTAACAAACGAACTTTGGAATTTTTTTTAAAAAAGCAGTAGAATTATCTAACTTGTGGCTATACCTAGTTTAAATTGTGAAAATTGCAGTTTTTAACCTTTCATGATTTTGCTAGCAAATAACCTTTAATAAACCATTAATGGTTTTTTAAGACAATGCCTTTAAAATCCATTACCTGTAAATAATATTTTGACAAGTAGGTATTAAAATTGCAAAGAAACAGAATCAAATTGTAATTTTTTGCTGGATTAATGCAACAACTACTATTGAATATGCTGTTGAAAAGACCTGGACTCAAACGGAATAATTCAGCTTTAATAAGCTTAGAATAAACATTGTATGCAAATTCCTTTTGCAACCCTTTAAAAACGTTAAATGCAAATACATTTGAACATTGTAGATATGCAGGCAATGTGAAGCTCTCCTGTCGTTTCTTTACTCTTCTTTCTGATGAGGCTGATCAGAGAGTACCTTTATCATTTCTTGGTTATTATCTTTTCAGGGGTGTCTTCCTACCTAAGTTTTTGCTGTTCAATTCCTTGTAACAAACCTGATGTAAAAGTAGTTGTCGCTCTCAAAGAGCAACACTGCCTTTAAAGGGGCAGTGTCTCGAGACAGGAACGTCCCAGGCCCAATCCCCAATATGCTGAGTTGGTTGATCTCAGCCAGTGTGGTGGCAGAGACAGTACAATTACCCTTAGTATCCCTGGGTTGAATGCAGAAATTGGCCAGGAAATGTTTTAATCCCTTAGTTTAATGTATCTGTTTCTTGATTTATTTTTGAATCTATTTATTTTATCTTGTGTATTGAGATTAATATAACCATTACACAGTTCTTAGGCTGTTTTTCCAAGCAGAGATGAATAGTGTAAAAGAATAGCTTAATGAAAGGACAATGTACTGTCATAATACAATTTTAATTCCATTCAATACTTGCTTAGTGCTACGGTTGGGAAAGTGCTGAACTTGGCTTCATTATTTGGCAATATAATGCTCCATAAATGAGTTTATGAAGCAAGTGATTGACTCAAGTGCAGAATTTAACTCCAATCTACTACAAGGAACAAATTGTGTTTCAGACTTTAGTTCCCATGACCGTACAATATAATGCAGTTGCCGACTTTCTGAATTTTCCCTGTTTACACTACAGAGACAGGTAGCACCAACTGTGCATGTCTGTGATTTGTTTGTGCAGGTTCTCTTAAGTTACATTGTGATTTTACACCTCTGGCCACAGTCCTTCCTTGACATTGGGGTGTGGGGGGATGTCTATACAAGCTGGGAATGTTAATATCCCATTGCTGGCTAGCCTGTACACTCATGTTGAGAGCCAATGGTGAACATTCTCAGGAGCAGTCACGTCGGTTTGCTGTCACTGTGCTTTTGACTCAACAGCAGGTAATAAAGCCACCTTGTGAAGTGGTGCTCTCTCCCTTTGGACTATGTACACCACCTCATTTGCATTGCAACATTGTTTCCAAAGGAATTGCGTACTATAAGTGGGATATTAAATAATAAACCTGTTATGCATTCACATATGTGTAAATTTATCACAGCACAAAATTATAGAGAAGATTGTACACATCAAATAATGATGCACAATCCATCCTGCATCAAGATATTGCACATATTGTAGTTTGATATAAAATTTAGTCCACAATGTATATGAGCAAGTGAGCTGCTTTATCTCGGCTGTTTCAAAAGGAACAAGATGCTTGTGGAGCAATATGGTTTTATAAAGTCCCTTGTAGGAAAGTAAAGCGGAGGTGTTTCCCCTGCCATTCATGCTGAAGAACCAGATCTGTTTATCTGTGGACATTCTACCTTATGTTGATTTTCAAAGAATTTCACCTTACTTTGGTTCAGGCTTCATCCTGTTGAAGTGTAAGAGATGCTTGGATGCTATTTGCTGAATCAGCTTTACTATCTTTGGAAGGAAGTGAAATACCTGCAGCACAAGGCAAAGCAAGAGTCATTTCCTCTTTAACCCTTTCTAACCCAAACAGACAAAAATATCAGTGATTGAGTGCAAAGGCTCTATTCAGCCACTTACTGAAAAAACTGTAACAAATTAAACCTAAGAATTTTAAATTAAAGTAATGGCATACCAGAGCTACAGTACAGTGGCATTAGCACATTGCTGCTTGGATTATCATGTCCTTCTCTGCCTGTGAAGTGTCAGCCATGGCTCAGTGGTAGCACTCTAGCCTCTGAGTCAGGCAGTTGTGGGCTCAAGCCTCACTCCACAGACTAGAGCATGTCATCTAGCTGGCACTTCAGTACTGAAGCATTAAACTAAGACCCTATCTGCCCTCTCAGCTGGATGTAAAAGATCCCAAAGCACTGTTCAAAGAAGGAGAGGGGACATGTCCTAGCCAACATGAATCCCTTTACCAACCCATCTTAAACAGATTATCTGGTCATTTTACTCATTGCTGTTTGTGGGACCTTGCTGTGCACAATTTGACTGCAGTATTTCCCTATATTACAACAGTGACTACACTTCAGAGGTACTTAATTTGCTGTGAAGTACTTTGGTGTCTTGAGATCATGAGAGGAGCTATATAAATACAAACTACTTCTTCTTTAGAAATTAAAGTCACAATTAGCAACTTTTAACCAACTGCAGGTTTGATTATCCACGTGCATTATGGATTGTTGTGATGCTGTGAAATCACCCTGCAATGTAAATTAGATAAATTCCATTCTACCTGGAGCCCCAGCATCCTACTATTAGAAGCAATTTTGTAATATACTAAACAGGAGTTGCCTGCACTTCATTCAGGTGGTACAGTGCTGGACTGTGGTAGAAAGTTGCTTATCAGCTAATACTTCACCCACTGAGTGCACACACTAAACCCAGTGCATAAAGCTGCTGTACAGTAAACCTGACACTTGTTCTGACCACGTGTTTACATGAGCTAAATTCCATTTGTAATTCTGGAGCCTGTTTAAAATGTCACCAAGTCCAGACATGGAGCATTTTTAATATGGGACATGAATTATGAATGATCAGCGTCACTCACACAGTAGCTTCAAATTTGGATCGGCAATTAACTTGAACAAATTTGAATGATTTTTGCCAAATGTAAACAGGATCTGGTGATGTAGCATCTATTCTGAGTACATGAACAAAAATAGAAGTTAATACATTTTGAGACATTGCAGTTGGACTGGAGAACAGCGTTTCCAGCTGAGGGATTGGACAGCTGTACACTGTTTGCACTTGCAGTGGTATTTTTCAAATGCATTAATACAGCTCAATCCCCTGCCATGGATGACCTATTTTTGGTTAACACCAGCTATTGTTCTATTTTTGTCGCCTGTGGGCTGTGTTGTTGTTGATTCATATGTAAACGCTTAATCACTTGCTTTTACCAACTTGGAGGGGAGTAAACAGGGGCAGAACACACTTGTGAGGGCAGTGGTTTGACACGACACTTGAAAACCCTCTAGTGCCTGCAAGGAAGAAAAAAAGGCTTCCCTCAGCTGTGGTTACTGTACCTTACCATCTGCTTTCGGCTCTTCCACAAGACAAACCAAACAGACTAAAAAAAGATAGAAAAAAATTAAGTATCCTTTGAAGAGAAGAGTTTGGGCTGCTTTTTATAACGGTGCGCCTGTTTGGCTTGCCTGGAGTATAAGAGTGAGGGAGAGCACTCAGCCTGCAGTTTAAAAGTGAAAGAGAGAGAGAGAGAGAGAGAGAGAGCAGTTTACGATGTAGTAATGTGCAAGTCATCCGATTGTTTCAGGAGGAGGAATTAAGGAGGAAATGACTCTGTCGGTGTTCTGATGAATCTTTTATGTGGCTGAAGTGAGGACTCAAAGGAAAGATGCTGCAGACTATTTATGAGACTGAATCATGTTTCTCCTCAGATGGGGTTTCTGGGCGAGAGCAGCCGCTCCAGCTGTTGGCTCAGCACCGAATGCATAGTATGCTCACCTCAGGTAAGCAGTTTTGCTTTCACAGAGGTACTGTGCGTACGATGGCGCTTTCTCTATTCTCTATTTACTGTTAAATTTGAGATGTTTGGACCCTGCACTAAACATTCAGTGGAAACCTGATAATCGGACCACAGGGAAATTCTGATTTATTATTAAAGGTATGACCAATGCAATATTAATAGGAGATTATTGCTGCATAGTATTTTAATGTGTTACTTGAATTTGTTTTATATATGTTACATGTGGTGAGTATAAAGGACAGTTTGTGGCACAATATGTTAAAGTATACAATATACAACGTCATGGTACTGAGGGGGGTGGGGGCAGCTTCAATTCCCTGTCATTATCCCCCCTCCCGTCCAAATTGTTAATTTCAATCATGCTGCTGAAGGGAGATGCCTACAGGCCAGGTACCAGTGGGGAAGGGAAAATCAGAGACCTGGTGCATGTACAGGACTGCAGATGACTGTAGATGTGCAGCTCTCCTGCAGTCAGGTGCACTCCGAGTATACAGTTGGTTTTACAGAGAAAGAATGATAAGGCAGACCCATGAAAATATGGATCAATAAATTTACCTGTAAAGGACACTGGTTTCAGTGGAGTAAATGTGGGGAACCAGTCCTGTGCGTACTTTGTACTTTCATCAGGGCAGTCCCCAAGTGAGTTTGTACAGCCCCCCCGATATGTCAGCTGTGGTTGTCTCAGGTAGAAATGTCAGCAGGGTCCCCACTGCTTCAGGTAGAGCGTCCTCCGATAGTATTGACTGTCTCTTGGAATCCCTTCTCCACATGCCCGTGCAATTCGTGAGGATATCCAAATAAGGATGTGCTTCCAGGGCTAGCCCTGAACAGGTCTCCGACAAAGTGTGAGTACAAACTGCGACAGCAGCACACTGAGGTCCCTCTCTGCACATAACACCAAAAATAATGGAATATCAAAGCACCTAGAGAGTCATTCCTGGCTGATGTTAGCTCAAGCCTAGCATTGGGTGTCTTTTCAGGTACTCCATCACCCAGCAGGAGTGGATTTAAAATGGATGGACTTTGTACTATTACAAAAATAGATTAAAACAAATCTATTCCACATTCAATTCAGCATGTGGGGTGCACGTTTCATTAAAAGCTCATTATAAGTATTTCCACTTGCTGTTACTACTATTGGTAGCACTGTGGTAGGTATTTCAATGTTAAAGGTGTCATACTGTGTCACATACAATAGGGATGAGACTTGCATGGGAAAATTGGCAATAATAGGAAGTAAGGACCTAAAAATGGGGTCGGTAGTCTTACCACCCCGTTAACCCCAACGATTGACCCACTGTGACTGTCACAGAGGCCTACCACTGTGTGATTCAGTGCCTGCCTGAAACAAGCGGTAGGCCTATTTCCCTTGCAAATTGGGGTCCCAATGGCGTTGCAATTGTAAGATACACATGCGCAGAGCTTGTGGAGCAAACGCTCCGTCCATGTGTACTGGAGTTCCAATCAGGAAACAGCCAGAATTTTTTTTTAAACTTGGCTCCACAAAAATGCTGTGGGCCGCTGCCTGCCTTGATGTTGTGTCCCCGTATCCCCCCACCCCCGCTGTCCCCATCCCCGAGCACCTATCTCTTCCAAAAGCATTGGCTTGCATTTGATATTTTTGTTCAGACTTGTGACTTTGTGAGCTGAATTTGAATTTTATGTGTTGTATACCTGAGAGGGCTGTCCTATGAGGAGAAATTGAGTAGAATGGACCTATACTCTCTGGAGTTTAGAAGAATGAGAGGTGATCTCATTGAAAAATAAGATTCTAAGAGGTCTTAACAGGGTAGATGCTGAGAGGTTGTTTCCATGGCTGGAGAGTCTAGAATTATGGGGCATAGTCTCAGTATAAGGGGTCGGCCATTTAGGACTGAAATGAGGAGAAATTTCTTCACTCAGAGGGATGTGAATCTTTGGAATTCTCTAAATTAGAGGGCTGTGGATGCACAGTCGTTAAGCATATTCAAGGTTGAGAGCGATAGATTTTGGACTCTAAGGGAATCAAGGGATATGGGGATCGGGCAGGAAAGTGGAGTTGTGGTTGATGATCAACCATGATCTTATTGAATGGCAGAGCAGGCTTGAGGGGTCGTATGGCCTACTCCTGATCCTAATTCTTATGTTCTTATGTTCCAGGATGCATCAGTACTATTTAGTCAGCTGTACTGGTACAATATTTTTCTTTAGCTTCTCCAACTATCTGCCCAGTTGCTTTTCTTCAAATAATTTTCAAAAACAGGAGAACAATTTTCAAGCTTAATTGAGGTGAAATTTATATTTAGTGTTTTCTTTAAATAAGCTGTGTAATAATGTCTCTGATAGAATGAGAAAAATTGACAGTGTGCTAATTATACATCTGTTGTAGCCCTGAACTTCAAAAAATGTATTAAGCTGGTACGGGGAGAGAGTGAGGTAAGAGAGACAAGGTGCAAGAGAAGAGTGCCTTTTTATGCTAATGCTAAATTTAAAAAACCACCAGTTGAATTTTGAAGCCAACAAATTAACTCGCTTGGGTTTTGTTGACAGTTAGATAGGATCAATGCTAATGACGTACACATGTGAGAGAGAGGATTTTATTTATAAAACCTATGGGACAGAGAGAGCGAAACAGAAAAATGCAAACAGAGAGAAAGGAAAACAGAGTTTCTTTCCGCATTCTAATTTGATTTTTAAAAATATTAATTTTGAAAGCAAGCAAAGGCTCATTAAGGAAACAGGAAGGGAAAGAGAGTAGAAGGGATAGGAGAGGAGAGAGAAAGAAAGAGTTGAGAGATGAGATAGAGAGAGGGAGAGGGTGTTGAGAGAGGATGAAGGGGTTGAGAGAGTGAATCGGTTAAGAGAGGAAATTGAGTGAGTGAGGGAGAAAGAAACTTGAGAGACAGAGAGAGGATTGAGAGAGGGAAACTGAGAGGTGTTAAATTTGAAAGGGAGAGGAATGGGGAGTTGAGTGGGAGAGAGGGGATAAGTGAGATAGTGGTTGAGAGATAGAGAAGGAGTTGAGAGAGAGATATGTGGTTAAGAGAAAGTGACAACGGGGTTAAGAGAGAAGGGGGTTGAAAGAAAGAGAAGGGAGGCTGAGAGAGAGAGAGAGGTGGGTTCAGAGAGAGACACCAGCAAATTGAGTGAGAGAGGGGAATTAAGAGAGACAGAGAGAGAGAGAAGGGATGAGAAGGAGAAAAGGGGTGTTGACAGAAAGAAAGAGCAATGAGAGAGAGAAGGGGGAGTGTAATTACAGCATGGCAAATTTACATAGAGTTTCTGTAAAAATGTGGACAAACGAATTCATAATGGAAATATAAAATTAAGGACACAATATATGACATTAAAATGGGGACTAAATTACTGTTAGCGCACATTGGAAACTCAGCCGCGTGTTGTCCATGAGTTTCTAATCATTTGGTTGGAAAATTGTTTGGAGCTCATGCCTGAATTTCCAGCAAAGCTCCCTACCAGCAGCACAAAGTCAAAAAATTACCCCTGATATTTCTACTTTACCTACTCTCTGGATTCACCAATTTATATGTAAATCTGTATATCTATAACACTTGTACAGAGTTAGCAGAGGAATTGAAACTGTTTTTTCCACAAGTATGATTTCACAAAGATTATATCACAATGGAGTTTCAATTAATTATCTTTGACCACCTGAGGTGAGATATCGGAGGGTTGTCAGTGCTTGTGAGATTGTACCCAGCAAGGTATTGTCCCCTTTAGGAGAAGGGCGGAGGCCAAATGGGAAAAAATGGAAGACCATTTTCAGTTGAAGCTGTAAGTAGAGCTATGAATATAGTAAACTTTAGTTAGTAGTGTGATGGGATTGCCTATGTCATATTACTTATGATTTATGCAGTTAGCCTCATTAATGGAGATATTGATTGTATCATAGGGCATATTTTTCTTATATAGTACAGCTACACTGACTAGTTAAACTTTTGGGAATGCAATTTAAGTTTCAGTTTGTGAGGTGCAAACTATTTCTACTTGTTAATATCAGAAAGAGCAGATTTTTATGAATATAAATAGCAAATGTTTTTATGACAACTTTATGATTTCAGTTGTTACCCATCAATTAAATGAATCTTGGTTTGACTTCTATGACAGTATTTTATACTGGTGTAGTCCTCAGCGAATTTATTGCAATCAAGACAGATAATGAAAATTGTAGAAATCTGAGAGATGCTGACATTGCCTTTTAAGTGAAAACCCCTTTGATAATGTGCCAGTAAAGTTATATAATCCTACAGGATTCCACCACTGCAGTCACATTGCTCATGAAATTCTCACGTGCTCCCATCCTGCTTGTTACACTCTTGGCAAATATCCAGTAGGAATATGTTATGGAAAATTGCGGTGAAAACAAGGTAACAAAGGGTTTCAGCTAGAAATTCATAAGGAGCAGTACTTTCTCAAAATAAATGTGTAATGTGTAAATAAATGTGCGATATTAAAATTAACTTGCTTTTCATGTCATTCAAATATATCATAAGATGTTTCAGTATAATTTTCATCAGTATGGTCGGAAATTCATATAGATTGGGGTTCTCGGGATCCATGCTGTACATGTGTCCTGTGCCATTTTAGCAGCCACGTGTCGGGCAACATGCAAGGCGCTTCTCCCAGGCAGGTGAGAGCCTCATTGACATTTAAAAGTCGGTGCCTGATGACATATTGCAGACCCTGATGGCATCAGTGTGTTTGGCGCATGGTGCCAGCCTGGCCAGGAACACCGTGCACCATGGAGCAGGCCTTAAAACAGCTGAAAAAGTGAGTACATTTTATTCTTCAAAGGTTTCCTTGTCGACCAGGAGAGCCCCTATGGGCCCCACAAGGAAACCTAGGGCCTCCCTTTCCCTGAGCATCTTTCCCTCCCCCCGCCCCCAACCATGATCGCCTACCACCACCCCCCCGCCCCACCCCCCGCACCATCCCCCCCCAACCCACTTACCTGACTGCTGGGGACTGTTCCTGTTGGTCCCTGGCTGCGGCCTCCTGCCATGTTAGCCCGACTCCCACTTGCCGGCTTCATGTTATTGATGGGCCGGGCTCGGGCAGGAGTCAAGCTTGGGGTATTTAAATGAGACCTGCGGGTTAACATAGCTTCCCGCTCGCCCTGCTGACTCCACGCTCACTGGTTGTCTCAAATTAAAATGGGCGCCATTGTTACTGCAACTGGAAAAGGCAAATGTTCTGACGTATAAGTAATAAATTAGGTGAGAAACATGTAAAGTATTTGTTCATTGTATATAATTCAATATCCCGTGTCTGGTAATGCATAATTTAATTATATGCTTGAACCTGTTGTCGTCTTTTACTGTTCAGCTTACGATATACAATTAGAGGTCCCGAGGTTACTTACCACCACCTGTCTCTTAACAATGCTATGTGCATGATTTTATTTCCAGTCTATAAACTGCGTATGGTACATTTTTCTTTTTGCTAACTACACTCATTCTGTAGGCTGTAAGATGTGCACAGTACAATATTTATTTCAGGGCAGAAAGCTTTCTATTCTCAGTTCAGCTATTTGTGGGTTTGCTATATCCAGCTTATGGCATTTACATGGTGAGGTTAGACTGCTAGGCATTATCAGTACATCTGAGCTGCTTCTTAAAATACCCCGAGACTCAGTAAATACTAGAATGATTATATTTTAGTTGCACAGTTCGTCATCTTTGTGGTAACTTCAAGTGGTCTGCATTTTTTTAAAAAGGCCACACATTCAGTCCTTGAGTCAAAAGCATTGCAATCTTTTATCCCAGGAGGCTTGGTCTCAAAATCTTGTAGGTATTTCGTTGTATTTTTGTACTATGTTCTAGAAATGACAAGCATGATAATTAGTCACTGCACTGACAATTGACAAAAGTAGATTAATCATTACAATACGTGTCACTTCCTCCTGCTTTAAAAGAAAAATCCCCTTTTCATACCAATTAGCTCTTTTTGGACACAAGTGACTCAGACTGTAATTTATGTAGTTCACAGCCATAATCTAACAAACGGCATACAGTAGATTGATCTAGTGTTACAACCTGTAACCTAGCAACAGACACGTGGCCCATTTAAAATTATATTAATTCTATATTTTTTTCTGAACAGAGTAACTGTTTCTCAGTTTATGTTCTCTATTGGCTGATTTTAGCAATACACCATTGATTCCCTGGTGATCTAATGTCATTATGTGTTCAATTCTCTGGTAGTCTAATGTTGGTAGGGGTTCAGTTCCCTGTTGGTTTCGTGGCAGTATGTTTCTGATTCCTGGGTGTTATTGTGGTGAGTATTTCTCCAATTCCTTCACAACCTTGTGCTGGGTGTGTGCTCAGTTTCCTGGTGTTCTAATGCAATTAGAATCAACTCACTGGTTTTCTAATGATTATAAATATCAAGTTTCTTGGTTGTCTAGTGGTTACTCCCTGTTGTTTTGTTAGTAGATATATGGCCACTGCTTTAATGGTCTAACAATAATGTGCATCTGGTAGTTGAGTGCTAGGCATGGGTTACATTCCCTGATTGATTATGTTGAATTTGTGTGTCAGTCCATCAGGATATATACCCTGGTGACCCCGGGGTGGATATGAGCCTGATTCTCTTGCAGTCTCGTCATAAATGAATGTCTGATTCCCCTGTTGTCTGCTGGTAGATATATGCTTGCCTCTTGGTGGTCTGCTGGGGACAACCGTGTGTTATTCAGCCCTATTAATTTGAACTTTGAACCCAATTTGGACCTTCTGAACTTTTGACACAAATCCTAACATAGTCGGACCTTAATGCAAATACTCGTTCCTCGATGGTGCTTTCTCCCTCTTTATCCCAAATTACACTCAACTCCCCCATCCTACTCTGTATTATAAGAGTCACACAATTCTTTTTCTTTCTGGTAAATTTAATCTTATTGGAGTTGCTCTGCACAGCCCTTTGGAGTGTTTAACATTACCAGTGCTATAATTACTAATTAGAACTGACATAATTAAAGGATCTTAACTCCTTCAATGTTAAGTGTTTTCACACAATTTAAATCAGCTTTTTTAGAAATGCGACAGTAGCTTTTGTGTGCATGTGGGAAACCATACACACAATGGGCAGCATTGAGCTTATTGATCTTGTGAGTAAATGCTTCATACCCTGCTTGGCGTCAGGAATAATCTGTACCTCACTGTTCCACATTCTTCCTTCACTGTATCTAACATCTAAGTTGACATGGCAGGATAATGCGAAATAAGAAGAACATAAGGTAGGCAGCATGCTCATGCATTGACAGTTTTTTAATTTCCCCATCTCTTCTAATGGCACTTTTATTGGGTTACAATTCGATGGGACTTGGCAGTTGTCCATTAACTCACCCAAGTGGCCAGTCTTGTATGAGATAGTAAGTGTTACTAGACTATTTGACAATGAGCCATCATAACCAAGCCTGACTGTTCTGGCTTGACACCCATACACTTTCCAGCAGTGGGTCACAGGACAGTGATCAGGTGTGGATATCCTGGCTGATGTTTCCTTTTCTCTCACCTGAGGACACTGAAGCCAATTATAGTATCCATGGACCTGTTCTTCATGGATCAGTGCCACACCATGTGATGCATTTACCCTGTGATCCACTGGGAGAGCACCAGCTCCTGTTTTGTACATTGTTTCCAAAGTCCGTGAGATAGGACACATGCATCAGCTTCCAGGTTGATTCCAACATATGTCAGGTACCATCTGAAAGAACGGTTTGATCAATACAGTCTTTCTGTGTTGAAGTTTTTAAAAATAAAAGGGCAGCAGATCCTAACCAAACCAGTCTGTAGACGCTTGTGACCTGTTCTATGAAATGGTAGTAAGGTGATTTTGAAAACATTTTTGTTATCAGCCTGCTGATAATGTCTTGAACATCTATATACTTGAACACGAGTTTCACCTAGTGATCTGTCTTCACGTCAAAAAATACATTTGTTACAGCTGCACAACTGTCAACAGTGGATTTACTGCATCTAAAGGATCCTATAGCAAGTTTCATAAGTTTATACAATTCCATTTTTTCCATGTTTTTGTCATTATTTTACCTAATTTCCCTAAAACTGTAACATTCATGTTCCCCACACAGCGATTTCCCAATCTGTATCAATACTAGCATGAGCCGGCTCCTGAACTAGGCCTGGGACTTCCCCACAAGGAGTGAGGCAGTCTCTCTGGATCTGTCACATAAATCCTATAAAGAGCAGCAGAGACAAAAGCGTGAAACAAAGGCCTAGAAATTAATTGACACCACACTCTCCTACATGTCCAATATGGCAGGTGGCATGCATGGGCACATTCCACGCTGGAAGTGTGTCAACCACCATATTGGCAAAGGCTGACATATAGTCATCCGGGGCCAGCTCCTGAAACAGGCATTAGGCCCGCTGCAAATGTAAATAGAGGGCCGAAAGCCTGTTTCAGAATCCCTTCCCGAAATTGAGCTGCCCTGAATGCAGCCAGCACCGGAGCCTCCCCTCCTCTCCTGATCGCTTCTCCCCCTCTCGATTGCTTCCCACCTCTCTTCCATTTGCCTCCCCCCTCCCAATCACCTTCCCCCCTGCCCCCCACCTCCAGGACCTACCTGTGTTGTCAGCAGTGACTCACAGTTTAAATCCGCTTTACCGGTGAGCTGCCTGGGGACTGATCAGTGGTTGAGGAGGTAAGTTCTCTTTGGAAGGGAGAAAAGGAGGGACCAAGGGAGAGCTGCAGCAGATAAGTGGAGAAAAATGGGCAGGGCATTCAATGCCAATTGCAGCATTTGGCACATGGCCACCCAAAGCTGCAAAAAGTCTCATTATTTTACGAGACCTGGCGAGATAAGAGGAATCAGCCTCACCTTCTAAGAATATACTGCATTAAGCCTATTTGACACTCACACTGGCCTCTTCTCTCACTGTGTTAAAGTGCCACATAACTTACCATTACTGCCCAGGAAATAGCACAGTGCCCTTTAGACCCTCAGCCTCCATCTGGAAATGATCCTTCACTCACATCATTTCTTGCAATAACCCCACAAATACATCATATGTACATGATTGTTTACTGCATGCACCTGTCATCATACACATTGTAGTATGCAGGCTGATGGTTGGGTTTTACTGCATGCTATCGGAATGGAAGATAGTTCTCTCTTTTGCAGTTCTTTCTTCAAGGAGAATACATCCAATAACAGCCAATAAAGATTGGCAACAGGTGGCAAGCTGACAAATCTACAACCTTTCACCCCACTTTGAGGAAGAAGCCTTCAGATCCTGGATAGGGAGGCCATTGGTGGTGGGGAGTTGTTGAAATAGGAGGACATGTGCCAACTTAGGGTTCATTATGGATTGTTGTTCTTCTTCTTCTCCTCCCATTTAATCCTACATTAAATGTCAGTGAACCATATCATGAAACCTTTATGTCACTCCAATTGAAACTGAAATATATTTTATTCTTTCATGGGATGTGGGCATCGCTGGCAAGGCCAGCATTTATTGCCCATCCCTAATTGCCCTTGAGAAGG
Source organism: Squalus acanthias (assembly GCA_030390025.1). Taxonomy (NCBI): domain Eukaryota; kingdom Metazoa; phylum Chordata; class Chondrichthyes; order Squaliformes; family Squalidae; genus Squalus; species Squalus acanthias. The sequence goes on along the minus strand of CM059428.1, from coordinate 88,311,299 downwards.
TGGTGGTGAGCCACCTTCTTGAACTGCTGCAGTCCGTGTGGTGAAGGTACTCCCGCAGTGCTGTTAGGGAGGGAGTTCCAGGATTTTGACCCAGCGACGATGAAGGATCAGCGATATACTTCCAAGTCAGGGTGTTGTGTGACTTGGAGGGGAACTTGGAGGTGGTGGTGTTCCCATGTGCCTGCTGCCCTTGTCCTTCTAGGTGGAAGAGCTCACGGGTTTGGCAGGTGCTGCCGAAGAAGCTTTAGTGAATTGCAGCCACGGTATGCCGGTGGTGGAGGGAGTGAATGTTTAAGGTGGTGGATGGGGTGCCAATCAAGCGGGCTGCTTTGACCTGGATGGTGTTGAGCTTCTTGAGTGTTGTTGGAGCTGTACTCATCCAGGCAAGTGGAGAGTATTCCATCACACTCCTTACTTGTGCCTTGTAGATGGTGGAAAGGCTTTGGGGAGTCAGGAGGTGAGACACTCGCCGCAGAATACCTAGCCTCTGACCTGCTCTTGTTGCCACAGTATTTATGTGGCTGGCCCAGTTAATTTTCTGGTCAATGGTGACCATCAGGATGTTGATGGTGGGGGATTCGGCGATGGTAATGCCGTTGAATGTCAAGGGGCAGTGGCTAGACTCTCGCTTGGTGGAGACAGTCATTGCCTGGCACTTGTGTGGCGCAAGTGTTACCTGCCACTTATCAGTCCAAGCCTGAACGTCGTCCAGGTCTTGTTGCATGCAGGCATGGACTGCTTCATTATCTGAGGAGTTGTGAATGGCACGGAACACTGTGCAGTCGTCAGCGAACATCTCCATTTCTGACCTTATGGTGGAGGGAAGGTCATTGATGAAGCAGCTGAAGATGGTTGGGCCTAGGACACTGCCATGAGGAACTCCTGCAGCAATGTCCTGGGGCTGTGATGATTGACCTTCCACAACCACAACCATCTCCCTTTGTACTCGGTATGACTCCAGCCAGTGGAGAGTTTCCCCCCCGATTCCCATTGACTTCAGTTTTACTCGGGCTTCTTGATGCCACACTCGGTCAAATGCTGCCTTGGTGTCAAGGGCAGTCACTCTCACCTCACCTCTGGAATTCAGCTCCTTTGTCCATGTTTGGACCAAGGCTGTAATGAGTTCGGGAGCCAAGTGGTCTTGGCGGACCCAAACTGGGCATCAGTGAGCAGGATATTGGTGAGTAAGTGCTGCTTGATAGCACTGTTGATGACACCTTCCATCACTTTGCTGATGATTGAGAGTAGACTGATGGGGCGGTAATTGGCTGGATTGGATTTGTCCTGCTTTTTGTGGACAGGACAGACCTGGGCAGTTTTCCACATTGTCGGATAGATGCCAGTGTTGTAGCTGTACTGGAACAGCTTGGCTAGAGGCGCGGCTAGTTCTGGAGCACAAGTCTTCAGCACAACAGCCGGGATGTTGTCGGGGCCCATAGCCTTTGCTGTATCCAGTGCGCTCAGCCGTTTCTTGATATCACGTGGAGTGAATCGAATTGGCTGAAGACTGGCTTCTGTGATGGTGGGCAATATGAATCATCCACTCGGCACTTCTGGCTGAAGATGGTTGCAAACGCTTCAGCCTTGCCTTTTGCACTCACGTGCTGGTCCACCATTAAACAGAGGACTATTCATGGGCAGATGAGGTAGTCAAGAAATGGTCTGCTGCATCACAGTGGCATGAATGTGCCTTACAACCAGGATGGGGTTGCTCTCTGCATCCTCTAAAGGCTGCTGCACCTACTCCTCATTAAATGCAGGTAGGAGTGTTTCTGCCTATATCCTGTGATGTGGGCACACTGGTAGGAGAGTGTCATGTCAGGTACAGCCCCAGCAGCCTGCTGCCCACCTTCCACCCCCACTCCCTGCCAGCACCCCCACTGCCACCACCCCCAACCCCCCCACCCACCACCCACCACCCCCCACCCGCCCCACCCACCGCCCCCCCACCCACCACCCCCCACCCCACCCACCACCCCCCCACCCCCCCACCCACCCGCCCCCACCCACCGCCAGTTCCTCCTCTTCTTTTTCCATGTAGCAAAGGTACAGATAATACTCCATGGGAAACCCATTATGCCCTGTCTGACCAGGGGGCGGTGAGTAGCCGGGGAGTGGCCAAGGCAATACCACAGCAAATGGGAGAAGGCAGACTTATGTAGCTGATAGGAACAAAATAATAATTTAAAAAAAACTAAAATTAGTGGGGAAAAAAGATCATGCAAAGCTTTCAAATATCTGCTTGGCTCTTTAAATTTAATTCCGCCTTTTCCCCAACGCCTAGCAACCCTGCGTGTCTGTTTTATACAGGCACGATTACCTCTGAGTGCAAATGAGGCGGAAATGGCAGAAATTGGGATGGTTGACATTATCCTCCGGAAATAATGGGCAGTAAAGTGCATGGGGACCTGGGATAACGGATCTGTACCCCATTTCAAGCCCTCACCAGCCCAAGTACCACCCAATCAGGTGGTATGCGGAGCAAATCCAGGCTTCATTCTCTTTTAAGTTGGATTTTGTGCCTGTGGGAAATGCTGTCTTATTCCAGGTGCTTAGACCATGATAACATTTCCTAAAGGGTTTTGAAGGGAAACAGCAGTGCAGGGCTAAATGTTTCATGTGAAGTACTTATTCACTGCTGTGTCTTGTAACAGTAGCTTTTGAACAAGATGCACCATTTTAAAATTACCTTCAGTTCAAGAGCTTATCAAAGAACCCATGAGTCACTTTATGTATTTAGATGTACACTAATCAGGAGTTATTATTTTCTGTTTAAATCACTCCCTGCTGTGTTGTGCTATATGTTAGCAAGGATAACATCAAACTAAATAGGCACAATATCAAAAGTAAAACAACAGCTTTCAGCTGGCATATATAAAGAAGCGCATTACAAAACGCAGTATAAGACAGGGATGGTGCTTTACCAGGTCCTTGTACCCAACACCATTAAAGCACGTTCACATTGAATGTGTTGACCAAAAACAAGAAACTACAGAGCAGCCCTTGAACTGGAGGTAATTTCATAAAGGTGGCTCACCACCACCTTCTCAAGGGTAATTGGGGATGGGCAATAAATGCTGGCCTTGCCAGCGACGCCCACACCCCATAAACAAATTAAAAAAATAAAGTGGGTCTTGTGTAAAACCAAGTGTTGTGGGACATATATCGGGCCAAGTACTTTACATGGATGCCACTTGCAAAGAAACCTTGGCGTTTTATTCAGTCTCTTAGATTTGCATAATATAATCTATATCCCTGTAATTCTCACCGGGTAGCTTCTACTTGTCTTCATTTTTATTTTGCCATGGAATATTTTTCTTCAGTTTTCAGATTTTTTTTTGAAGAAATGGTTGCCCTCAAATTTTTAAAAAGATAAATTGTTTCTGGGGATCATTTAATCTAGCAGTTTACGTCAGTGTATAACATGCAGCTGTTTGTTGTTAGTTGAAGCAATACTTTACAAAATGCCTGAGGTAACCATGACTGTGGCATACAACCATCAGTGTCATGTTCTGCGTCACTAGAAATTACATTAAGTGTTGTCTTTATGTTCTCTGGGTGACAAGGACTGATAGCAGTGTTATTATATGGATTTTATCATCAGCTGCTTCAATAAGGAGGCATTTGACAATTTTACACACTGAATGGAACAAAATTATTATTTTGAATTTGAACAAAGAAGGCACTCCTTTCTTTTTTCCAAAAAAGAACCAACAGCAGCTGTTTAGAAAAAAATGCATTTAACCTTTTGGTGTTTGTCAGTACGAATGGAGGTATTATTTTTCTATTTTCACTTCTAAAAACGGACGTATTTTACACAGAAATGCTCGATCCCAGACCTGAATAAAGTGAGGCTTCGAGGATCGGTGTAGCTCGAGGGAAAGCAATTATATCTGTGCAGCACTTTTTCTGGTTTTGTCTTTTATCTCTTGTTTATTTTAAGCTGTTGTAACTACAGTAACATAGAACAGCTGTGAGGGTGAATTTTGGCAAGAAAATCTTAAACTCAAAAATTTCATGGAGTCTTCAGGGAGTGTCCTATTTTTTGGATTGTTACCCTAAATATTTTGTTGGGTTCAGTGTCACTGGTTGCTTATGTTAGCAGACCTCATGTCCCCTATGATCTGCAGAGTACCTTCTCTTGCCCAATATCTGGACAAATGATAGCATGACCCAGGGATTACAGCAGAGAACCCTTTCTCTTTACATTGTGTACCAGAATGCACCATGTGCCGTCACATGGATTCTCCTCTCTAAGTGAAAACAAACTGGATATATACTCTTAGCAAACTGAGATGAGGCTTTGGACCAACAAGTGGTTTAATTTACATAAGGCAGGTGAATGAATAGTAACCAGCATAACAAAGTGAAATATACATTTCTCTGCACTTCTTGAATATATAAAATAATAAAAAGGCCACATGCTTTCTTTCTAAACATGGACCATGTACAACTTACTGTTAACTTCCTCTAGCCCACCTCCCTGGATAGTCTGGCACTGAATTTAAAACCAAATAACCATGCAATTCTTGGTTGTGAGGTTCACCCACTGGTTGCAGAATGAACACTGACTGTGGTCTGCCAATGTAACCCTGTAAGAGGAAGTTTCAGCGCTCCAAGGTGTCCGACAATCAATGGGCCTGCGCACTGATCTCAGAAACTGCTGCTAATCAAAGTCACTAACCTAGGCTCCTTTGATCAGTGACCAAGTGGCTTGTGAACTACCCGCCCCCCCCCACCCCGCCCTCCCCACCACCCCCAGAGAGGTCCTGACACAAAAGGCAACAGATAGTACACCTCTCATGATTCAATTAAAACAAATTAGAGCAGAGAAGATTAAGGGGAGATTTAATAGAGGTGTTCAAAATGATAAGGGTTTTTGATAGAGTAAATAAGGAGAAACTACTTCCCCTAGCAGGAGGGTTGGTAACCAACGGACACAGATTTACGGTAATTGGCAAAAGAACCAGAGGGGAGATGAGGAGAAATTTTTTTATGCAGCGTGTTGTTATGATCTGGAATGCACTGCCTGAAAGGGTGGTGGAAGCAGATTCAATATTAACTTTCAAAAGGGAATTGGATAAACAATTGAAGGGGAAAACATCGCAGGACTAGGAAAAGAACAGGGGTGTGGGACTAATTGGATAGCTCTTTCAAAGAGCCGACACAGGCACGATGGGCCGAATGGCCCCCTTCTGTGCTGTAGGATTCTTTGATTCTATGAAATAGCTGTTCATCAATATTGAATGAAGGCAATCTCAGATAGTGGCTTAAGATGCTTATCATTGAATGCGATAGCTCCACCCAATTTGACACCTGGAACTCAATATTTTCCTCAATCTTATTAATTTTCACTTATGAGGAACACCACAGTCAGCTTGTCTGAAGCTGAACTATGTGTTTTCCTTTGAGGAGTACCCTGTGTAATCCCGCTTTAACTTCTTGCATTCTGATTCTAGCAAGTTAAAAATTGAATATAGACGAATAATACATTCTGGTCACAAGGTGTAAGTGCATTGTTACCATACTGAAGCCACTTTTCCATTTTCAATGCACATGATAAAATTGTCAGTGTGTGAAGTGATGGTTTCACTTCACTTGGCGCATAGATGCTGCTAATTTTCTTTTTAGAAATTATTAAAGACAAAGGGGGAGAAATTCGGTATCACCCCGTTTGGGGCACAATTATTGGCCGGGCGCAAAGTTTAGCGCCTGCCACTAATTATCGCCTCCGACTGCAAACTTGGCTTCTATCGCCCCTGGAGGTGATTGGAGCGCTAAATCAGGCGCTACACACCTCTCTTAAGGCGCTAACGCCGAGGAGCGAGGCGCTACCTCAGAGCACTGGCGAAGCTCATGTGATGTCAGTCAGCAATAGAACACAGACACACTGGCGCCGGCCAGTTCTTAAAGGGGAGGGTCGATCTTGCTCTCCATCCACACCCTGCTCATTGCAGCCTTGAATCTTGGCCTGGAGAGACCTGTACATCAAATCTGCAGGAAAGAACAATAGAGAGGCCCAGGGAAAGAGTTCGGAGTGCAGATCCCATAGTCTCTTCTAAATCGATGCAAAGAAGGTCAAATCAAAATGAACCTGCAAAGTGCTGCTCAGTACCCAAAACTCCTTCACACAGCGTTGAATCTCTCCAGAAGTCTCTCTCTCTCTCTCTCTCTCAGAATGCGTGGTGCAAAAATGTTGCCGACAAAAAAAGGCAGGAAGCGGTCGCCTTTAAAAAGCACTCCCCCAGTCTCTTCCCGACTGCAAAACGCTCCCCTCAACCTGTCGTTGCTAGTGGCAGGCGGTAAGGCAGGGGGCGCCACTCAATATCCGGTCCGGGGCGCTACCAGGGCGTTGCACGCTCGACTAACGTCACGATCTGCGGGCACAGGAGATCGTGGCGGTAGTGTTTAGCGCTGCCGCAAAATGTCTGGTCAATTTCACGAGCGGCGCAAACATCGCCGCGCCCAGGCGCTAGTTGCTTTGCGCCCCATTAGCGCCCGATAAGGGCGCTAACAGGAGGCGCAAAGCAACCGAATTTTTCCCCCAAAGTGATTGTAGTGAAAGCCATTGGGGTAAAGCTTGGTATGTGACTTGGTCGTGTTACCAGTGTGCATAATACAGACTGCTTCTTGATGGCCGTAGTGGTGGCTTTGATGTGTAGACTGTTCCTGGCTGTTCCATGAAATAAGCTAGGCTTGACAGCAAAAATTTTTCCCACCCAATTCTTTCCCATCTCCTCATGAAGGGGGTGACTTATGCCAGCGAACAGTTCCATTGGCATTTATTTTTAATCCATTCCCTGCTGAGTTATAGCTTGCCCAAGTGGCTGTTGTTCACGTGTGAACCTCAGACAGTGAATGTTGGCAGACAATATTAACTTTGGGGTGTAATCCCAATGAAACCAATCCTTTTCTCACTCAACATTCACACATGTACACGTTCCAGCAAGAGTCACTGGATAGCAATCAAAAGTAAAAACCCGAACTGACTTCTTCCCTCCCTAGTGCTGGAGCACCAAAGCTTCTGATCAAGGCCACTTATTTACATTTTTCACAGGAAAATCGATGGGATTGCAGAATTTGATCCCCAAAACTCTGGTAAAAATCCCTTAATCCCATGTAATATGAATGTAATTTGACATATCCTGCCCATAATTAAATGTATTCCTGCTTCATTGTTACTTAATCCCACTCCATGCATTTATCCCAATTTTGATTATACCTGGTCTATGGGAGTATTGGTTTCCAGACAAATTCACCACTAAGGATGCCTGGTAGAAATACTTTGCACTGGCTGGGGACATTAAATGGAAGAGACCATTTTACTCTGACCCTCAACCCAGTAACCTTATTGATGATTACCAAAGGCATTAAAAAGATGAGAAGAAACACAATTATCAGTTATTTATAGCCTGCATGACTCACTTTTTAAACATTCTGCCAAACTGTTTGAGCAGATTTAATGTAAAAGTAACCCATTTAACTGGAAAAGTCATAGCTTTCAGTACTTTCTGAGTCAGTTTGATATGTAACTGCTTGGTCTGTGGCTAGTGTGTATTTCAGTTGCAATGGCTAAAATCACCAGGTTTGCTTGATAGAACTCACTTACAGTACTTTTCTGCAAATGTAAACATTAACAGAATGAATACAGTCATACATTACATGTGCAGAGCTCAGTATGAATAAGGAAAATTTGATGACACTATGCAGTGCAATGTGCCCTGCCAGTAATTTGAGGCTCCTATGAAAGGAATTGTTTTATGTAAGTTGACAGTCTTCCTCTTTTGGAGGGCTATGTTGCTGCGTTAACATGTCTGAGGTTTAAAATAAGAACCTATTTCCTGCTTTAGCTGTGGTTAGTGTTTAAAATAGCCCATAGAAATTTATAGTTCTGATTACGTATGAAGCACAGAGCTTAGAACATTCTCCTAATAAAGTAATCATCAGTTAACTTGTACTTAACTATTTGCTTGTACATCTTGGGATCATTTTAGGTTTTTAACTATATGTTTTATTCAATTTAGACAATCTTGTAAGTATGTTCTTATGTAGTTTTATGTAGTCGGTAATAAGTAAGAGTTACTTATTCATGGACTCAAGCCCCACTCCAGCACTTGAGCTCATGTAATCTAGGCTGATATTTCAATGCAGTATTGAAGAAGTGCTACATTATTGGAGATGCCGAATTTTGATTGAGATATTAAACTGAAGCCCCATCTGTCTGTTCAGGTAGATGTAAAAGGTACCATTACACTATTCAAAGAAGAGCAGGAGATCTCTCACAGTGCCATGACAGTTGCTAGTGCTGTTGGGAAGGTTTAAACTAATTTGGCAGGGGTTTGGGCACCAGGATGTAGCATTAGAAAGGAGAAACAAGGTGGACAAAGGATTGGGAGAGACAGATAGCACTAGAGTAAGAAATAGTACGGTATTAGGTGGGGTCAGACAAAGAGAGAATACAAGAAGGTATAAGTTAGGTCTACAGTGCATGTGTGTAAACGCATGAAGTGTGGTAAGTAAGGTTGGTGAGCTGCAGGTGCAACTAGCCACATGGGAATATGATGTTGTGGCGATAACGGAGATCTGGCTCAAAAAAGGGCAGGGTTGAGTACTAAATATTTTTGGATATAAGGTGTTTAGGAAAGATAAGGAAGGAAAGAAAGGAGGTGGGGTGGCAGTATTGATTAAGGGGAATATTACAGTGCATGAGAGAGAGGATGTCCTGGAGGGGTCAAGGACAGAATCCATTTGGTTAGAGTTAGAAACAATAGAGGTGCCATTACACTACTAGGTGTATTCTATAGGCCACCAACTAGTGGGAAGGATATAGAGGAGCAAATTTGCAGGGAAATGACAGAGAGGTGCAAGAACTATAGAGTAGTGATAATGGGGGACTTCAACTATCCTAATATAGACTGGGATAGTAATACTGTAACGGGCAGAGAGGGGGAAGAATTTCTGAAGTGTGTTCTGCCGAACTTTCTTGATCAGTACGTTTCCAGCCCAACGAGGAACGAGGCATTGCTTGATCAGGTTCTGAGGAATAAGGTGGGTCAAGTGGAGCAAGTGTCAGTAGGGGAACATTTAGGGAACAGTGAGTATCATAAGGTTTAGATTAGCTATGGGAAAGGATAGGGAGCAATCTAGAGTAAAAATACTTAATTGTAGGATGGCCAATTTCAGTGCATTGAGAATGGATCTGCCCGGGTAAATTGGAACAAAGATTGGCAGGCAAAACTGTAATCGAACAATGGGCTGCCTTTAAAGAGGAGATGGGTTGGGTACAGTCGAGGTATATTCCCACGAGAGAGAAAGGTAGGGCAAACAAAGTCAGAGTTCTCTGGATGACGAAAGAGATAGAGAGTAAGATGAAGCAGAAAAAGGGGGCGTATGACAGATGTCAGTTTGAGAATACAAGTGAGAACCAGGCTGAACATAGAAAGTTCAGAGTGAAAGTAAAAAAGGAAATAAGAGAGGCAAGGAGAGAGTATGAGAATAGATTGGCAGCTAACATAAAAGGGAATCCAAAAGTCTTCTTTAGGCATATAAATAGTAAATGAGTAGTAAGAGGAGGGGTGGGGCTGATTAGGGAGCAAAAGGAGACCTACGCATGGAGGCAGAGGGCATAGCTGAGGTACTAAATGAGTACTTTGCATCTGTCTTCACCAAGGAAGAAGATGCTGCCAAAGTCATAGTGAAAGAGGAGGTAGTGGAGATACTGGATGGGATAAAAATTGATAAAGAGGAGGTTCTAGAAAGGCTGGCTGTACTTAAAGTAAATAAGTCACCAGGACTGGATGGGATGCATCCTAAGATGCTGAGGGAAGTTAAGATGGAAATTGCGGAGATACTGGCCAAAATCTTCCAATCCTCCTTAGGTATGGGGGTGATGCCAAAGGACTGAAGAATTACAAATGTTACACCCTTGTTCAAAAAAGGGTGTAAGGATAAACCCAGCAACTACAGGCCAGTCAATTTAACCTCAGTAGTGGGGAAGCTTTTAGAAATGATAATCTGGGTCAAAATTAACAGTCACTTGGACAAGTATTGAATAATTAAGGAAAGCCAGCACGGATTTGTTAAAGGCAAATCGTGTTTAAATAACTTGAGTTTTTTGATGAGGTAACAGAAAGGGTTGATGAGGGCAATGCAGTTGACATGGTGTATATGGACTTCTAAAAGGCATTTGATAAAGTGCCACAAAATAGGCTTGCCAGCAATTTTGAAGCCCATAGAATAAAAGGGACAGTGGCAGCATGGATACCAAATTGGCTAAGTGACAGGAAACAGAGAGTGGTGGTGAACGATTGTTTTTCGGACTGGAGGAAGGTATACAGTGGTGTTCCCCTGGGGTCGGTACAAGGACCACTGCTTTTCTTCATATATAATAATGACTTGGACTTGGGTGTACAGGGCACCATTTCAAAATTTGCAGATGACAAAAAACTTGGAGGTATAGTGAACAGTGAGGAGGATAGTAATAGACTTCAGAAGGACATAGACAGGCTGGTGAAATGGGCAGACACGTGGCAGGTGAAATTTAATGCAGAAAAGTGCGAAGTGATACATTTTGGTAGGAAGAACGAGGAGAGGCAATATAAACTAAAGGGTACAATTCTAAAGGGGGTGCATGAACAGAGAGACCTAGGGGTATATGTGCACAAATCGTTGAAGGTGGCAGGGCAGGTTGAGAAAGCGGTTAATAAAGCATACGGGATCCTGGGCTTCATAAATAGAGGCATAAGCTGCAATTTTGTCATTGGATACGGCTTGGGAGCGGGTCAGCTGGTTTCCGGGTTTCAGTCCCGCCCCCAGCTGCATCCGGCCCACGGACATGATTTTACGTCGATTGACCTTGTTAAGCCCACTCTGCAGGCTTGCCGGCTAATTAAGAGGAAGCCGGTCAGATGACGTCATTTGATGATGCGTCACCTGCCGGTTTTCTTAAAGGGACCACGCACAATTTTTTTTGACAGCTCATTTCTCGGTTTTTGACAGCATTGAGGTGCTGCAAACACTGATAATCACTGTACAAAGGTGAGCTCTTGCACCCAGGCTCTCGAGTGACTCCCTCCTTAGGCTAGAACCAATGGTAGCTGCAGGTGAGGTTACAGAAGCGATCTGTCACTGGTGAGAGAGGTTCTCCCATTGAGGTGGGTCTAGACATCCAATTCAAAACTTGTTACCTACAGAAAAGTATAAATGCATTAAAAATGATTTTCCCAACATTTTCTTACCTCTGAAACTCACCAGTGCACCATTGGATCCTTCACACCACTTTTGCAACTGTCATCAATGCAGAAACATTACAGCACACTCATAACATGCCACACTTACCTGGCGTGGTGTCCGGACGTCGGGAAACCCAAGGCAGAAGCAGCAAAATTGAAAAAGAGCCTTTTAACAACTGTCAAGTACCTGTTAACAGGCAGTTAAGTGGCTATAATCCTCTTCACGCCACTAGGTGTCGGGTGCATGCGCAAATCGGGGACCTGACACTTGGGAAGATTGATTGGAGGCGGGTTGACAGCGAGTTTCCTATGACAGCGGTCCCGCCTCCAAACCCGCACTTTGAGCGCTAGCAAAATTCCAGCCAAAGAGTACAAAAGCAAGGATGTTATGATGAACCTTTATAAAACACTGGTCCGACCTCAACTGGAGTATTGTGTCCAATTCTGAGCACCGCACTTTAGGAAGGATGTGAGGGCCTTATAGAGGGTGCAGAAAAGATTTACAAGAATGGTTCCAGGGATGAGGGACTTCAGTTACGTGGATAGACTGGAGAAGCTGGAGTTGTTCTCCTTAGAGCAGAAAAGGTTGAGAGGAGATTTGATAGAGGTGTTCAAAATCATGAGGTTTCTAGACAGAGTAGATAGAGAGAAACTGTTCCCATTGGCGGAAGGGTCGAGAACTAGAGGACTCATATTTAAGGTGATTGGCAGAAGAACCAAAGACGACATGAGGAAAATCTTTTTTACACAGCAAGTGGTTAGGATCTGGAATGCACTGCCTGAGAGGGTGGTGGAGGCAGATTCAATCGTGGCTTTCAAAAGGGAATACGGGGAAAGAGCGGGGGAGTGGGAGTAGCTGAAGTACACTTGCAGAGAGCCGGCATGGGCTTGACGGGCCGAACAGCCTCCATTTGTGCTGTAACCAATCTATGATTCTATGACCACATTTATCCCTCAACCAATTCTTCCAAAATAGATTAACTAGTTATTAATTTCATTTGTTGTTTGTGTGATCTTGCTGTGTGCAGTTTGGCAGCCATGTTTGCCCACATAGTAGCAGTGACTGCATTTCAGAAGTAATTCATTGGCTGTGAAGTGTTTGGAACATCCTTATGATATGAAAGGCACTATATAAGTGCTAATTTATACAAAGAAAATATATTTTGGCCTTGAAATTCTGTGGGTGTTATGCTTGTCTCTCACCATAGCTTCAGTGGAAGACTGGCAGAAATTCCCAGGAAAAAAACGGCGATCCAGTTGTGCTGGGAGTTTGCTCAGTACGTTATGAGGGATGGATGGAGTTTTCGCCCGTTACATGGTGAATGATGGGCAGGAGATGGGGTCAGGGACAGAGACTTCCTAAGGTGAGAGCTCCCGCAAATGGAACTGCTGAATGAAGCAAAAAAATTTGCGGTGGATTGGCTCCCTTGCTCAGGTGCCAAGGGGAACGTTGCTGGGCCTAGACAATGCCACCCCTCCCCAAGAGCGGGTGAGTATCCAAGTTTCTATAGGCATGGGCAGGCAGCTGCCAAAGATTTTCTCAAAGTGGCACTTGTGCACCTCCCAAGCCCGCAACCTCTTCCACCTAGAAGGACAAGGGCAGCAGGTGCATGGGAACACCACCACCTCCAAGTTCCCCTCCAAGTCACACACCATTCTGACTTAGTAGTATATCGCCGATCCTTCATCATCGCTGGGTCAAAATCCTGGAACCCCCCTACCTAACAGCAGTTTGGGAGTACCTTCACCACACGGACTGCAGCGGTTCAAGAAGGCGGCTCACCACCACCTTCTCCAGGGCAATTAGGAATGGGCAATAAATGCTGACCTTGCCAGCGACGCCCACATCCCATAAATGAATAAAAAAAAGTGATGACCACCCACTAATCCCGCAAACTTCAGCAGGGTCAGTAATGGAGTCACTGTCGGGTATGACTCTGGCATAACTGCCGGATCACGACTCGAGGAATTTTGGAGTCTTTATAATTTGTGAAATTAGAATTCATTGAGCAGAATTTTATTGTAATTGTCCTACTATTAAACATGAATTGTGGCATGATGTCTGGTACTGGAAACATTCAATGCTATTGTACAACATAAATGTATATAGTTACCTGTGTACCATTGGTGGCCGTGCCTTCTGTTGCCTAGGCCCTAAGCTCTGGAATTCCCGGCCTAAACCTCTCCGCCTCGCTACCTCTCTTTCCTCCTTTAAGACGCTCCTTAAAACCTACCTCTTTGACCAAGCTTTTGGTCACCTGCCCTAATTTATCCTTATGTGGCTCGGTGTCAAATTCTTTTGTCTTACAATACTCCTGTACAACGCCTTGGGACGTTTTACTACGTTAAAGGCGCTATATAAATACAAGTTGCTGTTGTTGTGTTTTCTGCTAGAGATTTTCATTGGAGTTTGGTCATTGAAAAGGGATCAGAGTCATTCCAATCAGCTGTAATGTGCAATCCTAAAGGGGGTGCATGAACAGAGAGACCTAAGGTTATATGTGCACAAATCGTTGAAGGTGGCAGGGCAGGTTGAGAAAGTGGTTAAAAAAGCATACGGGATACTGGGCTTCATAAATAGAGGCATAGGGCTGGATTTTCATTGACCCGTGGAGGTGGGTTTGGAGGCGTGTGGGGGGTTAAAATTGCGAAAACTGGCGGGCGGGCACAAGCCCACCTCCATCCCGCCTCCACGCAATTTTCATTAAATCGTGTCTGCTGGTCCCGACTCCGTCCCGCCTCTAAGAGGCGGGATAGGCTGTTAAGGCCCTTAACAAGCACTAAATTGCCTCTATAATGCCATTTTGAAAGGCCTCTGTGATTTTAACCCTTTTTCTACGTGAAGCCTGTTCTGAACCACGAATGTGAAACCTGGCGGGAGCACATCTGGCTGGCTGGCTGGCTGCATATCTGGGAGTGGTGGTGCAAAAATATCTGGGAGCAGACTTAGGGCTGCTGCTGCTCATTTTGCATCCAGGTCCTCTCACAGCAAAGGCCAGGCAGTCTTTGCAGACCTTCAATGCAGCAGCAATGATGACAACATCAGAGGCGAATTTCAGACTGAAAACACTAATTGGGCCATGGGTTCCCACATGCTGGAACTCAATTGCCCAATTAGGTGAAAATTGCATCAATCTCCCACATCCAATTGCAATTGGGTGGATAACACGAAAAGTGGATGACACGACCCCAACCCGCCCCAGTATCAAAATCCAGCCCATGGAGTACAAAAACAAGGAAGTTCTGATGAACCTTTATAAAACACTGGTTCGGCCTCAACTGGAGTATTGTGTCCAATTCTGGGCATCGCACTTTAGGAAGGATGAGAAGGCAGAGAGAGGGTGCAGAAAAGATTTATGAGAATGATTCCAGGGATGAGGGACTTCAGTTACGTGGATAGACTAGAAAAGCTGGGGTTGTTCTCCTTAGAGCAGAGAAGGTTGAGAGGAGATTTGATAGAGGTGTTCAAAATCATGAGGAGTCGAGACAGATGAGATAGAGAGAAACTGTTCCCATTGGCAGAAGGATCGAGAACCAGATGACACAGATTTAAGGTGATTGGCAGAAGACCCAAAGGCGACATGAGGAAAAACTTTTTTTGCAGCGAGTGGTTAGGATCTGGAATGCACTGTCTGAAAGGGTGGTGGAGGTAGACTCAATCGTGGCTTTCAAAAGGGAATTGGATAAGTACCTAAAGGAAAAAAAATTGCAGGGCTACGAGGAAAGGGCGGGGGAGTGGGACTAGCTGAAGTGCTCTTGCAGAGAGCCGGCACGGGTTCAACGGATTGAATGGCCTCCTTCTGTGCTGTAAACATTCTATGATTCTATGAAGTACCTCTGTCAAAGTTTTATTACAAAATAAGCACCTTAAAAGTTTCAGTTTAGCAACACTGATAGGACCACCAACATAAAGGCATTCTGCCACCATTTCCCATAGTTCATATCGGGAAGAAAAAGTACCACAAAAGACTAGGGCTGGATTTTCAATGACCCGTGGAGTCGGGTTTGGAGGCGGGGGGGGTTAAAGTTGCAGATTTGGGGGTCCCGACTCCATCCCGACTCCAACCCGCCTCCATGCCAGTTTCTCTGGTTGCGGGTACCCGACCTGTTCTGAGACCCGACTCCCCGAGGCGGGAAGGGATTCGTGACAATTAACTGCCTGTTAACAGGTAGTTAACAGGCAGTTTTTTGGATAATCCCTATTTTAAAAAGAAAAGTGTGGGCTTCCCGACAGGTGGCTACCACGCCAAGTTATTGGGGCGGGCAGTGGGTCTGCAGGGGTTGGAGGGGTTGATATGTCCGGTGGGCAGGTGAGTGATGGGTGCATGTGTGCAGAGGTAAGTGTGTAAGGTAAGTGCTAAGTGTTGGAAAAAGTTTTACTTGCCTTAACTTCCTCCTGCAGGTGTCAGCCCTTCAGTTCTCGGGAGTTAGAAATCTCACCGGCACAGAAAGCAGGAAAGCCGTGGTCCTATCAAAAACTGCAGCCTTCTGTTTTCTGTGGTGGAATGATTTCTAACTCAGCCTGAGAGGAAGGACTGAAGTTAGAAATCATATTATGAGTGTTTGACAGCTTCATAGAGCTGTCAAACGCTGATATTTCATCTGTCAAAAGCTCTTGACAGATGAAATGTCAATCTGTGACGTCACCTGTTGCCGGGTGGCCCTTAATTGGGCTGTTGAGCCCACTGGGCGGGCTCAACAAGGTCAATCAAGGGAAAATACAGTGAGTTGGCCCCATCTCGATGGAGGCGGGTTCACAAGCCAGAATGTGTGATTCCCGACACCAACCCGACCCCAGATTCAAAATCCAGCCCCTAAGTTTATTTTAGATATCTATTCTTGGAATGCAACAGGATTATGGGACAGATATTAACAAAACTCTAAATCTGATTGGATTTATGTCACTGACCAAAAAGAATCCAAATAATCCTGTAATCATTACTGATACGATGGCATATCTGGTAGCAGATGGCTTAAAGGGGGATTGTCATCACTTGTTGCCTGGAAGAGAAATGCACCATAATGGTGTGATTTGTAAGTGATGCAATGCCACTATTGTATTATCGATTTATCAATAGAGGAAGAAGTACTTTTATGAAATATGTGGAACTAGAGGTTATACAGCTAGACAGAATAAAACCGGTGCTAAAAGTGTTAAATTATGAGGACAGTTTGCAAAGACTAGGCTTGTATTCCCTTGAGTATAGAAGATTAAGGGGTGATCTAATTGAGGTATTTAAGATCATTAAAAGATTTAACAAGGTAGATAGAGAGAAGCTATTTCCTCTGGTGGAGGAGTCTAGAACAAGGGGACATAACGTTAAAATTAGAGGTAGGCTGTTCAGGGGTGATGTCAGGAAGCATTTCTTCACACAAAGGGTAGTGGAAATCTGAAAATCTCTCCCCAAAAAGCTGTTGAGGTTTAAAATTTCAAAACTGTGATTGATAGATTTTTGTTAGGCAAGGGTATTAAGGGTTATGAAACCAAGGTGGGTACATGGAGTTAAGATACAGATCAGCCATGATCTAATTGAATGGCGGAACAGACTTGAGGGGCTGAATGGCCTACTGTTCCTATGTTCCTATGTTCCAAAGGTAGCCAAATATTCCATGGAGCATAATGGGTTTGCTAATGTTGGCCACCTGGAAATCTTTGGAAGGTAACAACCGAGGAATAAACAGTGGAGGTGCAAATTTAGCTGGACGTTATGGAGTTTATGTGATGACCATAGAGAAAGCTGTCAAAGCTTTCCCTTAGGAAGTAAAATATGTGTCCATAGGCAGGGTAGAACGTACATGGTCTGTGGAATGAACTGGTTTGATGGGCCAAGTGGATTGCATTTTTATTAAACTTATCTGCTTTGTAGAAGCAATAATGCCCTTTAATAATGTTTTTTTCTGCTATGTATCATCAGATATATTCTGTACCGATGGGCCCTAAATTCTGGTCTCGGCCAAAGGTGGCAATTGGGCAAATTGCCTACTGGTGGGGAGTATTTCCGGTGAATCCGGTTCTGTCATGATTCTGCCTCCTTTCTCGCCTGCAGCCATTTTCCGGTAGGGAGGTGAAGGAGATTCCTCTGCCCATACCCCTACATCAAGGGAATGTGTCTGGGGGAGCTCCTGAACTACCCCAGAATTTCTGTCCATTATGCTTTTTATAAGGCTGCAGCAGAACTCTTGCCAGCTGAGAGTTGGCATGACCGGTCCTCAGGCCCGAGCAAAGACACAAAACGATATCAGACAAAGGAAATTGATCCCAGACTGTGGCCCAGTCTGCTTTACAATGGTGCATTGGACAGCTACCATTGGCAGCCCATCCTGTTCCTACAATTTAGAACAGGAACCACAGCCTTCTTCTTGGACAGTAGGGACCCTTGGAATTTCAGGCCCTATATGTTGTAAAAATGTTCTTGAACTTTCATCTGATCTTGTAAAGGTTTCAGTATGACCACCCTCAATATTTGCAAGTATTTGTATTTGATATCTTTTCTGTGTTATGAGTTTAGGGTATGAAGTAATGAAAAAAGAACTGGCATAAAATATTCTAGGCCAAATTCAGGGAGGCTGCACTCACAGAACAGAGCCTCACTAGACTGGAGAATGAATTGGAGGTTGAGCTACAAGACTATGAAGATGATTTTCACCCTACCCACCATATAGGTAGCCAGTTAAAATCGCCCAGGTTACTTAACCACCCAGGAGATGCTGGGCGCTGAGCGTTCCTGATTTTAACCTGCTCAACTGAGCAGGCAGCAAAAACATCTGCCCAAAGCCAACGGGATCCTTTATTGCACATGCAATAAAGGATCCCGATGCAATTTTAACTCGCTGACCTGAACAGGAAGCCGCAGTGAATTTCCTGCCAGGTGAGAACAGCAGGGAAACGGATCGAGGCCAGAAGAGGCTCAAAAAAGTAAGTTATTTTACTTTATTTTTCTTTCCTTGTGTGCCTGGAGGAGCAGAAGTGCTCCTCTGGTCCATTGGTGCAATTTTGCCCCCTGAGGCAGAATGAAACCACTTCCTAAGGCAGTTCTTGGTGTTTCTGGGGCACATACACTGCCTCATTTACTCTGTAGCAATAAATCCAAAGGCAGCATTGCAATATAAATGGACACTGGTTGTAAGTTCTTTTCAGCTTCACTAAAACAAGAAAGCCCACACTTCTGAGGCAGAAAGTGGCCTTTGAGTACTTTGACAAACTACTATTGCTACAAAGCTGGTACCATCACCGCTATATTGCAGAAACATTCCAGCTGGCACAAATTCAACTTCCAGCTTGAGTTTAACCTTCGGTGGTATTTAAAGGCTCTAGTCACGAGCTGTGCTTGTGGGTAAAACAGGATACCTGAATGAACTAACTGGGCTACAGGAGTGAGAGAGGTTAGAAGTGGAAGGGAAACCTGAATTTAAATGTGATCTGTGCACAGTAGTATGCATGATATTACTATCACATGGTTCTCTACAGAGCTCATGATTTGTATTCATTACTGTAGGTAATAGGAGACCTGGGTCCCGTTTCATTGTGACTTCTGAGGGCGCGATTTTCCCAATGCAGGCGGGTTGGAGGCGGGTTTCGGTTTGGGTGGGTTCCAAACCCGCCTCCACCGAGAGGTGGGAAAAATTTGCGATTTTCCCCTAATTGGCCAGTTGATTTCAGAGGTGTGGGTTCCCCTGGGCCAATTAGTCTTTTGGGACTGAAACTCGCCTCTGCTGACGTCACTTATCCAGCTTCATTTAAGGGCCGCTTGCTGCCTTGGCTCATTCCACTGGTTTTTGGTCGATGCTGCACCACCTCCAAGCTGTTATCTCCTTGAAGAATGGCCAGCTCCAAGGCAAGGGCCTCCCCGAGGTTTTCCAATGAGGCACTTGGAATGCTAGTTGAGGGGACGAGAGCTAGCAGGGAGCTGCTGTTCCCCTCATCTGGGAGGAAGAGGCCTCCCAAAGAAACCAAGGCTGTGTGGGTCCAGCTGGCAAGGGATATAACCTTCAGATCTGTGTGCAGATTGGGTGATTGTTTCTGTTTATTGATGAAATGCCATCCCTGTGGGAATGTATTAAAATTAGGTGATGGCAAACTGTTGGCATGATGGCATCTGTTATTTCGGCTTAGGCAGCTCCACATTGCGGGCTCCGCGACACTTGCATGGTCAGGTTGGTGGTCAGAGTGAAAGGAGGCCAGAGAGTCATGTCCATTGTCTATCATGTGTTAAGAAGGAGCCAAGCACATGTGCCACAATGGGCAACCTATGCAGATCTGGCCAGGATGAGTGCATTCCTTGCACGATGTGCTTCCATGCGCTGGTGCCTTCTGCCCTGTGCAGCGTCAGGTGGGTGAGCAAGAGGTTGTCGCTCCTGCTGCTGTTGCTGCTGAGCTGCCTGGTTCTGCTGCTGCCGTGCTGCTCCTCATCCGAATCTGAGCTCCATGGTGAAAGGAAATAAATGGTTCCCATGTTGTTGGCAGATACCTCCGTTGGGGAAGCGCTCAGTCCAAGCGGGGAGAGGGTCTTCCAAGGAGGTCCCACAGTTGAGAGATAGAAGCTGCAGCACCTCTGACTTCGGTAGGCCTGCTAAAAGTGCTGAAAGACCTTTGGAACAAAAGTTCTGCCACTTGCAACTGCTCCCTGATGAAAACTCAGTTTTATTGGTGGAGCTGCAGCTTTGAGGAGGCCATCCACATGTCAACCCACCAAGATTAGCTGGCATGGTTTAGGAGGGTCGTGCAACATGCTGAAAATGTGGTAAAATAATGAAGGCCTGTCAAAATAGGATTATAGAGGCCCTTAACTACTATTTAAGGGTCTTAACTACCTCACCCAACTGATGGAGGCGGGACCGAATCGCACCTATCAAACCTGCCTCCGGCAAAATTGCGGAGGCGGGTTGGAGGCGGGTTCCGAACCCACCCTCACTTTTTGCAATTTTGCCAACTGTCCCGCCTCCAAACCCGCTTCCTCGGGGCTGGGAAACTCGCCCCCTAAGAACTAAACCTGAAGGATTTTTTCCCCCTTCTTGTATTACTTATATTCTGTAAGTGTAACTTATATATCACAAGATGGAAAAGGAATTCCTTGCCTCGTATGCAAATAACAAACTGCATACTACCCAATCAGAATGCAAATACCACATCACAATATGTTCTATTTCCAAGACGAAGGAAGCCTGTTAACCTTCTGTAATTGGGCGCAACATAAATTTCCAACTACCTCTGACAACTGATGTTAATCAAACATGAAGAGCAAGTTGCCAATACAAGAGCATGAAACTTCGGGCAAAAAAAGAAACCCAAATTCTTAAAAATGTTAAACCTGTGAGAGGTCATGTTCATCAAAAAATTAAGCAGTGAGCAGCAACTGGCATTGGCTGTACTGCTCAGTTATGCATCAATAACCCTGTGCTATTAATGGTAAATTTAAATAAATCTATATACTTAGGTCTAATTAAGCTAACTTTAGTTATGATTCTAAATGATTACAGGTACCCAGATACAGCCACTGAAACAGTTTATTTTATTCACCGGTAAAAAGAAAAAAATGCTACGAATTTGAAATAAGAATAGAAAATGCTAGAAATACATGGCAGGTCCAGCATCTGAGAAGGGAAAGAGAGGTTAATGTTTTCAATGAGAGCTTCTGTTGAATGTTGTACAGCTGAATGTTAACCCAGCTTTTTTTTTCAAATGCTGATGAACCTATTGTGCATTTCTAGCATATTCTATTTTTACTTGACTCATAGCATATATAGACTTTATATACATTATCTCTATGATTACTTCCTAAAAAGAGGGTAGTTTTTCCAATCTGCTTTACTGATTGTTTTGTTGTGAATCAGCCCAGTGGGGATTGTGAGACAGGTGATTAGGCCTCAGGCCTATTACTCACCTGATGTGCCCAGTGCACTATTTTGCAGCTAATAGAATGTTCTCCCTTAAATGTTCTCACATAGTTTTTTTTTAAAAGGACAGAGTATTTTAGCCATTTAAATTTTTTGTCACTTTTACAGTACAGCGGCAATTTTCTAACTTTGCCCTGCTGTTGGGTCCCTTGCCTCTGGAAACGTAAATCAGAAATTTGGGTGCACTTGGCACACAATCTTCTGACCATCAATTTAAAAGGTCAGAAAATCATGTGACATTCTCAAATTTCTGATATGTGCTTCTGGTGATTGAAACACCCTGCCGGGAGCTCAAAGTCACAAAATTAGCCCTTGCGTTTTTATACTAGGACATAGGAAAGAACATAGGAACAGGAGTAGGCCATTGAGCCCCTCGAGCCTGTTCCACCATTCAATGAGATCATGGCTGATCTGCAACCTAACTCCATATACCCACCTACGGCCAATATCCCTTAATACCTTTGGTTAACAAAATTCTATCAATCTCAGATTTAAAATTAACAATTGATCTAGCATCAATTGCCATTTGCGGAAGAGAGTTCCAAACTTCTGCCACCCTTTGTGTGTAGAAGTGTTTCCTAATTTCACTCCTGAAAGGTCTGGCTCTAATTTTTAGACTATGCCCCCTAGTCCTAGAATCCCCAACCAACGGAAATAGTTTCTCTCTATCTACCCTATCTGTTTCCCTTAATATCTTGAAAACTTCGATCGGATCACCCCTTAACCTTCTAAATTCTAGGGAATACAACCCTAATTTGTGTAATCTCTCCTCGTAATTTAACCCTTGGAGTCTGGGTATCATTCTGGTAAACTGACGCTGCACTCCCTCCAAGGCCAATATATCCTTCCTAAGGTGTGGTGCCCAGAACTGCTCACAGTACTCCAGGTGTGATCTAATCAAGGTTTTATATAGCTGCAGCATAACTTCTACCCCCTTGTATTCTAGTTCTCTGGATATAAAGGCCAGCATTCCATTAGCCTTTATGATTATTTTCTGTATCTGTTCATGACATTTTAATGATCTATGTACCTGGACCCCCAAGTCTCTTTGGACCTCCACTGTTTTTAGTTTTTCACCATTTAGAAAGTACCCTGTTCTATCCTTTTTAGGTCCAAAGTGGATTACCTCACATTTGCCTACATTGAAATCCATTTACCACAGTTTTGCCCATTCACTTAATCTATCGATATCCATTTGTAATTTTATGCTTTCATCTACACTACCTACAATGCCGCCTATCTTTGTGTCATCGGCAAATTTGGCTATGTGACTTTCTATGCCATCATCTAATTGTTAATAAATACTGTGAATAGTTGAGGCCCCAACACAGATCCCTACTGGATACCACTAGTCACATCCTGCCAATTAGAGTACCTGCCCATTATCCCTACTGTCCGTCTCCTGCCACTCAGCCAATTTCCTAACCAGGTCAATAATTTGCCTTCAGTTCCATGGACTTCTACCTTAGTTAACAGTCTCTTATGAGGGACTTTATCAAATGCCTTCTGGAAGTCCATGTAAATAACATCCATAGACATTCCCCTGTCCACTACTTTATTCACCTCCTCAAAAAATTCAATCAGGTTTGTCAGGCATGACCTACCTTTTACAAATCCATGCTGGCTCTCTCTAATCAACTGAGAATTTTCGAGGTATTCAGTCACCCTATCCTTAATTATAGACTCTAGTAATTTCCCGACAATAGATGCTGGGCTAACTGGTCTATAATTCCTTGGATTTCCTCTCTCGTCATTCTTAAATAGTGAAGTGACATGTGTAATTTTCCAATCTAAAGGAACGGTTCCTGAATCGAGAGAAGTTTGGAAGATTATAGTCAGGGCATCTGCAATGTGCTCACCTACTTCCTTTAAAACACTGGGATGGAAAGCATCTGGTCCTGGGGATTTGTCACTCTTTAGTGCCATTACTTTCTTCATTACTGTAATTTTACTTATGTTAATTTTATTGAGTCCCTGTCCCTAATTCAATATTAGTTTCCTGGGGATTTCCAGCATGCTATCCTCTTCCTCTACTGTAAATACTGACACAAAGTAATTATTCAACATGTCTGCCATTTCCTGATTATCATTGACAATATCACCACTTTCAGTTTTTAAGGGGCCAACATTGCTCCTGACTACCCTCTTTTTCCAAATATAATTATAAAATATCTTGTTTCAGCTTTTGCCATTTGTAATAAAAATGTCTTAACTTATGTGCTTTACTGTACATAGTTTTCTGGCACTGTTTTTATTTTGTCATAATAATGTAACCAACTATTTACTGCTAAGTCTGTGGGAAACCAACTGTAAGACAATCATTTAGAAGACTTCAGCAGGACAGGAACAGATGAAAAAATAGAGGGCACATTGAAAAAGGAACTCTTCCAAGACAAGCTTTCATAGGAGGTTAGGGAGCATCTAAGTGCAAGCTACAGAGGGCTGGATTTTAATGTGCAGGAGCGCGTGGGTTTGGGAACGGGTGGAGGGTTAAAACCGGAGAAATTGACTCTTGTCGGGAAACTGGCTACAACCCGCCGACTTCCGCATTTCACTGTAGTGTGTTAGACTAGGTGCGAGGAATCCCCTCGGGAGAGGTGGGTTGCCACTTAAGATATGTTAATCGTTCAATTAGAGTGCTATTGACATGGATTTTTAAGTCTAACTTTGGGTCCACGGGTTTCCCGGACTTCGTGGAACTTGCTAGTGAAAGTAAGGCAAGTACACAGCAGCAATTGAGGGGGCGGAAGCAATCTCAGAGAAATATGCCAATAAGTACTCAGTACACACAGCTACTTTCTTACTGTCTCTTAATCTCTCCTTTTGTTCCTTTATCCCCTCCCCCTTTTCCCAGCTTTATCCTTGCTTTAAATCTATTTGATTTCCTGCTGTCTCCAGTTCTGATGAAAGGTCTTCGACCTGAAACGGTAACTCTGTTTCTCTCTCCACGGATGCTGCCTCGCCTGCTGAGTTTTTCCAGCGTTTTCTGTTGTACTTTGTTATTGCTTGTTCACCATACTTGTGCTGTGAGGTTACGTTACACACTTTGGAGGTTTCTTCAGCACTTTGGAGGTGTCATCTACACTTTGGAACTCTGATCTATCAGGTCAGCATAGGTGCCACTTATGCTGCCTTAGATTGGACGTCAGATGAGGACCAAGATGACCAGCAACAGCACCAGCAATAGCAGCAGCAGCAGACTGCTGGTCACAGACCTGTAGCTCCACTGGAGAGAGGGGAGCAGCAGAGAGGTGCAGCTCGCAGGAGGCCATGCCCGGCACACAGGGTCTACATGCAGAGGATAAACTTCCTCGACATGTCGGGACACCAGTATCTCAGGAGACTCAGGGTGTCCTGTCAGGTGGTGGCAGACATTTGCAGCCTGCTGGAACAAGACCTGCTGCCAGCTGGACCTGGTGGCCATGCTATACCAATGGTTGTCAAAGTCACCACTGTCCTCAACTTTTTTGATTCTGGATTTTTCCAGGCCTCTGCTGGAGACACAGTTGCAGGATTTCCCAGTCGGCGGCTCAGAAATGCATAAGACAGGTGACTGATGGCTTGTTTGCCAGGTCTGCCAATTAAGTCAACTTTGCCTGGGATGATGCCAGTCAGAATGAGCGGGTACTTGGATTTCCAGCTCTGGCTGGCTTCCTACAGCTGCAGGGCGTCATTGACTGCACACGTGGCAATTAAGGCACCCATAGATCACCCAGGAGTGTTCATCAACCGCAAGGGCTTCCACTTCATCAATGTGCAGCTGGTGTGCAACCACAAAAAGATTTTTATGTATGTGTGCGTAAGATTCCCAGGCATCTGCCATGATCCTTTCATCCTGCAGCAGTCCACCCTCCCAAACGTCTTCGCTCCTGGAAGCAGAGTTACCGGCTGGCTGCTCAGAGACAAGCGATACCCACTTAAAACGTGGCTGATGACACCTCTCAGAAATCCAAGGAATGAGGCCCAGGAGCACTTCAATAAATGCCATATCATCACCAGATGTGTCATCAAACAAACCATCGGCATGATGAAGATGTACTTCAGGTGCCTAGACGGAACCGGAGGCACCCTTCAGTACGCACCAGCCAGGGTCTCCAGAATGCTAGTGGTGTGCTGCGCGCTGCACAACATAACCCAACAACTGAAAAGGCCACTTGCCAGCCATCAACCAAGAGTGCACAACACGGGAAAGTGGTGCAAAACAATAATATTTATGTGTGCCAAATGAAGAAACAACACTTAACAGTACAAAATGTATAACACACCCGTATGCATATCCTTGTGTAACTACAAATCTTTACTCTTCCTTTTCCTATTGCTTCTATGTGGTGCAACCCCTGTGGCTTCAGCAGAGGGAGAGACAGGCTGCTCACTTCCCTGCTCTGACTGTTGAGTTGCTCTTGGCCGATATCCTCCGGGTTTTGGAGCCTGTGAGGGCTCAGCCAAAGACTGCTCCATCTGCACCTGTGCAGGGGCAGACTCGGCCATAGGGACATGGGGCAACGGGTGAGAACCGAAAGCGCTTTGAGTGGAGTCCCCATTTCCATTTCCCTTTCGCCATCATCCCTCTCATGGCCCAGCCGCACTTCCCTGCTACCACTTTGCTGCAGATCAGTGGGATGCTGAAAGGCCAAGGCTAGGGTATCGTTCATCCTATTTAATGTGGCATTCAGAGTGTGCAAGCTCTTGACTCTACCATCTGCTCTCAGGATGTTCCAAAGCGCTTTACAGCCAATGAAGTACTTTTGAAGTGTAATCACTGTTGTAATGTAGGAAACACAGCGGCTAATTTGCGCACAGCAAGCTCCCACAAACAGCAATGTGATAATAACCAGATAATCTGTTATGTTAGAGATGTTGATTGAGGGATAAATATTGGCCAGGACACTGGGGGAGAACTCCCCTGCTCTTCTTTGAAATAGTGTCATGGGATCTTTTACGTCCACCGAGAGAGCAGACAGGGCTTCGGTTTAATGTCTCATCTGAAAGACGCCACCTCCGGCAGTGTAGCACTCCCTCAGTACTGCACTGGAGTGTCAGCCTAGATTTTTGTGCTCAAGTCTCTGGAGGAGCACATACACAGTGCCAGATGTGCCCAACCTTCAGCCCAGTGTCAGTAAGTGGCCATGCCTTATGTTGCTAGATTGTGTTATGTTATATCCTTTGAAGATATGAATGTGGAAAAGCTGTCAATTGCAATTTGTAGTTTGAATGGAGTATAGGTCTACATGGCCAGCAATAAAAGAGCTACAAGGTTGTGTGAGGGCTTGGCATGTGCAACAGGTTGACAGACAACATGTTGTGCCTTGAATAGTTGAGCTATGTACCTGATAAATGCTATTGATAGACAGTTATACCTTGGCACCCATCTTAAAATTGTCTACATCTGTTCCTGGATCAAAAAGGCTAATGTTCACAGGATAAACGTTGGCCACCACCTCCTGCCAGACATGGTGCTCTGTTTGAATTCTGGGAAGGGTGCCCTCCAGTGGCAAACTGGACAAACCTTTTCACACCCAGCTGCACCTCCACTTAGCCAGCCATCAGACAGAGGTGCTGTGCTGCTGCTTTACATACCCACAGACCTTTTTCTGCCTCCACATTTGTTTTACTTTCTCTTGCCAGTCACTTCTTGCCCCCATACAGCCCTAGGAAAGGTTGAAAAACATTTTGTTCCTTTATGTGGCTGCTTAATTTAATTGTGTGCGACACAATATAATATATTGTCATGTCCTCGTCCTCACTGTGAACAATGCCACTGGAGATCTGCCATCAAATATTAAAAATATTTGTGTGAGATCTATTCTCCTGGGGATCTCAGTATTTTATCTGTGCCTGCCTAAGCTCACTGTAACATTAAGATTTTACTACTCCAGAAGTAATTTAGATTTTGTACAAGCAGATCAATATTCAATTTAATAATTGGAGCCCCTCTGCTTGAAACCTATATACCTAAATATTTAATCCTTCCCCGTTCAGCACTGAAATGGAGAATTGTCCAGTCCCTCACTGCACATAAATTGTTCATTGGATGTACTTTTTGATGATTGATTTTCTAACTTGAACGTTTGGAATATTCCTCCATTCTATTTAAAATGTTTCAGATTGGATTTCTTGCTAATAACAATAATACATCAAGGATGTACAAGACCAGTTAAGCTTCTGCATCCTCATTACAGTGCCCATGATCCTTCCTGATCTTTTCTAATAAGGGTTCCGGGAACAATGAGAATAATAACGAGCAGAATGGACAACTTTGTCTTGTATTCAGTGCCAATGGGTCGGATATAAATATAGGGACTGCAATTCCTCTTTCGTATAAAGGGAATGCCTGTTTTTCTCCACAATTAGAAACCTTATCATGAAATCCTAGGAATGTACAATGTTAAAATGGTTGTTTCTTCAGAATGTGGGGGTGGGTTGTTTGGAGCAGGTTTCCGGCGGGAAACATCTCCGGCAGTAGGAGGCCATGCTGATTTTAACTGCTGAGCCTCATTTAAATGCCGCCAGTCCA
The DNA here is from genome assembly GCA_030390025.1 of Squalus acanthias. Classification (NCBI taxonomy): domain Eukaryota; kingdom Metazoa; phylum Chordata; class Chondrichthyes; order Squaliformes; family Squalidae; genus Squalus; species Squalus acanthias. The sequence continues at coordinate 88,283,660 of CM059428.1, read as the reverse complement.
GTTCCCATCTCGAGTGGGTGTGAAGAGGGTGCAGAGTGGCTGCTGGCTTCCAGGTAATTGGGAGGGAGGAAGTTTTTGGAGGGTCCCGCGGGAGGGAAGGTGAGGGGGAGAGGGGGAAGTCCGGTCAGGGGAGAGCGTGACTTTCTTTGTGGGGCCTGGAGAATTACTCCAGGTCTGCTGCAGACCAGCTTCCGCCTCAGGCCCCCAATAAATTTGCATTGGGGCCCTATTGATGTAATAGGACCCTAATTTTATTTGGTTGCTGTCTGCTTTAGGCATGTGCCTCAACTGCCTGCAACTTTGCAAATTAACATTGCGAAAGGTCAGAAATGGTCAGGATTTGAGCAGGTAAGTAACTTGCTCATTTTTAACTGTCTACCTGCCCGGTTTTCTCGGGGTGGTAGGATTAAAATTGACCCTCTGATTTTGTTAGTAAATCATTAATTATGAACAAAAACAGGTACTTTTCTGTGTTTTTTTTAAAGAGGAATTTTGAAGTTTTAACTCCATGGCGTGTGTGTGGTTTTCTTTAACAGATTCCCCGCCCGGAGGCCAGCCTGATTGACAGGCTCAGCTGCCTGTCAGGCGGGAAACATTCCTGAAAATGCCACAGCCAGGAGCATATAGGTTTAGTGGTTGTTGCGGGTAGAGATCGTTGGGCAGGGTGGGGTGGGTACAGCGGGGTTGGGAGTGTAGAGGGTGATCGCAGGGCGGTGGAAGATCGGTGAGGGTCAGAGATCAGGGGTGCAGAGATGGGGGAGTCAGAGGACGAGTCGGAGATCGTAGGGGTTTGGGGAGAGATCGAAGGGGGGTCGGAGATGGGGGGTCGGAGATAGGGGGTTGGTGATCACGGGGGATGTCGGAGAGGTCACGGGATGTTGATGATGGGGCGTTGTTAATGGGGGAGGTCGATGATGGTGGGTGTCAGGAGGGAAATCGTGGATGTGTGGGGATGGGGGGTGTTTACAGGTTTGCTTGTTGGGCCTGGAGGAAACATTCCTGCTCCTCTAGGCCCAAGCATGCTGTAAAGGCACTTACTTGATGGATCCAGCCCTTCTCGCCTCCTTTTACCTTTTTCATTTTTTACATCAGAATTCAGTGGCTGGCCAGCCAAGTGAGTCAAAGGCTGTGATTTTCCCTGCCTCGGCGGGACCGTTGCGGGCGACGTCGTTGACGGGTCATGGCCCCGCTGCTGGCTCCATCCTGGCCTCCGACATGACTTTCCCCGATTGGGCTTGTTAAGCCCACCCAGCGCGTTTCCCGGCCAATTGAAGGAAGCGGGCTGGTAATGTCATTTGATGACGTGTCAACAGCCGGTTTCCTTAAAGAGACCATGCACAAATTGATTTTGACATTTGTGCTGTCAGTGTTCTACAGCATTGAGGTGCTGCAAGCACTGACTAGCACAGCACAGAGGTGCACGGCTGCACCCAGGCTCTCCCATGACTCGCTCCATAGGCTTATGGAGGGAGTCACAGCATGCAGGGAGGTCCTCTTCCCTTCCCATGGGTGGAAGAGACCTCCCCAGGAGATCAATGCAGCCTGGTTGCACGTTGCACAGGAGGGCACAAGCAGAAATGTCGTTAGGAGGACAAGGCTGCAGTGGTGCAAACCTTTCAATGATCTCAGTAGATCTCGAAATGTTACTGCAAAGCCACACTCAACCTCATCCTGCTGTGCCTCTCATCACATCCCCATCATCTGTCTTCCCTACCCTACTCCTGCACATCCTTACTCACACCAACTTACCTTGCACCTCCACCCATCCCTCTCTATCTACATTATCACTTCCCCATCTCACTAGCCACCCTCACACTCACCCTCATCCTACTGCAATCATACCAACTTACAACACACAAGGATAGGCACTTGCGTGTTTTAGCCAATGTTCATGTGAAGTTTCTGTTGATGTGCTGTCAAACATTGAAATCTTTATTTTCAACACTTTGCGTTCTTGGACAGATTTTTTTGCTCCTTTGGAAGTGGCTTAGTGAGTTGCAGTGAATGGTGAGACATAACTTTACCTCCTGCAATGCTGATGAGTGTGAAAGTAACGGCTTGGTCATTGTAGGGATGCTTTATGGTGTTGTTATGGGGTGGTGCCAAGCTGGCGCATCATGTGGCAGCCAGGTCTTTTTGTAAATTTGCTTTATGGGATGTGGGTGTCGCTGGCAAGGCCAGCATTTATTGCCCATCCCTAATTGCCCTTGAGAAGGTGGTGGTGAGCTGCCTTCTTGAACCGCTGCAGTCCGTGTGGTGAAGGTACTCCCACAGTGCTGTTAGGTAGGGAGTTCCAGGATTTTGACCCAGCGACGATGAAGGAACAGCGATATACTTCTAAGTCAGGAAGTTGTGTGACTTGGAGGGGAACTTGGAGGTGGTGGTGTTCCCATGCGCCTGCTGCCCTTGTCCTTCTAGGTGGAAGAGGTCGTGGGTTTGGGAGGTGCTGTCGGAGAAGCCTTGGCAAGTTGCTACAGTGCATCTTGTAGATGGTACACACTGCAGCCATGGTACGCCAGTGGTGGAGGGAGTGAATGTTTAAGGTGGTGGATGGCGTGCCAATCAAGCGGGCTGCTTTGTCCTGGATGGTGTCGAGCTTCTGGAGTGTTGTTGGAGCTGCACTCATCCAGGCAAGTGGAGAGTATTCCATCACACTCCTCACTTGTGCCTTGTAGATGGTGGAAAGGCTTTGGGGAGTCAGGAGGTGAGACACTCACCGCAGAATACCTAGCCTCTGACCTGCTCTTGTTGCCACAGTATTGCAGTGTCAAGTGAAGTAAATGTGGTCATGGTGAGGCCATCCCAGCATCCCCCGCAGGTCGGGTGCTGATGCCCTCTGTCTTGTGCAGCATCAGGTGATTGCGGAGAAGTTTGGTGTTGTTGTTGGCGCTGCTGGTGTGCCTGGTGATGCTGGTGTTGGGGCTGATCATGGTCAAATTCTGAGGAACAAGGTGAGAGAGTATTAAGTGCACCCATGCTGATGGAATAGATGGCAGGTGAAGTAGAGATGACAGAAGCGATCTGTCAATGGTGGGAGAGGTAATGAGGTCAGACTGCATGGAGACTTGTGTAAAGACTTGCAGCATCCTGAATCTGTTGTGGAAATGTAGTTTAGAGATGCTAGTGCTTAAGGGAAGATATCTGAATCAGCTGGGAGCTTTGAGTTGACATTTGAAGCTGTCAACTCATCAGCTGATTCAATGGCCACTGACCTCCTGCCTCAGCTTCACTGACAAGATCTAGGCACAACGGGAAACCGGTGAGAGACCTGTGAAAGTTAAAAAGCTGGGAAAAAAGCATTGTTAAGCGGCTGTAAACAAGCCACTAATGATTTGAATTGGGTCCTGTGCCGCTGCCTGTTGGGTCTGCTCAGCGCTGGCAGACCCAACATCGGGAAATGCAGGTGTGCACATTTTGATAGTGGGTTCCTGACCCACTGTCAATCATTTTAAATTTCACAGCTGACCCGCCACCAATCGGGTCCGCTGAGTACCAGCAAAATCATGGCCAAAACCTTCAGTTTTAGCCCATCACCTCTCAGTATGTATTATTACAGCTAACCTAGGATAACCAAGTCTTCATCCAAGCTTGGAATTATGAGTTACTTTCACAATGAAGAACTCCAGCTCTACGCAATTGAGCCTTTCAATTACCAGGTTCATAATGCTCAGCATTATTAAACCTATTACGTTCACCACACACCTCGCCTGAAGATAATACCACCTTTTATAAGTTCTATTCATTTTTGTGTCAAATTTATGTTTAAAAATAGAGGAAAGCATGAGTAAGAAAAGGCATTCCAGTCCATCAATCCCACTGCTTCCACCGATCATGTTCAATCCATTATATACGGATTCTGCTTCAGTTAATATAAAGATTGCCAAAAGGGACTTTTGGGGCCAATGTTACTTTTAAATTCATTTATAGTGATATGATAAATACAAATAAGTGAGTAACTTGGTGTCAAACCATGAAGTAAATAAAGAATAATTGATAGCTGGGTGTGATTGCATCCAGTCATCTCAAAGAGGAGTACAGAAAACCACAAAAGTAAAGGTCAACCTCTTTATAATTATCATCTAAACCCCTCAAAGAGATTATAATCACACCAAGCTACATGTATATTCATTTTATTTTTACCATATATTGTTCAGATTTAATGGGGATCTTTTATTCAGTGTATGCTAGTTGCTGTTTCATTGATGCATAATGAGATCAATGCTGAAGGATGAATTATTTTGACATAATCACTGAAGTTCATTAAGTGATTAATAGTAATTAATTGCTTAAAATAATAGTCAGTGTATATTGCAAATGCTTACTATCCACTAAAGGAATAACTACAGATGATTTCCAACTCATTGCAGTACCATGGCATTCAGGCTGTCAAAAACTCTCACTTCCTACTGTCAGATCTGACTTGCTGTTAAGGTGTATCTTCAGCCAGATTACCCACAACTACGAATTCTGATCAGTTTTATATAACACTGAATGAAAACAAAATCTAGGAACATGCAGCTAACACATAAAGCATGTTCTGGTGATGTTTGTAAATGACTCGCGTTTCACTCTTGACCTAAACCTTATGATGAGTTACAGCCTAATTCTAACTTTACTGTAACTTAATGAGACTGCTTAGTTTTTTTTCTGCGACTATAAATGTATTTGAGTCAAGTTGTACTGCGATTAGACTAACTAATAAGAAACTCATGGTTTAATATTAGGTCCAGGCTCTTTCAGTTTAACTTCTGATATCTTAGTACTTGTCAGTGTGGTTTCCTTTTACTGTGGTTTCAATAGAAATAGCTATCTCTTGAAATGCTGTTACCAAATGCTAAATTAAGGACTGTAGCTATATTTTTGGATGAGGGTAAAGTAGGAAGTGTTCACTTCTTTGGGTGGTATGTCAACCTTTATCAATTAATGAACAAAAAGAGAGATAAAGTACTGTGAGATCTGCGTTTCTTTCATGCATATCTTTAAAGTCACATGCCTAGAAATTCTACTGTTTCTGGGAGTGAGAATCTGGCATATGGGAGTGGAGATACATGAAATTGGGGTTGAACTAATTTTTTCTGGGTTTTTTACTTTTTTTTAGCTCAGCAGAAAAATTCTGATGTGGGAGGTTTGAGGGTGGGTGGGGGTGGGGGGAGTTGGTTAGGCACTTCTACACACACGCTCCTCATCCCAATATTACTTTTGGGCCATGACTGGCAATAACCCGGGTTTCCCCGCAAATCCCACCAGTTATGCCTCCTGTATTGCCAGCAAAAAGTATGCCCGTATGAAGTGTACTTGCTGTACAGAGCCGTATGTGGGACCCACAATACCATAATCAAAAGGCAATCGATCCAAGAGAGATTGATTGCTGTGTGGATGTGGAGCCCACCAATGAGGGAGCAGTAGGAAAGTATATTTGTACCCTTTAGATCGTTAGCCATTCCAGCCTGTGTGCCCCTCCCCCACCACCTCCCCACCACCTCCCGAAACACCTCCGCTCTCCACCTCCCTTTCCTCCTTTAATCGCATCTGAAAACCCACCTCTTTGACCAGGCCGCTCCTTATATCTCCTTCTTTGGATTGGTGTCCATTAGATTTATTATGTCTCTATGAAGCATCTTGCGGTGTTTTTCTAAATTAAAGGTGCTACGTAAATGCAAATTGTTGCTATGTGTCGGTCTTGTGCAGAATATTCTGCAAAACTTTTATCTACTTAAACCTGGAATATAAGAAATCCTGCAGCAAGAAAAGGCCTCTCAGCCTAACAAACCTGCTCCTTCCATAGCCTGTACAATCTAGCCTGAGTCATCAGCTCCTGAAGAACCTCCACAATATCAATCTACACTTAAATCCCCCAGTATTCAGACTTGCCCAGCTGCTTTCCATGGCTGACGTTTCCATGGCCCCACAAATACAGGAACCGTAGTGTTCCATAGACTATTTGATCATCTCTACTTATGCTTTCTTATAGTTAACCCTGTTCTATTTATTCCAGTCCTTATTCCAAATATTCGTCCAGATTTTGTTGTTGAAGGAGTTTATTAACATGATATCAGCTGCTTTTGCATGGACTCTCTGTTTCACATATCCACTACTGGGGATTTTTTTCTAATTTGCAGTTTGCTTTGAAGCCAGAAGGCAACTGTTTCCCCTTAATGGTAATTTTGAGGGTGCAATGCAGCCCCAATCTGAGATCTGTCATGAAGTTACTTATTAATTACCTGAGAATTGCTCATTACTTATTGCCAGGTCTGTACATCTGGGGTGCACAGCAACATTTGCAAAGAGGGTATATAGATACAGTGGGAGCAACATAGGAGTAAGAGGAGATGGAAGGAGAGTGAGAAAAGGTGTTGTAGACAAATTGAAATGAACAAAGAGAAAATGGATGGGAGACAGAATTTTTATTTTTTGTGAGTAATGCCATGGGAGATGAAACAGTTGTATTAAAGTTAACATTCTGAAGAAAGAGTAAATTCATCTTAATGTTGTCTGCTACCACACCATGAGTTTCAGTAGCAGTAGAAGGAGTACAGCAAAAGGCCACTTGCCTGCAGTCATTGTTCCAGTACTGGCTAACATTATTAGCTTGTACATGTTCTGATAAAAGCCTGTAGCCCAACAGCAAGATAGAACAAATAGCGATTGCAGTTTTTGTGTTTAATATTCCCCTAGGGTTATAAAAGTGACCTTAGCTTGGGTTATATATAGAAACATAGATAGTTATTGAGAAAGGCTGTCACAATAGAGAGCTTTACTTCATTTACATTTTAATTTGAATTTTAATGAGAAAAATGAATAAAGTGGTAGCAGTACTGACTAGTGACATGTAATATGTTTTTATATAATTAAGATACTGGGTTTCGTAAGATTATTTCCTTTTTTTCCCTTTTTTCTTTGCAAGATTTTAAATTATGTTTTAATTAAGGAAAATTGGATTAATAATCAGGAATGTTTTCTCATAGTGAGAATCTTAATGACATTTGGGTGTTGAATATTTCAAAAAGAGCTAATTATCTAAGAAAGCTATTTTCATAATACAGCAGATTATATTTATGTACACGGGCTTCCTTCTTGGAAGAACACTTCACAGAGGATCCTCTTTGTGCATTGGAAAACAAATGATTAGCTAGTTATTTTTCTCCTTCATAGTCCATTAAATGAATATAAAATATAATAATAGTAACTAGCAGCTTCAGAATGATTGAGTTGTCTTTGAACTGAAAAAAGGAAAAAGCTTTCAACTTATCTGTATTATTTAGAAGTCATAGAATCATACAGCACAGAAGGAGGTCATTTGGCCCATTGTGCCTGTGCCGGCTCTCTGAAAGAGCGAACCAATTAGTCACAATTAGTTGCAAATGGTATGTTCGCCTTTATTGCAAGGGGGTTGAAGTATAACAGTAAGGAAGTCTTGCTGCAATCATATAGGACTTTGGTGAGAGCACTGTGTACAGTTTTGGTTGCCTTACCTAAGGAAGAATATACTTGCCTTAGAGGGGGTGCAACAAAGGTTCACTAGATTGATTCCTGGGATGAGAGGGCTGTCCTATGAGCAGCGATTGATAGAATGGGCCTATATTCTCTGGATTTTGGAAGAATGAGAGGTGATCTCATTGAAATGTATAAAATTCTTTGAGGGCTTGACAGGGTAGGTGCTGAGAGGCTGTTTCACCTGGCTGGAGAGTCTAGAACTAGGGGTCATAGTCTCAGGATAAGGGGTCGGCCACTTAGAACTGAGATGAGGAGAAATTCCTTAAATCAGAGGGTTCTGAATCTTTCGAATTCTCTACCCCAGAGGGCTGTGGATGCTCAGTCGATGAGTATATTCAAGACTGAGATCGATAGATTTTTTGGGCACTAAGGGAGTCAAGGGATATGGGGATAGGGCGGGAAAGTGAAGCTGATGTAGAAGTTCAGCCATGATCTTACTGAATGATGGAGCAGGCTAGAGGGCCCGTATGGCCTACTCCTGTGCCTATTTCTTATGTTGTTGTTCCCACTCCCCTGCTCTTGGTGCTGCAATCTTTTTCCTTTTTAAGTATATATCCAATTCCCTTTTGAAAGTATTTTTATACCACAAAAACAAATTGCATTTACCGAAGAATCACATCCCCAGGTGCTTCACAGAGGCAGAATGATAACTGGATGCTGAGCCAAAGCATATCGTAGCATACGAAAGATGGGTGGTGTTTTGGGTGACGTGATTCATGGCCACTGTGGTCTCATGGAACTCATTTTGATTATCATAGAATCATAGAATGTTATGGCACAGAAGGAGGCCATTTGGCCCATCATGTCTGTGCTGGCTCTTTGCTAGAGCTATCCAATTAGTCCCATTCCCTTGCACTTTCCCCATAGCCTTGCAAATTTTTCCCCTTCAAGTATATATCCAATTCCCTTTTCAAAGTTGCGATTGAATCTGTTTCCACGACCCCTTCAGACAGTTCATTCCAGATTACAACAACTCGCTGTTTAAAAATATGTTTCCTCATGTCGCCTCTGGTTCTTTTACCAATCACCTTAAGCCTGTGTCCTCTGATTACTGACCCTTCTGCCACTGGAAACAGTTTCTCCTTACTTACTCTATCAAAACTGTTCATGATTTGAACAAATCTATCAAAACTCCTCTTAACCTTCTCTACTCTAAGGAGAACAACCCCAGCTTCTCCAGTCTCTCCACATAGCCAAAGTTCCTCATCCTTGGTACCATTCTAGTAAATCACTTTTGCGCCCTTTCTCAGACCTTGACATCCTTCCTAAAGTGTGGTGCCAAGAATTGAACACAATACTCCAGCTGAGACCTAACCAGTGTTTTATAAAGGTTTAGCATAACTTCCTTGCTTTTGTACTCTATTCTCTATTAATAAAGCCAAGGATCCCATATACTTTTTAACAGCCTTCTCAACTTGACCTGCTACCTTCAAAGACTTGTGTACATACACCCCCAGGTCTCTCTGTTCCTGCACTCCCGTTAAAATTGTACCATTTAGTTTATATTGCCTCTCCTCATTCTTCCTACCAAAATGTATCACTTCACACTTCTCTGCGTTAAATTTCAGCTGCCATGTATCTACTTATTTCACCAGTCTGTCTATGTCCTTCTGAAGTCTGTTACTATCCTCCTCATTGTTTACTACATTTCCGAGTTTTGTGTCAACTGCAAACTTGGAAATTATGCCCTGTATACCCAAGTCCAGATCATTAATATATATCAAGAAGAGCAGTGGTCCCAATGCCAACCCCGGGGGAACACCACTGTATACTTTCCTCCAGTCTGAAAAACAACCGTACAACACTACACACTGCTTCTGTCCCTTAGACAATTTTGTATCCATGCTGCCACTGCCCCCTTTAATCGCACAAGCTTTAGTTTTGCTTACAAGTCTATTATCAAATGCCATTTGAAAGTCCATATACACAACATCAGCCACACTACCCTCATCAATCCTCTCCATTACTTCATCAAAGAACTCAATCAAGTTAGTCAAACATGATTTGCCTTTAACATATCCGTGCTGACTTTCATTTATTAGCCCATACCATGAGTGCCAATTAATTTTGCCCAGGATTATTGGCCCTAAATGTTTTTCCAACACTGACGTTAAACTGACTGGCCTGTAATTGCTGGGTTTATCTCTCTCCCCTTTCTAAACAAGGGTGTAACATTTGTGATCTTCCAGTCCACTGGCATCACCCCCATATCTAAAAAGGATTGGAAGATTGTGCCTAGAGCCTCTGCAATTTCCACCCTTACTTCCCTCAGCAACCTAGGATGCATCCCATCCAGACCGGGTGACTTTTCTACTTTGATTTCTGCCAACCTTTTAAGCACCTCCTCTTTATCTATTTTTATCCTATCCAATACCTCCTCCTTTACTGCGATATTGGCAGCATCCTCTTCTCTAGTGGAGACAGATGCAAAGTGCTCATTTAGTACCTCAGGATTGCCCTCTGCCTCCACAAGAAGATCTCTTTTTTGATGCCTAATCAGTCCCACTCTTCCTTTGATTATACTTTAATTATTTATATGTTTATAAAAGACTTGGGGGTAAAAATTCAGTTGGTTGCGCCTCCCGTTAGCGCCTTAAGAGGGTGCTAATGAGGCGCAAAGCCGCTAACGCCCGGGCGCAGCGATGTTTGCGCCGCTCGAGAACTTAACTAGAGATTGTGTGGCGGCGCTAAAACTTACCGCTGCGACCACCTGCGCGCGCAGATTATGACGTCATTCCATGGTGCAACGCCCTTGTGGCGACCCGGAGCGGAAATTGAGTGGCGCCCCCTGCCTTACCGCCTGGCGCTTCCAACGACCGGAAGACTGGAACGCTATCAATCGCTGTGGGGCTGGGGGGGGGCGCTATTTAAAGGGGGCCTCTTCCTGTCTTTTATTGTTGGTGACATTTATGCACCACTCGTTCTGAGAGAGAGAGGGAGAGACTTCTGGAGAGATTCAACATTGTGTGAAGGAGTTTTGGGTACTGAGCAGCACTTTGCAGGTTCATTTTGATTTGCCATTCCTTGTATCGATTTAGCAGAGACTGTGGGAGCTGCACTCTGAGCTCTTTGCCTGGTACTCTCCATTGTTCTTTCCAGCACATTTGATGTGCAAGTCTCTCCAGGCCGAGATTCAAGGCTGCAATGAACAGGATGTGGATGGAAAGCAAGATTAACCATCCCCTTTAAGAACTGGCCCGTGCCATTGTGTGTGTGTTCCATTGCTGACTGACATTACATGAGCTTCGCCAGCGCTCTGAGTTAGCGCCTCACTCCTTGGCCTTTGCGCCTTACGACAGGTGTGCAGCGCCTGCTTTAGCGCTCCACTCACCTCCCGGGGCGGTAAAGTGAAGTTTCCAGTCAGTGCCGATAATTAGCGCCAGGTGCTAATATTTGCGTCCAGACGATATTTGCGCCCCAAATGGGGCGCGACCTAATTTCTACCCCTCGGTTTCCTTTTATGTTAGCCACTAATCTATTCTCATACTCTCTCTTTGCCCGTCTTATTCCCTTTTTTTTTATCTCTCCTCTGTACTTTCTATATTCAGCGTGGTTCTCTACTGTATTATGAATCTTACATTTGTCATAAGCCTCCTTTTTTCATTTTAATCTCTATATCATTAATCATCCAGGGAGCTCTAGCTTTGGATGCCCTTCCTTTCCCCCTTGTGGGAATGTGTCTACTCTGTACCCGAACCATCTCCTTTTTGAAGGTCTCCCATTATTCAATTACTGTTTTGCCGACCAACTTTTGATTCCAATTCAACTCATTGAAATTATCCCTCCTCCAGTTAAGTATTTTTCACTTGATTGTTCCTTCTCCTTTCCATAACCATTCTAAACCTAATTATATTATGATCATTGTTCCCCAAATGCACCCCACTGAAACATGCTCCACTCACCCCACTTCATTCCCCAGAACTAGATCCAGCGCTGCTTCCTTTCACGTTGGACTGGAAACACACTGATCAAGAAAGTTCTCCTGTACACATTTCAGGAATTTCTCCCCCACTTTGTCTTTTACACGGTTACTGTCCCAGTCTATATTAGTATAATTTAAAAAAAAAGAGATCACATATTACTTGGAAAATAAATGGGGTAGAGGAGCAAAGGGATCTGAGAGTGCAAATACACCAATCACTAAAAGTTGTGCCGCAGGTCAATAGGCCATAACAAAAGTAAACCAAGCATGAGGGTTTATTCCTAGAGGGATAGAATTGAAAAGTACAGAAGTTATGCTAAACTTGTATCAAACCTTGGTTAGACCCCACTTAGAGAACTACAGTTCTGGTCACCATATTATAAAAAGGATATAGAGGAACTGGAGAGGGTGCAGAGAAGATTTGCAAGGATGATACCAGAACTGCGAGGTTATATCTCTCAGGAAAGGATGAAGATGCTGGGTCTCTTTTCTCTTGAAAAGAGAAGGCTGAAGGATTACCTAATAGAGGTGTTTAAAGTTATGAAAGGTTTTGATAGAGTCAACAGAGAGACAGGCCGCAATTTTATCAATGGAGGCGGATTGGGTGCGGGTCAGGTGGTTTCCGGATTCCAGTCCTGCCCCCAACTGCTTCCGGCCCACAGACGTGATTTTGCCTTGAATGACCTTGTTAAGCCCGCCCTGCGGGCTTGCCGGCCAATTAAGAGGAAGCGGGTCAGATGACGTCATTTGATGGTGCATCATCTGCCGATTTCCTTAAAGGGACCATGCACAATTTTTTTTTTGACAGTTGATTTCTCAGTGTTTGACAGCATTGAGGTGCTGCAAACATGACAATCACTGCACAAAGGTGACCTCTTGCACCCAGTCTCTCCAATGACTCCCTCCATAGGCTGGAATAGATGGCAGCTGCAGGTGAGGTGACAGAAGCGATCTGTCACTGGTGAGAGAGGTTCTCCCAATGAGGTGGAACTGGACATGAATTTAAAAACTTGTAAGCTAATGAAATCTGTAAATGTATTAAAAATGCAGTTCCCAACATTTTCTTTCCTCTGAGACTCACCAGTGCAACATTGGATCCTTCACATCACTTCTGCAGCTGTCATCAATCCAGAAACATTACAATAGACTCACAACACACCACACTTACCTGGTGTGGTGTCCGGATGTCGGGAAACCCGAGCCAGAAGTGGCAAAATTCAAAAATAGGCTGTCAACTACTGGCAACTACCTGTTAATAGACAGGTAATTGCCTTTAATCTTCTTCCCGCCGCTAGGTGTCGGGTCCATGCGCAAATCGGGGACCCGACACTTGGGAAAATTGTTTGGAGGCGGGTTGATGGCGGGATCGCAACCCGCCTCAATCAAAACGATTTTAACCTTTGACCCGCCTCCAAACCCACCCTCTGAGCGCCGGCAAAATCCAGCCCGTAGTGTTTCCACTTGTGGGGAAGAAGAAAACTAGAGGCCATCAATATAAGATAGTCACCAAAAAAATCAGATAGGGAATTCAGAAGAAACTTCTTTACCCAGAGAGTGGTGAGAATGTGGAACTCGCTACCACTGGGAGTGGTTGAGGCGAATAGTATAGATGCATTTAAGGGGAAGCTAGATAAGCATATGAGGAAGAGTGGAATAGAGAGTTATGCTGATAGAGTTAGATGAGGAAGAATGGGAGGAGGCTTGAGCATAAACACCGGCATAGACTGTTTGGGCTGAATGGCCTGTTTCTGTGCTGTATATTCTATGTAATTCTATGTAATTGAAGGTCCCCATTATCAGTACTCTATAGTTCTTGCATCTTTCTGTAATTCACCTGCAAATTTGTTCCTTTATCTCCTTCCCACTATTTGGTGGCCTATATTATACACCCAATAGCATGATAGCTCCTCTGTTGTTCTTTAAATCTAACCAAATAGATTCTGTCTTTGACCCATCATCTGCAGCATCCCAATCCAGTGCTATAAAAGCTGCTTTGCTTAATACTGCCCCCTCCATTTTTACCTTCCCTATCTTTTCTGATTCCCTTTCCTCCCCTTCTTTAAGCCAGGTCTCTGTTAATGCCACTATATCATAGTCCAATTTGGCGACTTGTGCCTGCAACTCACCAACCTTATTTACTATGTTATGTGCATTTATGCACATGCACTCCACATCTATCTTAGACTGCTTTGTATTTGCCCTCCCTTGAGAGTCAGAGAGGAGTTGCCATAATTTTTTCCCCTCTTGAATTGGCCTAAGGTTTTTTGTTTCTTTGTTTTCTTTTTGCCTGTGTTGCTGCTGGTGGGTGGGGGAAGACACTGGGGATCATGGTCTCAATTGGATCATGACTGTGTGGGACAGGCTCGATGGATCAGCTGGTCTTTTCGTGTCCTGACATTTTCGTATGCTCGTATGTTGGAGCAAGCAGGCAGGGAATTGCTAGTTTGTTATTAAAACTGTCAGCTGCTACTATTTTTGACACTATTATTGGTTTAGAAAATGCAGTGTTATCTGCCTACTGACTTTTCCACTTGCCCCTCTGTGCTCTCATCATCCTATGCAGAAGCATTGCAAAAAAACCCAATCACTTCCCTCCAGTACTCAAGAACAAAACTAATATTTACAAACACCTGGGGCTAGATTTTCACCCACCCATACCCCTGCTCCCTGGTTTCGGCAGACATTCCAGGGTCAGTGTCATTTACATTTTTGTGGCAGGCTCCCAACAGTGTTTGCAATGCCGCTAGGCAATGTTCCCTCTAATTTGCGATCTAAGTGTGTGGTCCCATTAAATTTAGCGGCCGCGCATGTACGGTATCTTCCAGCGGCAGCAGCTGCTGAGCGGCCTGCGCGGGACCACCCGATTGATGCACGACCGCGCACCTTAGGGGGAACATTGCCGCTGGGTCACCCATCTCAGGTTCGGGGGAGGAAAATAGCTGCGACACCTACTGCAGCATAACATCGCTGGAGCCTGCCGAGGCAGGCAGGAGAATTTTTTAAATTTTTATATTTATATTTTTGAAAAGCACAACTTGCTTGGTGCAGTCAATCACTCTGTGGGCTGGCGGACCTTTAATATTTAAAGCCCTCCTCCAATGCCTTAACGTAGGAAGCCAGGATTGCTCAGCATTGCATTGTCATTACTGATGGGAAATAGGTTAAATGACATATACCCACTATCATTTGCATATGCCCACTTGCCCAAATATGGATTAGCATCTTCATCCTCTGCTCTCACTTCTGGCAGGAAATCTCAGAAATGTTAGTGGAGATCAGGAAGTTGGTGGGGCAGTTCCCTGCCACATTGCCCACTCCAGCCCATTCAGACCCCACACAAAAATAAGTGGAAATCCATTGGAAAATCTAGCCTCTGCTGTGTTACCGCAAATATTGTTTTAAGCATTTACAGTAATTCTGCTTTCCTGAACTCCACCAATAGTTCTTGACCACCAACCCTGAAAATGTTGGGTCCAATTGTCCTGACCCTTTCCCATGGGGTATGCCTGTTTCTTTGGGACAAAATTCAGGAAAAAGGAACGGAAACACATCTTGGAAAACCTACAGCACTTTTATGTTGCCCCAGGATTTCCAGGAATATCGTGGGGTGATTGCACTGGGCCTGTACCTGGAGTAAGTGCGGATCGGTTGGAGCCATGCAAATGAGGAGGCAGATGGCATTCCAGGCCTTCCACCTGATTTTCAAGAATAAACTCTTACCCCAGCACAGGAGTGCCTAGAGAAGCATATCTCTGTCATCTGCCCTGAACCCTCACCAACCTGAGAGTGACAGAGGACCTGGAGGCAAGCTGAAGATGCAAGATAAGTCCCTATCCAGAGTTTTGCTACCCCACAGAATATATCAATGTAATCAGGACCTTCTGATCTTCATCAGCAGTCAGAAGATTCTGATCAGGGAAACCTGATACAAAAACTACAGGCTTGAGAAATCTGCAGCTGTGCCTTGGTTTCCTGCCCCTTCCACTGGCACTAGGCTTTGCCAAGGGATGGGCCTGTTCCAGAAGTCCCCTTGGGTCCTCTTACCTTCTGCCCTGGCACTGGACAGAAGCAGCACACTTTGGACATGCTGCTTCTGAACAGAGCCAAGGGTGGGGAGCAGGGCAAGAATATCTACCCTGTTTTGCCTCATCCTGGTAAAAAAAAAGTTGTTGCAATCTATTTGCTTGAGAGATATTTCAAAACTGGTTTTGAAGAAGTTGCCCAGAATTCTTAACGTCAGCTCAAGACTAGAGGTAAATAAATTTACACTGTGATGTTTATTTTGATTACATAACCCATTAACTCTGCCAAAACCAACAGAGCTTTGTGGTCCTCACTACAAGTGGTTTATGTTCCTCTGATATGCCAACTTGATGCCATATATTAAACTTATACCACATATTTTTCATTAGCTGTATGGTTTATATAAACATAAAGGAAATATATATTTTACAAAGCTTTCTGACTGTTTTAATGGCCCTTCCTTTGCCTGTGCAGTGCATTTGCTTTGTGTTGTCATTTGGAGTGTTCCTGCAGTGCTGCTCTCGCCATTGGGCACAACTGACAAGAAGCAGTTCCAATGTGGGACTCAAGGGAGGCATAAAGTGCTCAAACTACCACTGGAACTCCAACACATGTCATATAAATTTGGGATAAACCTGAATTTCTGGGAAGCCAGAATCAGTGGAAATGGGCCTGTTGTCAGAATAGGATAGTCTCATCTACCAAGTCTCAACGGGCTTTATTCCAAGGAACCGTGTAAGAAAGCTGGCAGATTGAAAAATAAATGAAACAACACTGAAAGATTATCTGCAGATTCTCCTGTGTACTGCTGCAGTGCTGAGAGCCTACCGATGATTGTAAATGCAGCAGGCGTGCCTGACAAGAGCTAAATATGGATGTTACCTACGGAAAAGCATTACAAACAGCCAGGGAGCAGAGAATACTATCATTTGTGATGAATTATTGATTTGAAAGCCTCAGTTGCATCCTTTGCCTAATCTTTTGATGTCACTCTGCCGAGTATGTTGCTAGGACAGAGGTAGTGATAAGGTGATCGGGGGGGCGGGGGGGTTCTGGCCTTTGATCATCCAGTAAATTTGTTCTGGAGTTCTATTTATAATTGAGCCTAACGAATCATCTTTATATGGTGTGACTAAAGCCATTTATTCTAATCCTCTTGTGTGACTCAAAATATGAATAGAGGTTACACTGTTATTCTGGAAGGTAGTGAAATGCAATTTTTTTTTACTTCTCTGAAGGAGAAATTGTTAGTGAGTCAGAACAAAATGAAATGTATTTCAGGCAGAATAGTAACTTGGCATTTTGGCTCCCTGACATGCCAAGGCAGATTCTTGGCCATGCTCCCAGTGTCAGCTGTGAGGAGCAAGTGCTGGATGGCACCCCAGCAGGGAATGAGGGAAAATCAGAGGAAATTTCAACCAGGCATCTTATACTGCTTCAAACAGCTAGTTCCAGAGCTGCTGCAGAAGAGACCTAGGCGTAGGTAATCCTCCAGTAATCCAGAGGGGGTATGATGCGTGGCACAGGACAATTCTGAATGAGGTGAGAAGGGAGAAAATAGAAAATAACTATCACAATTATTTGACTTACAGAACAATCATGGCCTTGATATTAACCCCCCTATGAGGGGAGGGAGGAGGTCAGAAGGGGGCAGGGGGCAATGTTAAAACCTAAAAAAGGATGAACTTGTCCCCAACCTGCTATGTATGCACCCATTGCCATTTTTACGGCAGCAGGTAGCGAGGTGTGTGAGTGTCCCATCTTGGAGAGGCGGAGCTCTTAACATGTTCCACCAGGTCCGCTCGGCTCCAGACCTCATTACAGCCTTGGTCCAAACATGGACAAAAGAGCTGAATTTCAGAGGTGAGCTGAGAGTGACTGCACTTGATATCAAGGCAGCATTTGACTGAGTGTGGCATCAAAAAGCCCTAGTAAAACTGAAGTCAATGGGAATCAGGGGAAAACTCTCCACTGGCTGGAGTCATACCTAGCACAAAGGAAGATGCTTGTGGTTGTTGGAGGTCAATTATCTCAGCCCCAGGACATCACTCCAGCAGTTCCTCAGGGCAGTGTCCTAGGGCCAACCATCTTCAGCTGCTTCATCAATGACCTTCCCTCCATCATAAGTTCAAAAGTGGGGATGTTCGCTGATGATTGCACAGTGTTCAGTTCCATTTGCAACTCCTCATATAAAGAAGTGGTCCATGCCTGCATGCAGCAAGACCTGGATGACATTCAGGCTTGTGGCAAGTAACATTCACACCACACACCACGCCAGGCAATGACTATCTCTAACAAGCAAGAGTCTAACCACTGCCCCTTGACATTCAATGGCATTACCATCACCAAATCTCCCACCATCAACATCCTGGGGGTCACCATTGACCAGAAATTTAACTGGACCACAAGAGCAGGTCAGAGGTTGGATATTCTGCAGCGAGTGCCTCACCTCCTGACTCCCCAAAGTCTTTCCACCATCTACAAGGCTCAAGTCAGGAGTATGATGGAATACTCTCCATTTGCCTGGATGAGTGCAGTTCCAACAACACTCAAGAAGCTTGACACCATCCAGGACAAAGCAGCCTGCTTGATTGGCACCCCATCCACCACCTTAAACATTCACCCCCTCCACCACCGGTGCACCATGGCTGCAGTGTGTACCATCTACAAGATGCACTGCAGCAACTCGCCAAGGCTTCTTCAACAGCACCTCCCAAACCCGCGACCTCTTCCACCTAGAAAGCCAAGGGCAGCAGGCGCATGGGAACACCATCACCTGCAAGTTCCCCTCCAAGTTACACACCATCCTGACTTGGAAAATATATCACCATTCTTACATCGTCGTTGGGTCAAAATCCTGGCACTCCCTCCCTTACAGCACTATAGGAGTACCTTCACTACATGGACTGCAGCAGTTTAAGAAGGTGAAGAAGGTGGCTCGCCATCACCTTCTCAAGGGCAATTAGAGATGGATAATAAATGCTGGCCTTGCCAGCGACACCCACATTCCAGGAACAAATAAAGGAAAAAAATCAGGCAATTGGGAGCCTGATTTAAATTTAACTGCTGCTGGCCGTGTTTCCCAGGGCTCGGGAAACCTGGCAGCAAAATGGAGGCGGAAGCTGCCAGCTACAATTTTAACGCAGGTCAGCCAGTCCACTTTTCGTTCTGGACAGGAGTTAAAATAGCCTGGGCCTGATTTCTGCCACAACAGATGAGTTTCCAACTCGCTACCCACCTACCTGGCGTTAAACTCTGATATCAGCTGCAGAGATGTTGGAGCGCTACACTGGCTATGGAGGGGAAAAGTTACCAGGGTACTCAATCCTGATCACAATGTACTGACCCCAAGTCACTTTGCAATGGAAAGTGGATAGGATTGGACTTAGCTCCTGTGGTCGATCAATCTAATGACACTCACTGCCTAGGCTCACACTTGAAGAATAGCCAACAGGAGGGCTGCCAGTAACTGTGAAATCAATGGAAATAAAAATCGGGAGAGATGCATAATGGATGGCTGATGTGATATTGCCCGATTTACACTATCGTCCAAAGTCCAAATTACTCTGACCACACTGGCAAAATTAGCACCAGTTCTTAAACTTGTAGATGTGACTTATTGCAGAAAATTGGCTCCATATTTGATTGGAGAGGAGGAGGAGCCAATATGACCTGTGTCAAGTTGTCTTTAAGATGCTACACATTTCAAAAATGATTTATTTCAGTGTCTTGTGTGTCTGTAGTGAACAATGTTAGAAAGTACAACCTAGAATGTAAACTGTATATATACACAGAGCAACAGGCCAATTTCTCATCAGTACATGAATCCCTTCCTACTTCTCTCCCATTCCAAATAATTGGGCCAGTCAAAATTTGCAAATTTGGGAAGTATCTTGAGGAAAAATTCACCCCTTGTGTACAAATACTTGCACATGAATTGGGAGATGGAGTGTATTGGGTTAAACTAGGGTGGGTTTGCTGTGGTCTTGTGTGGATGGACCTGCTTGAAACTGGAGTCTTTCTTGGCTCAATCTCAGGTTTTTTTGTTTATTTATTCTTGTCTATCCTATGGGGAAGCACCTGGCCTCCACTTCTTGCCTTCTCCAGATGGCTTACAATATGCGTTTTGTCCTTTTTGTAACTTGCATTATATTTTTTAATCCTTTGTCTCCTTAAGTCTGTCTTCATCAAAACTAACTATGAAGAAGAGAAGGAATCCTGCTCCCAGCCTGAGGTTACTTGGCTTCCAATTTTCCCTCTCTGAGGTGAAATGCCAAATCTCTACTTGATGTTCCTGGCTGA
Organism: Squalus acanthias; assembly: GCA_030390025.1. Lineage (NCBI taxonomy): Eukaryota > Metazoa > Chordata > Chondrichthyes > Squaliformes > Squalidae > Squalus > Squalus acanthias. The sequence continues at coordinate 88,263,919 of CM059428.1, read as the reverse complement.
CTTTATGACTGAGATTGGAAGCTGATTGTATGGGGAATCACAGAGACCATCATATTGCTACTTCTGTGTAATATGATTATAGGAAGGGGTACAGGATGTATGCAACTGCACGTAAATTTATTTCCGTATTATTCCCAAAGGGAGAGCTTTGGATTGCCGCTTGTTCTTCACCATTTTATTTATATTGATCAAAGGATAGGAAGCAGCAAATACTGTGATGTCTGCAGTGGTGGTGTCTGCAAGCATCGAGCTGGAGGCATGGTAGGCCAGGTGGTGGTGGGGAAGGGTGAAAGGTGGAAACTTCAAACTGCTAGCTACTTGCTCTGTAGCAGATGACAATGAAGTCCCAAAACTCTGCACCACCAGTAACAGATTCATGTTCAGATGTGTACAGCATACTCAAGAAGAATGATTAAATTGCCAATACATTCGGCATAGAATTGCATCTGAGAGGAACTTAGAGCCTTTGGCTATCTCATACCTCCTACTGCAGCATATGATTTGTGGACCACCTTCAGGGTTGAAACCCAATGGAATAAATAGTTCATTTTTCTGATCTTTTGGTGAAGAGTTCATTGTAGTAGGAGTAAGGGACTCATAAAATGGATCTGTGTGTGTGTGTGCACGCGTGCACACGCACATGTGTATTGGAGAAGTGGGAATCGAATAAACAAACTTAAAAGTAAAAAGTACTTGTTGTTTGTAATGGCATTTAACATAATGGAGCTTTCCAAGTAAAAATCTGCATGTGTACTTATCAGACAAGAAACATTACTTAAGCACCATTTGAAATATTATTACAGCTGCCTCATTGCTGTTTGGTCAGCTAAGAGAACTTTTGTCATTTACTGTTGTTTATAACTTTTCTCCACATTGTATAAGAGCCAACATACCTTGCTTCACATTACAGTGTTTCATGTACTGTTGAAGTCTTCGTCCCAATAACAGATGTCAAATTTCAAATGAAAACAATGTATTCTTGTTAACCACATCGTTTGGTTTGTAAAAAAGTTGCAGCTAAATCATAGAGCTGCACTAAAGCCAGTGTTTATTAGACTCCCTGCTACAAAGTATATGTGAGCCTTTTCCCAATATTGCTGTGTGTACAGATTAATTTAATGATTATCTTCAGAAAAAAACTATTGAGCACCTGTGATGATTGGTGGCAGCCTGTTCATGTTCAATTTGGAAGTAATGTTTAAGGTATTTCTACTTCTGCCTTCCTGCCCCCAAAAGAAAATCAGGTTTTAGAAGGCCTAAGTCCACCCTTCGGATAATATGTGGTAATGTAGTAGTATGTTCACCTTATCCTTTAATTGGTGTTGATAATGATGGAAAATGTATGTTTTCTCCACAATGCTAATATAAACTCAAAAGTTAAAATAATACACAACAGATTTTCTGGTATTGCTGGAAATTATGATGGAACATTATTTTCAATTCCCTTATTATCTGTGTGTTCAACTCTTCCCAAAGAATGTCCAATCTTCATTTGTTTGATACTTTACAGCTGTATAATCCTCCATGTGGGCCTAAACACAGGTTGATTTTCAGAACTACTGAACAATGAAATAGCAATACATCAGGGTGCTTGTGGCAGTGCTGATTTTTGAGGCAATGAGAATGCATGTTGTAAAATGGTGAGACTTGGTTTTAAGCCTAACATTCTTAGGTGTGCACTTTGGACATCCTGAGGATGTGACCAGTGATATATAAATACAATTTTTTTTCTTTAACTAGCTGTACATTGTACTTCTTCTGGGCTGGTTTCTATCCTCATCTGTTTTCTATTTGTTTTCCTTAACCATGGGGTTGAAAAAATAATTAAATAAAGTTGAGAATTCAGCTGGCCAGTTTGTGCATGCAGTGGATCTCCATCTGTGCAGTGGCTTATGGGAATTCTGGCCTTGTCTGAAGTCAGATGGGTAGTTTACACATATGGAAGGCGTCAGCTGGCCCTTTGTGCATGCAAAGGAATCCCAGCTGCTCAGTGACTTCTGGGAATTGTAGTGTCATTGAGGATTGTGCATTGGAGCATGTTGGGAGACCTCTGAATGTGAAGATTTGCCTGACCATGTGAGGACCATGAAGTATTGGGGGGCGAGGGAAGTCAGAGGCCCAGTGAAGTGCATTGTGCCAGTGTCAGCTGTGGCTCAGTTGGTAACACACTCGCTTCTGAGTCAGAAGGTTATGGGTTCAAGTCCCACTCCAGGGACTTGAGCACATAAAGTTAGGCTGACACTCCAGTGCAGTGCTGAGGGAGTGCTGCACTGTTGGAGGTGCCGTCTTTCGGATGAGACGTTAAACAGAGGTCCTGTCTGCCCTCTCAGTTGGGCGTAAAAGATCCCATGGCACTATTTCGAAGAAGAGCAGGGGAGTTATCCCTGGTGTCCTGGCCAATATATCTCCCTCAACCAACATAACAAAAAAACAAATTATCTGGTCATTATCGCATTGCTGTTTGTGGGACCTTGCTGTGCGCAGATTGGCTGCCGCGTTTCCCACATTACACCAGTGACTGTACTTCATTGGCTGTAAAGCGCTTTGAGACATCCGGTAGTTGTGAAAGGCGCTATATAAATGCAAGTCTCTCTCTTTGTGGAGGGGACAGATAAGTTATTGGAAGTTATGGGTAAATTAGTCATTTTTTTACGTTTATACGATAAATGTTATTTTTAGGGGTATGTGATGCAGTGGGTAAGGAACTATCATACGGGTTGTATCCCAAAGAATATTGTTTCCCTGTGATATTACTGTGTCGAATTTTGTTTTTGGTGCCGTGTGAGTAAAATGGGAGAGAAGGTTTTAAGTAATATGATTTGCGAAAAACAAAAGTAGAAATAACCAATTAGAAAGGAGAAGAATGCAGAGAATTAAATACTGAATCAATAAGAAAGAAGACAATTAACCAACAGTTACCCTATACAACAGACTCAGATGTTCGATAGTCATAACGTACTGGACAGATTTGACATATATGACAATCAGAAGAAATTTTGTTACAAAGGTATACTGTACTAGGTTAATCGCAGGGTTAATCTCTTTCTTTTTAAAGCTGTCATGATGCGGAGATGCCGGTGTTGGACTGGGGTGGACAAAAATGAGAAGTCGCACAACACCAGGTTATAGTCCAACAGTTTTATTTGAAATCACAAGCTTTCGGAGCTGTTGCTCCTTCGTCAGGTGAAGTAAAGAGATACAGAATTGCCAAAGCATATATAGATAGAGAACAATGCATGTGTACCTTACAATGGTAGACGACTAAATTTAATCATCCTGACTGTTTATCTGCCGAGGTGTGACAAAAGGCAATCAGGTCAGCCAGGAAGGTCCCACATCAAAGACATAGCAAGATACAACTGAGACAATGAGGTGGAGTTACAGGGGGTCTAACGTGTCAAAAGCTGCAGTCAGTAAAAAAGTAAAAAAGTAACATTTTTAAAGTTTATCGTTTTACATACTGACTGCAGCTTTTGACACGTTAGACCCCCTGTAACTCCACCTCATTATCTCAGTTGTATCTTGCTATGTCTTTGATGTGGGACCTTCCTGGCTGACCTGATTGCCTTTTGTCACACCTCGGCAGATAAACAGTCAGGATGATTAAATTTAGTCATCTACCATTGTAAGGTACACATGCATTGTTCTCTATCTATATATGCTTTGGCGATTCTGTATCTCTTTACTTCACCCGACGAAGGAGCAACAGTTCCGAAAGCTTGTGATTTCAAATAAAACTGTTGGACTATAACCTGGTGTTGTGCGACTTCTCATTTTTAAAGCTGGATGAATGTGGTGTAGAATGTACCATCAAAAACAAAATACAATGCCTTTGATGGTGCTGCCCTGTACAGAGGTCGAAATAGGAACATCATTGTCAGGCAAAGAGCTACGTCCTTGAGAGGATTACAGCACACAGCTTTTGAAGCTCGTAAATGAACCACCCTGTTCAGTGTAAGGAATATGGCCTTTCCAAAACTATGCTCTCAGAATTCTAGGAACATTCCTGATTTGAACATTATAACATAGGAGCTTGTGGTTGTATTGCCAATAGTTATTCTTGTATTTCCTTCCCTGGCTCCATGTTGACTATCTGTCTGCAAGTGGTATCTCAATGGAAAAAAATAAATGTTAAAAATATTTTCCAAACTATGACTTTTGGATAAGTTTAAGGAAATTTTAGGGAATTGTTGAAACAATAGTTATTTCAAATGTGACATCAATAATTGGCGATTATCAGATACTATTCTCGAGAAACGAGCCAGTCAATGTAATCATTTACTTAGCTATTATTTAACCCATCCAAGAAAAGCAAGCTAGCATTACAGATATGGATATTCCAGTGCCTTATTAATTACTACTGTCTTACTGCACATAGTGATAGGAGGCGATTTTAATTTGTGAATTACAAAGTAACTAGAGATATACAGCAAAGCAAGTACAGGAAACTCTTTATTAACCGGCACCGACGGGACCGGCGTGGTGGCAGTTAATCAAAAAGTCCGGATAACGGAGAGTTATATCTCCCAACGTACGAGAGCCCCGTGCACATTGACATGCGCCTGCATTCGGAGCTCCGGCTCCCCGGGGACCGCCAACTGACCATCTGTCGTGTCCGCTGCCTACCCGGGCTGCACATTCCCCTCCCAATCTACACGCTCCGATACAAGGCAAACGCCTCGGGGTTTTTTTAAAAGTTAATTTTAAACGAGAGATGAAGGAAAACCCCGGTTACCTACTCAAGAATTTTGCCGGTTAAGAGAGATTTCCGGATATTTGGGTGCCGGTTAATAAAGAGTTTCCTGTATTAGACTTTCTTCCCATCAAAACAGATGACACCAAAGAAAGTTGCATGATAATCTTTTCCCAAACCGGTGTGGGAAAGTGGTGTCCAAAAATTGTATGTTGTTTTGTACCATGATCATTTCACAACTGAGGAGGGAATGGGGCCCTTTAACTGTCTGCGGATGTGTAATCTTTCTACCCCACCAATTCAGTGCCACCAGAATTGCAAAAGAACTATGAGCCCCGAAGTTCCCCAGCCCTGGGGCTGTAACTGGAGGGATTTCTGGATGGGTGGGGGCAGAATTTGGGGCTGGACCTAATAATGCCGAGTTTTCGGCTGTCAGAAATTCGACCTATGGTAAGGGCAGGTCCATATTAAACCTGACCACATATGGGTGGGAGCGTTATAATGTCATGAAAATTAGGGAAATATATCATATTCTGTATTTTCCTCCAATTTTAGCCTGGCAATGCCGGGCACAAGGGATGCCTGTGCATCCCCGACAGCTAAGGAATGTTGGGGTAGGGGTGGGAGCTGTTGAAATTAAAATGGCTGGTTTTGACAATGTAATTACTCAATGGGAAAAAATCAGTTCTAGAAATGTTTTTACTCTGCTACCTCAGCCTCATGGGCCCTTTTATACTGCAGCAACATACTGCAGCATTATCCCTCCTCCTTCCCACCGGAGGCCCCAGATGCTTTGAAAATGGCACAGGCACCCAACTTCAATATGCAAATGCACCTTACCCTGGGATGAGGGGAGCGTCTATGGGCCGGGTTTTGCACCAGGTCTGCCCCAAAAGGCCTCCCTCAGAATTTCGGCCCAGTGGAATGTATATGTGCGAAAATGATGTTTGCATGCTCTGATGCGTACTTTTGTGTTGTACGCAGTATGGTTCTAGAGATGTTCCACTGATAGCCGCTATCAGCAACAGCCTTAGTACTGTTGATATTAAAACCTGCTTCTAAGCATTAATCATATTGAGTTACTGTTGCAAAGATTTTAAGTGAGCCTGGGTAGCAGGCAGTGCAATGCAAGTCAGCTTCAAATGAATGGGATACAAGGTGACATGAAACATCTCTGGTACATCGTTGCCTTAATGCTGAGGGCACCCATAAGGCAGTTTTTGGACTGAAGGTTCTATCAGGGAAAACTATGGCGCCGATATTTACTAGGAGGTGGGGAGGGTGCAGTTGAGGCCGAAAACAGCCGAAGTACCCGGCAATGCTGGGGACGTGGAGATCCTGCCGATCTTAATGGCAGGATCTCATTAACACTTTGAAGCTCCCCATCCCACCCGGCCGCCGTCCAAATAGACAGCAAAGCTGGTAGGTGGAAGGGAACACTAGTGACAAGAGGCCACAACTGGGAAACTTTAAGGACGGTCCCTGGAAACCAGGGCTGGGGGGAGGTCAGCAATCGGGATGGGGGGAGAGGCCTGCGATCAGGAGAGGGAGGGGCCTGCGATTGGGAGGGGGAGAGGCCTGCGATCGGGAGAGGGAGAGGCCTGCGATCGGGGAGGGGAAAGTCCTGCGATCGGGAGGGGGAGAGGCCTGTGATCGGGAGAGGGAGAGGCCTGCGATCCGGAGGGGGAGAGGCCTGTGATCAGGAGAGGGAGAGGCCTGTGATCGGGAAGGGGAGATGCCTGTGATCAGGAGGGGGAGAGGCCTGCGATCGGGAGAGGGAGAGGCCTGTGATCAGGAGGGGGAGAGGCCTGCGATCAGGAAGAGGAGAGGCCTGCGATCGGGAGGGGGAGAGGCCTGCGATCGGGAGGGGGAGAGGCCTGTGATCGGGAGAGGGAGAGGGAGAGGCCTGCGATCGGGAAGGGGAAAGGCCTGCGATCGGGAGGGGGAGATGCCTGTGATCAGGAGGGGGAGAGGCCTGCGATCGGGAGAGGGAGAGGCCTGTGATCAGGAGGGGGAGAGGCCTGCGATCGGGAGGGGGAGAGGCCTCTGATCGGGAGGGGGAGAGGCCTGCAATTGGGAGGGAGAGAGGCCTGTGATCGGGAGAGAGAGAGGCCTGTGATAGGGAGGGAGAGAGGCCTGTGATCGGGAGGGGGAGAGGCCTGTGATCGGAGGGGGAGAGGCCTGTGATCGGGAGGGGGAGAGGCCTGTGATCGGGAGGGGGAGAGGCCTGCGATCAGGAGGGGGAGAGGCCTGTGATCTGGAGGGGGAGAGGCCTGTGATCTGGAGGGGGAGAGGCCTGTGATCTGGAGGGGGAGAGGCCTGCGATTGGGAGGGGGAGAGGCCTGCGATCGGAGGAGGAGAGGCCTGTGATAGGGAGGGGGAGAGGCCTGTGATCTGGAGGGGGAGAGGCCTGCGATTGGGAGGGGGAGAGGCCTGCGATCGGAGGGGGAGAGGCCTGTGATAGGGAGGGAGAGAGGCCTGCGATCGGGAGGGGGAGAGGCCTGTGATCGGGAGGGGGAGAGGCCTGTGATCGGGAGAGGGAGAGGCCTGTGATCGGGAGGGGGAGAGGCCTGCGATCGGGAGGGGGAGAGGCCTGCGATCGGGAGAGGGAGAGGCCTGCGATTGGAAGGGCTGGGGGGAGGCCTGTGATTGGCACGGAGGAGACAGCATCCTGCAATCAGGAAGGGTGTCAGGAGGAAGCCAATCAGGGCTGAGGGAGGCCAAAGGCTTCCTTGAGTAGTCAAGGGAAGCACTCCTGCTACTTTCTGGCCCACAAGGAGTGCTGACATAGCCACTTACCTTGGGGAGCTGGCAGCTCCCACCACCATTTCCCTGCCGAGTTTCCCGACCCCAAGGAAACCCATGCAGCAGCAGTTACCTTCAAATCAGGCTCCCAATTGCACTGCAGGAGCCCGATTTAAATATGTTGATAAACATTCCGTCTCTCCACGACACTCAGACGCCACAATATCGGTGGCAGACACGTGCATGGAGGGTTGGGGATCACGTTCCACGCATTTCACTTTTTCTCCTGCCTGTCGTGGCGGGTGTGGGGGCTGGGGGTTAATATCGAAGCCTATGTTACTGTGATATGGCAAGCTAAGCAAGCAATATATTAAAGGAAAGTAAGTTAAAAATATGACTCTTAAAGAAAATGTCAGTCTGTCAGGTTGGTGTTGCAGCAGAGTGGAGAAGTGGAGTGTGTCAATCAGGGCTCAGTGAGTAGCACTCTTGCCTCTGAGTCAGAAGGTCGTGGGTTCATGTCTCACTTCAGAGACTTGGGCACAGAATCTAGGCTGACACTCCAGTACAGTACCAAGGTAGTGTTGCACTTTTAGAAGTGCCGTCTTTTGGACGAGATGTTAAACCGAGGCCCCATCTGACCTCTCAGGTGGATGTAAAAGAGCCCATGGCACTATTTTGAAGAAGAGCAGGGGAGTTCTCTCTGGTGTTCTGGTTAATATTTATCCCTCAACTAACACCTAAAAAACAGATTATCTGGTCATTATCACATTGCTGTTTGTGGGAGCTTGCTGTGTGCAAATTGGCTGCACTTCAAAAGTACTTCATAGGTTGTAAAGCGCTTTGGGATGTCCTGAGGACGTGAAAAATGCTATATAAATGTAAGTTCTTTCTTTCTTTCTGCTCACCTTAAGATCTTAGTTCACAGTTGTAGGGAAGTACTAAGCAGAAGTCAAGCACTTGCCTACTGAGAGTGAGTTAAAATTGGAGGGCGAGCACTTCCATGTTGCGAGTTGCCATGGCAAAAACTGAAAACCAAGTCATCTTTGCCCGCTCAGCTGCAGGTGGTGCAAAGCTTGAGAGAGCCAGGGGATTGGGGATAAAGAGGGAAAAAAAATGTTTTTGGTAAATGAATCACAATCACAAAGTAAATTGACTAAAAACAGAAACAATGTATAGTAATTTGTTTGAAATGTAAAATTAGACACCTTTTTAATTTTATCAAAGTCCTTCAAAATAAAAGAAAAACATTAAACGATGTGTGTAAAACTGGTGTCAGAAAGAATTACAAATTCCCAGTTTACCTTGTTAGTTGTAGCAGCAAGATAGTAAATCCTTCCTGGAGTTGTGATAAAGTGTTTTAGTCGTATTGAAACATTTTTTTTAATGATACGTGCCCTAGGTATGCTGTGAGTGGGTGGCATTTGTGACATGCAAAGGACAAGCGATTTTTCAATGTTGCAGTGAGTAATTGTGACTCATCCTTTGGGCCACAGCCTGCCCACTCACAGCTATCAGTTTGCTGATTGCCATCTCCCAGTGCAATGAAATATTCATGTGCTTGCCCTGCGCTTACCATGCACTATTGATTTTTTTCCTGTAAACTGGGTTATATTTAGTCCCGAAGGCTGGAATATAGATTACAGTCCAATAAATTGGATTTATGGTCAGATGCCTACTGCTTTGTGGAAATCTGTTGTTTTTTTCCTTGTATTTTTTTTGGCTTACTGATAACTGCAATTGAGATGCAGCAGTTAAGCTTTCCTCAGCAAGCTAGTGATTTACTCTCTACTGAATACGTTCTGTGAGTACAAGCAAGACTTCATAATTCGGTCTGACAGTTGATTTAAATGACTTTTATGCAGGAGCTTGTGTAAAATAATCCTGAATGCGCATTTTCTGGTATATTAATAAGAGGAGTTTTTTTTTCTTGTATGTTCACTTCTTTTGAAGGGGCAAATTAAAAATTCTTGTTGTCTGATGCAAACCCTCGAGAACTTATTTTTAGTAGCATTACTTCAGGGAAGACTTCTAAAAGATTTGCTGTTATTTTTTGTGTCCCAGATTACTCAAGAGACTGCTAAACATAGAGACAGCTTCTGCGTTGCAGTCCATTACTCAAATGCACACACAGACTTGCTCTAGGCTGAGGCTGGCTCAGTAAGATGCTGCCGGCCCCATTCAAATTAATATTAAACTGAAGCATTTTGAGGAGAAATACAATCGTTTTGTCCAACAAGGTTGTCATGACGTCACTGCGTCAGGCGGCATAACATCAATACCCTTATTTGCATGTTGGTGCAATATTGGTGATATGACATCTATGTGATATCATTTCTTTTGTCAGTGGGATTTCCAAGTTGGATACCGTATCTAGACATCAATAGTCAAACCCAGATCCCAGTGAATTTCATGGCAGCCTGAATATTACCAAACTGACCTCAAAGTGATCCCAAAGGAGAGCAAGGTCTCTGTCATAAGCCAGGCGGAATGAGGCATAACTCAACATTGCAGATTTACAGCAAAAAAATATTATTGCAGATGTGGTATAGCAGAAAACAGGTGCATACTTAGAAAGCTGCAAAGGAAATCCAGTACTCAAAGGGTTGAGTATCTCCACTCATTTTATCTGATATGTGTGGTCTGCAGACCTGTGGGATAACCAGCAATCAGGATGTGCTTGCTGTGTGCTTCCCAAAAGCCATCAGTAGTGTACCTAAACAATGAAATCCAATGTTGAACGGCTAAGCACAAATTTAAAACAAGTACTAATGTTTAAGGAGGCACTAGCGTCAAGAACTTTCAGCAAACCTTTTCATCTTGTTCACAAACACAGTGTGATGAAGTAAATCTCAGTTCAATATATTATTGGATTAGTTGGGCACAGCATCAGCATAACAAATTGACAAATGACTGCTACCTCTCCACAAACACAAAACAAGTGCTGGTCAAACTCTTTTTCTTGAAGCTCATTTCCTTTTAAAACAGGGTTTGTATTCTCTGTTGTACTGCCAGTTCCTGGTAATTGAGTAACCTGTTTACCACAAAATTTCATTAACAGGATAAATCATTTGTCAAGAGTTCAGGGCCAGAAAATATTATTAATATATTTTACTCAGTTTCTTGCACTGTTCTAATTTTTAAATGAATATTTTATTGCAATGAAAGTTATTTATTGTTTTTACTTTTTTAAATGTTTCAAATGATTTAAGCTCCACTATCTTCCCATTTTTGTCCCAGCATTCCACCCCCCACACCCCCCCCCCCCCCGCTATGAAAGTGGAGATTCCTCCTGACGTTTCCCTCTTCTTGCTCAACCCAATTGTATTGGACCTACCAGCACCTTGGATAAAATCAACTAACTCAACACAGTATGAAGATTCACCTTGGTATCTTCCTAGCCCATATGACAAAGCACTATACAAGTGTCCATTTATCCACAGAGCCATTATGGGGAATTCACCCATGTGTTTTGGCACTTTAATTTTGTCCTGTGGGATCACTTTGAACTTGATTGAGTGTACTGCCCCAGAGATCTCTGTATATCAAAAATAAATAAACAATTGCACTTATGTAGTGCTTTATCATGTCCCTCAAAAATGTCTCAAAGCACTTCACATACAATGAATTTCTCTTTGAAGAGCAATAACTGTTGTTATGTAGGCAATTGCCTGTCCTTCCCCCAATTACTTTTCCAATTTCATTAGTAACATCCTACAGTAGATCATCTGGCCATAATGACTTAACAAATTTAAGTGCCATTAGCCCTTTTAATACAGTTTCCTTTTTGATATTTCTATTAGTTGTTCCTTCTTGTTGTTCTCTACAGCTTCTGTAGTCCTTCCTTCACGTCCTAAATGAATACAGGACGAAATGCTTGTTAAGCATCTCTTCCATTCTTGTATTCTCAATTATAAAGTTTTTCCCTTTATCCCTTAGTGGCCCTACCCCATCTTCACAGCAAGGTTCCACAAACAGTAAATGGAATCAATGACCAGTAAATCTGTTTTGGTGGTGTTGATTGAGAGAGGAATGTTGCCCACATACAAGGGGAATTCCCTGCTTATTTGTCTCTATGGGAGCAATTTTAACCCTACTCACCCAATGGAAACTGGGTGGATGTGCCGTTAAAATACCCTGGGTTACAAACTTTCCGGAAAGCCACCTGGATCCCGTCGACCAGCTAAGCTCCCTGCCCAAAGCCAGCGAGGTCCTTCTCTAAATATGTAGATTGGGAGCCAATGACTTCCTTGGGCCCGACTGCAATTTTAACTCCGGCCTGAGTAGGGGAAGCCAGTCAGGACCTGCCGGGAAGAAGAAAAGGCCTCCAAATGCAAATCTTAGACTTTCCTTTATTGGAGCCAGGAGTAAGCGTGCTCCTTCAGGCCCCACAAGGAAAATGTAGGCCTCCCCTGCCAGGACATTCCCTGCCCCAACCTCCTACCCACCCACGAGACTCCTTCCAGAACCCCCTTCCTCACATTTACCTGAGAGACTGGTAGCCACTTCCTGCCCACTCCCACCTGGAACATGTCAACGAAGCCCACGAGTTAAAATAGCACAGTCTCAAAATTTCTCCAGTGTGTGCACTTCTCGGGTGTTGATCTCCTACACTCACCAATTTCCTTCGATACATAATTTAATTCCAATCTGTTGATTTTTCTTAAGTGTTATATTAATGATTGAATTATTTAATTACTTGTTAGCAGTGAACCATGAATGGAGGCTATTTTTTAACTGGTATTTCTGCAGTGATGGTGGTGATAAGACCGGTAGTTAAGGCACTGAGGATTTCTCTTCCAATGCTGTGGCTCCAGTGTTGGCTTCACTGTACTGATATCGAAATCAATGGAGTAAAAATTGGGCATGTTCTATAACAGGTGCACAATCCACCCACCAGATGACATAGGAACATAGGAACAGGAGTAGGCCATTAAGCTCCTTGAGCCTGTTCCACCATTCAATGAGATCATGGCTAATCTGCGACCTAACTCCATATACTCATATTTGGCCCCTATCCCTTAATCCCTGCGGGACACCACTAGTCACATCCTGCCAATTTGAGTACATACCCATTATCCCTACTGTCTGTCTCCTGCTGCTCAACCAATTTCCTAACCAGGTCAATAATTTGCCTTCAATTCCATGGGCTTCTACCTTAGCTAACAGTCTCTTATGTGGGACTTTATCAAATGCCTTCTGGAAGTCCATATAAATAACATCCATAGACATTCCCATGTCCACTACTTTAGTCACCTCCTCAAAAAATTCAATCAGGTTTGTCAGGCATGACCTACCTTTCACAAAACCATGCTGGCTCTCTCTGATCAACTGAAAATTTTCGAGGTGTTCAGTCACCCCATCCTTAATTATAGGCTCTAGTAATTTCCCGACAACAGATGTTAGGCTAACTGGTCTATAATTCCCTGGTAACCCTCTCTCGCCATTCTTAAATAGTGAAGTGACATGCGCAATTTTCCAATCTAAAGGAATGGTTCCTGAATCGAGAGAACTTTGGAAGATTATAGTTAGGGCATCTGCAATGTGCTCACCTACTTCCTTTAAAACCCTGGGATGGAAACCATCTGGTCCTGGGGATTTATCACTCTTTAGTTTCATTATTTTCTTCATTACTATTATTTTACTTACGTTAATTTTATTGAGTCCCTGTCCCTGTCCCTGATTCAATGTTAGTTTCCTTGGCATTTCTGGCATGCTATCCTCTGCCTCACCACAGTCAGTGAAGACATAAATCTGCCCAGTATGCTTATTAAGAAAATACAATATTTTACTTTTTAAAATATTATTTCAATATTTGGAACTCCAGTTTTAAATGGGCTTGCATTCCACCAGAAATTGGGCATCCCATCTTATTGGCTCAGCAACTAACTTGAATTTTGTGGACTTCAGTGACAGTCCCACAGTTCAATTTCTTTTCAGTTCTTTGCTGAGCCAGCAGATGGAGCACCATGCAGACGTCAGGTGTTCCATCCTGGGTAAATCCTGCCTCCAGGGGAAAGAGTTCATAGGGGTAGATCTTGACTTTGTGCAATAGTGTGAATTGGCAGCCCATTTTACAACTCTCCTGTTTTTACTTCCATTGACTTCCAACTGTTCTCTCCGCTGTCCTGGTCAATATTTATCCCTCAACCAGCATCACTAAAACAGATTAACTGGTCATTTTCACATTGCTGCTTGTAGGACCTTGCTGTACGCATATTGGCTGCTGCATTTTGCTTCATTAAAACAGTGACTACACTTCAAATGTATTTCACTGGCTATAAAGCGCTTTGGGACGTGCTGAGGTCATGAAAGGCGCTATATAAATTCAAGTCTTTCTTTATTCCTATCACTGTTTTACACTATCGCACAAAGTCAAAATCTACCCTGTATTGTCTAACTCGCCCCATTTGATTGCTATCTCCTTCCAGTTAATCTGACAATGGCATTAAAACTGGCCATGGCGAACGTGATACCTAGATTGTTATCTTCACCTTGACAGATGGCGTGAGGGCAAGTGGTTTAGGAAACAAATGTAAATTGATAAATAGAAAAATAATACATTTCCAAAGGCAATGAAAGAAATGACAGTTTATATATTTTTTTAATTGAATAGTTGAAGTCAGCTCGGCACTTCCAGTGGCGCTACAATCAACTGCTCCAATAGACTTACGAACTGACCTGCGGATCGCAATGCCAGCTCTGGACCCCGCCGCGAGAGAACACCAGTTACAGCAAGAACTACTCCTGCTGCAGCAGCAACAGCAGCTTCAGAAACAGCTTCTCTTTGCCGAGTTCCAGAAACAACATGAAACCCTCACCAGACAGCACCAAGTCCAGCTCCAGGAGCATCTCAAGGTACTGCAGCTTAGAGCTCATCAAACCCAAGCAACATGCACTGCACATAGATGGAGAGATGAGCACCAGAATACTTAGAAATCTTTAGTGCTCACTGAGGTGAATGGAGACATCTAATTATGTATGAGTATCTAAATGAAATAGATTTATTGTTGTGATCATCCAGATGGCTGAATAACATTTTATCTTGTCAGGTGCTTTACAATTAAATTCCTTAGTGTATAGCCATGATGGTTAACATGGTCGACAACATTCTTGGGCTATGCTTCATGTCATGACACTGCTAAATTTTTAATGGGAACAATGACACTATGGCTTGGACTTTCCTCTGAAATTCTGACCCAGATCAGAAACAGGGCGGTGATGACTACCGTCAGGGTCTTCTGCTCATGTCCCTGCCGCAGCCTGGGGCTGCCCAGAGAGGGTGGCTGTAGTCCGTGAGGCAGAAGCGGGACCCTGATGATGTCCCTTTTGAAAGGATAGGCTGCTCTGACCCCACAACCTTACCTTTGATTACAGTTGCCCTTCGATTATAAGGGGCCCAGTGCCTCCTTTAAGAGATCTGCCTCTTCTGGTGCTGCAGCAACACAGCAACACAGCCCAAACTTTCCCTACTGACTGCAGTGGGCTCCCACTTTCTTGCTGATGATCCTGCAAGGAACCCATTCTGCATAAGCAGCCCTGACCAGGAAAGTCGGGTCACGGTGGAGATGGGGCTGGGTCCGTGTTGACCCTCCTGCAGCGGGAAAATGAAAATTCAGGCCTGTATGTGCATACCATTGGAGATAAGTGATTCCACTTGAATTATCTATTCTCAACTTAGAGGATCGGATAAGTCTTGTCCAGTAATTGATTTTGTGCTCCAACCCAGTTGTTAAGAATAGGACATAACTTCACGGAAAATGGACATACTGTTCTATAGTATTCCATTATAGTTAATCAATGTCTTTTGTGGTAGGTAACATTTCCCTTGATCAAGCAATCTTATTGGCATCTCAGGTTGGTAGCATTATAAAGAAGCTCAGCTGTTTCCAATATTATTTAAGGTCATGTTTTCCTATAATTATTTCCTGATTCCCACTTCCCCTCCCCACACTTTGGTATTGTTGGTACTAGGCAGCCGTACGGTAACACTTTAACTAATTTGATATTGTATTACTTGTCTAAAACTTCTAGCTGGCAAAATGCAGCAAAGATCAATGGGTTACTGAGTTCATTGCTAAATTCTTAAGAGTGTAAGTTGTCCCACTGGTAGTTTTGTCATTTCTGAGTGTTGAGGTCTTGGGGTAGATTTTTAACTTAACGCCCAGAGGTAAAACTGGCGTTTGCGGATTGGCTGCTCATTATAAAAACTGCCCAATTTTCATTTCATTGAATTCAATGGAAAATCTACCCCCTTGTGTCTCACGGGTCTCAATAGCCCACAGTTCCCTATTGTGCGACTTCTATGTGCTAATTTAAAGAATCTGTGAAGAAGACAGGATGCAACAGGACTCAAGTCCAACTATAGCAAGTGTATGCAGTAGAATAAATATTCGCATTTACCTCTTCAAGCGAAAGTGCACTGATTAAAGTGCAGTATTAATAATTCCTTGTATGTCATCTGTAGCTTGTGGTACCAGACTGTGTAAATCACACTGATATTGTCATTTAGGCCGGAGTTTTAATAGGGAGGCAGGTTGGGAGTGAACCTGGGAGAATGGGTTTCCCGCAGGCCCTGCCGAATTTAATGGCAGGGCCAGACCTGCATTTCAAATCTCTGTTTCTCACCCGAGCTAGCCAGATGGAGAGGCTGGCTGGCTGCGGGCGGGTAGGCCTGTGGCACTAGACCACAGAAAGGAGGGAGGGAGGGATCGGGTGAGGGCCGGGGGGGAGGGTGGTCGGGGACTGCAGCATCACGCGTCGGGGGGTGGGCGGGGGCTGCAGCAGCATCAGGGGGGTGGGGGGAAGGATCGGGGCCATATCATCGGGGTGTGGTAAGATCGGGACGGCAGCATCTCAGGGGAAATATCAGGGCTGCAGCATCGGTGCGGGGGTGCGGGGGGGAGTCTGGGAAGGTGATCAGAGGCCTCGGGGGGGGGGGGGGGTGGAATTGGAGGCCTCGTGGAAGGGATCAGAGGCCTCATTGGGTGGGGGGGGATTGGAGGCCTCGTTGGGGGGAATCGGAGGCCTCGTGGGGGGTTCAGATGCCTTGTGGGGGGGATCAGAGGCCTCGTGGGGGAAATCGGAGGCCTCGTGGGGGAAATCAGAGGCCTCTGGGGGGTGGGTGGATGAGGCACTTACCTCCTAGATCCAGCAGTCCTCATCTTACTTTATCTGCCGGGTTCCCCGAGGCCTGAGAAACCCGACCAGCCAGAGTTAAA
Organism: Squalus acanthias; assembly: GCA_030390025.1. Classification (NCBI taxonomy): domain Eukaryota; kingdom Metazoa; phylum Chordata; class Chondrichthyes; order Squaliformes; family Squalidae; genus Squalus; species Squalus acanthias. The sequence continues at coordinate 88,247,263 of CM059428.1, read as the reverse complement.
TTTGAAATGGTGGTTAAATCTGAGGCACGCCAGCCTCATTATAATATTTAAATGGGTGACCCGCCTCCTGGGAGCAGGTTGACTGCCCGCACCTCCACCCAGCCACCCCCCCACCCCGTCCTGCCTCTGTTAAAAGCGGAAGTGGGTGGGTTGGGGCCGGGATTCAGTTTTTTAACACTTTAACCTCCCACTTGACCCCAACCCACCTGTTTTTTGGGGGTTAAAATTCCCCCCCTTGGTTTCAGTTGAAACATGACTGACAACTGTTCTGAAAACAATTGAGTGATCATTATTCAAGGCATGTTGGCCTACCTTCCATCATGTTAAAACCAAAAGATCTACAATATATAACAGTAAAAGATCCCATCCAGATAGTTTATATTATTTAAGTATTAACAAAATGTGGTTTTCTCCCATTTTGTTCCTCTTCTTGAAAGCAAAGAACTTTACATCCAGTCCTTCCGGGAAGGTGGCACAACTTGGCTGTGGGCTTTTTTATGTCAGGTGACAATACATTCTGCAGGTCGTATGATACAAGCAGAGTAACTTAGACAATGCAGCTCATCTATTCCCCCCACACCCCAAGATGAATCACCTTGCTGATGTTTTGTGCTTCATCTTGCAGCCAAGCTAAGGACTTGTGAAAGTGAAGCTCACCCAGCCAAGGCAAATGAGCCTCAGTGACTGGCAGCTCTGCAACCTGAACTCAGCAGTCTCTAGTTCAGATCCAACACTCAGCAGCTTGAGCCACCCCGTTAGCCAGTCAGTCGTGAGACAGTTGTGAAGCTGATAGATTACTCTGCAATGTTTGTGTCCTAAGAGCTGTTGTCTATGTTTGAAAGCAACAACAGGAACTGCTAGCTGTGCAACACCAGCAGGAACTTCTGGAGCAGGAACGTAAACTGGAGAAACAGCGCCAGGAGCAAGAGTTCGGACGACAGCTACGGGAACAGCATCTTCTGTTTCTTCGAAATAAAGAAAGGGGCAGAGAAAGTACGTACTTCAATCATTTAATCCAGTCTTGCATCTGCTGTGTGCTGTACTTTGTGCTTGAACAGAAAATTCATCAAGGCCTTTTAGAGACAAATGTTGATTGTAACTGTTAATGGAGCCAGCAGCGGTACTGGTACCATGGAATATGGGTGATGCAAATATTAACTCACAGAGTGCTAATGGTCTGTTTGCAGTTTTATTTTTATTGAAATAATTATTTTTGGGAGAGAAGAACCTTTTTGTTTGTTTTTAATTGCTATTTCCTATCCTTTCCCCTCATCTTTGATTTTAAAACCAAAAACAAGGGAATACATGATCATGCTACTGGTTGTAAGTGAAGAAATTTACCAGAGGCCCCCAGTGTGGTACATAATCACAAATAATGAGGAGGATCCAGGCTTTAGCGCTACAATTGGCCTCAGCACCTTGAGCTAGAGAGGGGAAAAAATCAGCCAGAGTTCCTACCCTTGATCTCTATCCATTGACTTGCTGGAAGTTGACCCCTAGAATTTTTGCAGGGTTTCTTCTGATCTTGACTGTTAGCACGCCTTCCCCAGGGTTTTCACTGATCTTTCATCTAAGTTACAGCAGGCAATCAGGAAAACCCCATGGAAATTCCACCCCTACATGTTTGTCGGCAGCAGGTGAAGATAGGATCAGGCTTGGCTACAATGCCCCTCTATTGTTGAATTTACTGTTCACTTACTGTTCAGGCTCACATAAAGAATGGTTACTTGGACAAGATACTAGATGGCTACCAACATCTGTAGATCCATACACCATCATTAGTCAGCAACATCAATAGTTAGAATGGGAAGTGGGGGGGGGGGGGTGGGTGGTTGGAGGAGAGAATATATCCATTTGAATACTTCTGTGGTGAACCAACCTGTGGTGATATTATCATCCAAATGCTTAACGGGCTCCTGGCATTACCATTTATTAAAATGACAGAGAGGAAATGCCATGAGCACGTTAACAGCACCAGAAATAATTTCTGCCTTTATAGTTGGCTGACATATTGCACACTCTAACACACTTGGAGAAACCAGGCTAGTTCTACCTGCAATACGGCTGTAATTGTTTCTCTCTTTCACCTAAAACTAAGAGCACAGTTCCAAGCTTTTGGCAAAAACAAGCAGCTTTCAGATATTACCAGCAGTCATAAAAATCTAGATATCACATTTGCCGAAAGCAAATTGTGCAACATTCACTGATAATTTTACCTTCTGGATTGGGGAATTAAGTAGATAGTTTATCAATGTTTCATTCATTATAAAAAGCATGAGGGATATCCTGTCACTGTTATTTTCACTCATGGATATTGTGAAATGACTATAAATTTAAGAAAAAACAGCCAGACAAAGGAGCGATTGAGAAATCAATTTAGGCCATTCTATAGGCCTGAAAAGAATCCCTTAACCATTTGCTGTGAAAGAGGAAGGTGATAACACCTTGGGTCGATTTCGGTCTCACTACCACCCCTATTTTCAGCGTGAGTTAGGTTGGAGCATGATGAAAATTTTTAAAACAACCCACTGCTGACTTCTTGCCTGAGGCCTGTCTGATGCAATTTTCCTACAGGCCTTTACTTAGGTGGCCCAAAATAGGCAGGTGTCTTGTTATAATATTTAAATCGGGGTCCAAAGATGTGTTTAGCACCCTGATACAATTTTGGTCTTCCAATGGGCAAAGTGTGCACAGCGTGTTGAGGGGTCAGACCAGCGCAGCCTGTTACAAAAAAAATGCTTCAAACTAGATTTCCCAAAGATTTTTGTGGGGCTAAAAGGTGCGTAAATATTCTTCCGTGCCCGCCCGCCCACCCCCATCCCTGGATTACCTCTCTTATCCCTTTAATCGGAAACCTCTGGCTTGGCTCCGTGAAGGAACCACCAGAGATCCCACCCCCGTTCAGCGAGCTGCCCATCAATGCTCGTTCGGTGCCGGCAGCTTGCCGTGAATACTGAAATGAGGCCTGATCACGAACATGGATCAGATCTTCCGCAGGTGGCCCTGCTCACTGCCCGCCCAATAAACACCAATACCAAAACTTTAAGAGGAAGAACAGTCTGTTTAAATTAGTCCCCTAACGTATATGTGAAAATGTATATAATTGTAAAAGTATTCAATATTGTTTTTTGTTTATTTTTCCAATTCTATCCCTTCCCCTCCAGAAGGCACTGGCAGATACTGGGGTACAATTGCATGGATCCTGGCAGCTATGCTAGAGAGGGTATTTTTCAGATACGAAGTCCAATAAGATGCCGACAGTCTCTTTGGGAACAATTCTACAACCTACATTTAACTTCTATTTCTTATTTTAATTTTATTAATCACATACTGTGGTTATTAAAAGTAACATTATTGACTGCAAATTGGTAAGACCAGCTCATCTAGAACAGCAAGGGAAACTTCAGCAAACATCAGAAGAAACCACAGTTCAAAGTTAGACATCAGACAGTGATCCTGATATGTAAACAGTGCTGCCAGGAAACAATTTAAGTATAAATCAGTTCCAAGTGCCCTATCCTGGTACATGCTTTCAGTCAGTTCTCAGGAGGAAAAGGTCAGCTACTGATGCCAGCAAAAGCTATTGTAAATAACTAACAAATAGCTGTGTGACGACAGTAAAAACTTTGGGTCAAAGCTGCAGTGGGTATGCGCTGCCTTAACTGTACTAGTACTGATCTATGTAACAGAGAAAATGAAGCAGGAACTGAACAACTGAACCAATGCAAAGCATGCCTTTAGGGGACTCTACAATTCTTTGAAGTTTCTATACTTGTTGAAAGAGGTCAGTATATAGACCCCAATAGGGACCCACATATTTCGTCGGCACATTTAATTTGGTTTATGGTTCACTCATTCCGTACATTAGTTAGCTTCTGATTCATTTAAAGGAGGTTTCTGTTTGGCTAAGATAAGGTTGTTAAATCAACAACAGATCTAGCATTTCCAGGGGGGCTCCCAGAATGTAAAAGGAACCCCACTTGTAAGGAGAACATGAACAGTAAATGGATATAGATGCAGTATAGTGGCAATAAAATCAAAGGGGCGTGTTAGATTTTAGAAAACCTCATACCATCACTTAGTAGCGCCTCCCAGCATGGTGATCTTTGGTGTTTTAAATCTCATGTATAACACCTACCCTACTGTATCCTGGGTATGCTGTCATGTACAAATGGGCACTCACTATTTTTGCCACATGACAGTAAAAATGCCGCAGTCTCTTTGTAAAGTGGTTCAAGCAAGCAGCCCTGTAATTATCAGTGGTCTGAAAGACAGTGGTTCAGAGAATCGCTGTAAGTACATGGAGTGTACAGGATAGCACTTAGTTATGCTGGTCTATGTTATGTTAGCTGATTTCAGCTGGAACAGCATTAGAGCATAAGAACATAAGAAATAGGAGCAGGAGTAGACCATTCGGCCCCTCCGCCATTCAATGAGATCATGGCTGATCTTCTACCTCAACTCCACTTTCCTGCACTATCCCCATATCCCTTGATTCCCTTAATATCCAAAAATCTATCGATCTCTGTCTTGAATATACTCAACGACTGAGCCTCCACAACCCTCTGGGGTAGAAAATTCCAAAGATTCACCACCCTCTGAATGAAGAAATTTCTTCTCATCTCAGTCCTAAATGGCCGACCCCTTATTCTGAGAATGTGACCTCTGGTTCTAGACTCCCCAGCCAGGGGAAACATCCTCCCTGCATCTACCCTGTCAAGCCCTGTAAGAATTTTGTATGTTTCAATGAGATCACCTCTCATTCTTCTAAACTCTAGAGAATATAGGCCTAGTCTACTCAATCTCTCCTCATAGGAAAATCCCCCCATCCCTGGACACAGTTTGGTGAACCTTCGTTGCACTCCCTCTATGGCAAGTATATCCTTCCTTAGGTAAGGAGACCAAAACTGTACACAATACTCCAGGTGTGGTCTCACCAGGGTCCTATATAATTGCAGTAAGATGTCTTTACTCTTATACTCAAATCCTCATATAATAAAGGCCAACATACCATTTGATTTCCTAATTGCTTGCTGTACCTGCTTGGCATGTTAACTTTCAGTGATTCGTGTACAAGGACACCCAGGTCCCTCTGAACACCAACATTTCCCAATCTCTCACCATAGTCTCTGCTTTTCTATTTTTCCTACCAAAGTGGATAACTTCACATTTCTCCACATTATGTTAGGATGCTACAGGTAGCCTCAGTTGTCCTTTAGGGTAGGAAGCTGCCAGATGAGCCAAATTGGGCTTTCCTGGTCCTGCACATTTCATGATTCCTATAAAGGGAAAAATCAGTTCTGATTGCTACCCAGTGACTCTGGCTGGAAAGTGCAGGTACGTGGAAGTCAGGTAAGAACAGGCATGGACTCAGTTGTGATGCCCCACACATTCACATAGCCTGCCGATGTCCAGCCCAAGCTCACGAGCAAAAAAATAACCATTTGGGCCACACACTGAAGGGAAGTTGGCAGCTGGGAAACTGTAGCCCAGCAGGAGAGGAAGGAGAGGGGAAAAAATGGAAATGATTTGAGGGGAACCAGAGCAAAACCTGAATATCTGGCCTTATCTACATCCAGAGGCCGTATAAACTTGGTTCTTATAAACTGCCAATTGGCTGCTACCAGCTAGAAGTTAACATTTACAAACGCTGAAATGTGTCGAGTATAAAAGAAGTTAATAAATTGAGAGTATCAGTACCTCAATTATCTGTGCTCCTATTAGTGGCTTTTTTGTTTATCTGTTAAAATTTCTGCTGATAATGGGAGACCAGTCGGACGTCAGGGCTGCCAGTGTATTTTGTTTTCTTCTTCCCACCTCCATTCTGCTTCTGTCAGCAAGATCAGCTGGCACCTGCTGGCTCCAACCCCCCTATGCCTCTGCTCACAATTCCAGTGGCCAGACCCAGGAGAGCTGGCCAAAAAATCTCTGAACCGACGGCAATTCGAAACCCCCTGGCTACAGAGACAAGTGTTACATTGCCTTTCAGGGTTTCTGTTGCCAGTCTGTGCAGCACTGATTTCAGTAGAGCCACCATCTTTAAAGGTAGCAGAAAGCCTGCTCATTCAAACATGGAGTGAAGTGGTGCTGAGTGTACGACAGTGCATTTTAGCAAGCAGCCTTCAGTCAGAAGCTTCACAGTGCTGATATCAGCACTGAACGTATATTGCTTTTAGCACTCACTTCTGCAGCTGGGGTTCCATGGATGGAGTTGGGGGAGAATCTTTGGCTGCCTCTCAAGTTCAGTTGCTGGATTTGCGGGTGGGAACTTTGAGCCAGCAGTTTAAGTGTGATCTTGCTGACAGCAGCAGAGTAGTAGGAGGAATGCTGCTTGAAATATCAATTATCCACCAATTTCTAATATCTGCCAGGGGTGGCCTCCTACATTATGGACGATTACTGCGTTTCCACTGCACTATAAAAATACATTCAATAAGCAAGCTGTTATATTTATAACAACAATTGTTCAATCAACCCGTAAATGCAGAACAGTAATCACTTTATAAATGATTACTTTTCTCCATCATGCATTATTAATTTCTAATAAACATTGTTTATAAAGCAATTGAAAATATGTTGCGACTGCATTGATTTTGCTATCTATGGGCTATATTTTTAAATCCAGAACCATGTAGAGTACTGATTTCAGTTCATACTCTGACAGTTGCAGCTTTTTAAGTAATCACTCTATAGATTCAGCAAAAGTTAGAACATATTATTAAAATATTTATAATGTATCAGGCACTCTGAATTAAAGGAAAACGTTTTGAAAAGTTTGCGGGCAAGCACTTCTTGAAGTGTTTCATAATCTTTATTACAAATCATTGTAGTTAGTGAAACGCTATACATTGTGACTGATTAATGCTAATCATAAAAATATGTATGTTCAATACTGTTTCCAATAAACAAGCTGTTATAATAGCAATATTGAATAAACCTGTAAATTAAAATATATCTACAATTATAATTTATAAATGATTGATAAAATTGTGTAATATGCATTGACAGTGAGCTGATAATCAGACAATATTTTCAGATTTACTAATATATTACTGTTGAGAATTTGGGTGTGCCGCTGATACTTTCTCAGGTTCAGTAGCGTCAGTCACTCCTGTAAGTGCTCTGAGCATTGTACTGTATGGGTGCTGACTCGCACTGCCCTATATTTATTTGTATGATAATGTAAGCGGGGGCAGAGAGGGAATATAATAATAGTACCAATGTGTGACCAGAACTGGATAGTCGTGTCTCTCGCACATGCTCCCATGTGCCTCTCCAAATCGTTCTGAAGGCAGGCCAAGAAAACACTAGAGCCAAGAAATTTCTTGGAGCTGCATCTGTTCTGCCGCCGTTACTTTGCCAGAAGTGCAACGGAAACCAAGTTTGCACGGGTAAATGGTGCTCCTGCCACACTTTCGCCAAAGTAATGCTGACAGAGCGGGACCGGCTCCTAGGAATTCCCTGGCCTAGATGAGGCAAGGCCTGATATGAATTGATAAGCTGCTTTATTTCAAAAGCATTTCTGTGGAAATATGGGTATTAGATCCCAAAATGTGACATATCTCCCTCCCCCAGAGTAGAAGTCCATGGACCCGATTTTACTGGGGTGGTATTTCCAAGGAGGGGGAAGAGTTCTGGTTGGACGAACACTGTGGAGTTTTGACTCCACAGTGTGCATGTTTTTTGTTACAGGGTCCCCGACTGGAGGCCAGCCTGATTGATAGGCATGGCTCCCTGTCGGGTGGGGAACGCTGCAGCAGAGGTCACAGCCCAGGAGCAGGTAAGGTTGTGCTGCTGGAGTAGAGATCGCAAGGGTGGGGTGGGGAGGCGGAGGGTGGGGTGGGGAGGCGGGTGGGGGGGATGGGTACAGAGTGGCTTGTAGGATCACAGCGGGGTCAGAGACAGATCGGGGGCAGAGAGTCAGAGATATCGCGGGGGGGGGTAGGGGGGTCTGATTGCAGAGGAGGAAGCAGGTTAGCTTGGGGGGTAGGGAGGGAACCATTCCTGCTCCTCCTGGCCCACAAGCAATGCTGGAAAGACAATTACCTTTTTCATGCAGCAGTTTTCGCCTTCCTTTCGCTGCCGGGTTTATCGAGGCCTAGGAAACCTCAGCAGCCAGGGTTAAATTTAAAATGGAGATAAAATCTGAGGTACGCAGCCTCATTAAAATATTTAAATGAGCAACCCACCTCCTGGGAACAGTTTGGTTGCCCGCTCCATCCTGCCTCCGTTAAAACTGGTAGTGGGCGGGTTCAAGGCAGATTGGGTTCGAGTTTGAGATTTTAAAATTTTTTACATCCTACCTGACCCAAACCCACCATTTTTGGGGGTTAAAATTTCCCTCTGTGTGTTCCTCACTAGATGTGCCTGCGTGGGTGCTGATCCTCCCGGACCTCAGAAGCCCAGGAGATGCATGGAAACCTGCCTGAGGGATGTACAACTCCTGTGCCTGACACCTCTGAGCCCTTGTGCAGCAGGGTATTCCTGCAGCACATTGCAGGCCCTGAGTTACTTGTACAACTCCTGCAACAGGACCACTGTGCACCCCAGCTTCATTTTGGCACAGCAACTGCATGTTGCTCTTGGGTTCTGCCAATGGCTGTCTCCTCCTGTCCATTCAGCACCTTGCTGAAGTAGCTGCACCCAATGACCTGCTTATCCTCACCCAATGTGGCAGCGTATCAGGTGGTCTCCAATGTCACCCCCATTAAGAACTTATTAAGAATTGGAAAGCAAAGCTGCAACAGTCTACGAAGATTTTAATGTTAAGAGACTGATTTCTGGAAACAGTTGCAGATAATTTAACCTGGTTACTTGATGAGTAGTGTAAACTGGATAGCTAGGCACATGTGCTGTTTCTCTTATGGCCTTGTGAGCACAGGTGAGCCATTGCACAGATGTAGAGACCAGATGCTTCATGCTGTCCCACTCAGTGAGTCAGCTGTTCAGCCCAGGCTGGAAATGGGTAAGCAAACAGAAGTCAGAAATCTGAAGTCAATGAGGCCGGGGCCTAGAAATTTGACCACGTAGCATCCGTTTTTAGGGCCTGATCCAATTTCCACACCCAGGTGTTTTAAATGTTGCAAAGGAGACCGCAAAGTAAATCACTGCCAAATTCTTAGAAATTCTGTGATGTAAACGAGACCACAAGAGGATCAGCACATGCTGCACCTTTGCTTTCCAGCCACATCTGCCATAGGTCTTTAAGTTCAATATTAATTTCTCTATAAGCACTGTCTGGATTCTTAGGGGTAACTTTTCATCTTTTCTGCATCGGCCGTAGTCTGCCGGAGCAGAATGCTTGTCTGTAATAGAACCCATCTGATTTTCATTCTATTGATTTCAATGGAATAAAGATTGGGCAGGTTCTATAAAGGGTGGGCGATCTACTCCAGCAGATTACCGCCCATACCTTGAAGATGAAAATTTACCCCTTAGTTTCTTAAATTTTTGCCTGTATCTGTCAGGCATTAAATAATAAACCATGAGAATAGTATGCTTGACAATATCATAGAATATAATTTTGGCAAAATTAATGCAAGAAAGCACAACAAGTGCTTTTTTGCTTAGTGACATTACAAGTTGACAGGCCCATTCAATTTTTGTTCCACTTGTGGTGATTGGTGCAACTCAAATGCCCAGATAAAACTATCAATATCATCCTGTAAGCCTTTCTCCTGCTACTGTTCGGACTTCGAGAATTACAAATAAGTGTAACAATGACAGATAAGTACATGATCAATAAAATAGGTCTTTATTCACACTGCAGTTCAAAATTCAAGTGTATATCGCAATCAATATGCACCCAATTTACCCGTACATAAAAGTACCCCCAGCAACTCATACTCTACCCCCTGGTGATTTATATCCCAAGTCAACCGTACATAAAAGTACCCTTTAACAATATCTAAGCTCTATGTCTGACTTTTATACATACTCCTTTATCGGTCCAGAAAAAGTCGTAAGTCGAAAACATAGACTGCCCAGCTATCTTTGTTCCTCTGTTCTTCCACTTCTGTCTTCTTTCTTTCTTTCTGAATTTCCCGCCTCTGGGTCACTTCTTTTATAGGGCCTTTCTGCCAGCCTCCCTCATATATCACCATCTGCCTCCCTCTGATAGGTCAGTTTCACTCCAAACCTTCCCTGATTGGAGTTCCTTCCGCATGACACATTCATGTTCCTGTGAGGTGTGTGGGGGCGTGATCTCCTCGTCACTCATGTTACTCCTTCCTGTCCATGTGGTCTTACAAACAAAGGACCATGCTGACTACCAGGCAAAGAACCCCCTGCTGACTTCCGCCATTTTGTGTCTTCACAAACAAAGGAACATGCTGACTTCCTAGTATTCCATAACCATTCCACAATTTGTTATGAACTTCGATCTCCACATGGTAGCAGTGGTTTTATTACAGTTTTTAGAATCTTACATTTTAAAACTTGGATTAAGATTTGATTTAATAAATGGTGATCTCTGAGTTCCACTATCCCACTTACTAGACTCACATCCAATGTACAATGATACAAAATAAAGAATGCACCATGCTTCAGTGACTTTTTACTGTATTCCAACATTTCTAACCTCTAAGTCTTGGGTGAAGGCACTCGCAGCTTTCTTCCTGACTGTCTGACTTTGTATGTGTCTCTTTATCTACTGTGTTCACAGCCAGAAAGGGATCAAGGACTCTCCAGCACAATGAGTGTGAGATTTTTTCAATTCCTGAGACAGGCTAACAAATTGCTTATTATTTACAATCTATGGAGTAACATATTAGTATCCTAACTATCTATTGTCTCCAAGCCTTTTATTAAACTTCTGTGAATATACTATGCTTTATACCACATTTAAAAATAACTTCTTTTCCAAAAATGTTTCTGTTAAAAAGTGGTTAAATGATACCAAAATGTGACAAGTACTAAGTAACATACTTTTTCAGGTGCAGTGGCCAGTACTGAGGTCAAACAGAAACTTCAGGAGTTCCTGTTGAGCAAGTCTGCAAAAGAGTCTCCACCAAGTGGACAGAACCATTCCTTCCCTCAACATCCCAAGCTCTGGTATATGTATGTATCATCATCCTACTCATAGTGCTTATATTTTTGCAGAAAAACTGCTACTTTGATTAAATTACAACATTCAGAAATCAGATTACATATGTAAATCTTAGGAAAGGTGTTGGCATACGTTTCAATTGTCTTTTAATTATAATTTTCCTTGTTCTGAGTAAGGACCATTAGGCCAAAACAAGACATTGGTCTCATTGGACTAATTGGCGGTGTGCGGTTCAAGTAGTTATTTTAATGAAATGAAAGATAAAAATCCACTATATAGTGGAGTAATATTCAGGAACCCCAAACAACGCAAGAACGAGCTTGTATTTACATCGTGCCTTATTACATCTCTCAGGATGTCCCAAAATGTTTTACATACAGTGAATTACTTTGAAGTGCTATGTACCTGAATGTGGCAGTTATTTTGCACGCAGCAAAATCCCACAAATTGATATGAAATGAATGTTGAGTTACTCTGCTTTAGGTAATGGTTGAGGGAGGAATGTTGGCCAGGGCAACTCCCTATTCTTTGAATAATGCCATGGGATTTTTAATGTCTATCTGAACAGGCAAACAGCATCTCGAACAATGCTACATCCTTCAGTATTGCAATGAGGTGTCCTAGGGTGCGATTTGAACCCACAAGGTTATAATTAAAAAGTGAGAGTGCTATCAATTGAACCAGGATGGCACTTAATCCATATTCCAATATTTGAAGTATACCCCTAGCTCCACCAGTTGTCACTGTTGCCATATAAAAAAAATGTCCCTTATTTGTAATTAAAAACAATATGATAGGCTAGTGTCGTAGTGATTTTTGTATTACTTTCTTCACTTGGATTATTAAACATAGTGAAAACTTAACTGAGTTATTTTCCTATCACATAAACCTACAATAATTGGTGTTGTTTCTTCATCTTTTGGTTTTGACATGATAACGCATTTCTTGTTATGCTGTGACTGCCATCATGCTATATCATCAAGACTAAATCATGTATTGCTATATTGCTGCATTCTGCAGAGACCTATTGTTAACGTGATATTGCAAAATAGTATGCAATACAAATGATGTGGTGTAGTGTGAGCTACAGAAGTATGGCAATCTACTTGTGCGTTTCTAACTTTCTATGTAGAATCATAGAATAATACAGCGCAGAAGGCGGCCATTCAGTCCATCGTGTCTGTGCCAGCTCTTTGAAAGAGCTGTCCAATTAGTCCCACTGCCCATCTCTTTCCTCATAGCCCTGAAAAATGTTCTCCTTCAAAAATTTAATTCCCTTTTGAAAGTTATTAATGAATCTGCTTCTGACACCCTTTCAAGCAGTGCACTCCAGATCATAACAATATGCTGTGTAAAAAAAAAAATCTTCAGGTCACTTCTGTTTTTTTTTGCAAATGTACCATTCCTTCTGTTGTGTATCATTTTAATTTATTAGTAGATCTCCTGTAGCTTTTCTGACAGGAGAAAAATATTTCTTTCTTCCTGTACTGTCTGTGTTCTATTCGCTAATTCTTGCAGTGACCTCTGTCTGTCTTTCTGTTTGCCTTCTATTTCTTATGTCTGTTTGTCTCTTTTTCTGTTTTTTCCTCTCACAGACTTTCTTTCTCAATGGGGTAATTTTAATTGCAAAAACGGGAGGGTTTGGGTGGGGTGGGAAATTAAAATATAAAAAATTTCTGACCCCAACCCGCCCCCAACTCACCCACTTCCGATTTTAATGGAGGCGGGACAGGATGCGGGCGACCGACCCACTCTCAGGAGGCGGGGCAGTCAGTAAAAGCTTTTAAGGAGGTTGCATGTCTTCATTAAAACATGAATTCCATTTTTAACCCATGATGGCCAGGTTTCCCTGGCCTCGGGAAACCCGGCAGGTACAAAGTGGTGAGAGGGCTGGATCCATCAGGTAAGTGCCTTTACAGCATTACTTGTAGGCCACGAGGAGCAGGAGTGTTTCCTCAGGCCCAACAAGCTGTCCAGTAACCACCCCCCACAATTTGTCTGGATACCCACCTCCAGGATCTCTGACCCCCAATCTCCCCCCCAACCTTCCACAATCAGTGACCCCCCACTGCATACACTGACCCCCCTCCCCACTGCGAGCACCGATCCCCCCCGCCGCAATCACCAACCCCCCACCGCACTCACCAATCCCTCCACCGCAATCACCGACACTGCCACTGCCATCTCCCCCCAAACCCCATCCCGATCTCCCCCGATCTCCACTCCACCCGCTCTCTCCACTCGCCCCAATCTCTCCGCTCTCCCTGATCTCCCTGCTCCCCCTCCGATCTCTCCGCTCCCCATTAATCTCTCCACTCCCCCCCAATCTCTCCGCTCCCTGCCCACGATCTCTCAATCAGGCTGACTGTTGAGCGCGAAACATGGAGAACAAAATTAAAACACGCCCTGGGCGTTCGGAGAAACCCATACTTCTGGGTTTCCCTTCCATAACTCCTCCCAATGCCCCTGCCACCGCCCCCCCCCTCCCCCCCCCACCATCCCACCGACCCTGCTCCAAACATGCGCCTCAGTAACTATCTGGGCCATATATGTCTCTCACTTTTTATCTGTTTCTGAATCATTTTTCCTTTTCCTTGCACTGTCCAAGAAGATGCGGAGCCAAAATTGGAGCTCCATTCCTCTGTTAGCTGCAAAAATAATATTGGCCCGAAATTTGTGGTCCTGATGATGGCAAACACTCAAAGGGAGTACTGGGGCGGGGGGCAGTCAGAGGATGGACTCATTGCTTGGAGGGAGGGGGGCAGGCATGGAGCTTAGAGAGCAGGGAGGCAATGGCTGGGACTAGGAGAGATTGTGGAGGCTGGGATCTGGTGCTGGAAGGAGCAGGAAGGTAAAAGCTTGGCCTGGGAATAGGTGGGGAGGCCTGCTGCAAAAAGGTTGCTTTGTAACTTATCTATCCATCTAGATGTTGTTCCATCTATGACCTGACATTGAATAATCCCCACAGCAACTGCACTGTACATAAATCTCTAAATGCAACATGATTAAACCTGACATACTTCGTATCTGCATCTTTTCGTGGGTACTGGGTTGAAATCTTGGAAACTTTATAGAATCTAATTTACTATTGTTCCTTAATCTCTAAATAATACTGTAATAGTGGAAGGTTTAACATAGGATAAACTTATCCGCATCTCTCAAATAATAAACATTTTATTATTCGTACATTTGCTTTTCCAGTTACCACTTTAGCAATAAATCAATAAGCATTGATACATTGAGATAGATTTTGAACTTGCTGCTCAGGTGTAAAGCTAACATTGCAGTTCAGTCGCCAATTACAGACACAGCCTGATTTTGATTTTCATTGATTTCAATGGAAACAGAAATCAGTCAGTTTCTATAATGAGCGGTCCATCTTCAATGCTAGTTTTACACCTGAGCGGCAAGTTGGAAAGCTATTTCATTGATCTCTGAAAGGGTCTAACAGCTGGAGAGCAAAGCAGAAGGTCTGGAGTCAGAGTATTGGACCAATAGTAATAGACACGGAGGCCCATGAGACCATAAGAGAGTAGGACTGAGGCAGGGCACGGAGCAGGCAGGGACCAAGGCCTGTCATAAAAGCAAACTTTAAGCAGCAAGGAAAGTGGAGGCTTGGCAGAAGAAGAGGGACAGGAGTAGAGACTAAGCTTGCAGGTTCTTTTAAATAAATACTGGCTCTGCCTGAGAGCGAACAGGAAGGCAAGGCTAAGACAAGATAGGGAGCGAGCAGGAGTAAAAGCTGAAAGACTATCATAGAATGAGATGCCTGTAGGCAGAGTGGGAGGTCCCGGGGTTGGGGATCGCCCCCCTCCCCCGCCACGCTCCCACTAGCAGCAGTAGATGACTTACTGGCGGCTGCAGCTTCCCACCCGACTGGAAGCCAAGCCAAGCAGAAGATACAGGAGAAGACATGAGTGAAGTTGAGCTTTAGTAAGTGGCATACCAGCAGGAAGCAGCAAGATGGCACACTGAAGTTTTACTTGAATGATGCCAAGAATGAGAGATGATAGAAAGTTCTTGCATTTATATAGTGTCTCACCACATCTTTTGGACATTTCAAAGCGCTTTGCAGCATATGGGTTACCTTTGAAGTTCAATGTTGCTACAGCTAGTTTGTGCACAGCAAATTCCCACTTTGAATGCTTGATCTGATAGACTGTTTTCAGTAGTGTTAGTTTTAATGACACATCTGAAAGATAGCGGGCTGGGATGGGTTGGAGTCAGGTGAGATGTAAAAACTAAAAATCTCAAACCCGACCCCAACCTGCCTCCAACCCGCCCACTTCCGGGTTTAACGGAGGTGGGTCAAGGTGCAGACAGCCAACCCGCTCCCAGGAGGCAGGTTGGCCATTTAAATATGTTAATGAGGTTGCCAGTCTCAGATTTAACCTGCTTTGCAGGTTTAACCCTGGCCTGCCAGATTTCCCAGGTCTCGGGAAATCCGGCAGCTGAAGGGAGATGAGGACAGTTTCATGGAGTAGGTAAGTGCTTCCCTCTGGCCCCCCAAGATCCCCGCGTCAGACCCCCCTCCCATACAACCTCCCCCCCTCACCCAGGTAGGGAATTGGAACCCCTTCCCGGGATCGGGTATCGCACCCCCGCCCTGGGGTTGGGCATCGAGTCACTCCCACGCTCCCAATAGCAGCAGCAGGCTCCTTACCTGTGGCTGCGGCCTCCTCCGGAGTGCTCCCTGCCCAAGTGGAAGGCAAGCCTGTCAATCAGGCTGACTTCTGGGTGGGGAACCTGTCAAACGAAAACTACGCACGCTGTGGAGTCAAAACTCTGCAGCATGCTGGGATACCCGAACTTCCGGGTGTCCCGGCAGAAACTCCGCCCACCCCTCCTACGCAGCCTGCCCCGTTAAGATTCAGCCCGGCACATTTAACAATGTATCACTCCCTCAGTACTGCAGTGAAGACTTGAAAAATTGGACAGAAAATATTCAAGAAAAAAAAAGACTTGCATTTATATAGCGCCTTTCACGACCACCAGACGTCCCAAAGCGCTTTACAGCCAATGAAGTACTTTTGAAGTGTAGTCACTGTTGTAATGTAGGAAATGCGGCAGCCAATTTGCGCACAGCAAGCTCCCACAAACAGCAATGTGATACTGACCAGATAATCTGTTTCAGTGATGTTGGTTGAGGGATAAATATTGGCCAGGACACCGGGGATAACTCCCCTGCTCTTCTTCAAAATAGTGCCATGGGATCTTTTACATCCGCCTGAGAGAGCAGTCGGGGCCTCGGTTTAGCGTCTCATTTGAAAGGGGATCTAATTAATAACAAGGAGTCATAAACTCAGAATTTTCACTAGAAGAATGAAGGTGGAAGTTAGAATATTTCTTTTCACACAGAAGTTATTAGAATATGGAATACTTTACCACAAGTGGCTATAGAGGCAGAATTCATGATAATCCAACCAGTTCAAACCAACAAAAGTGAATGATTGACATGGAAAAACTTTCTTAAATTAGATGCAAAGATGGCCATCTGCAAAGATTGTGTTGCCATTTTATTGTATAGTCTGAAAAATGGTTGTGTTAATTTGCTACTCTTTGTTCCTGTGCCAGGGGAGCCCACCATGCTTCACTGGACCAGAGTTCCCCACCACAGAGTGGAACTTCTCCATCTTACAAACAACCATTACTGGGAATTCATGACACAAAGGACGATTTCCCCCTGCGAAAAACTGGTGAGTTAAGAATCCATGTTTACCACTTTAGTTGTGAAATCCCTTTGGACCTGCAATGACTTAATAAGAATGACACATTTTATTTTGTATCAGGATAATTGTGCTACTCACTGGATGACTCTACTTGTATTGAGATATCTATATACACGCATTTAACTGTATATGCAAAGTAAAGCTTTTTGTGATTTTTTAAATATTTAGCTTGGCTGTTTGGTGTCAACTTTTTCCTTAAGAGTGAGTTTGTTTTTTCAATAAACAAGCTATGCGTAACAGGAAGAGGAAATGCTGGAAACTCTCAGCAGGTCTGACAGCATCTGTGAAGAGAACAGACAAGACTTTTCGGGTCTGGACCCTTTATCTGAGGAAGGGTCCACACCCAAAGCGGCTTACCTGTTCTCTCCACTGTTGCTGACTGACTTGCTGAGTGTTTTTGGAGTTTTCTGTCTTTGTTTCCGATTTCCAGCATCTATAGCATTTTGCTTTTTACTCTTAACAGGAACTGCTCTTCAAGGAAAATTATATTCTACTTGATTGCTACATAATCCTATCAGTTATAAAGGGATATCCTGTTCTGTTAGTGGTGTTTCACAGTTGTATTATATTTATGTTTTTATATTTTAGAACTTATGATGAAGAGGCAGCCTAGAAGGGATATTTTGTATACAATTCCCCCTTAAATGACACCATGGATAAGTTAGTGCTCTAAGGGCAGTGTCACATAACAGAAAGTTTTATTAAAAATGACTGCTCTCAGACTGCCTTTAACAGCAGCTAGCACAACAGAAAATACAGGTAGCTCCCTTTGTAGTACTGTATTGAGGGATTATGGGACAGTTCAGTTTAATGTACTTCTCCTTTAACATGAGTTCACATTTACACTAGTAATATTGATCCCAAGTTCTGTAGTAGTAATATCTTACTCTTAAGCCATTTTTTTAAATGAAGAGTACACTAAGTGCTAAACAATAAAACACAATTGATTTCACAGTTAACCCAATTGCAGTGCAGTCCTGAGCCATTAAGACGAGGAGTGTCTCAGGTCAAATCTCCAGTCTGTGCTATCAGCTGATGCTGGGGATGTTAAAATTGGCATCAATGTTCCTGAGGTAATGAGTAAAAAAAAATCAGCCAGTGCTCCCTCTCCTGATCATTATCTATAGACAGGACAGGAGAAAGCATTTACAATTTTGCTGTGTAGAACAGGGAGGAAATCTTCCCTGCAGGACAAAGCCCAGGCCTTGGCTGTGATGGGTCCCACGGTCAACATTTAGGCCGCGATTTTTTCAATGGAGGCGGGTTGGGGTCGGGTCAGGTGGTTTCCGGCTTCCAGTCCCGCCTCCAACTGCATCTGGCCCACAGAGGTGATTTTACGATGATTGACCTTGTTAAGCCTGCCTTGCGGGCTTGCCGGCCAATTAAGAGGAAGCCGGTCAGATGACATCATTTGATGACGCGTCATCTGCTGGTTTCATTAAAGGGACCACGCACAATTTTTTTTTGACCGCTGATTTCTCAGTGTTTGACAACTTTGAGGTGCTGCAAACACTGACAATCACTGCACAAAGGTGACCTCTTGCACCCAGACTCTCCAATGACTCCCTCTATAGGCTGGAATAGATGGCAGCTGCAGGGGAGGTGACAGAAGCGATCTGTCACTGGTGAAAGAGGTTCTCCCAATGAGGTGGCACTGGACATGGACTTCAAAACTTGTAACCTAAAGAAATGTGTAAATGTATTAAAAATGCATTTCCCAACATTTTCTTACCTCTGAGACTCACCAGTGCAACATTGGATCCTTCACACCACTTCTGCAGCTGTCATCAATCCAGAAACATTACAGCAGACTCACAACATGCCACACTTACCTGGTGTGGTGTCCGGACGTCGGGAAGCCCGAGCCAGAAGCGGCAAATTTCAAAAGTAGCCTGTCAACAACTAGCAACTACCTGTTTAGAGGCAGGTAATTGCTTTTAATCCTCTTCCCGCCGCTAGGTGTCGGATCCATGCGCAAATCGGGGACCCGACACTTGGGAAAATTGTTTGGAGGCGGCTTGACGGTGGGATTGCAACCCGCCGTCAATCAAAATGATTTTAACCTTTGACCCGCCTCCAAACCCACCCTAACTGTTTGAGTATGCTCATGAAGAATGGGCGTATGGGCCAAGTGCTGGAGATATGCTGGCACCTGTGGTACTATAGCCAATGTGAGTCACCACCTTCAGGAGAAGAGGGAAGAATTGTGGGACAAATCCTGACTTTATTACCGAACTTGAATTGCACCCTTAATACAGGATATAAAAAGCAAGACTCCTACAACCTTTGTAGTACACTGCAGCTAAAGGAGTAAGGGGGGCAAAATTCGGTTGCTCTGCGCCTCCCATTAGCACCCTAAGAGGGCGCTAACGGGGCGCAAAGCAACTAACGCCTGGGTGCGGCACCGCTAACGCTGCCCGCGAAATTCAGCGGGAGATTAGCGGCGGCGGTAGCCTGTAGTGCCCCGTGGCGCTGCGCCTCCGGTGATGATGTCATCGCCGTGCACAGCGCTCCGCTCGCGCCCCAGCCGCAAACTTCGGTCGCGCCCCCGAATTACCACCGGACACTATGTCCGACAGGGTCAGGGGGGGGCGTACGTGCGGCCAGGGTGGCGATAATTAAAGGGGAGGTGCCGGGCGGCCATTTCTTTTGCTGGCCGACTGCCAGCACCGGCCCCCTCTGCCGCCCCCTGCCTCCTCTGCTGTCCCCCCGTAGGGTGCCGGCCACGATCCGTCAGCCCGGCACTCCTCTTGAGTGCTGGGCTCTTTTGCTGGCACCCCGATCCCTGGTGGCCCAGCTGGGCCCTGGGTCGCGCTGCGCAAGGCCCCTCTCCTGTCATAAAGGGAGAAAGGCCTGCAGTACTGCGGTGCGACTTGCCGTCGCGATATTCCCTGGGAGCGCCCCAAGAGGGAGGTGGAGCACGTCCAGTAACGTCCCGCCTCCCTCTTGGGGCACTACCATTGAATTTCGGGCACGAGGGCGCTAACTTTATCGGGGCACGACCGAATTTTTGCCCGAAGATTTCCTTATAAGTAGCCTTTATCAGACTTTTTTTATATACATCAGTAACCTTTAAATACACTGAAGAATTTTGACTGATTGCTGTGATTTTCAAGTGACCTAATGATGTTAGGGACAGTTCTATTAAATAAACCATAACTTCATCTCCTTTGGGACTTGATTATTTTGTGCGTTATAACAATTAATGGGGGTAATTTTGACTTTGACAATGGCAATGAAAATCAGGAGAGATGTATAATGATATTGCCCGTTTTACTCTGTTGCCCAATGTCAAAATTACTCCCAATAAGTGCTGTCGTGACTCTCCCATTAGCAAGGGAACACAACCACCTCCAAGTCACACACCATCCTGACTTGGACATAGATCGCCGTTCCTTCATCGTCGCTGGGTCAAAATCCTGGAACTCCCTCCCTAACAGCACTGTGGGAGTACCATCACCACACGGACTGCAGCGGTTCAAGATACAGCTCACCACCACCTTCTCGAGGGCAGTTAGGGATGGGCAATAAATGCTGGCCTTATCAGCGATGCCCACAACCCATGAACGAATAAGAAAAATTTAAAACATAAATGAAAAAGATGATGTGAAGATCTAGCAGGTTTTTGAAAGAAAGAACTTAAATTTATATAGCACCATATCAAATCTCTCAAGACATCTGAAAGTATTTCACATACAATGAATTGCTATGAAGTACAATCTTTGCTGTTATATGGGCAAATGTGGCAGCTATTTTATGCATAGCAATGCCCCATAAATACCAATGAGATTATTGGCCAGTTAATCTGTTATGTTTTTAATGATGTTAGTTGAGGGAAAAATGATGGCCAGGATACTGGGAGAACTCCATGGGATCTTTAACATCCACCTAAGCAACAGGCACAAGCACAGGCAGATAGGGCCTTGGTTTCATGCCTCATGCAAAGGATAGTACCTTTGGCAAATGTATCACTCCCTCATTAGTACACTGGAGTTTCCATTTAATTTCATGTGCTCAAGTACTGGACCTCCTGACTCAGAGGTGAGAGAGCTACTAATTAAACCAAGTTGAGGTGGTGCTCTAATGTGCTTTCTAAATGAGAATGATTTCCTCAAGAATCTTTCTTAAAGTTTATGGATAATTTTCCATATTAGTGGTCCAGGTGGGGAGCCTCACTTGTTGGGAGCACGTATTGGAAAGACAGGCATATGAGACGAATGGTTTTCTGACCATTCATTTAAATAGTCAGAACATCATGTGCTGCACATGCCCAAATTTCAATGATGTGTTCTTGATGGACGAGGCTCCCTACTGGCAGCAAAAGTTGGAAAGTTACCCATGACTTCTCCATTCTATGAGTAAACCAGGTTTCAGCAGTGTCTGAATGTAATAAAGTGATCACGAGGATTGTGTGCAACCACAGAGTTTCTTCATTTTGATTGGTAGTGCTTTGTAAGTTTATTATACTACTTCAGAGTCAGTGATAATTAATGGGAAAAAAGCATTTAGGGCACCTTCAAGTCTGGTGGGTAATGAATCATCACATTTTATAAATAGAAATATTTGTGTCATGTAATAATTTTCTTTTGTTACCATTACTTAATCCGACAGCTTCTGTACTGGAAAAAATGAGTATCATAGCATACCATGTTGAGTCAGTAACCGTAAACAAGCATTCATTATCCTGAAACTAAGGGGATAATTTTAACCCCCAAGAATGGGTGGGTTTGGGTCGGGTGGGAAGTAAAAATATTTAAAATTTCAAACCCGACCCCAGCCTGCCCACTTCTGGTTTTAACGGAGGAGGGTCGGAGGGCGGGCGATCAATTTGCTCTCAGGAGATGGGTCGGTCACTGAAATACTTTAAGGATGTTGCGTGCCTCCATTTTAACAGGTTTTTTTAATTGTTAATTAATGTCAGCCGGGTTTCCCGGGGCTCAGGAATCCCAGCAGGTAAAAGGAGGCAAGAAGGGCCAGAGCCATAAGGTAAGTGCATTTACAGCACTGCTTGTGGGTCAGGAAGAGCAGGAGTGCTTCCTCCAGGCCCAACAAGCTTACTTCTGTACCCCCCCATGACCTCTGACCCCTCTCACCTCCCCGCGATCTCCAACACCCCCACACCGAACTCTGACTCCCTCCCGCCGTCCCCCCCCACCCCCCCCCCCCCACCCCCCAAGCCCCCAAGCTCCAAATAAATATCGGGGCCTAAAACTAATTAGTCATTTTTCTGGAATCATTTTTGAATATCCTTCCTTTATTTTTCATTTTTGTTGTAGGATGAGTTCATCCCCACACATTCCCCATCACTGTATTCCCACTTCATACAAGAACATAAGATTTAGGAGCAAAAGTAGGCCATACAGCCCTTCGAGCCTGCTCTGCCATTCAACAACATCATGGCTGATCTTCGACCTCAACTCCACTTTCCTGCCATATCCCTTGATTCCCTTCGAGTCCAAAAATCTATCGATCGCTGCCTTCAACAACAACTGAGCATCCACAGCCCTCTGGGGTAGAGAATTCGAAAGATTCACAACCCTCTGAGTTAAGGAATTTCTCCTCATCTCAGTCCTAAATGGCCGACCCCTTATCCTGAGACAATGCCCCCTAGTTCTAGACTCTCCAGTCAGGGGAAACAGCCTCTGAGCATCTACCCTGTCAAGCCCTCTCAGAACCTTATATGTTTCAAAGAGATAACCTCTCATTCTTCTAAACTCCAGAGAGTACTACATTTTTGTACACAAACGAGCAGTTCTGGACGAGCAGAAATTTTCTCCAATTAAATATCGGGAAGACCAAAGCCATTGTTTTCGGTCCCCTGCCACAAACTCCGTTCCCCAGCCACTGACTCGATCCCTCTCCCTAACATCTGTCTGAGGCTGAACCACACTGTTCGCAACCTTGGGGGGAAAAATTTAGTTGCTTTGCCCCGATGGGCGCTAACAGGGCACAAAGCAACTAGCGCCTGGGTGCGCTGCCGCTAACGCCTCCCGCGAAATTCAGCGGGAGGTTGGTGGTGGCAGTACCCGGCAATAACGTAATCGTCGTGCGAAGCTCCCCGCTCATGCCCCGGCCGCAAACTTGGCTCGTGCCCCCTGATCTGCCACCGGACGCTATGTCTGACAGGGTCAGGGGGGCGTTCTTGCGGCCCAGGCGGCAATAATTAAAAGGCAGGTGCCGGGCGGCCTTTTTTTTGGGGCCGCCTGCCAGCACCTGGCCCCTCTGGCCTCCTGCTACGGGGTGCCGGCCGCGATCCGTCAGCCCGGCACTCCCCTTCAGTGCCGGGCTCTTTTGCCGGCACTCCGCTTCCTGGTGGTCCAGCAGGGCCCCGGTACACGCTGCGCTAGGCCGCTCCCCTTTAATCAAGGGAGGGAGGCCTGCAGTACTATGTGCTATGTGCCGGCGCGCATGATGCTGCATGTAGCACCGCGGTATTCCATGGGAGTGCCCCAAGAGAGCGGGGGAGCGTTTCCAGTAGCACCCGCCTCATGCTTGGGGCGCTACCATTGAATTTCTGGCGTGGGGGTGCTAACTTTTTTGGGACGCTAAAAGTAGCGCCCCAGCGAAGTTAGCGCCCCAAAGGGGACGCGAGCCAATTTTCCCCCCTTGGTGTCATATTTGACCCTGAAATGAGCTTCCAACCACATATCCGCAGCATAACTAAGACCGCCTATTTCTACATCCATAACATCACCCATCTCCGCCCTTGCCTCAGCTCATCCGCTGCTGAAACCCTCATCCATGCCTTTGCTACCTCTAGACTGGACTATTCCAACGCACTCCTGACTGGCCTCCCACATTCTACCCTACGTAAACTTGAGGTGATCCAAAACTCGGCTGCCCGTGTCCTAACTCGCACCAAGTCCCGTTCCCCCATCACCCCTGTGCTCACTGACCTACGTTGGCTCCCGGTTAAGCAACGCCTCAATTTCAAAATTCTCATCCTTGTTTTCAAATCCCTCCATGGCCTCGCCCCTTCCTATCTCTGTAATCTCCTCCAGCCCCACAACCCCCTGAGATATCTGTGCTCCTCTAATTCTACCCTCTTGAGCATCCCTGATTATAATCGCTCAACCATTGGTGGCCGTGTCTTCTGTTGCCAAGGCCCTAAGCTCTGGAATTCCCGGCCTAAACCTCTCCGCCTCACTACCTCTCTTTCCTCCTTTAAGACGCTCCTTAAAACCTACCTCTTTGCCCTAATTTCTCCTTTTGTGGCTCAGTGTCAAATTTTTTTGTCTTTTAATACTCCTGTGAAGCACCTTTGGGACGTTTTACTACGTTAAAGGCGCTATATAAATACAAGTTGTTGTATGAATAAGAATTATAAAGATTCTTACTAATGAAAAGGGATTACGCAGATAATTCTGTATTATATCATGAATATACCTGTGACAAAACACAAGAAATATTTATTGTCTGCAGTATTTAAGCTGAAATAATCCCACAACATTTCAAGGCCACATTTAAAAATATACGGGTACATTTTCCTCTCCCATCCTGGCCTCATTACTAGACAGAGCGATGCACCCAAAGTACGTTGCTCCTGTTCAGGCCCAGGAATATCGCGATCTCCTGTCCTAGACCATTAACATTTCCCGGGATACCCCTAGCACAGGCCAACCTCCAACACAGCCTAGCACTGGTGGAAGGGGAGGGAAGTTGAAACACAGTTGCAGGCTTTCATACATGCAAAAGGTCATGTGTCAGCTTGTCTGTATTTCTTGAGAGAAATTAGCTTTTTTTCACTGGGGTTGGAGGCCGTCAAAATGAACCATTCAGATCAGTTGGAGGGCACAAATGTAGGCTGTTAGAATCAAATTTTTCTCTCACTGTTGGTTGTGGAGAAATTTGAGGCAGAAAAGATTTGACATGAGTTGATTGTTTCTGAGCTCACGGTTACAGGTGTTCTTTTTTAGTGGTTGTCCCCAAAGGAATTCTATATAACAAACAAGCTGCTAAAGTGCAGCTTTTAAAAAACCTTCCAGGGAACATCCCAAGGCTTTTGTCATATGTGAACATTTATATTCCTTAAGACTAAATGTAGTTGTTTTTGTTTTAGATATGGAGGATGTTCCCTGGTGTGAATGTATGAATTGGCTTTGTTGAGCATTTTTATCGCTGCCAGAGTTTGGAAAAAAGTGGGGCAGAAATGGTGATGAGCTTTACTTAATTTAAACAAATTACACTGAGATTCTTTGGGATTTTACTACAATCTCCTACTGTGATGTGGATCACTAGCCTGTTTGTATGTAACTGCTTGTAGAGTCATAGGGGGAAAAATTCAGTTGGTTGCGCCTCCCGTTAGCGCCTTAAGAGGGCGCTATGGGGCGCAAAGCATCTAGCGCCCGGGCGCGGCGATGTTTGCACCGCTCGCTAAATTAACTAGACATTTTGCGGCGGTGCTGAACACTACCGCCACGATCTCCTGTGCCGGCAGATCGTGACGTCAGTCGAGTGCGCAACGCCCCGGTATCGCCCCGGAGCGGATATTGAGTGGCGCCCCCTGCCTTACCGCCTGCCGCTAGCAACGACAGGTTGAGGGGAGCGTTTTGCAGTCAGGAAGGGACTGGGGGAGTGCTATTTAAAGGCGACCACTTCCTGCCTTTTATTGTTGGTGGCACCATTGTGTGTGTGTTCCATTGCTGACTGACATCATATGAGCTTCGCCAGCGCTCTGAGGTAGCGCCTCGCTCCTCGGCCTTTGCGCCTTAAGACAGGTGTGAAGCACCTGATTTAGCGCTCCAATCACCTCCAGGGGCGATAAAAGTCAAGTTTGCAGTCGGTGGCCATAATTAGCGCCAGGCACTAATCTTTGCGCCCGGACGATAATTGCGCCCCAAATGGGACGATACTGAATTTCTCCCCCATAGAGTCATAACGGCACAGAAGGAGGCCATTCGGCCCATTGATTCCGTGCCAGCTCTCTGTAGAGCATTCCAGTTAGTTCCATTCCCCCGCTCTATCCCCGTAGCTCTGCAAGTTTATTTCCCTCAAGTGCCTATCCAGTCTCCCCTTGAAAATATTGAGTGTCTCCGCTTCCACCACTTCTGTCGGCAGTGAGTTCCAGGTCCTCAGCAGTTGCTGCATAATAAAGTTTTTCCTCACATCCCCCCTGTATCTCTTGCCCAAAACCTTAAATCTGTGTCCCCTAATCCTTGTACCATCAACTAGTGGGAACAGCCTTACCCCGTCTAGCCTATCCAAACCCGTCATAATTTTGTACACCTCTATCAAATCACCCCTCAACCTCCTTTGCTCTAATGAAAACAAATCCAGCTTCTCCAACCTGTCCGTGTAGCTAAGAACCCCCATCCCCAGAACCATTCTGGTAAATCTCCTCAGCACCCTCTCAAGTGCCTTCACATCCTTCCTGAAGTGTGCTGACCAGAACTGGACGCAATACTCCAGTTGTGGCCTAACCAGCGCTTTATAAAGGTTCAGCATAACTTCTCTACTTTTGTACTCAATACCTCTATTTATGAAGCCCAAGATCCCATATGCTTTGTTAACCACTCTCTCAATATGTCCCGCCACCTTCAGGGACCTATGCACATTAACTCCCAGGTCCCTCTGTCCCTGCACACTCTTTAAAACTGTGCCATTAAGTGTATATTGCCTCTCCCTGTTCCTTCTGCCAAAATGCATCACCTCACACTTCTCTGTATTAAATTCCATCTGCCACTTGTCTGCCCATTCTGCTAGCCTTTCTATGTCCTGTTGCAGTCGATTGGTATCATCCTCATTGTTTGCCACACCCCCAAGTTTGGTGTCATCGGCAAATTTAAAAATTCTACTCTGTATTCCAATATCCAGGTCATTTATATATATCAAAAAAAGCAGTGGCCCCAACACTGACCCTTGGGGAACACCACTGTCTACCATCCCCCAGTCTGAAAAACAGCCATTAACCACAACTTGCTGTTTTCTGTCCTTAAGCCAATTCCTTATCCAAGCTGCCACTGACCCACCGATTCTGTGAGCCTCAATTTCGTTAACCAGCCTTCTATGTGGTACTTTGTCAAACGCCTTCCTAAAATCCATGTAGACAACATCCATTGCATTCCCTTCATCAATCCTCCCTGTTACTTCATCAAAAAATTCAATTAGATTAGTCAAACATGATCTGCCTTTTACAAATCCGTGTTGGCTCTCCTTAATTAGCTTAAACCTCTCCAAGTGCCCGTTCATTTTTCCTTGATTGTTTCTAAAACTTTACCCACCACTGATGTTAAACTGACCAGCCTGTAGTTACTAGGATTGCCCTTACACCCTTTCTTGAACAATGGTGTCACATTTGCCACTTTCCAATCCTCAGGCACCTCCCCCACATCTAGGGAAGATTGGAAAATTATGGCAAGCCCTTCTGCTATCTCCTCCCCCATTTCCCTTAGCAACCTGGGATGCAAGCCATCTGGACCAGGTGACCACTTCTAGAAACGAGCATTCCTTGTCCTGAAATTTTTTTATGTCTTTCTGATGTGGCCTGCAGCAGGCCCCATAAGGACTGTTGGTTAGTCAATCACTGCCTGGTGAAAATGAGCGGGGTATGAACGGCAATTCACCCTCTTCCCTTATTAACATTGGTGCAATTTTCCTGCCCCTGCTATTGATCCAGGTCAAGCTCCAACCCCGCCCCCCCCCCACCGCCTCCCCCCCACCCACCCCAGGAAAGCCCTGGAAATCACAGGGCAATGTAAAAGGGGAGAAAGACCTTGCAAAACAGATGTGTTTCCTTTTCCTTGAGTTTTTCACCTGGGGAAATGGGCTTTCTCTGGAGCAAGGTTTGGCAAAACCTAACCTATAGACCACAATTCCTTTGGAACTGTGTGTTACAAATCAGGCTCAGTGAAGATCCTTTTTTCTTGTGCTCAAGTAGCCCTACATTCCCTATAAACTGGAACATGATCTTATGAAAGTGGGCTGCATTCAATGCACCTTCCTCCCATGAGTTGATTTTTCTGGTATGCTCAGGATACCCAGAAGTCTGGGTTTCCCCGAACACTATGGAGTTTTAACTCCATGACATGTGTGTTTTATTTTAAACAGAAATCCATCTGGAAGCCAGCCTGATTGACAGGCTTGGCTGCCTGTTGGGCGGGGAAATCTTGCGGCACAAGGCCCGGAGTAGGTAGGTTTAGTGGTTGTTGGGGGTAGAGATTGCGAGGGGTGGCGGTGGGGTAAACTGTGGTTGGGAGAGTTTGGTGTGATCGTGGAGTGGTTGAAGATTGCGGGGGGGGGGCGTCAGGGAGAGATGAGACCGGGGTCGGAGATTGGGGGGAGAGATTGGGGGGTTTGGGGAGAGAGTCCCTCACCTCACCTCCAACAACAAATGCGAGGAGCTCATGGACTTCTCTGTCACTAAGATTGAGACCATCCGTTCAGCTGCCTCTGTCGCTTTCCTCCCTTCCCCTAAACCTCCGGGCCAAACTTCGTTTTAGGTTCCCCCCTCTGCACTAGCCCTGAACTCGTATCTTTCTCCAGTTTCTCTCCTATCTCCCCTCACGCCCTCTCCGAGCTCATCTTGTCCATGAGACCCACCTCCTGCTCCCACGACAATATTCCCACTAACCTGCTGACCACACAACTTCCCTTCCTGGCCCCCATGTTAGCTGATATTGTTAATGGTTCTCTCTCCTCAGGTACTATCCAATGTTCCCTTTAAGCTGCGTGACCGCACAGCCGCGCAGGGGTCTGGAGGTCCCGCACAGGCCGCTCACCGGCATTTACATTGAAGAAACCGTGCATGCACGAACATTTGAATGGGCAGCGCAGCCAATTAAAGGGACCGCACACCTAAAATAAAAATTAGAGCAAATATTGGTACTGTCCCCCTCCCCATCAAATCTGCCGTCATCAACCCTCTCCTCAACAAACCAACCCTTGACCCCTCTGTCCTTGCAAACTACCACCCCAGCTCCAACCTCCCTTTCCTCTCCAAAGTCCTTGAATGTGCTGTTGCCTCTCAAATCCGTGCCCATCTTTCCCAGAGCTCCATGTTTGCATCCTTACAATCAGGTTTGAGCCCCTGCCACAGTACCGAAATGGCTCTTCCCAAATGACATCCTATGTGACTGTGACCATGGTAAACTATCCCTCCTCATCCTTCTTGACCTGTCTACAGCCTTTGACACGTTTGACCACTCCATCCTCTTCCAAAGCCTATCCTCCGTCATCCAGCTGGGTGGGGCTGCACTCACCTGGTTCCATTCTTATCTATCCAGTCATAGCCAGAGAATCACCTGCAATGGCTTCTCTTCCCACTCCTGCACTATTACCTCTGGAGTCCCCCAAGGATCTATCCTTGGCCCCCCTCCTATTTCTCATCTACATATTGCTCCTCGGTAACATCATCCGAAAACATAAAGTCAGGTTCCACATGTACACTGACGATACCTAGCTCTTCCTCACCACCATCTCTCGACCCCTCTACTGTTTATGATTTATCACACTGTTTGTCCGATATCCAGGACTGGATGAGCAGAAAATCCTCCAAATAAATATTGGGAAGACCGAAGCCATTGTCTTTGGTCCCCGCCACAAACTCTGTTTCCAAGCTACCAACTTCATCCCTCTCCCTGGCAATTGTCTGAGACTGAACCAGACTGTTCGCAACCTTGAGCCCGAGATGCGCTTCCAACCACATAACCGCGCCATCACTAGGACTGCCTATTTCCACCTCCGTAGCATTGCCCGACTCCGCCCCAGCCTCAGCTCATCTGCTGCTGAAACTCTCATCCATGCCTTTTATCCCTCTAGACTTGAATATTTCAACGCTCTCCTGGCCGGCCCCCCATCTTCCACCCTCCATAAACTTGAGCTCATCGAAAACTCTGCTGTCGGTATCCTAACTGGCACCAAGTCCCGTAGTCCCGTTCACCCATCAACCCGTGTTTGCTGACCTACTGTTGGCAACACCTCAATTTAAAAATTCTCATCCTTGTTTTCAAATTCCTCCATTGCCTCTCCCCTCCCTATCTCTGTAACTTCCTCCATCCGTAAAACCCTCCGAGATATCTGCGCTCCTCCAATTCTGGCTTCTTGCGCATCCCCGATTTTACTCGCTGCGCCATTGGTGGCCGTGCCATCAGCTGCTGAGACGCTAAGCTCTGGAATTCCCTCCCTAAACCTCTCTGCCTCTCTGCCTCTCTTTCCTCCTTTAAGACACTTCTTAAAACCTACCTCTATGACCAAGCTTTTAGTTATCTGCCCTCATATCTCCTTATCAACGTTCCTTATAAGCTGCGTGGCCGCTTTTCCTATATTAAAGTTTGCGCACCTGTGAATGGGGCCACGCACACAAAAAAATTACGGGGAACATTGCTCCTTACATGGTTCAATGTCAAATTTTGTTTAGTAACGGTCCTGTGAAGTGCCTTGGGATATTTTACTATGTTAAAGGCACTACATAAATGCAAGTTGTTGTTGTAAAAAGGTAACCAAAGAATGGTGGTATGCCCGACTAATTTAAAAGCCGGTCTTTTGTTTTGATCGTCAAATTGATATAGAAGAACAATAAAATGTTACCTTCATAATGAGTCAAGACTGTCATTCAAATTAGAATTCAAAGTTGTCAGGTAATTCACACTCAAGTAATTCACACTCTTTCAGAAAAAAGCAAAAATGCTAGGGCCTCGCATACAAGCCCTCTTGATAGGACAATTGCAAAGGCCATGGACTATTAAATGTAAGTAGATGACAGCCTGGTGATCATCTGCTTCTATCACTTGGGTGGACTTGGCATCTACTGCCCTTTATTAGGCAATATGGCTATCTCAGTCCTCAATGACATGTGCGTCTGCTTAGTCTAACTCTTTTGTTTTGACAGGGGCTGCATACAGGTAATTGACATGAAGAGGGATGAATCATTTCCTTTTGGAATCTGCAAACCACTTTGTGTATTCCACATCTTCCACCGTACAGAGAAACACAACTAGTCTTCCCAGAAATCAGACACACTGGACCATTTAAAAATTGGCACATTACTACAATAACAACAACAATTTGCATTTATATAGTGCCTTTAATGTAGTAAAATGTCCCAAAAAAACTTCACAGGAGTATTAGCAACAAAATTTGACATTGAGCCGCATATATTAGGACAGCTTGGCCAAAGAGGTAGGTTTTAAGGAGCATCTTAAAAGGGGAGAGAGAGGTAGAGAGGTGTTAGGTTTAGGGAGGGAAGTCCAGAGCTTAGGACCTCAGCAGCTGAAGGCACGGCTGCCAATGGTGGAGCAATTAAAATCGGGGATGCGCAAGAGGCCAGAATTGGAGGAGCGCAGAGATCTCAAAGAGTTGTAGAGCTGGAGGAGGTAACAGAGTTAGAGAGGGACGAGCCCTTGGAGGGTTTTGAATACGAGGATGAGAATTTTAAAATTGCGGCATTGCTGGACTGGCAGCCAATGTAGGTCCACGAGCACAGGCGTGATGGGTGAACGGGACTTAGGATATGGGCAGCAGAATTTTGAGTGAGCTCAAGTTTATGTAGGGTGGAAGCTAAGGTGAGGTGAGAGTGACTGCCCTTGCCATTAAGGCATCATTTGACTGAGTGTGGCATCAAGGAGCCCGAGTAAAATTGAAGTCATTGGAAATCAGGGGGAAAACTCTCAACTGGCTGGAGTCATACCTAACACAAAAGAAAATGGTTCATTGTTGTTGGAGGCCAATCATCACAGCCCCAGGACATTGCTGCAGGAGTTCCTCAGGCAGTGTCCTAGGCCCAAACATCTTCAGCTGCTTCATCAATGACCTTCCCTCCATCTTAATGTCAGAATTGGGGATGATCGCTGATGATTGCACAGTATTCCGTTCCATTCGCAACTCCTCACATAATGAAGCAGTCCATGCATGCATGCAGCAAGACCTGGATGACATTCAGGTTTGGGCTGATAAGTGGCAGGTAACATTCATGCCACATAAGTCCCAGGCAATGACTATCTCTAACAAGCGAGAGTCTAACCACCGCCCCTTGACATTCAAAGGCATAACCATCGCCGAATCCCCCACCATCAACATCTTGGGGGTCACCTTTGACCAGAAACTTAACTGGACCAGCCACATAAATACTGTGGCTACAAGAGCAGGTCAGAGGCTGGGAATTCTGCATCGAGTGTCTCACCTCCTGACTCCACCATCTACAAGGCACAAGTCAAGAGTGTGATGGAATACTCTCCACTTACCTGGATGAATGCAGCTTCAACAACACTCAAGAAGCTCGACACCATCCAGGACAAATCAGCCTGCTTGATTGCCACCGCATCCACCACCTTAAAGATTCACTCCCTCCACCACCAGTGCACTGTGGCTGCAGTGTGTGCCATCTACAAGATGCAGTGCAGCAACTCACCAAGGCTTCTTCGACAGCACCTCCCAAACCCGCGACCTCCACCACCTAGAAGGACAAGGGCAGCAGGCACATGGGAACACCATTACCTGCAAGTTCCCCTCCAAGTCACACACTATCCTGACTTGGAAATATGTCGCCGTTCCTTCATCATCACTGGGTCAAAGTCCTGGAATTCCCTCCCTAACAGCACTAGGTGAGTACCTTCACCACATGGACTGCAGCGGTTCAAGAAGGCAGCTCACCACCATCTTCTCAAGGGCAATTAGGGATGGGTAATAAAAATGCTGGCCTTGGCAGCGACGCCCACATCCCAGGAATGAATAAAAATAAGATGGGAGACTGGCCAAGAAAGCATTGGAATAGTCAAGTCTCGAGGTAACAAAGGCATGGATGAGGGTTTCAGCAGTAGATGAGCTGAGGCAGGGGTGGAGTCAGATGATGTTACGGAGATGAAAATAGGTGTTCTTGGTGTTGGAGCGGATATGTGATTGGAAACTCACTTTGGGGTCAAATACACGGCAAGGTTTCGAATGGTCTGGTTCAGCCTCAGACAGTTGCCAGGGAGAAGGATAAAGTCGGTGGCTAAGGAACGGAGTTGATGGCAGGAACCGAAGACTTCGGTCTTCCCAGTATTTAGTTGGAGGAAATTTCTGCTCATCCAGTACTGGATGTCGGACAAGCAGTGTGATAAATCAGAGATAGCGAAGGGGTCAAGAGAGGTTGTGTTGAGGTAGAGCTGGGTGTCAGCAGCATACATGTGGAACCTGACATTGTGTTTTAGGATGATGTCGCCGAGGAGCAGCATGTAGATGAGAAGTAGGAGTGGGCCAAGAATAGATCCTTGGGGGACACCAGAGGCAACGGTGCGAGAGCAGGAAGAGAAGCCATTGTCGATGATTATTTGGCTACAACTGGATAGATAAGAATTGAACTATCTACAAATTATCAATATAGAATATATATAAAGGTAAATTTGCTCATCCCGCGCTCCCAGTGGGGAGCTGTGCTCAAATGAAGTGCAGGTAAGGGAATTAGGGCTGCAAAAAATTAGTGTCATCTCCAACCTGTACTTCCTTCGAGAGCAGCTCGTAAGCATAATATGGGTGCATTTACTTCAATACATAGAGACTCTTAGGATCTGAAAACCTTCTCTGGATCCATCCACACTGATTATGCTATAATGATAGAGACATAGAAGAACCTTAGAAGTTTGCAGCAAGGAGCTTATTTAATCGATTGGGATGAGTTTTAACTGCACAAATGGGTGGGTTGGGGTCGGGTGAGATGTACACATTTAAAAAATCTCAAAACCAACCCTAACCCACCCACTTCCGGGTTTAACGGAGGCAGGGCAGGGGGCAGGCAAATAACCTGCTCCCAATGGCGGGTTGGCCTTTTAAATATTACAATAAGGCTAGGAGCCTCACATTTAAATTCCCTTACAAGTTTAACCCTGGCCAGCTAGGTTTCCCAGGCCTCAGGAAACCCAGCAGCTCAAGGGAGGTGAGGACAGCTTTGGGGAAAATGTAAGTGCCCTTACAGCACAGCTTGTGGGCCAGGAGGAGCAGAAGTGCTTCCCCCCGGTCCCCCAAGCTTGCCTGCTTCCCTAGGATCAGAACACCACCCCCCCCTCAGACCCCCCATCCACAGATGTCCCCAATCGGGGATCCAACCACCCCCCCACCCCCACCCCGGATCGGACCTCTCCCCGTGGTCAGGGGTCGGACTTTCCTTACGCTCCCACTAGCAGCTGCAGGCTGTGGCTGCGGCCTGCTCCAGAGCACTACCTGCCCAACTGGAAGCCAAGCCTGTCAATTCTGGACGGGGATCCTGCCAAAATAAAAAATATGCACGCTGTGGAGTTAAAACTCAACAGAATGCGAGGCCATTGTCTCTGCTGACTCTTTTCAAAATAACTCAAAACTAGTCCCCTCCCTGCCCTGCTCTCTCCCCACAGCCCTGAATCTGCCTCAGCTTCAAATGTTTTATCTAATCTTCCCTTAGAAGGTCCCTGCCTCAACTGTTCCCTGATCAAATCTTTCCATGCTTTAACAGCTCACTGTATAAAGACATTTCACCCAGTTCTCTCTTCACCCTCTTAGTGACAATTTTAACTCCCCAATCAGAGGAAATAGTCTTTCCCTTTATAATATTAAAAACCTCAGTTAAATCTCCCCTCATTCTTTTTTGTTTCAGTGGAAAAAGTCCCAGTATCTCAAGCCTCTCCTCATATCTATAATTTCTCAACCCTGATAACATTCTGGTGAATCTATGCTGCATGTTCTCTGTGGCTTTAATGTCCTTTCTATAATGGGGCATCTCACCTGCATAGAGTACTCTAATTGTAACCTAACCATTCCCTGTACAAATATATGATCAATTCTTTACTCTTGTACTCCATGCCTTATTTATGAAGCCCAAAATGCCATTGGCCTTTTTATGACTTTATCTACCTGCACTTGCACTTTCAAGGAATTATGTATATTCTCCCTGAGGTCTCTATGTTCCTCCACACCTCCAGTGTCTCACCATTAAATACATATTAAAATTCTTTGCTTTTTCTCCCAAAATGCATTATCTCACACTCCTCCGCGCTAAATTCCATCTGCCACCTGGATGCCCATTTTGCTCTTGTCTATGCCCTCCTGAAATCCTTTACAGTTTGCCAAATCTCCTAACCTGTACTATGTATTTAAAATTGTTGTGGTTCTGTTAGACTCTTGTCCTTGTAGCCACATAGGTATCCCAATTTAAAAGCAAATTATATTTCTGTTTTAAAAGTCCTTCAGAAACATAGCTGTCCATTTAGTGCCATTCACATTACATCAGTATCAACCTGCATTAAGGTTAAAAAAAATCCAGTTTTTATATATACGTGATTTCCACCAGCGGGTCTTTTAGTTTATTCACTAAGCAGCTGAACTATAGAGACCAGGTGGTCTCTGGCTCAACCACTTGTCTGTGAACAGCTAGCTGAATCTGAAGTGCTACAATTGGTTTCTGTATCCCTGGGTTAGAGGTAGGAATACCAACCAA
The DNA here is from genome assembly GCA_030390025.1 of Squalus acanthias. NCBI lineage: Eukaryota > Metazoa > Chordata > Chondrichthyes > Squaliformes > Squalidae > Squalus > Squalus acanthias. Next base: position 88,212,108 of record CM059428.1, on the reverse strand, counting down.
AGATTTTGTTTCTGATCACTTTCCCGCAACCTCTTCTGGAAGTGTGAGAGTGTGGACATTGGCTGGGGACAGGACTTGACTTGGCTTTGATCACCCATGATTGAATAGCTTTCCAACACTCATTGTAACTCTGGCACACCACCAATTTTTCTCCCCTCATTTCTTCACCGACATGTTGAACCAATTAAGCATCACTGCAGTAGGAATGATGAAAGTGACAGGTTTAAGTGGCGTCTACATTTTTATATTTCAACTCAAATATTAGTATGATACATATTTAAGTGACGTTATAAATCAACACAATGGTCTGAAAATAGAAACTGGACGATAACCATGCAGCCTGAGACAACATTTGAAAATTAATTCCATTGCGTTCCAAATGTTTTTTTTGTATAGTAATCTGATTACATTAATCTAATACATATTTGTTTTTAAATCTATGTGACATTGTGTTATATATAAAAGGATATCAGGACAATTTGATTCGGACTGTATCATCTTTTGAATTTCTCTCTTCTTCTGCAGCACAATCAATGTGGAGGGGATTACCTGGAGTTGGGAGTATAGTCAACTTTTGTTATTACAAGCTTGTGAGACCTGGAAAACATTTCTGATTACAACTTAATTTTATCAAGTTTTTAAACTCCCATCAAGGGTTTTAAAGGCACTTCACAAGGGACCATGGGAACGTTTCTTTATAATGGGAGGTTCACAGTAACAGTTTATTATAATGGGATTCTCCTGTACAATCAATGATAAGAATGTCTGATCCTTCCCATGTGGATTTGCACTCAGTGCTTTCCATTAAATAGTCCTTTAAAAGATTATAAATCACTATAGCCTTTAAATTATGCCATGACATATTAATTGTTCACCTGAAATTTCTTTTTCTGATTTTAATGGGGACTTAAACCCATTTATTAGAAACAGGTTGAACATTCGTATGCAAGTGACCCTCATGTCATTTAAGAGATTCTGGTGTAAAGGTTTGTCTGGGCCCATTTCCGGGCCTGGAATCGGCGCTGTGCAGGCTCCAACCGGGAAGCCTGAGGCCGGCCCAGAATTAAGCCTTGGGCCTCATTTCAATAATTTGGACGAGCTGTCGATGCCTGTCACCATCCACAGCTCAGCTCCAAAATGAAGTTTGGGCCACTTGCCTCGCTGGCTGCAATCATCAGGTAAATGTTGGGAAGTGGTGGGGGTGGGGGTGGGGGGGAGGAGAGCAGGAGTGTGGTGGTGGGGGTGGGGGGGAGGCGGGGAGGAGAGCAGGAGTGTGGTGGTGGGGGGGAGGAGGGGGGGAGAGCAGGAGTGTGGGGGTGGGGGTGGGGGGGAGGGCCTGCCATAGCTGGCAGGGGATGTCAGGAGTGCCATGGAGTCAGGAGGAGAACTCCTGCTCCTCCTGGCTCCACACAAATTTAAAAAAAATTACTTACCATTTCAGTGGTCCACTTGTTTTAGGTGTCTGCCCTGGATGCCTGTAAAATGGGCTCAGTGAAGTCCAATTTCTACTCCAAAACATTAGAAGCACATAGCAGGTTTGTCAATGTGTGTAAAGATAAAAGACCTCTGTGACTTTTACAGTAATGGACACATATATTTGATGTGCCTTCTACAAGAGGTCTGCTAGAGGTGTTACATAATTTGAAAATTGACCTCAATTATTGTTTGAAATAATTTCCGTATAAGGATTATTTTATATATGTGCCCATATTGTGGGCTGAATAGTCAAAGTTACATCATGGAAAAAAACACAACCAGTACAAGCCAAAATATCTACAGTACTAATTTATACTTCTTGGTGAATGTTTGCATTCAGCACAATGAAGGATATCAGTATTAGGAAATGCAATTACTAATTCAGTGCCAACTCATGTTGAATTCTGAAATCATATGCTGGGGGCCTGTTCCAATCAAGAACTGGGTTAAGAATATCCAAACTTATATTATGTAGGTATCTTATTCCTGGCAGAAAAAATAAGCTTTAATCCCATTAGTCTGGGCTGGATTCAAGTCCTGGGCCCAAAGGTGAAAGGTGAGTGTGCTAACCCACTGCACCACCCAATTCTATTGAGAAAGTGACATATTAATATGAGGTCAGATTTTAATGGAGCAGTAAAAGAAAGTCCCAGAAGCCAAAATTAATTTCAAAATCAATATTATCCATGATCTAAACATGATTAATTGTTGATGTTAAAGTCCATGAGCTTGAAATTATGCTGTAGATTATTAGCACATGAATGCTTAACGTGTTTCTCTGAAATTCATTTTTCCACTATTTCCACTATTCTATAAGTGGTCCTGGCCTGTTTAAAATAAATGGGTTCATGCCACTGCAAAAATAGCAGAAACAGCTTTCATATGCAAATAGTTCACAGCATTATTTCAGGACCTACATATTTCGGGTGACAGCATTTCCTCCCTGGCTCGATGGGTATATTTGTGGCTTGGTATGTTCATGAGCTGTAGAGATCAAGATAGTGCGACATTCCAACTGTGCTGTGCTGGATTAGTTTGTTTCAGCCAGGGTAGACAAAGTTACCTTATGGTGTATTCATAGCGATGGCAGGGCAGGTGATGTGTTGTAGCTGTAGCATGTGGGAGCTGGTGGACACCAGTGTCATCCAGGGCGAGCACATCTGCAGTAAGTGTCTGCAGCTCGAGGAATTTCGGCTCCGAGTTGATGAGCTGGAGTCCAAGCTGCAGACATTGCGATACATCAGGGAGGGAGAAAGTTACCTGGACACTTTGTTCCAGGAGGCAGTCACACCCCTAGGTTAAATACTTCAGATTTGGCCTGTGGTCAGGGACAGGAATGTGTGACTGCGAGTGAGGCAGGTATGGGGATCCAGGAGGTAGCATTGGAGGAGCCTCAGCCCTTGCACTTGTCCAACAGTTACGAAGTTCTTGCAACCTGTGTGGACAAAGAGCAGGACTTCAGGGAGGATGAGCAAACTGACCACAGCACCGTGGTACAGGGGGCTATTCAAGTGGGGGGAGTAAAAAGGAATGTCGTAGTGGTAGGAGACAGTATGGTTAGGGGGATAGATACTGTTCTCTGCAGCCGAGAGCGTGAGTCCCGAAGGCTGTGTTGCCTGCCTGGTGCCAGGGTTAAGGACATCTCCTCTGGACTGGAGAGGAAATTGGAGTGGGAGGGGAAGGATCCAGTTGTCATGGTCCACATAGGAACCAATGACATAGGTAAGACTAAGAAAGAGGTTCTGCTGAGGGAGTATGAGCAGCTAAGGTCTAAATTAAAAAGCAGAACCACAAAGGTAATAATCTCTGGATTACTACCTGAGCCACGAGCAAATTGGCATAGGGTCAATAAGATCAGAGAGTTGAATGTGTGGCTCAAAGATTGGTGTGGGAGAAATGGATTTCGATTCATGGGGCACTGGCACCAGTACTGGGGAAAGAGGGAGCTGTTCCGTTGGGACGGCCTTCACTTGAACCATGCTGGGACCAGTGTCCTGGCGAATCGAATAACTAGGGCTGTAGATAGAGCTTTAAACTAAATAGTAGGGGGGGAAGGTTCAAGCGAGGGGAAATTTAGAAAGTTAAAGAGAAAGGACAGGGCAATAGTGCAGTGTAGCGATATAGGCAATGAAAACCAGAGTGCGACAGTAAGGGACAGAGCGTACAAACATAAGATTGCACCAGCAAATAAGGTCAGAGTAGGGAAAAATGATAAAAAGACAAAATTAAAGGCTCTTTATCTGAATGCACGCAGCATTCGTAACAAGATAGATGAATTGACGGCACAAATAGAAATAAATGGGTATGATCTGACAGCCATCACAGAGACGTGGTTGCAATGTGACCAAGGCTGGGAACTGAATATTCAGGGGTGTTTGACATTTCGGAAGGATAGACAGAAAGCTCTGTTAATAAAGGATGAGATTAGTACAATAGTGAGAAATGGTCTTGGCTCGGAAGTTACTGATGTAGAATTAATTTGGGTGGAGGTAAGAAATAGTAATGGACAGAAGGCACTGATGGGAGTAGTCTATTGGCCCCCTAGCTACACTATAGGACAGAGTATAAATCAATAAATAATGGGGGCTTGTAAGAAAGGTACTGCAATAATCATGGGCGATTTTAATCTTCATATAGATTAGACAAATCAAATTGCAAAAGCAACCTTGAGGACGAGTTCATAGAGTGTATTTGGGACAGTTTCTTGGAACAATACATTGTGGAACCGACCAGGGAACAGGCTATTTTAGATCTGGTAATGTGTAATGAAACAGGATTAATTAATGATCTCATAGTAAAGGATCCTCTGGGGAAGAGTGATCATAACATGATAGAATTCCACATTCAGTTTGAAGGTGAGAAACTTGGGTCTGAAACTAGAGTATTAAACTTAAATAAAGGCAATTACAAAGGTATGAGGAGAGAGTTGGCTAAAGTGGACTGGGAAAATAGATTAGAAGGTAAGATGGTAGAAAAGCAGTGGCAGACATTTAAAGATATATTTCATGACTCTCAACAAAGATATATTTCAGTGAGAAAAAAAGACTCGAAGAGAAGGATCAACCAACTATGGCTAACCAAGGAAGTAAGGATGGTATCAAATTGAAAGAAAAGACATACAATGTTGCAAAGATTAGTGGTAGGCCAGAAGATTGGGAACATTTTAGAAACCAGCAAAGGATGACAAAAAAAATAATAAAGAGGGAGAAAATAGATTGAGAGTAAACTAGCAAGAAATATAAAAACTGACAGTAAGAGCTTCTACAAGTATCTAAAAATGAAGAGACTAGCTAAAGTAAACGTTGGTCCCTTAGAGGTCGAGACTGGGGAAATAATAATGGGAAACAAGGAAATGGCAGAAGCATTGAACAAATATTTTGTAACTGTCTTCACAGTAGAGGACACTAAAAACATCAGAGTAATAGTAGAAAATCAAGGGGCAAAAGGGAGGGAGGAACTTAAAACAATCACTATCACGAGTGAAAAAGTGCGAGGCAAACTTATGGGTCTAAAGGCTAACAAGTCCTCTGGACCTGATGGCCTGCATCCTAGGGTCATAAAAGAAGTGGCTACAGAGATAGTGGATGCATTGGTTGCAATCTTCCAAAATTCCCTTGACTCTAGAAAAGTCACAGCGGATTGGAAAACCGCAAATATAACGCCCTTATTCAAAAAAGGAGGGAGACAGAAAGCAGGAAACTATAGGTCAGTTAGCCTAACATCTGTCATTGGCAAAATGCTCGAATGCATTATTAAGTAAGTAGTAACAGGGCATTTCGAAAATCATAATGCAATCAAACAGAGTCAACATGGTTTTATGAAAGGGAAATCGTGTTTGACAAATCTATTAGAGTTCTTTGAGGAGGCAACGAGCAGGGTGGATAAAGGGGAACCAGTAGATGTAGTGTATTTGGATTTCCAAAAAGCATTCGACAAGGTGCCATATGAAAGGTTACTGCTTAAGATAAGAGCTCAAGGTGTTGGGGGTAATATATTAGATTGGATAGAGGATTGGTTAACTAACAGAAAACAGAGAGTCGGGATAAATGGGTCATATTCAGGATGACAATCCGTAACTAGTGGAGTGCCACAGGGATCAGTGCTGGGGCCTCAACTATTTTCAATCTATATTAATGACTTGGATGAAAGAAGCGAGTGTATTGTAGTTCAGAGTTATCACTTTCACACAGAAGCTGAGGCCAAATCAGAGTCCAAGGAGACAGGGAGAGAGATGGAGCCAGTTAAAAATGGCCAACGGGGGAGCCCGACCGTAACTTGAGCAGTGCAGGAAGAATCTGGCTGTAGTTACCAGGTGAAAATCAGTGGGGTATAGCAATACTACTAGTTACAGATAGGATACTGGGGCACCTATTACATCAGTTACATCTAGATTATCAGTGAATTGTTGTATTACTGTTGGCTATGAGGGAATTTGAGTGTTACCATTATTACTATTGGTTATCAGTGCAATTTCAGTGAGTTACTATTAGTTACTGGTAGACTCAAAGTTCCTCCACTCTAGTTTCCTGACACAAATCCCTCCCTGCTACCCCACTCTTCCCCGCCCTCAGTCTTCCTTCTTTACCTGCTTGCTTGTAACTTCTCACAAAACTACTGATGAGAAAATATACTCAACTACAGGAGACCCAAACTTTATAAGGTAAATCCAAAAACATTAACAAATGTCATGTGGTCAGCCATCATGTGATAAATCATAGAATCATAGAATGGTTACAGCACAGAAAGAGGCCATTCGGCCCATCAAGCCCATGCCAGCTCTCTGCAAGAGCACTTCAGCTAGTCCCACTCCCCCGCCCTTTCCCCGTAGTCCTGCAATTTTCTTTCCTTTTGAAAGCCACGATTGAATCTGCCTCCATCACCCTTTCAGGCAGTGAATTCCAGATCCTAACCATTCACTGCGTAAAAAGTTCTTCCCCATGTCGCCTTTGGTTCTTCTGCCAATCACCTTAAATCTGTGTCCTCTGGTTCTCGACCCTTCCGCCAATGGGAACAGTTTCTCTCTATCTACTCTGTATAGACCCCTCATGATTTTGAGCACCTCTATCAATTCTCCTTTTAACCTTCTCTGCTCTAAGGAGAACAACCCCAGCTTCTCCAGTCTATCCACATAACTGAAGTCCCTCATCCCTGGAACAATTCTTGTAAATCTTTTCTGCACCCTCTCTATGGCCCTCACATCCTTCCTAAAGTGCGGTGCCCAGAATTGGACACAATACTCCAGTTGAGGCCAAGCCAATGTTTTATAAAGGTTCATCATAACTTCCTTGCTTTTGTACTCTATGGGGGAAAAATTCAGTTGGTTTGCGCCTCCCGTTAGCACCTTAAGAGGGCGTTAATGGGGCGCAAAGCAACTAGCGCCCGGGCGCAGTGATATCTGCGCCTCTCGCGAAATTGACCAGACATTTTGCGGCGGCGCTAAACACTACCACCACGATCTCCTGCGCCGGCAGATCGTGATGTCAGTCGAGTGCGTAACGCCCCTGCTAGCAACGACAGGTTGAGGGGAGCGTTTTGCAGTCAGGAAGGGACTAGGGGAGCGCTATTTAAAGGCAAACGCATCCTGCCTTTTTTTGTTGGTGACATTTTTGCACCACGCAGAGAGAAAGAGAAGACTTCTGGAGAGATTCAGCGCTGTGTGAAGGAGTTTTGGGTACTGAGCAGCACTTTGCAGGTTCATTTTGATTTGCCCTTCCTTGCATCTATTTAGAAGAGACTGTGGGGGCTGCACTCTGAGCTCTTTCCCTGGGCCTCTCCATTGTTCTTTCCAGCAGATTTGATGTACAGGTCTCTCCAGGCCGAGATTCAAGGCTGCAATGAGCAGGATGTGGATGGAGAGCAAGATCAACCCTCCCCTTTAAGAACTGGTCGGCACCATTGTGTCTGTGTTCCATTGCTGACTGACATCACATGAGCTTCGCCAGCGCTCTGAGGTAGCGCCTCGCTCCTCGGCCTTTGCACCTTAAGACAGGTGTGTAGCACCTGATTTAGCGCTCCAATCACCTCCAGGGGCGATAAAAGCCAAGTTTGCAGTCGGAGGTGATAATTAGCGCCAGGCACTAAACTTTGCGTACAGCCGATAATTGCGCCCCAAATGGGGCGATACTGAATTTTTCCCCCTATGCCTCTATTTATGAAGCTGAGGATCCCGTACGCTTTTTTAATCGCTTTCTCAACCTGCCCTGCCACCTTCAACGATTTGTGCACATATACCCCCCAAGTCTCTCTGTTCATGCACCCCCTTTAATTTATATTGCCTCTCCTTGTTCTTCCTACCAAAGTGTATCACTTTGCACTTTTCTGCGTTAAATTTCATCTGCCACGTGTCCGCCCATTTCACCAGCCTGTCCATGTCATCTTGAGGTCTATCACTATCCTCTTCACTGTTCACTATACTTCCAAGTTTTGTGTCATCTGCAAATTTTGAAATTGTGGCCTGTACACCCAAGTCCAAGTCATTAATATATATCAAGAAAAGCAGTGGTCCTCGTACCGACCCCTGGGGAACACCACTGTATACCTCCCTCCAGTCCAAAAAACAACCGTTCACCACTACTCTTTGTTTCCTATCACTTAGCCAATTTCATATCCATGCTGCCACTGTCCCTTTTATTCCACGGGCTTCCACTTTGCTGGCAAACCTATTATTTGGCACTTTATCAAACGCCTTTTGGAAGTCCATGTACACCACATGAACCGCATTGCCCTCATCAACCCTCTCTGCTACCTTATCAAAAAACCCCATCAAGTTAGTTAAACACGATTTGCCTTTGACAAATCCGTGCTGGCTTTCCTTAATTAATCCACACTTGTCCAACTGACTGTTAATTTTGTCCCAGATTATCGTTTGTAAAAACTTCCCCACTAGCGAGGTTAAACATTTGCAGTTCTCCAGTCCTCTGGCAACACCCCTGTATCTAAGGAGGATTGGAAGATTATGGCCAGTAGCTCCGCAATTTCCACCCTTTCCTCGCTCAGCATCCTAGGATGCATCCTATCCAGTCCTGGTGACTTATCTACTTTAAGTACAGCCAGCCTTTCTAGTACCTCCTCTTTGTCAATTTTTATCCCATCCAGTATCTCAACTACCTCCTCTTTCACTATGACTTTGGCAGCATCTTCTTCCTTGGTAAAGACAGATGCAAAGTGCTCATTTAGCACGTCAGCCATGCCCTCTGCCTCCATGCGTAGGTCTCCTTTTTGGTCCCTAATCTGCCTCCACCCCTCCTCTTACTACCCGTTTATTATTTATATGCTGAGAAAACTTTGGATTCCTTTTCATGTTAGCTGCCAATCTATTCTCATACCCTCTCTTTGCCCCTCTTATTTCCTTTTTCACTTCCCCTCTGAACTTTCTATATTCAGCTTGGTTCTCACTTGTATTCTCAACCTGGCATCTGCCATACGCCCCCTTTTTCTGCTTCATCTTACTCTCTATCTCTTTCGTCATCCAGGGAGCTCTGACTTTGGTTGCCCTACCTTTCCCCCTCGTGGGAATGTACCTCGACTGTACCCGAGCCATCTCCGCTTTAAAGGCAGCCCATTGTTCAATTACAGTTTTGCTTGCCAAGCTTTGATTCCAATTTACCCGGGCCAGATCCGTTCTCAACCCACTGACATTGGCCTTCCTCCAATTAAGTATTTTTACTCTAGATTGCTCCTTGTCTTTTTCCATAGCTAATCTAAACCTTATGATACTATGAGCACTGTTTCCTAAATGTTCACCTAATGACACTTGCTCCACTTGACCCACCTTATTCCCCAGAACCTGATCCAGCAATGCCTTCTTCCTCGTTGGGCCGGAAACACACTGATCAAGAAAGTTCTCCTGAACACACTTCAGAAATTCTTCCCCCTCACTGCCCTTTACCCTATTACTATCCCAGTCTATATTAGGAAAATTGAAGTCCCCCATTATCTCTACTTTATCGTTCTTGCACCTCTCTATAATTTCCCTTCAAATTTGCTCCTCTATATCCTACCCACTAGTTGGTGGCCTATAGAATACACCTAGTAGTGTAATGGCACCTCTATTGTTTCTTAACTCTAACCAAATAGATTCTGTCCTTGATGCCTCCAGGACATACTCTCTCTCCAGCACTGTAATATTCTCCTTAATCAATACTGTCACCCCACCTCCTTTCCTTCTTTCTCTATCTTTCCTAAACACCTTATATCAAGGAATATTTAGTACCCAATCCTGCCCTTTTTTTGAGCCAGGTCTCCGTTATCGCCATGACATCATATTCCCATGTGACTATTTGTGCCTGCAGCTCACCAATCTTATTTACCAAGGTTTGTACGTTTACACACATGCACTGTGAACCTATTTTAGACCTTCTTGTATTCTCTCTTAGTCTGACCCTACCTAATACCATACTATTTCTTACTCTAGTGCTATCTGTCTCTCCCAATCCTTTGTGCACCTTGTCTCTCCTTTCTAATGCTACAATCTGATGCCCATCCCCCTGCCAAATTAATTTAAACCCTCCCCAATAGCACTAGCAAACCCCCCCATGAGGATATTGGTCCCGGCTCTGTTGAGGTGCAACCCGTCCGGCTTGTACAGGTCCCATCTCCCCCAGAACTGGTCCCAATGTCCCAGGAATCTAAAGCCCTCCCTCCTGCACCACCTCTCCAGCCATGCATTCATATGCTCTATCCTCCTATTTCTATACACACTAGCTCATGGCACCAGGAGTAATACAGAGATTACTACCTTTGAGGCCCTGCTTTTTAATCTCTTTCCTAGCTCCCTAAAATCTGTCTGCAGGACCTCAGCCCTCTTTCTACCTATGTCGTTGCTACCGATATGGACCACGACCTCTGGCTGTTCCACCTCCCCCCTCAGAATATCCTGCAGCCGTTGGGTGACATGCTTGACCCTGGCACCGGGGAGGCAACATACCATCCTGGAATCATGTCTGAAGCCGCAGAAATACCTGTCTGTTTCCCTAACTATTGTATCTCCTATCATTATTGCTTTCCCGATCTTCCTCCTCCCCCCTGTACAGATGAGCCACCCGTGGTACCGTGGACTTGGCTCTGGCTGTATGCCCCAGAGAAACTATCGCCCTCACCCATATACCGGTTAGAGAGTGAGATGCACTCAGGGGACTCCTGCACTACCTGGCTGGTCCTCCTTGTCTGTCTGGCAGTCACGCATTCTCTCGTTGCCTACACACTCATACGCTGCGGGGTGACCACTTCCTGAAACGCGCTATCCGCGTAGCTCTCAGCCTCACTGATGCACCACAGTGACGTCAGCTGCTGCTCAAGCTCCGAAACCCAGAGCTCAAGCTCCTCCCGCTGATGACTCTTTCTGCACATGTGGATGTCCACAACACGGGAAGCATCCTGGAGTTCCCACATGACACAAGATGTGCATTCCACGGGAGTGAGGTGCCCTGTCATGCCTCTACTTAATAGACTATTAACTAACGTAAAAGAAATAAACTCAAGACTTTAAAAAAAATCAACAGCTACTCACCAATTTTTTTCTTTTCAGTTCCTTCCTGTGTGCTGACATCACTTACCTCACTCCCTGACACTTGCGCTCCTTCCAGGCTCTGGGCCTACCTTTATCTCCGGCCACTCCTCTCGCTTTCTCTTCCTTCCCCTTCTGCTCTGAGTTCCCACTCTCTCCAAATTCCCAACTTTAGCACTCTGTTTAGAAGCACTCCGTTTGGATCACTCTGTGCAGACCACTCTTTAGGAATAGCTCTAGCAATTTGACAATCCTAATCTGAAGCCATTTAGAGTCAATATTAAATTCCTGCAATTGATATTACGGGGTGGTAACAGACTCAAAATGGGATCAATAGGACTTTATCGGGACTTAGCTCTGGCTGGCTTTAGCAACTGCTTGTTTCAGTTTGTAAGCCCCTTTCAATATGCAAATCATACATAGGGCCCCGATTGCCATTTTAGGAGATAACGGGTCAGAACATGCGCCGTGCACTATTCACCCAGTTTTACTGGCGATAGAGCTGAAGAGGCCCCAGAACGGTAAGTTTTAAATTATTTTTGTAGGGCCCTTCTTCTTCGGCAGTCCCTCGGAACCGAGGATGACTTGCTTCCACATTAAAAATGAGTTTGCAGGTGACTGATGAGTCCAATGCGGGACCTACAGTCTCTGTCACAGGTGGGGCAGACGGTGGTTGAAGGGGCAGGTGGGTGGGGTGCTTGGGTTGACGTGCGCTCCTTGCGCTGCCTACGCTTGGCTTCCGCTTGCTCCCGGCGAAGAGAATCGAGGTGTTCGGCGCCTTCCCGGATGCTTCTCCTCCACTTTGTGCGGTATTGGGCCAGGGATTCCCAGGTGTCGGTGGGGATGTTGCACTTTTTCAAGGAGGCTTTGAGGGGTGTCCTTGAAGCGTTTCCTCTGCCCACCTGGGGCTCTCTTGCCGTGCCGGAGCTCCAAGTAGAGCGCTTGTTTTGGGAGTCTCGTACCGGGCATGCGGACAATGTGACCCATCCATCGGAGCTGATCGAGCGTGGTCAAAGCTTCGATGCTGGGGATGTTGGCCTGAGCAAGAACACTGACATTGGTGCGCCTATCCTGCCAATGGATTTGCAGGATCTTGCAGAGGCAGCGTTGGTGGTACCTCTCCAGTGCTTTGAAGTGCCTGCATTACATGGTCCATGTCTCTGAGGCATACAGCAGGGCAGGTATCACTGCTGCTCTGTAGACCATGAGCTTAGTGCCGGGTTTGAAGTCCTGGTCTTCAAACACTCTCTTCTCCAGGCGACCGAAGGCTGCACTGGCACACTGAAGGCGGTGTTGGACTTCGTCGTCGACGTCTGCCCTTGTTGACAGTAGGCTCCCGAGGTATGGAAAGTGGTCACGTTGTCCAAGGCCTTATCGTGGATTTTGATAATCGGGGGGCAGTACTGTGTGGTGGGGGCAGGTTGGTAGAGGACCTTTGTCTTACGGATGTTTAGTGTAAGGCCCATGCTCTCGTACGCTTTGGTGAAGGTGTTGACGATGGTTTGGAGTTCGACCTCCGAGTGAGCGCAGACACAAGCGTCGTCTGCATACTGTAATTCGACGACAGAGGATGGGACAACCTTGGATCTGGACTGGAGGCGACGGAGATTGAACAGTCTCCTGTTTGTTCTGTAAATTAGCTCCACTCCAGCGGGGAGTTTACTGAGGGTGAGATGGAGCATTGCAGCAAGGAAGATCGAGAAGAGCGTTGGTGCAATGACACAGCCTTGCTTGACCCCGGTTCGTACGTGAATTGGGTCTGTAGTGGAACCGTTGGTCAGGATCACGGCTTGCATGTCATCGTGAAGCTGGCGGAGGATGGTGACAAACTTTTGAGGGCAGCCGAATTTGTGGAGGACACTCCATAATCCATCACGGTTGACAGTGTCGAAGGCCTTTGTGAGATCAAAGAAGGCCATGTACAACGGTTGGTGCTGTTTCCTGCATTTCTCTTGTAATTGATGCGCGGTGAAGATCATATCCATTGTGCCCCTTAGTGGGCGGAAACCGCATTGCGACTCTGGGAGGAGCTCTTTGGCCACTGGGAGAAGGCGATTGAGGAGGATTCTTGTGATGACTTTCCCTGTGGTAGACAGCAGGGAAACTCCTCTGTAATTACCACAATTGGACTTGTCACCTTTCTTGAAGATGGTCACAATTACGGCATCTCTGAGATCCCCTGGCATGCTCTCCTCCTTCCATATAAGAGTAATGAGTTCATGAATTCGCGCCAGTAGTGTAGGGCCAGGAGCAGCATAAGTGCCCCTCTGGGCCCCACACCTCTCTGCGACTGCGATAATACCCCCACTCCCTGGAATGATCTTGCTGCCAGCAGGGCCAGCCCTCTGGGCCGCCCGATCTCACGACGGCCTGAATCCAGCAAGCTGCTTCGGGATCTCCTTTGTGCCCAGCAGCTCGCTAGTTCCATTTAAATGAGGCTTGGGCCTCAAAATGGCTCCACCCTTTGTTTGCCAGAACCCGGGGGGTGGTGGAGGGGGGGTGGTGTGAGTTGGGGTAGTGGGGGCAGGGGGGTGGTGGTGGGGGTAGGGGTGGCGGAGGGGAGGTGTGAGTTGGGGTGGGGGGGGTGGGGGTGGGGGTGGGGGTGGTGGGGGGGAGGTGTGAGTTGGGGTGGGGGGGTGGGGGTGGCGGGGGGGAGGTGTGAGTTGGGGTGGGGGTGTGGTGGGGGGGAGGTGTGAGTTGGGGTAGTGGTGGGGGTGTGGTGGGGGTGGCGGGAGTTAGGTGTGAGTTGGGGTGGGGGGGTGGTGGGGGTGGCGAGGGGGAGGTGTGAGTTGGGGTGGTGGGGGGGATGGTGGGTGAGGTGGTGTGTGTTGGGGTGGGGGCTTGGTGGGGGTGGCGGGGGGGTGGTGTGAGTTGGGGTGGGGGGGTGGTGGGGGTGGCGGGGGGGTGGTGTGAGTTGGGGTGGGGGGTTGGTGGGGGTGGGGGTGGTGGGGGGGTGGTGGGTGAGGTGGTGTGAGTTGGGGTGGTGGGGTGGTGGGTGAGGTGGTGTGAGTTGGGGTGGGGGGGTGGTGGGTGAGGTGGTGTGAGTTGGGGTGGTGGGGGTGCTGGTGTGAGTTGGGGTGGTGGGGGGTGCTGGTGTGAGTTGGGGTGGTGGGGGGGGGTGGTGGGGGTGGCGGGGAGGGTTGGGGGGTGGTGTGCTTGGCTGCCTGCATGCTCCGCCAGTTGCCACCCCCCCACAAAAAGTTAAAATCGAACCTATGATGTCATGAGTGCATTTAGCCAACTGTGAGCAGTCAGTAGGTAGCTGCAGCACATCCATAGGCTTTACCTTAAATTGAATGCTGGAGGTCTGACATCTGGGGAAGTGTAAAATTCTCATTGCTTACTGCTGCGCAAAGTCCAATCTTTCCGTCAAGTCTCAACAATAAGTTTTCTTGCAAAGTTTCTCAATATGGCCTTATTATGGGTCAGATATATACCAGCAGCAAGATTATGGGCATATAGGACAAATGTCTGTCTGGATTTTAGTCTCGGACAATCTTGTTGTGAAGTATTTTTAAGTAGCAGTGGTGTTTTCTTGAGCACCCTTACCCATATGTTCAGTTAAGACGTCATGCTGCAGCACTGTTCTTTAAACACTTTTCAGTTCTGGTTACACTTTGTAGCTTTTAAAGTACACATGCATTTTTTTATTGTATACAATCTGTCAGATTAATACTCTATTGATAAATATTGTGAAAGTGAATTATAGAAAGAAAATTAAATGTTCTCGGGTTCCCTGATTAAACATTCTATACATATATTTTCAGCATAAATCATGTTGTAAAGGGCTAATTAAAAACAGATCACTATGTGTAAACTGAGTAAATATTTACTGGAATGTGCGTATATGAGCTAAATCACGACAGACCAGCAATTGCTTGGTCATTATCGGGCTTGCATATAACATGCCAGTAAGCAACAAATTTGAACTTGGTTAAAAACAAATGTGTCCATGGAATTTACAAGGAATTTGTTAATATCAAGTTTTCACAAAAAGTGGATTTGCCAGTATGGCAGTCAGTTCCAGTTAAGTGTTTTGCTACATCTGTGCTTTCTTATCCGCTGAGTGTATGGTACAGAACTGTGCTGTAATGAAGTGGGCAGCATTAGACAAGAGCTACGCAAAAGGTTAATGAAAAGACCAGAGCTGCTTAATTGTTTGCAGATGAGGCCACAATGAAACATATGACTTTGTGATCAACACATTACTGAGTATTGCACACAGCAATAGCAAGTGCCATAGTTTACATCACAGGTCACTCGAAAAAAAGAAGTGGGCTCTAACCCCGTGTCCTTGGACCGATAACCCTAATGATCCTATGTCAGCTGACCTCTTGTCCTGAAGCTTTTCCAGGAAGAGCAACAGGAACAAGGATGACACATGCCAAGTGACCCTAAACTGGTGAGGTGACCATAATGCCTTGCTTGGGCCCTGGGGACTACACAGAGCCTGTGGCATCTTGATGGGACCCCTTCATGCTGACTTGTCACAGGAACACCCACAGTATTGGCCAGACTCTTTGGCTGGACTTATGGGTGACCTTTAACACAAGGGCAGGCTGTTTTCCTTCCCCTTCCAGGCTAAAATTTGACCACCTCCAGCGTCATAGGACAACCCTGAGTTTGCACATTAGTTCTTGTCAACCTGGTTAGATATTGAATACCAGACTGAGTGTAAAGAATCTTCTCATTATACACCCCAAACAATTTGCCCTCTCAAGCCTCGTTAAAATACTTGATCTATTTTCAGGAAACGTGCAGCTTACTGATCCACTGGTCTGAACAATAATAGTAACCAGCACTCCATTATTTATCAAACACAGGGAAACTGTTAGCACAATCCTAATGACATGTCCCCTCTGTTTTCTCAGTCCATGCGCTATCAGAGTACGGCTGTTGAGTGATGAATTAAAATGAGGCCTGGCAGTGTTGTTTGAATAATAATGTCTGCACCGGTGATAACGTATGCCACTGAAGCAGGTTTAAAGAAGAGTCATAATGAGTATTGGGGCTGATTGGCGCACAAGATAACAGAATCATTATTTTAATCCTTTCCTGGTGCATGGACTTAATAATACCAGGTACAAGTTGATGCAGCTGCAGCACTGTGCCACTGTTTTTTGTTCAAGAGCAACATTTTCACATAAAAAGGCTCAAGTGCCCAAAGGGACAAAATTATAACAGCACATCATCCTTTTAAAGTATATTTTTATGTGTTCTCCATCAATTCCGCAACTCTGGGGAAAAACAATCCCTGTGGTTACTGCAGCTGTTCTTCCCCTCACAAGAATGATGAGGTTTTGATGATGTTAAACGGCACAAGTCACATTCTGGTGTGATTTGCGTACAATTTTTGTGTCACTTGATGCTGTGGCACCAACAAATGAAATGCAGCCTACATATTGTTTTCTCCAGGAACAGAAAATCTGTTGTGTTTATGCTCCTGATATATCAGACAGTCACATCTAATATAAATTGTCTGTGATCAAAGTGGCTGAGTATTTTTAGCAAGACATCAATAAACCGAGAGTCTGAGTTGGAAGTTCAATATTATTCTGTCTGCTTCCCTTTCAAAGAAATAACAAAATGAAGGCATGTGATGCTTGCAGTGAAGAATAAACTAGAAAAGACCATCAGTTTAAAAAGATAAACCTGTGACCATCTTAAGTTCGATAGATTTTTTGGGCACTAAGGGAATTAAGGGATATGGGGATAGGGCGGGAAAGTGGAGTTGAGGTAGAAGATCAGCCATGATCATGTGGCTTACTCCTGCTCCTATTTCTTATGTTCTTACGTTCTTTGAATATTGCACTATACATTATTGGAGATAGGGCTGACAGGTTCTAAATTTTGATCATTAGCAAATTCCACAGCGATAGCTGTTGTGTACAATTCACTGACATTCCCTTACCTCACTGCTTTTTCTCCTGGCTTAATCTAGCCGGTAAACTACATAATGTGTAGTCTCCACACCTATCAATCTTAGCTGAGCCAGCCATCCTTTCTGATTATTCCATTATTATTTTTATTCCGAGGTAACATTTTTTTTAATTTGATGAATTATATTACAAAATATGGATAAGGAATGACAACTAATATCATGGTATAATATATCGGGTGTAACTTCCTCCTGTGTGAGTGTTGATATAATCTGAAGCATCACAGGGCTTGATTACATCCAAGATTTCCACCTCCTCCCAACCCAGGCATAATCTGCCAATTTAGCCAGATTTAAGGGTAGAAGTTACAGCTGGCAACAAGCGTGGACAAACAACACATTTGTATGTCATTCTTCTGTCTGGTGTTTTAATTTGGGCATTAAGGGGGTGATTTTGCCAATGGGGAGCTTTTGGAGGCGGGACTCCCACTTGTCGGGTTTCAGTCCCACCTCCAACAACTTCTGGCCAACCCACGCTATTTTCCCTTGATTGACCTTGTTAAGCCCGCCCAGCGGGTTTAGCAGGCCAATTAAGGGAAAGCTGGTTGCAGAGAACGTCAACGTATGACGTTTCATCTGTCAAAAATCTTTGACAGATGAATTGTCATCGTTTGACAGCTCTGTGAAGCTGTCAAACAGTGACATTCTCTGTAAATTGATGAGGTCTTGAATTCAAGACCTCATCTAACATCTTTCTTTTGCAGAAATGAGATGGTTGTTGCATCTGAGAATGGAACAGCCATCTGTCATCTCCAACGCGGAGGTGCGAGACTCTCCGCATACACGCTGACTGAAGCCTGCAGGAAGAAACAAAGGTAAGTAGACTTTTAATAACACTTTCCACTTACCTCAGATACTCACCTCTCCACTCTTGCACCCATCACTTACCTTCACAGCACACTTTTGCACCCGCAGACCCACTACTCGCCTCGCTGACCTGGCGGGTTTTGGAGCCTTCGGGAAGCCCGCACTTGTGAGGGCAAAAACGGGATAATCCTATTTTCTGCCTCCAAGGAGAAGGGACCCGGCATGGACGGCTACCCACCTCCTGGGAAGATGGTATGGAGGCGGGTTGGGCACCCACCCCCAAATTCTGCCATTTTCCCGGCAGTCCCGCCTCCATACCCGCCTCCCCAGGGCTGGCAAGATCGCGCCCTTTGTGTGTTAATAGCTCCATGATAAAAAAGGAGAGAGGAATTTCATATGACTGTGTTAAAGGTTCACCTGTTATCACTAACAATAATTTCTACCCTTCCATTATGTATAAACCATCAAGCTGCGTCAATGTGACGGTCCATATATGAAATGAACAGTTGCACGGTGTCCACATCGGAAGTGATCATTTCTCTCATAGCTTTTGAGCTAACAACAGTTTACATTTCTACAGTGTTCCTCATATACAGAATGGTGTTTCAGAGTGTCTTGGAGGGCACATGACACAAATGGAGACTGGACAGGAGATAGATGTGGAAACAGAAAAGTTGGGGGAAGGGTGGAAGCAAGGCCAAAGTGAAAGTTTCTTAGAAGCTTTCAAAAGCAGGGAGGGAGGTGGTTTGGCAGAGGTGTTCAGAGAGTTCCAGAGGGCAGGAGCGTAATGACCAGAAGAGTGGTGGCTGACACTGGATCAGACAGCGAGAATTGAATCAGTGTTGGCAGAACAGAGGGAGGTAGAGATTAGGATCTTGAAATTAATTTGCAGGGGCACCAGTTACTAGTGGAGTTCATTAAAGGTACTATATAATTGCAAGTTTTTGTTGTTGTTGAGTAGGGATATATTTTGAATGAGTTGTAATTTGTGCAGAGTGGGGGCCCACAAAGAGAGCATTGGAGAGTCGAACATCAAGGTCATACCATAAACATGGCTTAATCACTCTGGATAGGAATGGGAGGAATTTCTGTTCTGCTTGTTTCCAGTTCTAGCCCGTTTTCTCCCATCCTTTCACAAATCAACTTAGATTAATTCCCTTGCTCAAAGAGAAAGTACTTTATTCAACAAGAGATTATTGTTGATTAAAGTACCGATAGATCTTGAAATTATCTTTCTTTGGTCAAGGAAGAGTTTGAGGTTCCCCCAATTTGTCAGTTGTTATGTACACAGTCCACTGTGGAACTAAGTAATATGGAGCAGGAGGGTCCTAGTTGGATCATTGGTTTGTGGTTAGCTGATCTTTGCTTCCGATTGAGTTGCTACAATTGGCCTCAGCACCCCTGGACGATGGAGGAGATAAATCACCCAGGGTTCCCACTTCTGATCACCAGCCAGTGATTCCTTCTGGAAGTGTGCATGTGTGCATGCTGGATGAAACAGGATCAAGCTTGAATGTGATGCCCTCCCAGAGTCCAATAGGCAGAGTGCCTACCCTCACTATCTGGGCTCCCACATGAAGAATGTGACTTGGGAAAGGTATGGGATGGTAGTTGACTCCCGTGAACCATATCCTATCATGGGTCAGTGACTTTGGGTAGAGCACTGAAATAAAGAGTTTCAAAGCTGAAAAATATAGCAGTAATTATGACAAACTGTGATTGTTGTAATGAATTGGTATGAAGTTTAATAGGTGCTGTGTACTCCCAAATCTGGCAAGAGTCACCCATTAGCAAAATTGAACAGGGCTCATTTTGTCCTGTTTTATTTTTATTTTCTGTAGGTTTGGGAAACCTATTAAATACCATTAGGGGTGGAAGTAAAGAAAAGAAAAAGCCTAGCGGGTTCTGAGCGGCTCATAACTATGTCATCAGTTACAAATGCTCTCTTTAATTTTCTCATGGGGAAGTAGTAGAACCAAAAATGATACCTCCTGTTGCCTTTTACTATTACAAATTACAATCATGCTAAACTTTTGCTTAATTCTACTGTGCAGTGAAGGAAATCGTTTTTAAATCTTTTTTGCTTGATGTCTCATTGAATTACTGTGATACACAATCATACCTGTTAAACTAATCTACCGTATGACAAAGTATATTATGTATGGTAATTGGCGCATAAAGTGGAAGGTAGGATTCCCAGTGCATACATGCTGAATATATTATGAAATGGGTTCTGATTTTATTTTTATTTTTTGAAAGGGGCTTGATTTAAAAGTGTTTATCAGTTTCTCGTGCTTGTTTTATTCAATCCAACTCAGTGCCATCTGAACAGATGCAATAGTTTAATTTAAATGAACTTTCAGCTCTTGTTTCCATTTAGTCTTTCATTCATCATACAATTGGGACTTCATATCCAATGACCTAGCAAAGTCTAGAGGTATGTGCTGCTGTTTGAGTACTACTTGTACTACAATTTATGACACAGGAGGAGGAAGGTTCAGTCCAGCTCCATGGAAGTGTTGACGAATGCAGTGTTAGCCAGTTATGAGAGCAGATTGGGAGAACTCCATTGCCGAGAGCATCCCACCCTCCAAGCTCAAAGATGAAGCAATCGGTGGAGGGAGGGGAAACAATTTGCGTCTAAATGGGGTAAAATATATATTTGAAAAGACTAAATGATGGAACCTCATTGGCAGAATGGCTAGAATGTTATCCATCCTCATCTGGGACCTGGGTTTTGAACCAGCTCAAAATAGAAGGGTGAAAATCTCTCAGTGACAGCGGTAATAATCTTGTGAAATGAGCTGAGGCAATGTCACTTCACTTAGTAGTTGCAGTCTCAGAGAACATAGCTGCTGATAACTTGCCATTAAATTGGTAGTCCCATTCAGAGATTCCCTAAGGATAGCTTCAGTGAGCTCTGGAAATATCACTTTGGTGCAGTAGATTGTACTGTTCTGAGGTTCAGGCTGTGACATATTGTCGGAGTAGAGTAGACGGAGCTTTGCTGACTGTGCTATATCTGACCCAGACCTTGGAGTGCTTGATGCTACCACTGGGAACAGGAATTGGAAAAGTGTTAATTTCCCCAGCATTCGAATTTTACATCTATATTAGCATACACATATATAAATAAATTGATGAGGTGAAATACATTCATGTAATATGTAATTATAAATTATACAACAGTAGATAACACTTGTCACTTGTGATAAAATGTAACGCATTACATTGAAGATGCATTTGGATTACTGGGTTCGGTTTAGGTCTCTGTATTACAGAAAGGAACTTTCAACTTCGGAGGGAGTGGCAATGGCGGATCGGCCACCCATTATATACCCCACCTGAAAATCGGGCAGAGTGTATAACAAGCAGCTGATCTGCTACCACCCGAGCTACACTCCTGCCGACGTTGGAAGTTCCGCCCTGAGTTTTTGAGGGTATCCAGAAAAGGGTTCAAGGCTAATTTCTAAGCTTAGATGGCTGAGTTATGAGGAAACATTGTCTGCTCTGAAACTTGACTCTCCTGTGAAGTGGAGGATCAGAGGAGGATTGATAGAGGCCTTTAAAATTTTCTGGGGAATGGAGAAATTAGATCCAAAAAAAGTTCTTCTATCTGCCACAGAATTCAAGGAATGGAGACATAGTTTAAAGTTGAGGGAGTCAAATGAAATAAAGGGTTTTGGGCAACATTTTTTCCAGTTAGACGATGATAGAAATACGGAATAGATTACCAGTGGAGGTAGAACTGAAAGCTGACATGTTTTAAAAAAGGACCAGATCAGGTCTTTTAGTAAATTGGATTTAGGGCTTCAATGACAGTATGGAACCTGAAGGGTAGGCTGGATGGACCAATAGATTCCTGCCTAAAAATATTATAAAGTTACTAAATCCTGCTATGTGTAACGCTTTAGTGCTTTCACCACACACAATTGTAATTAGTGGCCCAAACTGGATTCTGGCTGCCTGAAATTCAGCATTGTCAATTTTCTTTTAGTTTTTGAATTCAGACTAAGTATATGAATTTGGGAGTGGGGGAAGCCTTCTTAGAAAGTAAGGACCATCTAGCAGTAACTGCCCTTCATCTGCTAACATAATAGGCCTGTGAAAAATGGAGGCTATTGGTGGGTTAAATATGCGCAGCACACATTCACAACACTATGTTGTTAAAAGTATATGCATATGCACATTCAAATTACAAAATGTGTGAATTTTCAGAGTAAATCATTCAGATTGATTGGGGTTTGGAAATTCATTTAGTCCTAGTTACAATATCCTCTTTACTCGTGTCACCCAGTACTATGCAGTAAAAAAATACTATCTCTGTTCTACTTCATGATCATATTTGTGCACTTAATTTTTTTAAAGCTATAATCTTATCTGAAGCCCATGTTTAGCTATTTTTTACTGCTAGATGTTGTACACATGCCAATTACCACTTGTAGATGGAAGTCACACCAACCTGATTGACAAGGTAGCTCTGATTTATCCATTCTGATTTCCTTTTATGATAAAAATCAAGCTGAGGTAAATTATTTAAAAAAGACATTGTTAGGTTTCAGGGAGATTTGAGGCAAAATCAGTCAGGAATAGCCCACTCTAAAAACTCCACAGTTGCCACATTTCCACAGCTGCCATATTGTCCATTGAAAGTAGGAGTCATGGGGGTGAAATTGGACTTGGGGGTGGGGATGCAAAACAGGTGGAATGGCTTTTGCCATATGATGTCAATGGAACTGAAGATCGGCAGTGTGTATAATGGGCGACCAGTGTGATGCTCATCCCATGTCCAATTTCACCCCCTATATAATATTCACCACAGCACAAAATATTGTAACTTTCACGAGACTGTTGTAATTTTTTTTTAACTCTTATTGGATGTATTTACACTACAAGTTTAGCATTGATGCTGAGTAGTTTTGGCTTTACACTAATGCAAAACTTAAGTACGATAAATAGGGTATTAAGTCTTAATCTAGCTCTGAAGTGGAGTGAGCCTTCTTCCAGGGAGTCTCACTCTGCTTTACTCCAGCACTGGTCCGGCCCCGATTCTGCATTTGTGCTACGTTTACGTTACAACTGCAGCGTTGATGTGAAATGAAACTGATTTTCACTTAAAGCGCACTACCTTAAAAGAGCTCTTGCAGACGTGCTTAACACCAATTATGTCATTTCACATGTGTTTTCAAAATGATATCCTGATTGCTTTACCAGGATGA
The DNA here is from genome assembly GCA_030390025.1 of Squalus acanthias. NCBI lineage: Eukaryota > Metazoa > Chordata > Chondrichthyes > Squaliformes > Squalidae > Squalus > Squalus acanthias. The sequence goes on along the minus strand of CM059428.1, from coordinate 88,189,163 downwards.
CAGTGCCCCTTCAATATCTTTCTTCATGGATATTGGTGACACAGGTGTAAAAATGATTTCTAACTATGCTTTTCAGTGGAGTCATTTTGCCTTTTCGTTTTTCCTGCTTGACTGAATTGACACACAAAGCAATTAAATCTTTTACCACCAAATTCTACAGAAATATCGACAGCTTCCAAGAAGGTCGTTTCCTGTTGCTGAGATTTCCAAGTATTTGCTTTTTGCCCACCAGATCGCTGCCTGTTCACCGAGGGCCCCCTCCCCCATTTCCTGTCTGTCCTCATTAAGTCTTGATTTGAGGTCAGCACACACTGAGTCCACACAAAGATAGCACTTGTTCTTTAAAAATGTTATCAAACATGTTGGATTGGCAGCTGTCATGTGTAAAGAAAACAAACAATACTTGAATGAAGCTTGACGGCAATGTTTGTTTTTTATAAACAGGCTCTTTTTATAACTGTAAGGTACCAGCTGATGACTTCCAAAGGGTACTTGAGGAAACTCTTTTTTGTTATAAATCAAGCACTACATGAATTATGTGTAATAAAAGAATTGATGGCTTTACTGATTGTCATATAGGATTCTATGGCCTAAAAATTCGATTGCTTTGCGTCTCCCGTTAAGAGGGCGCTAACGGGGCGCAAAGCAACTCGCACCCGGGCACGGTGCCGCCAACGCCTCCCGTGAAATTCAGTGGGAGGTTAGCAGCGGCGGTAGCCATTAGCGCCCTGCGGCGCCGCGCTGCCGGCGATGACGTCATTGCCGTGCTCAGCGCCCCGCTCGTGCCCCAGCCGCGATCTTCAGTAGTGGCCTCTGACTTACCGCCGGACGCTATTTCCTGAGGGGTCAGGGGGCCCTACCTGTGGCCGGGGCGGCGCTAATTAAAGGGGAGGTGACGGGCGGACATTTGTGTTGCTGGCCGCCTGCCAGCACCTGCCCCCGTTGCCGTCCCCGACCTCCTCTGCAGCCCCCCCCCGTGGAGTACCGGCTGCGCTCCGTGAGCCCGGCACTTCTTTTGAGTGGCGGGTTCTTTTGCCGGCACTCCGATCCCTGGTGGCCCAGCTGGGCCCCGGGTCGCGCTGCGCAAGGCCCCTCCCCTTTAAGAAGGGGAGGAAGGCCTGCAGTACCGTGGCGCAACATGCCGCAGCGTGTGGCGATGCAGCACGTAGCGCCACAATATTTCCTCGCAACGCCCCAAGAGGGAGGTGGGTGCTTCCAGTAGCGCCCCGCTTCCCTCTTGGGGTGCTACCGATGAATTTTGGCCGCGGGGGCGCTAATTTTTTCGGGGCCCTAAAGGTAGCGCCTCAGCGAAGTTAGCGGCCCAAAGGGGGCACGACTCAATTTTTCCCCCTATAACTTCTATATGTAGGGAAATCTAACTGACTAGGTTGTTCTTTTGGAATCCATCTTCTGTAATTTTGTAACAGATTTGGAAAAAGATAAAGTTGAACTAGTGATAAAATACACTGGTGTAATACTGTCATTTTCTACATAAAATATAGATTGTCAATGACACGCTTTCAAACTTGGGTTTCAAATTCTATTTTCAATATGTAATATTGCGAGGTGTTATAATTTAGCTTTCTTCCCAATGTGCTCAATGCAAAAAGTCGGCTTTCATAGACAAACCCAGTTTTGCAAAAGGGGCCTCAAACAGCCGGTTGGCCCCTTATTTGCATCTACAAATGGCCAAACACCTGTTTGAGGCACAGGCCCTTGATGCCTCTTTTTCTGCCTTTACCAATATGGCAGGTGGTGCACTTCCAGCGCCGAATGTGGACATGCGTGCCACTCGCTTTATCGGACACTTACAGGCGTGGCACCAACAAATTTCTAGGCCATCGACTCTTAACAATCACAGCAACTGTGGCTTCCACTTTAAGCATTCCAATACCTAGATCAAACTACAAATTCATATTAAAATAAAATATAGAAATTCTTATGAATTGAAACCGGATGAGTCCCAGGATCTGGCACACTGGGTAAATGCAAAAGTCATTTTGTGACCCATTTTCTCTAAACATCCTTACACGTATCTAACACCTGGATTGTGGGCCAATGTTTCAGTGTCAATTCAGTATCAAGCAGTCTGTCATCTGCAAAGAAATGATGGTAGCATGTTACACAGCAGAGTGATAGGATTCAGGTTCTCAAATAGTTCCTGATCTAAGGCAGGTCGCTGTGAAAGTTGCAGAATGTTGGTGGGAGTGATGGGCAAGTGCACTGCCCAGTGATCAGCTACACATTTCATTGGCAGATGCTTACAAGCAGACTGACCTTCTAAACTTTCAGAGAATTGTGTGTTTCATCTTTTGGGGGTATATAACTTTTATGATGGTGTATTACCTTCTCCTGCTTCAGCTTTCTCCTCTTTCTTGTCTCTATACACCTCTTGTGGTTGAGAGATTCAGGTATTGACAATATTGTAGTTGAAGTTCTGTAACAGCAGCTCTTTGAAGACTCCCCCCGTTGGTAATTATATATTTTTCTCTTTGCTCCATGCCTCCCTGCAGCAGTGAGGCTGAGACCAAGTCCTCAACAGATTAGAAGACTGAACTTGTATCCCATCAAGTTATGGTATGATGCACTGGTGCTCCAACACATTACACCACGATGTAGTTTCAGTCAGGGAGTTGTGTTTGATGTGGTGGGGGTTGTGCAGAATCAAAAGAGTAATTAAGAATGGAGACACAGCGTACATCTTAAACATTTTATTTCCAATAAATGCCTGCTGCATCTGTAGATTAGAACATTTCTGTTAGCTGAAGGTGCTCTTAAGAGATGGGGATTGGAATCCTGCTATCATTAGGAATCCTCTGCTTTCAAATAAGAACCCTCACTGACATGCAACGGGAATATAAGGTCTTGGCCACCTGTCGTCAGCAGACTGCTAAGAAACGACACAGCCCACTGTGATTTTACAAAATTCAATATAAACAAGATTTTTTCTGAGTGTGTTTTTAATGAAGATCCTTGTAGTGATTCAAAAAAAATATTTATTGTATAATAATAAGCTAGTGCAACACTGGAGATTGTTGCTGAATCAGATCCTTTGTGGTTAGCATACCTGTTTCCATACAACATGGTCTTTTAAATAACACTCCAGAAAATCAGACCTTTGGTAGTATAGGGAAACTTGCTAATGGCCAACTGAACCCCCAGTAGTAAAGTCATTACATTTTAATACATTACTCATTGTTCTCTCCATTTAATTATAGTACTGGGAATGTGACTCAGCTGTTTCTAATTCTTCTAGTCAGAGTCATCTGTGCTCACGGGTTTACTATATGACACATACTGTTATTATAATTCTTCTTTGTTCCTGGAAAATTGAAAGTCTCGCAGTGGATATGTAATTGCCATCTCATTTGGAGTACCTATGTTACAATATAGCCGCATCACAGTTTACAAGAAATGGGTCATAATCCTCTGTAAGTAACTGCTGCAATGATTGACTGTAATAGTATGACCCGTATATGATGGTGCAGCACGTTAGAGGACCAGTCACCGGTCCCATGGCAGCGGGAGAGAGATGCTCAGGTCTTCCATTCCACCGAGCTGCCGGTTTCAGCTGCTGTGTTTTAAGGAAGTGCAGAGAGGAAGCCAGGTGCCTTCCTACACATTGATGGTAAAATCAAATAGAAAGTAGTTATAAGCCTGATCTGGCTTGCCTATTAACATCAAACAGCCAGGTGATCCATTCACATTAAGCTGAAGGAGAGGCACGGTCCATTAAGACTGGGTAGAAAATTGAGGGTTTTGTACCCTACACAAAAATTACAAACCCACCAGTTTTACTTATTTATTTATTCATTATTTCTGCAATATATAGTTATTAATATGATAGCAAAATACTGCGGATGCTGGAAATCCGAAATAACAACAGAAAACGCTGGAAAAACTCAGCAGGCCAGGCAGCATCTGTGGAGAGAGAAACAGAGTTAACGTTTCAGGTCGAAGACCTTTTGTCAGAACTGGAAAAAAGCAGGAAATGAAATAGATTTAAAGCAAGTTATTAATAGTCTAGCTCATTTTACATCTTGTAAGACTTAAACACATTCTATGTCAGGTATTAACATATTTTACATATTTTCTTGCTAAAATTTATAGGTAAATTATATAATTGAAGACTCATAGCTGCTGTGCAAAACAAAACATTAGAACATATGGTTTATCAAATATAAATGATTACATCAGCTGCCAGTTTTATTCACAGAACTGAGAGTCTAGAATTCATAGCAGGACAAATCAATCTTCGTTGATTTAAAAGCAGCCAGAAGTGAGCACAGAGGGCTCTGGCCAGAGGAATAACAACAACTACAACTGTTATCTATATAGCGTCTTTAATGTAGAAAAATGTCACAAGGTGCTTCATAGAGGCGTAATCAGACAAAAATGGACACTGAGCCTTCAATGATGTCGAGCACCGACTCCTCCAGTTGGCTTAAGGTCTGTAAAGCGGCTTGGTTGCCTCCTGTCTGCCACTGCTCCCGACAGTTGTGAGCCACCTTGGCCTGCAAGAGAAAGTGAAGTGTGTCAGTGAGTGTGGTGCAATGTGTTTGGGTGATATGCCTGCCATAGTTGTCAGTGTGTGCAAATTGTGAGATGTGGGTGTGAGTGTTGCAGCAGTGGTAAGGTTGTGAGGGTGAAGTGAAGCTATGATTGTGAGGTATGAGTGGTGATAGGTAGAGATTGTTGGTAGGTGAGCGCTGGGAGTTTGGTGCATTGAGCAGTGTGTGAGGCTTGTGGTGCAGATGGTGGGATATGGCATTTTCTGAAGCCTTCACTCATTTTCACCTGCCGTGTGAGGTCATTAAACTTCTTCTGGCACTGTATCCAGGTCCTCAGCATGACACTGTCGGTCGTGACGTAGGCAGCTATCTCTTGCCAGAGCCTTCTGCAAGAGGGCTTTAATGGCTTCTTGCCACCCTGCAGGAACAGGACACCCCGCCTTCTCTCCACTGCCAATACCAAGGCCTTGAGAGCAGCATCCGAAAACCTTCTGGCTCTTTCTCTATGTTGTTGTTGTTGATGCTGTGCCATGGCTTCAGACTGCAATGACAATGAAGTGCTGCTGCATCAAAGCACCTCCCTTTCAGTAATGGAGACAGCCTAGTCCAAACATTACTGGCCATTAGACTGTATCCAATATCAGGCCACCCGTTGAACGCTAAGCCAATCAGCAGTGCAGTTAGCGCTGAAATCAGCACTGAGATTATTATAATAAGCAGGCAGCATGAATTTTGCGTGCTGCCTGGACCACTTTCAATGGGCGCAGGCAAATAGGGCTGGGCCTTCGCACCATTTTTGGGCCTAATACCTTTGTATACTGGAATTACTGGTAAATGTACATTTTAACAAAGTACTGTATATCTCGTTGGTAGAAAAATGATAGAATTGTCCACAGCATAAAACCGTTCCTAATTAATACTAATTTAGCAATCTCATTTGAGAAAGAACCAGAAAGATTACTGATGTGGAAGTGGGAAAATTGACATTTGTACAATATGAGGTAAGATTGGGGTTATGACATATTAATTGTGGCAGGCTTGAGGGAACTTGACTCTGCAACTGCCTGTGCTATAACTAACTTTGGGAAAGCTTGGTGGCTGAGACTGCGTGAGACGGAAAAGTGTTCCATTCCCCACCACTGACATTCCTCAATTCTTCACTGTGATGACCACAGTAAAAACAAACAATTGAACAGGTTTGTAGTGCAGTAGATACAGCGACTCCGAGGGGGTAATTTTTCGGGGGGTCAGTGGGCGTGTTTGGTGGCGGGTCGGCTGGGAATTTTTTTGTTTGACAGCAGGTAGGGAACTCACTGTCAAGCCACCTCCATGCTAGTTTCCCCGATGTCGGGTCTGTCATCGCTGAACAGACCCGACACCAAGCGGCGGGAGAGGCAATTTGGATCATTAGAGGGATTGTTAAGAGGCACCTAAATAGTATTTTAAGCTTACCTTTAGATTTTTAGAGTTTGCCAACGGCTTCACCACTGCTCGGGGATCACATCAGGTTAGGAGTTTGGGTGTTGTGTCAGCATGTGATGATTTCTTTACCTGACAGCTGCAAATGGTCTATAAAAGCTCCCATTTTATAGGTGTTCACTTTCCAAGGTTAGAAGCTGTTGCTTACTGCATTTGGAAGATATCTTTATGCAGCTTGCAAGCGTTTGGAGCAAACTCTCTATCCAGTGTCACCTCATTGGAACAACCTCTCTCACCATTCACAGATCGCTTCTGTCATCTCAACCTCACCTGCCATCTATTACATCAACATCGGTGCCCTTGAAAAAATCTCACCTTGGTCCTCAGAATCCCACCACGATCAGCCCCAACACCAGCAGCACCAGGCACACCAGCAGCACCAACAAAAACACCAACCTTCTCCGCAATCACCTGATGCTGCACAGGACACAGGGCATCAGCACCCAACCACATTGCTGCCTTGGATGCCAGGGATGGCCTCACCATGGCCAGATTTACTTCACTTGACGCTGTACACACTGGCTGCCACATGATGCGCCAGGTTGACACCACTCTACACCAACACCATAAAGCATCCCTACAATGCCCAAGCCATTCCTTTCACACTCATCGCCATTGCGGGGGGTGCCATTATGTCTCATCATTCACTGCAACTCACTAAGCCACCTCCAAAGGTGCACACAAATCTGTCCAAGAACGCAAAGTGTTGAAAATAAAGATTTCAATGTTTGACAGCACATCAACAGAAACTTCACATGAACATTGGCTAAAACACCCAAGTGCCTACCCTTGGGTATTGTTAGTTGGTATGATTGGACTAAAATGAGGGTGAGTGTGAGGGATGGCTAGTGAGATGGGGAAGTGATAACGTAGATAGAGAGGGATGGGTGGAGGTGCAAAGTAAGTTGATGTGAGTAAGGATGTGCAGGAATACTGTAGGGAAGGCAGAGTGATGGGGATGTGATGAGTGGCACAGCAGGATGAGGTTGAGTGTGGCTTTGCAGTAACGTTTCATGATCTACCTAGATCATTGAAAGGCTTGCGCCACTGCAGCCTGGTCCTCCTGACCACATCCCTGCTTGTGTCCTCCTGTGCGATGTGCAACCAGGCTGCGTTGATCTCCTGGGGAGGTCTCTTCCACCCATGGGAAGGGAAGAGGACCTCCCTGCATGCTGTGACTCTCTCCATAAGCATATGGAGCGAGTCATGGGAGAGCCTGGGTGCAGCCGTGCACCTCTGTGCAGTGATTGTCAGTGTTTGCAGCACCTCAATGCTGTAGAACACTGACAGCACAACTGTCAAAATCAATTTGCGCATGGTCCCTTTAAGGAAACCAGCTGATCAAGTGACTTCATCAGACCCGCTTCCTTCAATTGGCCGGCAAACACGCTGGGCGGGCTTAACAAGTCCAATCAGCGTAAAACTCATTTCACAGAGCGGGCTGGAGCCAGCAGCGGGGTCGCACCCCAGCCGTATCGGACCCACCTCAGTAGGCAAAATCACGGCCCTACATTCTGAATGCAGCTCAAAAACAAAATTGATTTTTAGTAAATGGAGATTTGAAACTAGATGTTTTTTTTTAGCACCATCAATTAAAGAGTGAAAGAAAGCCCTCCTTATATCACTATAATATTCTGTGTGCCTTTACAGACTTGTGCTTTGGTTAATCTGTGTTTCTCCATATTCCAGTTTAAAAGACCATTCTTACTGAATTATATAAATAAATAAAGTCATGTGTATTGCTATCATTACAAAAATAATCCAGAAACTCAGTCAATAGGCCAGGGCCAAAAACACTTCTGATGGATGCACGTTGAGAACAGCCACCTCAAATCTTTTTGACCTCTGATGTCATATGTATGTCAAAAGGGCCCCAAACATCCCAAATCAATTAGTAATGTTTAACTGCAATGCCATCCATGTCATCAATATCCATGGATTACTGGAAACTACAGGCTGTAATGTAGGCTGGTTTCAAAACTTTCTCAAATGAGGCATATGAAACCTTCCGTGAACATAGAACTCACTCCTCCACATCTTCAAAGCATTATTGTGGTATTTGCACACAGTTACCAGTGGTATGTGCAAAGATCAAGCCATTTTTTCTGGCCTTTTGTGTCTTTATCCAAAACTTACATCAGATAAGTTAACTTACAAAATGAATATGGTACAAGGAATGTTGCGACAAGGCAAATGTTTGTTATATTTTTCTAATGTTTAAGGTCAGCCATAACATCCAGCAAAAGCAATTTTTTTACTTCATCAGTAGTAAATGTGACTGTAGCGTTCATCTGTCTAGACCTTTTTAATGAACAATTATATATTGTCTATGTGACAGTTTGTAATAATATAATTGGCCCCTATTTGGTTAGTACGCTGATAATACCCAGCTCTACCTCTCCTCCACCTCTCTTGAACCCTCCACCATTTCTATACTATCAGACTGCTTGTCCCACATCCAGCACTGGATGAGTAAAAATTTCCTCTAATTAAATATCGGGAAGACTGAAGCCATTGTCTTCGGTCCCCGCCACAAACACCATTCCCTTTCCACTGATTCGATCTTTCTCCCCGGCAACTGTCTGAGGCGAACCAAGTCTGTTTGCAATCTTAGTCATGATGCGGAGATGCCGGTGTTGGACTGGGGTGGACAAAATTGAGAGGTCGCACAACACCAGGTTATAGTCCAACAGTTTTATTTGAAATCACAAGCTTTCGGAGCTATCGATTTGCTCCTTCCTCATCTTAGTGTCATAGTGGATCACAAATTGAGCTTCCTACCTCATATCCATTCTATCACTAAGACTGTCCACTTCCACCTTCGTAATATCGCCCGTCTCCGCCCTTACCTCAACTTATCTGCTGCTGAAATCATCATCCATGCCTTTATCACCTCTAGACTTGACTATTCCAATGCGCTCCTGGCCGGCCTCTCTATTTCTACCCTCCATAAACTTGAGGTCATCTAAAATTCTGCCGCCCGTGTGCTAACTCACACCAAGTCCCACTCACCTATCTCCCCTATGCTTGCTGACCTACATTGGCTCCCAGTTAAGCAACGCCTCGATTTTAAAATTCTCTTCCTTGTTTTCAAATCCCTCCATGACCTCGCCCCTCCTTATCTCTGTAATCTCCTACAGCTCTATAATCTCCCTAGACTTCTGCGCTCCACCTATTCTGGACTTTTGAATATCCCTGATTTTAAATGCTCCACCATTGGCGGTCATGCCTTCAGCTGCCTAGGCTCTGGAATTCCCTTCCTAAATCTCTCCACCTCTCTACTTCTCTTTCCTCCTTTAAGAATCTCCTTAAAACCTACCTCTTTGGCCAAGCTTTTGGTCATCTGCCCTAACATCTCCTAATATGGCTCAGTGTCAAATTCTTTTTTTGATAACACTCCTGTGCAGCACCTTGGGACATTTTATTACATTAAAGTTGCTGTATAAATATAAGTTGTGGTTGTAGTGATTTGTTGGTTCCATTCACTCTGAACCTGGAGATCCTTTTCTTATCCTAAAGTTTTGAAATCATTCCTAAAGCACATTAAAAACACATTAAAAACAGTCTCCACAATTATCACGACCTGTATCCAGTTTAATTAAGATATCCATTTTCCATATAGTCAAGGAGTCAATTGCTGCAGTAAGGAGGGATGATATCTTAGCAGGTTCCTCTAATGAGGCCATATGGGTAGAACTTAAAAACAAAAAGGGGGCAAGCACTTTGCTGGGAGTGTACTACAGGCCCCCAAACAGTCAGGGAGAGATAGAGGAACAGATATGTAGGCAAATCTCAGAGAAGTGTAGAAATAATAGGGTAATAATAGTAGGGGATTTCAACTTCCCCAATATTAACTGGGATAGTCAGCGTGTGAAAGGCTTAGAGGGTGCGGAATTCTTAAAGTGCATCCAGGAGAGCTTTCTGAGCCAGCATGTAGAAAGTCCCACAAGAGAGGGGGCGGTACTGGACCTAATTCTAGGGAATGTAGCTGGGCAAGTGGTAGAAGTGTCAGTAGGAGAGCATTTTGGTGACAGTGACCATAATTTGGTGAGATTTAAGGTAGTCATGGAAAAGGACAAAGATGGACCGGAAATAAAGGTTCTAAATTGGGGGAAGGCCGATTTTAATATGATAAGGCAGGATCTGGCCAAAGTGGACTGGGATCAGCTACTTGTAGGAAAATCCACATCAGAGCAGTGGGAGTCATTCAGAAAGGAAATAGGGAGAGTACAGCGCTAACATGTTCCCGTAAAGGTCAAGGGTGGGACCAACAAGTCCAGGGAACCCTGGATGTCAAGGGATATACAAGAATGGATTAGGAAAAAAAGGGAGGCTTTTGGCAGATACAAAGGACTAAAAACAGTGGAAGCCCTAGAGGAGTATAGAAAGTGCAGGGGGGTACTTAAAAAAGAAATCAGGAGAGCGAAGAGGGGGCATGAAAAAACACTGGCGGGCAAAATAAAGGAAAATCCCAAGGTGTTTTATAAGTATTAAAGGGCAAGAGGATAACCAGGGAAAGAGTAGGGCCTATTAGGGACCAAAGTGGCAATCTGTGTGTAGAGCTGGAAGATGTGGGTGAGGTTTTAAATGAATATTTTGCATCTGTGTTCACTATGGAGAAGGACGATGTAGGCATAGAAATCAGGCAGGGGAATTGTGATATACTTGAACAAATTAACATTGAGAGGGAGGAGGTACTAGCGGATTTAGCGGGCTTAAAAGTGGATAAATCCCCAGGCCCAGACGAGATGTATCCCAGGCTGCTGGGTGAGGCAAGGGAGGAGATTGCAGGGGCTCTGACACAAATTTTCAGAACCTCTCTGGCCACAGGGGAGGTGCCAGAGGACTGGAGGACAGCTAACATAGTACCATTATACAAGAAGGGTAGTAGGGATAAACCAGGGAATTACAGGCCAGTGAGCCTAACATCAGTGGTAGGGAAATTATTGGAAAAAATTCTGAGGGACAGAATTAGTCTCCACTTGGAGAGGCAAGGATTAATCAAGGATATTCAGCATGGCTTTGTCAGGGGGGGATCATGTCTAACAAATTTGCTTGAATTTTTCGAGGGGGTGACTAGGTGTGTGGATGAGGGTAGTGTAGTTGATGTAGTCTAATTCGACTTCAGTAAGGCTTTTGACAAAGTCCCACATGGGAGACTGGTCAAGAAGGTAAGAGCCCATGGGATCCAGGGCAATTTGGCACATTGGATCCAAAATTGGCTTAGTGGCAGGAGGCAGAGGGTGATGGTCGAAGGTTGTTTTTGTGACTGGAAGCCTGTGTCCAGTGGTGTACCGCAGGGATCGGTGCTGGGTCCCTTGCTGTTTGTAGTGTACATTAATGATTTAGATATGATCAGTAAGTTCGCAGATGACACGAAAATTGGTGGAGTGGTAAATAGCGAGGAGGGACGCCTCAGGTTACAGGACGATAGAGACGGGTTGGTCAGATGGGCAGAACAGTGGCAAATGGAATTTAACCCTGAAAAGTGTGAGGTGATGCATTTTGGGAGGAATAACAAGGCAAGGGAATACACAATGAATGGTAGGACCCTAGGAAGGACAGAGGATCAGAGGGACCTTGGTGTGCATGTACATAGATCCCTGAAGGCAGCAGGACAGGTAGATAAGGTGGTTAAGAAGGCATATGGGAAACTTGCCTTCATTAGCCGAGGCATAGAATATAAGAGCAGGGAGGTTATGATGGAGCTGTACAAAACGCTAGTTAGGCCACAGCTGGAATACTGTGTGCAGTTCTGGTCGCTACACTATAGGAAGGGTGTGATTGCATTGGAGAGGGTGCAGAGGAGATTCACCAGGATGTTACCTGGGCTGGAGCGTTTCAGCTATGAAGAGAGACTGGACAGGCTGGGGTTGTTTTCCTTACAGCAGAGAAGGCTGAGGGGGGACCTGATTGAGGTGTACAAAATTATGAGGGGCATAGATAGGGTAGATAGAAAGGAACTTTTCCCCTTAGTAGAGGGGTCAATAACCAGGGGCCATAGTTTCAAGGTAAGGGGCAGGAGGTTTAGAGGGGATTTGAGGAAAAAGTTTTTCACCCAGAGGGTGGTTGGAATCTGGAACTCACTGCCTGAAAGGGTGGTAGAGGCAGGAACCCTCACAACATTCAAGAAGCATTTAGATGAGCACTTGAAACGCCATAGCATACAAGGCTACGGACCAAGTGCTGGAAAATGGGATTAGAATAGACAGGGCTTGATGGCCGGCGCAGACACGATGGGCCGAAGGGCCTCTTTCTCAAATGTGTGCGGGTTAGGTTGATTTGGCTATGATAAATTGACCCTTAGTGTTAGGGGGGGATTAAATATGTGGGGTTATGGGGATAGGATGGGATATGTTCGGGGGAATTAAATACGTGGGGTTACAGGGGTAGGGTGGGATGTGTGTACTGTGGGGATTAAAGCAGGGGACAGGGTACTGGATTTGGATGATCAGCCATGATCGTATTGAATGGTGGAGTAGGCTCGACGGGCCGAATGGCCTACTCCTGCTCCTAGATTCTATGTTTCTATGTTTCTATGTTTCTGTGCTGTATAACTATGACTCTATTATAGCCTGGGATTGTTTATTCTTCCTGAAGGATCAGTCTTGAAAGTTACCTTAGAGGCTGGCTGCTGTGGTTTCAAATGTCTGCTCAGCTTTCCTGTTTTAGCTGGATAAGGACTTTAGGAGAGCTCTTAAAGTGATAGCACAATGCTGATCAACTACAAAGTAGCATGATGCAGGTTTGCACCTGGACAATATTGGTCAGAGATCCCTGAGAATCCACATTTTAGCAGTAAAATCAGTCACAAACTGTCTGTTTTGGAAGCTTGCGCTTCTTGTTAAATGTTATGCATTTAAGAGATTAGAACCTGAATGACAAACATGATAAGGAAAATGTTGATTATTGGTTCTAATATCCAGATTTGTACCTCTGATCTGCCCAGATTTAATGGGCTTGAAATGGGCCATTACAGACTAAACCAAAATGACTAAACTAAGAACATAGGAACAGGAGTAGGCCAATCAGCCCCTCGAGCCTGTTCAGCCATTCAATTAGATCATGACTGATCTGTACCTGAACTTCATCTACCCGCCTTGGTTCCGTAACCCTTAATACCCTTGCCTAACAAAAATCTATCAATCTCAGTTTTAAAATGTTTCAATTGACCTAGCCTCAACAGCTTTTTGGGGTGAGAGTTCTAGATTTCCACTACCCTTTGTGTGAAGAAATGCTTCTGTACATCAGCCCTGATCAGCCTAGCTCTAAGTTTAAGGTCATGCCTTTTTCTGGACTCCTCCATCAGAGGAAATAGTTTCTCTCTATCTACCCTATCAACTCCTTTGATCATCTTAACACCTCAATTAGACCATCCCATAATCATCTATATTCAAGGGAATACAAGCCTAGTCTATGCAATCTGTCCTCATAATTTAACCCTTTTAGCCCCGGTATCGTTTTGGTGAATCTGCCCTGCACCCCCTCCAAGGCTAATATATACGAAAGGCTGCTTTGACTGTCCCTAATTGCTTCACTTCATTTCAGCCTGAGTGTAGTCTCAATATGTTATGCTTCATACATTCCTCTCACTGCAATTATCAAAGAATCTTGCAAGTAGGAAATTCATTGAGCTCAGTCTATTTTCCCTTCTCCTGCAGGAAAGTGCTTGTCGAATGTTATTCTTGCTTTCAAGTGGAGTAGCCTCTACTTTTTTTTCCCACAGAACAATTGCAGTGGCGGAGTGCAGTGATGAATCCTTATTATTACTGCCGTAGTTGAAAAGCTGTTAAACCTTCTCTCCTGTGTGAGCAGAGAGTTGCAGAACGCTTGACAGGAAGCGTTCTGTTTATGTGATTGATCTGAATTGCAACAGGGGATGAATCTGTGGCCAAAAATAGAAACTAATTTATGCAGCTGTGCGTGAAATAGATTTGTGTATAATTCCAGCTTCTTTCAGCTTGCCCCGAAGAGCTCTCACCAAACCCAGAGGATTCGCATTACATGAGGCAACTGCTCGAATGGAAATCTCTTTGCTGCTCAGCGGTACAGGGAGCTCATAAATAAAATGACCCTGAACAGAACGGCAGTGTGTTTCCTCTTTATTTTTTTTTCTGTCTTGACTGTTGACGGGGCTCGAGTACAAATTTTTTTTTTGACTGATGACAGCCCTTAAGACACCTAGAGGATGAATTCTATTTCTGTTTGTTTTTCAAATTTCTTCGAACCTTACAGTGCAGAAAGTGGCCATTCGGCCCACCGTGCCTGTGCTGGCTCTTTGAAAGAGCTGTCCAGTTAGTCCCACTCCCATGCTCTTTCCCCATACCCCTGAACACAGGCTGTTTAATTTCTCACTTTTTCTTTTCTGCTGTCCTGAAGGTGCAGATTCTTTTTGAGGTACAGGTCAATAGGTACCACCAACGCCCCATACCTCACTTAGTAGGAATTCTTCATGTGTCAGGCTAAACAGTTAGGGCTGGATTTTACCTGCAGAGACGAGTTGGGGGCGGGACTGCTGCCTTCCGGGTTCTAGTCCCGCTCCCAGCGACGTCCGACGCACAGACGCTATTTTCCCCTGATTGGCCTCATTAAACCCGCCCTGCGGGCTTGCCAGCCAATTAAGGGAAAGCCGGTGTCAGATCACATCAGTTGATGACGCTTCATCTGCCGGCTTTCTTAAAGTGACATGAACCTTTTATTTTTGACAGATAATCTGTCAGTGTTTGACAGCATCGAGGTGCTGTCAAAAACTGACAATCACTGTACAAAGGTGAGCCCTTGTACCCAGGCTTTCCAATGACTCTCTCCTTAGGATAAAACAGATGGCAGCTGCAGGTGAGGGTACAGAAGCGATCTGTCACTTCTCCCAATGAGGTGAGGCCACAGAAACACTTCAAAGCTTGTCACCTACAGAAAAATCTAAACACATTAAAAATGACTTTCCCAACATTTCCTTACCTCTGATACTCACCAGTGTCCCATTGCATCCTTCACACCACTTCTGCAGTTGTCATCTATACACAAACATAACAACAGACCCACATCACGCCTCACTTACCCTGACGGGGTTCCCCGACGTCGGGAAGCCTGCAGCAGAAGTCTCAAAATGGGAAAAAGACTCTTAATTGCCTGTTAACTACCTGTTAACAGGCATTAAGTGGCTATAATCCTCTTCCCGCTGCTAGGAGTCGGGTCCCTGCGCAAATTGGGTGCCCGACTCCCTGGAAGATTGGTTGGAGGCGGGTTGGGAGCGGGTTCGGGATCCCGCTCCCAATTTTATTGATTTTCCCAGCCATCCCGCCTCCAGAGCCACCTCCTCATGGCTGGTAAAATCCAGCCCTTAGTGTCAGCAGGCTGTTTAATCATGGACAACATCAAGACGGATCTTGTCCTCACTTGAGACCCACACTTTCCAGTACGAATCACTGGATAGCAATCAGGAGCAAAGACTGGGGCTCACCTTTCCTCCATCCTTCAGCCCAGGTGTACAGGGTTCAATTATAGCACTCCAACCGCTTCCTCCGCTGAGATCAGCTAACCCAGCACCGACCGGTAATTGAACCTGGGATGTTTTGAACTATATCTAGCAGTACTACATCTTCACTATTACGATCATAGGCGCCTTTATGATATGGTATGCTGACCTTCATTACACAAATGGTATGCTGGCCTTCATTACAAGAGGATTTGAGTACAGGAGTAAAGAAGTCTTACTCCAATTATATAGGGCCTTGGTGAGACCACACCTGGAGTACTGTGTACAATTTTGGTCTCCTTACCTAAGGAAGGATATACTTGCCATAGAGGGAGTGCAACGAAGGTTCACGAGATTGATTCCTGGGATGGCAGGACTGTCGTATGAGAAGAGATTGAGTAAACTAGGCCTGTATTCTCTTGAATTCAGAAGAATGAGAGGGGATCTCATTGAAGCATACAAAATTATTACAGGGCTTGATAGGATGGATGCTGGGAGAATGTTTCCCTTGGCTGGGGAGTCTAGAACCAGGGGCCACAGCCTCAAGATAAAGGGTAGGCCATTCAGGACTGAGATGAGAAGAAATTTCTTCACACAGAGGGTGGTGAATCTTTGGAATTCTCTACCCCAGAAAGCTGTGGAGGCTCAGTCATTGGGTATATTCAAAACAGAAGTCGATAGATTTCTGACTAGTAAGGGCATCAAGGGATATGGTGATAGGGCCTGGTGAATGGAGTTGAGGCAGAAGATCAGCCATGATCTCATTGAATGGCGGAGCAGGCTCGAAGGGCCGAATGGCCTACTCCTGCTCCTATTTCTTATGTTCTTATGTTCTTTAGACACCAGGCCATTGGGGAGTTCTCTATTTTCTAAGTGTATTGGTGGATTGCACTAATACACTGTCAGTGCACTGAAGCACTGAAATACACTATTATTAAATGGATCAGATTGCTCATGAATTGTGGTCCAACTCTTAAGTAATCTCTCTCTTCTGAATGATCCCTGCCATTGGCTGTATCCCTCCTTGCTTTATACACGCACCAACATACTCCTTTATCTTTTCCTCTGTAATACCTCGCCTGCATTACTGGGCAAATGTTGAACATTTTTAAGCCCTTGGAACCCTTATCACTTTAAAAAGGCTGAGGCTATCTGTTAAATTCCACTGGAAATGTTGCTTGTGGTGAATAAATAGCAGATAGTTTGAGTGTTTTTGTAGAGGTGATTACAATGGAAATGGCTTCACACAAAGTGTAGAAAATATGACAGTCATCTCCACCCTGAGTTGAAGGAGGCACCATATCATTTTAATGGAGAGGGGAGAACGGCCGTTGTGTATGTGGAACTTGGTTTAAATAAAATTGAAGAGAAACTGTTCCTTTTTCAAGATCACTGTCTCTGTGTTCATTCCTTTAGCAGCACATGTTCTAATTTGTTGATCTCTGTCCATCAGCCATGAGAATGAAAGCATTACATGGAAGACTAGATTCTCTATGCTAGATATGTGCGCAATTGCAAAATATTATGTTAAACACTACAATACCACAAAACTAGGTTTTCAGCTGGCCCACCGGTGAAGATTTTTAAAATAAAAATAAACACAATGACACATACTTCATTTGGGGTTGGAATATGTTTCTTACGATGGTCATGGTGGAAGACATCACAAATCATTAGCTGAATGCTGACAGGGATATCAAGAAATAGTTAGCCCAATGCTGGAGGTGCCTCGGGCGCTGCATTAATCCTCAGAAAAGCTGGAATTCTACCCCAATCTATTTCATGCCCTCTGTTCAGCTGGACCTCAAACTAAATGCAGTGCTGAAAATGGTGCAGAGAGCGGCACCCAGAATATCTGTTATTCTGACTCTTATTTCTACTCTAAAAGATGATGCAATGCATTTTATTGCTATGCAAAATAAACACAGAGCACTGCTTGTGGCCCAGGAGGAGCAGGAGTGCTTCCCCCCAGCCCCCAAAGCTTAACTGCCGCGTTCTGCCCCCGCCACTCCCCGCGATCAGCTCTTTAGCCCCTCACGATCGGCACGTCAGCTCCCCCATGATCTTTCCTGCCCTCCCTCCTCTCCAGTCCCTGGCCGTGGTCTTCTACCGCAGGCGGACCGGCCTCTAAATCTGACCAGCTGTTGGGCTGGAAACAGAGGAATAAAATTCAAATGAGGTCCTGCCGTTGAATTCGGCAGGACCTCTGAATTCCCCATATTACCAGATTTCCCCGCCGCTAAAAGTCGCCCTACTCCCTCCCCATAAATATCGGGGCTAAATTATCCAAATATGTATTATGATTTGGGCTGCAAGTGATTATAGCACCCATAGCATTATCATAATAATACATGTGGCCTTATCTCCATGTAATCCATGACCAGAATTATCTTGCTTGAGTATTATTAACTAGATAGTTGCCAAGTTACACTCCTAAAGGAGCAGTATACTTTCATTGGCATAATTGGAAGGAGACAAGAACTTCATAGAAACATAGAAACATAGAAGATAGGAGCAGGAGTAGGCCATTCGGCCCCTCGAGCCTGCTCCGCCATTCGATGAGATCTTGGCTGATCATCCAAACTCAGTACCCTGTACCTGCCTTCTCCCCATATCCCTTGATACCTTTAGCTTTAAGAAATATATCTAACTCATTCTTGAATATATTTAATGACTTGGCCTCAACTACCTTTTGTGGTAGAGAATTCCACAGGTTCACCACTCTCTGGGTGAAGAAATTCCTCCTCATTTCTGTCCTAAATGGCTTACCCCTTATCCTTAGATTATGACCCCTGGTTCTGGACTCTCCGACCAACGGGAACATTCTTCCTGCATCTAGTTTGTCCAGACCTGTCAGAATTTTATATGTTTCAATGAGATCCCCTCTCATTCTTCTATACTCCTGCAAGTATAAGCCCAATCGACCCAATCTCTCCTCATATGTCATTCCTGCCATCCCAGGTATCAGCCTTGTGAATCTTCGCTGAACTCCCTCCATGGCAAGAACATCCTTCCTCAGATAAGGCGACCAAAACTGCACACAATACTCAAGGTGTGGTCTCACCAAGGCCCTGTACAACTGCAGCAGGACATCCCTGTTCCTATACTCAAACCCTTTCGCTATGAAGGCCAACATACCATTTGCCTTCTTCACCGCCTGCTGCACCTGCATGCTTACCTTCAGCGACTGGTGCACAAGGACACCCAGGTCTCGTTGCACTTCCCCTTCTCCCAATCTATTGCCATTCAGATAATAGTCTGCCTTTCTGTTTTTGACACCAAAGTGGATAACCTCACATTTATCCACGTTATATTGCATCTGCCACGCTTCTGCCCACTCACCCAACCTGTCCAAATCATCCTGGAGTTTCTCGGTATCCTCCTCGCAGCACACACTCCCACCCAGCTTTGTGTCATCTGCAAACTTGGAGATATTACATTTAGTTCCCTTAGTAAACTTCAATTAATAAGAATTGAAGTAGCACTCCTACTACCCTGTCAGGGATGTTATTTTGAATTTGGATGGATGGTGCAGTTGTGTGTTTCTGCCTAAGGGATAGGTGGTAGGAACATGAAACCCTACTATCCATCCAGATTCCAAGTGACCGTGGTGATAGGCCCATTGTCAAATCTACTGCTTGACTTGACCTAGCAAGCGGCTCCCAACAAAATGGTAGGTTTTTATTAAGTTTGAAGTGGAGCCAGGAGGAGCAGGGTGTGCTTTTCATGGCTTCACAGCATTCCTAAGTGCCACTGATTGCCCGCACATTCCTCCTCCGCCTCCCATTGTCCTGGTCTTCCCCACCCCCGCTGGGACTTACCTTCGGGCAGCTACCAGTGAGGCAAGTAGCCCGACATTCATCCTTTTAAAATGGGCAAGCAACCTGTGGAGGCGCAACAGACTGTGGCAGCTCACCCAAATAATGTTAATGAGGCCCAGGGTTCAATTGCAGGCTTGCCTTGGGCCTCCCAGTTGGGGTGTGCGCGCCTTGCCCATTTCAGGCCCAAACACGAGCCTAAAGGAATTTCAGCCCATTTACCTTTTTATTTCAGATCTCCAGCTTTACAGTTTTATACCCTCAAGTTTACTTTGATTTTCTCTCAGTTCGTGACATCTGTTTCTTTCTCTCTCTCTCTCATTCTCTCTCTCACTTTTTCTGTATATTTCTTTTCTTTCTTCTTATTGTTGGTGCCTGTGCCTCTTTGGTACTTTGTATCTACCTCCCCTCGCCCTACCCCCCGACCCCCCACAAACGTTGCTTGGTTGGCTGCCTTTCTCAACAGCACCTTGAAAAGAGAATGAGACAAAAGAGTGTGCAAATCCAGGTTCAGTGACTGTACCTGAGATACCATTGAGATTGATTCTCGTTAGATCAGGGAATCCCATAGATTTAGTATTGTTGAACGGTTTAGAGTAAATGGCCATAATGAACAGCATATGGTGAAATGGTTTGTTTTACTTCATGTGGTTTAGTATTTAGGTGGAAAATGCTTTTAAATATTAGAAAAATGACTCCCTGAAGGATTCTCCTAATAGCTCAATGAGTACATTTATCAAGTGGTGTGGCACTGTGCCATATAGACCTGGAAGGTACCAGATTCGAACTCTTGATCTGCACTAAGGTGATCTCAGATGGGGGTAATAGTGCTGGTGCTAACTGTTCTATGTACTCATTGCCAGGGAGGAGAACATCAGCCAGGGTCCCCACTGCGGGTTGCACCCCTGCTAGAAAGTGTCTGTGTGGATGTGTGTGTGGGTGTGTGTGTGTGTGGATGTGTGTGTGTGTGTGTGGGTGAGTGTGGATGTGTGTGTGTGTGTGTGTGTGTGTGTGTGTGTGGATGTGTGTGTGTGTGTGTGTGTGGATGTGTGTGTGTGTGGATGTGTGTGTGTGTGTGTGTGTGTGTGTGGATGTGTGTGTGTGTGTGTGTGTGTGTGTGGGTGGATGTGTGTGTGTGGATGTGTGTGTGTGTGTGTGTGGATGTGTGTGTGTGTGTGTGTGGATGTGTGTGTGTGGATGTGTGTGTGTGTGTGTGTGTGTGGATGTGTGTGGATGTGTGTGGATGTGTGTGTGTGTGTGTGTGTGTGTGTGGATGTGTGTGTGTGTGTGTGTGTGTGTGTGTGTGTGTGTGTGGATGTGTGTGTGTGTGTGTGTGTGTGGATGTGTGTGTGTGTGTGTGTGTGTGTGGATGTGTGGATGTGTGTGTGTGTGGATGTGTGTGTGTGTGGATGTGTGTGTGTGTGTGTATGTGTGGATGTGTGTGTGTGGGTGTGTGTGTGGGTGTGTGTGTGTAAGAAGAACAGAATCAGCCAAGGCTGTGATGCTCCATGACAGAATAGCCTGACAACATTCACTGTTTAGGTCCACATATGAGTATTGACACTCAAGCCGGAGGGCAACGAGCATGTGTGGAACTGTATCCCTGCATGAATCAGCTAACAATCAGGGGTGAGAACATGGAGCGATTTTTTTTCACCTCCTTAATGCAGGAATCTTGATGCCATTTTAAGTCCTTTTAGTCTGTTTGGGGGGAAATTAACCCCTAAAAATGGGTGGGTTTGGGTAGGGTAGACATGTAAAAATCTAAAAGATCAGAAACCCGACCCAACCCGCCTCTAACCCGCCCACTTCCAGTTTTAATGGATGGGGGGGGGGGGGGGGGGCAACCAATCCGCTCGGAGGAGGTGGATTGGTCATTTAAATATTATAATGAGGCTACGTGCCTCAGAATTAATTAGCATTTTAAATGTAACCCTGTCCGACCAGGTTTCCCAGGCCTTGGGAAACCCGTCGGCTAAAACGAGGTGTGGACTGCTGGATCCAGGAGGTAAGTGCCTTTCCACTTATCTGCTGGATCCTGTTTACCTGCTCCACCTATCCCCTGCGATCATACACCCTCCGACCCTTCCAATCTCCCCCATGACTGACCCTTCTGATCTCCTCCACCACCGACCCTTCCGATCTCCCCCCTGAGGCCCGTCCAATCTCCCCACCGAGGCCTCCAATCTCCCCCCGACACTGACTCTTCTGATCTCTCCCCCCCCACCCCCGAGGCCACTGATTCCTCCTTCCTCTCCGCTCCCTGGCCTCGGCCTGGTGCCGAAGGTCTACCCGTCCAATCTACCTCTCAATCTGGCTGGTTGTGGCTGGGAAATGGAGACAAACAATGTTAATCAGGTCCTGCCATTAAAATCGGCAGGAGCTGAGGGAAACCCATTCTTCTGGGTTTCCTGACCTCAAAACAGCCCCACCGCTCCCTCCCTGCCTCCAAGATAACATCAGGGCCTTTGGCTTAACAGCACCCCGTGTACTATAGTTACCATTTATGGCTTTGGGGTAACCTAGAGTTCTATTTTTTTTGAAGTGTGTCTGTATGAGCAACGATGGACAGGGAGTGAAGGAGGCTTTGCTTTTATCTTTTTATTTGGCGTTGCTTTGCAATGCAGAATAAATACTAGTTCTGTTAATGAAATTACTGATGCATTTCTGCTTCGGCATATGCCAGTTCTTTCAGGTATATTGGCCACAACAGGTATCCAACCTTTAAAGTATAGAAATACATTTGGTATAGTGCTGCAATAAGAAAGAAAGACTTACATTTATATAGCTCCCTTTTACAACCTCAGGACATCCGAAAGCGCTTTACAGCCAATAAAGTACTTTTGAAGTGTAGTCACTGTTGTAACGTAGAAAACATGGCAACCAATTTGCACACAGCAAGGTCCCACAAACAGCAATGGGATAATGATCTGATAATCATTTCAGTTGAGGAATAAATATTGGCCAGGACCCCGGGGAGAACTCACCTGCTCTTCTTCGAAATAATGCCATGGGATCTTTTATGTCCACCTGAGAGGGCAAACGGGGGGTCTCGGTTTAACATTTCATCCGAAAGATGGGACCTCTGACAGTTCAGCACTCCCTCAGTACAACACTGGAGCGCCAGCCTAGATTACATGCTCAAGTCTCTGGAATGGGGTTTGAACCCAAAACCTTTTAACTCAGAGGTGAGAGTGCTACCACTGAGCCATGGCTAACACTGAGTAATACTAGTTCCATTCCTCTCTCCCCGTTGTATTGTGGCAAAATGTGATGAATATACATTTTTGTTGCTGGAATGTAAATAGAACACAGTGGGGGTTATTTTCATCTTTTCAGCTTGGGCGTTTAACTGGCAATTTGTTCCTCTCTCTAATAGATGTTAATAATAACAAAAGCAGTTTTGTGTTTGACACATTACTAGTCAAATTGCTAAAATAAATTGGTCATGTATCTTCATTTTATACTCATCATCCTTCTTCATGAGATGGTGGGTTCGAATTTCACTTGCACTTTTTCCCCCTTCCCTCTTCTGAAGTCATTGACTTCTTGCTGCCAACAGTCTCATGTAAACCTATGCAGTGAGTGTCAGTAGGCTAGTTAATTGCAGGGGAACCAGCCTGATCTTGTCCTAGAATCATAGAATCATTGAAATTTACGGCACAGAAGGAGGCCATTTGGCCCATCGTGTCTGTGCCGGCCGAAAAAGAGCTATCCAACCTAATCCCACTTTGCAGCTCTTGGTCCGTAGCCTTGTAGGTTACAGCACTTCAAGTGCATATCCAAGTACTTTTTAAATATGATGAGTGTTTCTGCCTCTACCACCCTTTCAGGCAGTGAGTTCCAGACCCCCACCACCCTCTGGGTGAAAAAAGTTCTCCTCAACTCCCCTCTCATCCTTCTTCCAATTACTTTAAATCTATGCCTGGTTATTGACCTTGTTGCTAGGGAGAAATAGGTCCTTCCTATCCACTCTATCTAGGCCCCTCATCATTTTATACACCTCAATTAAGTCTCCCCTCAGCCTCCTCTGTTCCAAAGAAAACAACCCCAGCCTATCCAATCTTTCCTCATGGCTAAAATTCTCCAGTCCTGGCAACATCCTCGTAAATCTCCTCTGCACCCTGTCTGGTGCAATCACATCTTTCCTGTAATATGGTGACCAGAACTGTATGCAGTACTCTAGCTGTGGCCTAACTTGTATTTTATATAGTTCAAGCATAACCTCCCTGCTCTTACATCCTATGTCCTCACCTGATGTTCACACTCATGCTCCTGAACAGGGGCTGCTGCATAGTGATCAGAAGTGGGAACCCCTGAGCAATTTTCCTCTCTTGACTGACTAAGATCAGCAAGCTCAGCACAGACCGCAGGTTGAATCTAGGAACTTGCAAGTTTGTATGGATAAGCTATTCACTGGATAAACCTGCTGAGCCTTTACAAAGCCTCCCTATTATTACAATTAGAAATATAGCGCCGTAATTTAAATGTATCTGCTTATTAGCAGCTTGAGTTCAGAGAATTGAGAGCTACTTCTCAAAAATAGCATGACAACTGGAATCTGCTGTTTTAGACCAGTTAACTTCTATCTGTATAATTCGCTGAGTTGTAAATAAAGCAGTATGACACATGTTAATTCAGAAAACATGTACACTATATACAAAGAGACTTAGGGGAATATTCCTCTGCAATCCCACCTGAAGTCAGGCAAGATCATGTGGAAATGGCAGGCAAGAGGGGTACTGAGGCATAGTGCTACCTCACCACCCCAGCCAATAATTCCCTCCCCCTGCCCCAGCTGGGACTGCCGCTGCCCACTCCCTCTCCACCCGCTGCATGCAAATGGTGGCTGGGAAGGTGGGTTCCAATGGATTTTCCTTCTTTCCGCCCTTGTTACCGCGGCTTCTCGGGGTCGCCATGCGGAAGATGGTGGTGGGGCTCCAGAAGTGGCGGTAATTGCCCTGCAGTAGTCCCATGGAAAGAGAGGGCTTTGGAGCTCTATCCATCCTGTTGAAAGCCCCAGTCTCGGCTGAACACTTTAGTGGGAGCCTTCCTTCCAATCATTGGGAGGTTTCTGCCCTCTTTAAGGTCGCTCACCGCCTGATCTGGTGCTGAAGCGCCACCCCTGCTGCAGCGCTTCCAGGGCTCACTGCCTTTTCACTGAAAGGCTCCCTATATTGGAAGGAATTTTAACCCCAAAGAACGGGTGGGTTGGGGTCGGGTGGGAGGTTAAAATGTTAAAAAAACTGAATCCCAATCTCGACCGAATGTGCCTTCAACCCGCCCAGTTCTGGTTTTAACGGAGGCAGGATAGGGGGCGTTGCCAGCCAACCCGCTCCCAGGAGGCCAGTTGCCC
This sequence comes from Squalus acanthias, assembly GCA_030390025.1. Taxonomy (NCBI): domain Eukaryota; kingdom Metazoa; phylum Chordata; class Chondrichthyes; order Squaliformes; family Squalidae; genus Squalus; species Squalus acanthias. The sequence goes on along the minus strand of CM059428.1, from coordinate 88,164,524 downwards.
ATTTAAATATTATACTGAAGCTGGTGTGCCTCAGATTTAACCACCATTACAAATTTAACTCTGGCTGGTCGGGTTTCTCAGGCCTCGGGAAACCCGTCAGCTAGAGTAAGGTGAGGACTGCTGGATCCAGGAAGTAAGTGCCTTTACACTTATCTACTGGATCCAGCGTTCCTGCCTCACCCACTGATCGCGATTGGACACCCTTCCCCCCACCCCGATCCCACCTCTGGCCCCCGATCGCCTTCCCGGACTGATCCCTCCCTCCCTTCACTCTGTGGCCTACTTCCACAGGCTTGCCCATCCGCAGCCAGCCAGCCTCTCCATCTGGCTGGCTCTGGGTGGGAAACAAAGCTTTGAAATGCTAATCAGGCCCTGCCGTTAAATTCGGCAGGGCCTGCGGGAAACCCGTTCTCCCAGGTTTCCCAACCACTTTCTAGCCACCCCGCCCCCGTTCCCGACCTGCCTCAAGATTAAAATTCTGGCCCAGGAATCTGGGTCAAGGGTACGGTGGATATGGAGGGCCATGCAGAACTCCCACCTTGCCAGAACTCCACCCCAAAGAGGTGAATCCCCTCAAGACACTAAAACAAAACAAAGAATAATATAGCAGCAGCAAAGAATACTGAAGTAACCCATGTGACTGAGGTGCTGTTTTGTTGGCAAAGCCTGATGATGACTAGTAGGATTGGATACAGGGATGTCCTCCTGCTGTTCTTAAACTAGATCCTGCTTATTATATATTTTATACTTTCTAATGTACTCAGCAGATTGTTTGTCGTGAGATTTAGTGGTTTGTGAATTTTTAGGTGTATGTGTTTCTGTGTGGACAATTATTGGTTAGGTGATTAGCTTGGGAAAGGAGTCCTTGTGTTTTTTCCCCCAGTTGAAATAATGAAAGAAGCAGTATGGAGGCAAAACCCATTTGCCTGGAGCTAAATACACTTTTCCTACCCTCTTATCACTCTCCTTGTTATGTGATATGGATGTAATTTTGATACTGTTTGCCCAAACGTCATGTTCTCATGTTTTCACAGCCTCAGAGCCAAATTTGAAGGTGCGTTCCAGATTAAAACAGAAAGTGGCAGAGAGGAGGAGTAGTCCATTATTGCGCAGAAAAGATGGCACCATTATCAGCACCTTCAAGAAGAGAACGCTTGAGAGAACAGGTAGTTGGGAAGAACGTAATGCTCTTCATAAAAGCTGACATTGTTCTGTACGGGTATCTTTAATGCATCCGAGATCTTGGCTGTATCTCAGTTTAGGACAATGATACAAATACTCTAACAGCCAATTAAAACTGTTCCTTTCATAGAATCAATGGTTTTGCTAGCTATAAGAATGAATTGGATGCAGGTAATGGAACAATGCAACGATGATGTGGAATCTGTATGGGTAGAACTGCGAAATACCAAGGGGCAGAAAACGTTAGTGGGAGTGGTATACAGACCCCCAAACAGTAATGCAGAGGTTGGGGATGGCATTAAAAGGGAAATTAGAGAAGCGTGCAATAATGGCACAGCAGTTATCATGGGTGACTTTAATCTACATATAGATTGGGCTAACCAAATTAGTAACAGCACTGTGGAGGAGGAATTCCTGGAGTGTATACGGGATGGTTTCCTGGACCAATATGTCAGGCCATCTTAGACTGGGTATTATGTAATGAGAAAGGATTAATTAGCAATCTTGTTGTGCGAGGCCCCTTGGGTCGGAGCGATCATAAAATGATAGAATTCTTCATTAAAATGGAGAGTGAAGTAGTTGACTGAGAGACTAGGGTCCTGAATTTAAATAAAGGAAACTATGATGGTATGAGGCGCGAGTTGGGTAGGATTGATTGGGGAATGTTACTAAAAGGGCTGACGGTGGAGAGGCAATGGCAGACATTCAAAGATCGCATGGATGAACTGCAGAATTTGTTCATCCCAGTTTGGCATAAAAATAAAACAAAAAAGGTGACTCAGCCGTGGCTAACAAGGGAAATTAGGAATAGCATAAGATCCAAGGAGAGGACATATAAATTGGCCAGAAAAAGCAGTAAACCTGAGGATTGGGAGCAGTTTAGGATTCAGCAAAGGAGGACAAAGGGATTAATTAAGAGGGGGAAAATAGAGTATGAGAGTAAACTTGCAGGGAACATAAAAACTGACTGTAAAAGCTTTTATAGCTATGTGAAGAGAAAAAGATTGGTGAAGTTAAACGTAGGTCCCTTGCAGTCAGAATCAGGTGAATTTACAATGGGGAACAAAGAAATGGCAGACCAATTAAATACATACTTTGGTTCTGTCTTCACAAAGGAGGACATAAATAACCTCCCAGAGATGTCGGGGAACATAGGGTCGAATGAGAGGGAGGAACTGAAAGAAATCAGTATTTGTAGGGAAATGGTGTTAGCGAAATTGACGGGATTGAAGGCTGATAAATTCCCAGGGCCTGATAATCTACATCCTAGGGTACTTAAGGAAGTGGCCCTAGAAATAGTAGATGCATTGCTGGTCATTTACCAACATTCGATAGATTCTGGAACAGTACCCATGGATTGGAGGGTAGCTAATGTTACCCCACTATTCAAAAAAGGTGGTAGAGAGAAAACGGGGAAGTATAGACCAATAAGCCTGACATCGGTAGTGGGGAAAATGCTAGAGTCCATTATAAAAGATGTAATAGCAGAGCACTTGGAAAACAGTGATAGGATCGGACAAAGTCAACATGGATTTACAAAAGGTAAATCATGCTTGACTAATCTACTGGAATTTTTTGAAGATGTAACTGGTAAAATAGATAAGGGAGAACCAGTGGATGTGGTGTATTTGGACTTTCAGAAGGCTTTCGATAAGGTCCCGCATAAGAGATTAGCATGTAAAGTTAAGGCACATGGGATTGGGGGCAAGGTATTGTCTTGGATAGAGAACTGGTTGGCAGACAGGAAGCAAAGAGTTGGAATAAACGGGTCTTTTTCTGAGTGGCAGGCAGTGACTAGTTGGGTACCGCAGGGATCGGTCCTAGGACCCCAGCTATTCACAATATATATTAATGATCTAGACGAGGGAACTAGATGTAATATCTCCAAGTTTGCAGACTACACAAAGCTGGGTGGGCGTGTGTGCTGTGAGGAGGATGCAGAGAAACTCCAGTATGATTTGGACAGGTTGGGTGATTGGGCAGAATCATGGCAGATGCATTATAATGTGGATAAATGCGAGGTTATCCACTTTGGTGTCAAAAACGGGAAGGCAGATTATTATCTGAATGGCAATAGATTGGGAGAAGGGGAAGTGCAACGAGACCTGGGTGTCCTTGTGCACCAGTCGCTGAAGGTAAGCATGCAGGTGCAGCAGGCGGTTAAGAAGGCACATGGTATGTTGGCCTTCATAGCGAGAGGGTTCGAATACAGGAACAAGAATGTCTCGCTGCAGTTGTACAGGGCCTTGGTGAGACCACACCTTGAGTATTGTGTGCAGTTTTGGTCGCCTTATCTGAGGAAGGATGTTCTTGCCATGGAGGGAGTGCAGCGAAGATTCACCAGACTGATACCTGGGATGGCAAGAATGACGTATGAGGAGAGATTGGGTCGATTAGGCTAATATTCGTTAGAGTTTAGAAGAATGAGAGGGGATCTCATTGAAACTTATAAAATTCTAACAGGACTAGACAGACTAGATGCAGGAAGGATGTTCCCGATGGCGGGGGAGTCCAGAACCAGGGGTCACAGTCTAAGGATAAGGGGTAAGCCATTTAGGACTGAGATGAGGAGGAATTTCTTCACCCAGAGAGTGGTGAACCTGTGGAATTCTCTACCGCACAAGGCAGTTGAGGCCAATTCATTAAATATATTCAAGAAGGAGTTAGATATATTTCTTAAGGCTAAAGGGATCAAGGGATATGGGGAGAAAGCAGGGACAGGGTACTGAATTTGAATGATCAGCCATGATCTCATTAAATGGCGGAACAGACTCGAGGGGCCGAATGGCCTACTCCTGCTCCTATCTTCTATGTTTCTATGTTAATAAGATCATGGCTGAACTTCTACCTCAACTCCACTTTCTCGCCCTATATCCATATCCCTTAATTCCCTTCGTGCCCAAAAATCTATCGATCTCTGTCTTGAGTATACTCATCGACTGAGCATCCACAGCCCTCTGGGGTAGAGAATTCCAAAGATTCACAACCCTCTGAGTGAAGACATTTCTCTTCCTCTCAGTCCTAAATGGCTGACCCCATATCCTGAGACTGTGGCCCCTAGTTCTAGACTCCCCAGCCAGGAGAAACAGCCTCTCAACATCTACCCTGTAAAGGCTTCTAAGAATTTTATACGTTTCAATGAGATCACCTCTCATTCTTCTAAACTCCAGAGAATATAGGCACATTCTACTCAATATCTCCTCACAGGAGAACTCTCTCATCCCAGGAATCAATCTAATAAACCTTTGTTGCACCCCCTCTAAGGCAACTATATCCTTCCTTAGGTAAGGAGATCAAAACTGTGCACAGTACTCCAGGTGTGCGCTCACCAAAGCCCGATATAATTGCAGCTTCACTTTTTTTCATAACATAAGTCATAACTGGTATGGTTTAAGATTCCTCACAAGGCATATTTAAGCACCGCGACAGTGGGGAAGGCAACAAGACAATAATGGGCATATCTTAGAGAACAGTGGGCATCTGAATATTGAGTGCTAATGGTGCAATTTAATTGAGGGGCTCAAATGGCCCAAACTGTGATAGTGACTGGTTTATGTACTTTATGCTTGTAGCCTTCACTTTCTACTGATTTGTTGTTTTAAATAAATGTAGACAAATAGAATTTTTCTTCAGAATCGTAACAATTTGTTCTTGTTAATTTTGTCAGCAGTGAGTTTGAGTCAGCTTGATATAGGATTTCATATGTGAGAAGCAGTCAAGTGCTATATAAAAGATGTAGCATATAATTTATCTGATACATCACGGAGAATGGAGAAACCTACCATTACAGGAGAACTGTGTTCTAATTGGAGTGGGAGCTGTGTTCAAATGCCGCTCAATGATATGATTGTTTTGTGTCCTCGTGTAACTCTGTTAGTGCTGAAGTTTTACTAAGACTAACCAGGACTTTGTCATAAAAATCAGAAAATTATCAAAATACTCAGCAGATCAGGCAGCATCTGTGGAGAGAGAAACAGAGTTAACGTCATCAGTACTGGAAAAAGTTAGAGAGTTAGGCAGTAAAATTCAGCCTCATGCGCCAGCTGAGAAAGCCAGTTTTGGTGAAATTCTGCGGGTCCTATGGCAACCGCCTTTTTGGGCAGGTCGGCAGTGCTTCCGTTGCCTGCACTCGGAGAAATGGTAATGAAGCAGATTGTGACAACAATCAGTGTGCAACGCTGATTTGACGTACGACCTGCTATTTTTGACGTCGCTGCTCCATTCAACGCCCTCTCCAAATCATGAACCGCTGAACATGCATTCAGCAGCAGGAAAGACCCCCCACCAGTGCCAGTTAAAGGGATCAGCAACAACTCGCAGTTGACTTGCTTTTTGATTTCTACTGGTTCTGTGTAAGTTTGTGCAACAGTTTGGAGCTTTCTACAGTTATTTCAAGTTGGTGAGGTGACAAAGAGTGTTCCTGCAAGTGGAGAACACCTTGCTTCTGATTGAAAGGGTTCTGCACACACCACTTGCTCCCAGTCATGGGAGCTCTACTTGCAGTCTCCTTCGCGCTCGAGTATGACAGGAAGATGGAACGAAGGCAGCAAAGAAGAGAACAAGCTGCTCGCAGAGGTAGGAGGAGGAGGGGCAAGAGGGCTCTCAGCAGGAGGCCTTACCCACCTAGGGTCTTCCGAGAGCACTTCTCCTACCTGCACGTAAGGCAGGAGCAGTGTATTAGGAGGCTCCGCTTCACCAAGGAGGTGGTCATAGAACTCTGCCATCTCTTGGAACCAGACCTTCAGCCTCAGAGCAGGGCAACAATGGCTCTCCCAGTGGCCCTCAGGGTCACCATGGCCCTCAATTTTTTCGCCACTGGATCCTTCCAGTCTGGAGCAGGTGACTTAGCTAACATCTCCCAGTTCGCCGTCCATCACTGCATCCGATACATCACAGAGGCTCTGTACTCCAGGAGAAGGGACTTCATTGTCTTCTCTCTGAACACAGAGAAGCAGGAGGAGCGCACATGTGGCTGTGCCAGGATATCGCACTTCCCCATGGTGCAGGGCACCATCGACTGCACACACGTGGCTTTGTGGGTGCTGCATATCAATCCTGAGATGTTCTGTAACTGCAAAGGCTACCACTCACTGAACGTGCAGTTGGTGTGTGACCACACCCAGCACATCATGATGGTGAATGCCCAGTATCCTGGCAGCAGTCCTGATGCCTTCATCCTGCGCCAGTCTGGTGTGCCAGCAAACTTCCAACTACCACGTCAAATGCAAGGGTGGTTGCTCTGAGACAAGGGCTATCCGCTCTACACCAGGCTGATGACTCCCCTCTGCAACACCACCACTTGTGGCCAGCAATCATATAATGAGAGTCATGCTGCCACGAGGAACCTCATCAAGCAGACCATCGGGGTGCTGAAGCAGCATTTACGCTGCCTTCACTGCTCGTGAGGAGCCCTCCCGTACACGCCGGCCGACTGTCCCATTTCGTGGTGGTCTGCTGCATCCTCCACAACTTGGCCACCATGGGTTCCGGGACCACCTCAGGAGAGCAAGAGAAGGAGGAGGAAGAAGAAGAGGAGGAGGATGGGAGGAGGCAGGCAGCAGATCCCTGATCCAGATGGGCTGTCTGTGAACGCCTCATCAGACTCCAGTTCCAATGAATGAAACCCCAGATCCCGAGCCATCACAAAACAAACAGTCCAAACTTAATTTATAAACTTATCAAGCCCAATATTACACAACAACGTCAACGAATCGCCCTTGTGCATTCCCTTAGTGTCTGTCTTTCATATTCTTTTTCCTACTCTAGTGCTTCTACGCAGGGCTACTCCAATGGCTGCAGCACGGCTGGTGGAAGGCAGTGGGGGAGACTGCAGATGGCCTTGCAGGATGACCTCAAGCAGCTCTGGGCCTAGAAGGCCCCGCAGCAGTCTGGGCTGGCTGGATGACAGGCAGCAGCAAGGGTACTGGCGGAGTGGCAGTGGTGGGAGATCCCCTGGCATGCTCTCCTCCTTCCAGATAAGAGAAATGAGTTCATGAATTCACGCCAGTAGTGCTTCTCCGCCATGCTTTAGTGCCTCGGCAGGGATTCCATCTGCTCCTGAGGGCGTGTTATTCTTCAGTTGTCGGATAGCCTTTTCAACCTTATGCCGGGCTGAGGTTGTGCTGAGATGGTGGTGGGTAGCATGCTGCGGGATGGAGTTGAGGACACTCGCGTCGAAGACAGAGTCTCGGTTAAGGAGATCTTCGAAGTGCCCCTTCCAGCGGGCACTGACTGCCTCTCTGTCCTTGATGAGTACCTCTCCGTTCTTGGCCCGCAGTGGGGTAGGACTTGGGTGCTTGGGCCGTAGATGGTCTTGACTGCGCTAAAGAATCCACGCAGGTCGTGGTTGTCAGCTAGCTGCTGGATCTCCTGCGCTTTCTCCACCCAACATCTGTTCTTTAGGTCGCGAGTTTTTTGTTGGACCTCGGCCTTCAGGCGTCTGTAGAGCTGCTTTCTTGCTCTCGAGTTCTGTTGCTGTTTCCAGATCAGGAATGCCTTGCGCTTGCGGCTTATTAGCTCCTGGATCTCCTGGTCGTTCTCGTCGAACCAGTCTTGGTGTTTCGTGGTCGAGTGACCGAGCGTCTCTTCACAGGTGCTGATTATGGAGGCCTTGAGTGCAGACCAGGCGCTGTGGACACTCTGTGTCTCTGCATCACTGGGAGTTGTCAGGTTGTTTGTGAGACGCAGGCTGAATAGGGCTTTCTTAGCGGGGTCTTTGAGTGCTCCAGCGTTGATTTTCCTGCAGCATTGTTTCTGTTGCCGCCGCTGTTTTGGGGCTACATTGATGGAGATGACAGAGCGGATTAGGCGGTGGTCTGTCCAGCAGTTGTCAGCTCCTGTCATAGCGTGGGTGATGCGGACGTCCTTGCGGTCCCTCGCTCGGACGATGACGTAGTCCAGCAGATGCCAGTGCTGGGAGCGCGGGTGCTGCCATGAAGCCTTGTACTTGTCTCTCTGACGGAACAAGGTGTTGGTTATGACAAGGCCATGTTCTAAGCATTTCAACAGGAGGAGGGTACCGTTGGAGTTGGCCGTAATTGGAGACGCCGTAATTGTGACCATCTTCAAGAAAGGTGACAAGTCCGATTGCGGTAATTACAGAGGAGTTTCCCTGCTGTCTGCCACAGGGAAAGTCATCGCAAGAATCCTCCTCAATCGCCTTCTCCCAGTGGCCGAAGAGCTCCTCCCAGAGTCGCAATGCGGATTCTGCCCACTAAGGGGCACAATGGACATGATCTTCACCGCGCGTCAATTACAAGAGAAATGCAGGGAACAACACCAACCGCTGTACATGGCCTTCTTTGACCTCACAAAGGCTTTCGACACAGTTAACTGTGAGGGATTATGGAGTGTCCTCCTCAAATTCGGCTGCCCTCAAAAGTTTGTCACCATCCTCCACCTGCTTCACGATGACATGCAAGCCGTGATCCTGACCAATGGTTCCATCACAGACCCAATTCACGAACGGACTGGGGTCAAGCAAGGCTGTGTCGTCGCACCAACGCTCTTCTCAATCTTCCTTGCTGCAATGCTCCATCTCACCCTCGGTAAGCTCCCCGCTGGAGTGGAGCTAATTTACAGAACAAACAGGAAACTGTTCAACCTCCATCGCCTCCAGTCCCATCCTCTGTCGTCGAATTACAGTATGCAGACGACGCTTGTGTCTGTGCTCACTCGGAGGTCGAACTCCAAACCATCGTCAACACCTTCACCAAAGCGTACGAGAGCATGGGCCTTACACTAAACATCCGTAAGACAAAGGTCCTCTACCAACCTGCCCCCGCCATACAGTACTGCCCCCCGATTATCAAAATCCACGACAAAGCCTTGGACAACGTTCACCACTTTCCATTCCTCGGGAGCCTACTGTCAACAAGGGCAGACATCGATGACGAAGTCCAACACCGCCTTCAGTGTGCCAGTGCAGCCTTCGGTCGCCTGAGGAAGAGAGTGTTTGAAGACCAGGACCTCAAACCCGGCACTAAGCTCCTGGTCTAAAGAGCAGCAGTGATACCCACCCTGCTGTATGCCTCAGAGACATGGACCATGTACAGCAGGCACCTCAAAGCACTGGAGAGGTACCACCAACGCTGCCTCCGCAAGATCCTGCAAATCCATTGGCAGGATAGGCGCACCAACGTCAGTGTTCTCGCTCAGGCCAAAGTCCCCAGCATCGAAGCTATGACCACGCTCGATCAGCTCCGATGAACGGGTCACATCGTCTGCATGCCCGATACGAGACTCCCAAAACAAGTTCTCTACTCGGAGCTCCGACACGGCAAGAGAGCCCCAGGTGGGCAGAGGAAACGCTTCAAGGACACCCTGAAAGCCTCCTTGAAAAAATGCAACACCCACACCGACACCTGGGAATCCCCGGCCCAAGACCGCACACAGTGGAGGAGAAGCATCCGGGAAGGCGCCGAACACCTCGAGTCTCTTCGTCGGGAGCAAGCGGAAGCCAAGTGCAAACAGCGGAACAAGTGCACATCAACCCAAGCACCTCACCCACCCGCCCCTTTAACCACCGTCTGCCCCACCTGTGACAGAGACTGTAGGTCCTGCATTGGACTCATCAGTCACCTGAGAACTAATTTTTAATGTGGAAGCAAGTCATCCTCGGTTCCGAGGGACTGCCTAAGAAGAAGAGAAGAAAGAAGAAGTGGTGGGCCTAGGAATGTTGTCATCCTGAGAGAGGACAGCGGGTTCTTGCTCCACGGAGCCACTGCCACTCCCCCGGGGCACAACCTCAGCATTCCTAGCCATCTGTTGGAGGACGGATTGCTGGCCTGCTGCGAGACCCTGCAAGTCCCTTTCCACACTCGTAAACCCAGCCACGATGGTAGCAGTCTGATTTTGCATGGCAGCAAGCTGAGACTACATGAGAGCAGTCTAATCTTGCGTGATAACAAGCTGAGACTGCAGGACAGCAGTCTGAGCTTCCACTGTAGCACTGAGACATTGGGTCACTTCCGCTTGTGCTGTAATGGAAGCTGTGACATCGCCCATCACACCCAGCATCATGGTTGGGTCCACAAGTTCTCTAATGGAGTAGCCCATCATTTCCATCCTGGAAATCATGGGCTCTAAGCTCCGCGCAAAACCCCGTGCAGCATTGGAGCCAGACTCCTCCATGCTCCTTGACACTGACAAGAGGCTCTCTGGCAGGCCTGCCAGTGCACCAAGCAGTTCTGTGTGCATGCTCATCACCCTTCTTCTGAAGGCCGCCCCATCGAAGTCCTCATCTGAGTCCTGTGCAGCAGAACCCGTGCGCAAGCTCACACTCCGGGAACTGGCACCCGAGCTACCCTTTCCCCCTGGCCTGGCTGCAGCCCACTCATGCCCAATGGCTCACCATGTGCAGATCCCACCTCTATACTACCCTCTGAAGTCCGCGCAGTGCCATTTTCTGAGCTGGTGCCTGCGAGTGTCAGATCGAGTGATGGTGCCTCTTCTTCTCCATTGCTCCTCTCCTCCATAACATCGGTGACAGGCTGGGCTGGTGGGACCTCTTGGGTAACTGAAAGGAGAATGGCACAAGGGTCAGGTTGTGGTGAGGGGAGGGGGGTAAAGCAAGATGTGCCTTCATACACCATCAGCAGCTTGTAAGTGAGAAGAGATTGTGGGATGAGGGCGAAGTGGGATGTGAGAAGAAGGATTAGGTATGAGCGTACTATCATCATCAGCAATGCGTTCAACTTTGCCGCTCACCACGGACTCAATGACAGCCCTTCCAATTATCTCCAGCACTGTGTCCATGAGGTTCTGCGGTCGGGCTTCCCCTCCGCCCGTCTGCTGCTACTCCCGGCTGTTGTGAGCCACCTTGGCCTGCAAGAGAAAGGGAAGTGTGTCAGTGAGTGTGGAGCAATGTGTTTGGATGATGTGCCTGCCATGGTTGAATAGCTGGGAGTGTGTCCAAGGTGTGAGATCTGGGTGTGAGGCTTGCAGCAGTGGTAAGTGTGTGAGGGTTAGGTGAAGCTATTATTGTGAGGTATGAGTGGTGATTGCTAGAGATTGTTGGTAGGTGAGTGATGGGGGTGTGTTGCATTGAGCAGTGAGTGAGGCTAGTGGTGCAGTTGGTGGGATATGCCATTGGAAGATGCATTCACTGACCTTGACCACTCATGTGACATCATTAACTTCTTGCGTCACTGGATCCAGGTCCTGGGGACAACACTCGTGGCACTTACAACTTGAACTATTTCCTCCCACATCCTTCTGGCATTCTGCCTGGAAAGCCTCCTGCCCCACTGTGGGTACAGGACCTCACGATGTCTGTGAACCTCGAGGACCAAGGCCTCCAGTGTTGCATCAGAAAACCTCCTTTTTTGCTGAGAGCAGGGTTGGGTTCCCAATGGACCTTAAAAAGGATCCAAAAATTAGAGGGAAGTAAGTAATATTGATTATCTTATAGTGCCCAAATTTTGATCCTCTTTGGGGAGAACTTATTTTAAATAATCTCTTTGGTCCGTTAATGGTCTCTAGCTCCCGGAATCACAGCCTAATCCTGCACTCTGATTTTCTTCTAGTCCCTCAGGGCAGGAGCCTCCATAGTGGCCTCTAGTCTTTAGGTTTATTAATATTTATCAGTAAGCCTCATATCCTAAAACAAAGAAGATGATGTATTTCACTGTCAGGGCCATATTTCCCTCTTTTCTTAATTTTGTAAAAATTAACAAATCAAAATGGTGGATGTGTCGGATTTTGCTGCAGAAGTTTCCGTGTAATTCAAATTCAGTAGTGGGAACGAAAGAAAAATGACCAATCACAACTCACCTGCAATACTAATGCTCCTTTCAAATTTCTCAAGTAGCCAAGCTGTTGCTTAGCTGGCATGAATGGCAAATACTTCATTCATCCATTTGAAAGTGCTCAAAGCTTGGCACAGCAAAAATGTAGGAAAGCTCATTTCAATGATCAGAACTTGGAGGTTCTTGTGGATAGCGTTGAATTTTTTGGCCTGTAGGAGGAAGGACAAGCATCAACAAACTTGCCCTGTCCCCAGTAGCATGGAAGCATGTTTCCAGGTGGGCCAATTCAGGGCTATCCACTATGATGTCCAGGGAGGACTAAGGAGGTTCAGAAATAGTTCCATGAATTGAAACCAAGCACCATGATAAGGCAAGAGTATCACTGTGTCTTAATGTGCAGATGAAGGACATATATGGAAGATGCTTTTAGGTATGTCCAGTGGAACTCTATAATGCCTATTTTCAAACTTCACCTTCTCCAAGCCAAGGTGAGGCCTTACTTTATGGCAGTATTGTGCAGTATGTCCCACACTGTTAAAATGTTACCCAGCATTATTGAGACATATTGTAAGGTCCCTCTAATATATCCAAGCATCTGAAGCATTGCTTTAGCACTCTACATCTTTGTTCAGTGAGGCTGTACCTAATCACTTCTGGGCTATTTGGGGTGTTTAGAAGTTTCATCAACCATTATTGTACCACGTAACCTATATTTCCAAGGACCGAGCCTCCATCTTTCCTTTTCTTTCAAAGTGCTGTGTGACATTTGATTGCCTGTTTGGTAGATCCCCTGCCTGTTCTGTGAATTGTGAGCCTACTATACCCTCTGTACTTCCTATTACCCTTGCCTTGATGTTCTACCAGACTATAATTTTGACCACTAATGGCTCCTGGACCTGGGGGTTAATGATCCTGATGTAACATAGAAAACATAGAAACATAGAATCTAGGAGCAGGAGTAGGCCATTCGGCCCGTCGAGCCTGCTCCGCCATTCAATACGATCATGGCTGATCATCCAAATCCAGTACCCTGTCCCTGCTTTATTCCCCACAGTACACATATCCCACCCTACCCCCGTAACCCCACGTATTTAATTCCCCTAACATATCCCATCCTATCCCCATAACCCCACATATTTAATCCCCCCTAACACCTAAGGGTCAATTTATCATAGCCAAATCAACCTAACCCACACATTTTTGGACTGTGGGAGGAAACCGGAGGAAACCCACGCAGACACGGGGAGAATGTGCAAACTCCACACAGACAGTCACCCGAGGTCAGATTCGAACCCGGGTCTCTGGCGCTGTGAGGCATTCAGTACTCTGCTAAAACTTAAATTTGGCTCGCCCTTTGTACAACTACTTCACATGTCTGAATGTGAGTACTGATCTCAATGTTCATACTTCAGCGCATAATTTTCTCTTGATTTTCCTTTACCAATTTTCATAACCATGTATTAGGTATGAAGCAAGATTTTGAGCAGTGGTAAAAAGAAAAGAAAAGTCTGTTACCGCTTTCTGCCACTAATCCTCCACTGTTTACTTGTACCTTTTTCCAGTTAAACTTTACACACAAAGGAAAATGTGTCCTTTAATTTGTTTAGACAGTACACTTCAGTCAATGGGCACCCTGTTAATGGAAAGCCTAATATAAAGCAAACAGTCACTCAGATTCATTCTCTGCATATTCTCGTGGAAGGTGGATGGAATAAACAGGTAAGATATTGAGGGAGGAGGCCAAAGTTTGAAGTCAGTGTTCAGACCAGGGAACATCAGGTGCTGTTCCTGAAGGCTGTGTTAAGATTAGTTGGAACAATGTAGGGGATGAGAGACAGAAAGGTCAGCTGTTTCCCGAATGTTCTTGCCTGTTTCGCCCATCCACCTTTCATTTCATTCTCCTCTATTTTGGACCTTAAATTTGTCTTTTCCTTGCCCTTTCTTTGCCTTACTTATCTTGTCTACATTCATTTTGTTCTTTCAAAGATTTTTCATTGCTTGATCAAAAAGACTTTTGTATATCATTTAGTGATCTTTCTAGCTTTCTTTAAAAAAAAATCTATTAAACCTATTAACTGCCATGTTAAACATATGTTGTTCTTCCCCTCCACCTTTGTTCAGTGCAGTCTCGGAGAATTTAGGTCCAGGTTAGCAAGAAGCAAGTCTTAGGAACTTCCAAATGTCCATAGGGATATTGCTGAAGATTACTATCTTTATATGTACTTAAGATCTACAGGAATTCAGACACTTGTGGCTATTTTATTTACATCAGGGGTAGGTCAGATATAATCACCATCTGCTCCTGATTTTCTTCATTAAGTCATAAAAGGGTTAAAAGTAACTGAGAGTAGATTTCAGCAGCATCTGAGTACAAACATTAGTCCTTATTGTGTAAATACCACAAAATAAAATGGCGATGGATGTACCGATGTGGGAGGTCTTAAAAATGATTAGTGCTAAGATCTCAGTTGTAATAACGTGGGAATCTTAATCTTCCTGACAAGTTTGGGGACAATCTGTATGCATGAAAGAACTAACTATTGAAGAACTTCAAGAGTCTTCTTAAGCACTGGGGCTGTTTATGCTGTTGCCCCGGGGTTTTCACCTCTTCCACCAAAGTTACAGTGGGAGGTCAGGAGGAACCCGCAGAAATTCTACCTCCAGGTGAGGGAACCCATAATGGGGAAGGCAATATTGGATTAGCCCTGAACCAATGAGGAGAGAGTATTAAACTAGAATGTAGTAAGGGATATTTGGGATCTAGCGATCATAAAGTTCTTAATTTTGAGATTAAAATGAGGATAGAAGACATAATAAAAGCTATTAAGAAAATGGATTGCAGGAGAACAGCCTCTGAAGGGATGAAATGCTGAATGTAAGGAATAAAATGAAAAGAGCTATTTAACGGGAAGAATGTGGAGGGGAAATGGATGTCCTTTAAGGAAATATTTACATTGCAGAGACAGATTATCATAGAATCCAATTGACTAAACAGGAAAGTTAAATCAAAATAGATGAAAAGAGAAGTCAGGAAGGTATTAAGGAGAAATAAATGGTGTATAAACTTTTGAAATGTATAGGGAAGGAACAGGATAGGGAGAATCATAAGATTAAGCAAAGGAAGGCCAAGAAGCTGATGAGAGACACAAAGAGATACAAATATAGTGAAAAATATAAAGGCCAATAACTAAGCATTCTTTATATCAAGAAAAAGAGAAAGCTAAAGAAGGGTTCCAGACTATTTACTAATCGTCATCAGAAAGTGATGTCTGAGGAAAATGGCAAAATTACTAAACTATTATTTTTTGGCTGATTTTACCACTGAAAAAAGAGCTGCCTGAGTTGAGAGAAGAGTTTAAGGAAGAGCACAAGCCTCAAACTCTTAATATCACAAAGGAAGCCATAGAAGAAAATTTGAGGAAGCTGAAGGTAAATAATTAACATGTAGGCCAGACCAGGTAGGGGCGACAGATTTCTTTCCCTAACGGACATTGGTGAACCAGTTAGGTTTTTACAACAGTCTGACAGCTTCATGGTCACGATTACTGACACCAGCTTTTTATTTCCATATTTTTTTAAAAACTGAATTCAAATTCTCAGACTGTCATGGTGCAATTTGAATTTACGTTCTCATAAGAACATAAGAAATAGGAGCAGGAGTAGGCCATTCGGCCCCTTGAGCCTGCTCCGCCATTCAATAAGATCATGGCTGATCTGATCTTGGCCTCAACTCCACTTTCCTGCCTGTTCCCCATAACCCTTGATTCCCCTGTTTTTCAAAAATCTGTCTATCTCTGCCTTGAATATATTCAATGACTCTCAGGATTATTATTCTTGGACTATAGATTACTAGTCCAGTAACATAACCACTACACTACCATACCTGATTTGCCTGAACCCCTAAGTTAGTTGAGGTTAAAGCAAAAATCCAAAGTATCATTCCAACAATTCAATCTACATTATCCAATCCCAAGTAAACTTCTATGAAGTGACTGCACTACATAGGTGATATTTTGGTGGTCCCACAGCTCAGGAATTATGTTCCACAAAGTACTTGTTCATTCATCTCTACATTTCTCATTATAACTACCAACCCAACTCTTCATCAGAGATGCATTGAACTCTTTAAGGAATTGATTGTCTGTAGCAGACATAGTCCTATAACGCTCAATAGAATGGTTTTACACCCTCTTATCAGTTGGAATCAGTACGCATACTTTTTCCAGTATATTTAAAAGGTTGAATAAAAGGATTGTTTTCGATTAAGAGGCTTGTATATAAAGAAACAGCAAGAATAAAAAATTACATTTATATAGTGCTTTTAACAAAGCACAACATCCCAAGTAACTTCATAGTTGAAGGTTGAATTTGAGCAGGAGTAGGAGGCAGCTATGGGGAAATGGCCAAAGGTAGGTTTTAAGGATGCTTTTGAAGCTGCGAGAGATATAGCAAGGTAAAGGGGTTAGAGACAGGGTTCCAGAGTCTGGAGGAAAGATGGTTGAAGGCTCTTCCCACTGATGATAAAGTGAAGGGAGGGGAATATGCAATAGACATCAATTTTTTTTCTAATGCCTCTGTGAAGCAACTTGGGACATTTTTTTATGTTGAAGACACTACTGTACATAGATACAAGTTACCGTTATTATTATTGTTATGGACTGACAGTGGAAAAGCGGAGGGTATGAGCAGTGGCGTGGGCTGGAGGAGGTTCAGTGGTAGAGAGGCAAATCTGTGGAGGGATTTGAGGATGAGGATTTTCAAATCGATGCATTGAGCGACAGGTAGCCAATAGAGATCGTTAAGGTTGGGCAGATAAGTGAGTGAGATTTTGTGCAGGATAATATTTTGACATAGATTTCTGGTTGAGTTGGAGTTTATGGAGGGCGGAGTTCAGGAGACTAATGAGCAAGGCATTGGAAAAGTTGAATCTGGAAATGACAAAGGCATAGACGAGAGTTTCAATGGTAGTAAGCTGGGCTGAGGGCAGAGATGGGTAATGTTGCAGTGTTAGAAGTAGCCAGTCCTGGTAATAGATTGGATGTGCAGTTTGAGGCTCAGCTTAAGCTCGAATAGGGCACTGAGGTTGTGAACTGTCAGGTTGAGTTTGACTGGGAATTCAGTAACTGGGTGGGATCTGGAGTCAGGGCTTAGAGTTCCTGGCATGGTCTGAACTGGATAGTTTCAGTCTTTCCAATGTTGAGGTGCAAGAAATTCTGGCTCATCCTTAACTGGATGTTGTACAGGCAAACTGAAAGTACAGCATCAGCCCTGGAATCAAGGCTGATAGTGAAGAGATAAAACTGATATCTTCAGCATACATATGAAAGCTGACTGCATGCTTATGAATATCTCTACCGCTGCGACATTCGGCACCTTAGTGACGGCAGTTAAGGCCGGTTTCAAGGAAAAAATGGTGGCTGCCTTGCTTCTGCCCACTTCCGGTGTGGCCCGCGCTGGTTGCCATTCTTGGTAAGGGCGATTGCGTGCACCAGCAGAATGCAGAGTAGGCAGATCGTGATGTCTGTCAGCGTGTAACGCTGATTTGACACATGACCTGCCATTTTGGACGTTGCCTTTCCAAACAGTGCCCTCTCCTAAACACGCACAGCTGAACATGCATTCAGCTACTCAAGGGACCCCCCCCACCAACGCTATTTAAAGGGATACATCCAACTTGCAGGTAAGTTGATTATTTCTCTTTTACTGGCTCTTGCAGAGTTTATATCAATACTGGGTTGCTGGAAGACATTTATAACATTGTTGAATTGTGCAGGGACTTTTGCTGGATGTTGGGAAGGCATTGGCTGCAACTGGAAGGCCTCTGACTACATCACTTGCTCCAAGTCATGGGGGCTCAAGTTGCAGTCCCCCTCACACTGTAACATGACAGGGAGATGGAGCCGAGGCAGCAAAGGCAAGCTGCTTAAAGAGGGATGAGGAAGAGGGGGTGGAGGGCACTCAGCAGGAGGCCTTACCCACCTAGAGTCTTCAGGGAGCTATCTCCTACCTGCACCTAAGCCAGCAGCAGTGTATTCGGTGGCTCCGCTTCACCAAGGAGATGGTCACAGAACTCAGCCACCTCTTGGAATCAGACATGCAGCCTCAGAGCATGGTGACAAAGGCACTGCCAGTGGCCCTCAAGGTCACCATGGCCTTGAATTTTTTTGCCAGCATGGACCTTTCCAGGCTGGAACAGTTTGATGTCCATCGCTGCATCCGGGAGGTCACACTGTACTTTAGGAGAAGGGACTTTCTTGTTTTCTCTCTAAACAGAGAGAAGCAGGAGGAGTGCGCACGTGGCTTTGCCAGGATATCGGGCTTCCCCACGGTTCAGGGCGCCATCGACTGCACACATGTAGCTTTGCGGGCAACGCATATCAATGCTGAGATGTACCATAACCGCAAAGGCTACCACTTTCTTAATATGCAGTTGGTTTGCGACCATGCTCAGCACATCATGATGGTGAATGCCCGGTATCCTGGTAGCAATCATGATGCCTTCATCTTGCACCAGTCCGCTGTGCCAGCAATCTTGGATCTACACATGGAGGCAGAGTGCATGGCTGAGGTACTAAATGAGTACTTTGCATCTGTCTTTACCAAGGAAGAAGATGCTGCCAAAGTCATAGTGAAAGAGGAGGTAGTTGAGATACTGGATGGGATAAAAATTGATAAAGAGGAGGTACTAGAAAGGCTAGGGGTACTTAAAGTAGATAAGTCACCAGGATTGGATGGGATGCATCCTAGGATGCTGAGGGAGGTAAGGGTGGAAATTGCGGAGCTACTGGCCATAATCTTCCAATGCTCCTTAGATACGAGGGTGGTGCCAGAGGACTGGAGAATTGCAAATGTTACACACCCTTGTTCAAAAAAGGGTGTAAGGATAAACCCAGCAACTACAGGCCAGTCAGTTTAACCTCGGTAGTGGGGAAGCTTTTAGAAACGATAATCCGGGACAAAATTAACAGTCACTTGGACAAGTGTGGATTAATTAAGGAAAGCCAGCACAGATTTGTTAAAGGAAACTAACTTGATTGAGTTTTTTCTTGAGATAACAGAGAGGGTTGATGAGGGCAATGATGTGGTGTACATGGACTTCCAAAAGGCGTTTGATAAAGTGCCACATAATAGGCTTGCCAGCAAAGTTGAAGCCCATGGAATAAAAGGGACAGTGGCAGCATGGATACGAAATTTGCTAAGTGACAGGAAACAGAGAGTAGTGGTGAACGGCTGTTTATCGAACTGGAGGAAGGTAAACAGTGGTGTTCCCCAGGGGTCGGTACTAGGACCACTATTTTTCTTGATATATACTAATGACTTAGACTTGGGTGTACGGTACACAATTTAAAAATTTGCAGATGACACAAAACTTGGAAGTATAGTGAACAGTGACGAGGATAGTGATAGACATAGACAGGCTGGTGGAATGGGCGGATACATGGCAGATGAAATTTAAAGCAGAAAAGTGCGAAGTGATACACTTTGGTAGGAAGAATGAGGAGAGGCAATATAAACTAAAGGGTACAATTCTAAAGGGGGTGCATGAACAGAGAGACATGGGGCTTTATGTGCACAAATCATTGAAGGTGGCAAGGGTGGAAAGTGGTTAAAAAAGAATACAGGATCCTGGGCTTCATAAATAGAGACATAGGCCGAAATTTTGCCAGCACTCAGGGGGCGGGTTTGGAGGTGGGCCATCCGGCAAAATCGCAAAGATTGACAGCGGGTCGGAAACCCACTGTCAGCCCGCCTCCAATCAATCTTCCTAAGTGTCGGGTCCCCGATTTGCGCATGGACCCGACACATAGCGGCTGGAAGAGGATTATGGCCACTTAACTGCTTGTTAACAGGTGGTTAACAGGCAGTTAGTGGGCTTTTTCCAATTTTGACACTTCTACTGTGGGCTTTTTGACGTCCGGACACCATGCCAGGTAAGTGTGGCGTGTTGTGAGTCTGCTGTAATGTTTCTGCATTGATGACAGCTGCAGAAGTGGTGTGAAGGATCCAGTGGTGCACTGGTGAGTTTCAGAGGTAAGAAAATGTTGGGAAATTAATTTTTAATTCGATTTTTCTGTAGGTAGCAAGTTTTGAATTGTATGTGTAGACCTACCTCATTGGTAGAACCTCTCTCACCAGTGACAGATCACTTCTGTAACCTCATCTGCAGCTGCCATCTGTTCTAGCCTAAGGAGGGAGTCACTGGAGAGCCTGGGTGCAAGAGCTCACCTGTGAACAGTGATTGTCAGTGTTTGCAGCACCTCAATGCTGTCAAACATTGAAAAATCAACTGTCAAAAAAAATTGTGCGTGGTCCCTTTAAGAAAACCAGCCATGATGCGTCATCAAATGACGTCATCTGACACCGGCTTCCTCTTAATTGGCTGGCAAGCCTGCAGGGCGGTCTTAACAAGGCCAATTGACGTAAAATTACGTCTGTGGGCTGGATGTAGTTGGGGGCGGGACTGGAACCCGGAAGGCAGCTGACCCGCTCCCAAGCCGCATCGAAGCATAAAATCACTGCCATAGAGTACAAAAGCAAGGAAGTTATGATGAACCTTTCTAAAACACTGGTTTGGCCTCAACTGCAGTATTGTGTCCAATTCTGGGCACCGCACTTTAGGAAGGATGTGAAGGCCTTAGAGAGGGTGCAGAAAAGATTTACAAGAATGGTTCAGGGATGAGTGACTTCAGGTCCGTGGATGGACTGGAGAAGCTGGGGTCATTCTCCTTGGAGCAGCGAAGGTTGAGAGGAGATTTGATTGAGGTGTTCAAAGTCATGAGGGGTCTAGACAGAGTAGATAGAGAGAAACTGTTCCCATTGGCAGAAGGGTCGAGAACCAGAGGACACAGATTTAAGGTGATTGGCAGAAGAACCAAAGGCGACATGAGGAAAATCTTTTTTACGCAGTGAGTGGTTAGGATCTGGAATGCACTGCCTGAAAGGGTGGTGGAGGCAGATTCAATCATGTCTTTCAAAAGAGAATTGGATAAGTACCTGAAGGAAAACATTTGCAGGACTACGAGGAAAGGGTGGTGGAGTGGGACTAGCTGAAGTGCCCTTGCAGAGAGCTGGCATGTGCTCGATGGGCCGAATAGCCTCCTTCTGTGCTGTAACCATTCAAGGATTCTATGATTCCAGCCACCACGTCGAACCCAACGGTGGCTGCTAGGTGATAAGGACAACCGCTCTACACTTGGCTGATGACTCCCTTCTGCAACCCCACCACTCGTGGCCAGCAATCATATAATGACAGCCAAGCTGCCACGAGGAACCTCATTGAGCAGAGCATCGGGGTGCTCAAGCAACGGTTCCGCTGCCTTGACCACTCAGGAGGAACTCTCCTGTACTCACCGGAGCTGGTGGCCCAATTCGTGGTGGTCTGCTGCATTCTCCACAACTTGGCCATTATGAGGGCATAGTCCTTGCCACCAGGGGTTCCGTGACCACTTCAGGAGGAGGAGGAGGAGGAGGAAGAGGAAGAGGAGGAGGAAGGGAGGAGGCAAACTGCAAATCCCCATTCCGGACGGGCTGTCCATGAACGCATCATCAGACTCCGGTTCCCCTGAATGAAACACCAGATCCCCGTTGCTCAACACTTCCCCACCTTACCATCCCTCTGTCACGGAACATCACAGCCTCCTCTTGGGCACAAAGCTGAAATGAAAGCCACCACAAAACAAACATTCCAAACATAATTTATAAATGATGAATTCCATATTGCATTACTAAGTTAACTAATCGCCCTTGTGCATTCCCTTAGCATCTGTCATTTGTGTGCTTTTGCCTATTCTAGTGCTCCTATGAAGTGCTACCCCAGTGGCTGCAGACTGGCTGGTGGAAGGCTGCTGACTTTCCATGGGGGACACTGCAGATGGCCTTGCAGGACAACATCCAGCAGCTCTGGGCCTAGAAGGGCCGGCTGTAGACTGCAGCACCTTGGCATGGGTGGCAGCTGTCTGGGCTGGCTGGATGACAGGCAGCAGCAACGGCACTGGCGAAGTGGCAGTGGTGGGAGTACAAATGCTGTCGTCCAGAGAGAGGACAGCAGGTTCTTGCTCCACGGAGCCAATGCCACTCCCCTGGGGCGGCGCCTCAGCTTTCCTAGCCATCTGTTGGAGGACAGATTGCTGGACTGCTGTGAGACCCTGCAAGCCCCTTTCCATATTCGTAAACCCAGCCACGATGGCAGCAGTCTGATCATGCGTGGCCACATGTTGAGCCTGCATGATAGAAGTCTGAGCTTCACACACACATCTCACAGCTTGAACACACTGTCAGTTATTCAACCATGCCAGCCACATCACCCAAATACATTGCACCACACTCACTGACATACTTCCCTGTCTCTTGCAGCAAAAGGTGACGCATAACCATCGCCAGCAGACTTTAACTGATGGGGGACAGGCTCGCCTGCATCACCACACCCCCTTGGAGGAGATGGTGCTGGCCATTCTTGACAGGGGCATGGCTGAGCCCGTGGCCAGCGGCAGGGCTGAAAGAATACAAGATGCCGGCATCCTCAACGTTATCCTCCTTCTCACATTCTACTTCCCCCTCATCCCACAATCTCTTCTGATTTACAATCTGCGCATGGTGTGACCATGCACCTCTTGCTTCCCCCCCTCCCCTCACCACAAACCTACCCGTGTGCCTTTCTCATTTCAGACACCCAAGAAATCCAGCCTGCCCAGCCAGTGGGTCAACAAGAAGAGGGAGAGGAGAGTGAAGAAGAAGAAGAAACACCGTCACACAATTTCACAGCTCAGATACTGACACTCCGTGTACTTTAGAGGATAGTTTAGAGGCAGGATCTGCACATGGTGAAACACCGAGCACGAGTGGCCTGCAATCAGGGCAGGGGAAAAGGGTAGCACAGGTGCCAGCTCCCCGGAAGGTGAGGTCACACATGGATTCTGCTGCACAGGACTCAGATGAAGACTTCAATAGGGCAGTCTACAGAAGAACGCTGATGGGTGTGCACAATGAAATGCTTGGTGCATTGGCAGGCCTACCAGAAAGCCTGAGTGCAATGTCAAGGAGCATGGAGGAGTCCAGCTCCAGCCTTGCACAGGGCTTTGGGCAGAGCTTGGAGCCCATCCTTTCCAACGTGGAAGGGATGGGCAGATCCATTGCAGCACAAGCAAAAGCCACCCAACATCTGAGTGCTGCAATGGAAGCTCAGACTGAAGTCATGCAAGCTCAGCTTGCTGCCATGCAAGCACAGACTGATGCCATCATGGCTGGGTTTACCAGTGTTGAAAGTGGCTTGCAGGGTGTCACTAGTCCAGCAGTCTGTACTGCATCAGATTATGAGGATTGCTGGGGCGCTACCCCGGGGGAGTGGCGATGGATCTGTGGAGGCTGACCCTGCTGTCCTCTCTCAGGATGACAGCATTCGTACTCCCACCACTGACACTCTGCCAGTACCCTTGCTGTTGCCTGTCAGCCAGTCAGCCCAGACTGCTGCCGCCATGCCAAGGTGGTGCAATCTACAGCCGGGCCTGTTAGGCCCAGAGCTCCTCCAGATCATCCTGCAAGGCCATCTGCAGTCTCGCCTACTGAAAATCAGTCACCTTCCACCAGCCATGCTGCAGCCACTGGGATGGAACTGCGTAGGAGCACTAGGATAGGCAAAGGCGCACGCAAGACAGTCACTAAGGGAATGCACAAGGGTGATTTGTTGATTTTTTGATACAATATTGGATGCGTATATGGATAAAGTTGGATTGGAAAGTTTGCTTTGTGGTGGCTTCTATTTCAGCATTGTGGCCAAGAGAACACTGTGATGGTCAGTAACAGAGGGAAGGTAAGGTGAGGGACTAATGTTGAATGGGGAATTGGGGTTGTGTTCACTGGTATCACAGGCAGATGAGTCGATCCTGAATATCCCAGCCAGAAAGGCGTTATCTGGGTTCCCTCCTACCTTCCGCTTCCTCCTCCTCCTCCTCTTCCGCTTTCTCCTCTTCTGCTTCTTCCTCTTCTGCTTCTTCCTCTTCCTCCTCCCCCTCCTCTTCCTCCTCCTCCACCTCTTCTTCCTCCTCCTCCTCCCTCTGTGAGCAGCTTGTCGCCTTTGCTGCCTCTGCTCATCTCCATGTCAGGCTGCAGCCCAAGGGGGACTGCAACTAGAGCCCCCAGGACTGGGAGCAAGTCGTGTTCTCACAGGCCTTCTTTTAAGAGCCAAAGCCTTGCAAACATCCAGCAGCACTCCCTGCACACTTCAACAACTTTTTAAATGTCTTTCAACAAGCCACTACTTAAATAAACTGTACAGGAACCAGTACAAAAGCAAAAATCAAAACTTACCTCAAAGTTACGTGTGTTCCTTTAAGTAGAGCTGGTGGGGGCCATCGTGCAGCTGAACGCACATTCAGCTGTGCGTGCTTTGGAGAGGGTGTAGTCTGATTGATGTCACGATCTGCCTCATTAGCATTCTTCTGCCGAACGCAGGCAACAGCCGCACTACCAACCTACCTAAAATGGCGGCCGCTGCGAACCGCGCCGGAAGTGTGTGGAAGCAAGACGGCTGCCAATTTTTTGATGAAACCAGCCTTAACAGTCGGCGCAAAGGTACCGAATTTCACGGCCAGTGTGTCTGGAAGGCCTCCTGGACCCCTGTAGACCCCTGTCTCCCCCTGTAGACCCCCGGCACCAAGGCCTCTAGTGCTGCATTGGAGAACCAAGGAGCCCTTTCTCTGCACTGTTGAGCTCCAGTCAGAATGAGGTACTTCTCTCACAAAGCACCTCCCCTTTAAGAAGTGCGGACAGCCTTTCACTCTGCAGGCAACCTTCAAATACATAACAGACTTCCCACGATATTAGGCCCCCTGTTGAGTGCTGAGCCAACAGCAACGTGTTTAGCGCTGGGCTCAGTGCTGCAATCATGTTCATGAGCAAGCAGCACAAATTTTGTGTGCTGCTTGCATTACTTTCAACAGACGCGGGCAGATCGCGCATCGCGATCCCCACGCCCATTTTCGGGCTTTATCCAATTTAGCCCCCTACGTGTGGTAGGAAAGACATGGCTCTTTACGGTGACTCAGAAATTCTCAGGAAATATAGAAAACCTGGGACAGTGAATGCCTCTTAAAAGGGCTGGCCAAATCACAACCTATTGCTCATCTTGGAGTGTCCAGGCACCTTTTCATACTGTGATTGAACACAGCACTCCTCTAGTAACTCACACTCTCCCTGAACTTTCACAGAAAATTACCTTCCGGGCAATGGGGATGTTAATGTGAATACTTCATTTTCTTTAGCTGTTAGGCATGTTTCCAAAATGTTAGTTTAGATTAAACAAAATTGGGTCTTGGGAATATTTAAGTTTGCATTGTTTATCACAACTGTTCAAATATTAAAAAAGTAAAACCTTGCACTAATTAAAACCAGATTCCGATTTCATTGAGTGTAAATAATATGACTAAGAAGATTCAAGTTGTTTGCTTGTATTGAGTAATTGTCGTGTATCTATATTCCAGTTACAGATTTGGTCATTTGCACCTATAAGTACTTATTTATCTGATAGATGCATGTTATTTTAAACATCCATACATATTTAATACTTGGCTGAAGTTGCAAATCTGCTTGAATTTTTAGATGGAGATATAAGCATTGTAGAAATCACAGCCAAATCTGATTGAGCAATCATTAAAAAATCAGCTGTGCTGAGTTGCTATTTGAACACTTTAATGATTTTCTCATAGTGTGTGTGTAGTTCTTTAATAATGGTGGTATTCCATTATAAATTACAACAAATAATAGGCTATTTTATGTTAAGAGTGTGTCATTGGCAGACCCTGGTACTTCTGCTACGGATGCACATTATCAATGTAAATGAGATGACCAGGACCAGAATGTATGCAGGGGTGTGCCTTTGTGGTCACAGTTCCATCAACAATCACGTATTAGGGTCGGGTTGAGGTACGTGCAATGGAGAATTTTAATCAGCTCCACTCTCATTCTGCTACAAATTGAAGATGTGACGGCCAGTCTCAGCGCTTCCTTGCAATCTTCCTCCTGGATGGGTGGGACCGAGGTTAGGGGTTCTCAACCGGGGCTCCGCAGCCCTCTCGGGCTCCGCCAAAAATAACCAATAGAAACTCTCCTTTCATCCGTCGTCTCAATCCGGCGCCCTCCTGACCAATAATCTTTCCCAACTCGCACTTCTGGGTTAGATGTGGCCAATCTGATTGTTCGGTTCATCCGGCGCTTTGGACCGGCGATGCAAAACCATTCAGCACAGTGGTTACAGGCGGGGTGGAGTGGGGATGTCATTGTGCTTCAGACATGGCGGAGAGAGGTACCCCAGGACTGGGCTAACAGGGAGTACATTCAGGTTATCACCAGCCGCATCAAAAAGATAATGGACTTCCTCAATTCATTCCGTAAGGAGCAGCAGCCAGTGAACAATAAATAACCAGCAGTAACAATAGTCACCAAAGGAGAGTTTCCTCTTTACACCCACTCACTTGCTAGAATCATAGAAAGTTACAGCACGGAAGGAAGCCATTTCGGCCCATCGTGTCCGTGCCGGCCAACAAAGAGCTATCCAGCCTAATCCCACTTCCCAGCTCTTGGTCCGTAGCCCTGCAGGTTAGAGCATCCCAAGTGCACATCCAAGTACTTTTTAAATGTGGTTAGGGTTCCTGCCTCTACCACCCTTTGAGGCAGTGAGTTCTAGACCCCCACAACCCTCTGGGTGAAGAAATTTCCCCTCAAATCCCCTCTAAACCTTCCCCCAATTACTTTAAATCTGTACCCCTGGTTTTTGACCCCTCTGCTAAGGGAAATAGGTCCTTTCTATCCACTTTATATATGCCCCTCATAATTTTATACATCTCAATAAGGTCGCCCTTCAGCCTCCTCTGTTCCAAGGAAAACAAACCCAGCCTATCCAGTCTTTCCTCATAGCTAAGATTCTCTACTCCCGGCAACATCCTTGTAAATCTCCTCTGTACCCTCTCTAGTTCAATTGCTCGAGATCTTCCGCAACCGGTGGGCACCGCGGGGACTGGAGTGCATCATCACCCCGGTCAACACAATTTTAATTTAATTTGTTAAGTTTTATTTAAAGTTATTTTAGTTACAGTCTATTTGTTTATGTACCCATCAAAAGAGTACACCCACTCACTCTGCAGGGTGCCTGTAATGCTGGGGTTTAGGGCCTGGTTCAGATCATATCCTGTGTTAGTTTGTCTCTGACTTGACGGTAGTGGAAACATAAAATTGCATCTAATTTCCAGTTATCGATTAAAGGGGCTCTGGTTAATATATGATTAGAATTTCTCTTCCTGTCCCCTTGCCCAATGTGTTGACTTGCTTTCCCCCAAGGTGTTGACTTCTTGCACGCTTATGGTTCCTTAGATATCAGTTGCCCTCTGAAACCTCACCCAAGTACCTATTCTTCATGTGTGAAGACACATGTTGGTAGGACACAAAAGCTCATCATTCACTTCTTACCTCTAGTTTCCAACCTCTCCCTCAGTACTGCACTGAGGATTAAGTGTTCAATCTTCTAGTCATATTCCCAGGGGTCACATAGGTTTTCCATGTCAGCTAAGTGCTAAGGTGTGCTTGTGGAGCAGCTTTGTGGTTTCGAGGGACAGCTTTAAAGGGGACGATTTTGCGTTGGATTTTACAGAGTATGCTAGTGTCTTGGATGAAATGGTGGGAGTTGAGATAGTGGAAGTAGTCATGCTGATTGATATGAAATTTGTCAGCCATCTCTTGGAAAGATATAAGTTTCCCCTGGTGAATCGGTTTGCCCAACCTAGTGATGTGCATTTTGTGTCATGTTTTGAAGTTTTTGGCACTGAGATCCTTAGGAAGGTCAATGTGGCGCCATAGCAGGGAGAAGGCGAACAGGCCAATTATTACCTTTAATGCAACACAGGGATGGTATAGGGTGTTTATGGCCAATTTCTGTCTTTTCTGGGGGCTTGTGAAGTGGAGAGTGCGTACTGTGCTGGGATGTGGAAGGATCAGCATCTGGAACAAGGAGAGAAGGTGAAGAGCATATTCATCTTTGTTGTTCACTCTCTCCAGCAGTAAGATGGAGCTGGTATATCCATTCAGGTTGGTGTTTTTGCTGGAGGTTTCCTGTAAAGTTTTGTGAGTTAGGATATTACTAATATGCTTAGGTACTTGATGTGTGTCTTTATGCATATGAAGGGATAGTCCTCCTGGATTTGTGTGAAAATCTCTCTTTAAGTAGTTGAGTTCTAGTCTGATAGCTGCCCAAATTTTCTGATGGTCTGAAAAATGCTGGGGAAGGTGGTGGTTGAGTTGGTGATGTATAGCAGAATGTCATTAGCAGAGAGGGATTTTTTGTGCTCCACTCCACTGACCTGAACACTTTGAATGAAGGCGCTTATTCTTATGGTCACATCTAGGAATTCTCAGGTCAAGGAAAAGAAGAGCTGGCAAAATAGAGGTGCATCAGGCAACTGAAACTATAAAAGGCTTAACCATCCCAATGAAACAAACACGTGCACACTACCGGCAGGCTGAGGAACCCATAGCTCTAGTGGCCTCTAATGGATCTTTTCCTGGCAGCAAGATGATGTGGTGAAATCCAGCTGTCTGAGGCAACAGAAAATGCAGGGCTCTTTCCTATTGGTACCTCCAACAGGCCTGATAGTGATCAGTGATACACTGGCAAAGTAAGAAGGGAAGAAAGGGCCATGAAGTCAGGAGTTTCTACTTGAGCACTGTTCGTCAGGCACCCCAGAATCAGTGACGTGAACTTTCATCGTCAGTGCTTTCGGCACAGAGCTTCACGCTCTGGGAGTGCTAAAGATGAAAATTGACCCCAATATCAAAATGCTTAAAGAGAGCTCCTATATAATTTAAATCCAGGTCCAACTCTGAATGAATGTCGATATATTCATTCAATGAACAGTGTTCAGTTGGTTGTGAGTTATGGAAAATATTAAAAGTAAAACTAAAATAAAAACACTGATGCACTTCAACTGCAGTGACGAGCACTTAGTCACTCTCTACAGCCTAGATTTTCCGATTGGTGTTATTTTAACACTAGCAGTAGCCCATAATAAAATAACACTGATCAGAAAATCTAGCTTTATGTGTCTGAGTCATGATTTCACACCCCAAGCTTAGGTGGTTCACAGAAGTGACAGTAGTAAGAGAATGGATATACCCGCATGATTATAAGACATGAACTGAGAGTGTCATGTGAAGCCCAAGGTGAGAAAGCAGTCTTGAAATAACTCTGGAATATCTACTATTCACTTTTAGTTTTTAAGTCTATTGCTTGAACTGTGTTAGGTGGGTTTATTAGGTTCTAAATCTCCTGACAGTGACTCTCAGTGCGTAGGAAGGGAGCCAGTGTGCTGCATGTCATTGATGTGTGATAGCATCCACAAAAAAGGATTAAAGATTACGATGTAATTTTATTGATAAGCAATCAGGAGTTGTTGCCAGGTAGTAGTATGGCAAGTACACATTATAAAAGAATAATTTGGATGAGGCAAATAAAATGTTTCTGTTACACAGGCCCCATCTATTGGCAGTTAATAGAATACTACACGTCTATTGAAAACACAGTAACAAATAGGATAAACAAAATAATTCGCAAGATTATTGAATGTAATACTCTGTTATTTGAATGAGCAGTCTGGCAAACTCTTGCTACATTTCTCCCATCTTCAAAAAAACATAAAATGTACCTCCTCAACAGCCCTTTTAGCCACCTTCCCTAACCTGCTTCCTACTCCTGCTCAGGTCTGACCCTCAACTGTGAAGTGTGTTGGAATGTTTATCTACATTAGAAGTGCTATACAATTGTAAATTGCTGTTGATAGTATAAATTGTATGGGGTCTGTGGAAGGTGGTTGGTTTGATGTGCTGAATGGCTTTTTCGTGTTTTATAATTTCTTATATACTCATTTGTTCTTACTATAGGAGGACTGACTGAGGAAAAGTTAGGTTAAAAAATTAAATAATTCTAATCATTCAGTGGGTAAATTGCATTGCATAGTATGGTGCTCAATCATACAGAACAGGAAGGTCCCAAGTTCAATCTTTAAGCTGTGCTGAGTTAGCTGGCCCCAGCCAGCATGGTGATGGAGGCACTACAATTGGGTCTGGTACTCTTGGGATAAGGGATGAAAATATTAACCAGGCTTCCAGTTCCTGATCAATATCAGTGACCTCTGCTTCAAAGTGCGTATGTGTGGACACCTGGTGGAAACAAGATGTAGTTTAACAGTAATGTTCCCCACACAATGGCTGAAAGGCCTGCCAACATTCTCTGTCTAGGCTCACACATGAAGGATGCCAGTGGCTGTGGAACAGTATGCCTTCATGAGTCTTCTTTAGGAGAGAACATTGGGAAAACAAAAATCATTGATGAGGTCTTAGTCAATGTGGAGTCTAGCCTCATTGGCTGAGTTCAGGCTGTTCAATACTCAAATGTACACTGGATTAAAAAAAAAACATGGAACATGTAAATCCAACATCAGCTTGGAATACTAAACTACGGGCTCGATGGGCCAAATGGCCGTCTTCGTGATGTAACCATTCTAAGGTCATTAAGAAAGTGTAAATACTCTTCAATTTCTGCCAGTTGTAGAAAAATAGGGATACTGTACTTAACATAAAGGAAACCTCTGCTTTGCTGATCCCATTCGCACTGTGGATACATAGTGACTGCTGTAATTTCTGATGTGATTATTGTTTTCTTCTTAAAGATTCCTCAGTTTGTAACAGTGCCCCAGGATCTGGCCCCAGCTCTCCCAACAATAGTTCCAGCGGCATGTCAATGGAGAATGGATTAACTAATTCACATGCTGAGGTAAGACATCAGTGTTTTACATCACTGGTCATTGTACTTTCTCCTGTTTCCCCCCTCTCTAGCTCTCTCACTCTCTTTTGCCTCTCCTTCTTGCGCACTCTTTCTTGTCCCTCACTCTTTACTTTTCCGTTAAATCTTTTTTGGCACCAACATCAGCAGGAGAAAATTATTGGGGAATAATTTACACAATAAGTAGTTGGAAAAGGCAGCTTGATAGAAACCAGCTGAGATTTCAGGTGTGCTGTCAAAGAGTTCTGTGAGTGACTCATCCTCTTGATGTTCGAAACCCCCTTCGGCCTTTGCTGTGCTATTTGCAGTTGAGTGCTCCATGCAGTTATGCTTAGGTCTACATTTGGGATTTTGATGACAGCCACTGAATGATCTTTTTGCTGAGAAGCATAAGTAATCTTTTACCATATTTTTCTAGTAAAGTATTAATAGAAAAACTGCCGGGGATATTTTGCATGAAAAAAGAAATATTATTATCCTATTAGTTTCCTGAGACTGAGAGGTGCAGTGGATTAACATACTATCCTCTGGGACCTAAGTTTGAATCCAATCCAGATTGATAGGATGAAAGCGTTCTCCCTTTGACAGCTGGAAAAGTCTTTCTTTTGGCCAGTCTTTTTGGATTGGTGGGAATGTCAGTAATACAAATGGGTTTCTGAAAATTTCTTCTATTTGCTGTTTCAAGCAAAGCCATAAAAGAACATGTTTACAGTGTTTATGAGAAATATTGGGGGGTGGGGGAAATGAGAGTGTTGAGAGAGAGATGCGACAAGTAGAGATAATTTTCTAATTCTTAATAGGGCCTCTGCTGCAGCGCCTGGGCACTGTGTAACTAGACACTGCTCAGGTACTTTAGTTGGATTATGGGGAAGTGGCTGCTTTAAATATTTCCCATGACCCTAATGAGCTTTGCCCATAGTTTTTGCACAGGCTTCCAGAACCCTTTGCACTTACAGCCATATTTTGCTGTGCTGAGCCCGTCAGGCACGCGCAAAGCTGCAGGCTTCTGTGCTCGATAATATGGAAACGGACACCTGATGCGTCTCATTGCATTATCAGCCCTGATGTTATAACAAATAGTTACCATTGAGCTGCAATACCTGAGAATCCTCATACTGATGCACAGACTGCCACATGATGCCATATCACTTCAGGTCCTCCCACTTTATCATCCTTATTACCCCCTTATTAGTGTATGTCCCCTTAGCTCCACTGTACAACTAAGTTAAAAACACCTGTCAAGACAACGGAAAGGAGTGGCAAACCAAACCTTTTTTCTAAGTGCTAAAATATCTGTCGTGTATTATATACAATAACAAATGGTTGGCAGAAAGTTTAAGGCTGTAATTTAATCTGAGTTCTCTTGATCTTCTCAAGCAGCTTGAGCTTCAAGATGGCGGTTTATCACATCATCAGTACACCTCAGTTAAATGACAGCCTTAAACATTGCCTGCAATCTATTAGCCTATATATGTGTTAAAAATTTGTAGAAAATCACTTTCCCAGATGTTACATGATAGTAAGAGTGTGTTTGAAGCACTGTAGATTAAAGTCGGTAATTACCATTCACAGGTTATTGTTTAACCCTTTGCAGGCCACAGTAGTGTTTCTTCATCAAAAGTATGACAAAAATAAATGACT
The DNA here is from genome assembly GCA_030390025.1 of Squalus acanthias. Taxonomy (NCBI): domain Eukaryota; kingdom Metazoa; phylum Chordata; class Chondrichthyes; order Squaliformes; family Squalidae; genus Squalus; species Squalus acanthias. The sequence continues at coordinate 88,132,133 of CM059428.1, read as the reverse complement.
GAAACAAGTCAGATTACTGTGAAATAATTTTTTTGTTGTTTCCTCAATTACCCAATTTTGCTATAATCATGAAAAAAAATTTGTCTGACGTTTATAGGATTAAAAACAGGTGCATATTTTAAAAGTTGCAGAAAATTCAAACAGCTTTGAAAGAGAATAATATCTGGAGCTAAACCTTTTAGAGAACTTAAGGTAGCACAAATGAATTGATTCTCGTCACACACGTTGCGCACAACTGTGTCTCAAGAGGCTGGTTTGTTTGTGTCTCAGCTGTTCAAGTAATTACTTAATTAGCTTGATAATATAATGAAAATAAGAAAGCTTAAAAAATAGATATAATGCTCACCTAGTTCAGTAGTATTCAAAGCTGTAGTGTATTATGTGACCTTGATAAATCCTGGCACTCCTGTATTAGTAGACAGTCAATATTATGACACCTTTGTTTTCAGTGACCTGTTTATGTGTGCAGTCTCTGTGACCTATCGTTTCATGTCAGAATGCCCCCATAAAGCCTCAGTGGGAGGTTCTGTTTTTAGGAAAAACACTCAGTGTTATTTTTCATGTTAAGAATCAGCCAAAGCCTGCAAGAGAAACAGCTTGGTATTCATGGGTTGCTTTTTTATGGTTTTTTTTGCCCAGGATAATTGATATCTCAGAACCTAAAGGTCCCAAAAGCGGAGGCGACAAATTATTATAATTCTGTCAGGCCAGGACCCCGTGCGCTGTTTCCCTCATGGAGGTGACTCTTTTATTTGAGTCACAGATGCATTTTTGTTTGGGAAGTAAGCAATGATTGTTGCTATACTGCTACACTAGGTGTTCTTTTACATCCAAGTTTCTCCCCTGTGGTCAGAGTCGTGTTACAGCTGGGAGTCCCCAAGAAGCCACAAAATAAAAGGGAAACTGTGTAACCTTCTCTTGTGTTTGAGTGCAGAGCGGGAGATGTGGGACAGAAATTGAGCTAATTGGAAAAAAGTTCAGGCCAACTACACTACCCCTTGCTGCTAGGGTTTCAGCTACTTTTTTTTAAAAAGGCAAGTGCAGCTGGAACCAATTCCTACTGCGTGTATCTGTGATGGAATATTGTGGAAGTTTGAACAGTTATAAATGCACAGATTGGTGGTATTATTGTCAATGCAATGTTCAAAAAGTGGCGTAAATCCAGCAGCAATTACAGTACAGAATATTATCCCTTCAGTTTGGGTGGTAACACATGGAAATGAGTGCTAGAACTGATACTCCATTTTCCAGTGCAGTACTGAGGGAGTGCGACGTGTCAGAGGTGCCGTCCTTTGGATGAGACTTGAAAACTGAGGATCCCTCTGCCTGTTCCAGGGGTTCAAGTAAAGGTTAAGATCCCATATCACTATTCGAAGAACAGCAGGGAAGTCTTCTGGTGTCCTGGCTGACATTCCTCCCTCAACCAACACCACCAAATATAGATTAGCTGGTTATTCATCTGTTAGTTCTGCTATTTTGCTGTGCACTAAATGATTGTTGTGTTTGCCTATGTAACAGTGATTACATTTTAATGTAACACCTTTTATCAGGAGCTTTTGTGGCATTTCTGAGAAACATCATAAAGTGCACATAAATGTATATTTATTTGTTCTTTAATAGGTCCTAACCTATCATTCCAAAACATGAAAAAAGCCTAATTGTACTCTACAAAAAAGGACACAAATCATACGAGAGTTCAGTTCATATTAACCACATCTCTGGAATGTGTTGAATCCTGTCCTGTAACTATTACACGTTTTCCTACTTTGTTACTGTGACAAAAATGTATCATGGTATTGGCTTCTTGCTTTTTTGTCACCATTCATACAGGGTTAAAACTATTTTCTGTCACAAAAAATGGCCCACTTTGTTTTGATATACAATAGCCCCAGAACAGATGTTATGTCTACAACAGATATTTGAGCGTGGGACAAGCCATTCAATTCAAATATAAGCATCCTGTGGGCTTCCTTTCACTATATGTTTGATTGGCAGCTCTATTTGAGCTACATATTTTAATTACTTTTGTCCAATTGAGAATTCTGTCTAAAAACTATTGGGAAGATATAGGTAGGCCAGAGAGACTCCATGGAAGATCAGCAGCGAACAGCCTTTCACACTGGGTTTAACACAGTGGATGTAACTGTTAGTTTCTATCATTCTGTGCAGGAATATTTAAGCTTGTAGCTATTGTGATCTATAGCGTGTCAATGTTACTGTTCACTTATCAATTTAATGTTTAATAAATCTGTTTGTCAGTTTATAGCCTAGGCCATGGTTTATAGAGTGCTTATTCTATTGCCACCTGAAGTCAAGGAAGATCACATGAGGATACATGATATAACTTGTGAGCTCAGATACAAAGGCAATAAAAACAGAAAATGCTGGAAACACTCAACAGGTCAGGCAGCATCTGTGGAGAGAGAAACAGAGTCAGTGGGGGTGATTTTGCCAGCCCTGGGGAGGCAGGTTTGGAGGTTGGGCTGCTGGGAAAATGGCAGAATCTGGGGGCGGGTGCATATCCCGCCCCCAACCCGCCTCCGTGCCATCTTCCCAGGAGGCGGGTACCCGACCCACGCTGGGAGCCGCCTCCCCGAGGCGGGAAGGGGATTACAGCCACTTAACTGCCTGCTAACAGGCAGTTAACAGGCAGTTAAGAAGATTATCCCCATTTTACCCCTGCAATTGCATGCTTCCCAACGTCAGGAAACCCTGCCAGTGTCAGCTAGGCAAGCAGTGGGTCTGTGGGGGTTGGAGGGGTCGAAAAGTGCGTTGTGGAGGTGAGTGATGGGTGCAAGTGTGGAGAGGTAAGTGTGTGAGGTAAGTGAAAAGTGATAGAAAAAGTTTACTTACCTTTGTTTCTTCCTGCAGGCTTCAACAGTTGGGGAACCGGAGACTCCCGCATCTCCACGGCAGAGATGACAGATGGTTGCTGCATTCTCCGATGCAACAGCCATCTGATTTCTGCTCAGCAGATAGGTTTGATGAGTCTTGAATACAAGAACTGATCAAACAACATAGAATGTCAATGTTTGACAGCTTCTGAAAGCTGTCAAACGATGACAATTCATCTGTCAAAAACTTTTGTCAGATGAAACGTCATACGCTGACGTTCTCTGTCACCGACTTTCCCTTAATTGGCCTGCTAAACCCGCTGGGCGGGCTTAACAAGGTCAATCAAGGGAAAATAGCGTGGATTGGCCAGAAGTTGATGGAGGCGGGACTAAAACCCGACAAGTGGAAGTCCCGCCTCCAAAAGCTCCCCATTGGCAAAATCCAGCCCAGTGTTTCAGGTTGATGACCTTGCATCAGAATTGATTTCTTCTGTTTATGAAATGTACATCTAGCTCCAGATTTACATGATTTAAAAAAAAAATTCCTCCCATTTCAATGTTATTTTCTCCATCATCGTTAATTCTCGTTACATAATATACTGTTTACCAAGGCAGGCAGACAGCCTGTTTCAGGTCTTTATCAACATTGCTTTTGGATAAAATTCCAGTAAGTGAGCAAGAATGGTCTCCACAGATTTATCTATTCAATCACAGAGTTGCTAAGATGATTTACTCGCAAGTTCTCTGATTTTGTGGGTTTTTTTAAAGTTCAAGATTAATGTTGGAAATTTAAGCATGTAGAAAGCTACATTTAAATTTCTCACATGACTTATGAGCATTTAAAAACTTTCATGAATTGTGAGAATCGTGAGTGAATAACAAACGTTGGCACTAACACACAACGGTCCTTTGTCCCTTTATAGAAACACCTGGTTACCTCTTGTAGCTTCTCCCATAATTTCTTAGCAGAAATTAGAAATTAAGGCCGTGAAATTCAACACATTAGCACCGGTAGTTAAGACCGGTTTGGAGAAGAAAATAGTGGCGGCCTCGCTTCCGCCCACTTCCGGCTTGCCCAGCGCTGTTCACCATCTTGGTGAGGGCGGGATGTGCGTGCACCGCCAGTATGCAGAGTAGCAGTGGCCCTCAAGGTGACTGTGGCCCTGAATTTATTCGCCAGCAGATCCGGCTGGAACAGGCGACCTTCCAAACATCTCTCAGTTCGCCGTCCATCACTGCATCTGGGAGGTCACAGGCTCTGTAGTCTAGGAGAAGGGACTTCATTGTCTTCTCTCTAAACAGAGAAGCAGGAGGAGCATACACGTGGCTTTACCAGGATATTGGGCTTCCCTATGGTAACCGCTAAGGGTACCACTCACTTAATGTGCAGTTGGGGTGTGACCACGCCCAGCATATGATGGTGAATGCCTGGTATCCTGGCAGCAGTTATGATGCCTTCATCCTGCGCCAGTCTGGTGTGCCAGCAATCTTCCAGCCACCATGGTGAACCCGATGGTGGCTGCTAGGCGATAAGGGCTTTTCGCTCCACACCTGGCTGATGACTCCCCTCCGCAACTCCACCACTCGTGGCCAGCAATCATATAATGACAGCCATGCTGCCACAAGGAACGACATCGAACAGACCATTGCAGTGCTCAAGCAATGGTTCTGCTGCCTTAACCGCTTGGGAGGAACCCTCAGTACTCACCGGAGCGGGTGTCCCAAATCGTGGTGGTCTGCTGCATCCTCCACAAGTTGGCCATCATGAGGGCACAGCCTTGCCACCACAGGTTCCACTACCACCTCAGGAGTAGGAGGAGGAGGAGGAAGGGAGGAGGCAGCCTGCAAATCCTCGAATGGACTGTCTGTGAGTGCATCATCAGACTCCGGTTCCCCTGAATGAAACCCCGGATCCCCGTTGCTCAACACTTCCCACCTTACCATCCCTCTGTCACTGAACATCACAGCCTCTTCTTGGCCACAATGCTGAAATGAAAGCCACCACAAAACAAACATTCCAAACATAATTTAGAAATGATTAATTCCAAAACTACATTACAAATCACCCTCGTGCATTCCCTTAGTGTTTGTCTTTCATGTGCCTTTGCCTATTCTAGTGTTCTTACGAAATGCTACCCCAGTGGCTGTAGCATGGCTGGTGGAAGGCTGCTGACTTTCCGTGAGGGATACTGCCGGACGACCTCGAGCAGCTCTGGGCTGAGAAGGCTCTGCCTGTAGACTTTACCACCTCGGTATGGGCTGCATCAGTCCAGGCTGGCTGGCTGGCAGGCAACAGCAAGGGCACGGGCGGAGTGGCAGTGGTGGAAATATGAATGTTGTCATTCTGAGAGAGGACAGCAGGTTCGAGCTCCACAGAGCCACTGCCACTCCCCAGAACAGCGCCTCAGCAATCTTAGTGATTTGTTGGAGGACAGATTGCTGGACTGCTGTGAGACCTTGCAAGCCCCTTTCCACACTTGTAAACGCAGCCCTGATGGCAGTCTGAGCTTGCGTGGCAGAAGTCTGAGCTTCTACTGCAGTACTCAGACGTTTGGTCGCTTCTGCTTGTGCTGCAATGGAAGCTGAGACATCGTCCATCACACCCATCATCATGGTTGGGTCCACAAGTGCTCTAATAGAGTTGCCCATCACTTCCATCGTAGAAATCATGCGCTCCAAGCTCTGCACAAAGCCCTGTGCAAGGTTGGAGCTGGACTCCTCCATGCTCCTTGACAGTGACAAGAGGCTCTCTGGCAGGCCTGCCATTGCACCAAGCATTTCTGTGTGTATGCCCATCACACTTCTTCTGAAGGCTGCCCCATCGAAGGCCTCATCTGAGTCCTCTGCAGCATAACTTGTGTGCGACCTCTCCCTCCGGGTTGCTGGCACCTGTGCTACCCTATCGTGCCCGCTGACTCACCCAAGTGCAGATCTCGCCTCTATACTACCCTCAAGTTTGCGCAGTGCCATTTTCTGAGATGATGCCTGGGAGTGTCAGATCGCGTGACGGTGTCTCTTCTCTATCACTCTCCTCCTCTACTGCTTCATGCACAGGCTGGACTGGTTGGAACTCTTAGGTATCTGAAAGGAGAAAGGCACAAGGGTAGGGTTGTGGTGAGGAGAGGGGGGGAAAGCACGATGTGCATGATTACACCATCAGCTTGTAAGTGAGAAGAGATTGTGGGATGAGGGGGGAAGTGGGATGTGAGAAGATAGAATTAAGTATGAGCATAATGTCATCGTAAATGCTTTCAGCCTTGCCGATTGCCACGGCCTCAGTGAGGGCCCCTTAAATTATATCCAGAACTGTCTCCTCCAGCTGGGTCAGGTTCTGCAGCTATGCCTGCCCCTCCACCTGTTAGTTCCTGTTGGCACTGGTTATGTGCTACCTTGGCCTGCAGGAGAAAGGGAAGTGTGTCAGTGAGTATGGTGCAATGTGTTTGGGTGATGTGTCTCATGGTTGAATAGCTGGCATTGTGTGCAAGGTGTGAGATGTGGGTGTGAGGCTTGTAGCAGTGGTAAGTGTGTGAGGGTGACGTGAAGCAATGATTGTTAGGTGTGAGTCGTGATTGATAGAGATTGTTGGTAGGTGAGTGATGGGGGTGTGGTGCTTTGAGCAGTGTGTGAGGCTAGTGGTGCAGTTGGTGGGATATGGCATTTGAAGATGCATTCACTTAACTTGACAACTTGTGTGAGGTCATTAAACTTCCGGTACTGCATCCAGTTTCTGGGGAAAGACAGGTGGCACTGACAGCTTCAGCAATCTGCTCCCACTGCCTTTGTACAGACTCTTTGGAGGGCCTCTTGGCCCCCTGCAGGTAGAGGACCTGTCTCCTATCGAGCCTCTGCACTAAGGCCTCCAGTGCTGTGTCCGAGAACCTTAGTACCCTTTGCCCTTTGGAATGTGGTTGTAGGATGCAATATCATATCATCATGCCACCCCTGCACACCAGAACACAGCCTCTTTTACACTATGGTTAACTTTTACGAATTTGCACGCCAAGAGTGCAAATTTGTTAAATCTGCCCTGACTGATTTAAGTTCTTTTTGTGCCTCATAAATAGCTGTGTAGGAGCCAAACACCCTGTGCAAAAGCAACAATGTGAATTTGCTTACTCTGGTTATTTTGATAGGAATGAAGACTCGCTTCATGATGTTGGTTTAAGGATCACACATCATTACAAGCCAAAACTGCTTGTTTATTAATTAAGCACACAGTGCAGTGTATCAAAAATGTCTGAAGTTTTTACAAGATGAGACTTTCGGATATCGGCAGTGCCATCTACAGGCAGGGGCCTTACCACATGGATGTTGAGCATTGCTGGAAGGAAAATTGGGTGGGTTCTGTAAGGCGTGTCCAATCCTCCCCTAGATTTTCTTTTCTGTGCTCTGTCCAGGTGATGCCCAATGCCCAGGTGGTATCAATGCCCAGGTGGTATCAATGCCCAGGTGGTATCAATGCCCAGGTGTGACAGATATCCACCCTGAAGAATCTACTTTCGAAATATTGCAAAATCTTAATTTAAAACTCACTTTTGTGCTGTAATTTCGTTACTGTATGAACATGTTCCGCTGTTCTAAGCTGTTACTGGCATTGTACCCTTCCTTGGGAAATGATGCAGCCGCTTTAAAAGCAGCTTTAAAGCAGATGCATTGGAAACAAGATGGTCAACATCTGGATTCCAATCGGCTGTGGCCTTCCGTTCTGCCTGAATGCCATTGTATGCCTTAAACCAAGTCTTATACAGAAGCAAATTTAAACATTGAGGAATATATGTGATGAGTCAATTCTTACAGTTCTTCTTCTCAACAGCAGTTGCTGCCACATCACAGGATTCTGAATTGGGATGGATCAGTGAATGCACTAAATCTCTACACGTCACCATCATTACCCAACATTACTCTGGGTCTCCCAGCTACAGCTGCCTCATCCGCCTCCTCCCAGATCAACGTACGTAATAATTATGGGTCAAAGGATTACTTAATCTCACTAATCTGTAACATCGGTTGAAGTACATAATAATCCTATATAACCCGCAGCAATGTGATCAGCCATTATAATACTGTTACCATACTTTAAACAAAAATTACATCTCTGGTATGAGGCCACAGAGTAGTGGGATCTATGCCAGTGGTTCCTCACAGAGTTGATTTCTTAATCTCAGCTGGAAGAATTACCAAGTGGAGGCCAGGTGCTTGCCCACAGGGCATGAGAGAGAGTCATTTCTGGGCTGGTGTCAGTGGATAATTCAAAGAAAACTATCGGAGGCCTGGGAGCAGATTACCCACTCGCTCTTTGAGATGTAGATCTTGTACGACAGAAGGAATCCAGGGAAGGAGATTTTTTACACAAACTATATCTCCAGAGTATTTTGGACTCAATGAGACTCCTGAGACGTGTAAAGTATTGGTCAGATAGTAAAGGTGATTTTCCTCTTCACGGCACCTGGAGGATCCTCAGTTGACAGGCGCAGCAAAGAGAAAATAGAGCTAGAGACCTTCACGTCAGGCCTCCCTCCACTCCCCCCCCCCCCGCCCCTTGCCAGTTTTGTTCCTGGACTAGGCCCAGTGTCATGATGGTAATGAGATGGAAGGGGATGTTCCTAGCCTCTCGCTTCTCTAGATCTGACCATCAACACCCCCAGCACAGCATTACAGCTTGCATCTGGACCCAATGGCCCTGGGGCAGCCTGAAGATTGAAGACGAGAAACCCAAAAAGATTTTGCAGGTACTTTCCTCAATTCGCCGCAGCCTGAGGGTCCCAATACCAGTTGCCAGGAGCTTGCAGCTGCATTACTGCTTCCTGCCCTGCTTTCTGGTGCTAGAACAGCCAGGGAGTGGACCTGCACTGGAAATATGTCCAGGCCATCCAAATAGACCAGGACAGGAAATTTAAAGGTTCCTATCTCTGGCAGGTGTAGTGTACTTCAGGTAGGTTGCGGCTGTCGGGCGCCCAGCAAGGAGGTAGGCAGTGGAAATCCACCCCAGTTTCTTTTTCCATATCTTTAAGCTATTTATTTTTCTCCCTCAGTTCAGTTCTGAAGTTCCCTGTTCCATGTACAATCCTCTTCAAATGCTGACTAACAAGACTTCTGTAACATGGGAACTCTAAGCATTCAGTCTAGGACAATGGCAACAAACATCAACTTCAGAATATGTTTTGAAATTGGTTCAAACATACAGTATGGGATGAAATTGGTCTTCGATGATAGTGTAAAACAGGCGATAACAAATTGTCAGGCCTTTTCACACCCTGCCCGAAATTCTTTTCCAATTTCACGCTCTATCTGTCTTATCTTTGAAACTATTAAATAACAACGGGGTTGAAATCAAATGGTGGGTTGGATGTCCCTGAATTAGCACCGTGCAGTGGTCCTGTTTTGGGCTTTTATACTTGTAGAACAACATAGCCCTTTTAAATCTATTTGTAGGTGAAAAGGTAAAAGTTTCAGACTGGCCCCAAAGCTGATCAGCCATTCTGCTGGACTCTCACCATAACTCCAGTAGGAATTCGACAGAATGGCTGCAAACTCCTGTCGATCCAGGATACACCAGTTCCCAGACTTTCTCTGGTGCTACCTCCATCCACACTGTACAAGGCCAGTGATGCAGAGAGAGCAGGTGCAGGGTTGGGGCTGAGATGGAGACTCCCTACATTGGGAGTCCCTGTGACCTTGGCCTACAAAGAGATAAGCACTTCTTTGGAAGCCAGTTTGCCCAGTGAGAAGAGGTGTACCAGCCTATTCATGGCAAATGTGGGGAGCACCTTGGGGGTCCAGGGCATGGAAGTGATCTAGACCCCGAAGCCCTAATAAAGTAAACATTTCTTTCAGTGTTTAATGCAGCCTCTTGAAAAGGGGCCACTGGGGACTGAGAGTAACTGTTCCTGTCTGGAGACCTCAACAGCCTGCTCCCCCCACCCAGAGGACTGTACAGTAAGACCGCATTTTGTAGCATCCCAGGATAGGTGGGTGCACAAGATCTGCCCGAATTGGCATGGGCATTAGCTGCCTCTATTTCAATGAGTTGACCCCACACTACCCTACATACGCCAGTCAGGTCAGCACCGGAGGCTACCAGGAGGAGTGGGCCTGATGTAATTGCCAAGATTGTGGCCCAGGAATTCTCAGGCTCTGATTAAATAAAAACAGTTTCTTTAATTCAGAAAGAGATTACCAGAAAATTGATTTTTTTTACATAAAGTAAATATATTTTTATATCTATATATAGATCTTTTTATATGTATATATGTGTGTATATAGCTATATATATATATATATATATATATGGAGCAATGGAACCCCTGTCCACTTATATAATTAGCCATTGCCCCATCCCAAATTGAGGAGACTGGGTCATCCACTGGTGCCTATAACGGTATCTTGGCAGCGGCTGCCCCATCCAGCCTTGCAAGGGAGATTAGCCCACCATCACTCCGCCAGAGGTCCCCAGGCCCTTCCAGGCCAAAGACAAAAATAAACTGCACCAACCTTCAACCGAAAGCTGCCATGTTGCCTCAAGTCATGAGGTAATCAATCCCCTTTGGAAAGGATTGCCCTAGTCTGAGTATGGTTTGTGGTCTATCAGAAAGCATCAAAGTGACACATGCCAGCTCTCTGCCTTTTAAGGGTGTAAAGGGTGGAATTCCTAAGGTAGCCCAGGGACCTCCCCTGATATGCCCGCTTGATGTGGGGGTGGGGGGGTGGAGAGGGATCTAGTAGATGTTCCTTTAATTTTATAGACGTTACACTAGCAAGGAAAAACAAATTCAATTAAACTAAATGCAAGATAGACATTGCATATTAAATATTGATTTAAAATTAAAAATTTGTTATAGGCGTCAACAACAAGTCACAATTCTGACAGACATACCATTCAGGGAATGAATCAGGGAACAGCCCTTACTGGACAGTTCAGAGGAAGCACTTCTTTATCTGCTTACTTGCCGCCTGCACCTTTTGATGGGAAGGTTAACAGCACCCATCATGCCCTGCTACAGCACGTACTTCTGATGGAACAGGCTCGAAAACAGAGTCCCCTCACAACTGGTGAGTTGAATTTGTAACTGAAACTTTTGGATTCTTACTGAAAGTTTGTACTTTGCTGAAATGCTTTATGTTTACCTGAGAATTAATTTTACATCGGGACTTCTATGTAAAAGGAATAAATGGGAATTATATATTTAGTTCAGAATTATGTTTTCAAATTGTCACCTTGGAGTGAGATTTCTACCCTGTGCCATGCTTAATGAAATGGTAAACCTTAGCTTTAGGATTTTGTTATATAGAGTGCGCAGAGAACATCTTCCCTCCCCACTTTGAGGTAATTTATGGAATACATCTTTTAACAAATGGGCCTGTGAGTTTGACTATTGGACATTCTCAATTGCATACAATGAGCTTGTGGTTATTTTGGATTGTCAAATGCTGCACAGCCTCATAACTTATAAGATTTCTTTCCAAAGTATCACAAGCTCCCCCAATGAGTGTTAGTGGAAAATTCAACAGCTTGGAAATTCAATCACGCTGCACCCATTTTACATGCGTAAATTGGGTGTCTAAGGTTTCAATATGGTGGGTGGAGTGTGTGTGCTCATTCTGCGTCGGAAGTGTGCTGTCCGCCATATTGGATCGGGCTACTCAGTAGACATCGAGGGTGGGTGCCAGAAGCATTTAAAATACTCATTATAATATTCAAATAAGGGTCTGCCCCAACACCTGACTTGCCATGTGATAAACGCACCCAGCAAATTATGGTGTTAACAGGTAGCAAGAAACCTGAAGGAGCGTTATTTAAAGGGCTCATCTGCTACATACAGGTTAGTTGATGGCTTGTCCTCATCAGATGCTGGTCCACTTCTGGGCCTTTTTTGGCTATTTTGTGTGTTCTACAGCTGCATTCTGATTTCTGGAAGCAGAATGTGCTGGTTCTGGACTGCTTTGTAAACAGTTATATTGTAGTCATGGGTGGTCTGTAGGTCTGCCTTTGAGGCTGGAGGAGGAGGGGGAGCAGCCAAGAAAACTGGAGAGAGCAGGAGCAGCTGGGAGAAAATGGAAAAGGAGGCCATTGTGCAGGAAGCCATGCCCACAGCGGCCCTTCAGGGAGCACTTCTCAGACCTCGACTTCACCGATCGCATTATGAATATCTGTGCCTGATTTTCTGGCAGCAGTTATGATTCATTTGTCCTGCACCAGTCCTCTGTGCCATCTTTATTCCACCAGTCCATCAGGTCACAGACTGGCTACTGGGTGATAAAGGGTATCCCTCCAGACCTGTTAGGCATCTGGACACAGCTGTAGAGCTTTCCTACAATGAGAGCCATGCCACCACCAGAAACATCATTGAGCAGTTTGTCGGCGTGCTCAAGCAATACTTCCACTGCCTGGACCGTTCGGGAGTAGCTCTGTAGTACAACTCTGATAGATTTGTGGTTATCTGCTGCATGCTGCATGACTTTGCGATACTGAGGGATCAGCCCTTACCATCACCTGGGCAACAAAAAATGGAGGAGGAGGAAGAAGAAGCACAGCACAAAGAGGAGGAAGAGCAGCAGCAGCATCGACCACCAATGCCTGAGCTACCAGAGCTCTCGGAGAACAACTCATCCAAGAGCGCTTCATGTGAACCATCCCTCCCGTCTACGTACATCAACAGATCCACAATCCTTATCACCACCGCCTTACTACCACCATCCGATTGCCTTCCTTCAGTCCAGACTTATGGATCTTGTCCTCACTTCGCTACAAATATTAGCAGTAAAACCAAATCTGGGGAAAAAAATGGCTCCAACAACTCTACTCTGTATGTGTTTAGTAGTTAACAGGAATAATTAAGAATCGGCGTTGTGCAACCGCTCAGTGCCTGTCTTTTGTGCTTGTTTACCTATCCTAGTGCTCCTATGAGGGTTAGGGTTAGGGTTAGGCTACAGCTTGGGAGGTGAAAAGCTGCTGACCTTCCATTGAGGATACTTCAGATGGCCATGATGGGTGACCTCAAGTAACACTGTGCCTGAAGGGCCCAGCTGCAGACTACAGCATCTCATCATGGGCCGGGGCTGGGGCAATCTGGCCCAGCTCGCTGTGTAGCACTAACAAGGGCACTGGCGAAGTGGGTAGCGGGAGAGCAGACATGCTGCCATCCTGAGAGAGGACAGCAGGTGCTTCTCCCATTGAGCCAAGGCCACTCTCTTGGGACTGCACCTCAGCATTCCTACTGCTCTGTGTGAGAACAGAATGCAGGATGCTGTGGAAGCCCCTGTCAACGTTGGCCCCCAGAGCCAAAATAGTAGCAATCTGAGCTTCCATGGCAGCTGTCAGTAGAGGCTCCATCATGGTGGGCATCATTGTTGCATTCATTGAGTTGACCACTCGCTCCATGCTTGACAGAATGGTCTTCATGATTTTCTTTGGTAGACTGAGCCCATGAGGTTTGCAGCTGGGTCCTCTGCAGCAGAGCTAGCATGCAATCTCGCTCTCGAGCGAGATAGCACCTGTGTCGTCTGATCTTCCTGCCCTAGGTTTTGCACACTTGTGGCTGGTGATTGACTGGTGGGTCAATGAAGCCTGGTTTTCCGCCCCCACCCAAAAAAATGCAGTCAATAAGGTGCGTTGGTAGCGCAGGCTACACACCTCATCCATTATAATGAGTTGCCACCACAAATTTCATATTGTCCACGCGCCCACGTTAACAGTTTTTGGGCACAATCAAATGTCTAGGCCAACATGTCTTGTAGTATTCAACCATGCAGATCATGAAAGTCCCCAGTTCACCCTTGGTCTATGTTGAATTAACTGATTCAAGGCAGCTACTTTGGGTAGTGGTGAAAGGTTCACTATTATTAGCTTCAGACTAGGTGAATTGGGGAGGGAAAAAGGATCATCCAGGGTACATGTACCTGATCACTATTCATTGATCTCCTCTGGAAGGTGCATGTGTATGTATGTTGGAGAATGGTGGGATTGGAGGCAGGGGGATAAATCTTCAACTTCAGTGCCTGGGTGCAGTGCAGAGAAGAAGATTGGGTGGGCCGGGTTGCCTACATGTAACAGAGCCTGCCCAATGTTCCTACCGTTTGAAATAATGGAAGCAAAATCAGATAGGCTTCGTTACAGGCATGCAATCTATCACCCGATTTTCCACTCTGCATTGTGGCAGGTGACGTGTTACAGCCAAGTTCTAAAGAGGAACATTTACTCCACTGTCCAAAGCCTGAGGAACCTTATCCCAACATGACACATTACCCTTTGGCGAGGTGAGATAAAGGGAGAGAACTGAGTAAAGAAAGAAGAGTTTGGATTGAATATTACAGTGGGTTAAAGCCTTGTGCATTAACATCTGGAACATGGGTACAAATTCAGCCAAAACTGTGAGCTTAAAAGTTTCCTGTTTCTATCAGATGTAAAGATCTGAAATGAAATTAATTTGCGGAGTTTTAGACCATTTTCTAGTCTGGCGCTAATTGGTACTAAAGAACTTCAGTCTTGTTCCAAGAGGCCTTAAGAAACCTGGTGTGGAAAATGAAAATGATGCAGTAATGAGTGCCCTTATAAGGTTGGAATCAAAAAGCATTGATGAAGCAAAGAAGGGGCAGTTTACCAGCATTGGTAGCTCTCAACAGAAACGGTTTCCTACCCATCTCTGAAAAAAGGAGAGTCACAGGCATTCAACACTTGTGTTAAAATGAAACCTAAACCTGACTGTTGGTTTGTCCCAATATCACAGGAGTTGCAACAGACACCTCATTCTTCAGGTCAACAATTTGCAATTTCCACAGCTCACTCAACTGCTCACCTAATGAGAATGACATGAACCTCTAGTGTTCACAGGATAAATCTTCTGGTCTCAGCCATTACGTGACCGGAACAAATTTCAGCGAGCGTTATGAACAGCAGTTTGCACAATGGTCAGGCAATCTTTCAAGTTCGACCTAATTAAATATTCATGTAGAGCTCTTGGCCTAGGTTGGGCCTGGTGCTGGGAGCACACTTAATACAGGATGTGATTTCCTGTGCAACTCTAGCTCTTAAAGGGATGCTGCTGCTGTTTAAAGGGAGGTGATTTTCTGCAGGCCAACCACAAAATCTTTTCCTGCAAATCTTGGTGTTTCATTTAGCGACATGAAAAAAAGTTGGAGGAGAAGTGGTCCATTCTCTGATACAGCAGTTGAGGTGCTGCTATAGTAAGTACAGAAAAGAAGGTGCCCTGTTTGAGTAGAAGGGGACCCTCCTACTGGGAGAATATCACACACTGCATGGGAGGATGTAGTCAAAAGGGTGAAAGCAGTGTGCAAAATTCACAGGAATTTGGAACAGATGAGGGAAAAGTTTGGCAATGTAAGTCTAGCATTTGTTTATGCAATGTATCTGAGCAAAGTATAAATGTCATAACGAGTTTCCCATCAACCTGTTGCAACTGTAACAGAATCTCATGCATGGCCAAATTGTTGCAGCACAAACCTTGTAACTGTCATTGAACTCTGGAACTATCTCCTTGTAGGACAAGGCATCACATAACAAGAGAGGTGCCTGCAACTTTAGGTGCTCAAGCAAATTTAAGGAGATCACCATACGATCTGGAGCCAGAGGCTATAGAGAAAGTGGGCATGAGTGAATCGAGTGGCCTCCCCCTAGCTTTTTTCCTATCTTTTTCCTATTATTCTTTTTTCCTGTACTCAGTCAGTCATTCACTCACTCACTTACAAATGCAGGCATACACTACAATACAACAGTGTGACACACAATATATTGTTATTAAGCATTTTTTAAAGAGTTGCGCTGTAGCCAGAATATGTTCCTCTTCTGTTTCTGTAGACCTGCCCCATGAACCAACCACAGGTCTCAGTATTGCAGATAAAGCCAGCACCTCATAGCACCATACCTGTTACAAGCACCAGCACAGTACATCCAATATGGGGGATTTAGGATAATCAGTTTGAGGAGTGAGGATCAGTTGAAGCACTGAAGACGAGTGAGGAGGAACAAGTGGTGGCTGTGGAAGGCCAACTTGTGTCAGAGCTCACCAGCCAAGGACAGGGATTGGAAACGTACAGGCTTGCATATAGAAGAATTATGTAATTTGAGCACAAACATTTGATGCAGTAATTTGAGAGTGTGCAAAGCACCCTGAAAAAACTTGGCAACTGTGAAAAGCCCATTTCCCACATGACCGTTTAATTGAACTGCAATTCGGCCATGAAAACTCAGACTGCTGCTATCAAGACCTTTAGCTCCAATCTCCAATCGGGTCTCGTGTCTGGCTTCAATCTTACTGGGGGAATCAGATGGTGAAAATCTTCAGGTAGGATGAGACTGACCTCATTGCTGCCTTCATGGATCAATGGGCATGCTGAATGAGTACCCAGCAATAGAGTCATGGCTCGAATAGGCATGGAATAGGTTGCTGTATCTTGGGGCAATGCCACACCTGGCTCATGCTGCATCTTGCACAATTTTGTGGACCATGGAACAGGCGGATCAGGAGGCAGATGAGGAGGAGGAGGAGCTGGAACGCAACTTGCAGCCAGGAAGATTCAAGTGTCGATCATTAATTGACAGGATGTTTATCTACGTCTGTAATCTGAACCCTGCAAGAACAGCCTATCCTGTGGTGTATGATATGGTGGCCCTAATAACACCCTATATGCCATTACAATCAGCTGTACCTTCAACTATCCCATGCATGGCCATCAACCCTGCACCTCATCCCTTCATATACCCCTTCTCAAAAAAGATCTTTGGATTATGTTGAAATAAAATGGGTAATTTTCCAAAATTGTGTTTCTCGTCTGGGGCCTCCCCCATAGAGACGCAGATTGTAAATTTGGCAGACTGATCCCCGTGATTTCCTGCCAATTATAGAAAAAATATGGGGACCACTTACCCAGCTTTCCGCTATGTGCTCTGGGCAACCCCTTACAAATCTGTTCAGTCAGCTGAAGCACGACTTCAGTATACCTATAGCACGTTCGATAATGATGCAGGTGGTCACATGTGTCTAATTATATTGATGCTCACATCATATTCCTGGCTATCTTAATGAGGTCATAAGCCAGAGCAACAAAAAAAAGGGTACCGTGGCCACCTAGGAGTCCATCTTGGTTTGCCTTCTTCAATTTGCAGTGGTATTGTAGATTTCCTTAAAATGATGGCTTCATGACTGTTACCAGGCTGGCAGACTTTTATTTGCATAATTTGTGCGTATCATCACAGACCATCTACACGTTTCATGGTTGGACTATTAGAAAATCTCAAAACTTTGGGGATCCAGGATAGGAAATTGGCTGAAGGGTAGAAAACAATGGAAACTTGTTTGCGGAGTTATTCCAGTGTGTAAGAAGTACTGAGTGGGAACGGTGGGGTGGGGGGCACGGGTGAGAGGGGTGGGGAGTGATCTGAGGCCTCAGTATTGGGACCACTGCTGTTTATAATTTGTATCAAGACTTGGATTCAGAAATTCATTGCAATTTGCAGATGATACCAAACTATTGGGAGCAGTGGAATCGAATGAGGCAGATGAGAAATTACAAAATAAGTTGGACAAACTATGTATGTGGCAGAAAAATGGCAAATGAAATTTAATAGAGATAAGTGTAAGGTATTCCAAAAAGTGACCGACATACTCCATGAATGGTATTGAAATAGCTGTGGATGAAGTTGAGAGACCTATGAGTCTTAGTAGACTCGATGCTTAATATTTCCAACCAATGCAGAGCAGCAATCAACAAAACCAATAGAATGTGAACAGTATAGCCAAGACAGTAGAATATAAGTCAGAGGAGATCATGATCAAACTCTACAATGCTTTGGTCAGACCTCACCTTGAGTGCCGTATCCATTCAGGTCACTGAGAAGCAAGTGAAACATTCAAGGCAATGCAGACAACAGCCACAAGGCTGATCCCAAGTATAAATGTTCTTTGTTATGATGGAAGACGAGAAAAACTTGGGTTCTACAGCCAAGAAAGAAGATGCTTAAGAGATGATCTTATAGAAATGTACAAGATAGCTAAGCATATGGAAAAGGTAAATCTGGAATATTACTTTAAAGAAAATTGCAACAGTAGGACAAGAGGACATAGATTCAAACTAGTAAAAGGTAAATTCTTCTTCACTCAGAGTGATCAACACATGAAATTGACTTCCAAATAGAGTAGTGGCAGTGAAAACAGTTGGATGCCACAATGGGAGTGGGGAGGAGGGATATGTAGGGTATTTATGGATAGATGAACTAAGATAGGCAGAATGGACTTCCTTATCTGTAACTATATTATGATCTTGTGAATGAAATTCTTTTCTGTTCATCAAAGTCATGGAATTCAATGCAAGGATGTGAATAGCCAGTGTTACAGATTTCAGGTCTGCCTTAGAAGTCCTCTCAGGTTCAGCCACACTGGTCTCTACTATAAATAGAGCCATGCCTATTAAGAACATAAGAACATAAGAAATAGAAGCAGGAGTAGGCCCTTCGAGCCTGCTCCACCATTCAATGAGATCATGGCTGATCTTCTGCCTCAACTCCATTCACCGGCTCTATCGCCATATCTCTTGATGCCCTTACTAGTCAGAAATCTATCGACTTCTGTTTTGAATATACCCAATGACTGAGCCTCCACAGCCCTCTGGGGTAGAGAATTCCAAAGATTCACCACCCTCTGTGTGAAGAAATTTCTTCTTATCTCAGTCCTGAATGGCCTACCCTTTATCTTGAGACTGTGGCCCCTGGTTCTAGACTCCCCAGCCAAGGGAAACATTCTCCCAGTATCCATCCTATCAAGCCCTGTAATAATTTTGTATGCTTCAATGAGATCCCCTCTCATTCTTCTGAATTCAAGAGTTCTGGAGTTCACGCAAACTGCCCAATATCTAATTATAAGATGGCATAACCTGAGGATGTAACAATAGGACCCTCTTGTGATCTGAATTGGATATTGTGTTCTTTGTATGTGTCTGTTATAACAGTTGTAAAAAAAAAGTCATTAACTCCAACATAACTTCAGTTCCCTCCTCCTGAGACAAGTATTTAAATCAGACTGGCCTGTCCAAATTAGCGGACTAAATATATTTACTTTTGGTCAGTCTTAGCATTGAATCAGACTAATATATATGATAGAAATAAAAACAGAAAATGTTGGAAACACTCAGTTGTTCAGCCAGCATCTGTGGAGAGACGAAAGTAGGGTAAATGTTTCAGGTTGATTTTTTTAATTTTTTGTCAGGATGTACGTTAGGCCTGGTTGACTTTATTCTTAAAGTAACTTGCCTAGCCTTACATGCCTCTCTCTCAGCCTCACCAACTGATCTCCAGTATATGGGCCTTTGTTCTCTTGTTCCTGACTCCCAGCTAGAAGGGCTCCCAATCAAACCTGCTACCACATCCTCCTCTTTGAAACTAGCTTCATGCAAAAAGAAGGGATATTCCAACTCCCTAAATTGAAAATATTTACTGGGAACATCTGAGATGAGATAACGGCTCCCCTCTTCTCCCTGATTGTCAGGGGAAACAATTTCAATGGTTGCTCTTTAACAAACCAATCCACTCTTTGTCCTAGCAGCTGCAGCATGTGGTTGTAAGATGGGTTTTCACCTTTAGTGAACTCTCTTTCATTTAAAAGCAACACTTCAACATAAATCATATCCAAATCCTTTCCACGGCAAAATGGCTGAAAGCCCAAAATACGACAGCCAAAAACATACCATCAATAATGCTCTGTGCTTAAGGAAAACCTGCCACACTGAACAAATGCAGTGCCCCCGATGCTGCTGCTGGCTTTCCACTGCTGAACTGCATCTATCAGTTGCTGTAAGCATCGGTGCATTGCTGATTGACCCATTTGGCATATATCCTCTGAGGTAGCTTGGACTGATCTGGAGAAATTAAAATTCCACGGCTTTGGTCACCTTCGCAGCCACTAACAAAGCTGTCCCTGTCAAGGATCTTATCTGAGGGTCAGGCTAATGAATATGGCATATCACTGTTACTGCCTCCTTGATGAAGGCCGATTTCCTCAAACATATCTTGATAACTCTGCCTGGGTTTGTAGACACTGGTGCTTAGGTAAGTGTACCCTATTTCAGGCATAAATGTCCTGTCTCTCATCTCTCCTCAGCTTATTATCTTCCTTCTCCAGAACAAGCAGTGAGAATGAGAGGAGCACCCAGAGGAATTCTGGTTGAATTTAATTTTGGTTGCAGTGACTAAAATTGCAGCTCCAAGAAATTTAACAGTTGGAAAATACAAAAAAACTAAAGCAGAAAGCTGCAAAGCAATCTCAAAGGATAGAATTTTTCCTCCTAAGCATTGCTCATTTCATCTGTGTTCAGCCATTACACAGCTTAGTCCCAACAAGGAACCCACACCATAAGGTCATTTGAATGCATGATCATTTTGAGGCTTTAATTGAAGGTGAGAACCCTACTATGCTGAAATATGGCCCGGTCAAAAAATTATATTTAACATGCATTGGGCAGGGGGGAGCAAAAGGCCTTGTCCGATTTCCTCCCAGCACGTGGACCTGGAAATCAGCCCTCATCTTTGACCTGTCATTTTAGTGGAACACTTCAATCATGATGCGGAAGTCTCAGGATATCTGCAGTACATTTATACCCTTCCGCTATAAACACATTGCTCAAATCAAAGCTATGGTGGCATTGAGTATTTTTAGAACAGCTTTAAGCACTCAAGCCTGTGTTTGGTTTTATCCAGACTCAACTTTTTAAAGTGATTACTGTCATTAAAGAAATCTGAAACTAACTGAAAAAAACTGTCTATAAATACCAGTTCAAACAAAGATTTGACATCCGTTTTTAATTTTTGTTTTGGCATCAGTGGATGTAGGATCAAAGTATTATTTTCTTTAAAGTATACGTCAGAAGAAATGAATAGAAACACTTTTACATGCACACTGTCAATCAGTAATATGCAACGGACTTCTTTCGTCGAACAGTTGCCAAAAGTATTTAATATGGCAATAATCTTGTAGCAGCCATGGAATTCGCTAATCAGATACAGTATACTTCTCCTGTTGGGTGGATTTTGATGTCTTTCTTCCTAGTACTGTCATAGGCATCATGCTACCATCCTGCCAATCTTTGCATTGTTTCCAATCATTACAGAGCATGGCAAATAGAATCTTCCTTATTTTAATTTGTCATCCAGGGGACATTATCCATTTTCAAAGCAGCAAAATCTAACCCTGGACATTGGATGCAAACCAATTCTTCAGGATTCAAATGATCGTGCAGAACAGTTGGATTTATTTGCTGAATTTTGCTGTGAAAATAACAGTGAGGCTAACAACGCTCACCGTTATTTACGTGGAAATCAGACAGCAACTTCTGGCGACCGCACATGCGCAATTAAACGCAAAAATCCGAAAGTTGCTGTCAGAGATGCCCTGCTCCTCCAAAAGCTGCGTGATAAATGGTAATTCGCTGTCTGACTCACTGTTCAAATACATTGAACGGTGTGAAGTTCCTGTACATACTTCATAGATATGGACTAGACTCGCAAAAAAAAGTTAGGGCTTATCCATTCCAGTCTAAGTACCCTTTTAATGGCATGGCAAGTCTTAATTAGTGCCAAACAACCTCTCTGGCACTGAAAATTAACTTTTACAAGTGTGTACTCTCATTCCTTCCGCTTTTAATTATTGTTGATTTGTTTTTAAATTGATTTTTTTTAACTTTCTTTCTGTCTGTTTTAGCGCTCTCTCTCTCTCTCTCTCTTAATCCAATTTTTCTTTCCCTCTTTTTCTTTCTGTACCTGATTGACATTGAATTCACTATTCTAACTGACACTTCCTGGTTCAAACTCTGCACTGCACAGTAACGATTCTTCAATCTGATTAGTTCAGGAGATACACAGCTGCTTGCCCTGTAGAGGATGCTGCATTTTTTGGATGGTTGGCTGAAAGCAACTTACCGTGCAAAAACCCATGGAAAGTCTATGGGCAAGTGCAAATCCAGCCATTCATTTGCCGCTTAAGGCAGAATCCGGCCCATTATATTCAGTACTTGTGATTGAAGTATGCATTTTTGTTTAATCAAGTGACAATTTTTATTTCACTGCCTTTGCATTTTGTCACTTTGAAGTGTGAGGAGCTCATGGACTTCTTTGTCTCTAAGTTTGAGACCATCCGTTCAGCTGCCTCTGCCACTTCCCTGTCTTCCCCTAGCCCACCGGGACAAACTTCCTCTAAGGTTCCCCCTAACTTCCTTTTCTGGCTCCCATGTTAGCAGACATTGTTAACGGTTCTCTCTCCTCAGGTACTATCCCCCTCTTCCTCAAATGTGCCGTCATCACCCCTCTCCTCAAGACCCTCCGCGGTCTCTAAATTGTCAGACTGCTTGTCTAGCATCCAGTTCTGGATGAGCAGAAATTTTCTCCAATTAAATATTGGGAAGACTGAAGCCATTGTTTTCGGTCCCCACCACAAACTCCGTTCCCTAGCCACCAACTCCAACCCTCTCCCTAACATCTGTCTGAGGCTGAACCACACTGTTCGCAACCTTGGTGTCATATTTGACCCTGAAATGAGCTTCCAACCACATATCCGCGGCATAACAAAGACCGCCTATTTCCACCTCCGTAACATCGCCCGTCTCCGCCCTTGCCTCCGCTCATCCGCTGCTGAAACCCTCATCCATGCCTTTGTTACCTTTAGACTTGACTATTCTAACACACTCCTGGCTGGCCTCCCACATTCTACCCTACGTAAACTTGAGGTCATCCAAAACTTAGTTGCCCGTGTCCTAACTCGCACCAAGTCCCGTTCACCCATCACCCCTGTGCTCACTGACCTACATTGGCTCCCGGTTAAGCAACGCCTCGATTTCAAAATTCTCATCCTTGTTTTCAAATCCCTCCATGGCCTCGCCCTTCCCTATCTCTGTAATCTCCTCCAGCCCCACAACCCCCAAAGATATCTGCGCTCCACTAATTCTTCCCTCTTGAGCATCCCTGATTATAATCACTCCACCATTGGTGGCCGTGCCTTCAGCTGCCTAGGCCTTAAGCTCTGGAATTCCCTCCGAAAACCTCTCCGCCTCTCTACTTCTCTTTCCTACTTTAAGACACTCCTTAAAACCTACCTCTTTGACCAAACTTTTATTCCTCTGCCCTAATTTCTCCTTATGTGGCTTGGTGTCAAAATTTTTGTCTTTTAATACTCCCGTGAAGCACCTTGGGAACCTCCATTATTGACCTGCCAAATCTCCCAGGGTGAGGGAGGTTCCCTAGTTTGTCTGCAAATGGTGGGCGCTCATGCCACTAGGGACACATCGACGGTGCCTACCATGTTTGTGGGCTCAAAGTCTGGCAGAGGTGTGCTGAGCCCCTTAAAGAATTCTAAACAAAACTTTTGCACCCAGATCTTCAGGGTTCCAGACCTTGCTCCTGGCCTGGACTCCCAAGTGTGCTCCACATTTGCCCCTGTTGGGACGGTATATCTTGTCTGACCAGGTGTGCCTCCTCCATATGATGAAAGCCCTGGGCATGGGAACTCTGATATTCAAAGTCCGCTCCCCAACCCTCTTTAATAACAATGGCCTCATTTAGAGCAGGTGGAGGCTCTGCTCTCATGGGCCATCCGAGATTTGGACACAAGGCTGGGTCCTAGAATATTCAGGTCCTTGGGGGAAAAATTCGGTTGCTTTGCGCCTCCCGTTAGCGGCCTAAGAGAGCGCTAACGGGGCGCAAAGCAACTAGCACCCGGGCACGGCGCCGCCAACACCACCCGCGAAATTCAGCGGGAGGTTAGTGGCGGCGGTAACCGTTAGTGCCCTGCGGTGCTGCGCCGCCAGCAATGACATCATCGCCGTGCACAGTGCCCCAGCCGCGATCTTCGGTAGCGCCCCCTGATTTACCGCCGGACGCTATGTCCGACGGGGTCAGGGGGGCCTACCTGCAGCCAGGGCGGCGCTATTTAAAGGCGAGATGCCGGGCGGACATTTTTGTTGCTTGCCGCCTGCCAGCACCTGCCTCTGCTGCCATCCCCGGCCTCCTGACCCGCCCCCCCGCAGAGTGCCAGCTGCGTTCCATGAGCCCGGCACTTCTCTTGAGTGCCGGGCTCTTTTGCCGGCACTCCGATCCTCGGTGGCCCAGCTGGGTCCCAGGTCGTGCTGCGCAAGGCCCCTCCCCTTTAAGAAGGGGAGGAGGGCCTGCAATACTGCGGCACGACATGCCGCAGCGCCGCGATATTCCCTCGCAGCACCCCAAGAGGTAGGCGGGGCGCTTCCAGTAGCACCCCGCTTCCCTCTTGGGGTGCTACTACTCAATTTCGGCCGCGGGGGCGCTAATTTTTCTGGGGCGCTAAAAGCAGCACCCCGGCGAAGTTAGCACCCCAAAGGGGGCGCGACTCAAATTTCCCCCCCCTTGTCTCCCTGCTTTTGATTTATTTGGGCTGTGGTCTTTGAGATTTGATAATATGTGGATTTAAATTCTTGTCAAGTCTTTGTTCTGAATAAAAAGAACCTGATAATGACAGTTCATGTGCAAACCTGGATTAAATTTATCCCAAATTAACACAGCAACTTTAGGAATTTGAATGAAAAATTCCGTGGGCCCTGCTGGCCTCTGCACCCGTATTTCTGATATGTACTTTGAGTGGGTGATGTACTGTGCTGAGAGTACAAATTCATAAAATTGACTTCATGGTTTCCCCCAATATAAGCTATTGTCTATTTTTGAAACTGTGTAAAATTCATGCTGATTGGGACTTATAACAGATTTTTCAGTGAATTGGTGCAGCTTGACTGGGTTTTTTAGATGACTAATGGATACTGTATTTATGATGTAATTAATGTCCATGTAGTTGTTGAATGACGCAATATTACTTTGACCTTTATTGTTGACACACTATGTTATTGCAGTGTTACTGTGCCAGCAGGCAGTGTGTGTGAATGATTTGAGTCATATGTTAAGTTCTGTCCCATGTTTGGATAACAATCAGTATTTTGATTTGTTCAACTGTAGAACCCAATTATTTCCATCTCCTGACTTCACATAAAATGATCAGACGTTTAAGTTTGTCCACTTCCCAGCCATTTCAGTCACTTGTTCCAGGTGATCTCCCAAGGCATTGCACACGGGGAGTCAAGACCAATGGCAGGGTTCAGGTCAAGCAGGGTCAGAGGGAAGGGGAATAATTGAATCCAAGTGGAGGAGGAAGAGGGAAAGAGGAGGGTGGGGGAGAGGGGGTTTGTAAAGGAGGGGAGAGAAAGAGAAAGGAGGCTATAGTAAGAGAGCAGAGAAAGGAGAAAGAGAGGGAGGAAAGGAGATGAAGGGAGAGGGTGAGAAACAGAGAGGATGGAGGGAAAGGGGACTGGGTAGGGGAGGAGGATATAGGAGGGGAAGGGGATAGAGAGATTGAGGGGTAGGGACGCAGGAACATTCTCTTGGGTGGGGCCATCCATATCTCAGCTGAAGGATGGTTGCAGAGAGCTGTCATTCCCTTGGCTAGATTCAGAACTCAGCATGGGTGGGGGTGGGTGCAGTGTTGTGCTTCCCTTTCGGGTACAGTCGAGGTATATTCCCACTAGGGGGAAAGGTAGTGCAACTAAAGTCAGAGCTCCCTGGATGACGAAAGAGATAGAGATAAAGATGAAGCAGAAAAAGAGGGCGTATGACAGATGTCAGCTCGAGAATACATCTGAGAATCAGGCTAAATATAGAAAGTTCAGAGGAGAAGTGAAAAAGAACATAAGAGGGGCAAAGAGAGGGTATGAGAATAGAATGGCGGCTAACATAAAAGGTAATCCAAAAGTCTTCTATAGGCATATAAATAGTAAACGGGTAGTAAGAGGAGGGGTGGGGCTGATTAGGGACCAAAAAGGAGACCTACGCATGGAGGCAGAGGGTATGGCTGAGGTGCTAAATGAGTACTTTGCATCTGTCTTCACCAAGGAAGAAGATGCTGCCATAGACATAGTGAAGGAGGAGCTAGAGAAGAGACTGGATGGGATAAGAATTGATAAAGAGGAGGTACTAGAAAGGCTGGCTGTACTTAAAGTAAATAAGTCATCAGGACCAGATGGGATGCATCCTAGGACGCTGAGGGAAGTGAAGGAAGAAATCGCAGAGGTACTGGCCATAACCTTCCAATCCTCCTTAGAAACGAGGGGTGGTGCCAGAGGACTGGAGAATTGCAAATGTTACACACTTGTTCAAAAAAGGGTGTAAAGATAAACCCAGCAACTACAGGCCAGTCAGTTTAACCTCGGTAGTGGGGAACCTTTCAGAAATAATAATCTGGGACAAAAGTAACAGTCACTTGGACAAATGTGGATTAATTAAGGAAAGCCAGCATGGATTTGTTAAAGGCAAATCGTGTTTAACCAACATGATCGAGTTTTTTGAGGTAACGAGAGGGTTGATGAGGGCAATGCGGTTGACGTGGTGTACATGGATTTCCAAAAGGCGTTCGACAAAGTGCCACATAATAGGTTTGCCAGCAAAGTTGAAGCCCATGGTATAAAAGGGACAGTGGCAGCAGTGGCTAAGTGACAGGAACCAGAGAGTAGTGGTGAACGGTTGTTTTTCGGACTGGAGGAAGGTATACAGTGGTGTTCCCCAGGAGTCGGTTCTAGGACCACTGCTTTTCTTGATATATATTAATGACTTAGATATGGGTGTACAGGGCACAATTTCAAAATTTGCAGATGGCACAAAACTTGGAAGTATAGTGAACAGTGAGGAGGAGAGTGATAGACTTCAGGAGGACATAGACAGGCTGGTGGAATGGGCAGACACGTGGCAGATGAAATTTAAAGCAGAAAAGTACGAAGTGATATATTTTGGTAGAAAGAATGAAGAGATGAAATATAAACGAAAGGATATAATCCTAAAGGGGGTGCATGAACAGAGAGACCTAGGGGTATATGTGCACAAATCATTGAAGGTGGCAGGGCAGGTTGAGAAAGCAGTTAAAGTTTACGGGATCCTGGGCTTCATGAATAAAGGTATAGAGTACAAAAGCGTGGAAATTATGATGAACCTGTATAAAACACTAGTTCGGCCTCAACTGGAGTATTGTGTCCAATTCTGGGCACCGCACTTTGGGAAGGATGTGAAGGCCTTAGAGAGGGTACAGAAAAGATTCAAGAGAATGATTCCAGGGATGAGGGACTTCAGTTATGTGGATAGACTGGGGAAGCTGGGGTTGTTCTTCTTGGAGCAGAGAAGATTGAGAGGAGATTTGATAGAGGTGTTCAAAATCATGAGGGGTCTGGACAAAGTAGATCGAGAGAAACTGTTCCCATTGGCAGAAGGGTCGAGAACCAGAGGACACAGATTTAAGGTGATTGGCAGAATACCCAAAGGCAACATGAGCAAAAACTTCTTTACGCAGCGAGTGGTTAGAATCTGGAATGCAATACCTGAAAGACTCAATCGCGGCTTTCAAAAGGGAGTTGGATAAGTACCTGAAGGAAAAAAATTTGCAAGGCTGCGGGGAAAGGGAGTTGAAGTAGGACTAGTTCAAATCCTCTTGCAGAGAGCTGGCACGGATTTGACGGGCCTAATGGGCTTCTTTCGTGCTGTAACCATTCTATGTTTATATGATTCTAATGCCTTGACCCACACAGCAATTTTAATATATAATAGATTTCCTACTTTAGGTCTGTTACAGAGTACTGACAAACAGGGAAATAATCTATTAGTCAAACGCACTAGGTTGGAGCTATTATGATCAACCATATGACCTGCAGGTTAATCTCTAAACAGTATTAACCGTAACTATAATTTTCCAGCAAAAACAATGCCTGTATTGCTGTCCCTTTATGTCCTCTGTTATGATATAATTGAAGAAAATCTTCTCTTTCTAATGTAAAACCATCATGGTGGACTCCACATCCACAGCAGACTTCATAGCCCTGAGAAATATCTTGTAAGTTATATTTTAGTTGTAAAATAGCCATTGCGTTGGAGTGAGCGAATTCAATCTTGGATGACGACATGAAGCCATTCTGCATTACTCTCTCAGATTATGATGTTATCAAAAACCTACGATTGAGTTACACCTTCCTATCTGAGATTTAGTTCATTAATGGCCAGATCACACATGAACATACGTTATGCACAGATCACACCTTTCAACTTTTTAAACTGTTCCGTATAGAAGACAAATTTTTTGCAACATATACCATGCAAATTCATCAGGGAATAAAGCTGCTGTTGCTGAAGCTCATTGTCAAGTGATGAGAGAAAGAATGAAATAATGTTTGAATAAAATTCCTCAGCTGTTCCAAGGGTACTCCTGCTGTAACTTCACTGGGAGCCCACTGGAATGGCTGCAAATTTAGCCAGGACCCAGGTGAATCGGGTCCAGGCTGCAGGATGAAGTTTCCAGGATGGCCTAGTGGGGGCAGAGTAACTAAATGCCTCGACAAGGTCATCGTTGTGGAGGGAGTGGTGTCATTCTACATCAGCAGTTCCTATGCCCTGGCATCATCAGCTTGGAGGCTGGTACACCATGAGCAGAGATGTGCTGGTTTAATGAAGAGCAGACATATGACTCAACCAGGAGGACCCAGGCCAGTGAAGCAATTTGGACCTCCAAAGACTTCCACCAGGGAAATTTTTTTTTAATGACTTGTGGACTATTTGGGAGTCAATATTCCTGTGTTTGCAAGGGGCCACAACAGCCCTCCTGAACTTAGAAGCCAGAGGCCAGATTTTCTGGAAACCTGGGGCAGGTGGGCACCCAAGATGTGTCCACCAGCCTCATGCTAATTAGGTACCCTCCCCCAACCCCACATTCTCCGGTAGGGTCAGTGTTAGAGGACTAAATGCTGGGACCACAGCAATGTTCCCTGTAAACTGTGCGGCCCACAGTGCTTCAGGGAACCCGCGCAGCCGGCTTGCCGACTTTTCAATACAAAAACCAAAAATCATGCATGCGCGGTATTTTGAATGGCCCGTGCAGCCTCTTAAAGGGGCCGCGCAGCGCCAAACAAAATTAGAGGGAACATTGAACCACGGCCTATAGGATTTCAGGGATACGCCTTCTGATATACTTTATAAATAAACACATATAGATCTGACGAAAGGTTTTCGACCTGAAACGTTAACTGTTTCTCTCTCCACGGATGCTGCCTGGCCTGCTGAGTTTTTCCAACGTTTTCTGTTGTTATTTTGGATTTCCAGCATCCGCAGTATTTTGCTATTGTACATATAGATTGAACCTGGCGCCATATATGGAAACTACTATTTTAGAAAAAAACAATCAATAGAAAAGATATTGGCTGGTAAATGCAGAATACACCCAGATCTGGATCTTTTTGACTTAACTATGGTGCAAGATTGCCATCGCGCTGTTTTTTTTTTAAAGAGGCAATTCACGTGTAACTAATTTATGCCGGTTTTCCACTGAAACATCAGTACGTGTGAATTTCCTTGATCTTAGCGCATCTTCAAAAAGGAGATCTTCTTGAGGAGGCAGATGGCATGGCTGAGGTATTAAATGAGCACTTTGCATCACAAAAGAAGTGGATGCTGCCACTATCACCATAAAGGGGAAGGCAGTAGAGAAATTGGATAGGATAAACATAGATAAAGAGGAGGTACTTAAAAGGTTTACAGTCCTCAAAGTATAAAGTCACCTGGTCCGGATGGGATTCATCCTTGGTTGCTGAGGGAAGTAAAGGTGGAAATTGCAGAGGTTCTGGCCACAATCTTCCAATCCTCCTTAGATATGGGAGTGGTGCCAGAGGACTGGAGGATTGCAAATGTTACACCCCTGTTCAAAAAAGGGGAGAGGGATAAACCTGTCAATTACAGGCCAGTTAGCCTAACGTTGGTGGTGGGGAAACTTTTAGAGACATTAATCTGGGACAGAATTAATTGGCACTTAGAAAAATATGGGTTAATAAATGAAAGCCAGCATGGATTTGTTAAAGGCAAATCGTGTTTGACTAACTTGATTGAGCTCTTTGATGAAGTAATGGAGAGAGTGGATAAGGGTAGTGCGGTTGATGTTGTGTATATGGACTTTTGAAAAAGTGTTTGATAAAGTACCAGATGATAGACTTGTTAGAAAAATTGGAGCCCATGGGATTAAAGGGGCAGTGGCTGCCTGGATACAAAATTACCTAATGGACAGAAAGCAGGGAGTAGTGGTGAAGAGTTATTTTTTCAGATTGGAGGGAAGTGTGCAGTGGTGTCCCCCAGGGGTCGGTGTTGGGACCACTGCTCTTTTTGATATATATTAATGACCTGGACTTGGGTATACAGGGCATAATTTCAAGGTTTGTAGATGACACGATATTCGGAAATGTAGTAAACAGTGAAGAGGATAGTAACAGACTTCAGGAGGACATAGATAGACTGGTGAAATGGGCTGACACATGACAGATGAAATTTAATACAGAGAAGTGTGGAATGATTCATTTTGGTAGGAAGAATGAGGAGAGGCAATATAAACTAAATGGTACAATGTTAAAGGGGGTGCAGGAACAGAGAGACCTGGGAATATATGTACACAAATCTTTGAAGGTGGCAGGACAAGTTGAGAAGGCTGTTAAAAAGGCATACGGGATCCTTGGCTTTAAAATAGAGGCATAGAGAACAAAAGCAAGGAAGATATACTAAACCTTTATAAAACACTGGTTAGGCCCCAGCTGGAGTATTGTGGCCAATTCTGGGCACCGCACTTTAGGAAGGATGTCAAGGCCTTAGAGAGGGTGCAGAGGAGATTTACTAGAATGGTACCAGGGATGAAAGACTTCATGGAAAGATTAGCGAAACTAGGGTTGTTCTCCTTCGAGCAGAGAAGTTTAAGGGGAGATTAGACAGAGGTGGTCAAAATCTTGAATGGTTTTGATAGAGCAAATAAGGAGAAACTGTTTCCAGTTGCAGAAGGGTCGGTAACTAGAGGACACAGATTTGAGGTAATTGGCAAAAGAACCAGAGGCAACATGTGGAAAAATATTTTTTTACGCAGCGAGTTTTCATCATCTGGAATGCACTGCCTGAAAGTGTGGTGGAAGCAGATTCAAATAATAAATTTCAAAAGAGAATTGAATAAATACATGAAGAGGGAAGATTTGCAGGGCTATGAGGAACTAACATGGGAGTGGGACTAATTGGATAGCTTTCAAAGAGCTGGCACAGACACGATGGGCCAAATGGCCTCCATCTGTGCTGTATCATTCTATGCTTCTGAGATTTCTCTGCCGAATCCCTTTGCTACTCAGTGAGGTAGCTTTGTCCTTCATTAAAAAGACCAGCTTTCATGTGAGTTTCTTGCACTTACGCCAGTAATGAACGGTCGTAGATTTACTCCCAAATATTTAGGTGCAGCATGGCCTGAAGTCACCTGATATCAACGTGAATGAGATTTCTGGAGTTTGCTGGCAATTTTCTTTTGAATTTTCTTTTGAATTTTCCTTACTGAGACCTGCTTGATAACTAAAGCGCTGTCAGCCTCTGTGCATTGGAAATTTTAGACATCTTGGTGACAACATTATTGTTTGAAGTTGTGCTTTAGTATTTCAGACACCACCATACACTAACCATTACAAGCAGGTGTGTGAGATATTTATATAAAAGATTATGGGGTCAGTTTTCCTGGGGGCTCTGTATCTGTGTGCTGGACAGGGTCAGTGCACCCAAAGTGTGTGCACCTAAGCAGCCCTTGAAATGCCTGAATTTGATGGGCTGGGAAACTCAAGGCTATTTAATGAGGGAAAAGACATAGCGTTATGAGTCTTGGGCCCCTTTTTCCTGACCTTTGTGCCTGGGAATAGGTCATTACTGGGGGCAAAAGTCAGGAAAATTGGCCACATTACTTATTGTGAATTGAGATGATTTAGAAATAAATGTTGCATTTTAAACTCTGAATTTAATTCAGTTCTCATAGGCTACCGTGTAAGAGTTATTGTAGTTATCTCCAATATGGAGGAATAAGGCATTGTAAAATATCATCTCCTGGTTACTGTTAACCAAACCATTGTACTGTATTTTAGGTGTGGTTCCTCTTCATGCTCATTCTCCATTGGCAGCAGTGGGGGAGAGATTATCACCGACTCTCAGAGCTTCAAACAAGCTGCCACGCCATAGACCACTTAATCGAACGCACTCTGCGCCACTCCCACAAAGCACACAGGCTCTGGCACAGCTAGTTGTTCAACAGCAACACCAACAGTTCCTGGAAAAGCAGAAGCAGTACCAGCAGCAGATACAGTTGAACAAGGTCAGAGCTTGCTTTGT
This sequence comes from Squalus acanthias, assembly GCA_030390025.1. Lineage (NCBI taxonomy): Eukaryota > Metazoa > Chordata > Chondrichthyes > Squaliformes > Squalidae > Squalus > Squalus acanthias. The sequence goes on along the minus strand of CM059428.1, from coordinate 88,100,096 downwards.
GTCAATTTGTTAGTGGTGATTGACATTTAAAATGTGCATAATTTGTTTTTGTTTATGGAAAACCACTGAACACAGCCTTCTTTATCCAAACATGAACTCATTTAAATTAAAGTGCATCTGAACCTGGCAGTTTGCATCAAAAAATAGTCCATATTTAATATGTTAGAGACTTAACCCACCTGCTAGCTGTCGAGGCAACTGTGGTTCTCCCTCATTTGTTCAACCATCACATACGGCGGGATGTAGGGTGGGTAGATGGTCTACATACTATTTTATCTAAAGGTTGAACATCAATCAAATAATGAGGAAAATCAGATCAAAGGGCTAACATTCCTCTGTTTTGAGCATGGAAGTGGCAACTACAGTTTCTTTAAAACGGGTATCGGTGAAAGCAACAATTTCCTACAATTAATCATTGGGAAGATCAAGGCCATTGTTCTTGTACCCGCCCCCGACAAACTCTGTTATCTCGCTACTGATTCCATCCCCACCCCGGCCACTATCACAGGCCTAACCAGACTGTTTGCAATCTTACAGTCTTGTCTAACCCCGAGCTGAGCTTCCATCCCCATATCCTCTCCATTACAAAGATTGACTACTTCCAGTTCCGAAACATTGTCTATCTCTGCTGAAATCTTCATCCATGCCTTTGTCACCTCCAGACTTTACTATTGCAATGCTCTCCTGACCGGCCTCCCATCCTCTACGCTCCATAAACTTCAGCTCATCTTAATCTCTACTGCCCGTATCCTAGCCTGCATCAAGTCCTGCTCACCTATTACCCCTGTGCTTGCTGATCTACATTAGCTCCCAATTCACCAACATCCTAAATTTGAAATTCCCATCCGTGTGTTCACATGCCTTCATGGCCTTAGTCCTCCCTACCTCTGTAACCTCCTCCAGCCCTACAATGCTCCGAGAACTCCGACTCTGGCCTGCTACACATGCCCCACTCACTTCGCCCACCATTGGCAGTTGTGTCTTCAGCCATCTAGGCCCAAAGCTTGAACTCGCTCCCCTAAACCTATCCACCTCTCTCGCCTCCTTTAAGACACTCCTTCAAACCTATCTTTTGACCAACTTTTTAGTCAACCCTCCTAATATGTCTTTCTTGGGCTTCGTAACAGTCTTTGTCAGATTATGCTTCTATTGCATCATGGGATGTTTTCCTGCATTAAGTTTGCTATATAAATGCAAGTTGTTGTTGTTATATTGCTACTCATCACAGGCTAGGCATTGAACATGGGATCTCTCTGGCCCGTACGGCTCAGTTAATCACTGAATAAACTCACTGAGGCATTTGGAGAGCTTTAAATATTGTTACATACATGAAACTGTTAGCCTTTTTTTCAGTCACCCCTTGTTATTGTTCTTACTCGTGAACTATTGATTTGCACGCCAGCCTTTTGAGTTGCTGCTTGTTTGCACTACTACGAGATTTTTGCAGGAGTGTATGGATTTTAAAAGATGTGTTGAACTACTCATTGATACCAATATAAAAAAGTTATTCCCTGCATGACACTTTCACAGGCCCTGTGTTCTTGGGCCAGAGAGTAGGATATGCCTCCCACCTGCTGAGACAGACAGGTATTACTTTCTTTGATGTGCATTCTACTAAGACTCATGCAGTCATTCAGTGACTCAGTTGCATTCTTTCTCTCTCTCTGAAACTACTGTGGCTTAGAGAACCCTGTAAATTACGTCTATTTTAATTTCCTGAATTGAACCAGTTGTACATGAAAAATGGAAATTGGTGCAGGCTTATACTGTAAACTTCACTCTTGTGTGCAAAAACGCTGAGTTCTCTGGGAGCTTATTAGCTTTCATTTGAATGAATGCTATAAATAAAGTGACAGGGTCAAGTTTTATATCTTCTTCCTTAATTATTTGCATTACCAGTATTATATCACTGTGGGACTCAGAAACATCTACAACGATAACAAAGTCATTTTATTTTAAAAAAAATATTATTTTAAGGAGACTTCAATAAGGCTATGTGGTATATTGGGTTAAGAATAATTGTCTCTTTTACCTCAGCAGTCTTGTTTAAGTTCCAGGCTAGATTGATGGACTAAAAGTCTACTTTCTTTTAGCTGATTTTTATTGTGTGTTTGTCACTGGCAGCACACCCAAACTGAACAGCAAACAAAAAATATAAACATAGCAGTGCATTGCATTTAGAGGCGGGGAGAATCACCAAAATGGATGGTTTTCTTTCCTGCCTCCAGAGGCAGCAACCCAGAATAAACTCCAGAGCACTGCACGATTGGAGATAGAACTGGCCAAAAACATGGCCACCAGCACTCAGACTAGTTGAAACAGTCAGGAACAAATTTTTGTCTTCATTGCCTGGGCAGTAATCTGGTTTGCAAACTCATTGTACAACTCACTTCATTTTCTTTGCATTTATTTCAATGGAATGAAAGCCTGGCAGTTCCTGCAGCAAGCAAGTGATCTGCTCAGATTACCTGCCCAGGCTGTGAAGATGACAATTTACCCCTCAAACTCCTGGCTACCTTTGGCAGCAAAAAGGTTTTCCCACCAGTGGCCATATCTAGGCAATCTTCTACAATGCTGGGTAGATGACAGTGTCACAACTGTACTCAAACAGCTTAGCTAGGAGAGCAGCTAGGTCTGGTGCACAAGTCTTCAGCACTACAGCCAGGATATTTTCGGGTTTCACATATGTTTTTGTGCACAGTGCACTCAGCCTCTTAATGCCATGTGGAGTGAACTAAGTTAGCTGGACACTGGCATCAATGAAGATGGAGAAGGTCAAGTATAATCATCCATTTGGAACTTTTGACTGTAGATGCTTGAAAATACTTCAGTCTTGTCTTTAGCACTTGTGCTGTGATCTGCCATGATTGGGGATGTTCTTGCAGCCTCCTCCTTGGTTAGTTGTCTGGTTATCCACCAACATGCTCAACTGGACGTGATAGGGCTGCAAAGTTTTGCTCCAGTCTGTTGGTAATGGGACTGCTTAGCTCTGTCTATAGCCTGCTGTTTTTGGTGTTTAGCATGCAGGTGTTATAGCTTCACTAGGTACCTCAATCTAAGGTATGCCTGGTGCTGCTTCTGCTTCTGGTACACCTTTCCACACTCCATGTTAAATCAGGATTGGTCTCCAGGCTTGATGGTGATGGAGGAGTGAGAGATTGCCAGGCGATGAGGTTACAGATTATGGTGGTGTACAGTTCTGCTGCTGCTGATAACCCACAGCACATCATAGATGCCCAGTTTTGGCTGCTAGATTTATCCTTAATATGTCCCATTTAGCACAGTGGCAGTGCCACATTAAACAATGGAGGGTGTTCGCACAGTAGAGATGAGACTTTAACCCCATCCTGTCTCATTATATCCTGCTTAATCCTATCCTGCCTATACTGTCCAAAATGTGGCACCAGTAGTAACTCAGAGATTTAATCCACCAACTAGCTGCTGAAAATGTGACTGCAGGATCTCCAACCCATTGAGTGCCACTTGAATTTTGACCACTGGCTGATCCCTCTCTCTTATTAGAAATTTGTTTAGCTACTGCATGATGTTTCTCACCCTGGCACCAGGGAGGCAATAGACCATGGAAAACTCATAATCACAGATGCAAAGCATGTTATCTGTGCCAAATAAAAACAGAAAATGCTGGAAATACTCAGCAGGTCAGGCAGCATCTGTAGAGAGAGAAACAGAGTTAACGTTTCAGGTCGATGACCCTTTGTCAGAACTGTTATCTGTGCTTCTGATTATTAAATCCCCTAGTACAACTATCTTTGTCTTCATCTTTGCCAGTTTTCACTCCATCCCTTGGATAGCCCCTTTCACCTTCTCTCTTCTTAGGCAGTCCCTCGGAACCGAGGATGACTTGCTTCCACATTAAAAATGAGTTCTCAGGTGACTGATGAGTCCAATGCGGGACCTACAGTCTCTGTCACAGGTGGGGCAGACGGTGGTTGAAGGGGCAGGTGGGTAGGGGTGCTTGGGTTGACGTGCGTTCCTTGCGCTTGGCTTCCGCTTGCTCCCGGCGAAGAGACTCGAGGTATTCGGCACCTTCCCAGATGCTTTTCCTCCACTTTGTGCGGTCTTGGGCCAGGGATTCCCAGGTGTCGGTGGGGATGTTGCACTTTTTCAAGGAGGCTTTGAGGGTGTCCTTGAAGCGTTTCCTCTGCCCACCTGGGGCCCTCTTGCCGTGTCGGAGCTCCGAGTAGAGTGCTTGTTTTGGGACTCTCGTATCGGGCATGCGGACGATGTGACCCGTCCATTGGAGCTGATCGAGCGTGGTCAAAGCTTCGATGCTGGGGATGTTGGCCTGAACGAGAACACTGACATTGGTGCACCTATCCTGCCAATGGATTTGCAGGATCTTGCGGAGGCAGCATTGGTGGTACCTCTCCCGTGCTTTGAGGTGCCTGCTGTACATGGTCTATTTCACCACCGTGCCCCTTTTACCACCATGCCACAGAATGTGAAGCACTTTGAGATGTTCTGATAATATGATAAGGCTGCTATATAAATGCAAATTATATCTTTCTTTGTCAAATCCATGACAGAAGGGATTGAAGATAGATATAGTTCTACAGGTGCCATTAGCCCTGTAGTAAAAAGAAGGAAGAACTTGGATTTATTTAGCAACGTTCATATCCTCAGGACGTCCTAAAGCACTTCACAGACAAAAAGGTACTTTTGAAGTGTAGGCATTGTTGTAATATAGGCAAACGCAGCAGCCAATTTGCACACAGTAAAGTCCCACAAACAACAGTGATGTAAATGATCACATCATCTATTTTGGTGGCGTTGGTTGAGAGATAAATATTGGCCAGGATACTGGTGAAACTCCCCTTTTTTTTCAAATAGCGCCATGGGATCTTTTACATCCACCTGAAAGGGTAGACAGCCTCAGTTTAACATTTCATGCAAAAGTTGGCACTTCTGACAGAGCAGCACTCCCTCAGGACTGCACTGAAGTGTCAGCCTAGATTACGTGCTCAAGTCTCTGGAGTGGGGTTTGAACCCATGATCATCTGACTCAGAGAACTACCACGGTGCCAAGGCTGACACTTGCCCAAATGGCCGTTCTCCATTTGTGAAACTATAAGACAGATTGTATGAAGTTGCACTCCAAAAGCAAAGTTTTACATGCCAGGAATGCATACTGGGAATTCAGGCATGCTGTGCTTCTTGCCTGGAGGACAAGTTGATAGAGCTGTTAAAAAAGCATATGGGATCCTTGGCTTTATAAATAGAGGCATAGAGTACAAAAGCAAGGACATTATGCTAAGCCTTTATAAATCACTGGTTAGATCTCAGCTAGAGTATTGTGTCCAATTTTGAGCACCACACTTTGAAAAAGGTGCAGAGAGAGTGTAGAGGAGATTTACCAGAATTATACCAGGGACGAGGGACTTCAGTTATGTGGAGAGATGAGAGAATCTGGGATTGTTCACCTAAGAGCAGATAAAGCTAAGGGGAGATTTACTAAAGGTGTACAAAATTATGAAGGGTTTTGATAGAGTAAATAAGGAGAAACTGGTTCCACTGGCAGGAGGGACAGTAACCAGAGGACACACATTTAAAGTAATTGGCAAAAGAACCAGAGGCGAGATGAGAATTTATTTTTCGCAATGAGTTGTTATGATCTCGATTGCACTACCTGAAAGGGTGGCGGAAGCGGATTCAATTGTAACTTTCAAAAGGGAATTTGATATATACTTAAAAAGGAAATATTTGCAGAGCTGTGAAGAGCGGGGGAGTGGGACTAATTGGATAGCTCTTTCAAAGAGCCGGCACAGGCAAGAATGGCCGCCTTTTTGCTGTATGATTCTACAAGACACAGAAATTTTGTTACAATTTTTAATTTTTTTATTAAAGAAAGTAATTGTAGCTGAATCGTGTTTGAAACTGATGTAAGTTTACATATAAGGGGCAATTTTATGACTTTACACCCTTGATTTTAATGGACATGAAGTCCTGCGGGGCCCACTGATCTCCACGCTCACATAAATTCCTGATGCACGTTCCTGGTGGGCAAAGCATTGCCCTGGGAGCACAAATTTGTAAAATTCACCATGTAGCATTTACATTTACCTTTATATGTGGAAAAAATGTATAAGATTTTCCATATTTTATGTGGCAGTAAATATGTTGCAATGAAGATGAATTATTGTGACATTTAAATTATTTTAAATGAGGGTCTGCATTTGTTACAGACACTTTCCAAACCCCATGAGCAGCTCCAACAGCCTGAAAGCCACCCAGAGGAGACAGAGGAAGAACTCTGCCAACAGCAGGCTATACAGGAGGATGAGGGGCCTCCCTGTGGTAGCAACAGGAGCAACAGCAACGGTACCTATGAGAGAGCAATAGCAGAAATTCAGCCAGACATTGTGCAGGTGAAACAGGAGCCCCCAGACAGTGATGATGAAATTCAATACAAGCAGAGCGAACCCGAGGAAAAAACTGCATTTTTTCACCAGGTAAATAAAGTATTACATTATTTAATACTGTTAAAAAAAAAACCCTAGAAAAAGCCAACAGCCTGAGTGACTTCAGTACTTACCAGAGCTATCAGCAGTAGTGACACTTATGATCAATAAGAGTGACACGATTTTCAAACCTATTGAATTATATGGAGCTGTGCTAAGAGTAATCTACCTCAAAATACGTCACATTTTTAAACCAAAACGAATTATCATTCCGTGTAGGTGACATTTTACAGAGCTGTGATTCTGGCTATTGCTGAAGTAGGTTCCAAGGTCAGCTGCATTTTTGTATTACCTCAGCCCTGAGGCTTTGGAATCGTGTTGGACAGATGCACTGGATAGACAGTAGTGTGTGTTGGTGACGAGTGCAGAATAAGATATGGAAATGATTGTCACTCTAGACCTATAATTACATTATGCTGACAACTGAAACATACTGGTGTGAAGCAGCTGAATGAGAGTAGTACACTCTTGTACTGGTATGATAAGTATATGGGGCTTATAACATACACTTTAGATTTGCAGCAGTGGTTTGAAATGCTGCTGCTGGAAATAATTTCCAGCGCTATTGTTTTCCCAACCCCCTCCAGTTGAACTTGCTAGTTGACTGGAACATTCTTTTCTCAGCTGCTCCAATTTTATCTACACTTGCTCCTGTTCTTCATGTATCTCTTTTCTTCTGGGTCTGCCCAATCCTCGTTCTGACTCCTCTGGTTATTTTTTTCCAACTGTCCTTTTTTTTGTTCCAGTTCCATTTTATAGAGCTCCGAGGTTAACAATTGGTCTCCTGACCTAATCTAAGCCACTAATGATAATGATTACAGCTCTACCTCAGCATAAATGACACCAATTCCCCCATAGGTACACAAAGATTGATACCACAAAAAATTACAGCAAAAAGCAAATAAAACTTTTATGTCAACTATGATGACAAATCATGTCAGATAGTAGTGATATGCAGAAAATAAAGTGTTTGTTCTGTGGCTAGCACAACTCACACATGCATGCATTTCTCATGAATTACATGCACCGATTCCACTGAATTATTTTTTTTCTGGAAACTACGACTACGGTTGCCAATTCTTCTTGCACGTATTCCTGGAGGTTCGATCACATGACATGATATCTGACCGCATTACATCTGATCACGTGATGCCCAATCACATGACACTTGCCCGAAGTTTGCAGATGTTACTGCATTTACCTTCTGAAGGTTGGGTCCCCAGTAGTTGAGTATCTTTCTTCATAGTCTTGTGCCATCAGTTGCTGTGTGAGAGGTTCTGAGAACCGGAAGGCTGTCCGTGAGCAGAAGGAAGTGCACAGGTGCAAACCACAGGCAGGAAGCTCCACTTTCCTCCCAGATTTCTAGCAGCAGTGATGTGAAGGCTTTAGAGCATGTGATTTGAAAGATAGTACATCAGTAAACAATTTTCACATTTTACTGATAGTGATGCCTATGATCTAACATTGAGCCGGAGTCGTTTGAAGATCAAACAAATTTGTTTGCTTGCGTTTGGTCAAACTATAGTGTTACAATCTATTGAAAGAAAATGGTCGGATCAGATTTCATACGAATTAATTTAAAATGCACTAACCACTCATGAAGGGCAGTATTATGTACATTATTCTTAGATTTTTAAGTCCTCCTATTTCCTTTGGGACTCATGCATTCATCCTAGCGCTGGGATAGGAAAGATCTTGCTGTTGGCACGCACATCCCTTGGTTCACGAGGCTGGTGACATCAGTGTATTCAGGTCAGCATGAGGCGTCAGCAAATTTTATGAAAGAAATGGCTTTTTGTTCTTTTCCCAGCATCCATAGCAGCAGAGAAACCACTCTATCCCTGGGGTTGAATGCTGTACATGCGCATTTGGGTGCTGCTTAAACTGACAGGACCAAGAGAACAGTGCTAGACTACCCTTTCCCCTCTACCTGGTGGGTCAATAACATTAGCCAGCTATTGTATTTAATTACAAACAGAAAGCAGCTATCATTTCAAATATAGTTCTCTATTTTGTATTGTCTGGAGAGCTTTTTCCAGCAATAATGAGTGGGCTGGTTAACAGAATAATTACTCAAAGTGCTGAAGATACCCGATGTATCCGGCTTTACGGATTTCTGGTGAGTCTCGTAACCTTACAGAAAATATCACTGGCATGAAAAAAAACAATAGCTATGCATTATTTTTTGGTTTAAAAGCATAACCTTGTGTTATAACTTATTTGCAGCTGCAGAAGGCTGCAAAGGCAGTGAAGGGTGAGGCTGCTAAGCCACTTGTAAATGAGGGCAAGCATTTTGAATTCATGCATTGAAGCACAGAGAGACATTGTTGTAGGGGAGTAGAACTTGGTGTGGGATAGGATGTGGGCATCAGAGTTTGGGATAAATTGTGGTTTACCTTGGACGGAACTCTGGGCTGGCAAGCAAAACATTGGAGACATCAAGCCTGGGGACAGCAAAGGAATGGGTGGGTTTCAGCGGTAATTGGGATGAAGAGCGGATGCAGGTAGTGTTGCAGAGGTGGAAATAGACACTCATGGTAATGGTAGGCTATGCAGCTTGAAACTTAGCTCAACTCAGGATCATATAGGGCACCAAGGTTGCGCACTGTTGGGTTCATCTATGGAGGGGCATGGAATTAGGAGCTAGAATGCAGAGTTTTTGAATGGGATGGCATTGGTCTTGCTGGGGGAAAAATTCGGTTGGCTTGTGCCTCCCATTAGGGCGCAGCGATGTTTGCGCCACTCGCAAAATTGACTAGAGTTTTTGTGGCGGCGCAAAAGTTTAGCGCCCCTATCTCCTGCGCCCGCAGATCGTGACATCAGTCGATCGTGCCCCGGACCTAATATTGAGTGGCGACCCCTCCTTTCCGCCTGGCGCAAGCAACGACGGAGACTGGAACATTTCCCAGTCGGTGAGGGGCTGGGGGGGGGGGGAGGGGTACTATTTAAAGGCGGCCTCTTCTTGGCTTTTTCTGTGGTAGACATTTTTGAACCACTCATTCTGACAGAGAGAGAGATTCAAGGCTCTAATGAGCAGGGTGTGGCTGGAGAGCAAGATCGACCCTCCCCTTTAAGAATTGGCCGGCGCCAGTGTGTCTGTGTTCCATCGCTAACTGACATCACCTGCGCTGCACCCGCGCTCTGAGTTAGCTTCTCACTCCTAGGTGTTAGCGCCTTAAGAGAGGTGTGTAGTGCCTGATTTAGCGCTCCAATCACCTCCAGGGGCGATAGAAGCCAAATTTGCAGTCAGAAGCGATAATTAGTGGCAGGCGCTAAACTTTGCGCCCGGCCGATAATTGCTCCCCAAACGGGGCGATACTGAATTTCTCTCCCGCTGACTTTAAGTTGGAGAATGTTCTTGCTCATTCATGACTTGACGTCTACAAGGAAGTGGTGGAAAAGTAGGGCTGCGTGTCATCAGCATACACATACATGTTGACCCCATCCCCACGGATGATTTTGCTAAGGCACAGAATGTAGATGATGAAAAGGAGGGGGCCAGGCAAATGGCTGTCAACAATTCTCTTCCAAGTTTTTTTTAATTGAAAAACATAGGTGAAGGGCAAGGCCCACTGTGCAGGATATCACCAGGGGTTAAATGAGTTGAGGAGTGACTCTGTTATCCAACTCTCCCAGTGGGGAACAGCACTCACAGGATGTGCAACACAGGAATTGTGGGCATGCAGCCTGTGATTTTCCATTCATTAATTTTAATGGATAAATAATCATGATCTGTGCTCCCATGACTTCCCAAGATGCACTCCTAACAAGTGCTGCTCCCTAGTAGGAGCGTTGGATCATAACATCAGCCCTTGGGAGAGAGTTGAGATAAATCAAGAATTAGTGGTTAGGTGCCAGAAGCTTTGGAACAGAATTAGGATGATGGCAAGCTCAATTTATTAAACTTCTTTATATTAAAATTAACTGCATAAAAAAAAGTGAAATTTGAACTAACAGTCCCTTTGGGCAACACAACAGGCAATGTCCCAGTGTCCCAAAAACATGGGCGGTCAGGTCAAGTGCTACCACAATTACACAAATCCATACACTGTGTCATCTGCCCTCTGTGCTACCCCAATCTGTAAAAATTGGATACAAATGCAGTTAACCTAGGGCTGAATTTTACTTACCAAGACATCGTTGGGGGCGGGACTGCTGCTTTTCGGGTTCTAGTCCCGCCCCCAATGATGTCTGACGAACACATGCTATTTTGCCCTGATTGGCCTTGTTAAGCCCGCCCTGCGGGCTTGCCAGCCAATTAAGGGAAAGTCGGTGTCAGATGACGTCAGTTGATGATGCGTCATCTGCCGGTTTTCTTAAAGGCATATGCACCACACTTGTTTGACAAATGAATTGTCAGTGTTTGACAGCATTGAGGTGCTATCAAACAGTGACAATCACTGTACAAAGGTGAGCCCTTGCACCCAGGGTCTCCAATTACTCTCTCCTTAGGATAAAATAGATGGCAGCTGCAGCTGAGATTGCAGAAGCCATCTGTCACTTTTCCCGATGAGATGAGCCTACACAAACACTTCACAGCTTGTCACCTGCAGAAACATCTAATCACAAATAAAATTACTTTCATAACATTTCCTTACCTCTGATACTAACCATTGTCACTTTGCATCCTTCACACCACTTCTGCAGCTGTGATCCAAACACCAACATAACAACAGACCCACAGCACGCCTCACTTATCCTGGCGGGGTTCCCCGACATTGGGAAGCCCGCAGCAGCAGTGGAAAAATTGGAAAAAGACTCTTAACTGCCTGTTAACAACCTGTTAACAGGCAGTTAAGTGACTATAATCCTCTACCCGCCACTAGGAGTCGGGTCCCTGCGCAAATCGGGGACCCGACTCCCGGGAAGATTGGTTGGAGGCGGGTTGGGAGCGGGTTCGGGACCTGCTCCCATTCTTTTTGACTTTCCCAGCAGTCCCGCCTCCAAACCCGCCTCCTCAGGGCTGGTAAAATCCAGCCCCTGGTGTCTGACTTGCACTGTGTAAAACTGAAATGAGAAACCTTTATATTTGGTAGCTGTTTATGGTTATTTAAATTAACCTGGAAAACTGCCAGATAAAAAGTAATTAACATGCACATTTTCTGAAATGCAGAAAAATCCTAGTGGAGGTCCACAGGTGTGACGTTACAATACAAAAATTACATTACAAAACTACTTTAAACTGGTTTCTGTTGTTTCCCATTATAAATATCACATGGAAATGATCAATATCTTCATTTATGAGTCTGACTATAATCCACTTATGATTGTTGCTCATGAATTTATCTGGCTACTTTCCCTTCTGGAGATATCAATCATTTATTGATCATGTTGTGATGAAAACTGAGATTTTAATCTTTATTTCTGGTGTTTTTTTTAATGGTTAGAGTTAAAATAAAAGATATTCTCCTCACTAATGTTCAAATTAATGTCTCTGTTATGTTTTGGGGTTTTTTATGCTAGATATTTTCTTGGGTTCAGCATCACCAACCATATCTGTAAGCAAACCTTGTATCCCTTCAAGACTCTACCTTTTTCTAACTAGTATCTGGATCAAAACATGAAGGGATATTTACTAGTCCTAGCCCCTTTAGGGCTACCCTGGATCAGGCGTATTTCTCAGGCGTTCACTTTCAATTAAAGTGTGAGGTAGCCGAATCCTAAAGACGCTTAATTGGGTCTAAAGGTCCAGGCTATCTCTCCCTAAAGGAAAGGAACAACCTGAAAATGTTACCGTCCTCCAGATAGCGCTTTTAATAAGTTTAGCTAGACTGTAACGTTCTGGATATTATGAAGGTCCGGAAAACTCCCTCAGAATTCTACAACTCCTCACCAAAGAGTGTACAGAGATTGAGTTTGTGAGTTTTTGATGCAGAAGTCTTATGTGAGACAATTCTAAAAATATATAGATTTATTAAAGAACCAACATGCAATTTACAGTTGGTGAATCAGTCAATCGCAACATTAACCGTTCTAAAAAGAGAAAAAATGCTATCTTATTATTAACGGAGAATCTTACTTTTAAATCTTAACTTTGCTACAGTATTACAGTTCTTAAAGGTTTCTATTCAGGATATCCATCAATATCAAATACCTTTGATCCCCGATGTACAAAGAGTGGTAGACTACAGAGCCGCCTCTGAAACCGAGAATCGCTTTGCCCGATTAAAGTGAGTCTGTTATCCCATTTGAGAGTTCAATATTTATACCCTTTTCCAGTGGTATTTCCTTTAAGGTTTTCTGCTGATGCAAGCTAATTATCTCTAGTCATTTTTCTGCCGACCTCTGCAACTCTTACTGCCACCTCAGCCAGAATTTTGTCTCATCTTGAGGTGTTCTAAGTTTACCATATAAAAACAGTGTGACTGCAGGTGTTGCTTACTTTATGTCATCTTTGTGAGGGCAGATGTTCCTTATCTTACGTGCTATCTTTACGAAGTTTAAATTAGAACACCTTATCCAGGGTGAACCATTATTTTTTTCACAAGAGGTTAGCCTGTCGGAGCCCTTCACCTTCTGTTTCAATAAGGTTATTTATTCAGGGTCAACAACTATCTTATCTCAATAGCCAGAATGCTTTCATAGTTATTTCATAGTTAGGCTTCTAAATTTCCAAACCCAGTTTGTCATGTTTTAATAAGACCAGAATTCTTTCATAAGATAGTGTATTTTTCTGAATAGGTTATATGGCTTATTCCTTCACAAACAGAGGGCCTCTACTCTGTTGGCTTACTTCAAACACAGTGACCGTAACATGGAAGAAATCCCATGTCATAAAACCACAACGCTGGCTGTTAGTTTTTAGTTCTAGCAGCTGCTTGAGCAAATTGGAACTCGTGTTGTCCACATACAACATCATATCTTGAAATTCTACAAAAGAGACGAACCTGATTGTTTAATCCAAAGGTTACTTGTCAGAGACTGCAATTCCAAAAGAGTATGTTAACTCCTCGTAGACTGCTTCTGCTTCTCTTGTTTTAAGTAGTGTTCTGTTTTAGTGTCTTGCTCTTTTTCTTTGCTTCTATGTGCCATTTTGTTTGTAAATAAACATATTCAAGTAGTTTTAGCTCATATGCATCATTCTGTGGATTAAGGTGACAAGTAGAATATAATGGATAGCTCTCATGTTCTCCCATAAACAATTTACCATGGTTAGAGGTTATTGTTATATCTGTGTGTGCTATCCTATACATGGTGGTGAAATAAAGATGCAAGTTTTGGTTCATAAAATTCTAGGTTTGCTTACGGAAACTGCTGTCTAGCTGTGAACGCAAGAACAAGTGTTTGAAGAAAGCCTGAACTGTGATGCATGACATAGCCTCAATTGCAGCCTTTTGAGTTTGGTAAATAATCCAATAGACAAATCTGTTCCCACTTTACAGTGTGCTTTTTCCTTCCTGCTTCGTGTTACCGCGCTCTTAACCTGTTGGATTAGTGCTTTTTTAAAATTGTAACACGGGCGCCAAGGATGCCTGAAAGATGTCTGACCCGAAATTGGGTTGGGCCATTTTTCAGGCATCCCTGGCAGCTACCTCAAACAGGGGTTAGGTCCCTTATGTATGCAAATGAGGGCCCAAACACCTGTTTTAGGCCCCTTACAGAAATTGGTCTGCGATGGGCAGGGTAGGATGCTTTAGTGCCAGCTGCAGCCTAAGCAGCGGTCAGAAGTTAATTTTAAGTCTGAGATTGATAGATTTTTGTTAACCAAAGGTATTAAGGGATATGGGGCAAAGGCAGGTATTTGGAGTTAGGTCACAGATCAACCATGATCTCATTGAATGGTGGAACAGGCTCGAAGGGCTAAATGGCCTACACCGGTTCCTATGTTCCTAAGCAGCTGCCACCAACAAAAGGCTAGCTTTTTTCTTTAATTTCTAAAAATATTGCGGTGGAGTGCTCCCCGACTTTACAGTATTCACGATGCTCCCCCCACCAATCCCAGGACTTGCCTTGCTGGCAGCAGCCTGACATTTGTACAGGCAAAATGGGAGAGCTGCATCTGGAGGCGCAACAGGCGCTGGCCGGCAGCTCATTCAAATTAAGCAAATGAGGCCCGAGGCTCAATTTCCAGCAAGTCTTGGGCCTCCCAGCCGCCATCAAAACAGGCCATAACCAATTTCTACCCAATCTGGAGAGCTCGTTCAAGAGACATCTCTCAGTTTATATGGAGTTCTGGTTGTCTTTACCCTGAGTAGAGTGGATGTACTTAATGGGCCGGATATTCCGATCCCTATGGGTGGGTACGCGCTGTGTACCCACCCGTAGGGACATCGGAAATGCCGGTTTCAGGTATGCACTGTGCATGCGCTGGAAACCAGCATTTCCGATCTGTTAAGAAAGCACTTGACAGATCCTCCAGCTGCCCGGGAGAAGGGCTTCTGCGGGCAGATAGTTCTGCTTTTTGGAGACCCTCTGCCTGCAGACAACCCTTACAATTCTTGTGCCTGGTAAAAGCAGGCGTAACCTGCTTTTACTAGGATAAGAGTTGAAAAAAGTTTTTTAAAAAATTTCCACTGATTTATCAGTTTATTTTTAGCCCCGTAAAAAACTTTAATTATTTTTTTCAAAAATGTAAAGTTTTGTTTAAAATAGTTAATTTATTTGTACAGGAAACTCTTTATTAACCGGCACCGACGAGACCGGCATGGTGCCGGTTAATCAAAAAGTCCGGATAATGGAGAGTTATATCTCCCAACGTACGAGAGCCCCGTACGCATTGACATGCGCCTGCATTCGGAGCTCCGTCTCCCCGGGGACCGCCAGCTGACCATCTGTCGTGTCCGCTGCCTACCCGGGCTGCACATTCCCCTCCCAATCTACACGCTCCGATACAAGGCAAACGCCTCGGGGGGGTTTTTTAAGTTAATTTTAAACGAGAGATGAAGGAAAACCCCAGTTACCTACTCAAGAATTTTGCCGGTTAAGAGAGATTTCCGGATATTTGGGTGCCGGTTAATAAAGAGTTTCCTGTACTTTCAAGTCATTTTAAAAATGTGATTTTTAAAAAATGTATTTGAAGTTTTACTATGTTTTGGGGGTGATCTCCATTCAGGGGCTCTGACACAAATTTTCAGAACCTCTCTGGCCACAGGGGAGGTGCCAGAGGACTGGAGGACAGCTAACGTAGTACAGGTTGAACGTCCCAAATCTGGCAACCTCGGGACCGAGGCCGAGCCAGTTTTGGGGTTTTTCCGGACTTCGGAATGTGTTTCTGATGTCCGGAAAGGCCCGAGCCCAGGTTGCGATATTTCCGGACTTCGGACATCAGAAACATGTGCCAAGTCTGGAAATGCCTGGGCCCAGGTTGCATTTTTGGTAGGCCTCCCTCAGGGTGTCTGGATTCCGGAACATTTTACGGATTGCGGACCCCTGCCACCAATCATCCCGGAGTCCGGATTCCGGAACATTCTGGATTCCGGAACTCCGGATTTGGGACGCTCAACCTGTACCATTATTCAAGAAGGCTAGTAGGGATAAACTAGGGAATTACAGGCCAGTGAGCCTAACATCAGTGGTAGGGAAATTATTGGAAAAAATTCTGAGGGACAGAATTAGTCTCCACATGGAGAAGCAAGGATTAATCAAGGATAGTCAGCATGGCTTTGTCAGGGGGAGATCATGTCTGACCAATTTGATTGAATTTTTCGAGGGGGTGACTAGGTGTGTGGATGAGGGTAGTGCAGTTGATGTGGTCTACATGGACTTCAGTAAGGCTTTTGACAAAGTCCTGCATGGGAGACTGGTCAAGAAGGTAAGAGCCCATGGGATCCAGGGCAGTTTGGCACATTGGATCCAAAATTGGCTTAGTGGCAGGAGGCAGAGGGTGATTGTCGAAGGTTGTTTTTGTGACTGGAAGCCTGTGTCCAGTGGTGTACCGCAGGGATCGGTGCTCGGTCCTTTGCTGTTTGTAGTGTACATTAATGATTTAGATATGAATGTAGGAGGTATGATCAGTAAGTTTGCAGATGACACGAAAATTGGTGGAGTGGTAAATAGCGAGGAGGGAAGCCTCAGGCTACAGGACGATATAGACGGGTTGGTCAGATGGGCAGAACAGTGGCAAATGGAATTTAACCCTGAAAAGTGTGAGGTGATGCATTTTGGAAGGACTAACAAGGCAAGGGAATACACAATGAATGGTAGGACCCTAGGAAGGACAGAGGATCAGTGGGACCTTGGTGTGCATGTACATAGATCCCTGAAGGCAGCAGGACAGGTAGATAAGGTGGTTAAAAAGGCATATGGGATACTTGCCTTCATTAGCCGAGGCATAGAATATAAGAGCAGGGAGGTTATGATGGAGCTGTACAAAACGTTAGTTAGGCCACAGCTGGAATACTGTGTGCAGTTCTGGTCGCCACACTATAGGAAGGATGTGATTGCATTGGAGATTCACCAGGATGTTACCTGGGCTGCAGCGCTTCAGCTATGAAGAGAGACTGGACAGGCTGGGGTTGTTTTCCTTAGAGCAGAGAAGGCTGAGGGGGCACCTGATTGAGGTGTACAAAATTATGAGGGGCAGAGATAGGGTAGATAGAAAGGAACTTTTCCCCTTAGTAGAGGGGTCAATAACCAGGGGGCATAGTTTCAAAGTAAGGGGCAGGAGGTTTAGAGGGGATTTGAGGAAAAACTTTTTCACCCAGAGGGTGGTTGGAATCTGGAACTCACTGCCTGAAAGGATGGTAGAGGCAGGAACCCTCACAACATTCAAGAAGCATTTAGATGAGCACTTGAAACGCCATAGCATACAAGGCTACGAACCAAGTGCTGGAAAATGGGATTAGAATAGACAGGGCTTGATGGCCAGCGTGGACACGATGGGCCGAAGGGCCTCTTTCTGTGCTGTATAACGCTCTGACTCTTTGGGCTCGATTTTGCCAGGCCCGAGGAGGCGGGATTGGAGGCGTGTGAGTTGTTAAAATCACCAAAAATGGCGGGCGGGCGGGCCCCATCCCACTTCCGAGCAATTTTCCCAATAGTGCGTTTTCTGACCCCCTTTCCATCCCGCCTCCAAGAGGCGGGATAGGCCCTTAAGGCCCTTAACAACCACTTAATAGCCTCTATAATCCCATTTTGAGAGGACTTTCTGATTTTTAGTCATTCCCCCCATCCCTCACGCCTCCTCTGGAACACGCCAGGTAATGCTGGTGGCCTCACAAGTGATTGCTTACGAACAGCTGCAGCTCCACCATTACAAAGGAGTTTTCACCAGTGATCATTTGCAGGTGGCAGAACTTTGTTGTTTCATGTCTGGGGGAACATTTAGCAGGCATACTCAGTGTTGTGGAAGTTTGGAGCCTGACACTCATCTCCAGTGTGACCTCCCGGGAAACCCCACTCCCCACCTTGACTAAGCGCTTCCTCAACTGAGGCATATACCAGAAGCATGGCGACCATTTAATTCCTTTCCTCCTGGACATCAGATTCAGATGAAAACCAGCCGTGGCAGCAGCAGAACCATGAGCAACAGCAGGAGCATCAACAGGAGCGCCAAGCTGCTAGTCACCCATCTGAAGATGCACAGGCCAGAAGTCGCCAGAGCGCGACCATATTGCTGCCCGGAATGCAAGGGATGCACTCATGTTGGTCACATTTGTTTAGCCTGTACAATCAAACACTTTTGCCTCACACCTTCTTACCAGAGCATCGACAATGGACAAGAACCTGTGGATTCCTATCACTCTGACCACCATACTGACAATTGCAAGTCGCTCTAAGCCCTCAATGTGGAAGTCCCATTTGCGAAATGACACAGGCCACAACTTCAACAGTTTGCCATCAGAATTTTTTATCACAACAAGTAACTGATGGCATTTCAAAAATAAACACAACATAACACCCAAGTGACTACCCTTGTGACTACTTGTGCATTATCTTCCTTTTACGCGTGCTCCTACGTGGTGCTTCCCCTGTGGCTTCAGCAGATGTGGAGGCCCCTTGCTCACTTGCTTGCTGCTCCTGTCTCAACACCTTTGGCAGCCGTCCTCTGGGGTTGCGAACCTGTGAGGGCTCGGCAACAGTCTGCTGCTCCTGCGGCTGTGCAGGGGATGAGACGCCCATCTCAGTTGGGTGAGGACTCTGGTGGGGCTCTGACCAAGGGCTTTGCAGTGGCATGGTCGTTTGAGCGCTTGGAGAGGAGCCCCCACTTCCTTGTTGTCTGCCACCAACATCCCTCTCATGGGTCAACCCCACCTCAGAGCTAGCAAGTGGCTTGACAGCACCTTGCTGCACTTCAGGGGGGCCATGAGGACCCGTTTCTGCACTGGAAGTCCTACTCCAGAGGACTTCCATGAAGGTCTGGTTTCTATGCTCAGTAGCTGACCATCGCTCCTCAAGAGATGCCAGTCTATTCTGAACAATGACCATGTTTTCTACACACTGGCAACTTAGCTCCTCCATGGCCGTAGCCATCCTCTCCTCTACTGTAGCTATCCTTTCCACGGAGGTTGCCATCCTTTCCGTGGTGATGCGTTCATGCGCCAATGCCTCCACAAAGGCTCTGCTCATGTTCGCGATGGACTCCTCCATTCGCTCGACATTCGCAGCGACCCTGGAGACAAAACCTGCCAGAGACTCCTGCACCTGTTCCTGGAGTTCCTTCTGGATGGACCCGGAGGCACAGGGTCGACATGCAACTGAGCCGAGCTAGCAGAGTCCTGCACCCTCCGACGAGGACTCTCCACTGCTGTCCCTGTCTCCACCATCTGCTGATGCTCACTTGTGAGCTGTGATATACCAGGTGCCAACACTACTCTATCTCGCGAAGGTCCCACCGAGGTGTGAGTGTTTGCGCTGGTGCTGGGTGCGCTGAATTCTGCTGAGGCTGCGCCCTCAGAGGTTGCAGCTTCCTCTGAGGAGTCTAGAAGCTCAGGCTCTTCCTCCTGGACAGTGGGGATGGGGGCTTTTGATGGTCCTGTAGGGGAGTAAAGGAAAGAGTTAGAGATGTGAGGTCAAGGTTACATGAACATTGAATAGTGCAGATGATCATAAGTCAATCTGCTAGAGCATCAGATTCATTATCAGTGACTCATGCAATGTCAATGAGAGAGATGCCAAACTATTCTGTCACCAGCTTGCTGTGATGCGCCCATCTGTCCGTCCCCCACTTGGGAATCCTCCTCGATCCCGGCGATTTCCAGGGCCGCCTCCTCCCAGGTGGTGAGCTGGGCTACTGAGGGTGGCCCTCCTCCTGTCATGGCTCTTTCCCTCTTATTGTGGGCTCTCTTTTCTTGCAATGAGGGACACAAGTGGAGTTTGAGTGAGAATGAAGGAGTGAGTGTAGATAATCCATAGCATAGATGCTTAGAAGGATACAAAGGACCATCCCTGTGTGTTGAAAGTTGTTGTTGTCATGGCATCACAGTGATGGGGAGTGTGAGAGCTGCATGGTAGAATAGTTAAGTGAATGTGACCTTCGAGAGACAGGGAATGGGTAAGGGTGCAGGCATGTAAGTGTCAAGTGGCATGTGGAGGAAGAGGTTGGCAAAGCAGAGTGCTGGTGAGGAGAGGCGATGGGGATCAGATTGAGGGTGATGGGAAAGTCATACTCACTTTTCCTGTGCGGAGAAGATCATGAAACCTCTTTTTGCATTGCAGCCAGGTTCTGCGGCTCAGCAAAATGGAGTTGACCTCCTCGTACACTTGCAGCCACACAGCTTTTGTCTGCTGGGGTGGCTTTTTTCTCCCTGAGGAAGGGAACAGCACCTCCTTATTTCATCTGGCTCCGTGCACCAAAGCTTGGAGGGAGAGCCCATCAAACCGAGGTGCACATTTTTGCTTGATCATGGACATTGTCGGGAAAACAACACCTTCATACAATTTGCAAAGCGTTTGCAGTCTCCAGAGGAATCAAGGCTGCTTGCAGGTCTTCAATCCAGCAGCATTGATGACGTCATCGGAGGCGACTTTCTGTATGAAAAGACTCATTGGGCCAGGTGTTCCCACACGCAGGAAATCAATTGCCCAATTCGGGGAAAATCCCACTTTTTCAGCACTTCACTTAGGAGTCGGGGTCCTGACACAATTTCCACCTGACAAGCCCTAGCCCGCCCACACTGACAAAATCAGCCCTATGACTCTAGTAACTAAAAAAAAAGTAGGACCTATTAAAACCAAAAAGGAAGCTTGTGTGTGGAGGCAGAAGACATGGGTATGGTTCTTAATGAATACTTTGCGTCTGTCTTCACACAAGAGAGGGACGATGCAGACATTGTAGTTAAGGGGGAGGAGTGTGAAATATTAGATGAGATAAACATAGTGAGAGAGGAAATATTAAGGGGTTTAACATCTTTGAAAGCAGATAAATCGCCTGGCCTGGATGAAATGTATCCCAGGCTGTTAAGAGAAGCAAGGGAGGAAATAGCGGAGGATCTGATGGTCATTTTTCAAACCTCTCTGGCTACAGTTGTGATGCCGGAGGACTGCTAACGTGATACCATTGTTTAAAAAGGGAGAAAGAGATAGATCGAGTCATTACAGGCCAGTCAGCCTAACCTCGGTGGTGGGCGACTTGTTGGAAAAAATTCTGAGAGACAGTATTAATCATTTAGAAAGGCACGGATTAATCAAGGACAGTCAGCGTGGATTTGTTAAGGGAAGGTCATGTCTGACTAACTTGATTGAATTTTTTGAGGAGGTAACAAGGAGGGTTGATGAGGGTAGTGCGTTTGATGTAGTCTCAATGGATTTTAGCAAGGCTTTTGACAAGGTCCCACGTGGCAGACTGGTTTGAAATGTAAAAGCCCATGGGAGCCAAGGGAAAGTAACAAGTTAGTATCATAGAATGGTTACAGCACAGACGAGGCCATTTGGCCCGTCGAGTCCATGCCAGCTTTCTGCAAGAGCATTTCAGCTAGTCCCACTCCCCCGCCCTATCCCCATAGCCCTGCAAATGTTTTTCCTTTAGGTACTTATCCAATTCCCTTTTGAAAGCCATGATTGAATCTGCCTCCACCATCCTTTCAGGCAGTGCATTCCAGATCATAACCACTCGCTGCGTAAAAAAAGTTTTTCCTCATGTTGCCTTTGGTTCTTCTGCCAATCACCTTAAATCTGTGTCCTCTGGTTCTCGGCCCATCTGCCAATGGAAACAGTTTCTCTCTATCTACTCTGCCTAGACCCCTCATGATTTTGAACACCTCTATGAAATCTCCTCTCAACCTTCTCTGCTATACGGAGAACAACCCCAGCTTCTGCAGTCTATCAACGAAACTGAAGTCCCTCATCCCTAGACCATTCTTGTAAATCTTTTCTGTACCCTTTCTAAGGCCTTCACATCCATCCTAAAGTGTGGTGCCAGAATTGGACATAATACTCCAGTTGATGCTGAACCAGTATTTTATAAAAGTTCACGATAACTTCCTTGCTTTTGTACTCTATGCATCTCTTTATAAAGCCCATGATCCCGTATGCTTTTTTAAATGTTTTCTCAACCGGCCCTGCCACCGTCTACAATTTGTGCACATATACCCCTGGTGTCTCTGATCCTGCACCCCCTTCAGAATTGTACCCTTTAGTTTATATTGCCTCTCCTCGTTCTTCTTACCAAAATGTATCATTTCGTACTTTTCAGCGTTAAATTTCAGCTGCCACATGTCCGCCCATTCCACCAGCCTGTCTATGTCCTCTTGAAGTCTATCACTAACCTCCCCACTGTTCACTATACTTCCAAGGTTTGTGTCATCTGCAAATTTTGAATTTGTGCCCTGTACACCCAAGTCCAAGTCAGTAATATGTATCAAGAAAAGCAGTGGTCCTAGTACTGTCTCCTGGAGAACACTACTGTATACCTTCCTCCAGTCCAAAAAACAACTGTTCATCACTACTCTCTGTTTCCTGTCACTTAGCCAATTTCCTATCCATGCTGCCATGGGCTTCAACTTTGCTGGCAAGCCTATTATGTAGCACTTTATCAAACTTCTTTTGGAAGTCCATATACACCACATCAACCGCATTGCCCTCATCAACCCTCTCTGTTACCTCATCAAAAAACTTAATCAAGTTAGTTAAACACGATTTGCTTTTAACAAATCCGTGCTGGCTTTCCTTAATTAATTCATACTTGTCCAAGTGACTGTTAATTTTGTCCTGGATTATTGTTTCTAAAAGCTTCCCGACCATCGAGGTTAAACTGACTGACCTGCGGTTGCTAGGTTTATCCTGACACCCTATTTTGAACAAGGGTGTATCATTTGTAATTCTCCAGTCCTCTGGCACCACCCCCGTATTTAAGGAGGATTGAAAGATTATGGCCAGTAGCTCCGCAGTTTCCACCTTTACTCCTGTTAGCATCCTAGGATGCATCCCATCCAGTCCTGGTGACTTATCTACTTTTTAAGTATAGCCAGCCTTTCTAGTAACTCCTCTTTATCAATTTTTAGTCCATCCAGTATCTCAACTACCTCCTCTTTCACTGTGACTTTTGCAGCATCTGATTCCTTGGTAAAGTCAGATGCAAAGTACTCATTTAGTACCTCAGCCATGCCCTCTGTCTCCATGCGTAGATCTCCTTTTTGGTCCCTAATTAGCCCCACTGCTTCTCTTATTACACATTTACTATTTAGATACCTATAGAAGACTTTTGGATTCCCTTTTATGTTGGCTGCCAATCTATTCTCATACTCTCTCTTTGCCCCTCTTATTTCCTTTTTCACTTCCCCTTTGAACTTTCTATATTCATCCTGGTTCTCACTTGTATTCTCAAACTGACATCTGTCATACGTCCCCTTTTTCTGCTTCATCTTGCTCTCTATCTTTTTCGTCATCCAGGGAGCTCTGCCTTTGGTTGCCCTACCTTTCCCCCTCGTGGGAATGTACCTCATCTGTACTTGACCATCTCTTCAAAGGCAGCCCATTGTTCGATTACAGTTTTGCCTGCCAATCTTTGATGCCAATTTACCCGGGCCAGATCTGTTCTCAACCCACAGCTCCTCCAGCTGACGACACTTCTTCCATATGTGGTTGTCCATACACGGTAAACGTCCTAGAGTTCCCACATGGTACAAGATGTGCATTCCAATGGACTGAGGTGCCCCGCCATGCCTCTATTTAATAGACTGTTAACTAACAACAGAAATAAATGCAAGACTTAAAAAAAATCAACAGCTACTCACCAATCAGCTCATTCCCTTGTGCTGATGTCACTTTAGTTTTTTTTACCGTGCTCCAAATTTTGGATCCAAAATTTGCTTAGTGGCAGGAAGCAAAGGTTAATGGTTGACTGATGTTTTTGTGACTGGAAAGCTGTTTCCAGTGGGGTTCCACAGGGCTCAGTACTAGGTCCCTTGCTTCTTCTGGTATATATCAATGATTTAGACTTCAGTATAGGGGGCATGATTAAGAAGTTTGCAGATGATACAAAAATTGGCCGTGTGGTTGATAGTGAGGAAGAAAGCTGTAGACTGCAGGAAGATATCAATGGATTGGTCAGGAGGATTTTTTTTTTCATTCGTTTATGGGATGTGGGTGTCGCTGGCAAGGCCATCATTTATTGCCCATCCCTAATTGCCCTCGAGAAGGTGGTGGTGAGCTGCCTTCTTGAATCACTGCAGTCCGTGTGGTGAAGGCACTCCCACAGTACTGTTAGGGAGGGAGTTCCAAGATTTTGACCCAGCAACGATGAAGGATCGGCCATATACTTTTAAGTCAGGATGGTGTGTGACTTGGAGGGGAACTTGGAGGTGGGGGGTTTGGGAGGTGCTGCCGAAGAAGCCTTGGCGAGTTGCTGCAGTGCATCTTGTAGATGGTACACACTGCAGCCACGGTACGTCGGTGGTGGAGGGAGTGAATGTTTAAGGTGGTGGATGGTGTACCAATCAAGTGGGCTGCTTTGTCCTGGATGGTGTTGAGCTTCTTGAGTGTTGTTGGAGCTGCACTCATCCAGTCCAATGGAGAGCATTCCATCACACTCCTTACTTGTGCCTTGGAGATGGTGGAATGGCTTTGGGGAGTCAGGAGGTGAGACACTCGCCACAGAATACTTAGCCTCTGACCTGCTCTTGTTGCCATAGTATTTATGTGGCTGGTCCAGTTAAGTTTCTGGTCAATGGTGACCCCCAGGATGTTGATGGTGGGGGATTCGGCGATGGTAATACCGTTGAATGTCAAGGGGCAGTGGTTAGACTCTCGTTTGATGGAGATAGTCATTGCCTGGCACTTGTGTGGCGTGAATGTTACCTGCCACTTATCAGCCCAAGCCTGAACGTCGTCCAAGTCTTGTTGCATGCGGGCATGGAATGCTTCATTATTTGAGGAGTTTTGAATGGCACTGAACACTGTGCAGTCATCAGCGAACATCCCCATTTCTGATGTTATGTTGGAGGGAAGGTCATTGATGAAGCAGCTGAAGATGGTTAGGCCTAGGACACTGCCCTGAGGAACTCCTGCAGCGATGTTCTGGGGCTGTGATGATTGGCCTTCAGTCCGGAGAAGTGTGAGGTAATGCATTTGGGAAGGGCTAACAAGGCAAGGGAATGCACAATGAATGGTAGGATACTGAGAAGTGTAGAGCAACAGAGGGACCTTGGAGTGCATGTCCACAGATCCCTGAAGGTAGCAGGACAGGTAGATAAGGTGGTTAAGAAGGCATATGGGATACTTTCCTTTATTAGCCGAGGCATAGAATATAAAAGCAGGGAATTTATGCTTGAACTGTAAAAAACACTAGTTAGGCCACAGCTGGAGTACTGTGTACAGTTCATGTCACCACATTACAGGAAAGATGTGATTGCACTAGAAAGGGTAGAGAGGAGATTTACGAGGATGTTGCCAGTACTGGAGAATTTTAGCTATGAGGAAAGATTGGATAGGTTGGAGTTGTTTTCTTTGGAACAGAGGAGGCGCAGGGGAGACTTGATTGAGATGTATGAAATTAGAAGGGGCCTAGATAGAGTGGATAGGAAGGACCTATTTCTCCTAGCAGAGATGTCAATAACCAGGGGGCATAGATTTAAAGTAATTTGTAGAAGGATTAGAGGGGGGTTGAAGAGAACTTATTTTACCCAGAGGGTGGGGGGGTCTGGAACTCACTACCAGAAAGGGTGTTAGAGGCAGAAACGCTCATCACATTTAAGAAGTACTTGGCTATGCACTTGAAGTGCTGTAACCTATGGTACAGACACATTGGGCTGGATTTTGCCAATGGGGAGCTTTTGGAGACAGGAGTCCCGCCTCCGTCAACTTCTGGCCAACCCACGCTATTTTCCCTTGATTGACCTTGTTAAGCCCACCCAGCGGGCTTAGCAGGCCAATTAAGGGAAAGTCGGTTACAGACAATGTCAACGTATGACGTTTCATCTGTCAAAAATTTTTGACAGATGAATTGTCATCATTTGACAGCTCTGTGAAGCTGTCAGACACTGACATTCTCTGTAGTTTGATGAGTTATTGAATTCAAGACCTCATCAAACCTCTTTCTTTTGCAGAAATTAGATGGTTGTTGCATTGGAGAATGCAACGGCCATCTGTCATCTCTGCCGCGGAGGTGCGAGACTCCGCATACCCAACTCTTGAAGCCTGCAGGAAGAAACAAAGCTAAGTAAACATTTTCTATCACTTTACACTCACCTCACATACTCACCTCTCCATACTTGCACCCATCACTTACGTTCACAGCGCACTTTTGCACCCCTCCGATCCCCACAGACCCACTACTCGCCTCGGTGACCCTGGCGGGTTTCGGAGCCTTCGGGAAGTCCGCACTTGTGTGGGCAAAATGGGGATAATCCTCTTATCTACCTGTTAACTACTTGTTAACGGGCAGTTAAGTGGCTGTAATCCCTTCCCGCCTCCAAGGAGACGAGACCCGGCGCAGGATGGCTACCCGCCTCCTGGCAAGATGGCACGGAGGTGGGTTGGGCAACCGCCCCCAAATTCTGTCATTGTCCCGCCAGTCCCGCCTCCAAACCTGCCTCCCCAGGGCTGGCAAAATCCAGCACAATGGTTCGAATGGCCTCCTTCTGTACCGTAAATTTCTATGATTCATCTTGGCAAGATTTAGTTAGGTTGCACCATTCACCCATCTGGCTGAACTCACTTTCCCCCCCTCCCACCCAACCTCACAGCACACAGCAGTCTTGCAATCAACAAAGCATCCCTTTCACAGACACCCATTGCTTGGATTTAAGTCTTGTCTTACCAAACATCAGAACTGAGAAGGCCAGTTGCCAGGCAGCAGGCAAAAATAGGCAAGATGGAAAAGTGGTGCAAAGAAATAATTTTACGCATCCCACAAAACCTATACATAAACTTATCAGTTTAACATGTCTAACACACCAATGTGGATACCCTTGTGCAACTATTAATCTTTCATCTTCCTTTTCCTACTACTCCTACATCGTGCAACCTCTGTCTTCAACAGAGATAGAGGCAGGTTGCTTACACCCCTGCTCTGACTTTTGAAATGCTCTTGGCCAACTTCCTCTGGGTTTTCGAGCCCGTGAGGGCCCCGCCAAAGACTCCTTCACCTGCACCTGTGCAGAGGCAGATTCGGCCATCGGAGCACAAGGCAGCATGTGGGGCATTGACTGAGGGGGTTGGGGGCAATGGGTGAGAAGTGAAAGCGCTTCTATATCCCCTTCTCCATCTTTCCTCTCATGGCCCACCTGCACTTCCCTGCTAGCAATGAGCCAGAGAGCACCTTGCTGCACATCAGTGGGATGCTAAACAGCCAAGGCTAGGTTTTGATCTATCCTCGTTAAGGTGACATTCAGAGTGTGCAAGCCATTGGTGACGGCAAGCATGCACTCTGAATGTTGCATTTAATGCTCCATTCAAGTGGCCACTCTTTCCATGGACGAGCACATCATAGCTAAGGCAAGCGACATCATGCCACTCATGCTTGAGACAAAGTTCTCCATTCTCTCTGCAAGCATACTCAATGTAGCTGGAAATCCTGCTAGAACCTCACACATGTTTTGCTGCTGCTCCAGAATCATCCTCTTTGTCGACAGCCCCCGAGCTTCAGCATTTGCTTCCAGCTGAGCCGAGGTTGGAGCATCCTGCGCCCTCCGATGAGGACTCTCCACTGCTGTCCCTGTCACCACCATTTGCTCTTGCTCACATGTAATGTGTGAGAGACCAGGTGACAACACAACTATCTGTCCTGCTGCTCTCACCGACGTGTAGCACTAGTGCATGGTGTGCATGAGTCCTGTGATGGTGCCCCCTTAGAGTTAGCGGCCTCCTCTGAGGAGTCCTACTGCACCACCTCCTGTGGGACACTTGATGGGCTGTGGGAGATTAAAGCCATTAATTAGAACTGTCGTGGTAAGAATGTTTTAAGTTAACATTATGCACACAATCATATTTCACTGGCTGCTGATATCGTCATTTTAGTGACTGTTGTATGCCATGTGGCTGTGTGATTTTTAATTCTGTCACCAGGTAGCTGGGAGGGTCCCATCTCTCCATCTCCGACTGCCAGGCGTGCTGACGCTCCGCTCATCTCCAGAGCATTTTCCTTTGCAGATGTCAGCGTGTCGATGACTGGAGGGTCACCTCCGGTTCTCTGCCTCCCCCTGGTGTTCTGTGTTCTCTTCTGCAAGGAGGGAAACAAGAGACCTTTGAGTCAGAGTCATTGAATGAATGGAACGGATGAATGGACAACATCTGTTGAGGGTGACTATGAGGGAGCGGTGTGACATTGCGTTAAGATGAGGGTGAATGTCAGTGGTGGGTGATCAGATGGAGATGTGAGGAAGTGTAAAGACAGAGAGGGATGGGTGCACCTGCAAGGTATGTTGCTGTAAGGAGTGATATGAAGGAGTAGGCTTGGGAAGGCAGAGTGAGGGAGTTGGGGTGCCATGCACATCAGGATGTAGTTGAATGTGCCATTGCACTCACCTTTGCTGCCCTCATTAGGTGATTAAAGCGCTTCCTACACTGTATCCAGAAGCATGGCACCACACTCCTGCTGCTGACCTCCTCTTCAATCTCCAACCGTCTTCTTGGCAGGAGGCCGGCTTCTTCCTCTCATCAGCAGAGAATAATATCTCCCTGCGGCCTTTACAGCTCGCAGCATCAGGTCTAGGGACGCATCCCTGATGTGAGGCGCAGCCTTTGTATGCTGAGACTCCATTCTTTATTCCTTCCTATGTTTCTACCACCTCCACAATCCTTCAACAGTCATCTTTGCAGTGTTTCTTTAAATACCTCAGCTAATTGATCGGGAAACCCGGAAGTCAGATGCAAATGCAGTGGCTGCGTCAGCAGATAAATATTCCGGCCTATATTTTCAAGTAAGAACAAATGATTGTGAGCTAGTTTTTTCTGTGTGTACATGAGCAAAAAAGTGATTAAAATTATATTACATTGGGGATATTTCAGGTCTATCAGAGTTAGGGTTTAAAAGCACATTCATTTCAAGAAGTGTTTTATTTAAATTATAAAAAGCCCGCCAACAACTCAGCAAGTTTCTCTGGTAAGTAGGTAAGCATTATAGACTAGGAAATCATTGGTTAGGCCGCAGTTGGAATATTGTGTTCCATTTTAGCCACCTTACTTTAGGATGGATGTCAAGTCGATGAAAAGGGTTTAGAAGACTTTCACTAAGATGGTATCATGGATGAGGGGCTTTAGTGGTGAAGAGAGCCAACAGAAACTGGAGCTGTTTTCATTAGAAGAAAGAAAGTTAAGAGGAGATATAATAGAGGTGTTCAAAATTATGAAGGTTTTGATATGGTAATTAGGGAAATATTGGGGTTAATTTTAACCTCCAAAAACAGGTGGGTTTGGGTTCGGTGGGACTTTAAAGCAGAAAACCTCAAACCTGAACCCAACCCGCCTCGAACCCAGCTACTTCTGGTTTTAACGGAGGGCCAGGCAACTAATCCACTCGCAGGAGGCGGGTCGCTCATTTAAATATTTTAATGAGGCTGCGTGCCTCAGATTTTGTGTCTCTTCAAGCTTTAACATTGGCTGGCTGGGTTTCCTGGAGTATTTCCCGGGCCTCAGGAAACCCGGCAGCTAAAGTGAGGTGAGGACTGCTGTATGGAAGAGGGGAGTGCCTTTCCAGCACTGCTTGTGGGCCAGGAGGAGCAGGAGTGCTCCCCCCCCCAGCCCACCACACACGATCGTGACTTGCAGGCGGGATAACCTGTTAAAAAAAAACACGCACGCTGTGGAGTTAGCGTTCGGGGAAACCCAGGCTTCTGGTCCCGACCAGAACTCCTCCACCCCCCACCCCACTTGGAAATCTCGCCCCGGTAAATATTGGAGCCATTATTTCCATTGGTCAGTCAACCAGTAAGTAAAAGCCACAAATTCAAGATCAGCACCAAAAGAATAAAGGGAGATGCCAGGAGAATTTTTTATGCAGTCGGTTGTTAGTAGATGAAATGTCCTACCAAGCTGAATCCTTAACCGCTTTTAAAAGAGAAGTGGATAAATATTTGAAACAAAAAATTTAAACAGCTATAGGGAAAGGGCAGGGGAATGGGACTAAAGCTCGTTCAGAGAGCTGGCACAGGTGTGCTGGCTAAATGAATCGTTCTCTGGGCTGTAAAGTTTTTTGCTTTTAGGAACATCCCAGATTCAATCCCTGGTCTACATTGAATCAGCTGATCTCATCTGAGGTGATAGTAGGAGGGCTATCATAGTGCTAAAAATGCTAAAATAAATGCTACACCAATACATGCAAAAAATGTTTTTTTCCTGAATTTGTGCTTTTCCCACTTAGATGTGTGGTTGTGATGTGGGAGGCTAACTCCCGCTTACTTAACTAAGAAGAAGCTACACCTGATAATTCAAAGTTGTTTTTCACTAATAATTTTGAATGATCAGATAATTAGAATCAAGCAACTTTGAATTTCGAAGAATAGACTGTAGCTACAGACTTGTGAAGATCCCAAATAAAAACCAGTCGAAGTATAATAGTAATTTGTTTGGAGCTTTATTTATTTTTAATTTTCTCTTGATAGCTTCCTGTCCAATTAAAATAAATAGGAATCTTCATTCTGTCATTTGTGGTGGGAGTGATGTGTTTCAATGACACAATGCATCTGTCTCCGTCTTTCTTTGCTGCCAGCCAACTCCCATTCTTCTACTGGGACAGAATATTTCACTGTTCTATAGGCCAATTATATCATATAGTTTGTGTCAATGAGAAATGATTTTAGCTTCATACCGATTTAATCGGTGGAGTGTAATTCGGTAGGAGTTACCTGAAAGCAGCTGACAGCCCAACACTTGGCGCGAGTCTCACATGACTTCGACTTCACACTCACTAAGATAACTGAAGTCAAATTTAAGCAGTTCCCAGGTAGATTTCATAAACATAATTTTTATATGACTAGAAAGCATATGGTTCTCTCGGCTCTACACTAAATGATTATTTAACCATCTTTCCCATGCACACATCTTCTTTGGGCCAGGACTGGTAACTGTAGTACAAGAAGACAGATTGAAGGTTGGTGTCCTCGGTAGGGACGAGTGAGTGGCCTCCAGTCAAATCAAAGTCAGTGTGATGCTCGATGCCAATGGCTCACCTCAAACTCTTGACATGGAGAGGAATAGTTTATTTAGCTCTAATCCCAGAAAAGTTTAGTGTGGTGCCAGTTCTACCAAAGTGCATATGTTTGGATAAGCCCAGATTTCACATCTGGATTTATACTCATCCCAGAGCTTTTGAAATATCATTAAAGTTTTTTTTTTCTGACAAGAATAGCCTTATACTTCTACCAGAGGAATGTCTTGTCAGGGTAGCTGAAGGAATTATAGCAGTGAACTCTATGTGAGGATTATGTTAGGCACGTCAGAAAGATGAAAGGCTAGTGTAGGTACTGGTATTTAATTCAATGAATTTGTCAAACAGAAACCCACAGTGTCCTTAGAGTTTCTTATTTCTTTATATTATGCAGTCAGATCTGAAAGGCAAAATTATAACCCAAGAATGTGCGCTATGTTATTATTAGTCAAGCCACAGACGACTATACACCAAGATATTTGCGTGCAGTAAATATTTCAAATTCTGGGCCACCCTTTCTGTTTTTCAAATCTGAAAATATGCGTGCTTCGGCACAGCACAGCACAGTAACGATGAGCTATTGTGAAAGCACATTTGAGTGGAAAATAAAGAGTTACAGTGGAACCGAGCCGTTTTCTGTTAAAGTTCAAATACTATTCATCATTTCTTTCCTTGAATAAGATCTATTGGATATTAATATGCCTGACTTTCAAAAGTAAAACACAATCAAGCTCTCACCTCATTTTTGAATTAATAATGCAGTAGTACAGTATTCAATGAAAGAAATTTGCTTTAAAATGTGTAATTTACCTTTTGAAAATCCCACCATATTACTGTAATATGTAAGCAACAGAGGAAACACTGAATACAAACTTGAACATTTTAGCAAAGTAAAGGCACAGCAACACAAATTAACTTTTCTTTATGTGTGCTTTTCCCACCATTTTCTCCCTCTTCTCGAAGAGCTGATTCCTAATGGGATACAGTTCCACAGGTGTCAGCCGTCCTCTGGTACCTCATTTAAGTGGCCACTGTTCACGTGTGAACCCAGATAGTGAGAATCAGCAGGTTATTTGATCATGGAAAACATTACAGTTAAACCAGATCCTGTCTTCATCTGATAAAGAAAGAAAGACTTGCATTTATATAGTACCTTTCATGACCTCAGGATGTCCCAAAGCGCTACAGCTAATTAAGTACTTTAAAAGTGTAGTTACTGTTGTAGGAAACGCGTTCAGGCATGCACTTTTTCCAGCCACAGTCTTTTCCCCCCCCTCTAGCATAAGGGAATCCCCATTTCCAAAACCAGCAGAGAGAAGCTAAATCAGCACCAAGGATCAAACACGCGTCGTTGCTGGTCTTGCTTTACCACTTCTGTGCTGTCCCTAGCTGACATCAAGTCCAGGATGACCAAGAATTTTCTTCAAAATACCATCAGCACAACAAAGGCCATACTGTTTGGCTTTCACCAAAAACTCTTCCTTAGCCCCCCCATCTCCACCCTTCTCCTTGGCTGCCTGCTCAGGCGTCTGTGGCAGTGTGCTGTTTGACTCTGAGCGGAGCTTCAAACCCAACACCCCAGCCACCGCCAGGAGCCACTCTTTCCACCTCTGCAACATTGCCAGCCTCCATCCCATCTTACCCCTACTGTCTTTGAAACCTCTATCCAGACCTTTATCGCCTCCATATTTGATTAATCCGGTGCTTTCTTTGCAGGTCTCCCAAGTTCAGGCCCTCACAAATTGCAACTCAGCCAATACTTTGCTGCCTACATCCTTTCCTGCAGTTAGTCCTGCTCCCCTATTATTCCTCAATAATCATGAGTTTCCCCACTGCTAGTGCTTCAATTACAAAATCCTTGTCCTCAACTACAAGTCACTCGCCCCTTCCTACCTCTGCAACTTCCTTCATTAGCCCTCAGCTCTTCTGATTCTGGCCTCCATTTTATCTCCCTCACCTTCGGTACCACCTTCAGCAACACAGCCTTCAGCCATTTTGGTCCCACGCGCTGAAATGTTCTCCAATCTCTCTCCCCTCCTTTAAACACCTCAAAACCAAGCTCTTTGACCTTCTTCCACTACTGCTCAGTGTCTGATTATTTTTGCTGCTGTGAAGCGCTTCAGATCTTCTATCACATTAAAAGTGATATAAAAATGCAAGTTGTTGTCATGTGGCTTAGTTGCATGCTGGGCAGGCTATTTGCAAACTAAACTACTGGAGAAAATAAGTTTAGTTATAACCACAAAAAATATCAAAGTTCATAGAACTTTTTTTGTCCAGAAGACAAACGATTAGAGGAAATTGCAGGGTGAACAGTTGGTGATTTGGTGCCTTTTTACTGTCAATTAGATGTGAAAAATTGTGCAGCTAAAATGGAGAGCTGTTAAAGTGAAACTTGACCGTGCTCCTAATGCTGTGCTTCAGCAATGGGGTTATTCCACACAGCTAAGCAGGAAATACCTTGTAGAAACAGGAAGTAAAAATGATTCATGCAGTGGTGAATGAAGGAAATCCAAGACATGGAAGACTAGAGGGCAGGGAATAATACTTCACTATGAGAGTTTTACACAGCAATAGCAGGAATGTATTTCTTTGAAAAAGATTGAGTTAGGAAACCTACCAAATAAGGCATGGATTTATGGCTTAATGTTCTCATTGTGCTGAAATACCTAAAAGTATTAAGGGTGTGTTCAATTTGTTTCAGGTTATATTTAGTATATTTGAAAAAATGATAATGAACATAAACTGTACACTCTTGTAAATCTAAATGTCCCGGCATCCAATTGAAATTTGCTTCTGATATTGTACATTTAAAGTTTATTTTCTGTTTTATATTAAGTGAGGTTTGGCTCTATTTAAAATCAAATATTAAAAATCTTCCTTTATTTCCCTTTCCTCACATTAATGCTATTCTCATTCTGGAGGATGGAATGCCAGACTGTGAATACTCTGTAGATATTACCCCACTATAACATATCTGGAGGATGGGTCTCTGCGTCTTGCTCCCCTAATGTCCAGATTTCCTATCCTACCTTATGGCAAAGGGTGGCAAACTCACCCAGTAGAAAGTGCCTTACATACACATCATTTAACTGCACAGCTGTGATGCATTCCACGGTGGAACAATTTGTGAAAATTAGGTTTCCAGGCTCACACATGAAGAATGATCACTTGGTGAGTTGCTGGAAGGTGATCAGCACCTTATGGCATTGTACATGAATATAAATATTGCCCTCGGGAGAGGAGAAGGAAAGCAAAATTGGCAAAAATCAACTTTTTGGGTAAAGTCCTGTTCGGTGATTTACATTTTTGAGCAGTAATTCGGAGATGCTTTTTCTGTTAACTATCTGTGACAGGCAGCAAGTGTACTCGGAGTGTTTGCTAATCATGGAAAATTGTGGAATTTCTCATGTATATCTCTTCATTAAACTTGTGCACTTCTCTGCAAACAGCCTAGTAAAGTTTTTGCATTCAGAAAACTGCTGTCTGTAAGAAATACTTGACCAAAAAAGAACAAAAGAAATTGCATTTATATAGCGCTGTTCATGATTTCAGGATGCCCCAATCTTAAGTTGATATCCAGGGTTCAGACAAATATTAGTGCATTTTCATGATTTGCAGCTTATTTTTCGGAGCAGCGATTGTATACTTATCAAAGTGAGAAATAATATTGTCTAGGAATGGAATATTATTTTCTCTCAATGTAAGCATTCCCAGAAGATAATTAATAGGAGTCATATGAAATATAGGCCCAGAATTTGCTGGGTCAGGGCATCTCGAAACGTGCGCAGTCAGTTGGAACTTTATCGTCACCCTTCAGCTCCAATTATTTTTGTGCCGCAAAGGGCCGGAAGTGCGAATTGCTAACAGCGTGACGAGGTCAATGGAGCACCTGGACCTTGGTGAACAATGGAGCCAACAGTCCACTTCCTTAACCAAGTCAATTTAAAGATAGAGGAAGCAACAGTGTACGACAGAGAAAGAAATAATGTGAATTAGAGTCAAATTAGATACAGAGAGAGAGAAATAAAGAAAATGAAAGAATGATTGGATGAAGAAAAAGAGAAAGGACAAGTAAGAAAACATTTTAAAATTAAAAAATGTTTTAAAAACTTATAGCAACAATTTATTACCTGCAGGAATGAAACTCCACAGTTTCAATTGTTCTCCTTCTAGGCCTCCAAGGTTGAGTGGCAAGTCAGGACCACAAATCGCCCCATTATCAGGGTCCTTACGCCATGAAATAGTTGCCCTAACTTTGAGTCAAGTTTAATTTATAGCACAAATCGGGCAATTTCTTAACACTCATGGGGAGGTTGGTGGCGAGATCCCGTTTTTGTGAGGCTACCAGTGGCGAGGCTCAAATCATCCAGCAATTTGTGGCAATTCGCAACTCATGGTATATCTCCTCCTCACCACAAATTGCTAGGTTTTTTACGCACTGCTAACGGAGTGTGCCTTTAACTTACTGTTATTTTTCCAGCAAATTCTGTGCCATAAAGTTCTCTGCACCAGGATCTGCATCTCTGGACAATTGCTTCTTCACACACACTGTTTATGTCACTCATTTAAAGTAACCATCTAAGTTTAAATGATCCAATGATGAGTCACACAAGCTAATTAATGCTAATTTATTGAGAAGTTCTCTGCCATCGCCCTCGCATCACAATTGCATTCCTTTCACCATCAACAATCCGTTAATAAACATGAGGCACCTCTCAACACTTCATTGTTGTAAAACAATATACTAAACAGAATCAACTGTAATTATAACATAATTTAGAGTTCGGATGGTTATGCTGCAGTAAATGGCTTCTATGATTTTAAAAAAATCCCAAAGAGAATACTGTTCAACTGCTCTCCAATCCTGCATAGGATGAGATACCTCAGCTACCTCTAGAATATTATCAATTACAATATTAAAGCAGTTAAATAATTTAGTGAAATACAATAGCAATGTGCTCAAAGTTCAGGCGGTTACCTGGAGTTCCTGGAGCAATAAACAGCTCAAGCTGCAGGCAGACAAGAGGCTGTTTAATTAAGCAATAGACGTCAGAACTCGAGAAATTATGAGGCAGTAAACAATTGGGTAAAAAAGGCTTAATGTGTTTTACTTTTTAAACCTGAAGCATATTAGCATCAGAGTTTACACATGAACAGAAACAATTAGTGGCAACTGCACACTTTTGCAGAGAGGGGCTCACTTAAATTCCTGAGGAAAAGTACAACATTCCAGACCACTGCACCACTGTGAGATGTTTTAAATTACAAAATTAAATATCATCCGGGGAGCAGTTCATGAGAATGGGAACTGATTTATCAGACATCCACCAGTATATTATTCCATTTAACACTTACCCTACTAAATAAACAGGAATTGCATACAGCTGGCACAACAATGCTGTGACAAGCATTTGGGGGGTTACCTAAGGTTATTGTTACAGAAGGATTGTAGTCCAAAGGACCATTCACATCCATTAGTAGATTGTGGGAGCAGATCTGTGCTTCATTCTGAAATTGTGTACTTGTGAAGGAGCATTCCATGATCCCACCCTACCCCAACATGTGATTTTTGACCATTCTAGATCTTAATTGGGGTGGACGAGGGAAGTCAGAAGATTTTTTTGCTTCAGTTATAGATAGTTTATCCACTGTAACTACTGTTACCATTGTGGAATATAAATTAATTTTAAGAAAGTACAAGTGAACATTTTATGAGCATTC
Source organism: Squalus acanthias (assembly GCA_030390025.1). Classification (NCBI taxonomy): domain Eukaryota; kingdom Metazoa; phylum Chordata; class Chondrichthyes; order Squaliformes; family Squalidae; genus Squalus; species Squalus acanthias. The sequence goes on along the minus strand of CM059428.1, from coordinate 88,063,433 downwards.
AATAGAGTAAAGGATTGGATAAGATTTAAATGGAAACTAACTATGTCTAATTTAATTATACATCTGAATTTCTAATGTCTACTTTTAAACGCTGCATAGTAACCTCTGGCAATATCTTAGCGTGATAATCCAGCACGCAATGCCTATAGCCACAAGGCTTTTCCCTTATTTAGTCATTCACATAATTTAATTGTTTTTTTATATTACCCGTCAAGTGGCACATTGCTCTTTTCAAGTATTAAATAATAATTAATATAATATTTGAAAGATTTTATATTCCTTTATATTGTTGTGCAACTCAGAAATAATTCCTTTATCGCACCTTCTTGTAAATGATGTGATGACATTATTCTGCACTAATCACATCACAAATAGCCCATTGGTGCTTTCAATCCATGTCATTTCAGCTCCAGGTAGGGTTGCCTCCTTTTGTGAAATCTAAAACGAAACTGTGTTCTGGAAAAGTGATAAGGCCAGAGTGAGATGCTGGCTTGAATTCCAATGTTTATTGCTGACTTTATTAACTAATGCCTTCACGTCGTAAAGTAAATGCAGGCAAAATGGGTTTTAAAATTAATCACTGGCAAATCAGGAGTGCTGAAAATCAGGAGTGCTGACCCTTGCTCCTGTTCTATGATCCACACTGCCCTTTGTTGTCCAGTTTATATTTTAGACATATCTGGAGCCCCCACGCAGAGGAGTGCCTCTACTAGCTCTGCCTATATCTGTCTTTAGCACTGTTTTCATTTATTTGAGACTTATATTGTAAAAAAAATGATGGATGGTAACAAGTAAATAATAAAGCTCTAATTTAATTTTGGAGTCTCAGATGACTCCGTAAACCACATGAGCTTCATTCTTATGACATCATCTTCACAATCAAAGTAAATTTTAGCCTTATTGCTGACTCCCAACCATGTTCTACTAATGTATTAATGCCTAACAAGTAATTTCTAAACATGTTTTAATTAACTTTATTGCTAGAATAGACTATCATCCTTTAACCTATTTTGGTGCTAGAATTTAAAGGGTTGACATATGTTGGCTCTGAGGTTGCAACTTCTTTTCTTAACTAAAACATTTTTTGGTATGCTGACAAAAAGGATAATTATATTTTAAGGAATCTTATGTTAAGCAATAAAAGCCCAACTGCAGCCATAGATCCTAATGAATACATGGCTGAACTGCAACAATAAAGCAATGATCGAATTCTGTTTTGATACAGATTGCTTGTAAAAGCGAGCAGCTTCCAACATTTGCATCTCACCCAAACGTCATTGTTCTTTAACTGATTTCCAAATAATGCAATGCACTCTAGTGTTATAATAATGTAAAAAATATCAACATGAATTATCCTTTTTGAGGGCTGAATTATTTTATATATTTCTCCCCTTTGCCTTTTCTAGGTTTCCTTCTGCCACACATCATACCCTGGCCAAGAGGAAAGCCAGGCAACCTGCTCCCATGCCTTTGCCAGTGCTGCTCTGTAACCAGTGGCAAGGAGGAGCACGAGACCAGTGCAAGATGAATCTCCTTTTTGTCTTCCCTCCCTATGGGATGCACATGGCCTCTACTTTGTACCTCCCCCGATGGCACAGCTAAAATCAGCAACTTATGAGGGCCAACTCAAATCTTAGCACTTCATGGCACATTCTGGTGGAGCTGCTATGTACTGCACCGTTGTACTATCCATCAAAAAATAACCTTTTACGTGGCACTGACATAGGAAAGACTAGCTGTGCAACAAGAACTATTGTCCTTACTTGACTTCAGGTGATAAATTGATCACATTCAATATATTGAACATTGAAATTCTGAATAATTGAGATTGTTCTTGTGTTTGGATCAGAGATATATACTTTATCGTTTTCATTGGTTCAGAATGTGTAATGGCAGTTAATAAGATTTATTTCTCTCACTTCAAATCTCCCCATGGCCTTGTCCTAACCTACCTCAGTGATTTCCAGCCTTAAGTCCCTGTATACTTCTTCAACATTCATTTACTCTTCCTTCACTGCCCCCTCCACTCCAGCATCAGCTGGCCTCCATCGTTATGCTCCCCATCCTCTGGAACTGCATCCATCAACTCTTTCACATTGTCACCTTCCTCCCTGCTTTAGGGAGCTACCTAAAGACCCCACTGTTCCACCATACTTTGGCCTAATCTTCTCTTTTCCCTCTGTTCCTTCTGCTCCTGCTCAGTGGTTTGCTGCCCTGTAAAAAGCTTTGAGATGCCATGTACATGAGGGGCACTACTGAAATGTAAGTCATCAATGAATAGAAAACAAACTGGTACATTGCGACTGGATGCTTGCTTGGATCAGGTATGCATCAAAGTGTAGCGTCTGCAAATTGGCATCAAGAGCAATTTTTGAAGTTGTCCCTGTGAAGATTGGTTTTGCTTCGAATCAGAAAATACCCTTATATTTCCTTAATGGAATTTTGTTAGCTGGCCAGAAGGTGGCTCATTAATTTGTTTACTGCAGGCTGGAAAGTGAGTAACTGAAATACATTTTAATTGGGTATATCACTTCAAAGGGCAGATGACTTACCTCTGTCTAGGTGAACTTCTTCACGAGTATCAATTGTCAGGCTCAGTGACAGAAGCACTTCATATTGATTACCTGGATGCAAGAAGGAGACATAGCTAATCATTTGCGAATGTTTGGCAAATCAGCAGATCCTGCAAGTAAGGCCCTCATAGCTTGGATTCATCTTGAAGGGAGTTGTACGGCTGGAAACAGGGTTCTGGGAGACCAGCCTGATGGCTTTAAACCCTACTCTGAGGGATAGCTGCACCTAATTGTGAAACAGATCTCTTTGGTATGATATTCCTTTGTTTCGGTTCAGAATTCAAAAGCAGTCGGCATAATTATTGCCCACATCTAAGTTCTTTAGTTGATTTCTCCTTCACCAGGCAGTTGATAAGCTGGGGCTGGCAGGAACACTCATAAATACTTCACATTATGGATGCTGGTATAAGTGAAATGTTATTATGGAGAGCCTCAAGGACCTAAAGACATTTTTATTGGTTTGTAACAGTTTCTAGGAGATAAGTAAAGTTCTGTAATCTAATGAAATCTGCTGTGTTCACTCTTACTTTTGTTTAATTATGTTTCTTAATAAACCTGATTTGTAGCTTATTGTCTGAGAGACACAGTCTGTCAAAATGTTATTTATCCATCTATCAAAGAGATCCAGAGAGCAAGAGGCATCTCAAACAAATTTCAGTGAGTTTATCAGCAGAAAAAAGGATTTATTGTTCACCCCAGACACACTACTCACCCCCACCCCCACCACATTACTTCATGCATAAGGTCATAGGTTTGGCTTATATATTTGTCTGTGGAAATAATCTTTTGCTCTGGGCACAAGAACAATTATGCAGAGAGTGCCCAAATTATAATGGTACCAAGTAAACACCGCTGCCACCAAATAAGCAGTTTGTTCATCAGGGGTTTATGCCAATGTGGTTAAGAAATAATTGCAAGAGCATATATTGTTTGGAAAAAAAAGTAGAACTTTTAGTTAAAGTTTAAATATTTAAAATCCAGGAAATCGTTGCTGTCATTTATTTCTATTAGTTGTACCTCCTTTTCCTGACAGTTTTCTCCCTTTCTCTCCTGCTGTCGTTGACTTCTTGCTGAGGGGTAGATCCATGGGACCCAGGCCCTCTCTCATGTGGCATTATTCATGTAGGAGCATGCATATTATCAAGGGGGTGGGGGAGGGTGGAAGAGGTGAACATCATAACCAAACCAATCCTGTCCACACACAGGCACTTACAGCAAGGGCTGCTGGACTTCATTCAGAAGTGGGAACCCTCCCAAATGTAGGAGTATTGAGATGAGTTGTAGTGCCCCTTTCACTGCCCTGGCTGAGATCAGGTAACACAGCACAGACCAGGGATCAAACCTGAGAACCTACTGGTCTTTATGGTTCAGCTGCTCACTGACTTAACCAGCTGAGCCATCAGGGGAGCCGTAAATGTTATTTAATGGAATTTTGTGTAGTCATTCCTTTTAGTCTGTTTTCTGGAATGCTTCACTGAGCAGTAGTCCTGTGGCAGTATTTTTATTCTGTGAATTCCTTGTGAGTAATGGGATATGGCAGGCAATTGAATCTACATCAGTTCTAATGAGAGGCCATTCTGAAAGTCAATTCAACCTAAAACACTTTCTGAAACTGAAAATTCTGTTAAAATGCAATTTTAAGGCAATAAGATCATAAAAATTGTAGATTCTGATGATTGCTGAAGACGTGTTTTCTAGAAAGAGGCCAGTTATTGTAAGTTAAATTGTTGAATAATATTGATTAACAGCCTAATTTACTAAAAGTATTTAGAATAACTTTTTACAAATTACTGTGAGAGGTGAATAATCTCGATGTCTGACTTAGGGTAAAAACCTGTGATACCGTAAGAGATGTCCTTTGCTGGCGATTATGGCAGAATTGCTGATATTGCTGAGACGCTATTGCTGATGATTTTCCAATTAAAAGTTATATAATTTATAAAATAAAATTATAATTTCCACTAAATTAATGACAAGAGAAGCAGTCCTGCTAATCTACCAAGGTTACTAGTTTTCACATGATCAGGACTGAGCAGATGTCAAATGCACATTGACGCTGACCTTTCCTGGGTAACTTGTAATCTAGTGACAGACGTAAGATTCACTGTGGAGAGTAAGACCAGCTAAATAAACAGAACCTTAGAAAAGATGAGGGTAAATTATCTTATTTAAAAAACGATGAAAATGGTCTGATTATCCGATGTGTAATAAACATAAACCCATAAAGTGGAAATTTGTTCGGTCAAGTTAGCCTGGGAATAAAATATCATACACCTTGTAGCTTGTAGCAAATAATACAATAACTATGGCAGATTATAGTTCAAATTTTTTTTAAACACTGTTTTCCTGATCAACTAACTTCCCCACCATTTCCGTAAGTAGGCCACATCTCTTACCATCTAAACTTTGCATTTATGCTTACTGCCTTATGAAGATAACAAAACCCAGGTCAAAAACTAACAATGATCACTGTCAATCACGTACCAAAATATACATAGGATTTCCAATATGTTCAGTGTATCAGATGGTGGAAAAGATCACGCACTAAACTAGATTTGCACAGGCTAAAACAACTATCCAGTTTATTTACACTTAAATAATATACAGAAGCAAAGATTGAGGCATATTGAATACAGCATAAATAGTCGCTTCTAATTTATACATCCACAATGTCTGCCTAAAGAACCAGTTGCTCTTCATTGCTTCTGACAGTCCAAGGCTGTACTTGATGCATCTGGATGATGGGGTGCTGCTCTGACATTCCAGGCCTCAGTCGCCACCGGAACTGCTGAAGCACCTGTGTGGATGTGACGTGTCTGCCACAACCAGGCTAATGAGCTCATCTCCGCAATTTTAGACAGGGTAAGTGGTGGTGGATTCCTCTTCCCTCCCCCTACCACATGCGCCGACAGAGCAGACCCAGCAAAATCGTCGCCCCTGCAGGTTCATCAGAACTCTTACCGCATCCTTAAAGTTTAATAGTGGTGCAGTTGGGAAATATTTCCACAGGGTGTGGAGGGGAGGGATCATCAATACCTCAAACCACAGTCATTAAATATCATCTTTTTAGTGAATATATGCAGGTGATTTTTTAACTAAGCCATTAAAATGACTAAAATTGGTGAAATAACAGTGTAAAAGCTTTGACAAAATCAGTAGTCTTGTTTCAAAATAATTGCTAAGATGCAACCACCCTTCACACACAGTTGTATTTGACAGATGAGGACTGGGAATAGGTTCCAGTACTTATATACACCATGGCCGGAACTTTCCCCTTAAAAAAAAGGGTGGGTTTGGAGCGTGGTGGCCGTTAGTGTTAAAAATGGGATTCCCAACCTGATCAGGCCTCCAACCTGCCCACTTCCGGTTTTAACGGAGATGGGACGGGGGGCGGGCGCCGTTCCCCCTCCCGCCACGATGACTGACCCCTTGCTCTCTCTCCGCAACTGAGGCCTACCCGCCTGCAGCCAGCCAGCCTCTCCATCTGGCTGGCTGCGGGTGGGAATCCAAGGCCTCGCATGCAAATCAGGACCTGCCGTTAAAGTCGGCAGGGCCTGCGGGAAACCCGGCCTCTGAGGTTTCCCGCCCGCCTCGGAGGCTCCCCACCCCCAACCCACCTTGCTTGAGAAAATTCCGGCCATGTCTCTCCTTGCTCACAACCCTCATCAACTTTTTGAGAGTGTTTTATTTCCAAACTATGTAAATTCCTCTGTGAAGAAAGATTTACTGTTACACTTCCTGTGTGGTCATGCATATGGATAAGATGTTTCCTGCCATTTAATTTAATTACAAGATTCACGTGCCAGCCTGCAGGCATTTCAGTAAAGCATCTACCTCCAGAGCTCGTTGTAAAAGATGAAGGAGATGCAGCTCCTACTATTTAGTTTCCTCATGATATTTATACCAGAGGTTTTCAAACATTTCTGTGTAAGGACTCACGGCAAGCACGAGTCCTTGGTATAGAAATCCAATGATGCTGTGCCCGTTGTCCAGGTGTAAAATGGGTGCCAAAGTGTTCAATATGGTGGGCAACGTGTGCGCGCGCACACTCTGAGCCAGCAGTGCTCCGCCCACCATATTGGTAAATGCATCAAAAGAGGCATTCAGGGCCCACGCCCGAAATGTACATATGTAAATAAAGGGGCTAATCTGTTTGATGCCTCCTTTACCAAATTGGTTTGCCCTGAACGCAGCACTGACTGTGTTCAGGAAAACCAGGTCTAAATGCTGCCTAACCTGTGGTCCTTAAATGGAATGCTGCCGGCCGCCACCAAAAAGGTCCAATTTTTTAAACACCCTCCCGATCGCTGCCTCTACCCCCTTCCGGATCACCTTCCTTCTCCTGTTTGCTGCCCCCCTCTCCGTATCGCCTCCCTCTCCCGATTGTCCCCCTCTCCTGATTGCCCTCCTCACCCGGTTATCCCCCTCTCCCAAGACCTGAAATTCAAATGGTCTTCTCCGACGAGCTGCCTGGGGACGCCCAGCAGGTGTCTGTAACTCACTGGTCTGATGTAAATAAGGACCAATATTGGGTGGGCCTCAGTCCTACTCGTTCCAGCACAATCATTGATCCTTCTGCTGGCAGGCTGGCGCAAACCAATTTCTAGTCCCTTATCCTAAAATTAAGTGGGAACATGATGCATTGCCATTTATAACTTGCTATTCTCTAGGAATTTGATTCTTATTTCTTCTGTTATAGATCTATAAAACAACAATTAACAATTGTGGTTTATAGTCACGAAGGGGGAAAAATTGGGTTGCTTTGTGCCTCCCGTTAGCGCCCTAAGAAGGCACTAACTGGGCGCAAAGCAACTAGCGCCCCGGTGCGGCGCCGCCCATGCCACCCGCGAAATTCAGCAGGAGGTTAGCGGCGGCGCTAACCGGTAGCACTCCGTGGCGCCCTGGCCGCGATCTTCGGGAGTGCCCCCTGACTTAACGCCGGACGCTATGTCCGACGGGGTCAGGGGGGCCTACCTGCGGCCGGGGAGGTGCAATTTAAAGGCGAGGTGTGGGGCGGCTATTTTTGTTGCTGGCCACCTGCCAGCACCTGCCTGCACTCCCGTCCCAAGCCTCCTGAACAGCCCCCCCCCGCGGAGTGCCGGCTGCGCTCCAAGAGCCCGGCACTTCTCTTGAGTGCCGGGTTCTTTTGTTGGCACTCCCGATCCCCGGGGGCCCAACTGGGCCCTGGGTCACGCTGCACAAGGCCCCTCCCCTTTAAGAAGGGGAGGAAGGCCTGCAATACTGTGGCACGTAGCACCGCAATATTGACTCGCAGCGCCCCAAGAGGGATGCGGGGCGCCTCCAGTAGCGTAAGCACTCAAGTTCCGGCGTGGGGGTGCTAATTTTTCCGGGGCGCTACTCAATTTTTAGCCCTAAATATTTAAGCTTCATCTTGTCAACTCCTCCATTTTGTGTTTCATATGGATTATCCAATTTCATAATGCGATAGTGAAGAAAGCTCAAGTAAAAGGCTAAACTCAGCCAGGATTCCTGCTCTTAACTACTATCCAGTGATCCCTGTTAGAAAAGCATGTGTGGATGCAGGGTGAGAACAGGTTCAGCTTGGCTGGTAGTGTCTCCAATTGCCTATATTCACTGTGAAGTGTTTATTTTTTGGAAGAATGAATACTACCAAAATAAGGCTACTTAATTTCCCAATATTTCAGTAGCTTTATTATTGTAATATCAGCCACCGACTCCATCCCCCTCTCTGGCTATTGTCTCAGACTAAACCAGACTTTTCGCAAACTGCACGCCCTATTCGACTCTGGACTGAGCTTCCGATCCCATATCCTCTCCATCACAAAGACTTCCACCTCTGTAACATCATCCACCTCTACTTCAGCCCATCTCATTCATGTCTTTGTCACCTCCAGACTCAACTGTTATTATGGTCTTTTAGCTGACCTCCCATTCTCTGCCCTCCGTAATCTTCTGCTCATCCAAAACTGTGCTGCCCATATCCTATCCCACACCAAGTCCCGCTTGCCCATTACCCCTGCCCTTAGTCTTGGTCCCCCAATTCCTCAAATTTAAAACTCTCATCCTCATGTTTAAATACCTCCATGGCCTTGCTCCTCCCTATTTTTGTAACCTTCAACAGCACTACAATTTCTCCCATTCTGAAGTCTCCATTACTGAGCTTCTGGCCTCTTGTGCATCCCTCTGTCCCTTTGCCCCACAATTTGTGGCTGTGCCCTTACATGCCTAGGCCTCAAGCATTAGAATTACTTCTCTAAATCCCTCCATCTCTCCACCTCTCTCTCGTTTAAGACCCTCCTAAGAACTCACCTTTTTGATGAAGCTTTTGGTCATCCCAAATAATCTCTCATTCTTTGTTTCAGTGTTTTTTCCTTACACACCTGTGAAGCAGCTCAGGGCGTTCTTCTATATCAAAGGTGCTGTAGATGCAAGCTGATATTGTTGATGCTTGATTCAGCATCAAATTTGTCATCTGAAAACTTTCCAAAATAGGCGACTATCATTTCCTGGATCTGCCGGCAGTCTGAAAGTTAATTTGTTCTCTTTCTTCCCCCAGTATGCTTCACTGTGCCATCCATTTGCCCTGGTAGACAGGGAGTGCTGGAGATCTCTTCTTGGCCCGAATGTCCACAATTCCGCTCTAACAAGCCTCAACTGAGACTGGGGGGCGGGGAATTTTAGCTGCCCCCGCCCAGCAGAAACCGAACAAAGGGCTGGCAGCTAAAGAACGGCTCCATTCCCGTTCTGCAAGGGATTTTAATGCCACTGTTTTTGGCAAAGGATAAGGCACCTGCCTAAATCAGTTGGGAGGCTTGCACTTGTATGCAGATCTGTATTTTAGTATGTCAATAGGACCTTGATGGCCCTTTAACTGCGGTCAGGGCAAGGCACTACAGCCACACTGTTCAGTGAAATCTGCTCTGAAGACTGAAGAACGCATAAATATAAGTGTTAAACTTTCTTTTGTGGAGCCACCAGGAGTAACAGGAAGCTGCTCTGGGCCCCACAATGGAAAATCTCAACCTCTGGTGCTCCAGGCTCCCATGCATCTTCCCACCAAAACCCTCTCCCCGCCACTTACCTTCCAGCCAGCGTGCTGCCTCTGGGCCAAGCAATTTTAACCAGCTGGCCAGCTGCCTCTTTCCACCTGTTTTGAGCAGGCACATAACCGACAGTATGTAAATGAGGCCAGAGAGTTGAAATAGCTCGGGCCTCAAACTGATGACATTGGGTGGGAGAAAATAGTTGAGACTGAGTTGATTAATTCCTTTGTAAAGCACTTGGATAAATATCTGATTGGGAATGGAATTGTAGATAATAAGACTGAGGTGACTAAATAATTCATGAGACATGATGGTTCCTGTGCTGCTAGAGAAGGAGGCAGTGTTATCTGTGGAGGGCAAGGCTGAATTGTGATGATGTGGAAATAGAAGAATATTCTGAAGTTTTGCTCACTAATCTTTGCAGATTATGGAATGCAAAGATAAACCCCGGCTTCTATTCTCCACTGCTAACCGTCTTCTTAAACCCCTCTCCCCTGTCTCCTCCAACCTCACCTCCGACAACAAGTGTGAGGAGCTCATGAACTTCTTTGTCTCTAAGATTGAGACCATCCGTTCAGCTGCCTCTGCCACTTCCCTTCCTTCCCCTAGCCCACCGGGCCAAACTTCCTCTAAGGTTCCCCCCTGCCCTAGCCCTGAACTCGCATCTTTCTCCAGTTTCTCTCCGATCTCCCCTCATGACCTCTCTGTGTTCATCTTGTTCATGAGACTCATCTCCTGCTCCCTCAACCCTATTCCCACCAAACTGCTGACCACCCAACTTCCTTTTCTGGCTCCCATGTTAGCTGACATTGTTAACAGTTCTCTTTCCTCAGTACTGTCCCCCTCTCCCTCAAATCTGCCGTCATCACCCCCTCCTCAAAACACCAACCCTTGACCCCTCCATCCTTGCAAACTACCGCCCCATCTCCAACCTCCCTTTCCTCTCCAAAGTCCTTGAACGTGTTGTCACCTCCAAAATCCGTGCCCATCTTTCCTGCAACTCCATGTTTGAATCCCCCCAATCAGGTTTCTGCCCCTGCCACAGTACCGAAACGGCTCTCATCAAAGTCACAAATGACATCCTTTGTGACTGTGACAAAGGTGAACTATCCCTCCTCATCCTTCTTGACTTGTCTGCAGCCTTTGACATGGTTGATCATTCCATCCTTCTCCAACGTCTCCACCGTCGTCCAGCTGGGTGGGACTGCACTCGCCTGGTTCCATTCTTATCTATCTAATCATAGCCAGAGAATTACCTGCAACAGCTTCTCTTCTCGCTCCCGCATCGTTACTTCTGGTGTACCCCAAGGATCTATCCTTGGCCCCCTCCTATTTCTCATCTACATGTTGCCCCTTGGCGACATCATCCGAAAACACAGCGTCAGTTTCCACATGTACGCTGATGACACCCAGCTCTACCTCACCACCACTTCTCTCGACCCCTCCACGGTCTCTAAATTGTCAAACTGCTTGTCTGACATCCAGTTCTGGATGAGCAGAAAGTTTCTCCAATTAAATATTGGGAAGACTGAAGCCATTGTTTTTGGTCCCCACCACAAACTCCGTTCACTAGCCACTGACTTCATCCCTCTCCCTAACGTCTGTCTGAGGCTGAACCACACTGTTTGCAACCTTGGTGTCATATTTGACCCTGAAATGAGTTTCCGACCACATAGCCACAGCATAACAAAGACCGCCTATTTCCACCTCCGTAACATCGCCCGTCTTCGCCCTTGCCTCAGCTCATCCGCCGCTGAAATCCTCATCCATGCCTTTGTTACCTCTAGAATTGACTATTCCAACGCACTCCTGGCTGGCCTCCCACGTTCTACCCTACGTGAACTTGAGGTGATCCAAAACTTGGCTGCCCGTGTCCTAACTCGCACCAAGTCCTGTTCACCCATCATCCCTGTGCTCACTGGCTTACATTGGCTCCTGGTTAAGCAATGCCTCGATTTCAAAATTCTTATCCTTGTTTTCAAATCCCTCCATGGCCTCGCCCCTCCCTATCTCTGTAATCTCCTCCAGCCCCACAACCCCCGAGATATCTGCGCTCCTCTAATTTAACCATTGGTGGCTGTGCCTTCTGTTGCCTAGGCCCTAAGCTCTGGAATTCCCTGCTTAAACCTCGCTGCCTCTCCACCTCTCTTTCCTCCTTTAAGATGCTCCTTAAAACCTACCTCTTTGACCAAGCTTTTGGTCACTTGTCCTAATTTCTCCTTAGGTGGCTCGGTGTCAAATTTTTTGTCTCCTGTGAACACCTTGAGACATTTTACTACGTTATAGGCACTATATAAATACAAGTTGTTGTTGTTGTTCATGACATTTTTCCTGTTGTTGTATTTATGAAGATATTTCCTGCAGGAGATTAAATGATTGAGACAAACTCTATATTAGAGTACATCATACATGATCTGTGGAACAAAGGATTTTGATGGGACTTTAGTCATTCCATGCTTTCTTATGTTATTCAGTATAACCGTGCAAAACTGAATTGATTGCTTTGTATTTAGAAATGCGATGAACACATAACTTAGCACAATGCAGAAAAAATATATTAGCTCCCAAAATCAGCAGGGTACTCCTCATCAACCAGGAGTCATGTTCCAATACGATAGCAAAATACTGCAGATGCTGGAAATCCGAAATAACAACAGAAAACGCTGGAAAAACTCAGCAGGCCAGGCAGCATCCGTGGAGAGAGAAAGAGAGTTGACGTTTCAGGTCGATGACCTTTCATCAGAACTGGGAAGAGCTGGAAATCAAATAGATTTAAGGCCAGGGTAAAGCTGGGAAAAGGGGGAGGGGATAAAGGAACAAAGGAGGAGATGAAGAGACATTAAGAGACATTAAGAGATATGCAAGGCTAGAGGTGGTGTTAATGTGACAGATTAAGGCTGAATGAAGTGTGAAATCTTCATGTTCCAATACCTTGTATCGACTCCCTCTTTACTGCGCCAGATGCTGATTTTCCTTTAGAATGTAAAATGGACATATTTTTCTCATCAGGGCATTTACAGCCAGAAATGGACTAGAACTATTCTGCAACCCACTGGTGTTATACAACCAAGATCCAGCCCAATTTTCCTCAGTGACCCATCATTATATATTCAACCTGAGCTTGAGGCCCTGTTAAAGCCATCTATAGGGAGCCTGCATTGGTGGGGGTAGAAAATCCAGGGCTGCTGCAGTAGCTGAGAGATTCAAGGCAGCCATTTTGCCATTATGACAATGTGGGTCAATACAACATCTGAGGCTGGTTCTTCAGGGCATCAAGCCCACAATTTTATAGACTGTATATAGTTGAGGTTTTACTCTCTGTAATCCAACAAAGAAAGATGCAGCTTTTAGGCCCTGAGGGAAGGAGGACTACGAATGGCCTGTGGAAGGAGGTGGCCTTGGCAATGAGTGCCATTAAGGAATGCCTTCTGAAACCTGGATTGTATTCCATATGATGGCATTCAGATTGCCTTCACTCTCTCAACTTTTTTCTCAAAGGCAAAACTGCCCACAGCAAAAGTCAAGGAAGTACCACCTCAATCCCATTATTTGTTCGCCGGAACCTCTTGCCACATTAGAAGTAGGTGGATAAGATTGAAAAGGCCCACAAGAGTAGACATTAAGGATATACACAGTGGTCTTAAACTGTAGGAAGGTTGTCAAATTTGTCGTCAGTGAGATGTTTTTGTCACTGACAGAATATATGCAAAATGATTTGGAGCAAGGTAGGAAATAACTGCACCAACCAGTAGCAGAATGACCTGCAAATGTGAGCCCTGGTAACTGCAGGAGAGTTATGTGTCAGGCAGCAACTGATAAGTTTATGACCAAAAGGGGATCATGATGACAGGATACATTTGGTTGAAGGTTTTTCCTTTTGAGCTATCAGGCAACTGACACAACTCAGTTTTTCCTTTGTGAGGGAAACAGCCTTCTCAAGCACTGTTGGGGATCATAGTGAAGGAGCCTAACTGCAGCTGCAAATGGGAAGGTGTGAATGTCAGTGGGTAGGGGCTGGAGGCCATCTACAATGCCTGTTTAGCTTGGGATCCCTGAGGTGGGCCTCCTGATCCTCATTCTCTTCCTGCTCCTTAAAGCAAAAGAATGGAAGAGGCCTATGGGAGACCCTACTGCTTCTCAAGGCCAAGTCTACATGAGTAAAACTTAAAAATATAGTTTAAAATCATTTAAAATAATTTAAAAATCTGTATAAATAATTTTTAAAAACTTGAAGTTTAAAAAACCTTAGGGAAATGTGAAAAAGGAAACCTTACTAAAAGTTACAAAAACATAACAATAATTAAAACCAACTTCAACACTAATAAAACACATACTTACCTGGTCCCTATGGCCTGCAGCTATGGAGCACCTCTAGCCTGTCGCAAGCAGGCCCCAACACTTCTTCCTCTCAGGCGGTTTCTATCACAGCAGCTACAGGGCTGAAAGTAAGGGAAATGTGTTGCTGCAGCAAACCCGACCTACCTGCTGTCATTTACACAAGGTGGGGCGGGAGTGCAGCAGCTGAAGATGGTCATTCCCAGCAGGGCCTGAGGAAAATCCACTGCTAAGTGTTTGGGACAACGAACCAAAGATGGGCCTCAACGCCCTCCATTGGTCAACCCAGGTACCCTGAAAAATGCAACAAAACAGAGGCAATTCCAACTCCTTGCCTCAATCTCAGTAGGTCACATGGTTTCATTTACTTTATAAGTTAGGCCAAATATTCTGCCCTAATAGCTTATTCAAAAATGAAAACAGGAGCCATATGAACTGATGTTAATCTTGTGTTTCTGAGGATCTAATACGATCTCATTGAACAAATAATTGCAAATTGAATAGGATTATTTAGCAGAGGTTTGGCAGCTTGTAAGAGATTTTGGCTACAGAGTTGCCTTCTTAATAGGATTTGGCAAGAATATATTTATTGGGGAAACAGGCCCTATGCCAACTTTACGAAGTTGGGTGCAGGAAAAAGATCCAAATGCTTGACTTCTGAAAAGTTTTCCAGAGACATGGTAATGAGAGGGAATCTATCCAAAAGCTTATATCCACAATTGTTACCTCGAGTCACGTTCACGGGTCATTAAAATACAGACTTTGTTTACGGTTTTTCTCACGGAGAAGTATAACTCAAACCACTGCAGAGGAATAAGAGAACCAAGAATGGGGACTTCAAGGTAAGTGTTAGAGACTGAAGACAATGTGTAGTGTGGTCTTGTTACTCTTTGCTATGGAAACATTTTGTAGATTGGAAAACTTGGCACTGAATTAATAATGACTTTAGCATCATTTTTCTCCAGTTTCTTGGCAATCTTTATTCAGTTAGGTGCCATGCAGGAAACGCTGTATTATATTTGTCACATAAGCTGGCATTGGCAGTCATTCAGATAAATACCATTTGGGAAACATTATGTAAACATTCATGAACAAATGAAAAATGCATTTTTTTGTATGAATTGAAGAAACTAAATCAAATATGGAAGGACATTTTTTTTAAATATGTTTAGTCTGCCATGAGTTTGTTATCAGACTTAGGACCCAATTTGAAAAAAAAGGTTCAAAAAAGTGATCTAAGTTATGGTTGTGCTGTGCAATTTTGTGTAAAATGCTATTTTGAGTCATTTTGTTCTGTTAATGGTCAGAGAAAGGGAACAACCTAAATATTTCCAACATGGCTTTTGACACAGATGTTACAATGCTGTGCCATTTACATTATAGCATCCATGGATTTTTAAAATACATCTAAGTCATTCAGGACACATCATTTACTCTGTTGGATTTTTGAACAATTTTGGGTCTGATTTGAGCTCCAAATCCAATTACAAACAGAGTATTAGATGCCACACAAATTCCAATTCATTTATGAGTTACCAACAATCTGACTTCCATGCTTACAAAAGGCACACACTCCTGCTTCACCTCTCCCATTAGAAATTGCACATACTAATATTGCAAACAGTAGGGGGTGAAATTTGACTTTGATGGTAACACAAAATGAGTGATAACAAATCGGCTGCCAATGGAAAAGAAAATCAGGCGGGTATAAAATGGGCTGCAGATAACTTTAAAATAAATGAGCCAATGTTTATGTTAAAATAATGAACAAATATTACATGAACTCCTCCAATTCTGGTCTGTTGCGCATCCCCAATTTTAATCGCTTCACTATTGGCGGCTGTGCCTATAGCTGCCTGGCCCCAACGCTCTGGAATTCCCTCACTAAACTTCTGCGCTTCTCCTCCTCTCTCTCCTCCTTTAAGATGCTCCCTACCTCACCTGTCCCAATATCTCCTTATGTGGCTCGGTGTCAAATTTTGTTTGATAACACTCTTGTGAAGCGCCTTGGGACGTTTTACTACATTAAAGGTGCTATATAAATGCAAGTTGTTGTTGTTGTTGAACACATGAAGTGTTAATATCGCAAACAATATTTTTTAGGCAGTGGGTAGTTGGACTACGGCATAAAAGCTTTATCTGTGAGACAATGTGGCTTATTTTCCTGGTTCTCCCTTGCCTGTAAGCTCTAGAGGCTGGGCTCATTCAAACTGCGTTCTGTCTGACCAAGAACTCTGTGCACCTGAATTCGGTGGGCCAGTCATTAACATGGCCCAGTTATATCCTCGGCAGAGGGTCGACCCCTGGAGAGCCTTGTGTTAGGAGTCGGGGGCAGAAAGAAAAGCACAGCTGCAAGCCTGAGAGGCAATCAGCTGCAGAGTAAAGCTACCTCTCCTCAACCTCTGAACAACAATACTTACTGCCAGTGTGACAATTTTATTTTTACCAAATCAGCCATCAGTAAATGAGGCAGTGACAATTTTGTGCCAAAATAAGGCACAATTTTTTTTTTAAATCTACCTTTCTAGGCCTCGTCTGGCCCAGACTCCTGTTCCCGGCAGGTTTGGCCTGGCTGGGAAGCCACCACTGCTCCTCGCTCAGGCCTTAGGTTAAAATAGCAGATCGGGTTCCAGTAACGACAAGGACCCTGCTGGGTTCGGGCCAGTGTCCTTGTCACCTACAATTTAAAATTGCAGTTTCAGGAACAGAGTGAGTAAGCTCCCACTCCATTTTAACTGCCCCACCGCCCTGTTTCTGCCGGAAGGGGGGTTAAAATTTCCTGCTAGTTGACATTCATTTGAATTATATTAATTTCCTTAGAATATTTTGTTTATCTGGACAAGCTTGTGTCATGGCAGACTGGTCACAAAAGTGAAAGCCCATGGGATCCAGGGCAAAGTGGCAAGTTGGATCCAAAATTGGCTCACAGGCAGGAAGCAAAGGGTAATGGTTGATGGGTGTTTTTGTGACTGGAAGGCTGTTTCCAGTGAGGTTCCGCAGGGCTCAGTACCAGGTCCCTTGCTTTTTGTGGTATATATCAATGATTTAGACTTGAATGTAGGGGGTATGATTAAGAAGTTTGCAGATGATACAAAAATTGGCTGTGTGGTTGATGATGAAGAAGAAAGCTGTAGACTGCAGGAAGATATCAATGAACTGGTCAGGTGGGCAGAACAGTGGCAAATGGAATTCAATCTGGAGAAGTGTGAGGTAATGCATTTGGGGAGGGCTAACAAGGCAAGGGAACACACAATAAATGGTAGGACACTGAGAAGTGTAGAGGAACAAAGGGACCTCGGAGTGCAGGTCCACAGACACCTGAAGGTAGCAGGCCAAGTAGATAAGGTGGTTAAGAAGGCATACGGAATACTTGCCTTTATTAGCCAAGGCACAGAATACAAGAGCAGGGAGGTTATGCTTGAACTGTATAACACACTAGTTAGGCCACAGCTAGAGTACTGTGTGCAGTTCTGGTCACCACATTACAGAAAAGATGTGATTGCACTAGAGGGGGTGCAGTGGAGATTTACGAGGATGTTGCCTGGACTGGAGAATTTTAGCTATGAGGAAAGATTGGATAGGCTGAGTTTGTTTTCTTTGGAACAGAGGAGGCTGAGGGGAGACCTTATTGAGGTGTATAAAATTATGAGGGGCCTAGATAGAGTGGATAGGAAGGACCTATTTCCCTTAGCAGAGAGGTCAACAACCAGGGGGCATAGATTTAAAGTAATTGGTAGGAGGTTTAGTGGGAATTTGAGGGAAAATTTCTTCACCCAGAGGGTTGTGGGGGTCTGGAACTCACTGCTTGAAAGGGTGTTAGAGGCAGAAACCCTCACCACATTTAAAAAGTGCTTGGATGTGCACTTGAAGTGCCGTAATCTACAAGGCTACGGACCAAGAGTTGGAAAATGGGATTAGGCTGGATAGCTCTTTGTCGGCCGGCGCGGACACAATGGGCCGAAATGACCTTCCATGCTGTAAATTTCTATGATTCTATGATTCCCCACGTTAGACATTCTACTTGTAACACCCACATTAAGGTGTGTGTTGGATTCTTATTGAGATGCCAGAGGCTGAAGAACAGCATTAACTGCATTACGTCAGCCATTAACATACCTGTCGACCTGCAATGCGTTGAAAGGGTGGAATGCTAGATGAGTTCAGCTCATTTTGCCATTGAGACTTGCTCACTAGTGCCACTTTTCTCAGCACACTATTTAACATCAAGACATCCCAATTGTAACAGAACAGTTGAGAGGTGTGCCTATTAGATATGTTTCACATTGTAGTGATTTCTGAAGTGTCCAGTCACTACATAGGCAGCTATTCATGATTTTGCCCTTGATATTGCTACGCTTTCATCCACCCCTGGCATGACCCTATAATTGTCATACAATACCAAAGACTTATTTTAACAGCTGTTTAATTTAAATACAGAGATAACATAAGCTGATGGGTCATAAAGTGATCAGAGTGATGATTTACAGATGCCTTGTACAGTTACCCAAAAGTTAACTGAAATTATTAGAGCTGTTTTTAAACAGGTCGAAATTCTCTGAATGAACAATTAATTTATAGGTTTTTAAACATTAAAGGCTTTCTGACATAGTGGGGGAGGTATTAAATCAGCAAATTTGCGAAACCCGACCCCAACTGGCCATGAGCACGCCTGCTTCCGATTTAACTGCGGTGGGCTTCGGGGCCTCCGAGTTACCCGCTTTGGAGAGGTGAGTCCGTATTATAATATTCAAATGAGGCCGCGATCGTGATATTTTGGCAACGATTTGAAATTAACATCTCCTGCATGGGTTTCCCAGGACTCGGGAAACCCGGCAGCTAAAGGGAGGCGGGAACAGCTGGATCCAGCAGTTATGTGCTTTTTAAAGCACTGCTTGATGGCCATGAGGAGCAGGAGTGCTTCCTCCAACCCCTCAACCAAACCTTCTGCCGCGAGGAGAGGCGGCAATCGGCTGACTCTTCCCCACCCCTCCTCCAAACCCACAATCTCTCCCGGCCCCCGGCCCTCTTGATTGCTGCTTCGATACCCCCACCAACCTACTACCGCAGACTATCCCGTCCAGCAACCGGCCAACCTGTCAATTAGGCCAGCTGCTGGGCAGGAAACAGAGTAAAAAAATGATAATCAGGCCCTGCTGTTAAATTCGGTAGGACCTCCGCGTACCCGGAATTCTGGGAATCCCTGCCCCCCCCGCAAACATGCTTCCCCGCTCCCTCTCTGCCTCCCCATAAATATCGGGGCCAGTATCTCATTCAGTAGTGCCACATAGGTTGTATTTAGAATCCAGCAGGTTAACATGGGAGAGCTCAGTGATAGCGAAGTCTTGCAGATTATCTCTCATCCGCATTGAGAGTATGAATATTTAATACTTTGAGCACTGAAGGAGGCTTTCGCCACCAGTAAAATAAATCCTATACCTTAATTTATTGCTTTATTGCATTGCTTTAATTAACATATCTAATATCAGAAGAATCTACCACCATTATAACTTTAATTAAAAAGATAAAGAGTACTACTTTCATTTATTATAAATAATGTTTGATGACTGCCTGTGAATTATAGGCAATAATCCAATATCTCTGTACAGCTATTGGATATAAAGGCCGCATAATTTAGATATGTAGCACCTTTATTTAGATGCTACGAGTGCCCTTAGAGCTCCAAAATGGCATCCGTGTCACGCTCGCACATTTGTGGGCCAAATTGCACCAGACACCATATTGGTGAGGGGGTTAGCATGCACGCAGTGAACGTCCGCCGACAATGGTGAATGCATCTTCAATTGCCATATTCCACCAATTGCACCACTAGCCTCACACACTGCTAAATACACCACACCCCCATCAATCACCTATCAACAATCTCTTATCAATCAGGACTCACACCTCACATTTATAGCTTCAATTCACACTCACACAATTAGCATTGCTGCAAGCCTCACACCCACATCTCACAGCTTGCACACACTGCCAGCTATTCAACCATGACAACCACATCACCCAAACAGATTGCACAACATTCACTGACACACTTCCCTCTCTCTTACAGGACAAGTTGGCGTCCAAAAACCTTGGAGTATGCTCTCTCCCATGTTGTGCCATTCTTCACTGTTTCCCAGCTCAGATTCACTCCGGTTCACAGCGGTTAGCGCTAGCTGCATTCTGAAATCATTTAAATGAGCAGGCAGCACAAAGTTGGCATTACATTGAATGGGCACGTGTTATTCATGCATTGTGATCCCCGTGCCCGTTTTCAGGGGGCTATCGAATCTAGCCCCCATCCTGTTGTAAAATTCACTTTTGTGATTTATGATACCAACTGAACCATTGATTGAGTGAGTGCCTTGTAATTTGTTGATAACCAATCCAGTATGTTTTATATAGTATATAAGCTAATCATTTCACTGTCAGCATGGCTCAGTTGTTAGCACTCTTGCCTCTGAGTCAGAAGGATGTGGCTTCAAATCCCTTCCTAAGACTTTATTATGCAATATAGGCTGACACTTCAGAGCTGTAATAAGGGGGTAATCCCATGTGAGTGCAAATGATTTTATGGCACGACATGGAGAAGAGCAGGGAGTTCAATTTTGATCTTAGTCAACATTCCTCCCCCAATTAACACAACCCAAAAAAAAATTAACTAGTCAGTCATCATGGGATCTTGCTGTGCATAAAAAGGGATCCCATGTAATTCATTGGATTTGAAATGCTATATAAGTAAGTGCAAGCCTTTCTTTTACAAGTCACATACGTCACTATTCACTTCATTACCCTTTCACCCATATCACGCCTCTACAGCGTTCAGTCTGCCTAATGTGTAAGGATAAGAAAAGTAAAAAATGTTATTTAAAAAAAAATAAACTATATTATTATGAAGAATAACAGACATCTGGCAGTGAGTTTAAGGCAGTAATTGAATCTCAAGGCTCTTCTGAGGTTCATAAACCACTCGAGCCTCGCTCATGCAGTTTAAATCACACGATTTAAATTACTGCCATGTAATGCATTGCTAGCCATCTATTATCCCCTGTTTAACTAATAAACAGTGTATATTAATCACAGCATGGAGAAGTTTTGGAGTGTTCCACCTTTTTATTTTTTTTAATTTCTGTTACAGGCAATCAAACTGATTTATTATCTGTTGGCTGGTTGAACACCCTGTAGAGTAATCACGCTACAAAGAAAATAATAACCAATCACTGCAACATTAGTCTATGTTCAGTTGGGCCTTCTGATTTCATTGGTGAAAGCATTTTAACTTGATCTAACTGAAAGAAGCATGTCAGGTAGCTTTCAGACACATGGGTCTGATTTTATATGGTTTGTGACGCTGTTGAATTGTGCTCGTGGAACACGTGGATTGCAGTTTAGTGCCAGAGCAGATACAACTGTCATTTTATCAAAAGGTCGTAATGGGCATGCTGGGCCTTCACATTCAGGCTGGTGGTGGTGGTGGGTAAGTCAGCAAAAATCTGAGTTTAGACAGTGCTAGTTTTCTAGAGTATTGCAAACGTTATAGCTGGAAATGAGACTTGGTGATATTACTGGACAAACCTTTACATGTTTGTATGACATTCTTCAGTCTACTATTT
This sequence comes from Squalus acanthias, assembly GCA_030390025.1. Taxonomy (NCBI): domain Eukaryota; kingdom Metazoa; phylum Chordata; class Chondrichthyes; order Squaliformes; family Squalidae; genus Squalus; species Squalus acanthias. The sequence continues at coordinate 88,041,890 of CM059428.1, read as the reverse complement.
TAGCAGATGCATTAAGCCATTTTAATTGTGTTAAAATTGGCAGACAGTGACACCTTTGATCTGGAAGTGTATCAGGAGACACATGTATTAGTTTCTTTAAACATTAAAATTGTGGTAATAACTGATGGCACGAAAGGCATATAAAATAGTCAATTTATGACAGAAGCCAAGGAAGGGGTCACTAATTATCGTGACTTTGCGACAAATTGGTTAAATAAAATCAGACAACCTGGGCCAGGTTCTACGGTTAATGGCTATCAGAAACCGTGTGATCGCCAGTAATACTGCTGTTTATGACCTGATGATAACAAGAAAATAGGATTCTTTCCTTCTAATGCTAGTTATGTCAAACTACTACCAGGCATCAGTAAAGGAGAAACCCACTTTAAAAAAGGGTTGAGTCACTGGAACTGCTAGCCTGCTAACCAATTTTTCTCTTCATATTGCTATTTGACAGAGATTAACTGACTAGAGGGTGGTTTTCACCCCCTATCAGTTCTCTCTTGAAGTCAGTGATTCATGCTGGGGTATAGTTCCAAGGATAGTGGCAACACTCTAGTACCTCAACCGAAGTAAGGAATAGAACTATCACAAGCAAGTCCAATCCTTTTCTCACCTGATGTCCATACACACATATTTCCTGCAGGAGCCACTGTATAGTGATCAAGGCAGGAAACCTGACCAATTTTCCACTTCCTTGCCATGGTGGGGGGGAGAGGGGGGGGCACGAGGTTAATTGTAACACCTCTTCACTGCAGTCCCAGGTTAGATCAGCTAATTCAACATAAAAGAGGGATCGAACCTGGGACCTTCCCGTGTGGCTGAGTACCTTAACACTTATGGGGTGAAATTAGTCTTGGGCGGTAGTACAAAATGAGTGATAGTGAATCGACCGCCCGTCTTACATCCGCACCCCATTTTCTTTTCCATTGGGGGTCTGGAAAAGAAAATCAAGTACGGTGTAAAACGGGCCGCCGATTCGCTGTTGTCTGTTTTGAGCTACCGGCCGACCAATTTCCCCCCCTCAGTGCACGTACCAACTGAGCTAGTGGGAAGCTCCAGAGAATGCCATTTTCCCAGCCGCAATATTTGGTTTGTGCTTCTTGGTTAAAGACCTGTTATGAGCAGGACAGAACTCCAGCATGTTTTCCAGAAGCAACTGACCAACTAAAGAAGAAAAAAAGGAACAATCCCTGAAGTTCAGGCATTCTGGGCTCTACAAAGAGACAAAATTAAGGATGGAACAGGTTTGTCCAGTGTCTCTCTCCAGTGATGTACCCCTATAGCCCTTAGCAAGCAGAAAACACTGCCCAGTGTTTATTAACTGAACCTATTGTATCGCAGCATGTAATTCTATAGGCAGGAGCTTTAACTAGAAATCATATTAGAATATGCCTTTTGTTAAAATATGAATATCATATTTCTTTTCTTCATTCTGATCCAGTTTGACAACTTTTTCTTCAGAGAATATAATAAAGTTTTATTTAATTTAACTGGAGGCTGCTTTATACATTTTTCATGTATATTTGACTATTTGAAGGGAATTTCACGTTCACTTTTAAACCCGTTTGAATTCCCTGTTTTTTTATCCTGGGGCCAAGGGTGGGGTCAATGGGATTAGGTAAAGGTCAAATCTGATACATTTGTGGATAGAACTAAAACAATCAAGTATTACCAGATAAGAAGAAAGAGTGTTTATTGTCAAAATGAATCATCAACTATCCATGGTAATGTTAAACACGCTGTTGTACAGATTAATTTTACTTTTTAACTTTAATGAGATAAAGGGTGAAGGGGCGGAGCACCCACTGTGTTCAAAGAGTATCAAGTGCATCAGACCTGGTTTATCTCAACATCTGATTGGTGTGTTTGACAGTTGATACACAGCTACCATCCCAGCCTGATTAATGAGGCAGCATTCGGGGTGACTGGCTGGCAAACTTGGCCTCCCCCAGCAGGAGGGGGCATCAATAACTAAACCAATCCCTTCATTGATCTACTTGAGCATCACCACAAATACCATTGCACTGATTAAGGTGCAGTTAATTTCCTGGCTGGGTCCTGCACTTCGTTCTCTTTGATTGTCCTTCTTGATCTTGACACCAGACATTTCAGTTTCTGGAATAAAACTGTCACAGTCAGGGAAATCAGTAACCTTCATTTGCTTGAGATGTTTGGTGCAGAATCAAAAGGGATTCATTTGCGTGTTGGGTAAAGCAAAGGATGGGACTATGTAATTCAGCATAAAATTGATTAGTGCAAGTACAGACAATGCATATTTGTTAAATAAGAATCTCATCGTGCTTTCTTTCTCAGTCAGATTATGGCCATACTTCAGTTAATTACTCCAGTGCATACTGTTAAGTGTCAGCGATTTAATATGCATTCTGTAGTCTTCAAACAAACATGAACTGTTATAAAGTTCAGTTGGTATGACTAGCTTCTTTTCTAAATGAATCACATATGTAATGATTTCAATAAAATATTTTGCTAAAATGATTGAGGTACTGTAATAAAGGTTTTTTTTTTAGTAATGAAAGCAATCTTGTTAATCCCAGGTCTTTGTTGAGTAAAGCAGAAAGCATCTGTGAATTTAAGAAGTTATTTTGTAATATCGAAGGACGAAGGGGAAAGGCCTTTGTTGATTAATAATTGCTCGTATGTCAAAAATAATATGTACTTCTAAAAGTTAAATGAAAGATGAAAGTGATTTTATAAAGCAGATGATAGACAGTGCAAGAATGTACTTTTAAGTAATTATCAATATTTAGCAGAAGAAATTGATTAAACACAAGGGAAGCAAAACTGGACTTTGTTTCACTCATTTCTCGGGCATGAAATGGGGGCAAAAGGTCCATAATTGCAGGGCTCTGTCCTGCACCCCAAACGCGCCTGAAATACATCTGACGTCATATTGGCTTGACTGATATTCATATGTCCTTGATGCCCACCTTAAACAGATGTAACGTCCCTTGCAAATGCTAATGAGGGGTCTGACGTCTGTTAAGGACCCCTCTCTAAAATTGGTCAGAAACTGAGTGGAGCATGCACTTGGCATGCTCTGCTCCGTTTTTCCTGTTCCTTCTGCAGCTTAATGTGAAGCTAGGACTGCTCCTCCTGGCTCGACAAAACTATTGCGGGCTGCTGTTAGCCTGCGCTCACGCCCCTCCCATTCACCTCCTCCTTCCCAGGAGTTACACTGAATTGTGAGCATTAAAAATGTTTCTCAAATCACAGGACATACAATGTTGGCAACACTGTAATATTTTACTTTCTGTTATTTTTCTTCCCAGTCCCGATTCTCCATTCCTCAGCTGAGAAAGTGAGCTTTTACTAATACTCTGCCCTCCTTTTGGTTACTAAGAGGCATGCAAGAGAGATCATGGTAATTGACCTCACCTCCCAAGTTTTTCCTCTAAACTATAGGAAAGCACACAGCTTCTGCTTGCTGTCTTCCTCTGAAACCATAGCTAATGTTAGCAACTTAAAGGCCAATTTTAACCCAGCCCGCCTGGCGAGAACAGGGCAGGCGAAGGGTTAAAATTGTTTTGTAGGCTCCATGCAACCTTTCCCACACCATTCCTGTCCTCCACCATTTTAACTCACCAATTTATAGTTGCAAATCAGGCACCCGCTCTAGGCAAGTAGGGTCCTAATTAAAAGGACAAAGTCATGCTCTGTTGATATTATACCAGGCCCTACTGCATTTTAACTCCAATACATGAATGCCCTGCCCAGTCTCAGACCCGCCAGCAAAACCTAGTGGGATTGGTGACTTGAGAGCTCCTGAACAGTATAAGGATCACAGGAGGGGCGATTTCCCCCGGACACTTTAGACGCTAAAGAGCCTCCAAGGTGGCCAAGATAGGGTCTTAAGCTTCAACGCCGGTTTTGTCTACGTTTAGCGCAAAATGCCATCTTGGTAAAGGAGTTGAAGTGCACCAAAGGAACAGCCGCCCGGAGGATCATTACAGGGCTGATTGACAATTAAATTGCCTGCTGGCGCTCATTATAGAGGCTGCACAGCATTTTGGTGGCTAACACTTCATTTAACGACATCTCCCAACAGCAACCAGCTGAATACAAGTAAACAAGTCGTTGCTGAGGATTTCGAGCACTACTTAAAGCCATGTTCAGCTTTCAGTGTTCACTTGCTGATTGAGATCAACTGACTACACTGTATTTGAAGGAGGTTGAGACTTCCGCGAGACGTAGTCGCTGACATCTGCGCAATGCTGCACCAGCACCTGGAGCCCAGAGGAGCGGGTGGACACTCCTTACCAGTGGCTGTCAAAGTCACCACCGCACTCAACTTCTTTGCTTCAGGCTCCTCCCAGGGATCAGCTGCACACATCAGCGGCATCTCCCAGTTGGCCGCACACCCCTGCATCACGCAGGCTACCGATGCTCTCTTTGCAAAGGCGCACAATTACATCCACTTCTCCTCAGATGAAGCAAGTGTAATTCCGCGTGCGGTTGGCTTTGCAAATATGGCAGGCTTCCCAAGGGTGCAGGGCGTCGTAGACTGCACACATGTAGCCATTAGGGCACCCCATCACAACCCATCTGTATTTGTCAACCGTAAGGGATTTCACTCCCTTAACATCCAGCTGGTGTGTAACCACAGCAAAATCATCATGCATGTTTGTGCAAAGCACCCTGGCAGTTGCCATGACTCCTTCATCCTGCGGCAGTCTACTGTGCCTCAGCTCCTCAATCCGCCAACCCAACTTTCCGGATGGCTACTTGGTGACAAGTGCTATCCCCTGAAAAAGTGGCTCATGACACCAATAAGGAGGCCATCAAATGAGGCTGAGGAGCGGTACAATGTGAGCCACATCTCCACCAGAAGCATCAAAGAGCAAACCATCAGCTTGCTCAAAATGTGATTCCGATGCCTCAACAGATCTGGTGGAGCCCTGCAGTATGCACCAGCCACGGTGTCCAGAATCATCGTTGTCTGCTGTGCCCTGCACAACATTGCACAGCAGCGTGGCTTAGCGCTCCCTGAGGAACAAGTGGCTCAGCACAGACCATCCTCGGAAGAAGAGGGGGAGAACGAGGAGGAGGATGAGGAGGAGGCACGCCTTGCGGGGCCGGATGTGGCCAATGTAGCAGCACTCGACCACATTGCTGGCCATCACGCAAGGGATGCACTCATCCATGCCAGATTCACGTAAGCTTACGCTTCAACCACAGGTGGTTAGCATATGTCTATGAATGTGTGGACGACCTTCTTAACACGCCATATATCATCTCTCCAATAAACGGTGCTTTCCTATCACTCTCAGCACCATCATTACAAGTGCAAGTCGCCCTGAGCGCTCAATGTGCAACTTCCATTTCCCAGAACACATAGGTCAGAACTTCAACTCTTTGCCATCACTTTTGTTTAATCACATCACAAAAGGATGGAAACTTTACAACAGAACAAAACACCCAAGTGACTACCCTTGTGACTATCTGTGTGTTAACTTCCTCTTACGCTGCTTTTACATGGTGCTTCCCCTGTGGCTTCAGCAGATGTAGAGGCACCAGCTCACTTTGCTGCAGCGCCTGCTTTGACACCTTTATCGGGCGTCCTCTGGGTTTGGGAGCCTGCGAGGGCTCCGCAACAGTCTGCTCCTCCTGCGGCTGTGCAGAGGCTGAGACAGCCATCTCAGTTGGGTGAGGAATCTGGTGGGGCTCTGACAGAGGGCTCCGCAGTGGCATGGTCGTGTGAGCGCTTGGAGAGGAGCCCACACTTCCTCGTTGTCGACCACCAACATCCCTCTCATGGGTCACCCGCACTTCAGTGCTAGCAAGTAGCTGGAGTGCACCTTGCTGCACATCAGTGGGGCCATGAGGACCCGTCTCAGTACTGACGGTCCTCATAACGGGGACGTCCATGTACCTCTGGTGTCTCTCCTCAATAGATACCCATCTATCCTCCATTGCAGACCATCTATTTTGTTGAGTCACCATGTTTTCGTGAGTCTGGCGACCTATGTCCTCCATGGCGGTTGCCACCCTCTCCATGGCGGCACGTTCATGCACCATTGCCTCCACAAAGGCATTGCTCATGTTTGAGATGGACTCCTCCATTCTCTCCACACTCGCAGTTACCGTGGATGCAAACCCTGTCAGAGACTCCTGCACTTGTTCCTGGAGTTCCAGCACCGCTCTCTTTCTGGATGGCCCCAAAGGCACAGGGTCTACATGCAGCTGAGCAGAGCTGGGAGCGTCCTGCGACCTCCAACAAGGAGTCTCCACTGCTCTCGCTGTCTTCACCATCTGCTGATGCCCACTTGTGAGTTGTGATACACCAGCTGACAACACTGCTCTATGTCGCTGAAGGACCCACCGAGGTATGTGTTTCTGCGGTGGTGCTGGGTGCGCTGAGTCCTGGTGATGCTGCTCCCTCAGAGGCTGCAGGTTCCTCTGAGGAGTCATCCGGCTCTTCCTCCTGGACAGTGGGGAGGGGGGCTCTCGATGGTCCTGTGGGAGAGTAAAGGCATGAGTTTGACATCTGATTTTTAGGTAGCAGACACATCCTATTGTGCAGATGATCCAAAGTCAATCTCTGTGAACATCATATGCCATTGTAGTCAATCATGAAATCTAAATGTGAGGGTTGAAAATCTATTCTGTCACCAGCGACCGTCTCTCCGTCCCCCACTTCCAGCTCCTTGCCACCTCCCACGATTTCGTGCGCAGCCTCCTCAGCACTTGTCAATGTCGTATGGGATGGTGGGCCTCCTCCTGTCGATGCTCTCTCTCTCTTATTGTGGGCTATCTTTTCCTGTAAGGAGGGACACAAGTGGAGTTTCAGCGAGAGTGATGGAGTGAGTGTGAAGAATCCATAACATAGAAGCTTAGAGGGAGAACAAGATGGAGTGAGGTGCCAAGAGGAAGCTGCCTCCCTGTGCGTTGTTAGTTGTTGTCATTGCATAACAGTGAGAGCGAGTGTGAGGGGTGCATAGTAGGATGGTGAAGTGATTCAGTACAGAGAGAGAGATGGATAGCTAAGGGTGCAAAGGAAGTAAGGGTAAGGTGGGATGTGGAGGAGCAGGCTTTCAAAGCAGAGTGCTGGTGATGAGCAGAGAAGGGAAGCAGATTGAAGGTAAGTGTGATATGATACTCACTTTTGATGATCGCAGAAGATCATTAAACTGTTTCTGGCACTGGGCCCAGGTGCGTGAACAAAAGGACCTTACACTGACCTCCTCAGCAATGTGCAGCCAGGCTGCCTTTGTTTGCTGAGGAGGCTTCCTCTGGCCATCGGGAGGGAACAGAATCTCCCTGCACCATCTTAATCCCTCCACAAGAGCTTGAGGCTGCATGGGCCCCTTAAAAACAACTGCAGCAATGACGTCATCAGTGGAGAGCAACAGACACGCTCCCATTCATTGGACCGGCCAACGCGCACAACAGGCCTAATTAGGCCACTTAAATTAAATTCGCAAATCGGGAGCGCCTGAAACCGGAAGCGGGACCGGAACCCGCCCACCAGGCAACCCGCCTCCTCTACTAAATTCGCAGCTTACTGTCCCACCTAGCTTTGTATCGTCAGCAAACTTGGATACATTACACTCGGTCCCTTCATCTAGGTCATTAATATAGATTGTAAATAGCTGAGGCCCCAACACTGATCCTTACGGCACCCCACTAGTTACAGCCTGCCAATCTGAAAATTACCCGTTTATCCCATCTCTCTGTTTTATGTCCAATAATCAATCCTCTATCTATGCTACTATATTACCCCCAACCCCATGAGCCTTTATCTTGTGTAATAATCTTTTTATGAGGCACCTTATCGAATGCCTTTTGGAAATCCAAATATACTACATCCACTGGTTCCCCTTTATCTACCCTGATCAAAAAACTCTAATAAATTTGTCAAACACGATTTCCCTTTCACAAAACCATGTTGACTGTGCCTAATCATGTTATGATTTTCTAAGTGCCCTGATACCACTTTCTTAACAATGGTTTCCAGCCTTTTCCCGACGACTGATGTCAGGCTAACTGGCCTGTAGTTCCCTGTTTTCTCTCTCCTCCTTTCTTGAATAGCGGTGTTACATTTGCTACCTTCCAATCCGCTGTGACCGTTCTAGGATCTAGGGCATTTTGGAAGATCAAAGCCAATGCATCCACTATCTCTGCAGCCACCTCTTTTAGAACCCGAGGATGTAGGCCGTCAGGGCCAGGGGATTTGTCGGCTTTTAGTCCCATTAGTTTCTCTGGTACTTTTTCTCTACTTATATTAATTATTATAAGTTCCCCACCCTCATTAGACCCTTGGTTCCCCACCATTTTTGGTATGCTTTTTGTGTCTTCTACTGTGAAGACAGATACAAAATATTTGTTTAACATTTCTGCCATTTCCTTATTCCCCATAATAATTTCTCCTGTCTCAGCCTCTAAGGGACCAACATTTACTTTTGCTACTCTCTTCCTTTTTTACATACTTGTAGAAGCTCTTACAATCTCTTTTCTTTCCTTGCTAGTTTTCTCTCATTCAATTTTTTTGCCTCTTTATCATTTTTTTGCACAGAGCGGGATTAAATGGAGTGGACTTGAACAGTGTGTTTTATTTGGAAAGAATGGCAATTCGGAGAAGAGGGGGAAGGAGTTGTTCCTTTTTGCCTACACTACTTGTAGTGGTTTGTGTTACAGGTAGATATTTAACTTCAGTACCCTTAACTTAATTTAGATCAAGTAAGTAGTCAAGAAACTACACTGTAAACTAAGTTACCTAAATACAAATTTAATTAAATTTCATTAAATAAAACAAGTCATATAGGGATGGCAGTGCAGGTGGAGTGCCGAAACTGCAGCATGTGGGAGTTTGTGGAGAGCATTGTGATCCTGGACAACCACGTTTGCAGTAAGTGCCTGCATCTTGAGGAACTTCCGCTCAAATTTTTGAGCTGGAGTCTGAGGTGCAGACATTGCGGGGCGTCAGGGATGGGGAGAGTTACCTGGACACTTTGATCCAGGAGGCAGTCACACTCCTTAGGTTAGGTAGTGGTACAGGTCTGGTTAGTGGTCAGGGACAGGAAGGTGTGACTGCAACTCAGGCAGGTAAGGGGACCCCAGGTGCAGTGCTGGAGGAGCCTTAGCCTTTGCCCTTGTCCAACAGGTATGAGGTTCTTGCTGCCTGTGTGGATGAGGCAAGCTGACCATGGCACCATGGTGCAGGAGGCCATTCAAGTGGGGGGAGTGAAAAGGAATGTAGTTGTGGTAGGGGACAGTATAGTCAAAGGGATAGATATTGCTCTCTGCAGCCGCGACCGAGAGTTCCGAAGGTTGTGTTGCCTGCCCGGTGCCAGGGTTAAAGACATCTCCTCACGGCTGGAGAAGAAATGGAGTGGGAGGGGGAGATTCCAATTGTCGTGGTCCACATAGAAACCAACGACATAGGTAGAACTAGGAATGAGGTTCTGCTGAGGGAGTTTGAGGAGCTAGGATCCAATTTAAAGAGCAGAACCTCAAAGGTAATAATCTCTGGATTGTTACTTGAGCCACATGCAAATTGGCACAGGGACAAACAGATTAGCGGTTTAAAAGCGTGCCTCAAAGAGTGGTGTGGAAGGAAGGGGTTTCAGTTCATGGGGCACTGGCACCAGGGGAAAGAGGGAGCTGTTCCGTTGGGATGGGCTCCACTTAAACCGGGTTGGGACCAGTGTCCTGACAAACCGAATAACTAGGGTAGTAGACAGGATTTTAAACTAATGAAGGGGGGCTGGGGGTGGGAGGATTCATGAAAGAGTAAATTTAAAAGCAGCGAGAGAAATGTCAAGGCTCTACAGCAGAGTAGAGTTTTGGGTAAAAATAAGCAGAGTGGGTCAGTAAGGGACAGAGAGAGCAATAAAGGTAATAAGGCATCAGTGACTAAGATGACATCAGGGAAAAATAGAAATAAGTCAAAGGTAAAGGTACTTTATCTGAATGCACAAAGCATTCGCAACAAAATAGATGAATTAATAGCGCAGATAGAAATGAACAGGTTTGATCTAATAGCCATAACGGAGACGTGGTTGCAAAGTGGCCAAGTTTGGGAACTAAATATTCCAGAATACTTAACTTTTAGAAGAGATAGGCAAAATGGAAAAGGAGGAGGGGTAGCCCTGATAATAAAGGATGGGTTAAAGACAGTGGAGAGAAAGGATCTTAGCTCCAAAAATCAAGCAGTAGAATCAGTTTGGGTGGAGCTAAGAAACAGCAAGGGGCAGAAAACTTTGGTGGGAGTTGTTTATAGGCCCCCAAACAGTAGCTGTAATGTAGGGCAGAGTATAAATCAGGAAATTAGAGGCGCATGTAACAAGGGTAATACAGTAATCATGGGAGACTTTAATCTATATATAGACTGGGCAAACCAAATTTGCTGTAATAGTGTGGAGGATGAATTCATGGAATGTATGCAAGATAGATTTCTAGATCAGTATGTTGAGGAACCGACTAGGGAACAGGCTATTTTAGATCTAGTATGTGCAGTGGGAAAGGGTTAGTTAATAACCTTGTAGTAAAGGGGCCTTTAGGGAAGAGTGACCATAATATGATAGAATTTTAGATTGTGATTGAAAGTGATTTAGTTAAATCCAAAACTAGGGTCTTAAATCTAAACAAAGCAAACTACGTAGGTATGAGGGGCGAGTTGGCTACGGAAGATTGGGAAACTACATTAAATGGTATGATGGTAGACAAGCAATGGCTAGCATTTAAAGAATGAATACATAATTTACAACAAATATACATTCATTTAAGGCACAAAAACCCCACAGGAAAAGTGGTCCAACCGTGGCTAACGAGAAGTTAAAGATAGTATTAGATCAAAGGAAGAGGCTTATAATGTTGCCAAAAAGAGTAGTAAGCATGAGGATTTTAGAATTCAGCAAAGGAGGACCAAGAAATTGATAAAGAAAGGGAAAATAGAATATGAGAGTAAACTAGCGATAGACATAAAAACAGACTGTAAAAGCTTCTATAGCTTTGTAAAAAGGAAAAGATTAGCGAAAGTAAATGTGGGTCCCTTACAGGCTGAGACAGGAGAAATTATAATGGGGAATAAGGAAATGGCTGAGAAATTAAACAAATACTTTGTGTCTGTCTTCACGGAAGAAGACGCAAATGACTTCCCGGAAATAATGGAGAACCAAGGCTCTAGCAAGAATGAGGAACTGAAAGAAATTAGTATTAGTTAAAAAATAGTACTGGAGAAATTAATGGGACTGAAAGTTGATAAATCCCCTGGACCTGATGGCCTACATCCTAGGGTTTTGAAAGAGGTGGCTACAGAGATAGTGGATGCATTGGTTGTCATTTTCTAAAATTCCATAGATTCTAGAACGCTTCCAGTGGATTGGAAGGTAGCAAATGTAACCCCACTATTTAGGAAAGGAGGGAGAGAGAAAACGGGGAACTACAGACCAGTTAGCCTGACATCAGTTGTCAGGAAAATGCTAGAATCTATCATTAAGGATGTGGTAACAGGGCACTTAGAAAATAATAATAGGATTGGGCAGAGTCAACATGAATTTATGAAAGGGAAATCGGCTAGAGTTTTTTGAGGTTGTAACTAGCAGAGTAGATAAGGGCGAACCAGTGGATGTGGCGTATTTGGATTTTCAGAAGACATTCGATAAGGTGCCACACAAGAGGTTATAAAACAAAATTAGGGCACATGGGATTGGGGGTAATATACTAGCATGGATTGAGGATTGGTTAATGGACAGAAAACAGAGAGTAGGAATAAACGGGTCATTTTCGGGTTGGCAGGCTGTAACTAGTGGGGTACCGTAAGGATCAATGCTTGGGCCTCAGCTATTCACAATCTACATCGATGATTTGGATGAGGCGACCAAATGTAATATTTCCAAGTTTGCTGATGTTACAAAGCAGGGTGGGAATGTAAGTTGTGAGTAGGATGCAAGGAGGCTTCAAGGGGATATAGAATGACTAAGTGAGTGGGCAAGAACATGGTAAATGGAATATAATGTGAGAAATGTGAAGTTATCCACTTTGGTAGGAAAAAACGAAAAGCAGAGTATTTTTTAAATGGTGAGAGATTGGGAAATGTTGGTGTTCAGTGGGACCTGGGTGTCCTTGTACACGTTTTGGTCTCCTTACCTAAGGAAGGATATACTTGCTATAGAGGGAGTGCAACAAAGGTTCACCAGACTGGTTCCTGGGATGGGGGGATTGTCCTATGAGGAGAAATTGAGTAGACTAGGCCTATATTCTCTAGAGTTTAGAAGAATGAGAGGTGATCTCATTGAAATATACAAAATTCTTACAGGGCTTGACAGGGTAGATGCAGGGAGGATGTTTCCCCTGGCTGGGGAGTCCAGAACCAGGGATCACAGTCTCAGAATAAGGGGTCGGCCATTTAGGATTGAGATTAGGAGAAATTTCTTCACTCAGAGGGTGGTGAATCTTTGGAATTCTCTATCCCAGAGGGCTGTGGAGGCTCAGTCGTTAAGTATATTCAAGACAGAGATCGATAGATTTTTGACTATTAAGGGACTCAAGGGATATGAGGATAGTGCAGGAAAGTGGAGATGAGGTTGAAGATCAGCCATGATCTTATTGAATGGCGGAGCAGGCTCGAAGGGCCAAATGGCCTATTCCAGCTCCAATTTTTATGTTCTTATGTTATGTTCTTTGCTGGTTTCTGAAACTCTCCCAATCCTCAGGCTCACTACTATTCTTTGCAACATTATAAGCCTCTTCTTTGAATCTAATGCTATCCTTAACTTCTTTAGTGAGCCACGGATGGCTCATTTTTCCCATGGAGTTTTTCTTTCTCAATGGAATGTATTTTTGTTGAGAATTATGAAATATTTATTTAAGTGCTAGCCACTGCTTATCTGCTGCCATACCTTTTAATCTATTTTTCCAATCTACCTTAGCCAACTCGCCCCTCATACCTATGTAATTGGCTTTATTTAAGTTCAAGACTCTTGTTTCGGATTTAGACAAGTCACTCTCAAACTTAATGTGAAATTCTTTCATATTATGGTCACTCTGCCCCAGAGGATCCTTGACTATGAGATTGCTAATTAACCCTGTCTCATTACACAATACAAGATCTAAAATAGCCTAGATGGTGGATGAAGTGTGTTGAGGTTGTGATGCTGGTAGCGGTGCAGTTATTAAGAAGTGCGATTGTGAGATGGGATCTTGCCTTAACCACTCATGTCAAGTCATTGGCTTGAAATTTGTGGTCGGGATAATGGCAAACTGGCAGCGTTCGCTGTCATTCCACCTTTGAATCTGACTGCAACTTTGGGATTTGGCGCATGCACAGGCGCATGCAGAAATCCTGAAGTTGCGGTCTGTCAATGAACACTCCGAAACAGGCTGCGCTGTGCCCCCAACCCAGCCCCAGATCCGGCAATCTGTGTAATCAACCAAATCATTGAAACTGACAAAAACTTCGGCTCTTCCGCAGTAAGTACGCTGTCAAATTCCCCACTAAAAGTTAGACCCAAAGGGATTAGTTGTAACTAGGCGTTATTAGTGCTAAACAAATGTTAAGGCCTGGAAAACTAATTTTAATTTTGTGCTGTGTGAAATTTGTCCATTTTAATAAAAATAAAAATTTTTAAGAAACTTTACAAAAATGTTCTATTTTTTAAAGTTTGTCCATCTTTATTTCACATTTGCCTTTCCCCCATGTGAGAGCCCCAATCTTTCTTTTGCTCTCTCTAACATTTTTTAAAAGTTGGAATTTTAAGAGCTTACTCACTTCCTTGTTCACTGTCTATGAGAATTCTACGTTTTGATTGGCTGCTTAGACAGCCTGTTGACGTCACAGCACTTCGAAAAAGGGGATCCCCACTTACCTTCGTTGATTTGAATTGAAGGTCGGAAAACCCGAAGTTCTCGACACAGGAATCACGAGATCCTTGTGCAAAGCGTACTTCGGGGCCAGCAGCGAATGCTATTGGGGCCATTATATTTCTTGCAGCACTGGAAGACATCCCTCCTCCTCGCTACCTCCTCCACCAGGACTTCCAGTGCCGTGTCTAGGTCTTTGAGACATTGTTCCACTCCCAGCCAGCGCACTCCACACCTTCAGTGGAATTGGGTGAGTGCGGGCTACATATACAGCCGCAGGAAAATTGCGTCTAATCAGCACTTGAGTGCTGAACCTGCAGATGTCGGTTTCAGTGCCTACAGGTACGTTTATATCATGATCATCATCAATTAGCCCGAAAATTGCGAGCTAAAACCAAACTGTTTTCACCCTTTGGCCAAAATAGCCCCCAGGATCTTTAATAAAAACAGAAAATGCTGGAAATACTCAGCAGGTCTGGCAGCATCTGTGGAGAGAGAAACAGAGTTAATGTTTCAGGTCGATGACCCTTCTTCAGAACTGGAAAATGTTAGAGATGTAACAGATTTTTAAGCAAGTGCAGGGGCAGGGAAAGGGGGAGGGGAGGAAAGAACAAAAGGGAAGGTCTGTGATAGGATGGAAGGCAGGAAAGATTAAATGACAAAAGGGATGATGGTTCAAGGCAAAAGGGGATGGTAATGGGACAAGTTAAGAAACAAAAGATGAGTCTAGATGAGGTGTAAATGGGAATGGCAGAATCAGCAACAGCTGCCATGTGAAAAAAAAAGATAGGGGCAGAGGTTATGGTCTGAAATTGTTGAACTCGCTATTGAGTCCAGAAGGCTGTAAAGTGCCTTATCGAAAGATGAGGTGCTGTTCCTCGAGCTTACATTGAGCTTCGTTGGAACATTGTAAGAGGCCGAGGACGGAGAGGTCAGAGTGGGAGTGGAGCGGAGAATTAAAGTGACAGGCGACCGGAAGCTCAGGGTCACACTTATGGACTGAACGGAGGTGTTCCGCAAAGCGGTCACCCAATCTGCGTTTGGTCTCCCCAATGTAGCGGAGACCACATCGTGAGCAACGAATACAGTATATTGGATTGCAAGAAGTACAAGTAAACCGCTGTTTCACCTGGAAGGACTGTTTGGGGCCCCGGACAGTGGGAAGGGAGGAGGTAAAAGGGCAGGTGTTGCATCTCCTGCGCTTGCACGGGAAGGTACTGTGGGAAGGGGAAGGGGTGTTGGGGGCGATTGAGGAGTGGACCAGGGGAGCAACATCTTTTGCTGTCTGGTTTACCAAGAGAGTTTCCAGCTTCCAGTTCGCTACTTATACACTTCTATTGCCTTTAGTCAGTTTTCTACTTATTATGGGAGCCAAACTTGTTTCTTTGATTTGGATGGAGCAAGACTTGGAGGAGGAGGAGCAGCAGCCTCAGTAACCACCACCACCACCACCACCAGCACCTGGGACTCTCAGAAGACAACAGGTGAAAGGGTGCTGCATGCAGGAGGCTATACCCAGTGCACAGTGTCTAAAAGCCGAGTCATCTTCTTGGACTCATCTGAGCAGCAGTGCAGGAGGAGGTAGCGCCTCTCTAAGCAGCTTGTTGAAGACCTTTGAAACTTCCTGCAACAGGCCCTGCTGCCTGCTGGATCGGGGGGGGGGGGGGAGAGGGGGGTGGGTGCGCATGTCATGCCAATAGGCCTCAAAGTCACTGCAGCCCTGAATTTTTATGCCATTGGATCCTTTCAGTCCGCAACGGGAGCATCAGCCACATTCCCCAGTCTGAGGTTCACAGCTGCAGTAAGCAGGTGACCAACTCCCTCATTGCCAAAGCCACGCTGTACATCACCTTCCCCAATAACCTCAGCAGTCAACAGGACAGAAATCGTGGCTTTGTAGCAGGGGCTGGCTTCCCTCCTGTGCAGGACGTGATTGACTGTACACACCTGGCCATCAGGGCACCAGAACACAAGTCAGCGACATTCATCATGAGGAAAGGATATTGCTCTGTCAATGTGCAGCTCGTGGCTGATCACAGGAACAATATCATGCAGGTCGTTTAAGGTACCCAGGGAGTTGCCATGATGCTTTTATACTCAGACACTCGATCATCCCACTATCTAACCCTGGGAGGAGCGTGACAGGATGCTCACGATGTGGTCTCTACATTGGGGAGACCAAACGCAGATTGGGTGACCGCTTTGCGGAACACCTCTGTTCAGTCCGGAAGGGTGATCCCGAGCTTCCGGTCGCTTGTCATTTTAATTCACCCCTCCACGCTCACTCAGACCTCACCGTCCTCGGCTTCTTGCATTGTTCCACGGAAGCGCAGCGTAAGCTCCAGGAACAGCACCTCATCTTCCGTTTAGGCACTTTACAGCCCTCTGGACTCAATATTGAGTTCAACAATTTCAGATCATAACCCCGGCCCCTACCACATATGTATACATTTTATCCACTCTTTTGGTCCGTGCCTTTTTCCTTTTTTTCTCTCTCTCCCCCCACGGCAGCTGTCTCTGATTCTGCCAGCATTTCACACCTTACCTTTTGTTTCTCAACCTGTCCCATTACCATCTCGTCTTGCCTTGAGCATCTCTCAATGTCTCTACTCACTAAAGACCATCCCTTTTGTTCTTTTATTCCTCCCCCCAGCCTCCCCCTTGCATTTTTATCTGTTTATTTCTTGCTCTCTCAGTTCCGACGAAGGGTTTCGACCTGAAACGTTAACTCTCTTTCTCTCTCCACGGATGTTGCCTGGCCTGCTGAGTTTTTCCAGCGTTTTCTGTTGTTATTTCGGATTTCCAGCATCCACAGTATTTTGCTATCGTGACAGGATGGTTGCTGGGGTACAAGGGATCCTCCCTGCAGGAATGGCTGTTAGCACCCCTGCACAACCCCACCATGCCCAAGTAGCACAGATGAAATTGAAGCCAGGGCACAACCAGGATTGTTATAGAGTGCACGATAGGACTGCTCAGTGCAGAGGAAGCAGCGGAGGAAGGAGGGCCACATCAGTGCCTTACAGCCAGAGATGTGAGGGATCAGCTCATAGCTCAGCAATTCAGCTGAGCTTCTTGCACCCCTGCCCTGAGAATTTAGCCCCTCTCCAGAACAGTCCTTGTTACATTCTTCCCCACTCACTAAATCCTGCATTAAAGAACATTCAATACCATTCAGACAACTTCTGTGACAGTCTGACAATGCAGACACAGAAGCTGCTGTTAAACCACACTGCAGACCAAAGTGCCAAATGTGATAACGGTGATCAATTTAATGCCAAACATAGTAAATGCCTTCCGTTAATTTCTCACCAAAGTGATCAATCCATAGTGATTTGTTTTTAAGGAAATTTCCTACCTCTGCTACTCCTGTATAGTGGTGACTCCCTGCGAGATGACACCACAGAAATTGGATACAAACTCCTTCTCGCTCAGCCATAGTGGTGAGACTCTTTGGCATGTCTTCCAATAACTCGTACAGCAGTGTGAGGCCACCAGTTTTCTTATGACTGGGCATTTGAAGCCCTCACCTCTGTCGTCCTCAGCAGAGGTGGGAGTGGGCTCGCCCTCCGGCGAGGTCTCGCATTGGCTGTCCCTGCCACTAGTTACTTCTGCTGCCCTCTGGTGCTGGGTGCTTCACCACGTGCAGACAACTCTAGCTCACTTTCTCGTCCATACAGTGTGCTAATGTCTGAGCTGGTGCCTGGGAAGGGTGGTGCACCTGACAGTGCATCCCCAGGAGGACTGTCCTCCTCTGAGGTCTGTTATTCTGCAGGAGCCTCTTGGTGCTGAGAAGGCCCTAGAAGAAAGAGAAAAGGGAGAAGAGGTAGGATAAGAGAAAGAAGCTGTACATGATCAAGTGACAGTCTTGAGAATTCAAGTTGAAGTTGCTAAACTTGCTGTATCTGTGCTGAATTGAATGAAGGGGTACCAATAACATGCAGACACGCTGCTTGGACGTGTCACCAGCCTCTCCTTCCCCAATGCTCATGACCCTGCCTGGGCCAGTGTTCTCCAGGGCTGCTGCTTCTGGCTATGTGAGGACAATGATGTTGGGGTCTCAGTTGTCGTGTTCCTGTCCCTGGCATAATGCACAGTCTTGTCCTGCAGAAATAAAGGGTGAGAGTTAGTGAGTGTGTGTTGAGAGGTGAGTGAAGATTTGTGGGGCTGGTTCATATAGTGGATGTGGTGAGAGGTGTAGAAGAAGCAAGATGGGGAAGTGGTGAATGTAAAGGGAAGTGAGGAAGGAGTAGTTGGTGGTTGTACAAGTAGTAGTATGTGAGAAGAGAATGGTGCTAGTGTGTGGTGTGAAGAGAGGAGAAGAAGAGGTGAGTGTGTTTGAAATAAGCAAGAGAGATGTTTTCATAGAATCATAGAAATTTATGGCACAGAAGGAGGCCATTCGGCCCATCATGTCTGATTGTATAGTGAAGGATGTGATGGAGTGGTGCTAATAGTTGTAAGAGAGGGTGAGAGGAGTATTGTGAGGTGCTGGTGAGAGAGGTGGAGAGTTGACGAGCTGTACTCACCTGTGCTGCTTTTGTGAGGTCATTTAACCTTTTTCTATATTGGACCCAGGTCCTGGGAGTGATGCTGTTGGCACTGACCCTATCAGCTACCTTTGTCCAGGGGGTGCTTCTCTTGTTCTTCACTTCTTCCACTAGGACCTCCAGGTAGGCATCAGAAAAGTGGGGGGCAACCCTTCGACTCATCTTTGCAGCCAACAAGTCTTCCACAGTTGTTGAGTGAAAAGTGCCATCAGGGATGCCATCTCGTTTTAACAGGTCCTTCCCCGCCTCAAGTAAAGTCGGGAAGCCTGCTGGAAATTGCACAAATCATATGAGAGGACATCCCGATTCTGCAGGAAAACTAGGAGGGCACCTTTTCCTTCAAATGTTAATGAGGCCTGGTAGCTAAAATGCCCTTTGCCTCATGCCAACAACAGCAGCTTGCTGCGCCACCCCCCTGCCCCCCCCAAGTTAAAATCAGGGCTTTCGTGTTTGGGAGATTATGGGCCTGAAAGTGTGTTTTTAGTGTATTCCCATTTTTATTTCAACAACAAAATAGTAAAATCTGAATTGTGCAAAGATCATTTTTATATTTGCGTTACAGAGCCTTGGAATTCCAATTTATTCCACTAAGAAGCAAGGATTTCACAATTTAAGGAAATTTTATTGCTGAGTATCCTACTAAAACTTTGGGGGCTGTTAAGAATTGGGATGTGACATGATTTCAGAAAAAAAGAGTAGAAAGAGAAAAAATTAATGAGAAAAATAGAGCGAGCAAAAGGAGAAAAAGAAAACAGTCCATGATGGAAATTTGTTTACACATATATCATCATATTAATGGAGCATTTCTTCCTGGCTCTGCTAAGATCATACCAGATTAAATAGTGCATGATATTCCTACTTACCAAGCCCTGGGAAGGACTTTAAATGAGGATCTAGCCATTAATTAAAAAAATATAGATGGGCCATCATGATTTTTCCATCCTGACAGAGTCTAGAAAAGTAATCCTTGATTTGTACAGTGTCAGTTGCGCATCTGGGGGGTAATTTTGACTTTGGGTGATCGTGTAAAATGGAGGATATCGATTCAGCCGCCCATTATACATCTTTCACGATTTTCATTTGTATTGGCTTCAGTCAAAATGAAAATCGGGAGAGATGTATAATTGGCAGCTGAATTGATATTGCTTGTTGTATACTATCGGCCAAAGTCAAAATTACACCCCCTGGTGTGATGGCGTCATAGATGCTGTCAGCCCTTACTACCACACTCATAATGGTGGGTGTGCCAACATGAGGTGAAGATCTCTAAGAATTTCTTTTTTCATTTATTGGAAATGTAACAGTTATCTCAGTAAGAGCAATGCTTCTGAATAAAGCACACATTCAAACCATCTCAATAGCAGCTTTAGTGCCCGTGAGGCCAATTCATAAAGAAATCCTTTTTTTTTCTCCCCCCCCATTTTCTCCCATTTCCCAACTAGCCCAGGGACACGAGCCAGCTGTAGTGTCTGAACTGCTGCCCCAGCTGAGATTAACTAACTCAACACAGACCAGGAATTGAACCTGGAATCTTCCTGATTTGTACCATTGCACATGGTGCATTTCCCCACTCAGGCATTGAGAGATAGGGAACCTTCCTTTAAACAGAGCTAAATTTTGTGATGTGTACCTATATAAGAGCTCTAGTGACAAATAAAAACAACGAAAAAGTAAGTAACTCCATTATAATTGTGTCATACACCTATCAGGATGGTAGAAGGCGAACTAGATGGTCCTTGGTCTTTTGTCATATAGCAATTCCTATGTTCCTAACTAGACTTCGCTTTTTTGAACTTTCCAAACTCTGTTAAGTTCTGCAGCTTAACTGTTAAAAGCCCAATCGGATCTGATGACCCCCAACAATAACCCCAGTCAGGTCACCAGTGGGAGAAATTCCTGTAGCGCATTGCACCCACTTGTATTCTGTAAATGGCATATGTACCAGAAATGTGTTTAAAAATGTGCTATTTGCTTTCAACTTGCAATATTTTATATGTTTTCAAATCATATTTTATATAGATCACAAAATCAGATGGTGTTGTTGGTTTTCCACATTGTACTGATGCTCCTGTACTGTTATATTCACCAAATCACAAATGTGGGGAAGGGAATCTTCCGACCTCTTACGAATAAAGGATATTTAATTAAATTGACTGCATAGTTAATGAAAATTTAATTAAGTCATTTATCTGTTTGAGATCAGTGCTGTTTTCTTTTAATAGTGTCTAGCTTTTCTCTAGCGGCAGACTTCAAAAAGTTCTCTGGAATGTCACTGCTAAATGAGTTATCCTTCGCCATATATCTAACATAAATAGCCCAAGGAGCTTCTGAAATGGAATCATAATGTCAAAAATTTCTTTGAAAGGTTTGCCACACTTTGCTAATATTGTATTTCTTTAATCGCTGCTCTTTATGTGTTCGCCTGACCTTGCTACACTGGGCAGAAAGCACGCTGCATTATCAAAGCCCTTCACCCCCGAGAGAGTGAATGGCCCTTTTGGAGACTTCCTGCCTCTGACAGCTGAAAGGAATTACTATAAACACTGTTTGCTGTCTTGCGGGCACTGTGCTGTCCGATTGTTGTGACTCTTCTTTATAGGGGTTGCAGTGGTCAGTAATTGCTTAACATTAGGAGAATGCCTCATTTAGAGATAATTGATTTATTTTGAGAGAGGCCACAAAAATGGCCTCATAATCAATAGATCATTTTGTCAAAACATGTCTAACTTCCTGATTTAAAAAAAATCAACAACAAAGCCTGTGTCCATATTAAATAGTATGGGAAAGAAAGAAGGGTTACCAAATTATTTGAAGGAATATGATATGTAATGTAAAGGAGAAAGTCTGTATCATCACTGTAAATAACATTTCATAGCATCAGCACCATCAGAATATGCGAGTGTCACGAAGTTGACTTACTACTTCAGAAAAACTGCCATTGTCTTATCTGTGACGTGTGTAATTAGCTTGGACAGTGCATTCATAATGACATGGATGCAGAGTGCCACTTTTTAAAATAAATATCCACAAAGTGACTAGAAATTCAGAAGATCCTTCAGGATGACACTCCATTCCAAGAGTAGGGAGAAAATTCTGAAACAGTTGCCTGATATTCTCCCTTCTCCGTGCCTGCATTTCCTGGTGGCTGTTCAGAGTGGCACAATATAATTGGTATAGAGATGCCCATAGTAAACAACTCCTATGGTGAAATAAAGGGAAAGAGACAAAAGTGACTGAGAACTTCCTGTTCACTACCAGAATTCTTTCAGCTGTAGATTCCTGTTAACTTTACATACACTCTGGTGTAGGTGATACATTTTAGATATTGCACAAACTGCATAAAAGTTTCATGTTTTTGAATTTTCACAACTTCCTGAAATATTTAAGCCTCTTGTATAGATTACATAGAATTTTACAGCGCAGAAACAGGTCATTTGGCCTAACAGCCTCCTCCCACCTTATTTCATCTCAAACTATCAAAATATCCTTCCGTTCCTTTCTCCTTCATGTACTTATCTAGCTTTCCCTTAAATGCAGCAATGCTATTCGCCTCAACTAATCCATGTGGCAGCTAGTTCCACATTCTAACCATTCTCTGGGTAAAGAAGTTTCTCCTGAATTCCTTATTGGATTTATTGGTGACTATCTTATAGTCATGACCTTTAGTTTTGGGCTCCCACACAAGTGGAAACATCTCCTCTATGTCTACCCTATCATAATTTTAAAGACCTCTATGAGGTCACCTTTCAGTCTTCCCTTTTTGAGAGAAAAGAGTCAAAGCCTGTTCCGTCTTTCCTGCTAGTTGTACCCTCTTAGTTCTGGTATCATTCTTGTAAATCTTGCTTGCACTTTCTCCAGTGCTTCTTTATCCTTTTTATAATATGGAGCCCACAACTGTGCACAATACTCAGAGTGTGGACCAACCAACATTCTATATAAGTTTAAAATAACTTCTCTCCTTTTGAATTATCTTCCTCTAGAAATGAACCCCTGGGGTTTGTTTGCACTTTTTACTCTTCTTTCCAGTTTTACAGTTGCAAGCACTTCAGACATTGCTTGAGAATATAAAAGAAATAAAGTGCCACCACAATGCAGCTTCCTTTTAAGAAGACGGTATGATCACATTCGTGAGTTTTGGGCCAGTTTGGGTTCTTGGATAACCCAGCAGTAGCCTGCTCTGCCATGAGTTAATAACAGTAACTCTACCTGAGGAAGGGGCGACAGCTCCGAAAGCTTGTAATTTTAAATAAATCTGTTGGACTATAACCTGGTGTTGTGCGACTTCTCATTTATGAGTTAATATAGCATCAATCGCTATTGGGTAGAAATTGGACCTCGTTACGCCCATTTTACCCAAGTGAAGCGGGCGCACCGTGTGTTAATTTCTGGATCAACGTCCCACGCCTGAAAGACATCCAACCCACTATTGGGTCAGGCCATTTTTCAGGTATCCCTGGTGGCTGCCTAAAACAGATATTGCACCTCTTACATATGTAAATGAGGCCCCTTCAGGGAACTTGGATTTCACAGAGTGATGCAGCCACTAGAGCCAGCAACAAAAGGTAAGTTTTTAAAAATATGTTTTTAAAATTTTTGGTGTGGAGCCAGGATGAGCAGAAGTACAATATACTGATCGCACCCCCCCACCCAACCCCTGCCATTGGGCCACTGTCGAAATGGCCGATTTGCCTGTGGAGGCATGACAGGCGCTGGCAGCTCACCCAATGAATATTAGTGAGTCCCGAGGCCCAATTTAAGGCCAGCTTCAGACTTCCCAGTTGGGGTGCTTGCTCCAGACGCAGTGCCCATTTCAGGCCCGAATGTGGGCCTAAAGGAATTTCAACCCCTGTGTATTCAAATTACACTCGCAAATAGTAGTTTAGGAATGGTTAGCATGGTCGTCTGAAAATGTTATATCTGTTATTTAAGCAGAGATGTTAGCTAATTTAATTTATATTGGTTCATGTTTCAGGTAAATTACTGAAGAGAGGAATTTCAAATGAGTATGTTAAGACTTTGTACGCTAATATCCCACCTTATTTCAAGGCATGCACAGCTTTCACAATGCATGTTGTTTGAATAAAATAATAATCTGAGGCACAAACAGTTAGTGATTGGATGATGTCATTGCATCATCAATCCCATCACTATACATTAATTTATGCATAAATATTGTAATGTCTCACAGTGTAACATTGTAAATACTGTAAACAATGTAAATACCTAAAGAAAAATGATGTTGCAAAATAGCAATTCCCTTAAAATGAACTAAATGGGGAACAAAATGCAGAAGAATGTTACATATATTTTAATCCAAGCTTTTCTTTTCTTTGTGTTTCAATATCACTAGACTTCCTTGTTTGAATTGGTGACAGGCCTCATCATTTAGGGTATATTATGAAACCCAGGAAAATCCAATACTTTTGGAGCAGAGTAAATATCTATTGAACATGACCATGTCTGTAATGGAAACAAGCAAGGATTCCACTGTGATTCATAATTCTCTGTCACATAAATATCAATATTCTTATTTTAAAGTTATTTTTTTTAACCAAACACTGATATTCTCACCTACACCAACCAAGGTGACTTTAGTTTGCAATCACTTGCTCTTCACAATCACTGAACCAGATAATACCATGGCAAGATTTAGGATTGTGGAGCATTATGGATATCAGTAGACACGGAGAAGGAACTTTGTCAGTTTTCATCAGCCATTTTGAGGTGTATAAATGATCTTGGAATGAACTGTAAAAAGCCCAGGCTGTTTTCAGTAGTGGTGGCATTTAAATGACCCAGCTATGGATGAGTGCACTACTGGGAATATGCAGAAGCCAGCATCAAGGTCAACTTGGTAAACTGCTCACTGTGTTGACGTAGAGAGTTTCAAAGTCTACCCTAACTTCCTGTTTGATGAAATGAGGTTGATAAGATCTCAAACAAAAGCTAAATTGGAGGTCCAGTTTGCTTATCCCAAGTAGAGACATTGGAAGAGCAGCTAGTTGGTGAGAAGTCCTGAATGTAGTTGTAACTAAATGCAACACCAGTGATGTTAAAATAATTTGCTTGTCATCACTTCACCATTTGGTGTCTCAGTATAACTCATGCTGTTGGCTTCATGGAACATTCAAGTTATTTGCTTTGTTAGAAAGTGCTGATCAATAGCACACAAAAGAAGCTGAACTCTGATGAAGATGGGACAGCAGTGGGATCATCTGGGTCATTTCAGCAAGCAGAGCCCACATTTCTAATGTGATTGCAGGAAATCTGCACAGTACCAACATTGCCTGTGACACATCAAGGACAGCAGAGCAGAGTAATTACTTGAAGAGACAACATACGTTTTGTTCAATCACTTCTGAAGAACATTTAAGCTCAGTAAAGAAATTTGGTACAAAGTCACAGCAAGCACTGGTGTTAAAGTCATCTTGAACTTTATATGGAATCTTACTGCAGAGAAACAAAGCAACTTTGGTGTAATTGATTTAATCTAGTCTCAGTAGGATAATTTTTTTTACACTACTGTTTCTGTCACATTATTAACCTTCTGGTAGCTGTCAGATAGCAGATTAAATGGACATTTTTTAAAGCTCATAGTTTCCAGATGTCAAATGAAATTTGTCACGAGAGCTAAACTCTCCAATCTTCTGGTAAATTTGAATCTTGATGTGCAAATTAACAACATATTTCACACCAAAATCGGAAAATGTTCTGTGCACAGTAAAGGCAGCATGGATTAACTCTTTTGAGCATTATTTTAGAATTTTACAGTGAATGGTGTTCAGCATCCATTTCATGAGCACTGTAATAAATATTAGGCTGTGTTTTATTTTGATGAAATTGAATATTTCTTTAAATATATTAAGTTGGCAAACACAGATTGGTGAAACAGACTTGTGATCTGAAATAACCAAGAGTATTCAGTACAACTAAATTTTCTTTTTAATTCGATTATAATATAATTATCATATACATATGGGAATTTTCAAAATTTATCTTCCAGTCAGCCGTGACACATGAAACTTTTTTACATAAATGAGGTTCTTTGGTTAAGACTTGAGTAATGAAATCAGGACCAAGCTATAGACTCCTTTTTTAATGCAGTTATTATGTGTCATGGCTGGTGAGGATACATGCAGTTGGTCTTTAACTGAGGAAAGTGAATTTTAATCAGTAGTTTTTTTAGTTCTACTAGCCTGAAAAATTGGGTTGGCTTTGCTTTATGATGCCGCTTTATGATGTGGTATAACTGGAATTTCTCACACAAACATGGGGGTAATTTAAATTTTGGGTAATTTGTGTAAAATGGACAATATTGGATCAGCCGCCTATTATACACCCCTGTTGTTTTCCTTTCCATTAAAGTTAAAGATTAAAATTAGCCCATGTATTTTACAATATAGGTGTTTAATATTACTATTAGTTACAAGGTTTGGAACAAGTTGCTTTGTGATAGCAGTTTGGAGCATATTTATATCTAGAGTCTTAATACCACCCAATAGCCTGTCTGACTCAATGTCAGACCCTTAACATTAAGGCCGGAATTTTCCGGGGTGGTAGCGGATGCGATCGGTGGCGGGTCGGGTGGGAAATTTGTTATTTTTGACAGTGGGTCGGGATTCGGGAACCCACTGTCATCCCGCTCCCATGCGCCTTTCCCCCAGGCACGTCTGTCATCATGGAGCCAGCTCAACCGGCAGCGGCAGGGGACCCGATTGATCTGATTATCAGGTAGATTACAGGTACTTAAGAGCCTTTTTTCACTTAGTTTTTAAATTTCCCTGCATGGCCACAGGATTCACGCAGCTCGGGTACCATGTCTGTCAACCTGAGGCGGGAGATCATTGGCCATTGCTCCAGCTGATTAATTGACAGCATGAAATAAAGAAAGACTTGCATTAATGTACAGTAAAACCTCCCACCTGACAGATGATCACTTTCCTCAGGCAGAAGCTGTTGCCAAGTCCATTTCCAGCACAGATTCTGCAGGCTGCAAGTGTTTCCAGCAAAATCTCCATCCAGTCTCACCTCATTGGAAGAACTCTCTCACCATTGACAGAATGCTTCTGTCATCTGTACTTCACCTGCCATCTATTCCATCAACATGGGTGCCGTTTATACTGTGTCACCTTGGTCCTCAGAATCCCACCACGATCAGCCCCAAAACCAGCAGCACCAGGCACACCAGCAGGAACAACAACAACACCAACCTTCTCCGCAATCACCTGATGCTGCACAGGACAGAGGGCATCAACACCCGACCACATTGCTGCCCGGGAGGCCAGGATGGCCTCATCATGGCCAGATTTAGTTAACTTTACGCTGTACACCCATCTGGCTGCCACATGATGCGCCAGGTTGGCATCACCCCACACCAACACCATAAAGCATCCCTACAATAACCAAGCCATTCCTTTCACACTCATCACCATTGCAGGGGGTACTGTTATGTCTCATCGTTCACTGCAACTCACTAAGCCACTTCCAAAGGTGCACACAAATCTGTCCAAGACCGGAAAGTGTTGAAAATAAAGATTTTTATGTTTGACAGCACATTAACAGACACTTTACATAAACATTGGATAAAACACCCAAGTGCCTACCCTTGTGTGTTGTTAGTTGGTATGATTGCACTAGAATGAGGGTGAGTGTGAGGGGTGGCTAGTGACATGGGAATGTGATAATGTAGATAGAGAGGGATGGGTGGAGGTGCAAGGTAAGTTGGTGTGAGTAAGGATGTGCAGGAGCAGGGTAGGGAAGGTAGAGTGATGGGGATGTGATGAGAGGCACAGTAGGATGCAGTTGAGTGTGGCTTTGTACTCACGTTTCCTGATCTAATGAGATCATTGAAAGGTTTGCGGCACTGCACTCAGGTCCTCCTGACCACATCCCTGCTTGTGACCTCCTCTGCAATCTGCAACCAGGCTGTCTTGGTCTCCTGGGGAGGTCTCTTCTGCTCATCGGAAGGGAAGAGGAAGCATATGGAGGGAATCATCAGAGAACCTGGGTGCAGCCCTCTGCCTCTGTGCAGTCATTGTCAGTGTTTGCAGCACTCCAATGCTGTAGTGCACTGACAGCACTATGTTAGATGAAACTTCAAATGTAATGTGGTCACGGTCCCTTTAAAGATCCTGGCTGAAAATGCGGCATGAATGACACCACCAGATCCGATTCATCTCTTTGGGCCGGGTAACGTGCTGGGCGGGCTTAATAGGCCCCATTAAGCTAAGTTCATTTTTAACAGCGGGATGGAGCCAGCAGCGGGCTCGCGACCCAACATGGCCGCTGCCCGCACCGGACCTGCCAAAATAAAGAAAATTCCCGCCTAAGATTGTGATTGCTGGTTGTTCTTTTATTACATTACAGTTGAGCCCAGTCCTATCCTCACACATGCATACTTTCCAGTGACTAGCAATCATTCTTTTTTGTGCAATTTAATAATGCTTTAAATATTATTGCGTTTATAAATGCTTTTTGATGAGAAACAGACATGTGTTCTGAAAGTGGGAACCCGAGCTGATTTTCCTCTCATTAATCCAGCTGTGCTGAGTTCAGTCGTAGCACCCCAGCTGAGATCAGTTACCTCAGCACAGACCAAGGATGAAGCCTAGGCCTTCCTGGTCTGTATGGCTCAGTATAGTACCACACAACATGGGACATCTACTCACTGAGCTACTAGGGCAGCCACATTTCTTTTAAATTGGGGAAGCTGAACATTATGGCTTACTGGCATTGTAGGTGTTCTAAGCACTATTTAGGCTGTGGATTTACTTTAAATTAGTGTCTGCAGGTATATTACGGTACAGTGATTGGTACTCTTGACTTTTGATTAATAGCATATCTGATACATGAAATTCGTTGGTTTTAATACTGCACAAATTGTTCTTGATTCTGAAAAATGTAATACTGACTGCAAAGCAAGCTGTGATATCTCAGTTCAGATAAGGGAATGCTCATGTAATGCCACCATAGGTAAACTATGGCAGCAGCTAATAGAAAAACATTGGAACTGGGCACCATCTTGGCAGCCAAGATCCTTCTGTTATTGCTACTCTCCTTCACAATGTAATAATGTATGGCAGAGCCGTAAAATCGACTCCTGACTAAAGTGTGCAAGAATTATTGGATTTTCACAGTAACCTCTGTAATTCATTGCTGCTGGTGCAATATGCTTTGTATAACATTAAGTAATAACAATTTACGAGCAATTTAACCACCTTCAAAAGCTGTTATTGATTTACCTTAACCACATGCTCTGCAGATCTGATTCATGAAATTTGTAAACAACGATTGTACTACAGCCATCTTGGAATAAGCAATCATCTAATTCTATTTTTTTAATTTTTGCAAATTCAATCTTATAGTAAATATTATACCAGCTTTAGCATTCTCAACAGTTTGATTACTGACAATATAAGTTAAAGCGTATGCTAAAGACAAATTACTTATTGTAATTTTTATTTAATGGAATATATGCAGTGCTCTAAATTATATATTCTTGGCATTTTCACATAATGAAGTGTATTCTTAAATTGGTAAATTAATTATTGTACATAAGAAATTTTAAAATTAATGTTAAATATGCACTAAAAAGCTTTATGTGGCTGTGCAGTATTCTAATAATGCAATACACTTCAAGCTTGCGTTAGCATAGTGTTTGGTTTCCCTCTACTCTCTCTTTCTTGTATAAATCTATTTTCAATTTCAGCTCACATTAGTCCTATTATACTGCTTCTGGCTCTGTGATTGGGAGGACAAGGCATCACAGGATCAAGATTACCTGTTTTTATAAACTGAGCACCAGAAGAGAAAGACATATTTCATAGTGGAAAAAACTGAAATACTTGACTACATACAATCCAATAGCAACACATAAATGTCCTGCGTCATTAAAGAAGTTTCCAACTGTAAGGTGTTTTCACACCCATTGGATTATAATGTGACATCCACAGTGTTACATTTTAATATTGATATTTTTGTAAAATAACTGAATTTTGCTCTTTATATCTTTATATAATTAAAATGTCACACAGTTGTCGTATATTTCATATAAAAAATACTGTCTCAGAAAATAATGAATGAGATCAAGAAGTTTCTCATACTAAATGGTCATAGTGACTGACAGTGTGAGAACATCTGTTGAAGGGATTTATTGACTAGGCCTCAGGTCTTCACAGTGTTTATTATGGTTCTGACCTAATGAACTTAATTTGTTGACATGTTTCTCCAAGTGTCTTATTTGATCCCTCTCACATTTCTTCCTACTGTGTTGTTTCTATGGTAACAGCAGCTCCTGGATCATCAGCGTGTCCACCAACTTCGAGTGTACCAAGCTCAGATGGCTATGGTTGGCATGACAGGATTAGACAAACACAGGCCTGTTTCCAGGACACAATCGTCCCCTGCTGCTTCCACATTACCACACCCTTCTACGGACCATCCCATCAGGCACGTCTATACTACTGGTAGGAGTCCCAAAGGAATTCTTTAATAGGTGCTCTAAATTCAGTATTCTTAGGAGCTCAACAAATTCCAATGCTGTAAATGGCACAAATTGCACTTTTGTTACACTTCTGTTATTATTTGCTTTATTTGCTGTTCGATGTCACATAAATCTTCAATTATTCGAAATCAGTTATCAGCTGACCAGTCAGCACTAATTTGGTCTGCACTCATTTTTTTAATCTCACTTGTGTGCTCACAACCTATTTCAAATTAAACGCAGCCCGGAACTCATCCTGTCAAACTACTACTGCTGCTGGATATTGTGTTTGAATGTGCAGGTTCTGTTCTAAACTAGAAGACTGCAGCTCAACATGGCACCTGGCTCTTGCCTTATTCTTTAATCAGTTCCCTAGTCCAGCATGTCATTCACATACTGTATCTATATCACAAATTAATCTCTTTATACCTGTGTTTTTGCTCTTTTTCTCTCCCATCATGTTTACCTGACAAGAAATGTTAGCACATGGAGAGAAAATCAATGTGTAAGCTCAGCCCAAAAGGGACACTGCTTTCTTTTGAAAAGCAAAGAAAGAAAAACATGAAAAAATAAGCATACGAAAAGTTCAGATAGCTGTAGATTGACAAAATGGTCATAGTAAACTCTCTGGCCCACATTAACTGCAACCAATAGACCCTGAGATAATCATAACCCAAACTAAACTGACAAATCTTTCAGCACAGATGGGGAGAGAAAAAGACAAGTGATTTTGGTTCATGTTGCTTTGGAAGATTAAAAAGAATAGGTTTACATTCAGTAAAAATATAAATAAATTAAAGGATCATTTTAAAGTAACTCAAACAATATCAACTACTGCTGTTGTGATTTAATGAGAAAATCCATCAATTCTGCAGAGTCCTTTTGCTGTTAGGAATCTGTGTTTTTTTTTAAAGGGTATGTTACTTTTGAGAACTGGCCTTTCCATCTTTGTAGATCCACGTCTGTTGCATTTAATACCGCAGAAGTTATTCTCTTCAAACTTCAAGCAATTAATGTTCTGAAGTATAGTTAGAGGAATGTACAGAATCAGTAGGAAATACAGAACTCTGCATTCAGAAAATAAACAGCAAGTTGTAATTTTGTTCTACATTTGATTTTGGAGCTCTCTCCTCAAAAGGTTATTAAAGGAATAGCATTCCTTTGATTTGCTGATTTTCTAAACGGACTGAAAAAAACTTTTTAGGGTTTTTAATCTTACATGACTCATTGGGTGCGATTTAACATTTTGCTGCAGCACTGTACTGTTTTGTCACTACTAAAGATTGTGTTGAGCTGTTATGGAAATTCACAGTCTAATATTAAGTTACATTGAATTTGTGTGCTGTAGAACATTCTGTTGGACCAATGTAGTGCTCACATAAATTCGATGTAAGTGATAAATTAGACAAAGTTATGGCTGAATGTGCTATTCACTGTAAAGAAGCGGAAAGCTCCCGTCGCGGGGCTTCCCCTCTGTTCTTACAGACTTTTGCTTTTTATGGTCTTTAAATAGCAAAAAAATGCTTTTACGTTTGAGAGAGAACTACATCCTCCAGCTTTATTTTGTTTTCCTGAATTTATGATGAAGGTGTAAAAGTCTAAAATAAGAATAAAACATTTTGGAAATTGTGCCAGCTTTAATAACTTGTTCCAGGATGTGTTGCCTGCCCCCCCCAACCCCGTTGCTGCTTGTGTGTCGTTAATGATTTCACTTCAGTTGTAGTTAATACTGGAATATGTTCTTTTTAGTGTGGTAGGTTACTTTGGAAAACATGGGGTAAAGTTTCCATGGCTGCTTCCCTGATCTCTTACCGTAATTTGGGTAGAAAATCGGCAGAAAGCCTGGAGAAATGGCGCACGTGGCTGAAAAACGGCCAATTACGCTGCTCCTCTGGAGTCTCTGTGAATCTTCTACCCAAGTTACACTGCGAGGTCTGGGTGCTCCTGTGGAAATTCTACCCCCATGTATATATACCTAAACTATCAACAGAAAACATTGGAAATACACAGCAAGTCCAATCAGCATCTGGAATGAGACAATACAGCTTAACTTTTTCAGATAGAGAACTTTTGACTTCTAACCTTTCCTTTTACAGATGCTTAATAGACCTGCTGTGTATTTCCAACAGTTTCATATTTCTACTATTTACATATTTTTCTTTTCATTTCTAATGTATATTTATATACCTGAATTCATGCACCAATGCTAACTTTCTGGTATGGAGGGGTGGTGGGGTGAAGAAGCGGGAAGACATGCTTCACACTGACACAGTATTAAATTGTGTCCAAGGAATTTGACGCACAGTGTATTTCATCAGATGAGGCAATGAGTAAACCAAAACCAACGATTGCATTTATTCACAGCCCTTTTAGACACATGTCGAACTTTAAAATAAAAGGTTGTATTATTTTAAAATGTGATGTTTTTTAATGTTGCTTTTTTAATAACAGCTAATGGCTGCTAGCTTTAGAGTTCTAATTATAAGTGATGTATATTTTAGCCACGTTGCTGCAGAAGTCGTAAGAATTCCATTAAAATGTAATGATGTCTTGAAAAGTTAATAAAAATTTAAATCATTAAAAATGTATTTTTATTTGTTTCTGTGTTATTCCCGCAATCTTTAAAGCAGTGTTCAAATTGCACTGTAATCGCTTGCAAGGTAAATTGAGTTTTGAAAATTTCGTAAAATTATTTTTAAATTATACTAGTGTGTGTGTGTCAGGTGTTGCAGTGTTTTTTTCTTAGAAATATATAATAATTTTATGGAGTTACTAAAATGATGTTGTGCCTTGAACTCTTCTGCTGATCCCCCAGCTGGACTGGTTTATGCCCATCCTCAAGTAGGGATTGTGCACATTCATTCAACTATGTGAAAAGTGTAAGCCAAAGCACATTGGACTTACAACTGATCAGTAGTTTAATGAGTACCTATTCACACTAGGGACAACAGGACAACCTTCTAAGAAAAAAATTCACTCCTCAATGAAATGAAATGCCTGCACCTGAATTATGTAATGACCCTAGTGAATATGTACCTGGGTAGCAAATATTTTATCTGATGGAGGTTGTACATTGGATAGATTGAAAACACAACTCTAGGCTCTTTTCTGACTCCCATTATACCCAGTATTTATATGGAAAAACCTCCAAGAAAAGGGCACTTCAAATCATCTTTCCCCCTCTCTCTTTCGCTTATATATATGGAGTGGCCTCAAAACATGAGCAATTTCTTGATGGCATTTATCCCTCTATTAAATTGGCCACAGAATGAGGTAGCTCTGCTAAGTCATGATTAGCTCTCTCACATTGGGAATGCATAAAGGCATTGACAGTCATTCACATTCACCTATCCTGTCCAATCACTCAGTAGACAGCGGGGTCATCAGATCACTGGTAGACAGAGCCCTTTCTATTTGTGGGAGACAAGGCTGTCATGGTGAAGAAGAAGCTGCAGCATATCAGGGAGGCCCTACAGGATAACGTGTATCACCTTAGGGCCATGTTCACAAAGCTTTTCCCGATCTGTTAAATTGCAGTTTTCTCTTACTTTCCTGCCAGTTGGTGAACTTTTCTATAAACACGTTACAAATGACTAATTGCCGACAAATTACAGAAAACTGTGTTTTAGCATATCAGTAAGATCTTTGTTAGCAGGAACTCAGTTTAACTAACAAAGTCATCCACCTCAACCATCATGAAACACTCCATTCCAAACACAACAGGAACCTTATTTAAGATACATAATCCTTATATGTGTACAAATCCTGTTAAAACTACATAAACAGTAAAAAAATATGTCAGCTTCATTTAAGATCTGATAAAAGCTCAGTCACCCTAGAGAAAGCCCCATGAGACGGGAACATTAGAGGTGCTGGTATGGTTACAAGCACCCTGGGAGAACTGGAAGACGAATAAAAACAATGTTAAGTGAATATAAAGACATGGATATTTGCGGGGAGGGAGCGGGGGAGCATGTTTGTGGAGGGGAAACCCAGAAATGCAGGGAATGGGGCGGTCCGGCTGAATTTAACGGTAGGACGTCATTAGAATTATTTCACTCTGTTTCCCGTCCGACAGCCAGCCGGATTGAAGGCTGGCCGGCTGCCAGGCGGGAAAGCCTGCGGTAGAAGGCCACAACCGGGGACCGCTGGAGACGGTCCCTAGCACTTGCAGAAGATCGGGTGTTGGTGGGATGGGCTCGGAGCACTGCAGTAAGGATGGAGGAAGAGATTGTGGGGGGGGTTGGAGGATCGAGGGGGGCTTGGCTGATCGTGGAGAGGTAGAGATCGCGGCAGCAGGTTTTCTTGTCGGGCCGTGGGGAAGGACTCCTGACTCTTCCGAGCCCACAAGTAGTGCTGGAAAAGCACTTACCTGCTGCAGCCGGCAGCTCCTGACTTCCTTCAGCTGCCGGATTTCCCGAGCCCTGGTAAACCTGGACCGCAGCTGATAAATTCAAATGGTTCCCAAAATCTGAGGAATGGAGTCTCATTTAAATATTATAATCTCTGACCCGCCTCTCCAGAGCGGGTTACTTGGATGCGCCAAACCCGCCACGGTTAAACTGGAAATAGCCTCGCTCATGGCGGGTTGGGATCCGGTTTCACATTTTTGCTAATTTAACCCTGCTCCAGACCCTCTCCTACCCCTCGTGGGGGTGTTGGGGGGGGGGGGGGTGTTTAAAATATCCCCCATAGAAACAGAAATTAAATGGATGTCTTCTTTAGCTGAGCAGACCCAAGAAATTGGGCCAACTCTAGTTTGAGTTTAAGACAAACTAATCAGCGTGATACAGATCTATAAAGAAAAATTAGTACAGGAACTCAATGGGGTAAAATGCAAAAGAATTTAGTTCTAAATGCAGACTACGGTAAGATGATGAATGAGATTTGGAGCTCAGTTAATGAGGAGTACAAAATGGTACTGTTGATAGCCAGTTATCTTGTTGTTGCTGGAAACTTTGATTCCCAGTATGGCTGAATTCTCAATATAATTTTTAATCCAATTATTTTTCAGTTTGCTTGTCCGTTTTAATAAATAATGAGGTCTGTGTGTGCAATGGGAGATTTTGTTCTTTTTGTCCATTCTGCGTATGTGCACTACCATTTTGGATTTATCAAGGCAAA
The DNA here is from genome assembly GCA_030390025.1 of Squalus acanthias. Taxonomy (NCBI): domain Eukaryota; kingdom Metazoa; phylum Chordata; class Chondrichthyes; order Squaliformes; family Squalidae; genus Squalus; species Squalus acanthias. The sequence continues at coordinate 88,006,910 of CM059428.1, read as the reverse complement.
TATTTGCATGTTTTGTTTGCATCTGGCTTCAATGGCTGAAAGAGAATACTTGAAAAGTATGTGTTTTTGTAAATATGTTTTGATTTTGTATCAATATTTCTATGCAATCCATCTGGTTTATCTGTTGTATATGGCAGACCGATGGGTATGCCTCCAAGGTATCCCATGTGGCTCTACTGAGTCGATATATCCATTTTCTGTTGGTAGAGGAGCCTATCTAGCTGAGGCTTCAGTTTCCATGGTAATCAAGCAGGCCTATGTGGCTGACATATGTATTTCCTTGACATTCTGGAAAATAAAATATATCTGAAGCTCCCTCTACCAACCTCACCCGTTTGTTGATTTTATTTTATGCGTGTTTTCTTCTGGATGTACACGCAGCCCTACAGTATTTGAGGTGATTCAATTCTGAATTCAGAATTGATTTGAATGCTCATTCTTAGACACACCCTACAAAAAATTGGTAATTGATAACTACCTAGTATGTTACCGTCATATTATAATTACCACAAAAATTGAACTAGTTACAATGTTCTGAAGATGGTATTGCTGGAAGATACTGAAATTTCCACAAGATCCATTAGTTCAGATTTCTTCATCTGGAGGATTTTGCTGTAGCAACAGCTGCAGGATTGTAAGTTTCTGTTTTAGTTTTCCTTCTTGGAAGTTGTGATATCTTTATTCATATTTATTCCACTGACAAGTTTATCTATTGCATTCTACTAATATTGTAACTCAAATTCCACTGACCTGGAAGAATTTTGTTTATCTTTCAAAGCACCAGAAACAATGCTGATTGAAACATAAATTTAAATAATGCGTAAATAAATTAACTTTAAAAAATATAGAAATGTATAAATTTAATAAAATTCTAACTACCACTGCAGCAAAGTGGTAAATCTTCACCTCAGTACTCTCTAAATAAATTGTTCTTCTCTTATGTTGGGTCTTTTTTTATTATTATGCAACATGCATACTGTTTGATTCAAAAAGTCTACTATTCTTGTCTTTGTTCCTTTGCTATTTTATTACTACAGGAGTAGTCTATGATACCATCATGCTTAAACACCAGTGCATCTGTGGTAACCATAGCAACCACCCCGAGCATGCTGGGAGGATACAGAGCATCTGGTCAAGGTTGCAGGAAAAAGGATTGCTCAGCACTTGTGAGGTGAGGTTAGAGTACAAGGAATCGCTCATTTTCATGTCCTGGAACTATGACCTAGAACTATGGACTAGGAGGCAGAAATTTGTAAAACTACTTCCAGACATTGAATAAACATTTCAAGAGTTAAGAGATGAAAATTTTTGACTAAGTGTGCAATTATTTAATATTAATTATTTGCACCAACATGCAATATCCATTTTGCATGGGTCTCGAAGGAAAACTCTACAGGTATATCAACTTTATCTTTTAATTAATAGTATATTGTTAAGAAATTTTTTTTTAATGAATAAAGAAAGCTAGTATTGCATTTACATCTTAAATCCCCATAAGTTGAAAATCTAATTACTGTTACACATGGATGAATATAATTAATAAAAAGTGCATACATCATAAGCACATAAGAAATAGGAGCAGGAGTAGGCCATTTGGCCCTTCGAGCCTGCTCCGCCATTCAATAAGATCATGGCTGATCTTCTACCTCATCTCCACTTTCCTGAACTATCCCTATATCCCTTGATTCCCTGAATATCCAAAAACCTATCGATCTCTGTCTTGAATATACTCAACGACTGAGCCTCCACAGCCCTCTGGGGTAGAGAATTCCAAAGATTCACCACCCTCTGAGTGAAGAAATTTCTCCTCATCTCAGTCCCAAATGGCCGACCCCTTATTCTGAGACTGTGACCCTTGGTTCTAGACTCTCCAGCCAGGGGAAACATCCTCCCTGCATCTACCCTGTCAAGCCCTGTAAGAATTTTGTATGTTTCAATGAGATCACCTTTCATTCTTCTAAACTCTAGAGAATATAGGCCTAGTCTACTCAATCTCTCCTCGTATGACAATCCCCCCATCCCAGGAACCAGTCTAGTGAACCTTTGTTGCACTCCCTGTATGGCAAGTATATCCTTCCTTAGGTAAGGAAACCAAAACTGTACACAATACTCCAGGTGTGGGCTCACCAGGGCCCTGTATAATTGCAGTAAGACATCTTTACTCTTATACTTCAATCCTGTTGTAATAAAGACCAACATACCATTTGCTTTCCTAATTGCTTGCTGTACCTGCATGTTAACTTTCAGCGATTCGCGTACAAGGACACCAAGGTCCCTCTGAACACCAACATTTCCCAATCTCCCACCATTTAAAAAATACTCTGCTTTTCTATTTTTCCTACCAAAGTGGATAACTTCACATTTTTCGACATTATATTCCATTTTCCATGTTCTTGCCCACTCACTTAGCCTGTCTATGCCCCCTTGAAGCCTCCTTGCATCCTCCTCACAACTTACATTCCCACCCAACTTTGTATCATCAGCAAACTTGGATATATTGCATTTGATCCCCTCAGAGACCAAAGCAGGGTCTCAGTTGTGCATTCTGATGTGTTTCATAGAATCATATAGGAGGGTGAGAAAGTTGTATTTCAAACCAGTGTCCTGATGTTAAACAAAAGCAATTACAATGGCATGAGGGCAAAACTGACTAAAGTGGACTGGAAAAATAAATTAAAGGGTAAGACAGTTGAAATGCAGTGGCGGATATTTAAAGAGATATTTCATAACTCTCAACAAAAATATATTCCAGTGAGAGAGAAAGATTTTAAGAGAAGGGAGCACCATCCGTGGCTAACTAAGGAAGTAAAGGATGGTATCAAATTGAAAACGAAGGCAGACAATGTTGCCAAGATTGGTGGGAGGCCAGATGATTGGGAAACTTTTAAAAACCAGCAAAGGATGACTAAAAAAATAATAAAGAGAGAGAAGATGAATTATGAGAGTAAATTGGCAAGAAATATTAAAACAGATAGTAAGAGCTTCCACAGGTATATAAAAAGGAAGAGAGTAGTTAAAGTAAACGTTGGTCCCTTAGAGGATGAGACTGGGGAATTAATAATGGGGAACGGGGAAATGGCCGAGACTCTGAACAAATATTTTGTATATGTCTTCACGGTAAAAGACACTAACATTCCAATAATGGATAATCAAGGGGCCTATTTAAGAAAGGAGGGAGACAGAAAGCAAGAAACTATAGACCAGTTAGCCTAACATCTGTCGTTGGGAAAATGCTGCAGTCCTTCATTAAGGAAGCAGTAGCAGGGCATTTGGAAAGTCATAATGCAGTCAAGCAGAGTCAGCATGGTTTTATGAAAGGGAAATCATGTTTAACAAATTTGCTGGAGTTCTTTGAGGATGTAACGAGCAGGGAGGACAAAGGTGAGCCAGTGGATGTGGTGTATTTGGATTTCCAGAAGGCATTCGATGAGGTGCCACTTAAAAGGTTATTGCATAAGATAAGAGCTCACGGATGTGGGGGTAATATATTAGCATGGATAGGGAATTGGCTAACTAACAGAAAGCATAGAGTCGGGATAAATTGGTCATTTTCCAGTTGGCAAACGGTAACTAGTGAGGTGCCACAGGGATCGGTGCTGGGGCCTCAACTATTTACAATCTACATTAATGACTTGGATGAAGGGACCGAGTGTAATGTAGCCAAGTTTGCGGATGATACAAAGATGGGTGGGAAAGCAAGTTGTGCAGAGGACTCAAAGAATCTGCAAAGGGATATAGACAGGCTAAGTGAGTGGACAAACATTTGGCAGATGGAGTATAATGTGAGAAAGTGCGAGGTTATCCACTTTGGCAGGAAAAATAAAAAAGCAAATTATTATTTAAAATGAGAGAGATTACAAAATGCTACAGTTCAGAGGGATCTGGGGGTCCTTGTACATGAAACACAAAAAGTTAGCATGCAGGTACAGCAAGTAATCAAAAAGGCAAATGGAATGTTGGCCTTTATTGCAAGGGGGTTGGAGTATAAAAGCAGGGAAGTCCTGCTACAACTGTACAGGGTATTGGTGAGACCACACCTTGAGTACTGCATATAGTTTTGGTCTCCTTATTTAAGGAAGGATATACTTGCATTGGAGGCAGTTCAGAGACGATTCACTAGGTTAATTCCAGAGATGAGGGGGTTGACTTATGAAGAAAGGTTGAGCAGGTTGGGCCTATACTCATTGGAATTTAGAAGAATGAGAGGTGATCTTATTGAAACATATAAGATACTGAGGGGGCTCGACAAGGTAGATGCAGAGAGGATGTTTCCCCTCGTGGGGAAATTTAGAACTCGGGGGCATAGTTTCAGAATAAAGGGCCACCCTTTTAGAACTGAGATGAGGAGGAATTTCTTCTCTCAGAGGGTCGTAAATCTGTGGAATTCTCTATCCCAGAGAGCCGTGGAGGCTGGGTCATTAAATACATTTAAGGTGGAGATAGACAGATTTTTGCAAGATAAGGGAGTGAAGGGTTTTGGGGAGCGGGCAGGGAAGTGGCTTTGAGCCCAAGATCAGCCATGATCTTACTAAATGGTGGAGCAGGCTCGAGGGGCCAAGTGGCCTATTCCTGCCTATTTCTTTTGTTCTTATGTTTTTATATAGGGGGGTATTTTTAACTTTACATTGTATGGAAACAAAATCGGCTAGTGTCAAACAGGCTGCCAATTTGCTATCACAAATTTTTCACCCAGCGATAAAAGTTCAAATTACTCCCAAAGAATTTATCAAAGTATTTCTTGATGAGCACAGCATTTACAAAAAAAATATTAATAATTTTTTAATCATAAAATAACAACTGCAACTCAAACATCAATTTGTTGGTGAAGATTGGAATCAGATAACAAAGTTAAGGGGTTTGAATTTTAACATTCAACTTCTTCAATATTCACACTGTGCCTAATTTTAATATTTTTAAGGATTAAAACAAACAATTTATTGTTTTTGCTGATTGACCAAATATGTTATCAAGGCGATGAGGCTTATATTAAATGTTGTTTTATCACTTCTCTGCTATTAATTATAATTTCTTTTACAATGGTAGAAATTTTGATCTTGTGATTTTCTCAATATTTGTATGATAAATGACCATGTAAGTGACTGTTTAATGTAATAAATACTGACAATGTAGGATCCGGCTGTTTTCTAACCATTCTTACACTGTGGTTCTGGTGTTTAAATCCATTGGTTATGAATTTGTAATGGAATAACTACATGGAAAGTCTCACTGTTTGAGAAAAAACATTTCAAGCATTTTAATGTTTATCTCTACTGACAATATCTCTGTTGTAAGATGATGTCGGGGGCCCCACTTGAGTTAGACAGACCATCATTTTTTTTCAGTCTTTCAATTTGAATTTTTGGCTGTTGGCATATTTATAAACCTCTTTTTGATAGTCAGGAAATTTGTCTTGCGCCTAAAACCGACACGCAATGTGTGTCCATAGGTGAATGGCAGAGGCTTACTGGAAGCTAGGCCTCGGGCCTCATCCACATCAAACAAGTGAGCTGTAGATGCCAATCGGGTATCTCAATGCAGCTCACCAATCAGGACCCTGGAAAATACGTATGGCTCCAACATGGAGCCGGCCCAGAGATAATTCCTAGAGGGGACATGAACGGAAGTGGGAGGGGATGCATTTGCAGGTGGGCAGCAACCCGCAGTATTGCTGTAGAGCCAGGTGATACATTTTCTCCCCTTCTGTATCCACATGAAGGTAAATTAAAAAAAATTAAAAACTTACCTGTTCTTTGGTGGCCTGCAGCGTTCCATTAAAGGACCACTGTCGACCTGGAAAAATTGAGTGAAGCATGCATTTTTTCCCATTAGGCCCCTGATAAGCATATTCTAGGGGCCTAACGCCTGATTTAAGCCAGTGCTCCGAGCACTTGGAAGTAGCTGCCTGCCAATTTGGCAGCTGATGCACTTATAAGGGAGATCGTTCTCAGAAATTTGTTCCCCCAATTTAGCACCCAGAAACTGGGTGTGACGGAAATCAATTTCTCCCCTGATGTCTTCACCTAAATTTTTCTTTTAATGCCGTTATTTTTCACTTCTCTCACCTGGTCAGACCAGCATATGTTCAGCAGGTTCCCAGCAGATACCACCATGTTTATACAACAGAGCCCAATTTCATATCGTAGCCATGACTCAGTGGGGCCAATTTTAACCTAACCCGCCCGTCGGGAAACTAATGGGGTCGAGTGGGACACTGGTTTTACACCACGCCCAATTTTACTCTACATTGAATTCAGTGGAGAGCAATATTGGATGTAAAACCGGCATTCCACCCGATCCTGTGGGTTTCTGTTAAAGTTACCCCCAAAAGGTAACTTGTGTGTTATTCAGTCTGGCCACTCATGTGAAAACGAGAAGCCAAAGCACATCCTGTGCAATCTGCTTGTTGTGATTGGTAATAAGTCAGAATGTGATCAAAACTTAACTAAACCATTTACTACAAATTTTCAGACATGTTTTAGGATCTCAGATTCATTTGTAGGTCAACGTGTCTTTAATGACGCTCTCTGTAAGAGTAACAATCGTTAATAAGATCATGCAGGTTTCTGTGAGTGAGTTTACGTTTTGCTGCTTTCTTCCTTTAGCAAATCCGAGGTCGAAAAGCCACTTTGGAGGAAATACAGATGATTCACTCTGAATATCATTCACTGCTCTTCGGTACCAACCCCCTCAACAGGCAAAAGCTGGACACAAGGAAGCTGCTAGGTTTGTAGAGCCTTGTTCTACTGACAGCAGCACATTCCACAACATTCATCAGTCATTACTAGTGTCAGTTTAAGGCACTCGGCAAGAAGTGTATCAAATTGTCACTTTTCCCAACATATTTATCACTTTTTAGGATTATTCTTTTATTATCTGTTGTCATTTTGACTGGAGGTGTAAGTTACAACAGAACACATGCGCATCCTATTAAGACAGACCCTGAAGAGTGAAGTTCCCCCTGCTGATATCTGTGGTGATCCCAGCAGGGGGGTCTCAGGCGGGTAGACAGTGGGACAGAATTTATTTGTGGGCCAGGACTCCTGCACCACACCCCCACCCCTCTCACCCCACAAAAAAATTAAACATTTCCTGGGCTCTTTTCTGAGAGGCCACCACCAGTCCTTTTAGGCTACTCACCGCCTGGGTCAAATGGCTGGAGCATACATCATAGAACCCTGACAGCTGCACATCTCAAGATCCTACCCAAGATGACAGCGGCCAGAGCACCATGAAAATGGTGTGGTAAGAGACTTGACACCATTTTCGGGTCACACTGCCCTATTTACAATGGGCAGAGCGAAATCTATATGTAAGATATTTGCATTTTAATTATTTCTTGTTACCAAATCACTGCAATAATACTGCAGTCAAAGTATTAGATCAGCTGTGCAATACATTTCACTGCAGACTGAGAAGATGTGTGTTTTCACTTGTAATTCTTTCCTGGATGAGTGCTCACTCTATGTTGCTACAAGAGATGTAAAGAGCAGAGTGATTGAAGGAATACAAAAAAAAGAAAAAAGTATGGAATGATGCATGGCATGAGGAGATCTAGTTAAAAGGAGAAAACCCAACTGGTTCACTAATGTCCTTCAGGGAAAGGAACCTGCCACCCTGACCCGATTTGGCCGACACATGACTCCAGTCCCACACTGTGTGGTTGACTCTTAATGCCCCTAGGGCAACCAGTGATGGATAACAAATACTGCCTTGACTGCATTGTCCAAATTCCAAGAAAAAATAAAAAAAAAGCTATAAAAAGTGTATTAGAATACATTTATATATATATGTGTGTGTGTGTATATTTTTATTCAGTTTGTTGGGGTCTACACTGTTACAGATTAAACCCATTCTATTTAATTTCAGTTATATCGCCCTACACACTGTGATTGTCAGTTCTTCTGAAGAACTATTTTTCTTCTGCAAAGCATTTTTTTGCAATTTGGGAATAGGGAATGAGAAAGGCATTTTTTTTAAATTGAGAGACCTGGATGAAGGACCCAAGCATATAGATTGAAAAGTGTTGGAAAAGATTTGGTAAATGAATAATATGTTAAATTAAGTGAGATAAAGCTTGACTTTCAAAAGCCTATGGGGGTAATTTTAACTTTGAGCGATGGTGGAAACGGGCGATATTGGATCAACCGGCCATTAAACAGCCTGCCCGATTTTCCTGTCAATTGACTTCAATGGAACAGAAGATCGGGTGGGATGTATAATGAGTGACCGATCTGATATCGCCCAGCTTACACCATCAGCGAAAGTTAAAATTATCCCTTAGGACTCCTCTTACACAATAAAAATGTTAATAATAATTAATGTGTTCAGCTATAGATGGATTTTATGTCCTGAAAATCACCTGAGAACCTACTGATTATAATGGGGTGCCGGGTACTTGGAGTCTGCCAAAGCACAATAGTAGAAATGCATATCAGACAGGAAAGTGAAAAGAAAATGACCATGAGTAAAAGCACAAATTCCCCAATGGTTCGCTTGGTACATGCATTGCACAGTGTGGAACTCAGTCATATAGATAAGGAAAGCCCCAGACTTGATTGCTGGGCAGTCCTGATTTAGCTGCTCTCCGGTAGGGCAGTAATACATGAGCATCAGTGTCCCAGGGCTAGGAAGAGTAAAAGAAAGTCCAGCAGGATTCCTGCTTCTGATTACTATCCAGTGACCCCTACTGGAAAGGAGATGTGTATGGATGTCAGGTGAGAACAGGCTCGGGTGTGGCTGTGATAACCTGTGGTCAAGCCATCACTTTGGGCTGGATTTTCAATGACCCGTGGAGTCGGGTTTGGAGGCAGGGGGAGGGAGTTAAAGTTGCAGATTCAGGGGTCCCGACCCCATCCCGCCTCCAACCCGCCTCCATGCCAGTTTCGCTGGCGGCGAGTACCCGACCTGTGCTGAGATCCGACTCCCCGAGGCGGGAAGGGATTAGTGACAGTTAACTGCCTGTTAACAGGTAGTTAACAGGCAGTTTTTGCATAATCCCTATTTTGATAGGTGAAATGTGGGCTTCCCGACAGGTGGCAACCACGCCAAGTTATCGGGGCAGACCGTGGGTCTGCAGGGTTTGGAGGGGTCGATATGTCCGGTGGGCAGGTGAGTGATGGGTGCATGTGTGCAGAGGTAAGTGTGTAAGGTAAGTGCTAAGTGTTGGAAAAAGTTTTACTTACCTTAACTTCCTCCTGCAGGTGTCAGCCCTTTAGTTCTCGGGAGTCAGAAATCTCACCGGCACAGAAAGCAGGAAAGCCGTGGTTCTGTCAAAAACTGCAGCCTTCTGTTTTCTGTGGTGGAATGATTTCTAACTCAGCCTGAGAGGAAGGACTGAAGTTAGAAATCATATTGTGAGTGTTTGACAGCTTCACAGAGCTGTCAAACGCTGATATTTCATCTGTCAAAAGCTCTTGACCCAGGAAAATTGGTCCAAAGTGATGGGTAGAAGTTCTGCCTCACAGCTACTCCACCAACAAGAGGAAAGTCCAGGCCTATGTTACCATAAGTCAGCACCTTCAGGCAAGGAAGGGAGAAAATTAGAGTGACAACTTCAGTTTTAAATCCCAATGGCGTGCTGGTCTTACGATATAAACAAATGTGTAATGGGCATCTGTGAAATGAACTGAAAATATTCCATATTAACTCAACCTTGAAATGAACGTCTTGTGAGGTTATACAGACTTGAATGTTTTCTGTACTCCGTGCTATTCCAGCAAGTTTCCTCTGTTTATGACATGGAACTTGGCTTCTAAAATTTAAAGAATGCAAAACTCAACCAGCAATAATTAAGACTCTACTTATTCTTTTCCTTCCTCACCTAGGATCTGTCACGCAAAATTTCTTCACTGCTCTCCCTTGTGGGGGTCTTGGAGTAAGTATAACTTTTGCTGTTCACTCTATATGTTAGGCTTCTTTTTAAAAATTCTGTGCACTGTATTAAGTCTTAGTCAGGCTTTCATTAAAGTCTGACAGCTGGAGAATTCCCCCAACTATTCTCAAGCAAAACACTGGTTTCTCAGTGACTCACTGAAACAATGTTCTCGAATATTTAACCCCAGATGGAAAAGACATCACTTGTGCACCCTCTGTGTGACACTTTGTGCTGTCTTTTCTACTACTCTTTACAAATATCCTCTTACATTAAATCTTAAGGAAGCCCCTGACCTTAGTGTTGCAACATTAACTCAAAAACATGTCGTAAAGCAGCGCTTTCCTCGGGTTTTTTTTCCCTCTTTTAATAGGACTGGAGGGCTGACCTCACCATTCACCAAACAGGAAGTAGCAGTCATTGCACTGATGATTTACAAAGTAGTGGAAATATTTGTCTTGTGATATATCTTACAACAGCAATAAAAATAAAGCTCTTAGTGACTCATCCTGAAGTAAAAGATATAATAAAACTCTTCTGGAATTTTAATTTTGATTTCTAGACTGCAGCCCCCCCAAAAAAAATAAGGATAATAAAGCATCCTATGGTAAATTGGAGTTGTTCATGCTGCAGGAAATGATACAAGCCCACAAGTACGTCTTGTGTAATAACTATCCTGTGTGGAGATGGGAGATATCAGAATTAAATATATAAAAATGAATGGGAATACCATCATTTAGTGATGTTGCAAACAACACATATTAAAATGAATAATGTGCAGCAGTAATTGCTGCAAGCCTTCTCAATCGCTCTGTGGCTGGAATGATGCACAATTGCCACTACACTAGCAATTTACGACTATTTCAACTCATGCCAATGCCTGTGGCTTTGAGTCCTACTAGTTGCTGGCCTAAATATTTGTGGAGTGATTACTGATGCCAAAAATTATAACTATCCTAATTTCTAGATTAGAGGCTGCAAACTGTACTGAAACAGAGCCCGTTGCACCATTTGAAGGAGAAAATACAATTGAATGCTTAAAGCCTTTGCAGATGCAAAACAATTTGTCAAAGTGTGTCTTCGACAATGGGATTAGAAAAATAAACATTTTTGCCACAGATACACTCATTTTTGATACAACTCTTTAAAAATATACTATAACATGTGAGTAAAACCAGTGACTGTTGGAAATATACAGCGAGTCTCTCAGCACCTGAAAAGAGAAAAGACAGGTAGAAATCCTTTGTCTGGAGTTGTTGGACCTGCTGAATGTTTTAACCTTTTCTTTTTCTATTTGATATTTCCACATTTTCAAGTTTTTCCTTGTTACTTACAGCCTTTATTAGATATATTTGTAGAATAAAAAGACTCCTTGAATGTATAGATCTCTTTAAACTGATACATTGTTGTATACAGGAATAGAGTGACAAAGAACTGAGCTCCAGTTTGCATGTTAGCTAATCTTAGCTATAAAAGTATCAATTCTTTTGAATAATCAAAGCCTTTAATCTCCTCGATGGGTGCAAAAAAAGCCGCAAAAAGGAATAAGCCGGATTTTATGACAATACCGTCATCAGCTGCTCCGCTTCAAAAGGCTTTGCAGCGTTTGTTGTCATTTATAACTTGGACCTGTAACAATCCACAATTCTCTAGGCACGCTTAGCAAAATTGAGAACAGACCTTTTTCTCCGTTTGCACAGCTCAGAGGAGGCAATTCACATCATCACCAATGGCAGCAAATATTATTTTTTGACAGGGTCATAAAAATATAAAAGGGCTGAGCCCATGACACTGGATGAGAAATGGGCTCTTAGGTTGGCTAAGGTTAATACATCTAGATTAGCTGGTGGCTGAGGGAATATGATGTTTGCAAACAGGATATGATTTTATATAAGATGGTTTCTTTCCTGATGCCCTGGAGAATACCCAGCACACATCAGAGAATACCAGTTGACTTGTATCATCTGAATTGGGGCAATTCACTGAAATTGTACCTAAAAGCTACAGGATGGTAAAATGGTAGAAAAATAACATTGGACCTCTTTGACTAGTGACTGGATCATTAGAATTAATTTTGACAAGAACTGAGTTAGTCACATTGCATTCTGACAGTGATTTCCTTACTGATACATTTGGCTCAGAAAGGTGCCTTTCCAAGATCCAAGACTGAATCATTAGTTGTAAAATCACTATCATAGAAATTTTGAAAAAGTTACAAAGACGTAGCCAATTTAAAAGAAGTAAATACACAGAACCTTGCTTCCCCAACCCGATGCCAATGGCCTACCACTTTGAAAATGAGTGTATCATGGGATGGGGAAGCTGCAGCTGTGCGTTACAACCCTTCTTGATGGCTGACTCCATTTCCCTTATGACATGTTATGCAAGAACAGATGCAATAGATTCACTATATGCTTGTCTCTGAACTTGACAGTGAGCAAGTGAAGAGGCCATTGGGACCAATAGTCTGAGGGTGTAGTACTCTGAAACAAAAATATTAATTTGTGTTTCAAACACACCATGTCTTAACTTCATCAAAGAAAAATTCTGTAGGTAGGATTTAAATGTTTTTGATTAAAATTCAACAAATAAATAATTTTGCTCCTTCACTAAATCATGCAATGTCTCTCAATGTGAATAAGGATTCAGTCGTGGTGAATTTTAATGCTCAGACTTGCCTTTGCATATCACTTATTGCTAATTAATTTTTAAATTCTGCTAGAATAATATTGAAACACATCCATTTAAACATCAAACATGACTCACATATGCACAAAGTGATGCAGTGCATTTGGACGCTCTTTCACATCGGGGGTCTGGGTTTGAATCAAGTCCAGAATGATAAGATGAAAGCTCCCTCCTGCCAGCTGCAATAGTTCGATGTAAAATATGTTTGTGCAGTCTCAGCCCAATTCTCAGTGAACCCACAGCACAGAACAATCCATAATCTGACACTAATTATTGGCACTCTCACACTGCAGGGCCACAAGGATGCTTGGTATAAAAATGGAGAGATACTGGTGCGATAGGGGGTGCTGTTCTAAGGTTGCGATTAAGGGATATTATTGGACAGTGTAGAGGGAGCTTGATTCTGCAGATAACTATGCTATACCTGCTAGGAAAAAAAGACTTAAAAACTGCAAGTTCTTCCTTTCTTTCTGTTAGGAGGATGCTTAATGCAGATGTTGAGTGCCCAAGATGGAAGAGAGTTTAATTTCCCATTGCTGACACTTTGTCTTGCGGAGCCAAGAAAAAAACCCCGACTCTGAAATATTGCATCTTATTACCACGAGCAGACTCAGTAAATCCTCCGACAGCATCCACCCAATTACCTCAGCTGCACTACTCATTTCATCAAAAATATTTTTTATTACAAATCTAGACTAATGAAAATCAAAAATATGTCACAATATTTTGCATGTTTTTTTGAAAAGAGATACTGATAAGACTCTTTAAATGAAAAATGAAGTTGACAGGGCAATCAGCAAATGCAGTCAAGAACTGCAACTTTAAACAGAGAAATGTGTTGGTGAAAAGGGAACATTTTGGATATTGTACACATTTCCTAGTTGTCCTCAGTGTACAATTTAATAGATATGACACCCCCCCTCCCCCATTTAAAAAAAACTTAAGGCAATGTTGTTTCTTCTATAAAGGGGACTAACGCCTGTTTTAGGCAGTTGCATCTGACGCCTGAAAAAATGGCTCGAGCCAATTTTGGGTCAGAGGCTTTTCAAGCATTGTTGGGGCACCGTCTAATTGGTCCTTTCATACAAACTTCATATTCCCTCAGCCTCCAGTTAATCTAGATACAGGTGTAAAAATGGGGCAACAAAGACCAATTTCTACCCTAGAATTCCTGAACTAACCAGTGAGTTGGGTTATTTAGCAATACTCGGATCTCACCAGCTACCCTTAGGAGAGGCTGCCTCTGAATGGGTGTTCATCCTGTACATAAATAAAATCATCTGGTGATATTGAAATCATGTCGTCGTGCAGCACAGATTAGCATACCTATTTTCTCTTTCTTTATCATTTCTCTGTTAATTTCAGGAACCTAATAATCAAATGAACTGCTTAGTGAATTGCTCCTCAGTCAGCTGAACCCATTAAGTTTGGTATCAAAAGACAAATACAGTGGGGGAGAAATTCAGTATCGCCCCATTTGGGGCGCAAGTATCGGCCGGGCACAAAGATTAGCGCCTGGCGCTAATTATCGCCACCGACTGCAAACTTGACTTTTATCGCCCCTGGAGGTGATTGGAGCGCTAAATCAGGCGCTTCACTCCTGTCTTAAGGTGCAAAGGCCGAGGAGCGAGGCGCTACCTCAGAGCGCTGGCGAAGCTCATGTGATGTCAGTCAGCAATGGAACACACACACAATGGCACCGGCCAGTTCTTAAAGGGAATGGTTGATCTTGCTTTCAATCCACATCCTGCTCATTGCAGCCTTGAATCTCTGCCTGGAGAGACCTGCACATCAAATCTGCAGGAAAGAACAATGGAGAGTACCAGGGAAAGAGCTTAGAGTGCAGCCCCCACAGTCTCTTCTAAATCGATACAAGGAATGGCAAATCAAAATGAACCTGCAAAGTACTGCTCAGTACCCAAAACTCCTTCACACAGCGTTGAATCTCTCCAGAAGTCTCTCTCTCTCTCTCTCAGAATGTGTGGTTCAAAAATGGCACCAACAATAAAAGTCAGGAAGCTATCGCCTTTAAATAGCGCTCCCCCAGTCCCTTCATGACTGCAATTCGCTCCCCTCAAACTGTCGTTGCTAGCGTCAGGCGGTAAGGCAGGGGGCGCCACTCAATATCTGTTCCGGGGCGATACCGGGGCGTTGCGCACTCGACTGACGTCACGATCTGCCGGCGCAGGAGATCGTGGCGGTAGTGTTTAGCGCCGCCGCAAAATGTCTAGTTAATTTTGTGAGCGGCGCAAACATCGCCGCGCCTGGGCGCTAGATGCTTTGCGCCCCATTAGCGCCCTCTTAAGGCGCTAACGGGAGGCGCAACCAACTGAATTTTTCCCCCAGTGACTGTTAATCATGTTTCCTGTTGATTGTAAATAAACGGAAGGATTTTTACTACCAAATATCCCTCTCCAACAAGCAGCAATAATAAAATGTCAATTTAACATATTCAGTGATTGGCGTATTCAGTTAATTTCTGAATTGTAACGTTCATAAAAAAATACGTTACTGCTTTAACTATAACATAATATTGAAAGTGAAAATGATTAGGATAAAATTACAAAAATTATGAAAGTCAGCAATGTACTGAAAATTTTATTAATGGATAGGGTATACTAGTACTAGAATCTTATGTTTACATATGATGAGTAGACAGATACATTTAATAAGGCATAATCTAGTTACTCATTGAACTATAATTTAATTAACTAGATTGTTTCATGTGACTAAAACACTGGAGGTAAAATAACATTTTTAAAGAATGCTTCTAAAATTGCTGAGTGTGCTTTCTGTTAGTATCTAATATGGTAAACATTCAGCTGGTTTTCTTTTCAATTTCTTTGGCACTTGTATAACAGAGTCATGCGCATACCACAGACCCCTGGCTCATATCAAACCACTACTGTGGCCTGTGTATAACAGTCTTGCAAAGTAAGCCAGATCCGGTCCATGCATGTAATGTTGTTTGTAATGAAGTCTAAACACTGAATGGCAGTGAGGCATGACAGGAATGTATTTCCATTGGACATGGCTGTGTATAAAAAAGCATAAGCAACCCGTGTCCAGAAGGTCCGTTCAGCTGGCCAAGAAGGAAGACTAATGTTATTGTACATTGGCTGTCATCCTGCCAGCCCTCCCTCACAGATTTGTTTCTCTTTGCTGTCTGTTTGCTCAGGTGGACAGTGACACCATTTGGAATGAGATGCACTCGTCCAGTGCTGCACGCATGGCCGTTGGCTGTGTCATTGAGCTGGCTTCCAAAGTGGCCTCTGGAGAGCTAAAGGTGAGGTCCAACAACTTTGTGTGTGGGAATTATTGAGGAAACAAGAGACAGAGAAAGTTAACTCAAATAGTGAGGCCTGTTCATTGGGAAATGAATTGGTTGACTGAGAAACTGTTGATCTGAAGGGGAACGGCCCACAGAATTGTGGTACACTGTGAAATAGATTAATTGTAACTACATTTCATTGTCCTCCTACTGTTCTTTTAACTTTACTTTTCTTTATACTAATACGTCTGGTAAACATTATTTCCTGAAAAGAAATATTCCCAGTGCAAGCAGTCTGTGGCAAATCTGGGCCTGGTGAGGAGTTTTAAATTTATACAGCCTTGACCCAGTTGAAGGTTACTGTGAATGGGATAGAATCTGGTTATGCTTTTTCTTCTTTTTGTTGAGAGTTTATTACAGCACAAAACAAAACATAAAAATTAGGACGAACAATGAAATTAAAATCCCTCGCATGTATGTCGTTGTCCTCATACTGTGGGATTCTTTCGCGGAGTAAGTTTGTGATGAGTTGGTCAGTGAGTCCTTGGGTGGACAGGTTAAGGGGAAACTATACACCCTATGTGGCTGCAATTTGACCTTAAGGTCCCAGGCTACCAGCAGGAAATATCTGTATGTTTTCTCCTTTTATAATGAATGTTGCAGAGAGTTCTCTGAGGCTGAAGAGTAATCTTGAGACTATCTCATACCTACAGAACTGTGAGAGAGTAGAGAAGTGAGCATGGGTTGGAAACTAAGTAAATTCCTGCTTTTTTATATGTTATCAGTCACATCTCCACCCCTTCATATCCCACTGACTATAAATTAAAACAAACTGCCTGCTAAATTTTTAAACAATTCCCTAGTAACCCCTCCTCCATCTCAGAATAAGGGCTCTTGTTCCACTGTATAATAAATCACTGGTAATTTTTTCAGGTGTACTCTTTCCTGCTTTGGGAATGCCACATCGCAGTTACTCTCTAATTTCAGAATTCCTCCCTCCCCCCCTGCTCAAATGTAAAAATAATTCTTGCCAGCTCGGCTCTTCATCCCAATTAAGTTTAAAAAAGCTTTATCCTTGCACCTTTTACTCTGGACCAGACTACGTAATCTACACTCCATAGTAACCAAAGCTCCTACAGCTAACCTTTAGTAACAATCTTCAACCTTCAGCTTTTAGAAATGCTTGTCTTTTGCTGAAACTTGCATGCAGAGTTTGAAAAAAAAAACCTTTTGAACTTCCTAATACTGAAACAGGTTGCTTCAGCAATAGATGATGTCTGTTGCTTTTTCCTTTTTGTGTAAGAGTTGATTCAATGCAAAATTGTACCTTGCAGAAGCACGCCTTGATATTGTTTGGTCAGGAATAATGCCATGATTCATAATAGGTTCTATAAGATGCCTATATGAGCCTATAGGAGCCAAGGAGTGTGAAAATTTTACTAATATTTGCCTGTAGGTTTTAAGTGACCTGTAGGCCGTTTCCAAATAGAGCACTTATTTCTCTTCTCAGCTGAGCCATAGTAGGTAATGTATAGCCTATCCACATATAGAGGGTACCTGAAGGAAAATATGATTGGGAGGTGTGCTGATGGTAAAGGTGCGAATGATTGTGGGGAAAATGACCTTCAGTATAAATCTCTTAATTGTCATCTAATTGTCACCTTCAACTTCGCCATCATTTTTCTGCCCTACAACCGATTATGCATATCTCCTGGATTTTCATTCCCACGAAAATACCTCCATCAGTGAGTCCTCCGATAATCTACCCTTCAAATAGCTTTTGGACTCACTCACCCACCACACCTGTCTCTGTACTTGGACAACAGTTTGTCGATGCTTCATGCCGACTCCACCCTACCTACGTCAACTTTATCCCACCATGGGACCTCTGACTTTAACTCTGGACTCCCTCCTACTGTCTCCTATCTGTTCCCTGTTACTACCAGGATATATGTATCCTAATGATTGCTACGTAACCAGGCCTATGTAATTTGAATTTTCCCTGTGTCCATTCGTGTGCGCATTTTGGCTGCCGCTCCCGACCCGAGCCCATCATGTCTGTTTCCACTTTTTTCTCCACCTTTTTTACATCTTTTCTCTCTACCCCCTCCTAGACCCCTCTCTCCTGTTTGGATTCCTCCAAAGGGCCCATTGAGGCACTCGTCACTGCCTCCTTATGAACAGCAACCCCAAGTGCCCCATCCTACTCTCTCGCCGACCTTCCCGTCCAGCGTGCCCGCTGGGGGCTAATGTTGCTAATCTCCTCCCCGTCCAACTCATCGCCCCCAGTGCTGACCCTGTGGACTCTGCCAGCAGATCAGCTATCACCGCCCCTCTCCGCATCTCCCTCCAGAATTTCTGTTCACTTGTGAACAAGGCCCTTGCTGCCCATGAGCTTATTGAGGATGATTGCATCGACATTGTGGCCTTGACAGAAACCTGGCTGAGGGGTGATGACACCTTCCCCCGAAATGAAGCCTCCCCGCCTGGCTATACCTTCCACCACTTGCCCCGTCCAGACTGTTGCGGTGACGGTGTGGCACTTATTACACCTTGGTCTGTTCCCCTACTCCTCTGACACTTTCTCTTCTTTGACGATCTCACCTTGTTCCACCCCTCTCACCTCTCATTTAAAATGCTCGTTCTCTACCACCCACCCAAGTACAATAAAAATGTTCTCATCGAGATATCTTCACTACTTTCCCCCCACAGCCTCTGCACAGAGCGACTTCTAATCCTCGGTGATTTCAACCTCCATCTCAATTCATCATGCACTTCCTCCTCTGAGTCTACTGCCCTCCTATCATCCTTTAATCTCTCCCTCCATGTAAACTCCCCAACCCATATTCACGGCCACCCCCTTGACCTTGCTACTCCCATCGTGTCAATCGCAGATAAGGCCACCTCTGATCACTTCCCTGTATCGCTCTCCACTCACTTCCTTCTTCCCCCCTCCCAACCCTACTTCCTTCTATGTCTGCCCCTGGAAAAAACTCAATTCTCTTACAACTGCACTTTCAAAATCCCAACTGTCTAGCCTTTGGCCCTCCATTCACCATAATATTTCTGCAGCTACCGATCTGCTCAATCACACCCTCTCCTCCACCTTTGATGACCTAGTCCCCATTAAAACCATCACTCTTTCTCACCCTGGCTGTTCCCCCCTGTATGCTCCTCATCTCCACTCCTCTAAGTCCAAGGGACACAGACTTGAACGGATATGGGGGACAACTGGTTTATTCATTCACCGCCAGATCTGGCTGGACAAATAAAGCACTATCGGGTCTTCCTCTTGTCTGCCAAAACTACTCACTATTCCAGGATCAACCTGGTATGCAAAGATAACCCCCGGCTTCTTTTCTCTACTGCAAACCGTCTTCTTAAACACCTCTCCCCTGTCTCCTCCACCCTCACCTCCGACAACAAGTGAGAGGAGCTCATGGACTTCTTTGTCACTAGGATTGAGACCATCCGATCAGCTGCTTCTGCCACTTCCCTCCCTTCCCCTGGCCCGCTGGGCCAGACTTCCTCTAAGGTTCCCCCCTGCCCTAGCCCTGAACTCGCATCTTTCTTTAGTTTTTGAAGCTCAACTTGTCCACGAGACCCACTTCCTGCTCCCGCGACCCTATTCCCACTAAACTGCTGACCACCCAACTTCCTTTCCTGGCTCCCATGTTAGCTGACATTGTTGACGGTTCTCTCACCTCAAGTACTGTCCCCTCTCCTTCAAATCTGCCGTCATCACCTCTCTCCTCAAAAAAACAACCCTTGACCACTCCATCCTTGCAAACTACCGCCCCATCTCCAACCTCCCTTTCCCCTCCAAAATCCTTGAACGTGTTGTCGCCTCCCAAATCTGTACTCATCTTTCTCGGAACTCCATGTTTGAATCCCTCCAATTAGGTTTCCGTCCTGCCACAGTACCAAAGCGGCTCGTATCAAAGTCAAAAATGACATCCTATGTGGCTGTGACAAAGGTAAACTATCCCTCCTCATCCTTCTTGACCTGTCTGCAGCCTTTGATATGGTTTAACACACCTTCCTCCTCCAACGCCTCTCCACCGTTGTGCAGCTGGGTGGGACTGCACTCGCCTGGTTTCATTCTTATCTATCTAATCGTAGTCAGAGAATCACCTGCAACGGCTTCTCTTCCCACTCCCGCACCATTACCTCTGGTGTCCCCCAAGGATCTATCCTTGGCCTCCTCCTATTTCTCATCTACATGCTTATCCTCGCTGACATCATCCAAAAATGCAACGATAGTTTCCACATTTACGCTGATGACTCTCAGCTCTACCTCACCACCACCTCTCTCGATCCCTCCACTGTATCTAAATTGTCAGACTACTTGTCTGACATCTAGTACTGGATGAGCAGAAATTTCCTCCAAATAAATATTGGGAAGACCAAAGCCATTGTCTTTGGTCTCCACCACAAACTCTTTTCCCTAGCCACTGACTGCATCCCTTCCCTGGCAACTGTCTGAGGCTGAACCAGACTGTTCGCAACCTTGGTGTCATATTTGACCTTGAGATGAACTTCCGACCACATATCCGCACCATCACTAAGACCGTCTATTTCCACCTCCGTAACATCGCCTGCCTCAGCTCATCTGCTGCTGAAACTCTCATCTATGCCTTTGTTACCCCTAGACTTGACTATTCCAACGCACTGCAGGCTGACCTCCCATGTTCTACACTCCATAAACTTGAGGTCATCCAAAACTCTGCTGCCCATGTCCTAACTCGCACCAAGTCCCGTTCACCCATCACCCCTGTGCTCGCTGACCTATATTGGCTCCCAGTTAAGCAATGCCGCAATTTTAAAATTCTCATCCTTGTTTTCAAATCCCTCCATTGTCTCGACCTCTCTATCCATGTAATCTCTTCCAGCCCCACAACCCGCCGAGATATCTGCGCTCCTCTAATTCTGACCTTTTGCGCATCCCCGTTTTCAATCGCTCCACCATTGGTGGCCATGCCTTCAGCAGCCAAGGCCCTAAGCTCTGGAATTCCCTTCCTAAACCTCTCCGCCTCTCTACCTCTCTTTCCTCCTTTAAGTCGCTTCTTAAAACCCACCTCTTTGACCAAGCTTTTGGTCATCTGCCCTAATATCACCTTATGTTTCTTGGTGTCAAATTTTGTTTTGTAATGCACCTATGAAGCACCTTGGGACATTTTACTACGTTAAAGGCGCTATATAAATACAAGTTGTTGTTGTCAATGGGCACATTTGTTAAATATCACTTGATAGTGGTAAACTGAAATTTACCTTGCAACTAGACAAAACTTGGGTTCCATTTCGCACTGTGGAGCTGAATCAGTGCAAACTAGAGTGTAGCTCTTAGACCAATGTCGATTCAGAAACATTCCAGTAGGAACCATATTTTTTAGTATACATTGATACCTTATCCCTACCCCTCTCCCTGCCACTGACTGCACTAATTTTGCTCATGTAGCACCCACCGTCTATTCCTGCACCTGATGTTCACATGCATGCATATCATAGATATATGGATGTGTGCACAAAAAAGACAACTTTTACAAAAAAAGACCTACTAAACTGATCTTTAGTACAATTGGGACAATACCACTTAGTCCACCTGTATGTGAATGATTGGGTGAAGGGAGCTTTTCATTGTGAGTGAGTGTTCCCAGCAGTGGATTTCTCGTCTGTCTGTCCAATGAGATTTTATACATTTGAAACATTCTTCTGTTGTAATTAACACTACACAGGCAGAAATTTACAAGCTGAAAAAACCAGGCCTGCTTTGCCTTCTAAGAAGATGCAAATTGTTGGCTTATTCACCATTTAAATCGTAGTACTTTGTCTAAAGAGCTTCAGGAACAAGTGCCACTGCAATATAGTGTGTTAATTGGAATACAAGTCCTCCATATCAACTGTATCCCTCATATATTAATAGAGAGTTTATAACCTAGAAATTACCTTTGTTGATATTAGCAGACAAATGCATTGTGCATTCGTATGATATTCCCCAGTCCCCTGTTTTAACACATTTAATTTAAACAATTATACACTTTTGCTAAATTAGCAGTCAGAGGAATGCCCTCTCTTATAACTCAAGTGGTCATTCTTCATGCATAAACCTGACCAGCGAGTGTCAGCAGGCAACTCTACAGTGGAGGAATCGCAGCTGAGCTTGATCCTGAATGTCTGCACATATACTTTCCAGTAGGAGTCACCATCCTGAGCTCTCTCTCTTTCTTTATTTATATGCTATCCCTCAGTGACTTCATCAGCAGATACAAGTTAGCTTCCATATGTATGCGGATGACACCCATCTTTATCTCTCCACCACTTCTCTTAACACCACAACCATCTCTGTGGTGTCAGACTGCCTCCCTGACATCAAGTCGGGGATGAGATACAACTTGCTGCAGCTGAACATTGGGAAGACCAAAGCCATCTTGACGCCTATCACATATCTCCTCTCTTGCCAATGGCTTTATCCCGCTGCCTGTCCACTCACTCAGGCTGAACAAGACCTTGAGAAACCTTGGCATTCTGTTTGACCCTGAGCTGAGCTACAAACTCTCATTCTCTCCAACACCAGGACTGTTTTTGCCTTCGGTACAACATTGTCTACCTCTGCCCCTACCTTAGCCCCTGTACCACTGAAACCTTCATCTGTGGTTTAGTCACCTCAAAATTCAGTGGGATAATTTCTTGTCTTCACCTCATGGCTGATGATGTGGAGGAGTGGATTGCCCGCCCATTATAGAACCCATATGATTTTCATTCCATTAAGTCCCTCCCTTCATACCACAATTTTTAGCAGAGTTTTCAGCCACCTAGACCCTGCCCTCTAGAAAACCCTCCCAAGCCCCTTTACTTCTCTCTTCTCCTTTAGAAACCTTCTCTGTACTCATTGTTCTTCAAAAGCCTTCAGTCATCCTGCTAAACTCTCTCTTCCCCAGCTTGGTGTTCCCTTCCTCTTTCTTTACTCAGTAAAGTGCCTTGGGACATTTTGTATGTAAAAAGTGCTATAAGAGTGCAGGTCATTGTTGCACTGTGATCTCTTTTAAATGGTAGATTGTTACAAAATAGGGACCGGATTTGCTCTGTGCTTTTATTATAACAGAATCTTAAACCTGTTTATAATGAAACACTTTGCACAGTGCACTGAAAATAATCTTATCCCATAATGACAATGTTCTTTTTTTTCTTTTTGGTGGTTCTGGTTCCCTTCAATTGCATATAAAGTCATTGTTGTGCGAGGGGGGTTAATTTTCTACTTTAGTTGGTGTAGGGATGGCAGTGTACTAGTTCTATGGACTGCTGAGAACTTTGTAAATGCCAAATAGAAAAATGTTCTGTTTATTCCATCACAGTCAACCTTCGATTTACGTGCACTAAAACAAAAATAAATAGACGCTTCAAAGCCCACGGAAATCTGTCATTAGATTAAACCAGTATTTATTTTCTGTTTTATAGAATGGATTTGCTGTTGTCAGACCCCCTGGCCATCACGCCGAAGAGTCCACTGCCATGTAAGTACCAGAGGCATTGCCTGTTTTAACAGCGCTGGGGTTACTGCCAGTCACCTGCATAGCTCTGGCCTCTACAACACTCTAATTATTAACAGATGGCTGTAAAACCCAAAAGGAAAAGCTTTCTAGGTACTCCCAGAAGCAGATTTATGGCCACAGAGATCATATAGCATTTTAAAAAATGCCCCAGATCATTATTTATAACCATTTTCCTGACAGATTTGCCTTTTTATTTCTCTCTTTTCTCTATTCCTTAGGGGGTTCTGCTTCTTTAATTCTGTGGCAATTACTGCCAAGTACTTGAAGCACAAGCTAAATATAGGCAAGATATTAATCGTGGACTGGGTATGTATACTTAATATTCAAGGCACAATATACAGAGATATTTTATGAATGATGTATTTGATTATTTTAGATATTGCCCTTTGCTATATCCAGATATAGATGACTGTCATCTTAGTAGTCCTTTAAAAAGGAGACAAGTTTCAAATTTGCTAGACTTTTTTAGTCTCAATTACTCAATTGTTTGAGAGCTGCTGATATTATTTTACTCAGTGTAAGAACAAAAATATTGCATAGTGGTGCAGCACATTGGTCATTAGCAACCCAATGCCCTATTACAGTGTATTACAGCACCATCCTCATGCAATGAATTCCTGAGCTGAGATGCTTCACTGTAAGAGAGCACAGAATGGAGACCAGCCAGTTCCCTACAAGGAGATGGTTGGTAAAATCAATGGGAGAGTCAACCCTAGCTTGCTCTCATATGACTGCCAAATTTCAGAGTGGTATCATCGAAGGCTTAGGAGTAGATAGGAGCTGTAACCCAAAGAGACTCAAATGGAGGTGAAGACAAATCAATTGTACCCCACAATTGGGGTGCGGTAGCATAGTGGTTATGTTACTGGACTAGTAATCCAGAGGCCTGGACTAATGATCTTGAGTTCAAATCCTGCCACAGCAGCTGGGGAATTTAAATTCAGTTAAATAAATAAATCTGGAATAAAAATAAAAGCTAGTATCAGTAATGGTGACCATGAAACTACCGGATTGTCATAAAAAACAATCTGGTTTGCTTAATGTCCTTTAGGGAAGGAAATCTGCCATCCTTACCTGGTCTGGCCTATATGTGACTCCAGACCCACAGCAATGTGGTTGACTCTTAACTGCCCTTTGAAATGGCGGCTCACCACCTTCTCAAGGGCAATTAGGGATGGCCATGCCAATGACGCCCACATTCAATGAATGAATTTTAAAAAATCACAAAAAGAAGACATTGTTTTAAAAAAAGCATTTTACTGGCATAGGAACAGCTGTTCTTGTGGCATTGATGTTAAGTTACATTATCAGGAAAGAGGAGGAGAACTTTGCATCCCTGGCCTAGTACTGTTGGCTGAATAAATAAGGGATGGTTTATTAGCTGAAAATGTGCATCAATTAATAATTGTTAATAATTTCACCAGAGCAGTATCTTCAAGATTTTTGCACGACAACAGTATTTATTCGCATGTATAAACACTACAAACACCGTCACAAAACCAATGACATTTTGGAAGAATTTCTGATTCACCCTCTTTTCACAAATAAACTCAGGAGGCCCTTAGTTTTCCCATGGAAGAACATTGCTTAAGATTGCAATTAAAATCTAATCTTAGGAACAGCTTTCAAAGTATTTCAAACTAAATCAATATGAAAGCTGAGATAATAGCTCTGGTTAGTGCATCGAATCATACAGTAATAACATTTCACAGTACAGAAAGAGGTCATTCAGCCCATTATGTCTATGCAAGGTTTCTGAAAGAGCTATGCACTTAGACCCATTCCTCTGCTCTTTTCACATACACTTTTAAGTTTTTCTTTTTCAAATATTTAGCCACTTCCTTTTTAAAAGCTATTATGAATTCTGCCTCCACCATTGTTTCTGATAGAGTATTCCATGTCCTAACAATGCTTTATGTACAAATAATTCTCCTAGTCTCTCCCTTCGTTTCTCTACATGTATTCATTGTTCATGTGTTGAACTGTTGGAGAGGCTTGGAGCTACCTGGGGTAATGTATAGAATAATGCCATCTATCTACTAATTCACTGGCCAAAGGAATAGTTTGTCCTGATTATCTGATCAAACCCTTCATAATTCTGAAAACGTCTATCAAATCTCCTCTGAATATTCTTTGCTCTAATGAAAAGAGCTTCAGTTTCTCTCCATAACTAAAGCTCCATATCCCTGGAATCATCTTAGTGATCCATATGTTTGGGTCGCGGGTTTGGGAGGTGCTGTCGAAGAAGCCTTGGCGAGTTGCTGCAGTGCATCTTGTAGATGGTACCCACTGCAGCCACGGTGCGCCGGTGTTAGAGGGTGTGAATGTTTAAGGTGGTGGATGGGGTGCCAATCAAGTGGGCTGCTTTGTCCTGGATGGTGCCGAGCTTTTTGAGTGTTGTTGGAGCTGCACTCATCCAGGCAATTGGAGAGTATTCCATCACACTCCTTACTTATGCTTGTAGATGGTGGAAAGGCTTTGGGGAGTCAGGAGGTGAGACACTCGCTGCAGAATACCCAGCCTCTGACCTGCTCTTGTATTTATGTGGCTGGTCCAGTTACGTTTCTGGGCAATGGTGACCCTCAGGATGTTGATATACTGCCACCGAAATGGATTCCACTCCCTCAACGTCCAGCCGGTGTGCGATCATAGGCAGCAAATCATGCAGGTCAATGCCCGGTATCCTGGCAGCCGTCATGGTGCCTTCATTCTGTAGCAGTCCATTGTGCCAGCTGCATTTCAGCCGCCACGACAAACCAAAGGGTGGCTACTGGGCGACAAGTGCAATCTGCTGATGACATGGCTCATGACTCTGGTGCTCAGCCCAAGCACACGTGCGCAGAATGCATACAATGAAAGCCATGCGGCCACACAAAATGTGATGGAGCACACCATTGGCGTGCTGAAACAATGCTTCCACTGCCTGGACTGCTCTGGAGGAGCCCTGCAGTACTTGGCAGAGCGGGTGTCAAGAATCGTGGTGGTCCAGTGCATGCTGCACAACCTCGCCATCATGAGGGGACAGCCCTTGCCACCAGCTAAATGGCGAGCAGCTGAGGAGCAGGAACATGCGGAGGGGGAGGAAGAAGAGGAAGAGGAAGGGAGGAGGCAACCTAGACAGCCCCTTTCTGCCCGGGATGTCCATGAAGAACTAATTCGAGTGCGATACCAGTAACCGCAACCCCAGTTCCCCATTCACCAACAGTCCCACACCTTACCTTCCCTCTGTCACTGACCATCACAGCGACCGCTTGGCCATAATGCAGAAATAAAAGCCACTGCAAAATAAACATTCCAAACCAAATTTATAAATGAAATCATGGCATATTGCACACAAAAGTCAACTAATCACCCTTGTGCATTCCCTTAGTGCATGTCTTCCGTGTGTATTGCCTGTTCTAGTGCTCTTAAGCAGTGCTATCCCAGTGGCTACAGCATGGCTGGTGGAAGACTGCTGACTTTGTGGAGGAGACTGCAGATGGCCTTTGATGACAACCTCGAGCAGCTCTGGGCCAAAAAGGCCCGGCTTTGGACTGCACCATCTCAGCATGGGTGCAGCAGTCTGGGCTGGCTGTCTGACAGGCAACAGCAAGGGCACTGGCGCAGTGGCAGGCCTGGGATCACGAATGCTGTCATCCTGAGAGAGGATAGCAGGTTTGAGCTCCATATAGTCACTGCCATTCCCCGGGACGGCGCCTCAGCAATCCTAGTAATCTGTTGGAGGACAGACTGCTGGACAGCTGACACGCCCTGCAAGCCTCTTTGACCACTGGTATCCATAGCCATGATGGCAGCAGTCTGAGCTTGCATGGCAGCAAGCTGACCGTGCATGACAGCAGTCTGAGCTTCCACTGCAGCACTCAGACGTTGGGTGGCTGCTGCTTGTGCTGCAATGGAAGTTGCAATATCGGCCATCAGGTGCTGCACATGGTTGGGTTCAGAAGTGTGCGAACGGAGTTGGCCACCACTTCTATGCTGGAAAGGATGGGCTCCAAGCTCTGCGCAAAGCCTTGTGCCAAGTTGGTGCTGGACTCCTCCATGCTCCTTGACATTGAATGCAGGCTTTCTGGCAAGGCCTCCCAATGCACCAAGCATTTTGTTGTGCATACCCATCAGCCTTCTTCTGTAGGCTGTCCATCAAAGTCCTCATCTGAGGCCTGCGCAACAGAACCCGTGTGCGACCTTACCCTCTGGGGAGCTGGCACCTGCGCTACCTTTTCTCCCTGTCCTGGCAGCAGCCCACTCATGCCCAGTGACTCACCAAGTGCAGATCCCGATTCTAAGCTGCCCTCTAAAGTCTGCGCAGCGCCAGTATCTGAGCTGGTGTCTGTGAGTGTCAGATCGAGTGATGGGGTTTCTTCTTCTTCATCACTCTCCTCTTCCTTTCCACCACTGCCTGGCCAGGTTGGATTTCTTGTGTCTCGGAAATGAGAAAGGCACAAGGATAGTGTCGTGGTGAGGCGGAGGGGGGAAAGCAAGAGGTGCATGCTTACACCATCTGCAGCTTGTAAGTCAGAAGAGATTTCAGGATGATGAGGAAGTGGGATATGAGAAGGAGGATTAGGTATGAGGATACCGTCATCTTCAATGATTTCAACTCCGCCGCTGGCCACGGCCTCAGCAATTGACTTTCCAATAATGTCTAGCACCGACTACTGCATGGGGGTTAGGACATGCAGGGACGCCTGTCCCCCTGCGGGTAGCCCCCGCTGCCTCCACTTGTGCGCCACCTTGTCCTGCAAGAGAGAGGGAAGTGTACCAGTGAGTACCGTGCAATCTGTTTGAGTAATGTGGCTGTCATGGTTAAATAGCTGGCAGTTTTTGCAAGCTGTGCGATGTTGGTGTGAGGCTTGCAGCAATGCTATCTGTGTGAGTGTGAGGTGAAGCATATGAATGTTAGGTCTGAATCCTGATTGATAGAGATTGTTGGTAGGTGAGTGATGGTGGTGTGGTGAATTGAGGAGTGTCTGAGGCTCGTGGTGCAGTTGGTAGGATATGGCATTTGAAGATGCATTCACTGACCTTGATCACTCGTGTGAGGTCATTGAACTTCTTGCGCCACTGCATCCAAGTCCTTGGGTCTAGACTCCTGGCATTGCCCTCCATGGCTATCTACTCGCACTGCCTTTTGAGTGTGTGTCTGGAAGGCCTCCTAGCCCCCTGCAGATATAGGACATCTCTCCAACTTTCCAACTCCTCCACCAAGGCCTCCAGAGCAGCGCCCGAAAACATTGGAGCCTGTTCTATCCCATGTTGTGCCATTCCTCACTGTTTCCCAGGTCAGATTCACTTCCTGCACGACTCCCAGCACCAGCTCTAGACACAATGCACCTCCCCTTTAAGAGGTGCAGGCTAATTTTAAGCACAAAGTTGGCGTGCTGCTTGCATTTCAATCAACGAGCGCAGCTTAATTCACGCATCGCGATCCCCGCGCCCGTTTTCGGGGGGTATCCAATTTAGCCCCCACTGTATTTTATTAGTTCTGCAATTTAGACCTGGTTTTTCCTTGTAGACCTCCAGAATAGAGCTCACAGTGTTGCATTACTGTGCATATTGATGTTCCTATTAATATGCCCCCAAATGAAGCAAATATCAGAGATAAAATTGGCCCATGGCAGTGGCGCAAAACATAACAAATTGGCAGCCCATTTTACACTGCGCCTGAAACCAGGAGCAGTATAAAGTGGGCTGCCAACTCGCTATGAGCCTGTTTTGCGCTACCGGCATAGACCAATTTCACCCCCATTATACATTATACATGGACTATTCCAATAGATTAGTCATTCTTTAAAGCATTTATGTTTTGGTTAATTTTGTCTTTATCAAACTGAAGTGTATCAGTGCTAGCAAATGGAAGATTGTTCCATTGTTTTGCACCCAACATCAATATCAAGCACTTCCAACATCTCACAGCTGAATGCAGAGCAAAATTCCCCCCAGTCAACCCCGCTCTACCCCAACATTGGGAATAGATTTCCTCAGTTTATAAACAATGGCTTAGGCTTTTCGAATTAGCAGGCATCTGACAACCACTCACAACAGAGATGCCCTTCTGCACCCAGCTGACCTTCTGGCCCAGGGTTGTTTGTAAACTGGAGATGGGGACCCTAGCCTCTGCCAGGGTGTTGGACAGAAACTTGCTGCAATAGGTAGGGTACGGTAGCATATTGGTTATGTTACTGGACTATTAATCCAGAGGCCTGGACTAATGATCTGGAGACGGAGTTCAAATCCCACCACGGCAGCTGCGGAATTTAAATTAAAATAAATCTGGAATAATAAGCCAGTATCAGTGAAACTACCGGATTGTTGTAAAAACCCATCTGGTTCACTAATGTCCTTTAGGGAAGGAAATCTGTCGTTCTTACCTGGTCTGGCCTATATGTGACTCCAGACCCACAGCAATGTGGTTGACTCTTAACTGCCCTCTGAAATGACCTAGCAAGCCACTCCGTTGTAACAAACCGCTACAGGAAGAAATAAGAATAAAACCGGATGGATCACCTGGCATCGACCTAGGCATCGGCTTCGGACACAACAAAGGCACACCCAACCCATTCGACTCTGCAAAGTCCTCCTCACTAGCATCTGGGGACTTGTGCCAAAATTGGGAGAGCTGTCCCACAGTGGAAGAAGCACTGAGGGTAGCAAGGGCACAGAATGTACTCTGGGTGGGGGACTTCACTGTCCATCACCAAGCGTGGCTCTGTAGCACCACTGCTGGCTGAGTCCTGAAGGACATAGCTGCCAGACTGGGCCTGCAGCAGGTGGTGAGAGAACCAACACGACGGAAAAACCGACTTTACCTCGTCCTCACCAATCTAACTGTCGCAGATGCATCTGTCCATGACAGTATTGTTGCAGTAATGAAGTCCCGTCTTCACACTGAGGACACGTGTTGTGGTGGCACTACCACCGCGCTAAATGGGATAGATTCAAAACGGATCTAGCAGCTCAAAACTGGGCATCCATGAGGCGCTGTGGGCCATCAGCAGCAGCAGCAGAATTGTATTCCATCACAATCTGTAACCTCATGGCCCGGCATATCCCTCACTCTACCATTACCATCAAGCCAGGGGACCAAACCTGGTTCAATGAGGAGTGTAGAAGAGCATGCCAGGAGCAGCACCAGGCGTACCTAAAAATGAAGTGCCAACCTGGGGAAGCTGCAACACAGGACTACATGCATGCTAAACAGCAGCAGCAGCAAGCTATAGACAGAGCTAATCGAACCCACAATCAATGGATCAGATCAAAGCTCTGCAGTTCTGCCACATCCAGTCATGAATGGCGCTGGACCATTAAACAGATGACAGGAGGAGGAGGCTCCATGAACATTCCCATCCTCAATGATGGCGGAGCCCAGCATGCGAGTGCAAAAGACAAGGCTGAAACATTTGCAACCATCTTCAGCTAGAAGTGCCGAGTGGATGATCCATCTCAGACTCCACCCCCACCAATTCGATTCACTCCACATGATATCAAGAAACGGCTGAGCACACTGGATACAGCAAAGGCTATGGGCCCCGACAATATCCCGGCTATCGTGCTGAAAACTTGTGCTCCAGAACTAGCCGCGCCTCAAGCCAAGCTGTTCCATTATGGTTACAACACTGGCATCTACCCAACAATGTGGAAAACTGCCCAGGTATGTCCTGTCCACTAAAAGCAGGACAAATCCAATACGGCCAATTACCGCCCCATCAGTCTACTCTCAATCATCAGCAAAGTGATGGAAGGTGTCGTTGACAGTGCTATCAAGTGGCACTTACTCACCAATAACCTGCTCGTCGATGCTCAGTTGGGGTTCCACCAGGACCACTCGGCTCCAGACCTCATTACAGCCTTGGTCCAAACATGGACAAAAGAGCTGAATTCCAGAGGTAAGGTGAGTGACTGCCCTTGACATCAAGGCAGCATTTGACCGAGTGTGGCATCAAGGAGCCCTAGTAAAATTGAAGTCAATGGGAATCAGGGGGAAAACTCTCCACTGGCTGGAGTCAATGACCATCCCTTCATCATAATGTCAGAAGTGGGGATGTTCGCTGATGATTGCACAGTATTCAGTTCCAGTCGCAACTCCTCAGATAATGAAGCAGTCCATGCCCGCATGCAGCCAGACCTGGATGACGTTCAGGCTTGGGCTGAAAAGTGGCAAGTAACATTCGCGCCACACAAGTGCCAGGCAATGACTATCTCCAACAAGCGAGTGTCTAACCACCACCCCTTGACATTCAACGGCATTACCATTGCCGAATCCCCCAACATCAACATCCTGGGGGTCACCATTGACCAGAAACTTAACTGTACCAGCCACGTAAATACTGTGGCAACAAGAGCAGGTCAGAGGCTGGGTATTCAGCAGCGAGTATCTCACCTCCTGACTCCCTAAAGCCTTTCCACCATCTACAAGGCACAAGTAAGGAGTGTGATGGAATATTCTCCACTTGCCTGGATGAGTGCTGCTCCAGCAACACTCAAGAAGCTCGGCACTATCCAGGACAAAGCTGCCCACTTGATTGGCACCCCATCCATCACCTTAAACATTCATACCCTCCACCACCAGCGCACCATGGTTGCAGTGTGTACCATCTACAAGATGCACTGCACCAACTTGCCAAGGCTTTTTCAACAGCACCTCGCTGGGTCAAAATCCTGGAACGCCCTACCTAACAGCACTATCAGAGTACCTTCATCACAGGGACTGCAGCGGTTCAAGAAAGCAGCTCACCACCATCTCCTCGAGGGCAATTAGGGACGGGCAATAAATTCTGGCCTTGCCAGCGACACCCACATCCCAGGAACGAATAAAAAAAATAGGTCTTGGTGGGTAGGGCTTATTTGGCAATATGTTGCATTCTGCTGCTGGGGTCTGGCCTCTGAAAGCCAGCCCCTGAATCCAGCCTTCAAACTGGACAAACAGCGAGAAATATGGCCATGTTTCCTTCATTTTCACATGATTTGCTTGCACCTGCCCGCATATAAGCAGCGACATTTTATGCTACTGGGACTGCCCTCTGGAAAAGTGGAGGAAGAAGGGGCACGGTGCCATACATGCCCAAGCATATTTCTGAAATTGTCTGTTGGATCCGCTGGCAAAACTGACAGAGCAGGGCCAGAAAGCTTAGGCCAATGCGCCTATGATTTCGCTACATTTGGCACCCAGAAGAACTCGTCCCCAAATATGTCTAAGCCATTCACGGAATATTTGCATTTTCTACTTCAGCCATCCTTGTGGTCTCTTTCAGTAGAACTAGTGTCAAATTATAGGAAGTTCCTTG
The DNA here is from genome assembly GCA_030390025.1 of Squalus acanthias. NCBI lineage: Eukaryota > Metazoa > Chordata > Chondrichthyes > Squaliformes > Squalidae > Squalus > Squalus acanthias. The sequence continues at coordinate 87,974,249 of CM059428.1, read as the reverse complement.
CTGTGAATTTTTGTCCACTGGGATCTGTGTTGAGACTGCCCAAAATTATTTTTTTAGGAAGAGACCTAGCTATCAGAATGAGGAAATTTTCATCTTATCAGTTTGCCCTGGGTTTGATCCCTGATTCCAGAGGTAAAAGGAGATTGGACTAACTGCCTGAGCTAACCACTCCAATATTTTGAGTCTATTGTACATCATACACATCTAATTATTAGCATTGTCATCCCTTAGCCATTATCGGATACACATTAAAATAAAAACTAAAGTGTTTTCAAAGAACACAGTGCTGTATTGGCAGAATCAGCAGATTCAGCAGTAAGCACCCAAAGTAACTGTACAACATGTGTACACTAGTGAGAGCTACTATCAGTACACCACACAACAATTACGGATAGTAGGAAGTGAGTAATAAGGATATAATTTAATTGAAGGTTTCATATAACATCATAAACCACAAGAGCAAAGTTCAAGTAGTTTATGGACGTCATATGAACCTTGAGATTAAATTGCAGCCTTTTACTTACTAGCATCTGTATTGTTTTTGGTTAATATAGGCGATGATATAAAAAAATGAAAACTCTATTTATTACAGCAAATCATACTGGTTGAAATATATTGTCACAATTTCAGGAGTATATTATCGCATGATTCACATTATGATACAATATGGTGAACATCCAGGAATGATTAAAATCCATAATGTTATCTCAGGGTTCAGATGTCTTTTAAACCCCAGAGCTAAATTCAAAGAGTTTGTAATATTCATCTAAACCCTTGAATCACTTGAAATCGCTCAATTGTGTCCATTATTTTTTAAGAATTAAGAATGTTTAACTAAATATATGGAGAGTTTATTGAGTTTTGGGCTTGTTTGTGTGCTGGCAGAGATTCTAGGCCCAGTGAGCATTCAGTAAACTTTGTGCCAATGAGTGATGCCATTAACAGAAACTCATCCATAACTCTGCTGCTTGCTCCTTTCCCAAACTAAGTCCCACTTGCCCATGATCCTTGTCCTTACAGATCTCCAATAGATTCCAGTCCCCCAGTCTACTGACTTTAAAATCTTGTCCTTGTTTACAAGTCCCTCCATGGCCTCATCACTCCCTATAACTACAACCTCTTCCATCTTACGCCCCAGCCCATGCCCCGTGATCCTCTGACCCTGTCCTCCTCTGCCTCCCTCACCTCTTGCCATTCCTTTTTCAATGGCAGAGCCTTCAGCTGACAGAGTCATACTTCTGTAATTCCCTTCCTAAACCCCTTCACCACTTCTTTCCCCATCTTTAAAACTTCTCTCCTAATGTTCGTGTAATCTAGCTCTTCTACTCCTGGTTGGCATCCCCTTTCCCCTATGAATCACTCTTGGATGTTTTATTATATTAAAGGTACTATGTCATTACAAATTGTTATTGTTATTGTTGACATTCGCAATGTAGGATTAACAACCTCTGGCAGTTTGTCAAAAATAATCTGTAGTTAATTTCTGGAAATTCTATGACCATTATACATTGTAAAATAATTACTTTGTAGTTGGAAGGCAAAATTCTATGACCATAGCATATGTCAATAACAATATACTTAATTTGCATGAATCACGAGGAATATACCCAAATAAATATGCCATGCAAGTGAAGAGATACAGGTCTCTTAGATTAGTAAATAACCTCTGGGTAGAGTTGAAAACTTCTTATTACCTTTAAAGAATAACTGTACATCTCCATCAAATATTTAAGTTCTAAATCAATAATAATGCATACTGAACTTTTTTGTTATTGTTGCAATTACATTGGGCTCAAGAGAACTAAATATTGATAAATGGATAAAATGTATTTGACTGTCCAGACAGTTCACAAGGTGATGCGATAAGCTAGCCAGTAAAAAGCATGCAGAGGAAATCAAGCTTGCCATTGAATAATAATCAGTCCCACCTGTAACTAGCTGAAACTTTTTTGCAAGTGATAAATCATTTCATCACTATCCTGAATCCTAATCCCTGAAATTTTTTTTTTTTAAGTTTTCATACAGAAAGTCTTTATTTATGGCCAGTTACAAGATAAAGGATGCCATCCTAAAGGCCTTTCAAGTGGATTCAATATGTTTGTAAATGTTTAGGATCATTGGAATAATCCTAACAGCTGAAATCTTTCAAGATTACATTGAGTCCATTAAGAAAACATGCTTTTCACAATAGGCTAGAAAAATTAGGCAGGGAAAGAAAAATAGCAAATAATCTATCATCAGCGCTATGTGTAATGTGATTATGAGGAACTGGCCTAAACCTTTCAACAGCTGACAAATCTGTAAATGGAGTGAAACTTCTATTAACTTAATATTTTACATCACTTCCTCTGCAAGTATTGTCACTTCCTCGCAAGTGTGGCACTGGTTTATCTGAAGCTTCCAGGATAACTGTACTTGCCACAATAGATCTCACCGAACATTACTTTTGAAAACTAAACTTGCCATTGATTGGAAATTCACTTAATTGTTGTGCCCTACAGATTATACTAAAAAGTACAGTTTTTGTAATGTAACACTTTCCTTTCTTTCGAGGCTACTTCAAGCAACTAATTGACCCCGAGGGGTTATGAACTGTTGGCAGTTAATAAGTCATAAAATTCTTGCATAAAGCAGGATACTAGATTCCATCACCGAGACAAATAGTACAAAGACCCAGAGTATAAATATCTAAATGTAGAAAAGAGCTGGGATTTCTCAGTGACTGCTCCTTTGGAGTCTCCAGGGCATGTTTGCTGTGGTTTCCTGACTAGAGAAACAAGCTTAAAAAATGAGCACATTAAGGAGTAATTTGTTTGAAGGTTCAGGAAGTTTGGGAGGAGGAGGGGGAAGGCAAAAGTGACCTTTAAGCAGGACTGGACGTTATTACATTTGTCATTTGTTTCCTTTCACCTTTAGGATGTTCACCATGGTAACGGTACACAGCAAGCCTTTTATAATGACCCCAACGTGCTTTATATTTCCCTCCACCGTTATGATGAAGGAAACTTCTTCCCTGGTAGTGGAGCCCCAGACGAGGTAGGTTGCATTTCTCCTCGGCCTCTTTTATCGTTCCGGTCTAATTGCATTGCATGATTATTCCTAATTATCTCATTCTTCGCTGTTGCACTTTAAATTGCTGTGGATTGCAAAATTGTCCACCGGGACTGTGTCCCAGCACAGACCAAGTGCACGGCCCCAACCAGTGCTTGTCAAGCATCGTCTGGCTGATTTTGGCATGTTCTTTGATGTTGGTTTCAAAGCTATTTTATCCGAAAATATATATTTTTCTTTCTTGGTGCCATCCTGTTTTCAGGTTGGAAGTGGCCCTGGTGAAGGCTTCACTGTGAATATCGCCTGGACAGGTGGTCTTGATCCCCCTATGGGAGATGTGGAATACCTTACAGCTTTCAGGTGCGTTCCCACCTGTAGTGATATTTGGCTAAGTTCAAAGCTAATGTATTCCTTTAAATTGCTTCACATAGAGTACATTGAAAAAGTTTGTTTGATTTAAATTCACATCAGATGTATTTTAATATACTTCAGACTTTCTGAACTATTCACATTATTACATTTTTCATTTTTAAACTGAAATATATTTATTAAGTTTTACTTACAAATGTTTAGAGCTAACAGCAAAAATGGAGATGGTTTATCCATATTAGTAACTATTTTGAAAAGGTTTCAAACATAATTAAATCTGTTTCTAAGTGAATAGTTTTGAGAGAGGGAAAAGGTCTAGTAATAGATTTAAATGATCTTACAATCAAAGTCAGTAAAAAGGGATACTGAATGTTTGGCAAGTGCCTCATAAGATCGCAAGAATTGCTCCATATTAATTAATCTATCCAGAACAACCCTACAGTCCCTAAATTGCTTCATCTAGTTGTTTCTTAAATGAATCCTGGGTTTTTGTCTCCAGCATGCTATCTGGAAGTCCATTCCAAGTGTTGATCATTCTCTTTGTGAAGAAGAACCTCCTGATATCAGTGCTAAAGTTACCTTTTACTAATTTGAACTTGTGTCCCCTTGACCTACTTCCACTGTTCAATTTAAAGTAGTATTCAGGATTAACCTTTTCCATACCATTTACTATCATATATATCTAAAACATCACATCACAGTCAACTCCTTTCACGACTGAAAAACCCAAGTCTCACTAGTCTTTCCTCATAACTCAGACCCTTGACACTGGGAGTGTGATTTTCTCAATGGGGAACTTTTGGAGGCGGGACTCCCACTTGTCAGGTTTCAGTCCCGCCTCCAAAAACTTGTGGCCAACCCACGCTATTTTCCCTTGATTGACCTTGTTAAGCCCACCTTAGCAGGCCAATTAAGGGAAAGCCGGTTGCAGAGAACGTCAACGTATGACGTTTCATCTGTCAAAAATTTTTGACAGATGAATTATCATCGTTTGACAGCTCTGTGAAGCTGTCAAACACTGACATTCTCTGTAGTTTAATGAGTTCTTGAATTCAAGACCTCACAAACTTCTTTCTTTTGTAAAAATGAGATGGTTGTTGCATTGGAGAATGCAACGGCCATCTGTCATCTCTACTGCGGTGGTCCGAGACTCTCCGCATACACACCAACTGAAGCCTACAGGAAGAAACAAAGGTAAGTACACTTTTACTAACACTTTGCACTTATCTCAGATACTCACCTCTCCACTCTTGCACCCATCACTTACCTTCACAGCACACTTTTGCACCCGCAGACCCACTACTCGCCTCGCTGACCTAATGGGTTTCGGAGCCTTCGGGAAGCCCGCACTTGTGAGGGCAAAAAGGGGATAATCCTATTTTCTGCCTGTTAACTACCTGTTAACAGGCAGTTAATAGGCTTTAATCACTTCCCACATCCAAGGAGACGGGACCCGGTTCGGGACGGCTACCCGCCTTCTGGCAAGATGGCATGGAGGCGAGTTGGGCACCCGCCCCCAAATTCTGCCATTTTCCCGGCAGTCCCGTCTCCAAACCCGCCTCCCCAGGGCTGACAAGATCGCGCCCTGGGTATCAGTCTTGTGGCTCTTCTCTACACTGCCTGCAGCACTTGACTGTCTCTCTTGTTTCTCAGTACCCAGAACTAGATACAGTACTCAAGGTGTGGTCTAACCAGAGCATTGTACTGTTTGATCACTACTCCCTCTCACTTGTATTCGACTGATTTGGCTATGTAATGTAACACCCTATTGGCTTTGTTGATTGTTGCTCTGCATTGGTTGGACATGTTGTGTGTTGAGTCTAGGTCTCCTTCAACTTCAACCTTAGCTATTTCAACACATTCATGTAGTATTTATGTTGCCCATTTTTCCTTTCTATGTGCAATGCTTTACACTTGTCTGCATTAAATTTCATCTGCCATAATCGTCCTAATTATAGATTTTCTAAGGTCATTCTGCAGTTTCTGATTTCATCCTTTAATTCTACCATCCCTCAAAACTTGGTATCATTTGTAAATTTGACCAATTTGCATTGTGTTTCAGAATCCAAGTCATTGATGTAAATTAAAAACAGAGGTGGTCCCAACACTGAGTCCTGGGGCATCTCATTCAATACTTCCCCCCACCCTGATACTCTCCCTCTAACCAGTACCCACTGTTTCCTACCATTCAGACAGTTTTTTTTATTCAAACTTGTGTTTTGTCCTGAATCTCCAGAGCTTTGAGCTTAATTAGTAATCTGTCATGTGTAACTTTATCAAATGTGTTTTGGAATTCTTAGTACAGTACATAATGTCATAGGGTTTACCACAGTTGACTTGGGTTGTTGCTTCATCGAAGAAATCAAGGAGGTTGGTCAGACAGGATCTTCCCAGGCAAGATGCCACGTTGAATGACGTTTATTAGGGTTTTTCTGTCTCAACCCTTTGAGAACTAGGTTGGCTGCGTGGTGTCTCATACAATGTACATAATGTGTACAGGACCTCTGTAAAAGTGTATTGGTTCTCACTACAACCCTCAGCTGAACACATTATAACCATAATCTAACATTATAATGTTACTAAGCACCAATCTTCATGATTCATGACACAAAGCTGCACATATATGAAAAAAACTCAAGGTCAAAATGGTGGTTAGTAAGGATAATGAATGATACAAATCCAATGGGAAAATTGTGCAGTGATTTTTATTTTAAGATATAGCTGGATTGTTGTATTATATTAAAACAATTCTCTACTTGAGAGAATATGTTCCAGGCAGTCATTTTTTTTCGGGTTTGAATGATTGAGTGTGATGCTATCTGAACCATTCGAGCATGTCATAGCCTGTTCACATACTCCCAGTCAGTGTCTTTCCTCTGTTCCATAGCCACAGTACTTATCACCATCTAGGAACTGTTAGGAAGTTGGGAAATGTCATGAATTAATAATTCAAGATACAGTAAGAAGCCCTTATTAAATGAATCAGTCACTGGTACTGTGATTAAGCTGACATTCATCCAGACACTTGAATGATTGGTGTACTTTGGCAAATGATTATGAAATATATTAAACAGTGCATCAAACCTGGGCATTATGTTTTGTCATACACATACAAGGATTATATTTTGTTCATGATTCAGTTTTAAGAATGTTGTTGTGAAGGAATAAATTAAGGAACAACATTTGTGATTTAACATATTGCATGCGCTGCATTTACAGCTGAGAAGTGGATTGTCACCAATTTATTTTCAAGTCACTTCAGCAAAGGTTGATGTGGTTGCGATTTTAAAATTTTTTGTGCATGTAGGCATTACAAGCATCCTGATAATTCAAGTGTAATATATGTTAGGGTCATAATTCCACGGAAACATTAGAACAGATGTGCTTTATAACTCTCTGACTGTACCCACCTGTGAGTCGTGTGGAAGGAATATTCCTCAGTAGTAATGTCACCTTGTTCATCCGGCCTGCATAGTGCAGCCATAAGAGTGATATTCTTCTCAGTACAGGTTAATAATGTTAAAAATATATCAATAGTGTTATAAAGCACAAACTTGCGAATACAATGCTTTACTTTGATCCCTGGGTTTAGATGACATCCATAAATTGCTCATGCAGCATTCTCTGAGTTTGTATTTGCAGCACTCGATGACAGTCTTGCTAAGTATAGTAATGTCACATTATTGAATATAATCACTATAACATACATCAAAAATGAACTGCCTTCTTCCTCTTCCAGAAGATTATCTGGGTATGCCACTAATTTACCCCACTGCTACAGAGGTCTTATCTATATTATCATCATCTTGAGGATCAATTTGTCTAATGGTTTCCTTGGCAGCTTCCCATCTCCACTCTCATAAACTTCAGCTAATCTAAATCCTATCCCAAATCCTATCCTGCACAAAATCCTCCCATCTCCACATCCTTGCCAAGCTCCATTGGCTTCCAGTGTCCCAGCAAATCAATTTCACGATGAGCCTCATCCTCTTTCTCAAGTCTCTCCAAGGCCCACTTCAATTTATATGGGAAACATTTTCCAGCAACGTGACCCACCACAATGGAATGAAAATAAAGCATGTTTTATAAAGGCAATACACTCTGCCCTGCCAGATAACCATCCAGGCGGTGAAGATGGAAATCAACCCCAATATATCACATTACAATGTGCACATGGACAGCATTGAATAGCTCTTTGGGTACCAAGGTGCATTGTGCACATAGGACTACTAGACAATGCAGTAACATTTAGCCAGTTAATCCTGCTAATAACTTTAGGCCGCCTTTAGTAAGGTTTGACTTCTTTTTGGACATTTTTATGTGAAGGAAGAATTAATTATCAGTAGAAGGGTTTGTATACTTTCCCCCATTCAAACCAAATGGGTGGTTGTAATGTGTATCGATAATGTTCTCCTCAGGGCTTGCACTGTCTGTTGCCCTCACAAGTTGCTATTATTTTCAATGGGAAAATGATTTTAAAGGGGCAGTGTCAGTACATTTGAATGTACTAAATGGGACATCGGGTCAACAGTTTTGTTTAGCAGATTGATTCTACAATCTTTTTGAGGTTTGATCAATTCATTAATTGAATTGAACATTAGAGCCCTGATTTTAACTCAGGGCATGAGTGCGGCATGCGAAGGCCGGGGTGGGCAAGAAGCACCCATGATGATGCCAGCGTGATGCCCGGGCCATTTTAAATCCCGGGCCTCAGTCTCATCTTTGAAGACTGACTCCCACCCATACCTGGCGAGAATGAAAGGAGGTCTGCAGGTGTGAGAGGGATTTCGCAAACCAGGAGGCCGCCTCAGGGGACCTAAGGAAACAGTCCCCGGCTCAAAAGTAAGTGCTGAGGTGGGGTGGAGGGGTCCGTAGGCAATTGTGGTCAAGGGAAGGAATCCGGGTGGCAGGGGAAGCTCAACGTTTCCTTATGTGGCAATCTTGCTCCTCCCGGTTCACAAGGAAACCTAAAAGAAAGTAAATACTTACTTTTGTTGGCCTCTCTGGCCCCACTACTGCTTTCATTGGCGGCTCCGGCACTGGGCGTCACTGTCGTGATCATCAGCTAAAATCGCATTGGGGCCCGAATTACGTCATCGACATTTAAATATTAATGAGGCCCCTGCCTGCCTGTGGCAGATGGCCACCATGCTGGCAAAAACTTGGCAGTTATAATGGCAGCGAGCGCGAATGCATTGGGAAAGCAGTGTGAAGCGCCCAACTGCCATTTTAACCACCCACCCACCTCGTTTCTGTTGGGTGGGCGGGGTTAAATTCGCGCCTGATGAAATTATACAGCCCCAGTATTTGTGCACTTTATCAGGGATTCTACAATGGAGAATAAGTATCAAATTCAAAATATGAAAAATAGGTCCTTCGTGATCATCCTCTGTGAATAAACCATAAAAAATACTAGTTTAGGATGTTTTATATGGTAAACAATAAAATTAATGGAAAGAATAAGTAAAATTATTTGGACAAGCATTATTATCATATTTAATTATCAGAGGCAGGGGGTAAGTGTTTTAATTAGCAGGTCCTCGGGACATTGAATGACTACAGGCTTTCTTAAACAACCACACAAACATACTGACTAGCTGCCTGCCAGCCTTAGGGTCAGGCCTCTGATGAAAAAGATAAGATAATTGGCTCTAATGAAATCCAGAAGGTTGGAGCTTTCTTTGGGCAGAGCGTGTGGAAGTGAGCTTAATTCAAACCAGTTCAACTCAGAGCCCACTCCTGTGACTTTGATATCGTTTGAAGTTATAAAAGTGTTTGGTGCACCATTAGCCTGCTGGGCTCAGCCTCCTTGGTTACCTTAATTACCAGACTTTACAACCGACTTTACTGCACAGGAAAGGAGCCATTATATGTTTCATCAACATTGGCTGTTTTCAGATTTTAGGAAAAGCGAGGGTAAAGGTCACTATGGAAAGCGGGGGGAATAGATGAACTGGTTGAAACCTTATTAAAAAACTTTTAGCGAAAATTTATTGCAACCTTATACTTTCACGTATTTTGTGTGCCATACAAAACAGCTTTGCATTATAGAGAACTTAGTGAGAGTTACAATGGAGCTGCATTGCCAACCATGCATGAACTTCACCTACCAACTTTAATTTTCGAATACTTTCACAAGCATGCACCTGATTACCTCATTAGTGAACTCTCTTAGTTTATCTGTTCGTACTCACTAAAGTGGAGGGAGCCCACCCTTCATTGCTACTTTCCAACCGTGTAGGATCACTCTGCTAGATTAGCTGTGCTTTGTCCTTTCTGCTCCGACTGATAAATCACTAACCACTGATATGAAACATTTTTCATCCTCGTAAGTGTTTGAACTATACATATGCAGTCACCTAGTGTTGAGACGCAGCAGTAGGTTTTTGTAATCTCAATGTGGAAGGAAAATCTGGCAGATTTTGTGAGCAGCGTGCGATCCTCCCCATCACATTTTTCTTTGTGTACTATACCCGGGTGATACTTAATGCTCAGACGCTAAAGACGAAAATCTACCCCGGGCTCCATATATACAGCTAGTTCATTGTCACTTTCTGTATGATGGACTCTGTTGTATTGTTGAAGTGAAATTCCTCGGGTGGTTCTCCCGATCGTCCATCGTAATTTTGGTGTAAATGCTGTTTTTCCGGGGTTTCCGCAGCTCTTCCTCTGAAGTTAAGGCAGACAAGTGGGAGAATCCCTATGGAAATTCACCCCCATTATCACTGTTTGTACCTTTTTTCTGATGTTTTATTGTATCCAAGCTAAGTTTACTTTACAATACTGTTCAACTTTATCCAGCTGGAAACTGAAAACCCATTTAAATATTCAGGAGTGAGCCATGCATGATATTGCTGACTGGTGCCTCACTGTATACCAGCTGTTTTCAGGTTAAATTGCACTGTGTTTGATAACATTTTTTAAAAGGCTATTGTCGTCATGGAAAAGTGTTTGGCAAACTTATCATTGGAGTAGGGAAGTAAACCAAGAAAAGACCGTGAGATATTTTCATCACAACAACGACTTGCATTTATATAGCGCCTTTCATGACCATAGGACGTCTCAAAGCGTTTTACAGCCAATGAAGTACTTTTTGAAGTGGAGTTGCTGTTGTAATGTGGGAAACGCGGCAGCGCACAACAAGCTCCCAGATAATCTGTTTTTGTTATGTTGGTTGAGGGATAAATATTGCCTAGGAGACCAGGGATAACTCCCCTGCTCTTCTTCGAAATAGTGCCATGGGATCTTTTACGTCCACCTGAGAGAGCAAACGGGGCTTCGGTTTAACATCTCATCCGAAAGACGGCACCTCTGACAGTGCAGCACTCCCTCAGTGCTGCACTGGAGTGTCAGCCTAGCTTTATGTGCTCAAGTCCCTGGAGTGGGACTTGAACCCGCAACCTTCTGACTCAGAGGCGAGTGTGCTACCAACTGAGCCACAGCTGACACTACTGCATTTATATAGACAACAACAACATGCATTTATATAGCGTTTTAAATGCAGTAAAACATCCCAAGGTGCTTCACAGGAGCATTATCAAACAAAATTTGAAACCGAGCAACATAAGGAGATATTAGGAAAGGTGACCAACTTGGTCACAGAGGTAGGTTTTAAAGAGCGTCTGAAAGGAGGAAGGAGAGCACTAGAGAGGTGGAGGGTTTTAGGGAGGGAATTCTAGAGCTTGGGGACTAGGCTACCAATGGTGGAGTGATTAAAATCAGGGATGCGCAAGAGGCCAGAATTGGAGGAGCGCAGAGATCTCAGAGGGTTGTAGGGCTGGAAGAGGACACAGAGATAGGGAAGGGTGAGGCCATGGAGGGATTTGAAACCATAGATCAGAATTTTAAAATCGAGGCGTTGCCGGACCAGGAGCCAGTGTAGGTCAGCGAGCACAGGGGTGATGGGTGAACGGGACTTGGTTCGAGTTAGGGCACGGGCAGCCGAGTTTTGGATGAGCTTAAGTTTATGGAGGATGGAAAATGGGAGGCCAGCCAGGAGAGCATTGGAATAGTCAAGTCTAGAGGTAACTAGAGCCATGGATGAGCGTTTCAGCATCAGGACCGGCACGGTGGCAGGGGGAAGAGGCTTGGTGGGGGGGATCGGAGGCCTGCGGGGGAAGCGCAGGTGGGGGGGCGGGGGGTGGGGGGGGGAGGGAAAGGGATCGGAGGCCTTGTGGACGGGTCTCCGATCATGGGGGATGGGTTAGGCAGGGACACTGGTTCCAGCAGGTAAGCACAAAGGCACTTACCTCATGGGTCCAGCAGACCTCGCCTTGCATTAGCTGGCAGGTATTACCAGGCCTGCAAAACCCAAAATGGAGGTTAAAGCAGAGGCTTCCAGCCTCAATGTGATATTTAAATGGGCAACCCGCTACCTGGGAGCGGGTTGGATGCCTGTCCCTCACCACCCCTGGTCCTGCCTCTGATAAAACAGGAAGTGGTTAGGTTGGAGGTGGGTTCTGATAGGGATTCAGATTTTTAGCACTTTAACTTCCCACACGATCCCAACAAACCCGTTTTTTAGGTTAAAATTCCACCGCACAGTCTGATTGGTATCACTCCCCCCACATACAATTTGATTGATATCACTCCCCCAAAACACACAATCTGATTGATATCACTCCCCACACACACAATCTGATTGATATCACTCACCAAACACATACATTCTGATTTATATCACTCCCGACAACCACACTTTCTGATTGATATCACTCCCCCCACACACAACCTGATTGATATCACTCCCCCCACACACACTTTCTGATTGATATCAATCCCCACACACACATAATCTAATTGATATCACACCCCACACACACTTTCTGATTGATATCACTCCCCCCACACACACACACAGTCTGATTGATATCACTGCCCCCACACACAGTCTGATTGATATCGCTCCCCCCACGCACAGTCTGATTGATTTCACTGCCAACACACAGTCTGATTGATATCACTCCCCACACACACCGTCTGATTGACATCACTCCCCACATACACAATCTGATGGATATCACTCCCCCCACACACAGTCTGATTGATATCACTCCCCACACACACAATCTGATTGATATCACTCCCCACATAAAACAATCTGATTGATATCACTCCCCACACACACAGTCTGATTCATATATCTCTCCCCACACACACAATCTGATTGATATCTCTCCCCACACACACAATCTGATTGATATCACTCCACACACATACAATCTGATTGATATCACTCCGCACACACACAATCTGATTGATATCACTCCCCACACATACAATCTGATTGATATCACTCCCCACACACACACAATCTGATTGATATCACTCCCCACGCACACAATTTGATTGATATCACTCCCCCCTCACACACAATCTGATTGATATCACACCACCCACACATACAGTCTGATTGATATCACTCCCCCCTCACACACAATCTGATTGATATCACTCCGCACACACACAATCTGATTGATATCACTCCCCACACATACAATCTGATTGATATCACTCCCCACACACACACAATCTGATTGATATCACTCCCCACGCACACAATTTGATTGATATCACTCCCCCCTCACACACAATCTGATTGATATCACGCCACCCACACATACAGTCTGATTGATATCACTCCCCCCTCACACACAATCTGATTGATATCACTCCCCACACACACAATCTGATTGATATCACTCCCCACATACAATCTGATTGTTTTCATCCCCCACACACACAGTCTGATTGATATCACTCCGCCCACACACACATTCTGATTGATATCACTCCCCACACACACAATCTGATTGATATCACTCCCCCCACACACACAATCTGATTGATATCACTCCCCACACACACACAATCTGATTGATATCACTCCCGACACACACAATCTAATTGATATCACTCCCCACACACAAAATCTGATTGATGTCACTCCCCACACACACACAATCTGATTGATATCACTCCCACCACATACACACAATCTGATTGATATCACTCTCCCCACACAAATATTCTGATTGATATCACTCCCCACACACACACAATCTGATTGATATCACTCCCCCCACAAACACAATCTGATTGATATCACTCCCCACACACACACAATCTGATTGATATCACTCCGCCCACACACACATTCTGATTGATATCATTCCCCCCACACACACAATCTGATTGATTTCACTCCCCACACACACACAATCTGATTGATATCATTCCCCCCACACACACAATCTGATTGATATCACTCCCCACACACACAATCTGATTGATATCACTCCCCCCACACACACAGTCTGATTGATATCACTCCCCCCACACACAATCTGATTGATATCACTCCCCCAAAAGACACATTCTGATTGATATCACTCCCCACACACACACAGTCTGATTGATAACACTCCCACTAAGACAAAATCTGATTGATATCACTCCCCCCACACACAATCTGATTGATATCACTCCCCCCCGCACACAATCTGATTGATATCACTCCCCACACACACCATCTGATTGATATCACTCCCCACACACAAACAGTCTGATTGATATCACACCCCCACACACACAATCTGATTGATATCACTCCCCCACACACATTCTGATTGATATCACTCCCCCCACACAAAGTCTGATTGATATCACTCCCTACACACACACAGTCTGATTGATATCACTCCCCACACACACCGTCTGATTGACATCACTCCCCACATACACAATCTGATGGATATCACTCCCCCCACACACAGTCTGATTGATATCACTCCCCACACACACAATCTGATTGATATCACTCCCCACATAAAACAATCTGATTGATATCACTCCCCACACACACAGTCTGATTCATATATCTCTCCCCACACACACAATCTGATTGATATCTCTCCCCACACACACAATCTGATTGATATCACTCCACACACATACAATCTGATTGATATCACTCCGCACACACACAATCTGATTGATATCACTCCCCACACATACAATCTGATTGATATCACTCCCCACACACACACAATCTGATTGATATCACTCCCCACGCACACAATTTGATTGATATCACTCCCCCCTCACACACAATCTGATTGATATCACGCCACCCACACATACAGTCTGATTGATATCACTCCCCCCTCACACACAATCTGATTGATATCACTCCGCACACACACAATCTGATTGATATCACTCCCCACACATACAATCTGATTGATATCACTCCCCACACACACACAATCTGATTGATATCACTCCCCACGCACACAATTTGATTGATATCACTCCCCCCTCACACACAATCTGATTGATATCACGCCACCCACACATACAGTCTGATTGATATCACTCCCCCCTCACACACAATCTGATTGATATCACTACCCCCACACCCACAATCTGATTGATATCACTCCCCACACACACAATCTGATTGATATCACTCCCCACATACAATCTGATTGTTTTCATCCCCACACACACAGTCTGATTGATATCACTCCGCCCACACACACATTCTGATTGATATCACTCCCCACACACACAATCTGATTGATATCACTCCCCCCACACACACAATCTGATTGATATCACTCCCCACACACACACAATCTGATTGATATCACTCCCGACACACACAATCTAATTGATATCACTCCCCACACACAAAATCTGATTGATGTCACTCCCCACACACACACAATCTGATTGATATCACTCCCACCACATACACACAATCTGATTGATATCACTCTCCCCACACAAATATTCTGATTGATATCACTCCCCACACACACACAATCTGATTGATATCACTCCCCCCACACACACAATCTGATTGATATCACTCCCCACACACACACAATCTGATTGATATCACTCCGCCCACACACACATTCTGATTGATATCATTCCCCCCACACACACAATCTGATTGATTTCACTCCCCACACACACACAATCTGATTGATATCATTCCCCCCACACACACAATCTGATTGATATCACTCCCCACACACACAATCTGATTGGTATCACTCCCCCCACACACACAGTCTGATTGATATCACTCCCCCCACACACAATCTGATTGATATCACTCCCCCCAAAAGACACATTCTGATTGATATCACTCCCCACACACACACAGTCTGATTGATAACACTCCCACTAAAGACAAAATCTGATTGATATCACTCCCCCCACACACAATCTGATTGATATCACTCCCCCCCGCACACAATCTGATTGATATCACTCCCCACACACACCATCTGATTGATATCACTCCCCACACACAAACAGTCTGATTGATATCACACCCCCACACACACAATCTGATTGATATCACTCCCCCCACACACATTCTGATTGATATCACTCCCCCCACACAAAGTCTGATTGATATCACTCCCTACACACACACAGTCTGATTGATATCACTCCTCCCACACACACACAGTCTGATTGAAATCACTCCCCCCACACACACAATCTCATTGATATCACTCCCCACACACAGTCTGATTGATATCACTCCACCCACACACAGTCTGATTGATATCACTCCCCCACACACACAATCTGATTGATATCACTCCCCACACACACAATCTGATTGATATCACTCCCCACACACACAAACTGATTGATATCACTCCCCACACACACAGTCTGATTGATATCACTCCCCACACACACACATTCTGATTGATATCACTCCCCACACGCACACATTCTGATTGATATCACTCACCACACACACAGTCAGATTGATTATCACTCCCCACACACACAGTCTGATTGATATCACTCCCCCCACACACACAGTTGATTGATATCACTCCCCACACACACAGTCTGATTGATAACACTACTCACACACACACATTTTCTGATTGATATCACTCCGCACACACACAGTCTGATTGATATCACTCCCCACACACACAATCTGATTGATATCACTCCCCACACACACAGTCTGATTTATATCACTCCGCACACACACAATCTGTTTGATATCACTTCCAACACACACAATCTGATTGATATCACTCCCCCCACACACTCAGTCTGATTGATTTCGCTCCCCACACACACACAGTCTGATTGATATCACTCCCCACACACACAATCTGATTGATATCACTCCCCACACACACAATCTGATTGATATCACTCCCCACAGACGCAGAGTCTGATTGATATCACTCTCCACACATACACAATCTGATTGATATCAGGCCCACCACACACAATCTGATTGATATCACTCCCACCACACACATTCTGATTGATATCACTCCCCACACACACAGTCTGATTGATATCACTCCCCCCACGCACAGTGGGCAACACGGTGGCATAGTGGTTAGCACTGGTGCCTCACAGCGCCAGGGACCCGGGTTCGAATCTGGCCTCGGGTGACTGTCTGTGTGGAGTTTGCACATTCTCCCCGTGTCTGCGTGGGTTTCCTCCGGGTGCTCCGGTTTCCTCCCACAGTCCAAAAATGTGCGGGTTAGGTTGATTTGGCTATGATAAATTGACCCTTAGTGTTAGGGGGGGATTAAATATGTGGGGTTACGGGGATAGGATAGGAAGGGATATGTTAGGGGTAATTAAATACGTGGGGTTACGGGGATAGGGTAGGATATGTGTCGGTGCAGGCTCGATGGGGATTCTGTGTGAGAAAGCAGGGACAGGGTACTGGATTTGGATGATCAGCCATGATCGTATTGAATGGTGGAGCAGGCTCGACGGGCCGAATGGCCTACTCCTGCTCCTAGTTTCTATGTTTCTATGTTTCTATGTATTATTGATATCTCTCCCACCACACACAATCTGATTGATATCACTCCCACCACACACAATCTGATTGATATCACTCCCACCACACACAATCTGATTGATATCACTCCCACCACACACAATCTGATTGATATCACTCCCCACACACACGGTCTGATTGATATCAATCCCCATACACACAGTCTGATTGATATCACACCCCACACACATAGCCTGATTGATATCACTCCCAACACACACACGGTCTGATAGATATCACGCCCCAGACACACAAACAGTCTGATTGACATCACTCCCGAGACAGACAATCTGATTGACATCACTCCCCACACACACACAGTCTGATTGATATCACTCCCCACACACACCGTCTGATTGATATCACTCCCCAAACACACAGTCTGATTGATATCACTCCCCACACAAACAGTCTGATATCACTCTGCACACACACAGTCTGATTGATATCACTCCCCAGACACTCAATTTGATTGATATCATTCCCCACACACACAATCTGATTGATATCACTCCACACACGCACACAGTTTGATTGATATCACTCCCCGCACACACAGTCTGATTGATATCACTCCCCACACACACAGTCTGATTGATATCATTCCCCCCACGCACACAGTTTGATTGATATCACTCCCCGCACACACAGTCTGATTGATATCACTCCCCACACACACAGTCTGATTGATATCACTCCCCCCACGCACACAGTCTGATTGATATCACTCCCCACACACACAATCTGATTGATATCACTCCACACACACACAGTCTGATTGATATCACTCCCCCCACACACATTCTAATTGATATCACTCCTTCCACACACAGTCTGATTGATATCACTCCCCACACACACAGTCTGATTGATATCACTCCCCCCACGCACACAGTTTGATTGATATCACTCCCCGCACACACAGTCTGATGGATATGACTTCCCCCCACACACACAGTCTGATTGATATCACTCCCCACACACACAATCTGATTGATATCACTCCCCACATAAAACAATCTGATTGATATCACTCCCCACACACACAGTCTGATTGATATCTCTCCCCACACACACAATCTGATTGATATCTCTCCCCACACACACAATCTGATTGATATCACTCCACACACATACAATCTGATTGATATCACTCCGCACACACACAATCTGATTGATATCACTCCCCACACATACAATCTGATTGATATCACTCCCCACACACACACAATCTGATTGATATCACTCCGCACACACACAATCTGATTGATATCACTCCCCACATACAATCTGATTGACATCACTCCCCACGCACACAATTTGATTGATATCACTCCCCCCTCACACACAATCTGATTGATATCACTACCCCCACACCCACAATCTGATTGATATCACTCCGCACACACACAATCTGATTGATATCACTCCCCACATACAATCTGATTGTTTTCATCCCCCACACATACAGTCTGATTGATATCACTCCGCCCACACACACATTCTGATTGATATCACCCCCCACACACACAATCTGATTGATATCACTCCCCCACACACACATTCTGATTGATATCACTCACCCCACACACACAATCTGATTGATATCACTCCCCCCACACACACAATCTGATTGATATCACTCCCACCACACACAATCTGATTGATATCACTCCCACCACACACAATCTGATTGATATCACTCCCCTCACACACAGCCTGATTGATATCACGCCCAACACACACACGATCTGATAGATATCACGCCCCAGACACACAAACAGTCTGATTGAAATCACTCCCCAGACACACAATCCTATTGACATCACTCCCCACACACACACAGTCTGATTGATATCACTCCCCACACACACAGTCTGATTGATATCACTCCCCACACACAGAGTCTGATTGATATCACTCCCCCCAAACACACAGTCTGATTGATATCACTCCCCACACACGCACAATCTGATTGATATCACTCCCCACTCACACACCGTCTGATTGATATCACTCCCCACACACACACAGTCTGATTGATATCACTCCCCACACACACAGTCTGATTGATATCACTCCCCACACACATTATCTGATTAATATCACTCTCCCCACACACAGTCTGATTGATAACACTCCCCACACACACAATCTGATTGATATCACTCCCCACGCACACACATTCTGATTGATATCACTCCCCACACACACAATCTGATTGATATCACTCCCCACACACACACAATCTGATTGATGTCACTCCCCACTCACAATCTGATTGATATCACTACTCACACACACACATTTTCTGATTGATATCACTCCCCACACACAATCTGATTGATATCACTCCCCACTCACAATCTGATTGATATCACTCCCCACACACAATCTGATTGATATCACTCCCCACACACAATCTGATTGATATCACTCCCCACACACACAGTCTGATTGATATCACTCCCCACACACACAGTCTGATTGATATCACTCTCACACACACACATTCTGATTGATATCACTCCCCACACACACAATCTGATTGATATCACTCCCACACACACAGTCTGATTGATATCACTCCCACACACACAATCTGATTGATATCACTCCCCCACACACACAGTCTGATTGATATCACTCCCCACACACACAATCTGATTGATATCACTCCCACCACACACAATCTGATTGATATCACTCCCCACACACACAAGTCTGATTGATATCACTCCCCACACACACAGTCTGATTGATATCACTCCCCACACACACAACAGTCTGATTGATATCACTCCCCACACAAACACAGTCTGATTGATATCACTCCCCACACACACACAGTCTGATTGATATCACTCCCCACACACATTATCTGATTAATATCACTCTCCCCACACAGTCTGATTGATAACACTCCCCACACACACAATCTGATTGATATCACTCCCCCCACACACATTCTGATTGATATCACTCCCCACACACACAGTCAGATTGATATCACTCACCACACACACAGTCTGATTGATATCACTCCCCCAAAACACACAATCTGATTGATATCACTCCCCACACACACAATCTGATTGATATCACTCACCAAACACATACATTCTGATTTATATCACTCCCGACACACACACTTTCTGATTGATATCACTCCCCCACACACAACTGATTGATATCACTCCCCCCACACACACTTTCTGATTGATATCACACCCCACACACACATTCTGATTGATATCACTCCCCCCACACACACACAGTCTGATTGATATCACTCCCCCCACACACAGTCTGATTGATATCACTCCCCACACACACAGTCTGATTGATATCACTCCCCACATACACAATCTGATGATATCACTCCCCCCCACACACAGTCTGATTGATATCACTCCCCACACACACAATCTGATTGATATCACTCCCCACATAAAACAATCTGATTGATATCACTCCCCACACACACAGTCTGATTGATATCTCTCCCCACACACACAATCTGATTGATATCACTCCCCACACACACAATCTGATTGATATCACTCCCACACACATACAATCTGATTGATATCACTCCGCACACACACAATCTGATTGATATCACTCCCCACACATACAATCTGATTGATATCACTCCCCCACACACACAATCTGATTGATATCACTCCACACACACACAATCTGATTGATATCACTCCCCCACATACAGTCTGATTGATATCACTCCCCACACACACAATCTGATTGATATCACTCCCCCCTCACACACAATCTGATTGATATCACTCCCCCACACCCACAATCTGATTGATATCACTCCGCACACACACAATCTGATTGATATCACTCCCCACATACAATCTGATTGTTTTCATCCCCCACACATACAGTCTGATTGATATCACTCCGCCCACACACACATTCTGATTGATATCACCCCCCACACACACAATCTGATTGATATCACTCCCCCCACACACACATTCTGATTGATATCACTCACCCCACACACACAATCTGATTGATATCACTCCCCACACACACACAATCTGATTGATATCACTCCCGACAAACACACAATCTAATTGATATCACTCCCCACACACAAAATCTGATTGATGTCACTCCCCACACACACACAATCTGATTGATATCACTCCCACCACATACACACAATCTGATTGATATCACTCTCCCCACACAAATATTCTGATTGATATCACTCCCCACACACACACAATCTGATTGATATCACTCCTCCCACACACACAATCTGATTGATATCACTCCCCACACACACACAATCTGATTGATATCATTCCCCCCACACACACAATATGATTGATATCACTCCCCCCACACACACAATCTGATTGATATCACTCCCCCCACACAAACATTCTGATTGATATCACTCCCCACACACACACAATCTGATTGATATCATTCCCCCCACACACACAATCTGATTGATATCACTCACCCCACACACACAATCTGATTGATATCACTCCCGCCACACTCACAATCTGATTGATATCACTCCCCCACACACACAGTCTGATTGATATCACTCCCCCCACACACACAGTCTGATTGATATCACTACCCCCACACACAATCTGATTGATATCACTCCCCCCCGCACACAATCTGATTGATATCACTCCCCACACACACAATCTGATTGATATCACTCCCCACACACAAACAGTCTGATTGATATCACACCCCACACACACAATCTGATTGATATCACTCCCCCCACACACATTCTGATTGATATCACTCCCCCACACAAAGTCTGATTGATATCACTCCCTACACACACACAGTCTGATTGATATCACTCCTCCCACACACACACAGTCTGATTGAAATCACACCCCCCACACACACAATCTGATTGATATCACTCCCCACACACAGTCTGATTGATATCACTCCACCCACACACAGTCTGATTGATATCACTCCCCCCACACACACAATCTGATTGATATCACTCCCCACACACACAATCTGATTGATATCACTCCCACACACACAAACTGATTGATATCACTCCCCACACACACAGTCTGATTGATATCACTCCCCACACACACACATTCTGATTGATATCACTCCCCACACACACACATTCTGATTGATATCACTCACCACACACACAGTCAGATTGATATCAGTCCCCACACACACAGTCTGATTGATAACACACCCCACACACATACATTTTGATTATCACTCCCCACACACACAGTCTGATTGATATCACTCCCCCCACACACACAGTCTGATTGATATCACTCCCCACACACACAGTCTGATTGATATCACTACTCACACACACACATTTTCTGATTGATATCACTCCGCACACACACAGTCTGATTGATATCACTCCCCACACACACAATCTGATTGATATCACTCCCCACACACACAGTCTGATTTATATCACTCCGCACACACACATTCTGATTGATATCACTCCTTCCACACACAGTCTGATTGATATCACTCCCCACACACACAGTCTGATTGATATCACTCCCCCCACGCACACAGTTTGATTGATATCACTCTCCCCACACACACACAATCTGATTGATATCACTCTCCCCACACAAACATTCTGATTGATATCACTCCTTCCACACACAGTCTGATTGATATCACTCCCCCCACACACACAATCTGATTGATATCACTCCCCACACACACACAATCTGATTGATATCACTCTCCCCACACAAACATTCTGATTGATATCACTCCCCACACACACACAATCTGATTGATATCACTCTCCCCACACACACATTCTGATTGATATCACTCCCCCCACACACAATCTGATTGGTATCACTCCCCACACATACACATTCTGATTGATATCACTCCCGCCACACACACAATCTGATTGATATCACTCCCCCCACACACACAGTCTGATTGATATCACTCCCCCCACACACACAATCTGATTGATATCACTCCCCACACACACAATCTGATTGGTATCACTCCCCACACACACACATTCTGATTGATATCACTCCCGCCACACACACAATCTGATTGATATCACTCCCCCACACACACAGTCTGATTGATATCACTCCCCCCACACACACAGTCTGATTGATATCACTCCCCCACACACAATCTGATTGATATCACTCCCCCAAAGACACATTCTGATTGATATCACTCCCCACACACACACAGTCTGATTGATAACACTCCCCACTAAAGACAAAATCTGATTGATATCACTCCCCCCACACACAATCTGATTGATATCACTCCCCCCCGCACACAATCTGATTGATATCACTCCCCACACACACAATCTGATTGATATCACTCCCCACACACAAACAGTCTGATTGATATCACACCCCCACACACACAATCTGATTGATATCACTCCCCCCACACACATTCTGATTGATATCACTCCCTACATACACAATCTGATTGATATCACTCTCCACACACACAGTCTGATTTAAATCACTCACCTTGCACACACAATCTGATTGATATCACTCCCCCCACACAAACAGTCTGATTGATATCACTCCCCCCACACACACAATCTGATTGATATCACTCCCACCACACACAATCTGATTGATATCACTCCCACCACACACAATCTGATTGATATCACTCCCCTCACACACAGCCTGATTGATATCACGCCCAACACACACACGATCTGATAGATATCACTCCCCAGACACACAAACAGTCTGATTGATATCACTCCCCACACACACAATCTGATTGATATCACTCCCCACACACACAGTCTGATTGATATCACTCCCCACACACACAATCTGATTGATATCACTCCCCCACACACAGTCTGATTGATATCACTCCCCACACACACATTCTGATTGATATCACTCCCCACACACACAATCTGATTGATATCACTCCCCACACACACACAGTCTGATTGATATCACTCCCCACACACACAGTCTGATTGATATCACTCCCCCACACACACAATCTGATTGATATCACTCCCCACACACACAATCTGATTGATATCACTCCCAACACACACATTCTGATTGATATCACTCCCCACACACACATTCTGATTGATATCACTCCCCCCACACACAATCTGATTGATATCACTCCCCCACACACACATTCTGATTGATATCACTCCCCACACACACACAGTCTGATTGATATCACTCCCCCACACACAGTCTGATTGATATCACTCCCCCCACACACAGTCTGATTGATATCACTGCCACACACACAGTCTGATTGATATCACTCCCCCCACACACAGTCTGATTGATATCACTCCCCACACACACAGTCTGATTGATATCACTCCCCACACACACAATCTGATTGATATCACTCCCCCCACACACAGTCTGATTGATATCACTCCCCACACACACAATCTGATTGATATCACTCCCCCCACACACAGTCTGATTGATATCACTCCCCACACACACAATCTGATTGATATCACTCCCCACACACACAATCTGATTGATATCACTCCCCACACACACAGTCTGATTGATATCACTCCCCACACACACAATCTGATTGATATCACTCCCCACACACACAGTCTGATTGATATCACTCCCCCACACACACAATCTGATTGATATCACTCCCCCCACACACACAATCTGATTGATATCACTCCCCCCACACACACAATCTGATTGATATCACTCCCCCCACACACACAATCTGATTGATATCACTCCCCACACACACACAATCTGATTGATATCATTCCCCCACACACACAATATGATTGATATCACTCCCACCACACACAATCTGATTGATATCACTCCCCCCACACACACAATCTGATTGATATCACTCCCCCACACACACATTCTGATTGATATCACTCCCCACACACACACAATCTGATTGATATCACTCCCCCCACACACACAATCTGATTGATATCACTCCCCCCACACAAACATTCTGATTGATTTCACTCCCCACACACACACAATCTGATTGATATCACTCCCCACACACACAATCTGATTGGTATCACTCACCCCACACACACAATCTGATTGATATCACTCCCCACACACACAATCTGATTGGTATCACTCCCCACACACACACAGTCTGATTGATATCACTCCCCCCACACACACAGTCTGATTGATATCACTCCCCCACACACACAGTCTGATTGATATCACTACCCCCACACACAATCTGATTGATATCACTCCCCCCCGCACACAATCTGATTGATATCACTCCCCACACACACAGTCTGATTGATATCACTCCCCACACACAAACAGTCTGATTGATATCACACCCCCACACACACAATCTGATTGATATCACTCCCCCCACACACATTCTGATTGATATCACTCCCTACACACACACAGTCTGATTGATATCACTCCTCCCACACACACACAGTCTGATTGAAATCACACCCCCCACACACACAATCTCATTGATATCACTCCCCACACACAGTCTGATTGATATCACTCCACCCACACACAGTCTGATTGATATCACTCCCCCACACACACAATCTGATTGATATCACTCCCCACACACACAATCTGATTGATATCACTCCCCACACACACAAACTGATTGATATCACTCCCCACACACACAGTCTGATTGATATCACTCCGCGCACACACACATTCTGATTGATATCACTCCCCACACACACAGTCTGATTGATATCACTCCCCACACACACACAATCTGATTGATATCACTCCCCACACACACACAATCTGATTGATATCATTCCCCCCACACACACAATTTGATTGATATCACTCCCCCCTCACACACAATCTGATTGATATCACGCCACCCACACATACAGTCTGATTGATATCACTCCCCCCTCACACACAATCTGATTGATATCACTACCCCCACACCCACAATCTGATTGATATCACTCCCCACACACACAATCTGATTGATATCACTCCCCACATACAATCTGATTGTTTTCATCCCCCACACACACAGTCTGATTGATATCACTCCGCCCACACACACATTCTGATTGATATCACCCCCCACACACACAATCTGATTGATATCACTCCCCCCACACACACAATCTGATTGATATCACTCCCCACACACACACAATCTGATTGATATCACTCCCGACACACACAATCTAATTGATATCACTCCCCACACACAAAATCTGATTGATGTCACTCCCCACACACACACAATCTGATTGATATCACTCCCCACATACACACAATCTGATTGATATCACTCTCCCACACAAATATTCTGATTGATATCACTCCCCACACGCACACAATCTGATTGATATCACTCCCCCACACACACAATCTGATTGATATCACTCCCCACACACACACAATCTGATTGATATCACTCCCCCACACACACAATCTGATTGATATCACTCCCCCCACACACACAATCTGATTGATATCACTCCCCACACACACACAATCTGATTGATATCACTCCCCCACACACACAATATGATTGATATCACTCCCACCACACACAATCTGATTGATATCACTCCCCCCACACACACAATCTGATTGATATCACTCCCCCACACAACATTCTGATTGATATCACTCCCCACACACACACAATCTGATTGATATCACTCCCCCCACACACACAATCTGATTGATATCACTCACCCCACACACACAATCTGATTGATATCACTCCCCACACACACAATCTGATTGGTATCACTCCCCACACACACACAATCTGATTGATATCACTCCCCCCACACACACAGTCTGATTGATATCACTCCCCCCACACACACAGTCTGATTGATATCACTCCCCCACACACAATCTGATTGATATCACTCCCCCCCGCACACAATCTGATTGATATCACTCCCCACACACACAATCTGATTGATATCACTCCCCACACACAAACAGTCTGATTGATATCACACCCCCACACACACAATCTGATTGATATCACTCCCCCCACACACATTCTGATTGATATCACTCCCCCCACACAATGTCTGATTGATATCACTCCCTACACACACACAGTCTGATTGATATCACTCCCCCACACACACACAGTCTGATTGAAATCACACCCCCCACACACACAATCTCATTGATATCACTCCCCACACACAGTCTGATTGATATCACTCCACCCACACACAGTCTGATTGATATCACTCCCCCCACACACACAATCTGATTGATATCACTCCCCACACACACAATCTGATTGATATCACTCCCCACACACACAGTCTGATTGATATCACTCCCCCACACACACAGTCTGATTGATATCACTCCGCGCACACACACATTCTGATTGATATCACTCCCCACACACACAGTCTGATTGATATCACTCCCCACACACACACATTCTGATTGATATCACTCCCCACACACACAGTCTGATTGATATCACTCCCCACACACACACATTCTGATTGATATCACTCCCCACACACACACATTCTGATTGATATCACTCCCCACACACACAGTCAGATTGATATCAGTCCCCCACACACAGTCTGATTGATATCACTCCCCACACACACACATCTGATTGATATCACTCCCCACACACACAGTCTGATTGATATCACTCCCCCCACACACACAGTTGATTGATATCACTCCCCACACACACAGTCTGATTGATAACACTACTCACACACACACATTTTCTGATTGATATCACTCCCCACACACACAGTCTGATTGATATCACTCCCCACACACACAATCTGATTGATATCACTCCCCACACACACAGTCTGATTTATATCACTCCGCACACACACAATCTGTTTGATATCACTTCCAACACACACAATCTGATTGATATCACTCCCCCCACACACTCAGTCTGATTGATATCGCTCCCCACACACACACAGTCTGATTGATATCACTCCCCACACACACAGTCTGATTGATATCACTCCCCACACACACAGTCTGATTGATATCACTCCCCACACACACAATCTGATTGATATCACTCCCCACACACACAATCTGATTGATATCACTCCCCACAGACGCAGAGTCTGATTGATATCACTCTCCACACATACACAATCTGATTGATATCAGGCCCACCACACACAATCTGATTGATATCACTCCCGCCACACACACAGTCTGATTGATAACACACCCCACACACACACATCTTGATATCACTCCCCACACACACAGTCTGATTGATATCACTCCCCCACACACACAGTCTGATTGATATCACTCCCCACACACACAGTCTGATTGATAACACTACTCCCACACACACATTTCTGATTGATATCACTCCGCACACACACAGTCTGATTGATATCACTCCCCACACACACAATCTGATTGATATCACTCCCCACACACACAGTCTGATTTATATCACTCCGCACACACACAATCTGATTGATATCACTTCCAACACACACAATCTGATTGATATCACTCCCCCCACACACACAGTCTGATTGATATCACTCCCCACACACACACAGTCTGATTGATATCACTCCCCACACACACAGTCTGATTGATATCACTCCCCACACACACAGTCTGATTGATATCACTCCCCACACACACAATCTGATTGATATCACTCCCCACAGACGCAGAGTCTGATTGATATCACTCTCCACACATACACAATCTGATTGATATCACTCCCCACACACACAATCTGATTGATATCACTCCCCACACACACAGTCTGATTGATATCACTCCCCACACACACAATCTGATTGATATCACTCCACCCCACACACAAGCCTGTGGTGCAGGCTCGACGGGCCGAATGGCCTACTCCTGCTCCTAGTTTCTATGTTTCTATGTTTCTATGTATTATTGATATCTCTCCCACCACACACAATCTGATTGATATCACTCCCACCACACACAATCTGATTGATATCACTCCCACCACACACAATCTGATTGATATCACTCCCACCACACACAATCTGATTGATATCACTCCCCACACACACGGTCTGATTGATATCAATCCCCATACACACAGTCTGATTGATATCACACCCCACACACATAGCCTGATTGATATCACTCCCAACACAGACACGGTCTGATAGATATCACGCCCCAGACACACAAACAGTCTGATTGACATCACTCCCGAGACAGACAATCTGATTGACATCACTCCCCACACACACACAGTCTGATTGATATCACTCCCCACACACACCGTCTGATTGATATCACTCCCCAAACACACAGTCTGATTGATATCACTCCCCACACAAACAGTCTGATATCACTCTGCACACACACAGTCTGATTGATATCACTCCCCACACACACAATCTGATTGATATCACTCCACACACGCACACAGTTTGATTGATATCACTCCCCGCACACACAGTCTGATTGATATCACTCCCCACACACACAGTCTGATTGATATCATTCCCCCCACGCACACAGTTTGATTGATATCACTCCCCGCACACACAGTCTGATTGATATCACTCCCCACACACACAGTCTGATTGATATCACTCCCCCCACGCACACAGTCTGATTGATAGCACTCCCCACACACACAGTCTGATTGATATCACTCCTTACACAAACAATCTGATTGATATCACTCCCCCCACACACAATCTGATTGATATCACTCCCCCCAAACACACAGTCTGATTGATATCACTCCGCACACACACAGTCTGATTGATATCACTCCCCCCACACACTCAGTCTGATTGATATCACTCCCCACACACACAATCTGATTGCTATTACTCCCCACACACACACAGTCTGATTGATATCACTCCCCACACACACCGTCTGATTGATATCACTCCCCCCACACACAGTCTGATTTATATCACTCCCCAAACACACAGTCTGATTGATATCACTCCCCACACAAACAGTCTGATTGATATCACTCTGCACACACACAATCTGATTGATATCACTCCCCAGACACTCAATCTGATTGATATCACTCCCCACACACACAATCTGATTGATATCACTCCACACACACACAGTCTGATTGATATCAGTCCCCCCACACACATTCTGATTGATATCACTCCTTCCACACACAGTCTGATTGATATCACTCCCCACACACACAGTCTGATTGATATCACTCCCCCCACGCACACAGTTTGATTGATATCACTCCCCGCACACACAGTCTGATTGATATCACTACCCACACACACAGTCTGATTGATATCACTCCCCCCACACACACAGTCTGATTGATATCACTCCACTCACACACAGTCTGATGGATATCACTCCCTCCAAACACACAGTCTGATTGATATCACTCCCCACATACACAGTCTGACTGATATCACTCCCCACACACACAATCTGATTGATATCACTCCCCCCACACACAATCTGATTGATATCACTCCTACCAAACACACAGTCTGATTGATATCACTCCCCACACACACAATCTGATTGATATCACTCACCACACACACAATCTGATTGATATCTCTCCCCACACACACATAATCTGATTGATATCACTCCCCCCACACACTCAGTCTGATTGATTTCGCTCCCCACACACACACAGTCTGATTGATATCACTCCCCACACACACAGTCTGATTGATATCACTCCCC